>CM062085.1:5866015-7208863 GCA_031163375.1 Conogethes punctiferalis | reverse complement strand
CTTCCTGTTCTTTTCCTTTAATTTTATTATCATTTTTATGTTACGAATAAAACTTGAAAAAAGTGCTTTGAATGTTTTAATGTAGTTTTATATACCTATGTGTAATTTAAGTTATGATGCTCAACATCAATAAATTATTCTTTCTTTCTATTCCACAGATAAGAATTTGATACGCACGTGGCGAGAAGTCCTACGTGTGATAACTAAAGAATTGCCATGCGTTGAAGAAAAAATAGCTACTGTCACCGGCCATCCCGAGGTTAGCATAAATGAATCTACTTCTTTCAATCATATTAAGGTTATGTTTTTGGAGCTTATGTATTACGAAACAGCGAACGTGGAACGCCGCGTGGACAGATTGTGGTGGAAATATAGGTAATTCTTTGGTCTAAGGTAACAATTCGGAATCATCTCACCTTCAAGATTACATAAAAATTGAATATCAGAATGTACTTTAGAATGGAAGCTATAAAAACTTTAGAGGTAGACGTTGATTTTGTAGACAAATAAAGGCATCTGTATAAAATAAACATCATCAGCCCATCCCAGTTTACTATACCATATTTGCAAATCCAATTGTTCGCCATTTTGATCGATTTAGGGTTTCTCGTACTAGCCAGCCATCCTGCACTAGTCGTGATTTAATCTGGTCTCTAGACGTCCTACATTACTCCAGAAAACTGTTTACTCTAATGATTCTCGGTCCTGCAAAATTATGGCCAACCCATTGCCTCCTAGTCCGGTGATTTATGTTAACGATGTCGGTTTGTGACATTTATAACGTTGATTTTAACACAAAATCAATCAATTTTAACATTACTTTACTTATTATGATTTCCATTAAGTATATAACTATTAATACAGACCCGAAATTTATTTTTTCGTTTCAGAAAGCACGATATGCAGCTTTGGAACGGGCAATATCGAGCGACATCGCAGCTGAGCATCGGCCCGATAGAAGATCCGCCTTTGGCCGAAGTCTACCTCGCTCTGCCCGCTGGAAGACACCCAGGAATGACACTAGGAACTTGTGGCGATCGGCCCGACACGTGCCGAAAGATTTTGGTTACCCTAAAGACAGTCTGGGAAGACATTACTAATTCTAAGGTATTGTTTTGTCCAGACCTTTTTAACGTCCTGTTTGAATCTAATGTCAAAAAATTGCTACAGCATTCTTAGGGCCCATGTAGACTTTAACTGGTACCTCTTAAAGGATTTGCCACAGGCCTCTGATGGTATAGTTACGCCGCTGTATGAGGTCATCCCGTGTGAGCCATTTTTAAGGGAACAAACCGCTATGGCATACCAGGTCGGACTCAAGGCAGAAGGCAAGCCTATTCATATGAGTGAATTATTCATCATCATCAGCCTATCCCTGTGCCACTGCTGGATATAGGGCCTCTTTAGTTGTTCGCCACAGAGCAAACACCTGGTGGCTTTACCCATAATCGCCACCCTGGGCAGCCGGGTTGGCGATCGCAAGGCGTAGCTTCTTGTTTGGTGACGCTGCTGCCCGTCATCGGCCTACGGTATTAGTTACGCCTTTAATCGTGATGGTTATACCACCACCAGTCGGGTGCCAGAGCCTCGTTTTGTTATTCGACAGGATATACCCACGAGCGGGTGTAGGCGATTTGGAGCGAATAGATGCTAGGTTACCTTACATCCCTGGTTGAATGAATGGTAACCTTTTCCCTTACTAGGAGAGCCGTCCGCTCCCCCAACAGTCCGGTGATGATGACAAGGCCTCTCCTGGCCATCATCGTAGTCTTTTTTTTTATTCAAAATGAGTTTGCGCTTGAATGCAATTCGCCTGATGGTAAGCGATATCGTAGTCGACCATGGAAGGGGCTCACCCAGCAAAAACCAGTTCACTCTCGCCTTGAACATCGGAAGATTATATCTCTCGGGAAACAAGGAGCCCGGCAAAAAGCTCCATAGTTTAGCAGTTAGCACTATGAAGGTAGAGGCGAAACGCGCTGTGCGAGTCTTAGGAACTTGCACCATATAACGGTGTCTATTCGCCGTATCCCTGCTCGTCCGGTGATAGAAATTAAGAAAAAAAATCTTTTTCCTTCAGGAGTGTAAAGGAGTACTGCCGATGGATGATCGACCACCCGGAGCACCGGCGCGCGCCGTACCTGAGCAGGTTTGGGCATGTTCGACCCCGCGGTGCTGGAAGCCCGGCTGACATTTGAGGCGCAGTACTCCTCGCCTCTCGCCTCGCCCAACGAGGCGCCGGCGCCCATAGACCATATTCGCAGGCGCCTCTCACAACTAGCAGACTCCTCTTAAAGCTTAAATGTCTTATGACTCTATAGAGCACCCGCAGCACTGACACGTCACTTGAACAGTTTGTTCGACCATTTTTGGGGATTTGAAATTACTAAAAATATTTATTTCGCTACCTTGCCTAAAATTGTTTTAAGAGAAAAACGTTTATTGTGGAAGAAATACTTTTAAAATAGAAATTCTTTATAGCTTTTATAGCTATGTATCTAGTTTACATATTCTTTATTATTATGATCTATGTTCATTTGAAAGTTATTATTATTTCTGAAGTAGAAAGAAGGAAATGTGTAAAATGTGGAAAATACCTAATGAAAATAAGGTAAGACAGTGGTTTTAGAGTGTAAACATTGTGTTGAGATGTTAGTTGACGCAAACAAAGCTGCGGGCAAGAAGCTAGTAGTGAACATGACCAATGGCTAATTAGCCATTTGATAGTGAGCCTGCCTTCTGAGCCAACGGCCGTCGGTTCTCTTTCTCATCTGGGAAAAACATTCTTGTAATGAACATTTACGATTTGTTTCGTGTACTATGTGATGTTGTCTGATATTTAGATATGTATCCTAAGTAGATATGGTAATTTGTGTCAAAGAGATAGTGGGATTATTATCATTCATGTAATCATATTTTAAAGGCCAGTTACGTCAATTATATAATACAGAGTGAAATAATTTAATCATCATCATCAGCCTATTGCAGTCCACTGCTGGACATAGGCCTCTCCAGTTATTCGCCACCTAGGGCAAACTTCTGGAGGATATACCCATAATCGCCACGCTGGGCAGGCGGGTTGGGCGATCGCAGGACGTAGCTTCTCGCTCCGGTGACGCTGCTGCCCGTCATCGGCCTGTGGTATTTAGCTACGCCTTCTATTGTGATGGTTTTACCGCCACCAGCCGGTTTGCCAGAGCCTCGTTTGTTGTTCGGCAGGATGCACCACGGGCAGGTGAGGATGGCTTGGAGCGAAAAGGTGATAGACCACTCCCTTACATCCCATAATTTCACATGCATCTTACTTTGAAGTATCAACACTTGTGTTTCCATAAAACCAAAACAAAGACGATAACAATCACAATCTACTGAACGGACGACAAGTGCCTTTGAGCGTAGAAGTCAGTTGATCATGTCAGGTGTCGTCCTTCGAAGTGTTGTGGGTTCGATCTCCGCACCAGTACAAATATTTGTGTGCATGAACATGTCTGTTTGTATTTTCTATAGGTATATAATATGTATGAATTTACAAAAACATTGTACGTAAGTTTATCAGTTGTCTAGTATCCATTGTACAAGCTTTGTCTTAGTTTGAGACTAGGCGCTGTGTGGCCCAGCGTGCTATGTCTTGGGTTATATTCGAAAGGTACCGAAAAGACACCACGCCATCCTTCGGAGATCGTTGGGCAGCACAGTGCTACCGTGCCGTGAGCGCTTCAAGTCCTTCCAGACATTCCGACCCTCCTCGCCCTGAGCCCCTGTAGCATACTACCGCTGGGTTTAATAGGAATGAGTAAGCTGAATATGAGTAAGCCTTTTTTAGAGGGGAATACATTAGGCACCTCCACGCCACCTCCCCCACGACGTGGTGTGTGGGACTCACACTTTTGTATCAGTTATGTTATTGTTTTTTTTTTCATATATTGTTATTTATAATGGACACAATTAATCTTTTTACTTAGATTATTTATGGGAATATGCAATGTAAATTTACTAGTGGACTAACATATTTTAATAAAATCAATGGTATGTTTTATATATGTTATGGACCAAGTGATAAATGTAGCATTATATATAATGCCCGGGCATTCTGATAAATGGCCAATATGAGAGGGCAATTTGATAATCATTATTAAAATAATCAAATTGATCGGGCATTATAAATATTGTTTATTACCCTTTGGGCAGAGTAATAAAAACATATTTTATAACTATTTCGCAGTCTCCTGGTCCTCTGTAAGGCTTGCGTGGGGGCACAAGCCCATCCACTCCTGAGATAATATAATATGTGTATGTGATACACAGGCCAGACATTACTTCTGACTGCTCCAACATAACGCACTCAGTTGTAATACCTACTCGCCAAATGCAGCACTATTGCGTAATGATGGGAACTAAAGTCCTTAAGAGCTTTACTTAGGAAAGAAATAAATTGCTTTAAGTCAAGTGAAGACTTTGCGATCTAGAATCAAGCAAATTACTTATCAAATCAGCTGCCCTATAAGCCTTGCATAAGTACATACTGCTACCTAGTTCCCATCGACCAATGGCAGTACTGTCCCCTATATCCTAACCGTTAAGGAGTTCTATGGCTTCATCATCAGCACCAGATGTGAAGCATATGCCTGAGTAGGATATGATTACGTAACAAAATCACCACATGAGCATATAACTTTGGCTGTTGCCCTCAATTTCTTCCGGATACCATCATCAGATCCTGACTTGATGATAATGGGACTACCTCGGAAGTGTCGAACAAAAAAAATATTTTTGACATCCATCTACATATAATTGACGGAAATATCGGCGAACATACATAAAAAAATTATACATACAGACGAATTAAGAACCTCCTCCTTTTTCGCAGTCGGTTAAAAAAAAACATTACCGGATACAACGATCTCCGAATAAGTAAGTGATTTTATTTACGCGTGCGTTCCTGCCCTTTGCTTTATTATCAAATTGCCTAATTGCCAAGTAGCAATACAATAATGACCGCGCAATGTGATAAATAATGAAGTTTCGATAGTAATTATCACTTTGCCCAATAAAACTTGACATTATTCATAATGCCCTAGCATTATAAATAATGCCCGCATTAATCACTTGGTCCATAACATATATAGGTATATTAATTTATTACTAGGTAATTCTAAATCCCTATTCATTCTATCTTGTTTATTAACCGACTTCGAAAAAGGAGGAGGTTCTCAATTCGTCTGTATGTATAATATTTTTTTTTTTTTTTTTTTTTATGTTTGTTCACCGATATTTCCGTCAATTATGGATGAATTTCAAAAATTTTTCGACAGTTCGACAGAGGACACTTCCGAGGTGGTCCCATTTTCACCAAGTCAGGATCTGATGATGGGATCCTGGAGAAATTGAGGGCAACAACCGAAAATTGTATGCTCATATGGTGTTTTTGTTACGTAATTATATTTTACTCAGGTATATGCTTCCGGGCGTCAACATCTGGTGCTGATGATGAAGCCACAGAACTCGGTTAGGAGTTAGGGGACAGTACTGACATTGGTCGATATTAAACTAGGTAGTAGTATGTACTTATGCAGGGCTAGTAGGGCAGGTGATTTGGACAAGTGATTTGCTTGATTCTAGATCGCAAAGTCTTCACTTGACTTAAAGCAAAATTTTTCATTCCTAAGTAAAACTCTTAAGGACATTAATTAGCCTTTATTCACGTTCACAGCACATTAACGCAACTAAAAATAGAGAAATAAAATTATTTTTAAAAAAAAATTAAACCGACTTCGAAAAAAACACAAACGACCAAAACTAAAAAGCGATAAATAACGTAAGTAATTCCATCCTTAATACATAATTATTTAAATATTACAATTATCACTTATTTTTGAAGTCGGTGCCAAACAAATAAATATATTGTCGTGTTTGCCGGCCGCGCGCGTCATACAACAACAGTCTACGTTAGGTACCGAGAGGCTGGCACCGACTTCAAAAATAAGTGATAATTGTAATATTTAAATAATTATGTATTAAGGATGGAATTACTTACGTTATTTATCGCTTTTTAGTTTTGGTCGTTTGTGTTTTTTTCCAGAGGTAGCCTGACATCGCTCATAGCGATAAGACTAATTTGAAAATTATTGACTAAAAGCAATTACATTTAGTTCATGTAGATAAGTTCAATAGCACAATGGCTCGTGTTGTTCTAAGGCCTAAATCGCGGTAAAACCGGCAGATACCGGGTTCGATTCCCGTTCAGGTCTATTATCTAAGTTTTCCAACTTTTTTCGAGTCGTGTATTCTGATGACTGGAGACGTACCTACATAAGTACGTCATCAGAATACATATAATTAGAATACATATAAATCAGAATCAGAGTAGGTGCATATAATGTACTATGTGTATAGGTGTGCATTGTACCTTAGGTTTAGTACCTTATTTTTAGACCAGGTGTTGGTGAGTATTGTCTGGCATGTTCATTTGTTATTAATAATATGGATACCCGAACACATTTGCATCAAAAGCGTCTGATCTCAACGTTTATATAAATTACAAACCTCCGTATAAGCATGATTCAACTACAATTCAACTAAAAAATAACTCGAATTTGTTCAAATAAACCTGTTGACATATGAATCATATTTTCACGCAAAACGTCAAAAGTATCGTACGATGTCTGATCGGTCTGCGTTGTACTAATTCTATAGAAGACGTGATGCGGATCGCTTACATTTTTTTACTTATCATTTCTGCTTACCACCAGACAGGACGCAGTCATTTTGACGTCATAATACATAATAAATTATGTCAGACTAGCTGTGCTCGCGACTTCGTCCGCGTGGAATAGTTATTTCTTCCCCGTTTTTTTTTACATTTTCCATTATTTCTTCGCTCCTAATAGTTGCAGCGTGATGTTATATAGCCTAAAGCCTTCCTCGATAAATGGTCTATTCAACACAAAAAGAAATTTTCAATTCGGACCAGTAGTTTCTGAGATTAGCGCGTTCAAACAAATAAACAAACTCTTCAGCTTTATGATATTATAGTTAACTAGCTGTGCTCGCGACTTCGTCCGCGTGGAATAGTTATTTTTTCCCCGTTTTTTTTTACATTTTCCATTATTTCTTCGCTCCTAATAGTTGCAGCGTGATGTTATATAGCCTAAAGCCTTCCTCGATAAATGGTCTATCCAACACAAAAAGAATTTTTCAATTCGGACCAGTAGTTCCTGAGATTAGCGCGTTCAAACAAACAAACAAACAAACAAACAAACAAACTCTTCAGCTTTATAATATTAGTTAAGATATAGAATTAATTCCGCTAAATTAAAGGGACCTGTCTGGTAGAAAAGGTTGACTCAATATTACCTTACACCATACAACACAACAACAGAGAAGAAAAAAAAGTTAGTTAAGTTACCTAGAAAATAGTTTTTGCCTTGAAATTCTGAAATGTCACTCAGAGTATGAATGCTTGTCAAATAAATAAGGAAGATGAGAGATTGACTCGAACGAAGCTGCGGGCAGGACGCTAGTAATAATATAATCAAGTACTTGTTATCAATCTGCCTAACAATAAAACACTAGATAACGTTTACATGCTAGGAGAGAATTACTCGAGAAGAAATATATAAATATCTTCGTCTTTATATTTGTAATGTACATTCACTACTATGGCGTGAGTGCTGATAGCAAACCGACTAGTTTTATTGTGGTATTAATTTAATTTTAATCACTAACGAAGATGGATCCAACTGAAAGTGAATCCAAAATGGAGTTCGAAAGAGTTTTAAACAATGAAATTGGAGAATTTGGAAAATATCAAGTCATCAATATAATTTTACTAACCGTGCCCGCAGCCATATCTGCTTTTATGGCGGGAGATTATATATTTACTGCGGCAAGACTTCCCCACCGTTGTGCGATACCGGAGTGTGACGGACAACCGCCAATATATGCCCCTGATTGGATATTAAACGCCGTACCATCGACAACAACAGGATTCGACGATTGCAACAGATTCGCAAACCTAACTGCAATACAGAGTTTCCAAGAAGACGGATATTGTCCAGCGAATTTATTTGACAGTAGCAACATAATACCCTGTGACGGATACGTTTATGGGAGACAAAACTCTGCAGTCTATGATTTCAATTTGGAATGTAAGGAATGGCTGCGAGCTTTAGCAGGGACTCTAAACAGTGCGGGTGCTATGATTTCTCTTCCTCTAGCCGGTTTCATATCGGATCGTTTTGGTAGACGAGTTTCAATTGTTTTCTTTAGTTTTAATATTGCTCTAACAGGAGTAATAAGATCTTTCTCCGTTAACTATGGTATGTATGCAGCGCTGCAATTCGCTATAACAGCGATAGGCGGTGGATCGTTCAGTGCCGCTTATATTTTGGCCACTGAAATCGTTGGGCCTAAATACCGCGTTATGACTAGTGCAACCATGTCGTCCGCTTTTGCACTGGGCCAAGTTTTGTTAGGTTTAATTGCATCACTGATATACGAATGGCGTCATCTTAGTTTAGTGCTGTTCACGCCTATATTTCTGCTAGTTTCTTACCGCTGGGTAATCACTGAAAGCCATCGATGGCTACTCAGTAAAGGTAAAAAGGAAGAGGCCAAAACGACTCTACAATACGCAGCTCGACTGAACGGCAGGACTATATCAGACAAATCAATGGATTACCTACTTACAGCAATTCCAAATCAAATAGCAAATGCCCAAGAGTCAAATAATAAAAACGAAACTAGTATATTTATTCGAACAATAAAATCGCCCGTATTGTTGCGAAGATGTTGCACGACTCCAGTTTTGTGGATAACTACAACATTAATCTATTACGGTTTATCAATAAATTCTGTCAGCTTATCAGGAAATATGTACTTGAATTATATGGCGACTGCCGCTATAGAGATACCGGGGTTTTGGACTGCAGTGTTGGTATTAGATAAAATAGGCCGACGAACGACTTTATTTCTTGGTTTCATCTTATGTGGACTTTGTTGTATTGCGTTCGCGTTCACTCCAAAAACCTTGACTGCTCTATCGCTGTTCTTGTTTTTGACTGGAAAGTACTTTATCGGGCTAGTTATGACTTCTTTATATTTGTATACTTCAGAGTTATATCCGACGAGACATCGCCACTCGTTTCTAGGGTTATCTTCAATGCTTGGTCGTATTGGCTCGATTGTAGCGCCGTTGACGCCGCCATTAATGGACTATTGGAGTGGAATACCATCTATAATGTTTGGAGGTATGGCGTTAATTTCCGGTCTGTTAGTTTTGACTCAGCCAGAAACTAAAGGCCTTAAAGTGCCTGATACATTTGAGGATGCCGAGCAGTTAGGCAAAACGCCAAAAAGTTAATGTTAATGAAAATTTGTTCTATTAGGTATAAGCGTAAGTAAAAGTGAGAGAATGTACTTTTTATTTTTAATAAAGGATAATTCACAAAACTTAATGAAGTGAGTCAGAACTGATTTATTTGGCTACAAAATCGCGTGGAAATATTATTATTTGTTTGCATTTAATAAATCACAGGTTAAATAAATGTATTACAGTGATCCATTATTTTAAATTCTTTACATGTTAACCAGTAAGACCTCTACTGCCACCTAGCGGAAAAATGTATCTCTGTGTCTCTATGATGTTTTTCCTTGAGTTTTCACCTCTATCCTGCCAGTAAGCTCCCCTCTAGTTCTCATGAAACGCTACAGATGGCGCTACCATCTATATTTTATTTAGGGGTGCCAATCAACCTCACGCTTTTAACACATACTGCCACCTAACGGCTGTCTTTGAAATCGGGTTATATTAGTAAGGTAGGGTATTCCCAATGTGAATGTATTCATTCTATAAGAAAAATAAAGAGGACGTTAAAAGGTGTTTCCAATAATACAAACAAGGAGTAATATTTCTACAATTTATTTATTATTGTTTTAAATAAATTTCAATCAATATCCCAAATCTCAAATAAAATACTGTTAAACATTCACACAACTACATACATATCCAACATAAAGATACGTTACTTTTGCGAAAACAGCATCTAGAATATATTATGAAAAGCTTGAAACGAGTGTCGTGTAGATTTCTTTCATTTGCATTTTAAAAGTAGATATAGGTAGGTGGATTTTTCAAACATTCCGTTTATGGAGGCAGTAGTAACATCGCGCAAGAAAGAGGTAGTGATATAATTATTTATATAGTATGAATTTCTTGTCGAGTTTCTTGTTCCAGAGAAATAATCTTCTTGGGTATAATTCAATTCTGGTTAAAGGCTGTTCGCCTTAAGACTTTATAGTAGAAATATTACACGTGAAAATACATTTTACCTCACCTTAATATAAATCAGTTTAAATTTACTAAAAGTAGATCAAAAACTATTTCTGCTAGATGATTTATTTGATAGAATTGTCAATTCTAAAGAAAAAAATTATCTTTAAAAAACTTGTGACACATAATTACGTCATCGATTCTTGTCTCATGTAAAGAAGTATATACATATAAATAATGAGATGAGAAAACAATCGTACAACTAAATAACAATCATGCCTTGTGGAAAGCGTCCTTTGGTGAAGAACTGGGACAAACCCAAGAGTATACGGGTCATCACGCCATCTCGATACGAGCAAAATGAGGCATCCGTCAAACTACATTGGAAGAAAGTCATAAAAGATCTGGAGGATTCCTACAAGGATGATCAGGTTTGATTTACATTAGAAATTGAGTAACGTAGATAACTTCTATTCAGGTAACTTCTTTAATTTTTTATTTTTTTATAGTAGCTCGACATACTAGCTTCCCTACGCCTGATGGAAAGCGAAAGAGAAGCCCAAGTCGCTGTGACAACTGGCAAGTAACTGGTCAGTAACCTGTCAACTGCCACTGCCATGCCGGCCCAACCCTAACCCCCCACGAGCTCCGGAGACCCTACTCACCAGCAGAAACACGACCCGGAGGTCATTTGGCTGCGGTATTCTATTGGGTGGAGGTCCTTCCCCGGACGGGCAGCTCAATTCGAGCGAAGATTCGCTATGCCCTACCTCTCTTAGATGTAAAATAAAAGCGGTATCGGTGTGGATATTAATTCATAATGGGTATTTTTAGTAGTAACAGTATATAAACATAAACCCATGGTAAAGTAAAGTAATAAAGTATTGCATGTAGTTTAATAAATTAATGTAACGTTCTCCTGTAAAAAGCATCTACCGACGACCATGCTTAAAACATTAAAATCTAGATAGATACAGAGCAAACAAAAGTTTTCTTGTGTGTCTGTCCTAGGTGGGACTTGAACCCATAACTCTCGGGTCAGAAGGCATATCACTATGAAATGAACCACCGGGCTAATACATATCTTATAGCAATCAAGAAAATTAAAACTCCTGTCAAGTCCACTCTGTTATTACTATCTAATAATTTAGAAGATCGATTAGGATTAGATATGGAATTGTCAATTTTGTGATAACAAACTACGATGCATAATAAGAATTATATGAGTCAAGAGTTATATCATCACAGCATTAGTCATAATTGATTATGCTAATATTATCTACAAAAAGACTAACCTACAAATTTTACTTGTACGTAGGTACCTACTGTCGTACGTAATGTCGAGGCTTCGGCAGGATTATAGGAATTTTCTTACTGCGTCGCATCGTAATTGTATCTTCGTATGTTTTTCGATATTTAATCTTATGAGTTATTGTTTAAGGATAGATAAATCATCATCATCATCCTAGCCTTTTTCCCGATTGTCTCAGGGTCGGCTTCCCAAACTGAGAGATTTGGCGAGGGATAAGCTTTTACACAGAGCGACTGCCATCAGACCTCCGCAACACTTAGGGTAAGCTATACCCATTCCCAGTTTAGGCGTCAGAGTTATCATCATCTCTGATATGATGTGACGACTGCTATCTGAGTTGGTAAAGATAGCACCCGGGACCAACAGCTTAACGTGCCTTCCGAAGCACGGAGGAAATCGGTGTCAAATTTTGGTCACCCATCATCGGATTGACCGCGCCAATGGTTGCACAACATTAGCGATCATTGTTAAACGAACAAGACCGCGGCGCCACCGAGCTCCTCGATGCAAGGATAGATAAATATTAGATAATAATTCAAACGTAATGTGATGGTCCTTTTATACCAATCACCAATTACGATTTAGAACTGCTTAAGTACGAGTATACCTAGTTTTAGTAAAGTGCTACAGTATTTTATTGTACCTACAAAATAATTAGATTTAATTTTGGAATAAAATAAAAATGTAAAAAAATTATCATAAATTAATAAAATATGAAATTAAAACGTGGGTTTATAATCACAGCAGTGGTGCATAAAAAAGACAGCTATCCTAATTGCTAAGAAAGCCTCTTCTCAACCGAATTCAGCCACGAAACAATGGATTTGGTATTTTGCCTAAAATGTTATTACTTATTACCAAAGCATATATGCATGCGTTCATTGGTGGAGCTGAACCCAATACACGGACGGCTCGATAAGGATTTTGTGGTTTTGGTTAGCGTTTATGACAATCCATTGCGTGCTTTCTTTGCGATGCGGGCTAATGGACGCATACCCTTTTTTCAGCGGGAATGACATTACGCATAAAAATTGCTGTGGATACGAGACACTGGGGTTATGTGGAGCACTTCTAACTAGCGGAGAACATCCACTAGATCCGACGGTGGTCCGCTACAAGCGCTCTGTCTGAGGGGGGGTCGGGATTCCCACAGAACACAGAGTAGCGCTGCGGCACACCTCGGGAGGAAGGTGTGGTGTCCCTCCGACACCTTGCGGTGCACTAACCACTGTCCAAGAAGGCACCTCCCACCTCCCGTCACCACTTATGACAGGCAGGGATACCTCGGTAGTTCGGTTCGGTAGTAAGCATTCTAATCCCCATATTGCGGACGCATGGACGCGTACATTAATTCAATCTACATCACCAGTAGGTACCTAACCATTTCCTTTCTAGATAGATATTGTTTTTCCGCTTGATGTCATACGGTATTTATCTGTTTATTGCAGTTTTGGGAATCGCAATGTGACACAGTACGCACTCTGGTGGGCCCCGTCATCTTCCACCGGATTGCGAAAATCTTCAACCTACCACTGGAAGCCAAGGAGTATGAGGCGCAGTCAGACCTGACGTCTCTCGTGCCATCGGAACAGTTCTACAAGACAAACGTTTCCTCACAGGTATGATTTTTTTCAGTAATTATACGACGATCCCGCCGGTTCCAAGTTAGATGCCCAGCCGTATTAATTTGAGAAACTAAAGTAATATTTCCAAATTGGCAAATTGAATATTCCAAAAAACTCTACTAGTTACAATCATCGCCCTAGTTTAATATGTTCAATATAAAAAAAAAACAAATCAAGGAAAACCTTTTTTTAGCAAAAGAAAAAACGTAAATTGTATTTTTGGAAATTTTGTATAAAAAGGCGGCCAATGACCTAGATTCGTTTAATACCTATCCGAATTCAAAATTGCCTATCAGATCAATGGTTACCTATTGTTTCTAGAATAAATGCTTTCTCTGAAACTTAAATCCCTAAAAACTAACATGATTAGATATAACAAAAACAAAAAGTTACAAGTATCATTTAAATTTAGGGTATTCCAAATAGTTAATAGGTACATTATGCTAAAATGTGGAAATAACATAACATCTACACCATTATATTACCATTATTAGTCATTATTGACATACTTTTTTATTTCATACTAGCTGTGCCAGCGACTTCGTCCGCGTGTAATAGTTTCTTGGGTAGTGATTTTAATGACCCCCAGTGCCTGGCAGCTGGCAGCGGCGCGGCGCAGATCTCGGCGCGCTTTATATACCCGCGCAAACGTACAGCAGGCTCGACGTGATTAGTTAAATCGGCGTAACTTTTTTATTTATGAACCGATTAACATGAAACAAACACTAAATGTTAAGGGAAGCTTCCAGCAATATAATAATAAATAATAAACCGCATCTTAATCCGATAAGCGGTTTCTGAGATTAGCGTGCACAAACATACAGACAAACAGACAAACCGACAAACAGACAAAAATTCCAAAAATCATTGTTTTGGGTACTATTGCATTAATAAAGGCCTCCCATAATATTTTTTCACATATATCTTTCATGTACAGACAGCGATTCGTTACATTTTTATTATATGTATAGATTGCTTGCCAAGAAAATTGATAAGATAGCGACCTATTTCGCAATGTTAGGTAGGTACTTACAACAAAATGCAAACTATCACATCTGATAATGGCTAAGGCAAAAGAAACGTAGAATAGAAATTCTTCTACTTTATTCTTTGACTAGCTGTGCCAGCGGCGTCGCACGCGTGGATATCGGGTTTGAAAAATAACGGACTTCCATAAAATACCTATCTATACATAGTGCCTAAGTTTTAAGTTAAACCTCTAGCAATACATTGGTGAAAACAGTATTCAATTTCATGCAGTAGTTTATGAGTGATGCGCGTTCCAAAAAATTCTCCCGTTTTCCTAACATTTCCCTTCACTGCTCTGCTCCTATTGATAGTAGCGTGATGAAAAGTACCCTATAACCTGCCCAGGAGTATGAAGAATAATTGTACCAAGTTTCGTTAAAATCCGTTGAGTAGTTTTTGTTTCTATAACGAACATACAGACAGACAGACAGACAGACAGACAAAAATTTTACTGATTGCATTTTTGGCATCAGTATCGATCACTAATCATCCCCTGATAGTTAATTTGAAAATATATACAATGTACAGAATTGACTTCTCTACAGATTTATTATAAGTATAGAAGATAGTCAAAGATCGAGAATTGAAGATAATGAAATTTTGAACAATAATATTTTCTTTATACTTACTGTATCAAATTGTGATATTTCAGTTGAACCGAAATTAGGACAACTTATAAATAGATACGTGTTTTGTTATTTTTGTATCAGAGTACCTACAATTTAGATGATCCATTATAGTCACTGATTTCAAAGATAAAAAAAATCCCCATTGATCACATCTGTTCGAAATAAGACTGTATCTAGTGCAATGACAATTCAAGGAGAAATGTATTTTAAAAATATTTTTTTTTATTATGATCATTTTACGAAAGTCGTAACTCGATTTCAATTAGGTGTTTTAGATTTTTTTACCATTGCAATATTATCAGTTGATTGAAAAGTCCAGGGGTTTTATAATTATACTTTTTATTATTATTATACCTAGGTATTAATATGCTAAATAAATACAAAAAAATCATAATGTTAATGAGATTGAATGAGATATTAGTATTGTGCGTTGCGTGCATGACTTTTTCACACGACATCAATTTTATAACTAAATACTTAAAGTTAATCTTGATACAATACTTGAATTATTACGAAGGAAAACAACCAATTCTCTAAACAATTATTTCCTTCTTTTTTCGAGTTCTTCCAATCGATTGGAGGTATAAGATGTATTTTCCTGCTTTCTCGGTAAACAATAAAGTGGATTCTTTCAAGGGCTTTATTTTAATGATGATATCTAATTATTTTTGTCTTTTATTCAACGCAGCTTATATAACCATTGATAGGATCAAACTAAATAAACAGCCAAATTTTGTTCATTCGGATTAATTTAACGTGCATAATAAGTAAATTCATTAAGTATCTATTTAAATATATACCATAACACTAAACCTAAACTGAACTAATATAATTTGCTAACAATAACAATAAAAATCTTCTAAAACGGGTCCCGGTGGCAATGATGAGGCCGCTGGCTGTGTTACCTCGCTGAATTGCTAGCGAGATGCGCTTCGCGAAAAACGAGCCAGTTCTGGGGGCCGTCGCCCGAAGACCCGAATCGAAATATTTATTTATCGAAATAGGTATGAATTACGAATATTTATGTAATTATAGTGTACCGATGCGAATCACTTGGATGTAAGGGAGTGACCTATCATCTTCTCTCTCCAAGCTACCCACACTTGCTCATGGCGCATCCTGCTGAGTAACGAACGAGGCACTGGCAACCGACTGGTGGCGGAATAACCATCACGATTAGAGGATTCGATCCCGGTCGATTTTTCGGATCCCGGGATTTCGGGATTTTCTACAGTTAGTCCCGGGATCCCGGGATAGTCCCGGGATTGTATTAGTAGTAAAAAGTGGTGACAAAAAGACAGTAAAACAAAAATCTTCAAAAAACTAAACAGAATTAAAATTATACACCATACAAAATTCTTTGGATTCATCGTTAACTTCTTTAACCAAATGAAAAAAATATTTATGCCGCGGTCACAAATTGGATTCAACTTTACGTCTAATATTAGACGTGGTTTATTTATTAGTAGCTGTGTATGCGGCGTCCCACGCGTCCCACGCATATCGTTTTAAAAAAAATGCTTAAAAAAGGCTTAATTTAGACCTCTAGCAATACATGGTGAAAACCGCATTCAATTCCATGCAGAAGTTTTCGCGAGATGCGCGTTCAAACGTACAGTTTAAAATTTCCCCCGCTATCCCAACATTTCCATTCATTGCTCTGCTCCTATCGATTGTGTCGTGATAAAAAGTATACTAAGTATTATAACCTGCCCAGGAGTATGAAGAATAGTTATTGTACCATGTCATTAAAATCCGTCAAGTAGTTTTTGGCTCTATAACGAACATACGGACAAAAATTTTACTTGGGCTTTCAATTGGCCGTTACGCGTACGAAATAGGTACATAATTATGCTTATTACTTGCATCAGACATGTACTCAACGAAAGAAAAGCCGATGGTGGATGATTACTCGATAAACTCCAAGATCTGTAGTGCATTTTGTTTTTTTTATAAATTCTTTGATGAACAAAATAAATATCAATACTTATCACGACGTGATGAGGAATTTTCACTCATTTTTAAACATAATCCGGTGCCGGGCGTTAGCGCAATCAAATGAAATCAGCCGGGTAAATGAGATGGCCGTCAAAATGTTAGATGAAATTAAAAATATATCAATCCCGAAAATCCCGGGACTCTTTAAATTTAATCCCGAAAATTTCGGGACTGATATATGACCGGGATCCCGGGATCCCGAAAACCGGGATCGAATCCTCTAATCACGATTCAAGGCAAAAATAAATACCACAGGGATACGGCAGTAGCGTCACCGGAGCGAGGAGCTACCCCCTGCGTTCGCCAATTCGCCTGCCAAGCATGGCGATTATGGGTATAACCTCCAGGTGTTTGCCCAAAGTGGCGAACAACTGGAGAGGCCTA
Organism: Conogethes punctiferalis; assembly: GCA_031163375.1. Classification (NCBI taxonomy): domain Eukaryota; kingdom Metazoa; phylum Arthropoda; class Insecta; order Lepidoptera; family Crambidae; genus Conogethes; species Conogethes punctiferalis. Next base: position 7,191,616 of record CM062085.1, on the reverse strand, counting down.
TGTCCAGCAGTGGATAGGCTGATGATAATGATGCAAATCACTTAATATTTTACAGATGAGAGTGCGGTCTACTTATTCGATGAGCGATTTCGAGGTGTCGGCTGAAGAAGAACAGGACCAAGAGGAGCAGTCTGACCAATGGAGCGTGTCCTCAGTGGTAGAAAGTGACGACCTCAAGAAAACATCGCGTTCCAAATCCATGACTAGATCAAAATCTTTTACGGTTTCCAAATCTTTCTCTAGAATGATGCCCAAATCATTTTCTAAATACGTGATGAGCAAGACGCTACAGAAAACATACTCTAGCAGGGTAACCGGGATGAGGTCGGACTCGTCTATCGACGAATCGGCATCTTCTGGAGACGATGTACATGTGCACGCTCGAAGCATGCGATATTCTACGTAAGTTACGCGACATTACGTTTTTTATATCGCGGCCACACATTGGATTCAACTTTGCGTCCAATCACTGTCCAATGCCCAATACTAACGCGCTTAATGTCTTCATTGTGTCAAAGTACCGATACACACATTGGGGCATTGGGCGCAAAACGTTACGTTGGTGCAAATATAATGTGTCGTCGCGGGTTTTTATTCTCGTAAATAGCTCAATCAATCAATAGGTATAGCGTTGACCCTTAAAGGTACGACTGCAATATAGTTCCCTTTATAATTTAAAAGATATCCGGTTACTATGTCCTACTAAAGGAAGTCCCGGTTACTGCATCGTATGCTTGCACTCTGAAACCCTTCTGGGTTTTTCTTCCTCTTCTCTGGCTGGATTCTTCCAGCCTCATCATCACGTCGAAGTGCTAGTAGGAAAAAATGTTTGACTATGCAAAAGTAGTACTCGTGAATTTGCAGAGATAAATTATTTTATTTTTTATTTATTTTAATTTCATTTCAGTAAAACTCACCATTTAAAACGAATGAAAAATCCTCATTTTGACATGTTATACTGCAATGAATCTGAAACTGATATGATTAAATGGAAGTCTAAATATAAACAAAAAACATTTGAGGTGTCTGCATCCGATGAATTCAGTAAGAAAGCCGAAATCATGACGAAAAAGGTAAGGCTGCACTATTTGCTCTTCTAAGCAGAAATGTATTAAGTATTTGCAATTAGTAATATTATCACAATAAACATAAATAACATTTTTAGTGATTCTCGCCTAAAGTTTCCTGGATTTTTTTTTGTTAGTTTCATTGTCCTCCCGTTAGTTAAATTGTATTTTAATTATTTGTCTCACAGATTTCCAAAGAATTTTATGACTGGTGGGTTGGTTTGGGAAATGTTGAATTTAAAAGTGAGATTAAACGTCCGGAGGATATTGAAGACCTTTTCCAAGTAAGTAAACTTCTATTTTACTTTAAGAAATAAACTATTCTTGTTAACTGTGTATTACTTAGAAGCTTAACACTTTAAACGCTGTGGTCCGCATGTCGACGCCTACGACTTAAGACTTTTACACAATTTTACATTAAATAATGTAAACTGTAAAGCCGTTTCAAATGATTTCCACTTCGTTCGACGTGTGGAGATGTAAAAACTTATACGTATAGCTTATTTATTTATTTATTTAATCTTTATTGCACAATATAAAAAATAAAGTACAAAAGGCGAACTTAATGCCGCGTAGGCATTCTCTACCAGTCAACCTTTAGGCAAAACAGAAACAAATAAGTGGGTAGTGTGCTGCTCAATTTATGTGGAAACATTTGATAAGATATATTAATATTGCTTACTATTTGTTTAAGGTCTGGTTCGACGAGCACGCCTCCCGCGGGTTGATGTTGGACCCGAAAATACTACCGTGTGTATTACAATCCATTGCGAATTACGCCGGCGTACCAAGGGTAAGAACGTTTATAATATCCACATATATTTGTATGACAAATCACTTATATTTGTATTTCTAAGCTGCCAATTCGTCAAATCCGCTACAGGTCGAATTCAAGCAGTAGATCTTACCTAAGTTGTGTCAGGAATCGAGCACCTACGTGAAGTAAGGGCTGGGTTTCTGGAGCTCGGGGGAGTTAGGGTTGGGCTGAAATGGCGGCCGGGGGTAGAGGTATGCCGGGTAAGGGGTATTTGCCCTCCCCGGACCAGGAGTGCAGGCCGCTTGTCATCTGCGGCTGGCCAAGGCATGTAGGGATGCGGCCGAATGCTTCGGCGTTACCCGTGTCCCTGCAACTTGCTGCCCACTGGCGACACAGGGGGGTTTAGTGGGTATACGCTCCGATTTCTGGAGGTGTGAGTCCCACACACCATGTCACCTCCTAAAGCATTCCCCTCTAGAAAAAAAAGGCTGCGTTTCCGGAGCTCTTGGTGGTTAGGGTTGCGCCGACATATCGGTGGCAACTGACAGGAAACTGATCAGCTACTTGCCCGTTGTCACAGCTTTTCTTTCGCTTTCCATCAGGCGTAGGGAAGCCATTATGTCGAGCTACTATAAAAAATACCAGTAAACATTTGCATACAGTCCACTGCGAAAAATAATATCCCTATATGTTTTTGCACATTTATTGAGGTTTTTTTGACCCAGGCGTCGTGTCCTCGAGTCCTGAAGAGACAGATTGCATACGACATCCACGCCGAGACGAGCCCAGCGCACGTGATGGCGTTCGGCACCTGCCTGCCGCAGAGGATGAAGCACATCCCCCCCAAGAACAACACGGAGGCCATGTGGCACTGCGTCAAGATACCGGAGGACCTCAAGTCTATGGCGTGCGTGTGGGACGACGTACAACATCTCACGTGAGTTATTTATTTATTTATTCGACATTTTTTTTAATTTATTTCCGTGTTCCGTCGTCAATTTCTAAATGCCGGTTGGTCTACATCCATCATGATTGAGTGAATTTTATTGACTCACCTGGGCCTCTACCAGCAAAAACGAAAACGATCGTTCGTTGAACGGATCACGTAGTTTTGCCCCATAAATCCCTCTTATTAAAATTTGTCCCTCCCGTGTTTAAATATATCAATTAAATTGTTGAAAATTGACTTAGACGAATATTAGTTCGTATATTCGAACATGGGAGGGACAGATGGGAGGGATTAATGGTGCTAAAGTACGCGATCCGTTCAACGAACGGCCGTTTTCGATTTTGGTGGTAGAGGCCCTGTTCATTTACCTAAATTATTTAAACCTAAGCAGTTAATATAGACGTCATCTGCTCAAAGTGCATCCTGCTGAATAACAAACGAGGCTCTACCAACGACTGGTAGCGGTATAGCTCGCCTGACTACCCAGCATGGTGATTATCGGTAAAGCCTACAGATGTGGCGAACAACTGGAGAGGCCTATGTCCAGCAGTGGACTGCGATAGGCTCATGATGATGATATATATTCATTTCGCAGAGTAAATAAAAATCCCAGGTAAATATTACTTAATGATGGTATCGATTTTTTGGTATTAAGCGTTATCGTAATTTTATCTAGAGATTAAGAGTCTCAACAAGCCGTAAACCTAATCAATGTTCAGTTACAGAAAGCCCGACAGGTGCCGCCGATATTTAAAATAATAATAAGATTCATGCATAAGTCATTGCCTACACGTTTAGATGTTAGATAAAACAGGCACCAGTCTCTCACAATGACAGGGGTCGAAGTTTCCTCCTCGCCATCTTTAGGTAGGTTGGTAGGGTACTGACCTTCAATTTCTCGAGGAGTTCTCCATACTCGGAGTTCCACATACACCGCAGTTTCCCCCCAAATGGCGGGGAAATGCTTTTAGGCAAAAACCGGTCTCCCAGTCTTTAGTTCAATTCTGTAATCTCAAAACTATGTAGTCTTAAGGCGCTTTTATATTGTGAGTGACACAAATTCAATAACTTGTCTTTTCAAATCTACTAAATGCATTTTTTTCTACTTTCAGGTCGACGAAAGCGTTCCACAAGTGGTTGCAACAGCGTCCGCATTTGCCTATGCCGCCTTGTCTGAAAGCGCTCGACGCTGCTGGCGACAAGAAACAGTTATTCGTCGTGCCGTCAGATTATGTAGTCAAAGATAAGAGTGCGTCCTCTTCAGTGCAGGAGCTAGCTCTACCAGTATCGCAGTTCACACTCGAACTGAAGGAAGTGCTCAGCAAACTCCTCAATAAGTAAGATTCACCGTGTGTAATTTCGCCTGGTGATTCTTTTTTGTTTTTTTTTTATCTGTATTAGTATACAGTCGTCACGCGTAATAAAAATTATCGACGATTATATCATATTGTTATGAAGTGTTTTACTCAATATCTAAGACGGTTTTGTGGAATATAGTTTTTTGTGTATTGGCCATCTGGATTAGGAGAAATGTCTAAGTTATCACCGAACTATGATTACGAAATATTAGACACGGACGAGGTAAGCTTGATGTTGATGTTTTTATTTATAAATGTAAAGTTTCAGTTTTAATACATGTGTATCTACATTACGGACTCGAGAAGAAGCCTAATAAAATATGTATCTACCTTTAACTATGTAGATGCGGTGTCCGCTAGAAAGATTATAATTATTTCAAAAACCTCTAATTTCCTTAATTTATAAAGGAACTAGCTGTGCTCGCGACTTCGTCCGCGTGGAATAGTTATTTTTTCCCCTTTTTTTTTACATTTTCCATTATTTCTTCGCTCCTAATAGTTGCAGCGCGATGTTATATAGCCTAAAGCCTTCCTCGATAAATGGTCTATTCAACACAAAAAGAATTGTTCAATTCGGACCAGTAGTTCCTGAGATTAGCGCGTTCAAACAAACTCTTCAGCTTTATAATATTAGTTAAGATAAGTTTTGAACGTTTGTTTTAGCTTGATACAACAGGTAACAATAACAAATATGAATATAATTTTTACAGTAACTTAGATTTGTTAGCAATGTAAATAACATTAGCAGCTTTACTTCGAATAAAATTATGTGCAGTTTCTATTTTTTAAATAGTACATTAACTTTATTAGGAAGTAACTCTATGACTAACTAAAATACCTCTCATCTAAAGTTACAGCTCCATTATGATAAAGAATTAGATACTCATATATTTTAATACCTTCTAAATAGGTGCATACTTAATTCACTTTCTTTACTTTCCTAAAGGGCTCCCAATTCTTGTATGGCACCATCATAGTTTATGACGCCTTTTATGAACTGTGACTTTGGCCCACGATTTTATACCCGCAGCTTGAAGACATACCTACCTAATATAATTAGCAATTGTCAATTCAGCTCTGTATCGATCATGGTGGCGAACATTAGGAGAGGCCTATGTCCAGCAGTGGACTGACAAGGGCTGATGATGATGATAATGAATTCAGCTCTGTACCTCTAAATGCCAAAGATCCTTAAACTTCCTCTCAAATTAAGGTAGCTTAGCTCGATCTTTTAGATGCATGATGATCATCAAGCCTGAAGCGATTTGTGATTGCGATTTTGTCTATTCCTAAATTGACTTCATTGGGAATATGTACAACTGAAAGGTATTGCTTTGTCATTATTTTATCGAACACATCCTGCGTGTCGTCAAAAATATAAATAAATAAATATAAATAAATATCAGACAACATCACATACATTGCTCGGATCCCAAAGGGTAAGTAGCTTGAGCACTTGTGTTATGGGTATCAGAACAACGAAGGTACCACAAATATATACTTAGTTTAATACAAATATTAACACCTAGACACGGAACAAACACAAGTGTTCATCACACGAATGTTTGTCCCGGGTGGGAATCGAACCCACGACTCTTGGTTCAGAAGGCAGGGGTCACTACCGATTGAGCCACTGAGCCTGTCATTAAAATAATAAAAATATACAGCAAAAAGCATTCCAGCGGTTGAACGGCTGAGAAAAATGTAAATAAACAGAAAATATATCTAGTGACCCCTTTCTATCTTGCTATCCTCTGCTCAAAAGTTGTCTGAAAAGAATCGCTCTTAGCGATAAGGCCTAACTGTAAAACTTGTATATTGGCTCAGTTCTAAATGAGTTTTTGGTGTGTAATAATAGAATATCTAATGACCACTCTCGTCTTGACAAGTCAGCAGGAAACATTGATATCATCATAATATTGTCATCACTATCGCATGCATCATGTTCATTGCCAATGCATGGCAAGATAAAGCGGCTGTCATGCAACAGCCTTATATATGTCTCGTTTTGGAGTCATCTACTTTATTTACTATCTTATTGGTCATTTAAAATTCGAATAGTTTTGAGAGGTAGGGCATAACGAATCTTCGCTGGACTTGATCTGCCCGCCCGGGGAAGTACCTCCACCCTATAGAATACTGCAGCTAAATGACCTTCGGGTCGTGGTTCTGCCGGTGAGTAGGGTTTCTGGAGATCGTGGGATGCGTTAACAGCATCAGCAGCTGGGGTTTAGGATCTTGGTCATGCACGTTTGATGCCCCTGGTGTTGCAGGCGTTCGTAGGCTGCGGTAATCGCTGAACATCAGACGGGCTTTACCTTTGTGGTAATTAAAAAATATGCATAAGGTATTAAGTACCGAGAAAGGCCTAGATGTACCCTACATTTTATAAGCTTTTATTTAATTTCTCCTTTGCCGATGCACGATGTCCTTCATTCAATCTTGCAAGATAAAATTAATCTACTCTTTGATTATCAATTGAGCTGAAGGATTTCAAATTATATAGGTCGAAGTACGATGAGCAAAAATAAAACATTATATTAGGTGCTACTGGATAGCAAGCATAAGGTTATCTGAGTAATTATTAATATTATGATAACTCCTAGCAAATGTTATGTTGGCACTGGAAAGCGCCTTAAGAACTCTGCAAAAACGCCATAGTCCCATCAAGTTTGGACTCGTTTGATTTGCCTACTTGAGTATTATGTTTCCTTATGATAACCAAGGTCTGATCCGGTAGGTGGGTAGAGTAAGAACTGGTAATTGGCCAAGGAATCTCCGCTATAAAACAACACAGGTACGTTGGGTTTGCCCTAGTGTGCCTTCGACGTAGCATTTGGACCTCACGACCGCTTCGCATCAGGTACAGTGAGGTCATCCTGAACGATCTTTTTACATACTTATAAAAAAAACAACACCATTATACTTTGATATACTAGGTATATACTAAGTATACTATATAATATTTTTTAATATACTAGGTATATACTAAGTATTATACTATATAATATTTTGAGAAAATATGTTGGTTTCATTTGAAGTAGGTAAATTTAGATTCTGTTGGATTAGATCGAGGGATGACATCCCCCCCGACGGGGTCCTCGGCTTGTCGTGCCGGGGGGGCTTAGTACGGGTCGGGCCCCCACGACCCGGAACAAAGAGAGACCCCAGTGGGCCGAAGGTGGGCGGCGCCGGCAGCGGGACTGAGCTTCGCTCGTCCCGCTCCCGCCGGCAGAGGTGGGCCGCTTGGCGGCACCAGCGCTAAGCGCTGGGTTGTTTGGCGAGGGTCGCAGAGGAAGAGGAGTGCCCTTCGGGGGATCTCGCGGTGTTCCGTTGCCGTCCTCCCTATCCTCTGCGACCCAACGGCCTTAGGGCCGTGTGTGAATGTAGGGCTGTGGCCCTTGTGTGGTGGCCGTGGGGCCAAAGTGGGTGGCCGCGACGTGCTCCGCGTGTCCCTCTAATTTAGTAGAGGGTACAGTGTGAGAACGGCCGCGGTCGTTGAAGTCAGCGGCGGAATGAACATCTTTTCCGCCGCTGGGACCTGGGCCGTCGGACACGGGGTCGTCCGGCGCCCGACATGGGGTCCACTGGGAGGGGGCGTGCTTTGTGACCGAGCATGCTCCCGGTGCGCGCTCACGCGCACAGAGGGCGAGCCGTTGTGCGGCACACCGTCTTACCGGGGGAGCCGTGGTAGAGTCTCTTCCTGAGGATCCAGACTCCCCTGGGCTTGGCGGCGATGGTGGGTCACCGTGGGGTTTAGCGGGATAACCTGGCACCGCACACCGGTGTCTGCATCCCCGTTGTAGACACCGAAGGTCCGAAGGGATTCCCCACGTAAAAAAAAGATCGAGGGATGACATCCAAAATGTATAATAAAAATTAGATTAGGTACCTACTGTTTAAATGAGTTTCTAAGACAAAACAAACAAAATTACTTAGGTATGTTTTTAATATTTTTTTTAACGATTAAGATACACTTTTTCCTCCGAAAAATCCCCACTTTTGTTCCTGTACGGATGGTATAGTGACGTCACTGTTTATTCTATACGGCTTAATAATATTAGTCAGTCCTTTATCACATAAAACTGCAATGCTTAAAATGCTATTAGGTTATCAATATTAAATCCATAGTGGATGAAGACTCTTTGCTCATAGGTATTGTCGATAAAGAGTTGGTGACACCGCCTGACACAGTCTGGCGCCTGGGGCGTTTTTTATTTATGACCATTCTTTATCATACAGATACGAAAGGCTCTGAGGCTTATAGATGAGATATGCGTTTAAAGTTTGTAATCGACTACGTAATTAATGTTTTTGGACGTTGAAGGTTGGGACACAGAAGTTCTTGTCTACTAACCAAACGCCTACAAAATTTTTACAGCAATTATACATACGTACACGTTCTCAATAGTATGAATACATTGTGTAGGAACTTTGCATTTAATAGTTATTAGGGCGTATTTGCTATACAGAAACTATCTGAGCTCTCACCCACCACCTAATTTCAATTTAGGTACTCATTATTTTTAATATTTCATTACAAATGACACAACATCACTTACTAATTGGTTCTATTCTCCAGAGTAAGTACTTAAGCTAAGCACTGGTGTTATGGAAATCAAATAGAACTTAAATACAATACAAACCTATCATTGCAGACACAAAGCAAACAAATTTTTATCACATGAATGAGCGGGGGCCGGGGTTCGAACTCGTGACTCGTAGTTCCGAAGGTTCTTTACGAAATGAGCCATTGGGCCAGTAATATGATAATTGGATGTGGCATGTGTGCGTATGTAATTGTTTTAGTGTAAAGGACGAGTCACAAAGGATTTTGATGCATTAACACCGGCTTATCCTGGATAACTGCCTATTGGAAAAAAAGCAATAATAAAAAATGAAAAGATACGCAAATTTCCTAATATCTCGTAATCAATATAAATAGGCGTGACCGCAGGCAACGTCACACTAGGATTATTATCGAACATTACTGTCTAATTAGCAACTGTATCTTGATGGAAAAGTACGTACGTAATTTTTAATATTATTCCATGCGAAAAGCTAGCGCAGGTCATATCAATTTTGATACCTAGTAGGTATTTTGCATTCCTGTAAAGCTTTCATCATCATCATTGTCGGCCTGCAAACATTCACTGCTGGATGTCTCCTCTTCCAATGATAATTGCCATTTGGGTGATTTCACTTGGTCACCACGCTTGGTGGTTGGAGAATGCGGTAAGCTTATTCGTAGGTAGGTACTCATGTTTCCTGATTTTTTTTTATTACAATAGCCTTCAGGATGATTTCACTCCACCTGATGGTAAGCGGTCGTGAGGTCCAAATTTTTGGTCGACAGGCACAATAAGGAAAACCCACCGCGCCTGTCGCCCTCACCCTGAAGGCCCACTGAGATGCCGTTTCACGCCCCGCCTGAAGAACCCAGGATTGTAAGGAAGGAAACAAATGAGCTGGAAGAGCATTCCATGACACGGGACAGTAACGAGGAACTAAACCTCTTGGTGCGCGCTACTATTGTCTGTGTAGGTATGCGGATGACAACGCTGTCAAGCACGTGTCGTTAGGGAGAGGAAAGGAGGATGGAATTATTGATATTCCCTTAATCGTCTTCAACGAAACCCATAGATGAGATGGTGTGGGTTCCAAATCCAGAAACCATACAATGCTGAGCTATGACTACTACCTACTACTTTATCACCAGTAGTATCAGATGGATTCTTTATTCCTTTTCATTATTACTATTACAAACTAATCGTGATTCTTACATGAAAAAAAAAACAATGGACAATTAACACATATACACCTACTTACCTATTGGTGAGACGTATTATAAAATCAATAGATAGATATAATGAAATAGTTAAAAGGTTTATGTACATTGACTATTTTTTAACCGACTTCGAAAAAAGGAGGAGGTTCTCAATTCGTCTGTATGTATAATATTTTTTTTTTTTTTTTTTTTTTATTTGTGTTCACCGATATTTCCGTCAATTATGGATGGATTTCAAAAATTTTTCGATAGTTCGACAGAGGACACTTCCGAGGTGGTCCCATTATCACCAAGTCAGGATCTGATGATGGGATCCTGGAGAAATTGAGGGCAACAACCGAAAATTGTATGCTCATATGGTGTTTTTGTTACGTAATCATATTTTACTCAGGTATATGCTTCCGGGCGTCAACATCTGGTGCTGATGATGTAGCCACAGAACTCCTTGACGGTTAGGAGTTAGGGGACAGTACTGACATTGGTCGTTATTAAACTAGGTAGTAGTATGTACTTATGCAGGGCTAATAGGGCAGGTGATTTGGTAAGTGATATGCTTGATTCTAGATCGCAAAGTCTTCACTTGACTTAAAGCAAAATTTTTCATTCCTAAGTAAAACTCTTAAGGACATTAATTAGCCTTTACTCAAGGTCACAGCACATCAACGCAACTAAAAATAGTGAAATAAAATTATTTTTTAAAAAAAAATTAAACCGACTTCAAAAAAAACACAAACGACTAAAACTAAAAAGCGATAAATAACGTAAGTAATTCTATCCTTAATACATAATTATTTAAATATTACAATTATCACTTATTTTTGAAGTCGGTGCCAGCCAAACAAAAAATGTATATTGTCGTGTGGATTTGCCCTTTATTCCCAGTTGTCCCCTCTGGCCCTGTCACCAGGGGTGACAACTGGGAATTTACTTCCCGGTTGTCACCGGGGTGACAATTCGTGCCGACTATTCCCTTTGACGGCTGACTAGAGGGGACAAATGGGCCGTCTGTTTCCCAGTTGTCACCTGGTGGGGGGGACAATTGGGAAGACGGGAATAATAAAAAAAGAACATGTAATTTCCATAGATTTTCCATTTTTTCTTTGTTGTGCTACATATAATCAAATTTAAAAAAACAGCAATGTTTGACTTTCAACATTATTAACTACATATTGTCAAGAAAGTAAAGCCTACTTGAATAAAGATATTTTTCATTTCATTTCGTTATTAAGGGAAACATAATGTTTTTTTTTTTTATTTCATTGTATATACTTTCTTGACAATGTGTAGTCAATAATGTTGAAAGTCAAACATTGCTGTTTTTTTTTAAATTTGATTATATGTAGCACAACAAAGAAAAAATGGAAAATCTATGGAAATTACATGTTCTTTTTTTATTATTCCCGTCTTCCCAATTGTCCCCCCCACCAGGTGACAACTGGGAAACAGACGTCCCATTTGTCCCCTCTAGTCAGCCGTCAAAGGGAACAGTTGGCACGAATTGTCACCCCGGTGACAAATGGGAAGTCAATTCCCAGCTGTCACCCCGGGGGACAAGGCTAGAGGGGACAACTGGGAATAAACGGGATTTGCCGGTCGCGCGCGTCATACAACAACAGTCTACGTTAGGTACCGAGAGCTGGCACCGACTTCAAAAATAAGTGATAATTGTAATATTTAAATAATTATGTATTAAGGATAGAATTACTTACGTTATTTATCGCTTTTTAGTTTTAGTCGTTTTACTAGATGCATTTTGGGGGTAAATGAACGGTAATTGACCAAGAATCCTAAAATTGTCTATTTGTCTTCATATCTGTTTATACACGCTAATCTTGGAAACTAATATGTCTACAGATTTGTTTTCAGTTTGTCAGAATGCTTTTGTTTTATAGTTTGTTTTATTGCTTTTGCAAACTGGAACACATGATGTTACACTCGTAATACTAAAAGTTTAGCTAGGCTATTGCGTTTCTGCACCAATCTTATGGTTAGGAGACATGAAAAAAAGGAGCCTGAAAAGTCGAAAAGTCGATCTTCGGCTGCCAGCTACGCGAAGTTATTATCACTGACACTGACTGACTGTTTCATACAAGCGTGCCGGACTTATTGTGCGCCGGACGATATAATCTATACCTACTTGATTCAAACCTAACTATAACATGGAAAATCAAATCATAATACTAACTTCACACTATGTTTATTGATACGGCCCTAATATGCATGAATGATCCAATCAATATCGCTCGCTTTGTCTTATCCGCATTAGTAACTGATAGATCTGATTTAATTAATGAGCTATCTATAGTCCGATCCACACTTTGTATTAATACCCTGATATTACTTTATTCAGGTACTTACGCGCCATATAAACAAATTGAACTTTAAGTGCTCTGAATAGATAGGTACTTAAAGAATAGAAATCTTGACTATCTACATTACGCTTTTAAAGTACACAATCATCAACCATACTGAAATAAGACCATCAAACTTACCATATTTAACCAAGATGTAGCATATTCTGAAATCACGGTTATTTTAAGGTTTTCAGGTTTAAATAGTTTCAAGTTTTAAGGTATACGTCCATTAACCCGTGCCGTGCATTAGTCATCATCTATGATCGCCTAGGAAAAGGAAGACTCAACTGAACACAATAGTGCAATATTAACCCTTAATGCGGCGAGAATCTTCATACTACATCTTGTTCGCCTCGTTCCATAGCTTAGCATCATCGGTCATATACTTACCTAGTTTTGTAGCTTCGCTTTCACATCCTCGCAGAATAACTGCATAACACATCTCTGGTGGAAAACCACCCTGTCACATGTTTTAACGCTACGCTACGCCTATTTTCCGTTTATTATGACTCATGATCACGGCACAAGGTAATGAAAACACATGCCATCAAATTAATACAACTGGGTGCCTTGCTATTATTAGTATTTTGCCGGTTTTTATTTGTTTATTACATGAAGATTACAAATGAAATGGTGCTATGGCAGAAATTACACTCTATATTTAGGTAGTAATAAAAATGTGAAGTACCTACTTTGATAATAATATAATGATTTAAGCAAAGAGACAATGCATTATTTATTTACACTGTCAATTAGATTTAGTATGTATGTCACCGGAAAATAGCAAGAATCGTAAGTTGATCAATCTCCTAGGTAGTTGATTAACTTCCGGAAAATAATAAACGGCAGTTGAAATGTATTATTTAACGTATGTATTTTAGTAAATTGATCATTTTACGGGGTCTTGCCGTAAAATAATCCGACGAAGGTGAGGTGAACGTTGATTGGTTCAATGGCTCCCGTGGCGTTATCCCGGCAACCATTCGGGGAACAGTGTATTAAGTTACGGGTAATAGTGCACCGTTAAATAGTACATTGAGCAACGATTGGCCCATTTGAGGATGATTTTACTTGTGTCAAAATCGTAAATTATTAAATGACTGTCAGGCTACCGTAAATTGATCAACTAACTGAAATCCATTGCGTAAAATAATACATTTCAACTACCGTTTGTTATGTTCCGAAAGTTAATCAATTACCTAGGAAATTGATCAACTTACGATTCTTGCTATTTTCCGGTGACATGTACATATTTAAATGTAAAAACTCTGCATAAATCACTTACACAACTTTATTTATAGTTTTTAATCGAGTAGAATCGATTGCATTCATTTTTATATATCAGTTATTTATTATTTTATTCATATTTATACTTACAATACCTAGATTAAATAAACCACCAACCAATCCAAACCCAAAGCCTGTAAGCAAGTATATAGCGGGGTCTATGGACCTAAACGGCCAGGAAGCACATTGAAATCTAGTTAGGGCTGTATTTTTATTAGACACATAGATAGTATTTATTGCACATCAAACGGTTGACTTAAAACAAGGCGTAAACGAGTACGTTAGGTACTCCTAACGTACTCGTTTACGTAAAAGTTTCATTTATAATACTTTATAACTCTATATTTTACTCCAAAATTTCGTATAAGAATTTCAATAAAATTTTTGTTCGTGCTTTTTGTTTATAAATTAAAAATAAGTATAATGTAGGGGACAAAGCATTTAGACCCCTATTTATAAAAAAAATCCATAATACTATATACGTAACAATATTTTAATTCCGCCAGACTCCTATTAACATGAATTAATTGGTAATGGGCTCTAGAACTACATAATGACAGCACTGTCCTAGATAACGCCTATAACCATTGTTAAGTATCATAAGAGCGCGCTTCTTGGTCTGATCTGATACCAGGACATACGTAAGAGCTATCTTCAATTTGAAGGAAATAATAAAGAGCGATAATTACACCTTTATTATAGATACGTCCCGCGTCGATAAGTACATAATCACAAATAATTTTTAATCATTCGTAATCTAACTCGCGCAAATTAATGTTCAGATATTACGCTACCGATCCGTGTGACAAATAATGGCTGTGACGGAATTGTGAACAAACTTAAATTTTAATATTTAAATTAATAGATTTGGATTTTATTGTGGTTTTAACGTAAAAAATATCACCATGACTGATCCTAATTTCGATCGACAAGAAGTATTGGATGAAATCATAAATCGGAAAAAATTAGGTGATAAAAAGTTTCATTCGGAATCGTCGTTGCAACACTACAATGAAGACGAAGATGTGGACCATAAGGATCCAGGGGTTAGTACTATGTAAAGGTTTACTTAATGAAAACTGTTTGGAGTTGCTTGTTTTGGTCATAGTTCACTGTAAGGTCTATTATGATATTTTATATCTAAACTCTAAGCTCAATCATCTTAAATATTGGATAATTTAGTAGTTAAATTATATAGCGCGAGGAATAAAAGTGTTAGCAAATTTCTACGTGGTATTATAAGGTCCCTACTAAGCAAGGAATGCTCATGCATTTAGTCTAAACTACAATCCAAACATTGAAGTGAAAGTGAGCAAAGTTAACAGTGCGCGAATTAAAAGAACGGAAGAGGGTGATTATTATGTTCTAATTTGACTGTCTTTTGACTGGCTCGGTGGCTGAATTGGTAGTGACTCCTGCCTTCTGAACCAAGGGTAGTGGAATCGATCCCCACCCGGGACAAACATTCGTGTGATGAACATTTGTGTTTGTTCCGTGTCTGGATGTTTTTGTGGTACCTTCTTTGTTCTGATACCCATAATAATACAAGTGCTTAAGCTAAAATGAACAAACATTTTAATAAACCCAATGTGAAAATTCTGAAAACTTCGAATGTGACGATTAAAGAGAAGTGAAGAAGGATACTTAATAAGAATCCTCACGTGAACAATATTTTACATCTTCATCAAGTAACAATAGTGTTATCTTCCTGTATTTTGTTTACAATCAATATTTCTCAAAAAAAGCTAGTAAATCTATATATTGAAGCGCGCATAGAGCGCCTCGCGATGTTCTACGAGTTTCCTGAAACTCAGAGTAGAGAATAGCTATAAATAGGGCTTCTAATAGAAAATGTGGATGTTCTCATGAACACTTAAATATTCTATTAGGTACCTACCTATAGTTTCTGCCCTATGAATAATAAACAGTTAAATTTAAAATATATGTATTATCCATATCACTTATAATATTATAAATGGGAAAGTGTGTCTGTCTGTATGTTTGTCTTTCTTTAACGGCAAAGCGGAGCGACGAATTGACGTGATTTTTTAAGTGGAGATAGTTGAAGGGATGGAGAGTAACATACTTTTTGCCCCTTTCTAACCCCCCACTTCCCTAATTTAACGCAAGCGAAGCCGCGGGCAAAAGCTAGTTTATTATAAGTGCAAAATAACCGTCGTCCAGTTCGAAATTTAATTAAAATCTAGGCCAGTTATGGTTTTGCCGCTCATTTTCTCTGCGTTCCATATTCAAATTACCCAGGCGGCATTAAACTACATATATTACCCGCCAATAAAAAAATATGGTACATTTAAAAAAATTGTATGGAAATTCCATGGAAGTAATAAGTAGTACTAAAGCGATTGAAGAAATATTTGTAACAAAAAGTTTCGACGATGAAGCCTGATAAACCAGTTCGATTTTGTTCTAAGTTTTTAATAAGTTACGAACAAACAAATAAATAATATTCGAAATGCAATCAAGTTATCCTAAAGTACCTTCTGAACTGTGAGTAAGTAAAATTTTCAGTTAATAGAACATTGTAGTATAAATATATGAAAACTATTTTCATATAAAATGTAGCCAAGACGAGAGCGAGATCACATGTCGTGCACTGTCAAAAAATCAAATATACTTCCATGGGAAATTCATAACTTGTCAAAATTAAAAAAAAAAACAAATAGACCAAGTTTAAGTCACAGATAATATCTATGAGTATAGTCTACGGTCGGCAGAAAATACGATGAAAACATGGAAGTATTAAGTACTACGTACTTCCATGGATGAAAATGCTTCACCGTTTATGAAAAATATGACTTAAATGACTGGCTGAAAAGGTCACAGTTCCCAGAGCCATAAAATATACTTTATGTGAAAAAAAAATTGTGAAAATACATTGAACAAAGACAAAACAGAATATGGCGAGTATTGGGAGAGGCCTATGTTCAGCAGTGGACTGATGTGGGCTGATGATGATGATGAAAGACAAAACAGTATCGTATGCGCCTAATAGGTACCAGGCCACACGACATTACTAGTAAATCCCTTTATTATATTATTTAAACTTATTTAAGTCTTAATATGCGATAAAGGGTCATTTGATAGATATACTCGTTAAGTCGGTAAGTCAGCCATTATTATTTGAGTATTAATAAAGTGATGTCACTACTTCGACGTTAGGCAATTAGTTGATATAATAATTGTAATTTATGATGATAGTACATACACAGTAAGATTTGAAGAAAATAATTTATTAGATATTGGTATCTTACGCATTTTGATAATATAATTACGTAGACCAGGTACCTACTGTCGACCATGCAATATATTCTTGTAGTGTACCTATAATTTCTAATTGACCAATTTTTTTGTAGCAAGCTTGTAAGTAGCAATTGACTTATTACAAATTTACATGTTAACTCATCTCCTGAGTATAGGTCTCCATAAACCCAGTCTACTCTAGCCTATCGCATTTTGTGCTATCCAACCCCGAACCATGACACATGGTTCAAGGCTCTCACGGCCACTCCGTTATCCTGAGGGTAGGAGTGCCGAACGTCCGTTGTTCCTATAGGTCGATGACATAAAGCAGAAATATAGTAGTGTGGTGTGTGGCTAGAAGCACTTTACATGTCATGACTTTATCGCAAATGCAATATAGCATTTAACTTCCAACTAGTCATCAACCCAATTACTATAAATAGGTACTCTAAGTGCATAAGACAGCCCAAAATGTACCACTAAATATCTGCTACGACTGTATCTTGCGACCGATTACCTACAGATGGATAAAACGATACCAATTTCCAGGTACAAAACACGTCAGTAAATGGCGGCTCCACGCCCACCACTGATGAGTTCCCGGAGCGCAAGCGCACCATGTCCCAGCCGGGGCCGGTGTCCGGGAGCCTGGTCACCGCGTCCGCGGCGAGGGCGGCGCGCAAGAGGCCGCTGCGCACCGTCGCATACGCAGACGATGCTACGGTAAGTCTAACTTAAGAAAAGTTTAACTGATAAGTAGTATGTTACGGCTAGGTCAAGGGGGAGCGCGACCGGCGGCGCAAATTGTGAATTTTATTTCGCGCCTACGAGGAAACTAGGCTGCGCGCGGCGTTTAATGGAAAATTCGGGATTCGCGCATGTCGCGCGTCCTCGTAACCTAACCCTAAGGGTGCATCCACATTTGACGAATGTGCTCGTGATCGACTTGCGAGCGGCGCCCGCGTAGATTGCGCGCGAACGGCAGAGTAAAAATGCACACGCGCAAGTTCGCGGACAACTCGTGAACCCGCTCACAAGCCGCGCATTCATCACAATGACATGTGGACGCACCCTAAGGCTGACTCCACATAGGATTCGTGTTCAGCAAGATTTATCTTGCACTATTAAGCTTTTAAATCAGATTTCATGTAGAAATCAAGGTGTTTCGTTAGGGTTTTATCAGAACCATAGATTTCTTATTATATCTATCGTGCTATCCATGTGTAGACATTAAAGTGTACAATTTTTGTCGTGATTAATGTCAAAAAGTCTACAATATAACCTCTGATCTTAGTGTTAAATTCGATAGAGTTTATGCTTAAAGAAGGACACTAAGCTAGATTTGGATAATCCAAATCGCAAATTATGTATGTAATATCAAATGTTCAATCTCTTCAAATAATAATAAGTATATATTCATGATATTTCAAACCAAGTTCTAGGTTAGTGAATATGATTAAGGTGTTTGCCAGAAGGGTTTGATTCGAGTGTTCGTAGAGGCGCCCCCCGTACTATGGTACCTATTAATGCCTTATCTCACACTCATATTATATTACAGGAAAGTAATTCAAGTGACATTTACATTCGTTTAGTGCATATAAAACCACTTGAGACTACACTTAGCTCTGATGGTTTTATAAATAATACAATCTCTCGATTATCCATTGTGATAAAAAAGCCCAAGTTTATAAAAAAGCGAATCCTTGTATAAATTTATAGTAATATTATAATAAATTTATAGTGTTTACTATAAATTTCTAAGAAGTTCGAACGCGAATTGAAATGTTTTATAGGATAGGAAGATAGAACTCAGTGAGTTTACTTTCGTATCCTATGATAGGTACATTTAAATTTACATTATTTAGATTTGAAGTTAATGCTCATTTTCGTCAACCGTTTCTTGAACTAAGAAACCCCTAAGCAAAATTTAAAGGGCACTATGTGATTAATTAGTTATGCAAGCATTCCCTAAATGCTCCTTTAAGGATTCTTAACTTCATAAGTAATGATTGTTGTTTAAATACAAAACTGTGCAACTGAATCGCCCTTATCATTCTAATTGCCTATGAGTAAGTAACTTATTATATACCTACGTACCTACTAGACAGGCATTCCCCTTTTTCACGGAAATAATAACAAAATGACACTCTATTTATAGTGTTGGAATATTACAAAAATCCAGTTCTACCTTCTTCCTAAATCGTTTATTCTTCTAATCTATCTGTCATTGATTTGTCAATAACTTGGTTTACATCAATACAAACCACGAAGCAAATACAAAGGCTCTCATCTAAAACTAACATGCTTTTTATTTCCCTTGTCCTGCGCCCTATACCAATAGGTTATGGGCCCAGACATTGTAAGTAAATAGCTCGTAACGATAATAAATTTTTTGGATATCACAAAGTGAAAAATTAGTGGGTGATTTAATTTTCAACGTTCAAATGACGAACGTCCCAAGACATAGAAATTTCGCTTGAAGTCACTTTAAGTATCATCCGTTGTACCCGACGAACGCAACGCTGCATGAACAAAGAAAAATCTCGTAGCTAAAGACGAGGATCACTGTACTCCATATTGCCAAAAAAAATATTCACAAGATGTAATCTTAACCATAATAAGAAGATACCTATGATGAAATTCGACGTACGAGGATGTTTCTATTTTTACAAAGAAGAAATTGAACAATCATAATCAGAACGAAAGCAATAAAGTACCATGGAATTCAACACAAATGTTGTCTGGAATGTATTACGTATTTTTTGGACGGCGACACCTTTTTCAAATGAGATTGTTGTTGATACAAGAAATCACAGACACATAGCGGCTCCGCCATGCAGCAGCAGCGCACTCGTTGTAGCGCATGAGATTCAAAAAAACGAGGGCAGTTTTGTTTTCTTTTTATGTTTTAAACAATGTACCTACTTAAATTATCCGAATGTAATGACACTACTAATGAAATAACTTTTCTTTTAGATTCAGGAGCTGAGGGTCTTTATTGTTAACGCGAAGCAGATTTTCATCATTTATTCACAACAAGTCGATAAAATACTTGTATCGCTAAATATGAAGCATCGCTAATATGAAGCATCTATACGAAAATGGTAACGAGGTAAAATTTATGTTATTACTGAGCTCATTCTAGAACTTCTAGCTCAGATACAATAGAAAGTTGTTTTTCTATTCGCCAGAGGTGTCATACCTACCTAATATCCTTTATTACCAAATCTGATGCAATAAGCAGGCATGGTGGTAGCTTCTATTATAAAGTTATATTTATAAAAGTCATACCTATAAAATTTTACAAAAGTTATATTTGTATAAGTAGGATAGAGTAGGTGTTATATTTATAACCCGCACAGCAATAAGAATTATTTTTGGAAACTTTATTTACGATTATACTCTCTATATACTATTTGCTGCACTCGAAATCTGGAGTGTTCAAATATTTAATAACTATCTTCCCATTGGAAGTTAATATATTGTGAAAATCGCCCCAAGTATCTGTCAAATGTGTTCAAAGATTATGGTACAGGCAAAGGCATAAATTTATCAATTAACAGTGCTCTATAATATACCCTAACAAAATGAGGTCAAGTGCGAAATTGACAAATAGTTTTGGGGTGAAGATATTAACATACATACATACGCCATAATCTGATAAATGAATAATAAGTGAGATAGATATAAGCGCTGGTTAATAAAAGTGCTCAGAATAAAACTAGAAATACCAAAACCAAAAGTCAATTAATCAATTTTAGTTATTTAATTATTTAAGCACCAAACTAGCCAATTGATTGTGGCTAGAGATGTGTCATCTAACAAGTCAAATTTTGATGAATCTAGGACAATACATCGCGGTGATGAAATTTCCACCAAAATCAACAAACTGAACTATTACAAGTCGGTAGAGTTGATAGATGCAGGGACCCGCCAGACTCGCCAAAATCAGCAAGCCGAATGAAACGGTGGCGTTAATAGGCGACAGGGAACTCCCAAAGAAATCAGCAAACCAGACAAATCTGTGGAGCTGATAAGCGATAATGAAATACTGAAATATAATAAAAATCAACAAGCCAGATAATTCGGTGGAGTTGATAGACAAATAAACAAAGTGACGTAATTAACGAATCATCAGACAAGACACGTATATACGAAAAATTATGACAAATTTATTCCCAATTTTATTATGCTATGTATTCAATTATAATGGTTTAAAAAGTTTGGACCGCTTACAATATCATCTTGCGGTGCCCCTACGAGGTGTCATGTGTATGTGTACAATGTACTATCTGAATTACATCTATGTATAACCATGCAACAAGCAAATAAATAAATAAACCACCAACCGACTGAAGGAAAGGTTGTAAGTTTATTCACAAAATGGCAAACTTAATGCCAGAAGCTACCAGCCAACCTAGCTTTGCAGTTTTGTGTGCGGTGTGTCTGTGCAAAGAGATCACAGTATACCTATAGGAAAATGGGGACACATAATTTCCCTTGTGTTGATTGTTGTCCCTAAAATGTATAGGTATTTAATTTTAAGAAAAATACGTACGAAATATGTTTTTGAGCCAAAAGAGCCAAAATATTTATGTATTTTCAATATACCCTAAGGAGAAACATAATTTGTATAAAGTAAATAACAACTATGTAAACTAGGCTAAGTAGATAAATTATAAATATGAAATAGAAATGTACATAATATAAGGCTTAGTATCGCCCTGACCCGGCATACGTAGTGTGACTATGTTTATTAACAATACATAAAAGTAAAACCAATAATAAATTATCCAGTTTGGTACAGTCGTTCGAAAGTTATGGGTGCAATATTTTTCGAACATCCAATCAACGACATATACCTACAATAAATAATTATAAAGTAAAAAGATTATAAAATTATAATTAAAACAATAATATAATGCAACAACATAAATCCCACAGGAGACGAAGAAACGAGCAGACATTAAAAAAAAAAAAAAAAAAAAAATGATATGTAGCTTTTAGAATGATTATATTAACAATGATTATATTTAAAATATATTATAAATACTTTTAAATTGTATAATCATACGTGTGTGAACGATTGAATTTTTGAGGGGGGCTGTTGGAATATTACAAAAATCCAGTTCTACCTTCTTCCTAAATCGTTTATTCTTCTAATCTATCTGTCATTGATTTATCAATAACTTGGTTTACATCAATACAAACCACGAAGCAAATACAAAGGCTCTCATCTAAAACTAACATGCTTTTTATTTCCCTTGTCCTGCGCCCTATACCAATATATAGATACGGTGAAACGAATCACAATGAATAAAAGATAAGTTGTATGCGTTGCGTATATGATATCATTTAGTCGGAGCAAAATTTAAGTATTGGTGTTATTTTCTTAAATTTGAATAAATTATGAATGATACAATTGAATGCACCAGTGTAGATAATGAATAGGTATGGCTGTAAGCATCTCCGAAAACATCCGACTTGGAAACAATTTCGAAAAGTTACACAACCAGAGCAGATCTCCCTAGATCTGCTGTGTTTAACAGGGTAAAAAAAATGTTAAAAATTTTTGGTTTCTCTGTATGTCGGTATGTACGGGCTACGTAGATCCGGGCCTGCTATAAAGTATGAGTATTGGTACCAATGATTCCGTGTACCGTCTTTTTAATCGATGGACTATAAAATTGCAATATAAACTGATAGTCATTAGCCAATCGACACAATACCATGACTAATTTACATTTGTATGTTTTTTTTTTTTTTTATAAGAAGAGCTTTCAGGATGACCTCACTCCACCTGATGGTAAGCGGTCGTGAGGTCCAAAAGTTAGGTCGACAGGCACAATAGAGCCCATTGCGCCTGTCGCCCTCACCCTGAAGGCCCACTGAGATGCCGTTTCACGCCCCGCCTAAAGAACCCAGGATTGTAAGAAGAAGGAAACACATGAGCTGGAAGGGCATTCCATGACTTAATGGCACGGGGCAGGAACGAGGAACTAAACCTCTTGGTGCGCTCCACCATCGTCTGGATGGTATGCGGATGACAACGCTGTCCAGCACGTGTTGTTCGGGAGTGGAAAGGAGAGGGCGGAACGAGTTGGAATAACTCTTCGGAGCATTCCCCATTGTAAAGACGATAGAGAACACTAAGACTGGCAATGTCTCTACGTAGCTGAAGAGGTTCCAGGTTTTTGGTCACCTCTTGATCCCCAATAATACGGATAGCACGTCGCTGCAACCTATCAAGAGCCTCCAACAGGTACTTAGCAGAACCGTCCCAGAGATGAGAGCAGTACTCCACACACGGACGTACCTGCGTCTTATATAAGACACAGAGCTGCGCCGGACCGAATAAACGTTTATTTCCGAATAAACGTTATTTCCTGTTGATTAAAACTTGCCAAATATTATCGATTTATTTTATAAAATAATTTTAATAAAATGGGACGACACATGCTAATACATACATAACTCTGTGCAAAAATATGTACACAGATGTTTTAGACAAAGACAAAAAGACAATTAGTTACAAGGGTGACTTGTGAAGTAAAGCTTTAGATGTACCAACAGTTTATAAAATAACTGAAGAACTTAGTCATAGTACCTAAACATAAATTGAAAACCGGGTTTGCTAGATCAATCAGACACTATTTACCTTATTAGTTACGTGTAAACATTTGCTTTCTATTCTACAGGGATTTATTTCTGACGCAAAAATAAGCTTTACTCCAAAGCCTTGTATGTCTAATAAATCATCCAAAATCATTAAAATAACTCGCCCAAATCGGATAAGCAGCTTATGTCTTAATGTAGATAAAAGACAGTGTTACTTCCGCATTTTTTATATTATTGGAAGTCTTTTAATCCAAGTTGTCACCTTTGATAGAAAATATGCTACATACTTTAACTATTCTTATGTAGGTATAGCATTAGCATATGTGCGTATGCCGTGCCAATAGTAGATAGATAGATAGATACTCTTTATTGCACAAACACAGACATTACAGGAAAACCAAATTATTAAAAACAAAACATAGTACAACTTAGGCGGTCTTATCGCTATTGGTCTTATGATATTGGTAATAAATAAATTCAGTAGTTTATAAATTGAATAACTACTATAGTGGTATTACTACCTGCTACGTGTAATAGATACTTACACCTCACAATGTAATATAGTTAGTAAAAACCATAAAATGGGCGGGCAAACAAACCAACCTATTTACATAAACATGATTGATCTCATGTTTACACAATTTTTTTCCCATGGTATTAATGCCGTAGGCTAATAAACAAATGTAATTATAATTCCATGGATTATAGGACTAAAATATTTAAAACAAAAGCATACGATTAGCTGACGTTGTGATAAGCTATCGTCGTCATTTATCATTTTGTCAGGATTAATTATTAGCAATACAAATTTTATTTTGATAAAATAAATCTAACTGTGCAATTCTTCGTTATATTAATTTTTCCTTACATACGGTGAGCTGAGAAAAGTAGTTGATGACTGCTACTATTTATCACCATCAGCCTGCAAACGTCCACTGCTGGACTTATAATGACTTATAATTGTCATTTACCTTAGTCACTCACCATGTTAGGCTGGCGGGCCGGTGAACGCAGTAGGCTTATTTGTACCCTGGTAAACGCAGGTGCCCGCTTCCTGATATTACCTTAGTGGTCTAAGACACCCACGGAATGAGTTGAAGTCCACTCCATCTGCAGACATAACAGTGATGCCTGATCACCACTATTAAGTATGTGCCTATAGAGAACAAAATATTTCTTTTTATGTAAGAGGCGGCAGACCAGCAAATGTGATGCCTGATGGCAAACAGTCGACACCGCAACTCAAATCGAGTTCTGGGGTCGCAGCCGGCCTACGTTCTTTAAGGGTCCCAAGTCGTAGCTGTTCGGAAAGACTGTCGCAGAAAGTTGGTTCCTTAAAAACCGATGCACGAGGCAAGAAATTCCTCATAAAGCGTTACATACATTGTCAAGAGTCCGTTACATACAAGTCGCGATCAACTTTTCTGGCATATTATTGGGTTCCTTTTGCAAGAATCTTAATTTTAAAATAGCAAAGATAAATTTAGGTGATCTTATCGCTAATAGCGATCTCTGCCAGACAACCATCAGATAGGAAAGTAGGTTATACTTATTTCACTGATTCGTTCTGGTAGCCATACAAAAAACAATCAAACATACCCACTTCTAAATTAGTGCATATTGCATAATATTTTGAAATGGTAACCATTAACAAAATCATGAACGGTTGCCAATTTAAAGTCGCGATTGTAAAATACCTGATTAGGTAAAATTTGTACAGAATGAAGCAGAATACTTGTTTAGAAGTTAAATGTAAAGGAAATCAAATCTACTTATCGAAGTCAACATGATTAATTAATTACGATTAAGTTTTAATGTACCTACGTATCATTAACAGATAAGGAAATGACAGATTTCTGATAATTAATTCTATTCACTGATTTTTTTAAAGAAGATTAAGGATCTAGCGATTAAAAGCCTAACGCATTATACCTACACTAAACATGTTAGTATACTTATATTTTAGTAACGCCCGCGAGATTGCCCTTTTCATACAATAATTTAGGTGTACCAACATGCATATCTCAAAATAAGCTGTGAGATATTTCTGGATATAGGATGACAGTCCGATACAGTCTCTCCTCGACTTTTTGGCTTATATTAAACCTCCGTGCTGCATTCTAAATTTATTGACGAATAGCTGTGCCGGCGGCGTCGCACGCGTGGATATCGGATCGCACGCGGGTTAAAAAAATAACGGACTTTCATAAAATGGTGCCTAAATTTTAAATTAGACCTCTAGCAATACATTGGTGAAAACCGCATTCAAATCCATGCAGTAGTTTTTTCGTGAAGCGCGTTCAAACGTACAGATAAAAAATTCTCCCGTTTTCCCCACACTTCCCTTCACTGCTTTGCTCCTATTGGTTGTAGCGTGATCAAAAGTAGGTATGCCCAGGAGTATTTTTGTTAAAATCCGTTGAGTAGTTTGTTTCTATAACGAACATACAGACAGACAGACAAAAATTTTACTGATTGCATTTTTGGCATCAGTATCGATCACTAATAACCCCCTGATAGTTATTTTGAAAAAATATTTCATGTACAGAATTGACCTCTCTACAGATTTTATTATAAATATAGAATAGATAGAAGAAGATAGAACATAACATATTTTAACTAAGGAATCAGTTGAAAATATGTAGTACTAGAGTAATACCTACATAGCAAGCTTAGACTTAATTACTTCATAATTTTTCCTACCATGATATGAAATATAGGCATTTATTGCCTAAAATTGGGCAAAAAATTATCATATTATTGAATTAAACGTCATCGTTTGATGATACTTCAATTCATTGATCGCCCGCTCGGCTTATATCATTCACGTAGAGATTCCAATCACGATAATGTTCATTAAAATTATATAATGATAATGAAGTAAATAACCTAAATGAAGAAGCATGTAGCTGTTGCTGTATAACTACATTTACAATACAATTAATTAATGTTTAAAAATTACACACAAATCAGCGTCATTAATCTGTAAATAATTTGCAGTATTTCTACTAATGTTACTAGCAGCTTGAATGAAGATTATGTCGTTGAGAATATTCCACCTACTTTTATCAAATTCAAATTCTTTATTAGGTACAAACAGTACGTGCAGTGATGCATTTTGGTCTAAATATAATCATATGGTACTTTAGAACTTAGTAGCCCTGTTCGGGCATTGTAATGTACTAAACATCGTCACAGTAATTTATTAGTTCAGTATTTATTTTGGTCTCTAACTTTTACATCCTATTTTTATCTCCGATTTTTATCTGAAGATTGGTCCTTTGATTCAATCCAACCACCATTAAGTCCCCACCAGCGAAATTGGCTTATGAAACAATATACGTATCAGGTTAACACATAGACTGATTTGTTAGAATATCCGAGCAGAGCCGCGGGCTGCAGCTCGTTTTAAAATGCAAAACAGGGGGGTGAGGTGTCATAATTCATAATTTGTCTTTGATAGCTGATAGTAATATTTTAATTTTAAACTGGGTGTTGATATTGATATAGATATCACGAGTGTGTGTATTACTTGGAGCTATCTATTGTCGACACATATAGCTGAGATTGGTGTGTTTTAACCAACTATTTGTTGCATATTTTGCTATAATCTTTGTTTAATGTATCTATTTATATCCACTCCGCAATTGTTATAGATACTAGTTGTAATTTAAAGGAAACCTATAATTAGCCTTACTAACTGAATGTAATTCCATTAACATAAAAATTTGTTACGCCGTTGGTTTCTTAATAAATAAATAAATAAATAAAAATAAAAACAAAATGGAGTCTCACACAGTTACCATATATGATCACATTGATCACATACATGATTTAACATAAAGTAGACTTGCACACGTGCAAAGTAACAGGCATTGGAGGCCATTTTACCGATGGGTAAGTAAATAAAATAATCAAATATGTAGTTAAGTCTTTAATAGATTTAATTTTACGCTACGTGTCTATGACTCAAAAAATACAGAGTGTATTTTTTGGGTAAAACAATGCAAACAGTGTGCAGTCCGTTTTGCCCAGTTTTCAAAGTAAATTTATTTTAAGCTCTGTTCGTAGTTTAAACAGCGAATTCATATATATGGGCGCAATGGGTTGTAATGATTTTTCGCGAAAGTTTTATATGGATACTCCTTCCCTTTAGATTTATTGGTATAATTTGTTCGGATTAATAATGCAGTAAATAGCATGATATCTAGTAATTAAACTATACTATAATATGATGCTGTTTTATTTTTGACTGTTAAGCGTATTACCATGGGTGGCATATTATTAGGGACAGTGCAAAAATTTTAAAATTTACCACTTTCATTGATTTTCTGTAACAAATGATTAGCTGTAGGTCTCTTATACAATTTTTATTTTTATCTGTATTCTATTAGGGTTATAATAACAACAAAAAATATTACAAATCATTTTTAATTGTTTATTATATGAGGGATAGAAAAGAGAGAAGACTAAAGTTCAATATTTTGCGATGTCAGTATTTTCTACAAAAAGAGCTTTTACGCGGAGAGGCATACTCTCAATACATTTTACTGATGTTTGGTGATAGGTGCCACTATTTTATGAACGCATCAATGAGTGGTTGCTTGATGGTTATCACTTTTTTTTGTAATCGCCCGTTTCGTGAGTTCCCAAATGTTTTCTATAGGGTTCATGTCTGGCGAATTCCCATTTTGGGCAAAATCGTAATTTTTTTATCAGACAAACACACATAAACAGTTCTTGCTTTATGATATGGTGCAGTCATGCATGAAAATAAAGTTTTCATCATCAGGGAACCATTCATTGATCTGCGGCAGTAACCGGGTTTATGGTACTCTCTTGCACTGGTCCTGTTTCATCGTCCATTCTACAATATACAGCCGCTGCATGCCTTTGGCTGATATTACAGACCATAGCTATAATGCTTACTGGGTGTTTAACCCTCTCCACTAGCAGTCGGGATATTTTTTTTTACCAGGACGACGTCTAACAAACGAACTTTGTCGACCAAAATCTGGAACGTCGATTCATCAAATGAGCACACTTGTGAATCAATAAAACTAATAACTTAAAAAGGTTATTGTTTAACTAAACTACTAAAATAAGTTATATTATATTAACTCGACTCCAATCGTAAACAGTCATATTGGATGTCGCCGAGCCCATTCAAGTCCTATTTCTTCATACGGTGGGTTAGCCGTTGCTTTTTGACTGGCCGCCGGCCCATCAGCTTCTGGTCGTCGAGGCGTCTCCGCACTGTTCTTTCGGAAATCCTAATACCGTCCTCATTAATTAGTGTAATCAAATAGGCAACACTCTTTTTACGATTCTTAAGGCAAATGTCTCTGAATTTTCGATGGGTACGAAGTGTGTTGATCTTTTTTCTGCCACCTTTGCCAGCGCGATTTACCTCAAGAGGTTGTTCACGGTCAATTTTTATTTATACTCGATTGACTACAGACTTTGAAATGCCTGGAATAGACGCTATCTCTCTTTGTGAATGTGCAGAGTGCAGTATCAGGGTTTGTATCTCTCTTCATTTTCTTGGAGAAATGTCTGAAGCCTTACATATTCTAAAAATTTAGAAAATCTTGATATATCGTATTGTACTGTGAATAATGTATAAATTATGAGTTGAAACATGGCAAAAATATTTTTTATACGTCTATCACTTACCTTTTCATTATTTAAGATACAAAATTCATTTGAAACTAATGAAAATGTAAGCAAGATAATCCGACACACAAACCTTGAAATTTGCACCTTTTCAATGAACAATGTCTACTCCACAAGAAATGCCACACAATTAATAAATTACGTAAGTAACCTGTGCTGCCACTACACAAAGACAATAACCACTATATCAGTAGCAATATTAAACAAAATAACTCCGATAAAAAAGGGTAATTTAATTTTAAAAATCCGTTTATTCTAAAAAAAATTAAATAATCGCACTGTCCCTAATAATTTGGCCACCCACTGTAGTATAAATCCATTAAACTATAGAATATTCGTTTAAATTATGAAAATCAAGATAATTGCACTTTCTGAAGTACCTGCAGTTGTACTAATAATTTACTGCATTATTGACGTATTAAAAGTATAGTTACTAGAACACACATAATTAAAATCACTTAAATAAAAGTATACTTTTTAATTCGTTCTGATAAAATAGGTATCAAAATCTACTTAGTCTCAATCAAGTTCTTACTCATATTACTTTAAAATATCTTCATTCTATTTAATCTCTAAAAATAAGTACCAAAAATGTTTACACCTTACATACATTATTACATTCGTCATTTGATTGTACGATACGGACATCAGAAATAATGGAAATCAAGCAATTCCCTCAATGATATCATCTGATAGTAATCCTTATCTAGCGACGCTGAATGCTGTACAAACATAGTCTTGAAACTGATGTCTACCACATTGTTATTTGTAATAGATTCGATTAGGCAAACAACAATCTTCTATTTCTTTGTTTATATGAAATACTTGATACTTGACTAATTATCCGGTTCACTATCATCGTATACGTCATGGCGTAATGTATGTTTTTATAAATATTTTATACAGTAAACAAGAATAGATAGTCCTAACGAAGCACGTTAGATTTCGATCACTATTCTTAAAAAAATTACGTTATTGTGTAAGTTCCTTTGTGAAATGTAAATAAATAATGTGAATCTTCAAGCGCCAGAAACATTATCTAGCTCGATGATAAAAATGATTCGTCATCACTACTTAACCTAAAACAAAACTTAAAAAATATACATATCGTGTCGCCCCAATGAACTACATATTATTAATATTTTGATATAAGAACACAAAAAAGGTAACCAAATCGTACTTAACGTAGAAAATCCATATGCAGCATGCAAGTGCTCTTAACCTACTCGTAAACATATTTTGTATTTTAGGGTTATGTAATAATGATCATTACCTATTTGAATGAACAGATATGGGTACTATGTGGTAGGAAAATTCCGTCTGTTAAACCGTTACAAATGTCCTACAATAATATAATCAAGTCCTAATTCTTTTTATAACGCTAGCGCGAGTGGCGATGGCACTGAATACCTACTTACGATATCGAATTAAGCAGCATATCGCATTCTTTTTTTATATAGTTCTCGTTCATTGTCTCATTGCCAGACAAATACTTTACCTAAATACTATAACTAATAACCTACTGCTCTCGATCTTTCGCCATATTGTGCCAGCCTTGGTTCCCCAATCCCGCAATATCCCGAGAAACCGTTGTGATCCGCTAATCATCATCATCATCAGCCTATATCAGTCCACTGCTGGACATAGGCCTCTCCCGACCCGCCATTGAAAGACATTTTTTCTAAATGACTACGATGATAGCCAAGGCATCCTTATCATCATCAATAGGGAATTGTGACGATGTGTCACATGTTGGCGGAGCGGAAGGCTCTCACCCCTAAACCAATGAAAGACAAGTAGACCCTCTATCTATGCCACTAAATTGGTTTTGCCTTTTCTTACGCTATAAAATAAACGATTTTGCGTGGCATGTCCATAGAGTCGAGCGTCAGACGCGGGCTGTTTGCGAGGCGGGTCACTCCCGCGCATCGAACTGTAAACCTTTGAGTCCGTCGAGCCGCGCTCACCCTCGCGCCTGTAAATACCTGCTGCGGACAAACGGTGCCGCACCAACGCCCCCGCTAATGAAAATTCGATCTCTTTATTTTTTTCATCCCGCCGGCCAACTCGCCACCTCGCGATTGGAATGTTAATTTACCTCACGAGGGCTCGTGAAACGGTAAACGGTAAACGTCATTTGATGAATTGTTTTTAAGGCGCCATCTTGGATTTTTCTTAACCACCACGTTTCTACGTTTACATTCCGTTAAAATTACCTATTTAAAGCTATAATAAATAATTTAAAAAAAAACGTCCTAATTAATCCCTATTAACCCATTTGAATACGTGTATCTAAATACATATTATATTAAAGCAAAAGGTCGTACATAACACTACTAATACTACCTACAAGTGTCTAGGTGCCTAGTAAAAAAGGATGTTTAGAAATTCTGCCCATAAACGGCAGAAAGAGGAGAGTTTGTATGAAAGTAATTTTGTAAATAAAAAGTTTATATTACGGGGAAGGGATAGGTACAGGATTTTATAATTGAATTCTGGGGCGATAAGAAGTTCGCAGGTATATATCGGTACTATTTTTGCAAATAGTCGCACCGTGAGCCGTGGTAGCCTAGTGGTAAGATCGTCGCTTCACACACGTGATGTCGTCAGTTCGATCCGCGCGGGACACGCACCTCTGGATTTGCAAAAATCTATGTGCGGAATTATACCGCTAGGAAAGCATCGTGAGGAAACCTGCACATCCAGTTTAATTCTGAATGTGTAACCATGATCCAAATTTGTCTGGTTCCCCTTTCTGAGGGTTACGAAGGTCAGATGGTCAGATTTAAGAGAGGTAGGGCATAGCGAATTCGCTCGAATAAGAGAGGTAGGGCATAGCGAATTCGCTTGAATAAGAGAGGTAGGGCATAGCGAATTCGCTCAAATTGAGCCGCCCGTCCGGGGAAGGACCTCCACCCATATAGAATACCGCAGTCAAATGACCTCTGGGTCGTGTTTCTGCCGGTGAGTAGGGTTTCCGGTGCTCGTGGGGGGTTAGGGTTGGGCCGGCATGGCGGTGGCAACTGACAGGTGACTGACCAGTTGCTTGCCAGTTGTCACAGCGACTTGGGCTTCTCTTTCGCTTTCCATCAGGCGTAGGGAAGCCATTATGTCGAGCCACTATAAAAAAAAAATGGCAGTCGTTTCAATGTAATAACCAGACTCGCTAAATCTAGGATCATGGTCAAAGCGGACCCTGGGCCTAGAGGCACAAAACCGGGACAACGCTAAGAGGATGAGGATGATGAGTCGCACCCTTACTACATAAGTGGTTGAGTAATATTTATAAACTTTGACATTTATTTATATAGCATGACATAGGTATATGGGTTACCCGCTAATATAATAATAAATAATACATAGTCTGTGAGGATTTCAACCGGCTACCTGTTACGGTTCAAAAGATACAACCCTTTGAAGGCAGGGCAGACGGACAGAGGGCGTAGGGCATAGGCTTAGTGATAGGGTCCCATAGGCACCCTTTCACCATAAAATACTGAAAATAAAAATCACTAAAATATGCACTAACATGTGCATATTTTAGACATTTAATATGAATGTATTATTACATAGTTATGTATATTTCCGAATATGATTTCAGATAGCATTTTTTAATTTTCACATATTACAAATACCTACTTCCCTGGATAAGTTATCATTATGTATTATTATCATTTAACTTGATTCAGATTTATTAATTGTACTACTACACACCGGATAAGACTATTACGTATTTGAAGATATAGGTAGGTACTCGTTTCTGTGCCCATATTTCAAATTCACTGATGGAGGACTTTAATAACTGTTCCTTTCATATTGTCAGTACAAAAACGTTGTACACTTTATATCGCGTAGTACATAGAGTACTAAGTACTCGTTCGTTACGTTTTTTGCATTCCCGCTTTCCGAAACTGGCGGCAGAGGAACGCGGAACACTGTAATGGGATTATAGTGAAATACAGGGTGGTGTCGATCGAGAGAAACAAGCGACTAATGAAGTTATTAATCCGATTTTGTACGGCTTTCGATATTCACATCGGTCGCATTTTTTGCTCGCGCACGGAATGGAAATATGCGAGTGCGTACCGCTGGTCGATGGCATAACCGTATTGCTTTATTTGCAGGAGCAGCTGCCGAAGCTTATAATAAACAACGGAAGAGGAGATGAGTCTCGTTCAACTACGCCTTTAGGTAAACCAACTCTTCATTTACTGTGTGACTTTTAAAATAAACATATTTCAATAACAACCTATTAAGCATATCAGAATGCTTTCTTTTTAGGGTTCCGTAGCCAAAATGGCAAAAACGGGACCCTTATAGATTCGTCATGTCTGTCTGTCTGTCTGTCTGTCTGTCCGTCCGTATGTCACAGCCAGTTTATTCCGAAACTATAAAAGCTACATTATTAAAATTTGGTACGTAGATGTATTCTGTTAACCGCATTAAGATTTTAAAGTAAAATCAGAAAAAAATCCAAAATTTTTGGGGTTCCCCATACATGGAACTGAAACTCGAAAATTTTTTTTTCATCAAACCCATACGTGTGGGGTATCTATGGATAGGTATATGAAAATGATGTTGAGGTTTCTAACATCATTTTTTTCTCAGATGAATAGTTTGCGCGTGAGACTCTTCCAAAGTGGTAAAAAGTGTGTCCCCCCCCCTCCCCCCGTAACTTCTAAAATATGGGCATGATAAAACTGAAAAAAATATATGATGTGTATTACTATAAAAACTACTAACGAAATTTGGTTCGAATGAAATCTAGACAGTAGTTTTTTTTTAAACGTCATAAATCAAATTACCTAATTTTTTTATTCAATCAGTGGTACGGAACCCTACGTGCGCGAGTCCGACTAGCACTTGGCCGGTTTTTTTGTAATAGAACAGCATAGTGGTATCGCCTGATGGAAAGGCGATTGTATTATTTAATGTGCGCTGAATAAACTATTTTCAATTCTATTCTAAAGGGAAAAAGAAGAAGCTTAAATCGCTGCGGTAATGGATAATTATCCATTACCGCAGCGATTTAAGCTTCTTCTTTTTTTGAAATTTTAGAATTTAGTTAATTAACTAATCAATCATTTGCCACAGCGTATAAGATAGCTCACTGGAGTCACTTTATTTCACTATTGAACCATACCTAATCGTAATTATTTAATAATAATAATTACTTTTGGCCAGTTTTAACCAAATTTACTTTATATCTATAGGTGACCGGAATAGTCCACTTTCATACAATAATGGCATGGTACGAAATGGAGGAGATACCAGGTCGCTCAGTAAGTTTACTAATTATGTATAGTAATTTGTATATGTTTAAGTAATATATTTTCGCATTACGCATTAATTACTCTCTCTCTTTCACGCATTAATTACTGAACGGATTTTAATGAAACTTTACAGTAATATAGCTTATACATACGTTGGATTAACACATAGGCGTTTTATACGAATATTCACGGGGGCAAAGCCGCGGGCAGCATCTAGTAACTAAATATTTTTATCAACAGATCGCATGTATGCTTCGCCCAATGATATGCGCGGATTGCAGACTCCGACGAAGCGCTCCATTGGCATGATGGATGCGCAGTCGCTGCGATCGGTAGAGACGCACGCCCCGCCGCCCACAAGCCCCGAGGAAAACAGCAAACTAACCCAGTAAGAGACTGCTGCTATTCACTTGCAACTTATTAAGGGTCAGACAGGAAGAAGTGCAACGGAGGTTTTATAAGACATTCGAAAATCAACTTTAAAGTTATGAAATAAAGTGCACATTATATGCTCGAACCTGACAAAATATGCTCACGCATTATCGTGTATCTTTGTATTTGTAAAGTGTATGCCAGTGACGATGCGATCATTCCTGTCTGCGCTGACGATTAGGGATTGTACACAAAACTGAGAGAGCTGAGAACTTGCCCCTTGCCTCTTTGTTTCTTATTTTTTAAATCTCCTAAGCAAGGCCAGATTCACCCCATAGACTAATGAAGGCTAGATAGAACCTAGGAAAGACGTAAAGATGAGTTATTAATGACGAGTAACTAAACGTTTGCGGTCTTTGGTGGCGCTTTGTGTAAAGATTTTTGTAAAAGTCTTTCTAAGTTGGATTCCTTTTAGTTTTAGTCTAGTTAAAACTGGCTCGGGTCTGGGAGTTCCGGGAGGTGCGAACAATCGTAGTCACCTTCACTATGCTATACTATAACTAATTGTCTATAATTTCAGAAAGTACCTCACACTAGTCATCGGTTGTATTTATGCAACAATAATAGTAACCCTAGGTATGATGATATACTTAGGCAGTCCTATGATCGAACCAAATATTTCGTTGGTAAGTACATTTTTACTAATCTTAAAAAATATATTCTGAATGTGAAGCATTTCTCATGCATTAATCTTGCTTTAATCGTGTATCTAAGCATGTATAACAGAAATTTTCTAGTAGTAAACTCCATTTTATGTTAATAAAATATCTATTTTCAGGTTTTCTCAATTATATTGTGTGTCATCGGAATGTTATACCACATATACTTAATAATC
Organism: Conogethes punctiferalis; assembly: GCA_031163375.1. Lineage (NCBI taxonomy): Eukaryota > Metazoa > Arthropoda > Insecta > Lepidoptera > Crambidae > Conogethes > Conogethes punctiferalis. The sequence continues at coordinate 7,155,961 of CM062085.1, read as the reverse complement.
GACATTGGAAGATATAAAAGTATCGCCCTCAAAAACCAAAAAATTAAATCACTGCACGCAGAAAAAATAGGGGAATATTTTAGGAAACAAGAGGTAATTTCTTTTAGGGTCACAACACACATATCAACCCGCTAAGGGCCCTTTGCCCGCATTTTATCACGAAGCGAATCGTTTACGTTACTTTACTATTCCGATTAGTGTAAATTATCATTATGGAGTTTTCTACAAAGAATACTAAACGTTTTGAACCATTGTCTTAAACATAGAAGTACGGTTAGATGTGTTTTCCGAGTTGACATGTGTGCTAAAGCAAGATAATACCCACAGAATTATCCAAGCACCTAAATTTTTCACAACATTTTGAGTTTTTATTTACTAAGCGTATCATATACCCTATTGTACTTACGCACGCTTGCCTATTTAAAATTATTTGCAGAGTCTATCATATTTATTTTATTAATAACTAATTACCTACCGTTGGCTTCACTCTGCCCATAACATGTAAACAATGCATCTGTGGCTTTGCCAATAAATATATGTAAACATTTCATACATTAATCGTTTTTGTTATCTTTAGGAGGACTTTGCCCTTAATGCCTCGACGCAAGACCTACGTTCTCCCGGAGGGGGTACAGTGCCGAACTTACCAACGCCAGTGTTGGTGCCCCTCAATCACGACTACTGCTTCAGCCAAGGACGACACTCCGGCAGTTTTTACCTTAAACTTGGAGCTGCAGGTACGTAGGTACCAAATACTAATACACTAAAATGGTTTTATTAGATGTGATAGCTTGGATTCTGGGACAGTTCTCCTACAGTCAATTGTCCGCTGAACCATTAGCCAACACAACTTTTTTATCGACAAATGTTTCTCTAAAATATTTTTTACCTATGAATGTTTGCTCGACAATATCTTTCACCAACAAACGTTTCGCTGGAAGCCGCTTCGTCGGTGATAGTTTTTTCTTGTATTAAAATGGTCTTTTACTTAGTTTTAATCAATTTACATACAGTTATGATTAAAATGTATCCAAAAACTGTATACACATAATATTAAACAAGTAACTAGAAAACAACTTATTAAATAAAACATCTAATTGAGGTATTTTTAAATAATGAGTGCAATACCCTATTGACATGAATACCTACTTCATTGTACCGACATTACAATTACAGGTGAAGTAGGTATGTACTTACTTATGTAGTATAAATGAGAGATAAGCTGATATCTTTCTCGGACTATCTTCGGTTGGACAAGATGTATTCATTGAAGTATAAAACTTTTTTAGAATCTAATGGATTCATTATAGACAAAAATAACCCTTAGAATTAATCATCGCATCGCTAAGGAAGTTTGTTATCATTGCGATAACGTAGATATCTATCATAATAGTGGATTTCGTGATTTTTCAAAGAAATACCTCGGCTATCTAAGTATAGTATTTTAAAAATAATTTATGTAATCATCATTTGTTTCAAATGTGACAATAAAATTACACTTTTAAAGATGATGTCACTTGGCGAGTGTATTTAATAAAATGGTATACCTAATACCTATCTATGTTAAATAAATTTAATCATATCATTAAATATTTATCTCAATTATCGTTGGAAATACCCAATGGATTTATTTGCAGTTTTAGCCGAATTAATTTCATCATCATCAGCCTATCGCACTTCTGGGTATAGATAGATACGAGTAGACCTCTCCAGTTGTTCACCACTTTGGGCAAACACCTGGAGACTATCCATAATCGCCACGCGCTGGGCAGGCGGTTTGGCGATCCCAATAGGCAGATTTATTTAGGACACAATGTTTGCAATTTTAGTTTATTGGCTTTAATTGGGAAAGACGTTTTTGGGACTTGGTAGCTTTGTGTTAGTAAAGTGAAAAGAGGCCAATCATTCTTATTCTAAACTAGCTGACCCGGGCATGGCCTTCTTTTTTGGCTAAACATTTTTTTGTAATTTTTATATTTCGAAAACCTTGTCCTAAAAATAACGAATCGAGAATGAGAATCATCCAATTTGGTGTAGTCGTTTGAAAGTTATAGGTGGACAAACATTTCGAAGGTCAATTTTTATTAATATATAGATAGATATATCCTTAAACTTCATCTGGCTTCCTTACAGGTTTTGCCTTGGGCCACCTTGTGCATTCAGTGCTACTCATCGCAGTCCAGGCAGGCCAACTGTTGGACGACAAAGTGGACAACGACGCTTGCGTCAGTATCCTACAAGTGGTCCTTGATGTATTGGCACCTTGCTACGCCTTCTTGCAGCTGTACTTCATCTTCAAGTATTCCAATGTCATCATATTGAAATGCCAGGTGGGTCACCTTATTTTATTAAAAACTAGCTGTCTACTTGGTAACACCATGTATTTAAACTATTTTTTATAATTTTGTACAAACATCACACTGTCCGTTTAACGAATACATAAAACCAAAAATCATCCAATTTGGTGCAGCCGTTCGAAAGATGCTAAAAAGTGCTGTTATTGTTTATATATAGATATAAAAGGAGAAACTGACTGACTGACTGACTGACTGACTGACTGACTGACTGACATATCAACGCACAGCCCAAACGGCTAAACGTAGGCACTTGAAATTTGGAAGGGACGTAGCTTAGGTACCGTAGGGGTGCACTAAGAAAGGAATTCCCGAAATTCCCACGGGAACGGGAATTAGCGGGAAAATCCTTTTGTATGAAAAATCTAAACCGCTTAAGTTAGACGCTTGAAATTTGGCATGCAGGTACCTTAGTAAATATAAAGTTTAGTTATGGCTGTATTTTGAGAAATTCCCACGGGAACGGGAGTTAGCGGGAAAAAACTTTTGTATGTATAAATTTAAACACGCGGACGAAGTCGCGGGCAAAAGCTAGTTGTTTATATAGAAGATAGATATTATATTGTGGTAATGGTATTCAATGCTAGTGGTTTTCTTTCGCCTGACAAATAGCTGACTATTACAACAGAGCGAATTTTAAGATCAAGTTAGATAGCTACCTACTTTAAATGTAGATACGCTTGCTTTTTCATTGCATTGTGAAAATCTGAGATCGAATTGCTCGTTAGTGCATTATGTTATATGTTTTGTTATATTTACTTAATTATTTTATATTTGTGTGTAAATACAGGGTATAGCACATTTGGCCATCATGCACATCATCGGCAGCAGTCTCTGCTTCTGGATATCGGCCATCGTTCGAGAAACTGTTCTCGCGTTAACTCTTTACGCCAACACCAGATATGGAAACTATACTGAGGAAAGTTAGTATTTCATTTCTAATACCTTATTTTGAAATTTGATATAACTTATTATATTTCATAATTGTGCGATGGAACAGCAGTGGCCTGGCCATAATTAGCTACAACAGATAATACCTGTTAGGCCAGGAAAAGGCTAGGGCGAAGGGCAAAGAAGAATAGAATCTATCTGATAAATGAGTAAATGAGATATGGAGTAAATACCGCTTCTCGGGAAACGTACTGTAGAGAGGGCGTCCCCCTCAGGCCAGTGCTGAATGCGAGAAGCCCATAATTACTAAAAGTGGAGAACAATTGGACAGACCTATGTCCTATGGATTGCGATAGGTTGATGATGAGAATGATGATAAGTGATGAATACTCCTTGGGTGCCGATTTATGAGCACATAGGTATTTGTACGTTTTTAGTTGAAGGGTTTACTCATAGAATAAGCCATAAGAGAGATTGTGTAACTACTTTTGAATGAGTAATAGTTATAAAAACTTTTTAAAATCTCATGACATAGAATCATCAGAATTCGAAATAATAAGGTTACACACAAAAGTGCAATTCCATCATCGAGAAATGACTAACAATCTATATTGCCGTAGGATTTTAGATATGTGATAATATACCTAACTGCGTATGCAAATGTTTGTATATTGCCGGCACCTTTTGTAGAACTGTAGCTTTCAATCCGTTATCAAACCGTCGACTCTCTATAACTTAAGTACATAATGTATTATGAAATCAGCTAGTCTAAATGGCAATAGCTTAAGCCGACATAAAGGTGTTACCAATTGTTCCAATCCAATTTATGTTTCGTCTTGTCTACATGCATTGTATTCGTTTCACAAAATGTTATATCAACCTGTATACCTATTCAAAATTATCTACAGCCCGCAACTCTGTCCGCGGTGATATTCTTATAAATCTTAACCCTTAATCTGATGTATATGAGATATATTATTGTTAAGTTTGGTTTAAATCCATTCGGTTCTTTTTGCGTAAAGGAGTAACAAAGATCCACCCCCTCGAAGAAACTTCGCACTTATAAAATTAGCAAGATAATGCGGAAAGGGCAGAAATTGATTAATTTTAATCTATTAAATGGTTAAGATACTAATTTTTTGAACATTTTTCAGCCTACAACGTTCAAGGTCGTATTATTGACATAAGTGGGTTGTATAACGAGCACTGCGCGGGGTCTACGGCACTGAAGTCCATCCAAGAGAATTTCTCGCCATACATGTACCCATTCAGCGTGGAATTCAACATTCTTATTGGTAAGTGCTATTATTTGATACAACATTTTTTAACTTCAATATGGTGACAATGGGACTAACTAGAAAGTACCTACCCTTTCAAACAACAAAAATATCGAAATCGGTTCAATTCTCGGAGATATTATTATCTACTGTTAGTAGATAATAATATCTCGTACTTAAAACAACAAAAAAAGTCGAATTGAGAACCCCCTCCTTTTTTGAATTGGTTTAAAAAGATGCTGTAGACGGCCATTTCGTTACCTCAGTTTTTGCATTTTTAGTATTCTAGGAAACCAGAAAAAATACAATTACGTAACATAATAAGTATACCTCATTATTTCAGTTGCCATATATTATATCATTTGGAGTAATATTGGTCATTGTCCAAACGATGACCCCCACGGTGGTTCAGAAGATTTTGGTTCCAATATTGATGACACTCGCAGCATATGCACGTAAGTATAAGACATTCTTAGGCCGGTCACATACATTCGGAATTCTGTTTCGGAATTCCGAATGGAAATTCACGTTCGCAACAAGAATGCTCTACTTGCATACAAAGCGTTCCAGCATTTTATATGTAAGTAGAGCATTTTTGCTGCGAACGTGTATTTCAATTCGGAATTCCGAAACAGAATTCCGAATGTATGTGACCGGCCTAATAAGAGTGCCCACATACATTCGGAATTCCGAAACAGAATTCCGAATGTATGTGACCGGCCTAATAAGAGTGCCCACATACATTCGGAATTCCGAAACAGAATTCCGAATGTATGTGACCGGCCTAATAAGAGTGCCCACATACATTCGGAATTCCGATGCGGAATTCTGAATAAATGTACGTTCCCAACAAAAATGCTCTACTTGCATACGAAGCGCCTCTCTAGCATTTTACATGTAAGTAGAGCAATATTGTTGCGAACGTGAATTTCATTTCACGCATTCGGAATTCCGCATCGAAATTCCGAATGTATGTGGCCAGCCTAACATTACGTCACCGACTACCTCAATATCCGTAGTGAATCATGTGAAGTAATCTGAAACAGGTTGAAAACCGAGAGTTACCTGATTCTAGTCCCGGATCGATAAATTATAATTATTATTTGGTTTTACTTGCTAGAAATCGATCTCATGACCCCTCGTGTACGTTACGGTATACGTACACGCTAATTTTCTTCCATTTGCAGGCGTATAAAACTGACATTTCAATAGATTATAATATGATGTAAGAAATAGTTCACATTCTTATTATATGTCTCATGTGGCTAGTCTTCTCGGCACCGCTGCGCATGACAGTAGTTTTCAATGAAGTTTATTTATTTAAATTCTTTATCGAAGTTATTGTATATATTTCTTAGAGTTTTTAAACTTCTTCAACAGAATCCCCACCGCACATGAAGACAACGACTTCACGAGCAATATTGTGATCCACGCCGACTGCCACGCGTCCAATCGCGGCCTCTTCTTAGGGTTTATACTGACAGTCTTCGTGGCGGGAATGCTCATCATCGGATATGTCTTCAGCAGTATCGGAGCGTAAGTATAGTATATATTATTTCTTGAAGCTTTCATAGAATAACTGCCTGTTCCGGCGGCGTCGCACGCGTGGGTATCGGGTTTCAAAAATTACGGACTTCCATAAAATAAGGTGTTTAAATTTTTAGTTACACCTCTAGCAATACATTGGTGAAAACCGCATTCAATTCCATGCAGTAGTTTTTGCATGATGCGCATTTAAACATACAGATAAAAATTTCTCCCGTTATCCCAACATTTCCCTTCACTGCTTTGCTCCTATCAATCGTAGCGTGATGAAAAGGCTATAACCTGCCCAGGTGTATGAAGAATAATTATCTCTTGTTACAAGTTTCGAACATACAGACAGACCGACAGACAGACAAAAATTTTATTAATTGCATTTTTGGCATCAGTATCGATCACTTATCATCCCCTGATAGGTATTTTGAAAATATATTTAATGTACGGAATTGACCTCTCTACAGATTTATTATAAGTATAGAAGATAAATAAGCATAATATCCCACTAATCTATACTTATAATAAATCTGTAGAGAGGTCAATTCTGTACATAAAATATTTTTTCAAAATAACTATCAGGGGGTGATAAGTGATCGATACTGATACCAAAAATGCAATCAGTAAAATTTTTGTCTGTCTGTCTGTCTGTCTGTCTGTCTGTATGTTCGTTATAGAAAAAAAAACTACTGAACAGATTTTGACGAAACTTGGTACAATTATTCTTCATACTCCTGGGCAGGTTATAGGATACTTTTCATCACGCTACAATCAATAGGAGCGGAGCAGTGACGGGAAGTGTTAGGAAAATGCGAGAAATTTAAACCTGTATGTTTGAACGCGCATTACGCAAAAACTACTGCATAGAATTGAATGCGGTTTTCACCAATGTATTGCTTGAGGTCTAACTTAAAACTTAGGCACAAGGTATAGATGGGTATTATATGGAAGTCCGTTATTTTTGAAACCCGATATCCACGCGAGCGACGCCGCTGGCACAGCTAGTGAATAATAAGTTCGAATAAGACAAATCACTTATTTTGTAAAAGGTCAATATAGTAGGTAGACACCCTTTTATCAAGCACAACGAACTCAAATGATATTTGAAAAGTGAAACTAAAATATTACACTCTGTGAATAAAAGTAATTGAACTACGAGTAGGTATTAATTATATCATTGAACTTGTCTTGGTGTCTAAAGTTAAAAAAAAAAACGATAAAAAATATGTTAAGAATAACTAACACTTAACCAAACCTTATTATTATTTTTAGGGAATTGCAAGGAATCGGCTACCTTCTGAACGACTGCACGATGCTTGCCTTACACACAATACTATTGTTTGCCGTGGTCATCGCCTTCAACCAGATGAGGAAATTGGACATCAACGAGCATCCCGTATCGCTCCTGGACGACGTTCTGCTCTTCATCTGTCTCCCAGCCTTCACCCTGGAAACCGTACTGTCCTTGGTTGCGACTATAAGTATCCTGAATGCTGTCAAAATTGCCAATTATGTTGTTATGGTAAGTAAAACACCAACGTATCCACATGTATTGTTAAGATCGGATTGCACCAAAGAACACAAAAGTCAGATCCGTGTATGATGCCTAGCTTCGTAGCGTCTATAATGATATGTCTAATCTCGTGTTGTGACGTCACAATCACCGTTTCTGCGAACACAAAGCCAATGTTAACAAAAAGCAAATTCTTGCACATGTGAAACAAAGAAAACTGGTTTTACTCCTTCCTGGTTGTGTTGTCTGTCTTTTATTTATTAAATAACCCAAGATATTCCACGCTGGGCCACACATCGCCATCTAGCCCCAAACTAAGCCGAAGCTTGTACTATGGGTGCTAGACAAGTGATAAACATACTTAGATACTTTTTTTTTGTAAATAAATACATATTATGCATAGGAAACACCCAGACCAATACAAACAGACATGTTAATGAACACAAATGTTTGTACTGTGCGGGAATCGAACCCACGACCCTTGGGTCAGAAGGCAGAGGTACTACCAAATGAGCCATCGAGGCAGTCAAAATGTTTATTACTAATATTTTCCATTTCAGGCGTTGCAAGTGCTGATCCAAACACCACTAATCATGGACGGCCTTCGCCGCTGCAGCAACAGCAAGAAGCTGCGCCGTTCGAAGCCCGGCCGGGAAGTTCTCATGTTCCTCATCATAGCCAACGTGGCCATGTGGCTATTCTACACTTTCTCCTACAAATCCCCCGAGAGCTTGGACGAACGGTACGCCTTCTACGGCAAGATACTCTGGTCGATATTGGGACACATAAGCCTTCCTCTCATCATGTTCTACAGATTCCATTCGAGCGTCTGCTTTGCTGATATATGGGATGCGGCGTATAAGCCAGGCTCTGAACACTAGTACAAAAATACTCAAGAGAAGACTTTACTTAATTAGGTAGATATAGCAGACACTTTTGTACAACTTTACCTGACCTTTCACTATGCTTAGAGTTTAAATCAAAAGAAGGAATATGTATCTACTTGTTTGAGAAATATGTTGCTCTATACTTGTCTTGTTTTGCATACCTATAGTGTATATTAGTCTTTATACAGTCTATATTAGATTGTGTTGCATAATGAGTTTAGAGTATAAAATAAACATTTTGTTAGTAAATTTATATTAGCAATATTATAATATAAATACGACTTATTTCATAGATTAATTGAGTGATACTACTTATTAAAAAGTATTTTTTACGATTTTAAGTTATAAAATACATCCTGTTTGCGTCTAGCCAATACCATATTTTTGTATTGTATCATCTTAGGACAATATTAGTAGTACGAGTACGTACGTCATTATAATTTATAATTAATTTACGCTTAGATTAGTAAACGAAGGTAGAAAAAGCTTTATAATATAGGTACTTACGTACATTACGACTGTGTTTCATTTATCTTTTAAATATCTATAGTTTTGAATGAAGATAGTAATTTTTATGTTGCCAGGGAGAATATAAGTGTAAAAAGATATAACGAATGGGTCTGTGTTCTGATACTAGATTAAACACCTAACATCCAAAACTAGCTGATGTTAGAAGCCGGGATGTTACATTCGGTTGAGTGAAACAACAGCTGGTTCATCTAGTTTCAATTAAGTATAAATTATTATTAAAGTATTTTATACACAAGCAATGACTTAATATTACTATTTTGTATTATATTTTTTAAGTATTCTATACTTCTGTAGGTAATTTTTGTGTGCAGTTATGTTATTCTATTGCATCTACTCTTTATCTATGTATAGTAATTATCAATTTCAGTGGGAACAAATACTGCATATTGAGGAATATTTTGACTGATTATTCTCCAACATAGATCCAACATGAAAAATCAATCACTCGAGTATCTACTAGTAAATAGGTGTCCTTGCAAAGCAGCGATATGCATCAGTACAGCCATTGAAAGCGAATAGGTACAATAGTAGCGACCAATACGCGTATATACTCGTATATACGAGTAAGACCACAAAGCACGTATCAATACAGAGGCGGCCGACCAACTCACAGCGGTAATTAATGTTGCTCCCTCTAACGCAATTATTGAATATTAGGTTAAGTACTAGGATGGCAGGAGCGGCGCACTTAACTCAGCCGGCGCCCGAGATGCAAACTAGTTACTTCCGGGCACAGACCACCTAGCTCCAGATCCTGGAAGGAAATCGGATTGCGGTGTAGTATGACAATCTGTATCTACTCTTTAGACATTATTAGTGCGGTGCGAAAGTGTCGAATCTTAATAGACTTGTTATATTGTCCGGAGCAAGAAGCTACGCCCTGCGATCGCCAACCCGCCTGCCCAGCGTGGCGATTATGGGTATATCCTCCAGGTGTTTGCCCAAAGTGGCGAACAACTGGAGAGGCCTATGTCCAGCAGTGGACTGCAATAGGCTGATGATGATGATAATCATTGTCTTTTTTGTACCTACTTAAGGTACAAATTACGTACTGCGGTCGGTAAGACCAATCCTCCAATTAACAATTGCAATTCGGGGAGTGCACGTTTGAAGGTCGGGTATGACAGATGCATTACTGAACTAGTTTTGTACAAATGTGTTTATCAATACTCATAATGGTCTACACTCTTGAGTCTTGAAGACTATCGCTATTACTCAGACAAATCCACATCGAGAAGCCCTTATCACTGCGACAAACTTTGGTTACTTATCACCAAGTCAACCACTTGTCAGATGCTACCAAAATACCAAGCTGATATAATTGTAGGTTTGACATTATGAACAAGTCAATCATGCTTTTATAAATCCCGAGTTAAAACAAGAAACTTGAATTCAGAAATGAAAATCACTTCATTTCTTATTACATTTCTAAAATAGTGACTATTTCAAAATATCCACAATCGGTATTACATTTTTAAATTATCCAAATTATATACATATCTATTACCTACATTCAGACAGTTAGTGGCCCAAAGGTTATCTACCAGTTACAGGGCACAAAAATCCGCATCGGAACATCCGACAGGGTTCAGAGGCTGCCGAACAAAGAGCTCGCGTAGGTCCTATCGCCATTATAATAGGGTAGATAATAGTTTGAGCAGAATCCTTGACTGTGTGACTTGTTTCCGCATCCAAATGGTACGGAAAAATGTAATCCAGTATGAAGCAGCAGTAGGGCAGCGCCGTGTGCCGCGGATATGCGCTCCGCTGCCCAATGCCACAGTTGTCTAATTGTTTCCGATCTCCTCTGAATGGCGACCGCGTTATATTGACAAAAATTTGAACACATGAACGGCACAATATATTTTAATACTTCAATAACCTTTAGCCTTTTATCGAAAATTTTTACCGAACAAATATCGAATAATTGCATACGAAACGAATGCTATTGTTCTAACCGTAACTCGTCAATGAAATAGATTGGTCAGTGGGTATAAAATGGATGAACTTTTTTTCAGAATTTCGAACTCAAAATTTGCGTTCCTTATTCGTTATGTAATGACAAAGTATGTCCCACCCATCTCTTCAATCAATTTCATTTCCTCTACCTGAAGGAGGTCTAAAAGGGATAGCTATTAGCGATCAGATTGCCTAAACTGTACTATGTTACGTTTTAATGTGTTTTGCCTGTTATATCCAAAGCAAACACAGTTATAAAATTTTAGTCAGGTCTTTTTCTTAGAACCTTTTGAATCTATCTTTGACTAAGTACTAGAAACTTCTTTAAACACAAAACTTTGGTTTGAAGAGAGTTCTTTCGGCACAGTAGGCAGCGGCATGGCTGTGCCTCTGGCATTGCTGATGTCCATGGGCGGCGGTGACTGTTTAAGATCACAAAAGCCACTGCCACCAACAGCAAAAAAAAGTAATTGCTCATCCATTTCATGAAAATGATCCAATTATAAAATTTGTTTGGTTGGAACACCAATATCAGAGTTCCATGTGATATTTTAAAGTACTCGGCTCAGGTGGCCGCACTCCATTATCATGTCACTATAAAATTAATACCCCTTTGTTTTTTACGACACTTAACTGTATGCATTAATTGCATCATAAAAGCCTTTCCCGTGCCTACTAATTGGTTTACACTGCGGACCTTGTGACCAACAACGTTTTATGTTAAATTTTATTTAAGACCGATGAGTCGGATGAGTGAACAGCAGTTTTGTCTACACTAATATTATAAAGAGGAAAACTTTGTTTGTTTGGTTGTAATGAATAGGCTCAAAAACTACTGGACCGTTTTTAAAAATTCTTTCACCATTCGAAAGCTACATTATCCACGAGTAACATAGGCACAATTTTATTTTGGAAAAAAAAACTTTACGCGGACGAAGTCGCGGGCGGAAAGCTAGTTTTGTATAAAATGCTATTGCTCGTTTGTTGTTTAGGAATGGGGGCTTTAATATTTTAATATTAATTTGAGCGCCTGAGTGAATTAATGAGCTTATAGCCTTCAGGATCTAGAGATGTTTTATTGTCATGTGCTTTGGGATTGGACCAATGTATGATGTAAGTTAAGTAATCTGATTTTCACATCCTATCCCAGTTGTTAGGCAAAATACCCACAACCTAAAAATGTTGATACTTCCGGATATTTATGAATAAAATCACCCTTAAAATTGTTTAAAAACTCCTTCGAAAATTGTAGTTATGACATAATGAAACAACACATTATTAATGATTTATTTTTATTTCTATTAACTGGAGATATAAAACTTAATATCGAATACCTTCTAGAAAGAAGGAATAAGGATCCTAATATATAGTTATGTTAATGTGACAAGTGTTAGAAAATCAAACATGGCAATACCAAAAACATATCCACAAATTCAATTTGATCTCCTACAGCAACACCGGTCTTGTATCACCGCGAGTAGCGCACGATGGCAGTTTATGATAATGCGCTGCGCTTACAGCAGCCAGACATACTTTTGTCGGCCCATACGCAGCCATAAAACAGACAGTTACATTATGTTTGTTTCCATTGATTGGATCACAATGGCATATTATAGTGCGCAGTAGGTACCGCGGTCACGCTCCATGTGCGCGCGCGCAGCCGGAAGGGCGCGACGCGGCGGAAGCGTCCCCACGACCCGTGACCCGGCGCACACGCGCTTTGATGCCCGTATATGGCACACGCACAAAAAAATCTAGTGAAAAATGTGACAACACTATTTTCCAATCGACTTGAAAAAAAAAGAAAAAGTGACTTCCCTATGACGGCACAACGCTACGTTATTGATAGCTTCATAAGTGAATTGTTGCAAACTAAAAGCTTTGCCAGTGAAAATGAAAAGATTTAAAAAAAACGTTTCCACGTCTTTCCAATAAAGGGCCTGCTGTTTGGTGATACAAAATTGGCTTCAATCACGTTCCGCCAATAGAGCATGGGCAAACATTATTAAGCGGCAAGAACAACTCTAAATCATTGGGATTAGTAGAGCAGATTGTGAAGAGCCCTAGAGCCGCCACCTCGACGGCTGCCAAGTGACATCGAGGGGAACATTGCGAGCTACTTTGCGTCAAAGGTAAGTGCTTGCTACCTTGTTGACGAACACATTTGCAGCTAATGAATGAACTAAATAACAGGTTCATACTATCGGACATGGACAGGACAAAAGCTTTTCATTTCATATGAGTTCAAATTGACGGTTGATCAACTAATCGGCTAACTGTTGTAATAATTATAGAATTCACTATTTCGTACATACATATGAGTATGCTTATGTAATCATACTTAACTAGAAAGATCTATTTTAAAGTCAATATGAGTACCTACAATTAAATTTCTTAAGCACTATCAACTTTCTAAAACAATATTTATGAAATATTAGATACATACGTGTCAAAAAAGTGTTTGATTACAGGAATCTCGGTAGGATTTGAACCAAGAGACGTTGGTTATAAAGGCAAGTTTACCATCGAATGAGCTAACAGGTTAGCGATCTTGCGTAATAACTATTGTCATGGTCCAAAATCACATGAACCGCGCGTAAATTCAATATAACAAAAACTACGTAAAAGCATGCACCTTGGGCCCCAACCATCCTCTTGGAAAATATAGGTGACTGCCCGTCAACTTACATTACCGATCTTTACAGCTGGTTGGTAAAAACGAAACAAATTTGGCCGAATAATCTCAGGGTTTCTCAATTCGAAGGACATAGGTACAACATATTATCTCGAGTTTCGATTATATTTTGGAACTATTTATAGACTATCGACTGGAAGGAATGAAGGAAAATGAATTTATTTGGTTCAAAGATTACACATTACGAGTACATCGACTGGTAATACTCGGCATTTTCCTATGTTGGCATTAAAAATAACGATAATTTAAATAAATAAATACTAAAATAGTAAAAAAATTTATTACCATAAATTTACAACTTATGTCATTGTCATCATTAGTCATTCATTGAATTACACAGATCCTACATTATTTGAATTTACTAGAGCTGAGAATAGAGTTTAATTATTTTTTAAAATGTTACATTCTACTTATACACCTTTCCGACTTTTTTACGCTTACATTTTGAACGGCCTGTTGACGCTAAAAGATACGCGCTGATAGCAATAGATTTGCAATTGTGTCCATGGAAGTATTTGTACGTAGTACTTAATACTTCCATGATTGTGTCTCATTTCTTGACAGTTGAAGGATTATTATATCGCAACGCATAATAAAAGTAAGAAACAAATGTAACCATTCAATAATCTTTACAAAGCAGACCCAAATGAGTATTTATATGATAAACATCCGTTTACATTAAGCTATATTAATTTCGCACCACATAAAAGCTGCCTCATCAAAAAGACGTGTTCATTCCAATAGCGCTAAGCTCATAATCATTGTGATCATTGTGGTATGCATAATTACCTATACACACGGTGGAAATAATGTCTAAAAGGCACAATGAGACCGCTCCCAAGACGAAGCGCAACCCTTGCCCTTCTATACGTCCCTACACTCGCCGGCTCCCGGAGACAAACAGATTATCTACCTACACGTGTTCGCAGCTCACTTATTTGGGGTGTAAAATTGAATTACTTTCGGGAACAAGTATTTTGGAAAATGCGTTCGGAACTGCCACTGGGAACTGATTTCGTATATAAATGTAGTGATAGACGTTGCGTAACAAAAATAATGATGCTTTGCTGCAATATGATGGTGTGCTGCTTAACACGCTGTGTACAAATGATTGTGGATTTATAGCCTACTTGAATGTTAGTGTTTATCTAAATTATTAATGTATTCCTGTAACTCTGTTTTGTGTACCTAATAAATAAAATAAAAATTAAATATCGTATAGGATTAAATTTAACAATGCTTAATAAGGATAAGAATAACTACACAGAGGATTTCTTATTATACCAAGAGAATTACAAGATAGATAAATACCTATTTGCAGAACTTCTCATATAACAATTTCATAGAATAGTTTTATTTGTGTCACATTGTGGACGATAACCACACCAAATCCTCAGGAAATCAGTAACCACAAAAAGCAAATCAGTAACACATACAAACAAAACACAATAAAAATTTACCCATTGTGTTCGTTTCCAAAGTTAATAGGTCTACCTACACTTTGATTTCAATAACACAAACATAATTAAAGATATCCCAATGGCTTCCTTAAAGTTTCACGTAAAAATATTTGAATAAGTACCCATATTACAGATAATGGAGCTATGTAGTGATGTTGTTAGTAGTTAAGATATAGTTACTTCGTCAATTTGACTATTTCTCGGGCTAGTCGACGCTGATCAAAGACGCGTCGCCGCTCGCCCGGAAAATTGCCCAAGCCCAATGAATATTATTAAACTCTTCAATAGTTCCATGTAGTTTATTCTCGTTAAGTAAACCTTGCGCAACTGCTACGGAAATATCGCGAATAAATATGCTTCGAGTTTTGATGTAAACAAACTGAACAAAACGTTTCCAAATAAACAATATCTTTTAGTATTTGAAATAGTAGGTAGTTGCAAGACTTTTACGTTATATAGGCATAGGGAACTTTATTGTTTTTCCTTGTTTGTATATACTTATTATACGTACCTACATTTATTAGGTAGTTCTAATGCATTCCAATTACAGACCATTCTTACACCATATATTTACTATTATGTACATTATCTTTGTCCCAGTGAGATGTTTGTTAGTTCTCTATAGTTCTATTAGTTAAATAATTTATTTTATGAGCACGTCAGCCAATAGCTCCTATATCATTTTAGAATTTTTTAATACTAAGTAGGTATCTAGTAAGTTTTTAAAAGCAGATTAAGCAAGCATATTTCTTTGCTTCTAAGCAGTGCAAAATGAAATTCAAAATATTCAGCCATCTTTCTTTTTTATTACCCTACTGCCCCACTGTTGGGCAAATGTCTTCCCCAAACTTTAATTAAATATTTCTCCAAATAAAACATAACATACCTGCACAGTAGGTAGGTGTTATAATTACGCCCTCAATCTTAAATTCTGTTATTCTAAACATAATAATATACATTATCCACAAAAAAATAGGCTTAACCCAAAACAAACTCCTCCACTTGGTGTCCGTCGCATGTTTCTAAACATAAAAGAGAGGACATACATGATAATTTGCTTATAATCATCGGAAGCGGTATGCGCCTAATCTCCTCTGCGCGGTATGGCGTCACGCTCCCACGGACATATTTAGAGATATGTGACGATCCAGCGGTGCCCAGTGAACCGCGAGGGGATGTGAGTTATTAAGTGGTACACTTTCAGGTGATCTGTCGAGTGAGAGAATCGCGCCCCCGCCTCCGCGCCCGGACACCGGCCTCGCTCCCATACCGGCCTGGGACTAGGAATTAAAAAATGTCATATGTTCCCGCTAAACTTTGTCTCATATCCAGTTTTTTGAAAGCAAATAAGATGCATTTTTTTTCATTTACAACAATAGGCTTGTTGCCGTAAAAATGTAATTAGTCCGTCTTGAAGATAGTTCAAAAATGAAAGACACTTAATTTTTCATTTGTAAATTATGTAGACCAAAAATTACAAAGATATAACCCGTTAAAATTACGCGTGACGTCATAGAGTCTCGCTGGGAGTCTTTGATTTTGATGCCTTGTATTTTTGTAAATTTTTGTTTAAATGAAAAAAGGAAAAATAGGTGTCCAATATATTTTTATAACCTAAAAATTTGGACTAAATATAATGTAATTATTTGGGCCCTGGAAACATCCCTAGTCACCGATGTTTACGACGAGTATAAATCTCTCCTATTTAAGATCATACTGAGAAGTAACAAAATCAATCATTTGTCAATTGCCATTGCCATGCTGGAGTGAAGATTATTCTAGCTTTACACCTACTATACTATATCTACGTATGTGATAATCATTAGTCTAATCTTGACCATTTGTAAACTTCTAAAGCTTCTAAACCATCTATACCTACCTATATTTATTTTTGTTTACTCGCTTAAGTACTTTACATGTCTCCTTACTCACGAACAAAACTAGGTATTGCAATACTGGTCTATTGTATTGGACAAGCATTTATGCCTTTATAAAAAAAGTAGGATAATTGAACATATTTTTTTTATAATTAAGTAGGTACTAGCAGCTTTTCGAACATGTGTTTCAACCACAGCAACGTTTAAACAACATTTCAACAACAGGAACCCGATCCTCAGTAATTGTATTATCACGCTATTATAATATCTGACTATGTGAATCCTTAATTGGCTTAATACGACTAATCTAAATGTTATTAACGGGACATTACATTACCGGGTCCAGCTGCATAGCAATACTGGTCTACTTGCCTGTATGTAGGTATGTAAACAAAACATAGCACCAAAAAATTACCATGCGCGCTGGTAGAACTGACTGGTACAGCGGACTTTTTATTATTTTGCGCTGTCTATGTAGGTACTTCTTCGATGCCTTAGTTTTTAAGTGTACCTACATTAATTATGGCCGTAAGACCGAATGTCCTATTGAAATCCCAAAAACATTATAAAAAAAAATTGTGTCGTAAAGATTGCTCCCCTTTCAGGATTTATGTCTTGATCAATCATATAGGTATATATTGGAACAACTGTGTAACATGAATGCACTGACAATCTGAAATTAAGTCACGCGGTTAGCGTACATAAAGCAGTTCTATCCCTGATAACAAATGCGGTTACTAATACATACGCAACATAATTAATTATTATGAAAAATTTGTGAGGTGAAAGCCAACTTCAATAATCCGGTTCAGAGTTCCCTACATAGTACGGTGATGATGATAAGGCAGCTCTGGCCATCAACATACCCATTTAGAAAATAATATTTTAAAAACAATAAATCTTTCACGAACTCAATATGCCGCATCCACCGGCACGACACGAGTACAGGCGAGTTTAGATTCATATGTGCGAGGGCGGGCTCATCCATTTGTAACGGCCTGTGATGTTATTCATACCATATCAAACGTTTGGAGAGCATTACGTTGATTCCAACTGTTCTGGTTTATCTTTGAACGAGTGGGAACCGCGGGCTTATACAGGTACATTTATAATTAGGTGTTGCAATCATGTTTAGGCACATAATTAATTAATTAAATATTTTTATTCTGTTTTTATTTGTTTATATTCGTTCGTTCAAATGTTTAGACACATTAATACTTACAAAGTGACTTTAATATTTGAATGTAATAATTAATTATAGGTAAACCTAGTATAAATAAAACAAATAATCCGGAACAACAATGATAAAAAAGTACCTACTTCTTTTTTACGAGTCGTCCTTCCGACAATTTCTTTATTAGGTACTTACTTAGATTGCATTTATTTATCGAAAAAGTGCATGTTCATTAAGCATTTAAAACAAACATTGATTATTATAAAACTTTCTAGATATGCTTATAATTAAATGTCAGTAACGACAAGTAAGATAGCTTGCCGCATTTTGAATCATAATCAGCGCAAATTGTGATTATCAATAAAAAAAAATAAGATGCCATTAATTTAAGTGGTTGGCAAACGTAGGGTCAGAATGACAAATAAAGGTGTGCATCCCCTTAACTTGGTGTATCTGTGTAACTTTTGAGAGGCGATAGTCATGAGAATTCAATTTGTCTATCACGATGACATATTTCCGATTAGAAACCAAACGAAAAAGGTTTATGAAAACACGCAAACTCATCTAACTTCTCGCCGGCGAATTCACGTCTACTTAAAAGGATCTCAATTAAATTTGATCGAGCTCGATCGTCGCGTAAATCACTCCCGTGCAAATTAATTAGCCGCAACATAGGCACAAAGCTAATGTGGTGTGTACCGGAGCTGCCGGAACTGGGCTCCATTGCCCTCTGTAAATCAATATCCGGCGGCGAGCCTGTCACTGCTCGCCTGACTAGTGTAAAACTCGCTGGCTGCTTCCTAGGATGCGACTCAGCATCACTGTATAGATCAAGCACATTCAGCTTTGAAACGTAATTAATCAGGAATTGACCCGATGGTTCATTTCGTAGTGATCCTGCATTCTGAACTGGAAGGTTATGGTATCGAGTTTGATTCAAGGTGTATTGTAAGTGTATATGTACGATTATATGCTTCTGTTACTTCACGCTGATTCCGATTTCCATAACAGAAGTGCTAGAAGTGCATTAATCACCTAGCTTTCCTGGCACGGTTTTGATTGCATCCGATGGCAATAAATGGTATATACCACGTTACACTTTAATTTACAATTCTATCGCCTTATAAGTTAGGCCCTATTAAGAAACTTCTTATTTACGTGTAAATTATTATGTTACACATGTTTTATAGCTTCCTCCGACTTCAAATAGCTTTTTTATCGAAACAATATTTTATGTCAAAATACGAGCGCATTCAGAGACATCAAGATTGTTAATAACAAACGTTCTCTTGATTTTAAAACTAACGTTTAGAAAAACATGAAATAAGATTCAAAGCAAGCTTTAGTAATTCCACTTCAAACACAACTCTTTTATTCCTCAATATTGGTTACTATGAGACGCAAGTATTCTATAGATATCACTAATGGCGTTTCATTAAAAGTTTGTTACCGAACAAAACTTTTCATTGCTTCATAGAGTTGGAAAAATGTTGTCCGAAATTTTCTTGCAACATTCTATCCCGCACCTAATCGGAAACTTTAAGGATTGCTTGTTTCCTTTCAAGAAAATTGCACAAACAAATAATTAAGTTTTGTAATGTGGAATGACAAAGGTTTTTATAAAACACAACTAAAGTACTGTAGCAATATAATTTCTTAAAAATTCACCAGATTATTAACGATATAAATTCGTAAGACTAACAACTGAGGTCACAAAGAATCGTGTACCATCGTTTTTTATTACTGGGGAATACAGACTAGCAAGTGAACCTGATGTCAAACAGTGACCGCCACTAGGCTCTGCAATCAATGTCGGGGCTCACCTAAGCCGCTGCCCATTGTGAGGAAAGAACTCCTTTTAGATCGTTTGAAGAAGAACAAGTCGTAGCGTTCAGGAAATACCGCGCGCTAGCTCCTGGAGTTTCAGGTTTAGGTGTTACTACAAAACCTGCGTAGTTCTTACTAGATAGTTTTTTCCAGCCGATCAATAGAAGTCTTTATTAAATTTTAGATACTGATAATTGCAATCGAATTTTACATGCGTCTCTTGCGGCAGATAAAACACATGAGATGTAAAAGGCGTGAGAGCATACGTCGGTCTAATGAAGATTTGAGGATAATCGAAAGAGCGTTCGCTCGGCAGAGCAGACGATTTATTTGCAGCGCGACCGTCCGGATAATAATGCCTTTAACGGTGCCGTCCGGAGCGCGCTCAAGCGATCCACTACCCTCGCACGAAACTATAGCTTAAGTATATAAATACACACAATAATTGAATCTTCTCCAGTCAATTTATGATGTAAGTTTTGATAATCTCCAGTGACATAGTAGAATGGTTGTTTGTAGTTTGAAGGATACTAAGAATTTTGACTAAGTCTTTTATTGCGAATAAACTGTGCACAATTTGCAGATGAAGTCAGGCTTGCTATAGTTTAGGTTTTGGACATTATAAGGCAAGGTCAGATTGTGTCAACAGAGAAGGTCAAAGCACCTTATGATAACTTTTAGTTATGCTATAATACACAATCGATAATAACATATTTAACTAAGTAATATGTACTCCTGTAATCTTTGCGAGCAATTTTTAAACTTTTTAAAATTGTGGTTTGAACATAAATCTTAATTTTATTATTTTTTATTCATTATTTTATATGCTACTTCTAAAATGTATAACCTCACCGTACCCGTCCAATACTTATGCCGTCACTTAATAACAAATATCGACACAAATGACCTACATAAGAGATATAACATGAAAAGTTATTGGAAGTAAGAAGAAAAATTCTAAAAAGTGTTCAGGAGCATAATATTTTCTTAACGCGTATTTTCTTTGAGTATAAACTTAGAACTTAACTTGCGTGGGTATATGAGTCCACCTGACCTCAAAATATTCTATTAGTTCTATGAGTAGGTATTGTACGTATAAAACGACATAGAAATATTTTTCAATACTTTAACATTCGTGTTAGCCATTATCTTAAGAATAATGCAAATAATAAGTTATGCAATGCCAGTATTCAATATCATTTTTACCAATAGAACCCCCTGTACAGAAAGACAATTTAGAATTCTACCTAACACATAAAATTAAAAAAAAGCGATAATTTCACCAATATGCTAGTTCATAAGTTCTATTATTCAAACTTAAACTATGTAATATTTATTTTTATTGTTAAATATACTTTTATTAATGAAGGAAATACATACTGTCTTTCTACAGAAATTGAACAATAAAAATCTTGTACAATTACCTAGAACGCGTCTTGGCTACAAGCCGCCATCGAGTCACACCCCACGCCTGTTGATAGACTTTCCACCTCGCATTAAGTGTTTCCTCGCTATATGTACTTATGGGGCCTGCTATATTGTTTGACTCCACTTGACCGGGTGGTAAACTGAAACTGGGGCCCTTCTATAACAATCGAAAACGATCGTTCGATGGACGGATCGCATATTCAAATCCGTCAAAGTCGCTCTTAATTAATTTAATATACGAACACGGAGGGACAAATGGGAGGGATAATATGATGCAAAAATACGCGATATACCTAATTTTAATAAAAAAAATATTTTTTTTATTTTTTCCCTTCTCACGCTTGGGTTTGGACCAGGCAACAAGCGTCTGTTTTCATATGGAACTGTAGGACACAACAACTGACTATTTTATATAATCACAGTCAGTAACGGTAACAAAAAGTGTGACCGTCTAGTCACAGCTAAAAAATTATTTGCAAACATTTCATAAAATTCACTTTACTAATACCTACTTCAATCCATTTTGCACAATGAATATTATGATGAGATGGCTTGTAGGGCTACCTAATAGCATAGTTACTAGTATATCCCGTCAGTGGCGTCAATAAACATGACAAAATAGGCCCATAATAAATATGGAATAGGGTTTCCAATCAAGTCTACTTGGCGCCCACCCCGGCCGCGTTGCGCCCGCCACAGGAAGTAGCCTAGACCTACGAATGTCTAGACAGACTACGAGTATTTTAAAGACTTTAAGGCAATAAAAAAGTTTTCAGCTGCGCTCTTTAGCTTAAAGTTACTTATCGTGTTACAATTCTGTATAATTATGTTTTCTGTCTTTTATTAATGTCGCCCTGATTTCTATCGATTTGCTTATTTCGCTTGGTCCTTTTAGAGTTATTAGGTTTTGCTTCGGGGATTAGGGGCCGATTTAACATGATGATAATGATTGCATGATTCAAGATAAGGTGGATCTTACCTCTGGGGGAACCCACGAATCAATCGATCATTCATATCAATCGTATTGATATATGTATTTAGGTAGATATATATTCAAAATTAAAATATGTTTATTAACAAAAACAGAAGCCTAAAGATATTTAGATTCTTTGACTCCCACACTAGTAATATTAAAACTAAACACTGAATCATACTACAATAAATAATACATAATAGAACCAATACATAATATTACGATGTCAACGTACTGTCGGAACATTACAATATTATTCACAGTTCACCGAGCGCATGCATTGGAAGTATTGGAACCGCGCTCTCGACACATCGGCAAACCCGTTTCTTTTGTCTTGCGCGGGCCCGGGCGCCGGCGCATCTCCCGGCTCGCTCATGCAACATAGTCTTACCTACGATCAACGCGAACACATGTACGGTAGCTGCCTATGCGCTTATAACTTGCTAATCCTACTATTTCTTCTTCTTACGCCTTCTATTTATGTGGACTTGTGCTTGTGATCTGTTGAGCTTATAAACTTGATATAAATAATACTGTCAAGTGTGTGTTGAAGTTTCTGATCCCTCCGCACTCGCAAACATCATTGACGCCAGCGACCAGGTACCTACTAATATATATTTTTTTTCCTACCATCTATACCACCAGTACACATCTCCACGGTCACACATCCATTAGAGAACATACCCACCTACTCTTCCCGTTACGATTCTTTCACCGACAAGTACTGATAAATACGTGCATACAATTAAATCTTTGTTAATTCAGGCTTATTGCCGTAACATGTAATTAGTCCGTCTCTTAGATTGTTCAAAAATAAAAGACACTTTTTTTTCATTTGTAAATCAGACCACAAATTACAAAGATATATAGCCCATTAAAACTACGCGTGACGTCACATAGGGAGTTTTTCCACACAGAGATACGTCAAAGACCCCCACTCCTGCATTTTTATGCCTTGTATCTTTGTTATTTACGAAACCTATTTTGGTTAAACAAAAAACACGTGTCCAATATATTTTTATAATCTAAAATACGGACTAAATATAATGTCATTATTTTAACACTGGAAACATCCCTCATCTGAATTGATTGACTGACTAAATCTTACACTGAAAGAAGGATTAAATTAGTGGATAAGTCTTTCCTATTAGGCTATGCTAATTGCTTAATAACATTGATAGAATAATAATAATGACAAAGAGCAACGACTTTCCTAGAAGTTTTCTACGCTAGAAATTTATTCCGAGAATTGTTAGTTCAATCTGATTGAAAAATTCCACTTCTAAAACAGTTTCTTTTTATAATAGGAGATAATAAATATAGAATTCTTGTTTTATTCGAGAGGGTGCCGCATCGTTATCTCGTTACTTTAAACCATTTACAAATGAAATATCTACCTACTTTTATTTGCGTTCGGTCACTTTGTTCTCGCAATTAAATCAAATCAGCCTGAAATGAAAATAAAGAAACTTCGTGTTCTAAATACACATTTGAAATGCGTCGGAGTGTATTTGTATCAATGCGACATTTTCTTCTCTTCTCTAGAACCAAAATCTCATCTTTTATATTCTTTCTTTTCTATCTTATATTTTTTAATCCATACTGAAATTTTATTATATTATTATGTATGTATATGTTTGTGTTTATACAATGTAATACTACTTGGTATATTTTTATGTATTTGTCTTACCTACTTAACTTAACAGTAGATAGTTTTGCACCAGGATACTAATATCTTGTGAAACTGAATTCTTCTATCTGAAAGTTGTCTGAAAGAGATCGCTATAAGCGATAAGATAATATTAGATGGTTTCCTGTAATTTCTGTTTTGAGCAATAAAAATAATATTAAATCTATTAGAATAAATACTAATGTACTATTGTGATCAGTTGGCAATCACTATCACGAAATATAAACTATGTCCAAGTGGTTGCAAGTTGTAGAAAAATCGTATAACAGTGATCAATATTGTCCCATTTGAATTAAGATACAACAGCTTAATATCATTAACGAGAATGTTACTACGATTGGCTACGAATGCTACGAGAAACGTTACGAGTGCCCCGTTGAGTAGCCGTAGTTCTGCATATTCGTAGCACCTAAGTGGCATCTACAGAACTTAAGTTGCGCGGTTGAAGTGATTTCTTGTTCATAATAATTGATTTTAAGTTGTTGTTATACTATCATATTAACTTTGGAAGAGTCATATTATAAGAAAGTAAATTCTTTTTTTTTCACATCGTACAAGGCACTTCAATTGTTTTAACATATGTCTTATGGTGCACATCCCGAGGACTCACACAATGCGATTCGCTTTTATTTTCTTCATTCTAACTTCTATAACTCAAGTACTTTCTTTAGGGATCAAGGTCAACGTTACTATGACTGTTTCATGTTAATCAAGCTTGTCAACTTTTGCTATCTACACTTGAGTTTGATGAATACGATATCATCATCATTATCATCATCATAAGCCTGCAAACGTCCTCATCTGGACATAAACATCCCTCAATGACGTTTGGGAGGATTTTTCTTAGTCACCACGCTTGCCAGTGGGGTTGGTAACCGCGGTAGGCTTTATTTCTACCCAGGTAAATGCTGGCCGTTTCCTAATATTGCCTTAGTCATTTTCTATGATATCCACGGGATGAGATGGGCAGGTCCTTTTCTTGCACATCACGCTTAATTAGTGCAACACGGATCGATCACACTGCCCGGCTGTCAAGCCGGCTTCACGAGCTGTTTAAAAGACCCACGACTATGAGAAGAAGGGAACACTTGTGCAGGAAGAGAGATCCAAAGTTTTTAATAATAATTAACAGCATTTTTAGCAAAAAAGGACCTTACTAGAAAGTATACCCTTTCGAACAAAAAAAATAAGTTTTCATATCGGTTCACTATTTTCGGAGATAAGTGGTAACAGACATACAACAAAAAGAATTAAAAAAATATCTATCTAATTGAGAAACTTTTTCTCTTTTTTTTTAAAGTCGGTTAAAAAAGTGATCATTTCTCGTAGCATCGTAGCTCGGCGGGGACGGCGCCCCGCGTCCTCACCGCGATATACACAGCTACATGCGCCTTGGGGACAAATTTTTAAATTGCCTTGTAGCGCAGGCGGGCGCGGACCGGCCCGTAGATTAAGTGGATTTACATACGACTCATATAACAGTTTTCAAGGACTCTTAAAGCTAAAAGTAATACAATGGACACATCAGACTTACAACATTAAAATAATGACACAATAAAGAAAGTCAAATATTGACAGAGCTTTAAATTCGCGGCACCGGATTTCAAGTCCACTTGAGTAATACTCACGGACCAATATGTTTCTTCATGTAAATAAATACAAGTATCTAATAGTGACACAACTTTATGAGGAACTTCTTGCCTCGCGCATAGGTTTTGTGGAATCAACTTCCTACGACAGTCTTTCCGAACAGCTACGACTTGGGAGCCTTCAAGAAATGAGCGTACTTCTATTTAAAAGGCCGGCAGCTACCCCAGAACTCGATATAAGTTGCGGGTGTCCATGGGAGGTGTCGACTGCTTACCATCAGGCATCACATTTGCGCGTCTGCCGCCTCTTGCATAAAAATAAGCATAATCGCATCCCCTTGCCTTGCGGAAAGCTAAAGAGAAGACCAAGTGACTGCGGCATCTGACAAGCAACAAATTCAATTACATATCAGTTGCCACTGTTATCTAAGACAGCTCCGCCTAAACACTTACTACTACTAAATTACTAAATTTAAGAGCTTTGCTCTTGTCGGTGGAGCAATTTCCACTTCTCCCTGAACTCCGCCAGCGCCTTCAACTCCTAGTACGTCATGACATTAACTTTCTCCTTCAACAGTTCTGTGAATGTTCGTCTTGGCCTCCCTCTTAATCTCCTGCCTTCTATTTTACCTTCTAGTTCTATTTTACTTACTGATCCCGAAATGCGACCGTAGTCGTCACTTCACGAGTGTCTCACCGAGTATAGGGCGGAGCCAGCCAGGCCAGGTCAGGCCTACCACTGCTGAAAATGCTGCAGCTGAAAACCTGAAATCTCAGTAAATCCCTAAGTTGACTCCTACACACGTTGACACCCACGGGAAAATCTGAGGTGGTATTTTATATTTTACTAGCTGTGCTCGCGACTTCGTCCGCGTGGAATAGAGTTTCATCCCCTATTTTACCCCCTTGGAGGTAGAATTGATCAAAACCCTTTCTTAGCGGATGCCTACGTCATAATATCTACCTGCATGTAAATTTCAGCCCGATCGGTTCAGTGGTTTGGGCTGTGCGTTGATAGATCACTATGTCAGTCAGTCACCTTTGATTTTTATATATTTAGATTCTATCACGGAAAAAAATACTTAAGGATCAACCAGAAATATTCTCAACAATATAATGTAATGTTTACCTTTAAGAAGGAGTTGTGAAGCACAACAGTCAACACATTTACATTTTACTACTAAACGAACCTATTGACTTTCAAGACGATAGGGGCAATAGCGTACCTCTATATCATTCTACCTAGTTAGCCACTAAAGTTGTACTGGTAATAGAAACAATGGTCCCGAGATAAGGGAAACTACATCAGATACCTAGTGCCTACGCAGAAACTTTGTGGCAACTTCGGTGTTCGTGCCGTAGCCACGAATATTTGGAACTATGAATGAAGGGAACACTCGGGCAATAATTTAGCGTATGTTTTGTGGTAATTTGATCTGAAACATGAAACGTTATATTAATCAAAATACAACTTGTAGTTTTATTATATTTTTACATAATCTTTTTGTATTATAGTTTCCAATCGATATCCCACTTGTTAAAAACGCGCCAGAAATGCCTATCACCTCACATAAAAGGCCTTCTCCAAAAAAGGGCTTTCACCGTGACTTTCATAGTGCGTTTGTTGTTGCGTTGTGTTTGTGCGTTGTTCCTCGAGAAAAAAGGTCTTCAGGTTTTCAAGACGAGAGCAAGTTGGTTTTTGAAGCTCTATCGTAGACCTCATGTCGCTTAAAATCAGGCGAGTTAAGGTCAAACAATAAAGACCCTCGAAATACCTGGGTAAATTTTAAAAAATGATTTTCAGTTAAGTTTAAAAATACATTTTATGCTGATCGCAAAAACCAAGTCGCCTTATAATTTACCTCACAATCTAATAACCTTCTACTCATTTGCAATTTTGTTTTTACAATTTGCTTGTAGCCGAAACTTCAACCTCATAAGTATTTGAATACATATTTACATAATACTAAAAGCGGCGGAATGATTCCGTGCTAGTTGTATAATACACAAAATGAACGTATCCCAAGATCCCACTTACAAATTGAACACCGCAGCCGCCCTATTCTGATTTATAAATAGATACAATGCTGAAATACATTCTATGGCCGTTTTAAACTTTGAAAACTTTTGGTAATAATTTTAATAGTATTAAATAATATTATAATATTTAATTTAGGATTGCTAAGCTAATTATCCATATGAACCAAAATATTTACAAAGCCACCAAAATTTATGAACAATGTAACACCTGCCAGTTCGTTATATTTAAAAAATCCTTATAGAATTCAAAATGTAATGGATTATTACAGACTGAATAGTTTACATTAGGTTTTAACTAGGTACCATAAAATATTCATATAGGTAAACCATAAGTTAATTTGTAACTTACTATACCTAATGAGAACCAAACCCGTTTATCATACATTACATTGTGATGTGATAGATTAAGTTTTAAATTGACTAACTTATTGGTACAGACAAAATGCAATGGGCTTTTCTCACGAATTGATACAAATTCGAATATGGATGTAGGTACATTGTATGTTAATTTCTATGTTTGCTTTCATATTCTATTGCCGTTGTCCTTGGCTTTGGCACAAAGACCGTTCTTTGTTAACGATTTCCTAAAAGTAATGTTTAAGTGTAAATACGTCGACACTTACCAAAGTAAAAGTAAAAAATTAATAGAAGTCATAAAAAATGTATATAACTATCAGTTTAGTTCAGTGGTAGTGAACGCAGGCTCTGACACAGCGCTCGCGGGTTCGATCCCCACACAGTACAAACATTTGTGTGCATGCATTTGTCTGGTTGTTGACTATTTATAATACGAGCTACCCATTTACAAAAAAAAACATCTGAAGGATATGACACCCAGCGTCACCAGCGTGGCTTGTCTTGGGTTATTGTATTTATTCCTATTGTTTACGAGGATAAATCCTTAACAACGATACAAATAACAATTTAGCATTGAAACACAAACAGAAATGTATAGAATAAGCGTGTGCGGCCCACTGGGACAGGCCGAATGGAGCGCGCATACTAATTCGTGCTGGTTCGAGAAGCATTCAAATAGCAGCCGAGCCCGGCTTACGGGGGATATGTGAGACGCGCCCCAAGATTTAGTTTACAACTTAGATTACGGCGCCCGTGGTCAAGAATTAAACAAGTAATCTAATGGGCCACACGTTACGTGCCCCAATCCAAATCAAGGGGTTTCAATTACTCCGTCTTTTACTGTTCCTAGTTCACGTTTCGACTGGGATTATATGAACGCTTAGTTACGACTTTAAATACTTAATTGATTCATATACATCATTATTTCTTTAACTGTTAAAATAAGAACAAGGTAACGAGATTTTAATCGCATGCTAAATCTAACAAAGGAAGAAAAACATGTAATTTAAACAAAACTTAAATGCACCGCAAAATTGTGTTGAAAATCATACTCAGCCTCGGTTAATTCTCAAAATAAGTTTAGTACCTGTCCGTTCAATATAATGATTTAGATTAAAACTCATAATATTAAAATGTATTTAATGACTACATGATTTTCCTCTAACTTACTTTTTCCTCGATATTAAAAAAGCCTTGGAAGACCTCACCATAAGTCCTCTATTCTCTTAAAAAAATATAAGTATACCATTGTACAGAAGTCCGATGATCTAATGTATTATCCAAATTATAAGATACAATAATTCAAAACAAAGTACACTTCCAGCCAATTAACAAAAAAGCTGTCCCAAGAATAAATTTACAAATTAATTCTGTCCCACTCCTAGCTGTAAACAAATAATTAGAATTGTAAATTAGCTAACTCATATAATTTTCCAAACTCTCTTTCTTTTAGGGTGTTGGTACTTGCCTAATATTTAATCTGCAAATTCGTAATAATATGATTAGGGTGGTATTATATTTTAAAGTTAAGTCTAATATCAAATTTTAATTTATTTCCACTTTAACGTTATTTTGCTTAATATTGCCTATCTTCTGATAAAATTATAATATGTGACAAGCAAGATAAATAACACAACAAAAGCAAATGATTTCCTATTTCATAAACGTTTGTTATGTGGTGTTAAGACAAAACAGTTTCAATTTAATACGGTTATCATCATCATGTCTTTGATAATTTAGATTTCTGTGGGATCATCTAAACATAAATCGTTCCGACGAAGTCATATGTTACATAAATTGTACTTTGGACTTGGCAACTGTCACTAAATAAATGCCGCAATAGGCGATCCTAGTAAGAGCAGAATAGGCCATAACCATGGAAGTATGAAGTACTACATTTCTTCCATGGCCATAACATAACAAATGCACTACCTATGTAGTGTGTGTACCTGTGTAGTGTTAGTTCTATACTATTATAGACAACACTACAGAGAATAATATAAGACAATGTAAAATGTTGATTATACTAAACAATAGCTAGTTGTGATGAGGTATAAAGATTTTGTTATTATAATGTAGGTTTATAAGGTCAGCTGACGTTATATATGAGGACGTACTCTGTTGTACGAATATTACTGCTAATATGAAATGCCGTACGTCAAAACGTTTCCAATTGTGTTATGGCGCCAAAGCTCAAAGTGCGAGCGGTCGCAAAGCTTACCTGTTGCACGCCGTTCTCGCATCATCGTACATCCCGTTCACGGAAGCTTGCAGCTCACTCGTATTCTTTTTGTATGCATTTACGTTTCAGATTAAAAGATCCAATCGCCACCCCCCAGCGGTCGGGTGTTTTCGCGCCGCTTCGGCGGAGCGAGGCAGGCGTGATTGGCTGCAGCGGGAAGGGGTGAGTGATGACGCGTTCAAGGGAAGTTTTCGCGTTGGAAAATCAGTTGTGGTCGCGGAGGCTGGCGGTGAGGCCGCGCGCTCAGCGGCCGTCGCGACCCCGCCGCGAATAATCGTAACTTACCACCACAACGCCGCACGGTAAGACATTTTCATTCAATTAAAAACCAATCTTTCCAGAGGAGATGTCGCCGCACCGTCTCTCCGTCTTAACGGTTTGTATCTAAATAAAACTTAATGCGTGTTACCGCCATGCTGAGGACTTTTGCGGATCTTCTGCGGTTTATTAATCGAAATTCAATTACGACTTCATAAAGTCCTCGTTTATGGAATAATAAGGGTTCTATAGATTAGTAATTATACTTTATGATCTCGGATAAGCTCTGAGAATTTTAAGCAAGTGTATTTCAGGGATTTAAACATAAGTTGCAGTTTCCGACATTCCTGTGTTATCTTTTTTATTAAATTTGTGCAACTTATTCGTGTTTCAGGAAAATATTATAACTGTACTTTTACATGTCTTACCTACTAAAAACATTTTTGAACATAGCTTCCGCCTTTGCTTCGTGACTTAAGATATTTTTTTATCCTTAATCTTGGGGGATAAAACGTATTACAGACTTCGTATCTTTGACATGTGACCACAGGACTGTGCGAGCAACCGTTTTAAGATTTTCATTCGAAAATCCCGACTCATCAGCATCCCCGACTCTTCCAGTATTTTATGAATTTATTTTTAAAATACAAACCTCACAATAACAAATTCAACAAACAATTAATTAGCAAATTTAGTAGTAGTTCGGAAGTTACGTTTGTACCGTTCGCGGCTTTAACATCAAGAGAATTGTGGTCAAACGCAAACCCAACACAATTACAAAGCCGTATGTTTAGTCGACTGATTTTTATTTTGTGCATATAATAATGTATGGATCTTTTATACACTCATATATATTGCGGCTGTATTATTTAAAATGCAGTAAAAACTTAAAAACAACTTCCTAAGCAACAACCCTTGTTACTGTGCAAAATAATACCGCAAGCGACTTATTACTTTGTATAATATTAGGTATACTTATTGTTCATGTCAAATAGCTATATTAGTAGAGCTATGCAACTCCGTCCAAGTAATTTCGAATTGTTTTGTTTAAGCAACTTTCAAAAATAACGCTCTTTATATCTCTGAATCCATTAAAAAATCACCATGAATTATTTTTTTCTTCGTCACAAATGAATAATTTCGTCCAAAATTCCGTTAATGTTTTCCTCAATATAAACCCATATCTGATAGAATATTAATCTTCAAAGGATTGTAAATTGCCGATTCATTTACAAAAAGCTATGGCGCGTAATCGCCCTCCTTTCCATACTGAGAATTTCTAAATATCAAATACATTTAGATTTTGTTTTATTTGGATAAAGATATAAGTATTCACTTAAAGTGATTGGTTTTGGATATTGATAAAACATGTAGGTACAACAGGTAGAATCTAAATATAATCATTTTTCTCACCCTTGTAAGATTTAATAATCTTAGTGTTTATTTTTAAGTGAGTAAATCTGCGAACTATAAATCAGTTTTTTTTATAAATGGTCTGATTTTTAGTCATACATATTACTTAGTTATTATTCGCCGTGTGCGCGATGACAGCGCCCCTAGTGGCCTCAACTCTTCGGGATATGACATCTATCAAATCATATCAACTAGATGTTTTGATAACGATTTTCGACTAGTTTTTCAGCGAATTTAAAAGATTATTGTAAAAAGTGAGTGTGTATATTATACCTAGTGATTTTCTTCCTTGCCAAAAATATGATCATTATTATACGTACGGGATTTGCTTCAATTAAACATGAAATACATTGCCAACCTCAAACTGCGCTAAAAGGGAAGAAATTGGATGTGAGAGAAGTGGAAGAGCTTAGAACGAACGGGGAAAGCTTCTTAATAAGAGCTCTGATCATAAGACAAACGTCTGTGACACAAACTCCCTACAAAACATCATTAAATGTGAGTACCTACATAATCAAGTTATAGAAATAGAATATTTGAGTTAGCCATGGAAGTATCAAGTACTACGTACAAAAGGAATGCGCTCTATCTATGCATCTTGCAGCTAAAATAAAGAAAATGAAACCTTATGTTAAGGTCGTAAGAGTCTTGTTGCGCGCAAAATAAGAACGTAACCAATGAGAGGGAAAATAGTGAACAAAACGTCCCTTTCTAGCAGCGACTAGATTGCTAGATAGAGCACGAAACACTGGACCTGGGCCCCTACCACCAAAAACGAAAACGATCGCTCGCTGAACGGATGGCATGGCGTACCTACCCTTGAGCCATGAATCCCTCTCATTTGTCCCCCCCCCCCCCCCCCGTGTTCGAATATACAAACTAAAATTCGTCAAAGTTGATTTTCGTTAATTTAATTCATATATTCAAACACGGAAAGGAATAATGGGAGGGATTGATTTTGCAAAAATACACGATCCGTTCAACGAACGATCGCTCTCGAACCGGTGGTAGGGGCCCTGACAACTTCACATGACACCGCCGACTTTGACGTCGGTGGCGGGGATTTTTAATTTGTTATATTTTTCTTAATGTGTAATTAAAATGGGGAGAATTTGTGTCGGGGGGCTTGTGAAAGCGAGTATTATCCGGATTGTAGTTTGTCTTTTCACAAGTAATACTTTTAAACATAATTTGTTAGTGAAGAATTGAGGTGACCATGCATGACTATCCAATCATAAAGTCCGTTGTTTTTTGTTATAGGAAAACTAAAGCATGTTTCCCGATTCGTCTTCGAAGTTCTAAAATACACGTAAAAACTATTTATAACATTATCAAATCAATCATTAAAAAACGTAGGTACACAAAAATAAAACTACCATGTATGTTGTCCAAGAATTTTATAGCAAACAACATAGGTACATTGTTAGATCCACCACATCCTTCTCAATCTATATTTGAAGATCCACGTGATATTCAATTGGTAAAGGCATTAGCCAATTCATATTTGAATTTTCGCCATATTGAAGTCGGTTTCTTTGCAAAAAAAAGTGGTGTTATTTAAAAAAACGATTACGAATAAAAAATATTTTGGCTTTCAATGTTGGCTGTTTTTTTTGTACGTATGTATTGTCATTGTCCTTAAATCATATTTTAATATAGTCACCCTATTCAGAGAGAGACAAAAGGGACATGCACTGCGCTTTCGTTCGGCTTCGATTTTCCGACAACAGCTCGTTCCTTATATATTACTTCCATGGAGTTAGCTTATTATTTTATCATAATTAGTTTTATTAGTTTTATAAATATATTTATTTATAAAACTTGAACGAACTGTTGTTCCCATTGTTTTTAGGGTTCCGTAGCCAAAATGGCAAAAACGGGACCCTTATAGATTCGTCATGTCTGTCTGTCTGTCTGTCTGTCTGTCTGTCTGTCTGTCTGTCTGTCCGTCCGTATGTCACAGCCAGTTTATTCCGAAACTATAAGAGCTACATTATTGAAATTTGGTATGTAGATGTATTCTGTGAACCGCATTAAGATTTTAAAATAAAATCAGAAAAAAAACCAAAAATATTGGGGTTCCCCATACATAGAACTGAAACTGAAAATTTTTTTTTTCATCGCACCTATACGTGTGGGGTATCTATGGATAGGTATTTGAAAATGATATTGAGGTTACTAACATAATTTTTTTCTAAACTGAATAGTTTGCGCGAGAGACTCTTCCAAAGTGGTAAAATGAGTGTCCCCCCCCCCGTAACTTCTAAAATATGGGCATGATAAAACTGAAAAAAATATATCTTGTGTATCACTATAAAAACTACTAACGAAATTTGGTTTGAATGAAATCTAGCCAGTAGTTTTTTTTTAAACGTCATAAATCAAATTACCTATTTTTTTCATTTAATTAACTTCAATATAATAAAACGTAAAGAAAAACATTTATTTAGCTGAAGCTGTGTGGTACGGAACCCTACGTGCGAGAGTCCGACTCGCACTTGGCCGGTTTTTTACAATTTACGACACAGCATGTACTGTGACCCATATCGCAAATTTTTACGCTTTTACATAAAAATACAAAGGAATCTATGAAAATAAAGCAATTTGACACATGACATCCCAGAAGTAATTCACATTTCTGCCACATCGTGCGTTTCGATCGATTTGCCGTTCCCCACCACCCACTTCGCACAAAGCGAATAGGGGAATCGTTTTGTCAAACTGACTAATTTTAATTTCACTTTTATCAAACAAATTTTTAAATGTCTAACTAAATAGTATCAACAACTACTTACTTATTAAGAATTGATAACATGTTTATATATATAATTAAAATATACAGCACATGTATTACTAATTTATGGACAAAAGCATTTTTTGGTAATAAAGTGTGTGAATTTTTTATCTACTCATTTCTTCTTTGAATTTTATATAAAATGTACAAAAAGTTTCCATAAATATAGATAAACATAAAAAATCATGATTACAAAAGGAATACTCTGTATTAAATAAATCGGTTAATAGTTCATATGAGGGCTTCAAAGATGAAGGATCTTCTTACGATTTCGTAAAACTTGAAATCTTTAAAACTTTACTATGGTATGAGTGTAGATATTCTTCAAAAATAAATGGAACTGGCCAATGAAAATATTGTTGTAATCTACATCAAAAGCGTTTGATTAAATGTATTCTGTATCAGTCGCTGTATTAGTTATTGTATATGTACATCAATTAATATTCGAGCGATGGTATCTCCATCGCATCGTGCAGTACTGTACCTAGTGGCACCGTCAAACAATGACCCTTTGGGCAGATTCTCACAACGTAATTTAGGCTGTAGGCCGCGGCTCGCATTGATGAAAGCTTACGTCGGCTATCGTTTTCAGAGGACGATATAAGTAAATATACCTGCATTTTCTATGAGACATGTATAGAAATTGATAATTATATAATACAGTAGATTACAAAAGTTTCAATATAACTTTCAGCTATCTGTTTCATGTGATGTTATAGACATACTTAAGAAATATTTAATATTCATGAACATTTGTGAAAGCTTACGTTTGGCTATTATATAGGTTCAGACGATATTATGTGTAGATAGGTATATCTAATTAATAGATGATATGAGATTTTGTATAGAATAATGATATAGATTATAAAAGTCCAAATATTACTTACTTTCGGCCATCGGATTCAGACGATGTCAAATAAGTAGGTCTGTACTCGTATATGCGTCATTATGAATTTTTGAACAGTAGTTTATTGATAAAAAGATACTAGTACAGAAGTAGTTTTTTATAGTTGAAAGTTATAGAAATAACAATAACATTCTAAACTCGTTGGGTAAGTCTAAGTTATGAGATGAATTAATTGAATATATCATATATTATTATGAATAAAATGTAAAAAGAAATCAAAAAATCACAATATATCAAACAACGCAAAGTTGGACTGACTGAATTTAGAAAACTCTTATGTATATCAGTCAATATAAAAAAAAAGTCATGACTTACTCGCTGGTTGGGGAATTAATCCAAATTATGTGTCCAAGTGAAGTTGTTTATCTATTTATTACGTTTATTGTTCATTAGTAAAATGATTTGAACTAACAATCTAGATTGGAAAAATATCTACTTCTAATAGCCTAAAAGAAGCCTGAAGCTATTATAAAAATTAAAACTCAATCAAATTGGTTTTAAAATTGATACCTATACATAGTTACTTAACAAAGTATAACCGGAGCAAACTTTTATAAAGGAAATCAATCAATTTGAAACCACTTACCCACTATATGAAATATCTGCATACGTATCTGTTTACTTATTTTGACTAAGATTTTAATCTTTATTAATCTCAACTGATATAGCATTTTGCAATATCATTTTAATTAACTTTATTTTCCGTAGTGGGAAAAATGCGTCGGACGCAAAAAGAGGTCTGTCGAGAGCTTTCCGCGAGCCACTGTTTCATTACTCGATGACGGCATCATGAGTGAAAGCATGGGCTCCCTTTGTTACTGCCCACTCTATACTATTACATTTTGCTCCGAGCTAATCTCAAATATGGACGCAGCGAGGCTAGAAATAGGCATTTCCCATGAAGACACCTAGCCTATATCTACAAATAAATTTTGGGTTATGACAAAAGTCAGTCAATATTATTAAAAACATTATATTGGGTTCAATTATTCATAAAACTATTTATGACATGCACATGGCTGGTTATATGAATCTAATCCTTTTTTTTAAACTGAAAGTTTAGGTTTGAATCCTAAGATATTTGTTTGACCGTGCAACTGTTAGCTGCCTTTCTACATTTGGCAACCAATATCTTTCATAAACAGGCATTGCTTCAAATTCCCAATTCATATTTTTTCTCTATCGCATTTACACTAATTTTCCAACGAATTACATATTTTTTACTATTGTTAATGTACCTAGTTGATAAACAGGCTTAACCTTTATTTTTATCTGCAAACTGAGATTCGAATCGACCTCATGCATACTTCATACATAAATGCTAGAACTGCAAAAGGAAACATTTTTTTTATTTAATAAAGCTGGCTGTTATACCTACCGTTTATTGGAAATCATTTCATTAGCGACATGTTTTCCAGAAACATTCGGTCTAAATGAGTTAAAATTAGTTTGGAAGATAAATTTTCCGGGAACATGATTTCATGAAATGCTGATAACATCATACATATTTGATCGGTATTGCGACATTTTCTATTTACTTTTAATGAGTTTTGACGATTCCGCATCTCCGTATGATTTGAAACCAATCAAACTTCTTCTTGTTAGTCGACAACTGGATAAATTTTCAACATAATAAACATCTAAATACGGCGTGGTGTTTATATGTGTTTTCAAATACGAAAATCAATCGGTGCTATTTAGATCTCCGAGTGTCTATCTGATAGGTAAACAAGTAAATTGCGTTTACCACAGATTAATTATCTAATTTAATTAACACAGATGAGAAAACTTAAAAAAGTTAAATGTATACGGACGGGATGTTAGCGTTAACATCAAAATACAAACGCCATTACCACAGAGGATTAATAACTACCACAATGCTTCCTTACCACAGTCCATTATTTTGGTCAAACCTGGGGTGGATCAATTGAAAAAATGAATTACCCCAAAATGTCCCTGTGTGTGATCTGGGGGAGACTTCTTGTTAGATTTCTCAAGTGATACTTATACGAGTACTCGTGTTACAAGGTAAGGGCCATAGGACAATGCGTCTGATTTGAAATTCATATCAGCCGCCATTGGTCATCATATCACCTATAATATTTCGCCTGTACCTACCAACGATCAAGAATTATCACCAACCACCATAGAAAGGTAGAAAGAGGTAATAGCATAACCGATACGCGCTTATTTCAACACTTTACATTCCCACAATGCATCTTCGAATCAATAGCGAACAGAAAGCCATTGGCACATGATTGATCGAATTCGAGCTCTTCCACGGAGCATTGTGGCGCAGAGGCGCAGAGCGGTCTGAATGGCCATCATGTCACGTCCAATGTTGCTTCGGCGAGTAACTTCGCTACCGCGCCTACGCTTGTCGGCGAGTGACACGCCCGCACCGCTCTATTAACCGCATGGAATTATCTGCTCACTTACTCTATTCATGTTGGTGCATGTAATAATACTACACGTATCCAGACGCAATGGAAAATCGATTGTTAAACAGCCGGATTTGGACGATAGGGGTTTTAAAAGTTATAGACAGTCGATATTTTGCTCATGGTTCTTCATTCATTTCTGATCATCAATTTCATGCTTCCCCGCCAGTAAGTA
Source organism: Conogethes punctiferalis (assembly GCA_031163375.1). Taxonomy (NCBI): domain Eukaryota; kingdom Metazoa; phylum Arthropoda; class Insecta; order Lepidoptera; family Crambidae; genus Conogethes; species Conogethes punctiferalis. The sequence continues at coordinate 7,117,673 of CM062085.1, read as the reverse complement.
CATCGTGATCATCGATGATCCCCATGATCCCCATCGTTTGTACATCGATGCGTACATTCGCTGTGAAACTATTGAGTAGATTTAATAATCTTCCAGTATATATTAGTAAATAAAAAAAATTTTCATGTACCTAAACCATGTAAATTGGTGGCGGATTATATTTATCGGTATTCAAGATTTAAAGTATGTTCTCACAGCAACTTGGGCAAATTTTTTAGCTTTTCATCAATCAAAATATGTGGAGTCACGCTATCAGATATTTTTTTAAAGAAGGAAACATCGGATTTCTTGATGTTTCTAATATGCATAATTACCATAAATTACTAGCGACTATAATTTGCTTTTTACAGTCATTATTACTCAATATTCAACTACCAGAACTTTATAGTGTAGTAATGATTACTTCAAGTATACAACTTAAAGACAGATTTAGATGCAAACGTTGGAATCCCGGTGAAATTGGAAAAATGACGTCACGAGCCGTCGAATCATGTCGCGATACCGAGCCGATGAACAAACATAACGCAAACGGACAGCCGTGATACGACGTACGATTACAGTATATTGATCGCGAAATAAATAAATGGGATGTGAGGAGCGACCTATCATCTTTTAGCTCCAAGCCACCCTCACCTGCCCGTGGTGCATCCTGCCGAATAACAAATTAGGCTCTGGCCGTCTGAAAATACCACAGGCCAATGACGTGCAGCAGCGTCACCAAAGCAAGAAGCTACGCCCTGCGATCGCCAACCCGCGTGCCCAGCGTGGCGATTACGGGTTAAGCCTCCAGATGTAAAACAAAAGTGACGAAACTTGAGAGGCTTATTTCCAGCAGTGGACTGCGATATGCAGATTATGTGATGATGATAAGTAAAGACATATAATATGTATTACATTAAAATGTGTGTCTATCATATTAAATTTGTTTTTCAAAATAAATAATTTGGGGAGTAAATAACTAATTTCTGAAATTACGGGACAGATTTGAGTGAAACTTTTTTGTTAAATGGCTAGTACATACATATTATGCAAATATCAATAACCCAGCTAAACTATAAATTATATAAAAATGATTTATTTGCAAAATTGTTACAATGAACGATTTTTTCTGAGTCCTTAAAATTCGAACTAAGGGGCCAGCTACTTATCATGTATAGGAATGAATGAATGCAATGCAATTTTAACAAAAAAATATCACCTAATGAGCATTTTTGCTGAGCCATCAAAAACCAAACACCTGGCATTGTCTACACTTCTACACTAATATTATAAAGAGGAAAGATTTGTATTTTTGTATGTAACGAATAAACTCAAAAAGTACTGGATCGATTTTAATAATTCTTTTTTTTAGAAAGCTACATTATCACTGATTAGCATAGGCTATATTTAGTTTAGTGTAAAACAAGATCCTTAATCGAATAGATATGTCTGCAGTTTGAAAAAGAATGATATCGGCGCAGTTAGCGAATATAAGACAGCCAGAGTCTAATAATAATTACGTAGGTGGTCGGTCTCTGGGCGGGCGGCCTCGGTTACATTTATAAAGTCCGCAGACGAAATAACGATTATGAGCGTTCTGAGCGAACGGGCGGCTTACCGCCGGCCGCTTAACTTTGTAAGTCTGCCACAATTACTTCTAGGATCGCTTAATAAGACGACCCGGAGAAACATTCTGAGGATTTTTAGGATTTCAACACACGGCGAGAGCCGCTTGTGTTAATGAAGTTCGCACGTACGCTCTCAATATTCATGAAACGTTTCAAATCATTCAAGCATACAATTTTTTTTACTAGTGAGTAAAAAACGGGTTTGGGTGGAGGGTTAATAACCTGAGATGCAGGTTTTCCTAATTCAGGTATTAGCCCGCCATAGTCTTTTTCTGGTTCTCATTTTAATGCAATTTAATGAAAGTGAATGCATTAATGTGTCATTAATGCATTCACTTTCATCATCATCATCAGACGCACTACGCGATGCACACAAACTGCAGACGTTCTCTGCTGAACATAGAGATTTTCCATAGTCACCACGCTTGGCAGGCGAGTTAGTAAACGTTGCTGCCCGTTTCCTGACATTCCCTTAGTCTTCTACGACACCCACGGGATGAGTTTGTTTTCAATACAATTTTTGAACTACCTACATTTGTAGACATGAATTCAAAAATGTGTGAACTATGTAAAATATGACATACCTCTGTGGTGGGAATAAATTTATTACTATTATTCTCTGAATACATTTTTTTTAATAAATCAATTGTTCGCTACATGAACTACCAGCATGTAAATACAAACGTATCGTGTTTCTGGGTAACCCCTAATTGGCCTGATATAACAATTCAAGTAGCGGACACTTGACCCAAGATCTTGTGATACGACAACCGTTGTCGAACCTCAGCGTCCCAAGATTGGATCGTAACGAACCCAACGTTCCCCTGTATTGTCTCCGACCGCATCGCTAGACCTTCCATTTGATTGTTTACCTTCAAATTAATGCACTTTAGGAATATCCCGTCAACTATTAAAATAAAATATATCTAGATATAAACTAGAAAACGAGTTTACCTGACAAATAAAACCTATGGCGGTCACTAACCCATCTGCCAAGAGTAATGACTAAGGCAAATTATCCCAAATGACAATAGGGATGTTTCCAGGGTCAAAATAATTACATTATATTTAGTCTGTATTTGAGATTATAAAAATATATTGGTCGCATATTTTTGCATCTTTATTTTAAAAAACAAAAAATGCCAAAGATACTAATGTTGATGTTATCAATTTTCATTATTTTGAAAATCTTATTAAGTAAACGGTCTAATTCTAACGGTAAATATTCTACTGAACCTTTAAGTTAATTCATTTTAAAGTCACTGATTAAAAATATACATGAAACAAGCTAACTATTAATTGAATGACAATTTTAGATACTGTGCCACAATACGAACTCTACAAAAGATTACACGCTCCTTATTGTTAAAGTGCAATTAATTTCAAGTGCATTATTAGTTCTGCCCTCCACACAGGGGATTATTTTAGCTTAAATGAAGCGAGCTAATTCCATGTTCAAGTAACCCACTTCATTTAAGCTAAAACTAATATGTGTCTCCGCGCGCAGCGAACCAAGATAAGACTAGCCAGCCGGGAGAGACGACAAGTGCAGTTTCATTGTCCTCGAAGAATACCACTTTATTGCCTGTGAAACCAAATAACCTCCTTTATATCGCAGTTTTATATCACAACCCGTTATTATATTGGAACGTGCGACCAATCCGATCGAGGCACAACTCGTTGGTGTTATGTAAAAACTGTATTCATTAAACATGTTTTACCTTTGAATACCTTGAATCTAGATTTGCCTAAATATTATCAGACGTATATACCGAAAAATTTCATCGCATATCTGATTTTGCTATACTTGTTTTGTTTTCCATGGCTTGCTTTTCTTTTGGGCGCTTTCTATTAGACAGTATTATAGTAAAAAAAAAAAATTATTATTACTTTCCCGCTTGAAACAAATGATGGCACTGGCCAGCACTTGTTTCGTTCTTCAATATTCACACGGGCAGCAGCTACTTCAGAGATAAACAAACACAAGATTACGCGTACGCGATATGTACCTCATAAAATACCCACTTAAAGGAAAAAAAACAGCTGAACTGGTAAAAATAACTGGTATGAAATTCCATACATAAACATACATACGTTGTAAGTGAAATAAAAGCTTGTAATATAGATTAGCTCCACCACCTTCCATTCAACAAACGCAAAAGTAATTTTCCTCTATTCTTGCATGAATTAAAACAGGAACAGCTTGACAACATTGTTGTCTGGCTGCATACTGTAACGTACAAGCGGCCAGTTTGTAAAGCTACGCATCGATGTGCCTTCCGAAGGAGCGCGATGAAATGAGCCGTAGTGGGTTGAGCGCGACGCAACTACCGGAAATAATGTCAAAGCCTTCATTGTTTCCGGCTCGGGCGGCGCGCGCGCCGGCGAAATGAACATTCTTTCCGTGCATTGTGCACTGATTTTAATTGAACGGAACTAATGGACCGCGGACAATAAGCTGTACGTTTACTGTTAAATTTTAACACAAATACCGGCGTACCAGCAGGCCAGTGAAAAAAGCGAAATTGTCTATTGAATAACCAATTTTGTGTGTTAAGTTCGATAGGGTGCAAAATTGTTTTACAAATAGTATATAACTTTCATAAAAGCTTAAATTGGTTTACCTAGTACTAACTGCAATTTGAATGTTAGATAGACAATTAGAAGTACAACTCCGAAGCAGTATTTCAAGAATAATACAATATGAAAGATAAAATGTTCTTTACTTAGTGACATACATTATAGAATTTTATAGCACAATTTTATCAATACTAATATTTCGAATCTTCCAAAAAGGACAAATGCCCAGCATGTGTCGAGACGCCAAGAGACGCTGGATGTGAGTTAAAAGTTCCGTATCTTATGTGTTAATAATTGAAAAAGCTTATAGTAATCACAACTAGGATAACGCCGGGATACTGATTTATTTAAGCGCAAAAATAACGTTATTTTAAAAATATAAACTTTGTATCAAACGAATCGTTAACACACCGTAGTCCGTAGGAAGTGAGAGGCGCAAAGATCCTTGAAAATTCGCGACTTGCCACTTAAATTTATTTTGTAGGTGTCTTTGATGAAGGTATGTCTGCAGTGTAAAGTATTATCTGTTTACTGTGGGAGTCGACCCAATTTAGCCTCCTACCCCGCCATTACCCGGGACCCTTCGACAGCACAATAAAAATGATTTATAGAGCCAGGAGATCGTCCGCTCAAGAATATAATACGACTTTATTTATTGCGAGCGAAACTGATAATAAAGCATCTGGATGACACAGATTTAAAAATCTCTTAGTTATTTAAGGATTCTTACAGTTGATAAACTTTATTATGTTAGGTGCTGTGATAATATTACAAAGCAGAATTATTATTTACTGATGATGTTTCCACATTGATTTACATGACTGAATAAATAACTCCTGATGAAGAAATAACATTCTCCGTCACATACGAGTATTTTACACATAGTACATTAGAAAGATTTTGTTTTTTTTTACAATGGAAAAAAAATTAAGTAAAAATAAGTGCCGTACTAAGCATAAGCTTCTATGAGTAGGTACTCGACAACTGATAAACTTACATTGATACTTTTTCTTAATTTATTTTAAGCCCTACATTTATAGGTACGTTGTATAATAGTAAAAGCATAACTACTTGTCTAAGGACAAAATTACATACTAAATAACGTTGGTCAGCAAACAAAGTTGCCGAAAGTTATAAAAATTCAAAGAAACCGTTTATTATATCATTATCATCATCATCAGCCCGTATCAGTCCACTGCTGGAGATAGGCCTCTCCTAATGTTTGCCACCTTGTTCGATCCCGCGCTTCTCGCATCCAGCACTTATTATATCTAGCTTATAAATACGCTAAATAAACGTTACAACCACACTATATAATCAACAAGGTACGTAGTCAACGCAATTTATTCTATGTAACTTCCTATACAATAAAAACCTTCGCAAGAGACTATTACAGACTAATTAGTAACTACCTATTATTAAAACCGTGTAAAAGAATTTGGCGAAGAGTGGAGGCATGCGAGCTTCGGATATTATTGGCTACATATTTGCGGCTTGCCGACAAGGCTCGCTTACTGAACAAACTAATCTGAAAATTACACGCCGCCCCCGCGTCCGCCGCTCCGCCCCTCCTTACCCATATACGATAGCTCATGAACCAGCAAACTGGACAAAACATTGACAAACTACCCATTCACAAGCTATTGTGCGGCCGTAATGTACTCACTGCCACTCATGGCGTATTTGGTGCATTAACAAATGTACCGAATACGCGCCTATGATAGGCGTTGCACTAAATAAGTAGGTAACGAAGATCGCTCTTTATTGAAATCGTGTGATTAACATCAGGTAGGAAGCAGTCTCATTGACGAGCTGATTATAAAAAAATGTGCGTATTTATCAAGAATGTTCAAAGTTCAATTCGCGATTGGGCTGATATAAGAAGTGTCCTTTGGAAAAACTCCCGTCACGGCAACCATATTGTTGGAGGTTGTCTTTTGTTTAAGATGATGTTTAGTATTTATGAGTAAGTACAATCCAACTCAATACTCTCTCATGAATTTAATTCCGATCGGGCATCTAGTCAACTGCTAGGCTACGAGTATCACAATCCGACTTTCAGTATTAACTAAGCTTATAAATAGAAAGCGGAGTCACTTTTCATTTACCCTTAGGCAGTCAACAGTGTTATTTTTTTAAAGATATTTTCATAACTAAATCCTGTAAGCGTTCCCACAAAGTATGAAATCTTTCGCCGCTAGGTCGAGACATTAATTTGAAGCAAGCAATAAAGGGGCAATGAGATGTCTTCACCGCCGCGGTGCGTCGCGCGGTGACGCTCCTAAACGCTGCTCTATAAATTTCTCAATAAAAACTCCTTTCTATCCCACGCTAAAATAAACCTTCCGAGACCCATCTAAAACTCATTGCCGAGATCCGGCCGCCTAGAGAGATGTGCACTTTCGTAAACGACGGTAAACAAGGAAATAATTTACTTTGATATGATTCTCCTTCCGTGCGCGCCGGTCACGCGAAAACACAACTTAACTCGTCGCCGGAGGGTGCTAAGTCATCACGCTAACATTCGGGCAAATACAATTTTTGGCAATTGATTTTACCTAGAAGATTAACGCCGCGGGTTTAGCCTCGTCGCCTCATCGTGTCGTAAAATGTAAGCGAGCCTTATTCAATTAAATACGGCGACATTATAACGATCTCAGAAAGCTCATTTAGGACGAGTCGAGCGCAATGACAGCCTCGGCTTGTTCAATGTTCTTAATTTGATTGGCTCATTTTTAGCCTTTCACATCTTAACGTGGTAATTACGTAAGTTCATTGCGGGTTTTAGAGAGAAACCGTAAGCTTTATGATGGACGGTTGTTCAGCATGCCGCCGTGCATCATCTCGTTTTTAGGGTACTAATGAATCATTTGTAGACAGCAAACTCCAGTAATAATAATAATAAGTTTTTTATTTGGCACCACAAACATAAAAACAATATATAATACAAACAGTGAACGTTAATAACCGCATTAGTCAAATGACTGTTGTGCGGCCATTCCACCCACGCCCAACAGAATTTGTGTACATAATACAAAAAAATAGAAATATATAACCTAACGCATAATATACAGTCATCAGGAAAATCAGTATACGTAGATGCTCCATACGAGCTCAACGGTTAACCTATTATCAAATGAAAAATGTCACGATTATTTCGTGAAACCCGAGAGAGAAAATCTCACAGGGCACCATCTTCTAACCAACACGTTAAAATAACAACCAACCATTAGATGCGTCCACCTACTTATCCCTGTCTAGGACAGGTATTGTTGATTTAGAACAGCTTTAGCGGGCACAAACTCGCGCGTTAATGCATCACGCGACCCAAACGATTCTCTCATTTCGTCTCTCACAACAATAGCGGATTTGAGCTTCCAATACTATTTTGTGTAGAGAGAACGCGTCGCACCGAACAATTGTTGTAATTTGCCGGCCAGCGGCGGGCTATTTCTAATCGATTGCGATTGTGATCGGCTTGCACGGTGCAATATAGCGGTACTTCCATAAAAGTTGCACGCTGCTGATACCCCGTAGGCTCCTATGATACGAATTTCTCCCGTAGCCCCGTAATAGCCCATCGCTGAGCTTATTACCCGACGCCATCTATTGAGAACGGCTTTGCAGGGAAATCCCGAATAGCTTGTAGTCGGCGCCGAAGTTAATAATACCTGAACAGCATTTTCTACCTTTGCGTCTAACAATATTATTATTAACGGCTTTTAAAGCTTGTTGTTGGTAAAACGTGTATCTGCATTCTCGCTCGATTAAATTTATACATCGCACAATGATTTTCATGAAATATTATTACCTATAGGTACTTTACCAAATAATTAAAAACAACCTAATTTATGGTACATATTAAAAAGTCAGTAATTTCCAAATAACCCTTCATTCCTTTCCTTAAACTCTAAGAATTTAATCAAACTGTTAAAATTCTTTACGTGTTTATAATAATAATAATAATAATAATAATAAATTGTTTATTTTCTCTCCACAATACATTACAATATTACAGTTAGAAATTATTCACACAAAAATAACTATATTGTGGGAGACTGGAGTCTGAAGTAGGCAACAAATCTGCCTGTATCTCAGAACACCAGGCCTCCGCCCTCTGACAATGACATGAAGTTGCTAGAGTGTAAAATAATAATAATGCAATTTAAGGATAACAAAATAGTCTAATCTAACATTTTCAAATAAACTTAATGATATTTTTTTTTTTTTTACATTACGAAATAGAAAAGTTGGGACGCGCGCGCGTGTGTGTGTGTGTGTCTGTGTGTGTGCGCATGTGTGTGTGTGTGTGTGTACGTGTGTGTGTGTTAGTGTGTGTGTGTGTATGTGTGCATATGTGGGTGTGTGATTTGTGTTTTGTGTATGTAAATATGAAAGGATATATTGTAATCCAAACGTGTGGCATAGTGGTATGAGGAATTATAGTGGTTTGGGTGGTTGTGTGAAACTGTGTATTATCTAGTCAATAAGGTTTTCCGTATCTGAATAACTTAGACTGAGTAACCATGTGGTTAGTTTCTTTTTGCATTCAAATCTTGTATTATTGAAGATATCCAGTATTTTATTCGCTGAGTTATATAACCTGCAAGCGCGGTAACAAAAAAATCTTTTAGTAAATGCTGTCCGATATGAAACGACCCGACAGACAGCATAATGTCTTCGAGTGGTTATGGGTTCAGACGAATACTGAACGATGGTATGCTGTTGTAAAATGCACATCATTATAAACAGCTGTCTCACTGTCAGCACCTCTGCTAAATAGAATAACTGTATGGTTGGGAAGAGTCTAGGTTTGAATAAGCTAACTTTTAATATCAGCCTTTGAGCTCTTTCCAACTCTATTAGCTTTGTTTTAGGAGCACCTCCCCATGTCGTTATACAGTAGGACAGTATCGACTGAACTAAGGCAAAGTAAACGTTTTTGACTGTGTGACCGTCCGCGACATGTCTCAACTGCTTAAACACAAATGTAAGTTTCCTTACTCTTTGTGCCAATTGATGAATGTGTTCAGCAAACGACAAATTCTGATCAACGATTACCCCCAAATATTTTATTTTAGATGTTCTTTCAATAGCTGGGCATGAGCAAGTCTGTGAAGGAGGAAATGTGCACTTATGAGCGAATAAATGATAATCTTGGGAGGCGGAAACCTTGGTATTTCTTATGGAATATGTTATATATTTAGTTTTATCGCAATTTAGGTTTAAAGAGTGTATAGCCAGCCAGTGAAGGACCTTATCAAAACCTTGTTGGGCATAGCGGAAGACCTCTTTCCAAGAATACCCAGAAAAGGTCAACGCCGTATCGTCCGCATATGAAGTAATTTTGCAATTTTCAAGTTTGAGTCGACATAGGTCGTCAATAAAGCATAAAAACAGTGTAGGTCCGATGATGCTTCCTTGTGGAATTCCGTAATTTATGTTCATTTCTTTGCTCACATATTCACCTATCTTTACTCGCTGCGTACGATTCGTCATATAGTCTTTAAAAAGGTCTAACTGTCTGCCACGTATACCAAGTCGTTCCAACTTATTCATCAGCAAAGGGACGGAAACAGAATCAAACGCCTTTTTTAAGTCCATAAAGATTGTTAAGCATTTGTTATTTTTATCCAATCCCTTCACCAAATGGTCAACGAAATCGTGAACAGCGGTGTCCGTTGATTTTCCGGGACGGAAACCAAATTGGTTGTCTGCCAAAAGTCCATAATTTTCTAAATATGAGGACAATCTGAAGTTAATAACTCGTTCAAATATTTTGGAAATAGACGTCAAGATAGAGATGGGACGGTAATTGTCAACACTTTCTTTATTACCTGATTTATAAATGGGATGCAGGATAGATTTCTTTAGAGAATTTGGGAAAATTCCTCTATCGAAGCAGCGATTTATGAGCGAGGTGAGAACGGGTGAAAGTGTGTCAACATTATCTTTTAACAATCTTGGGGGGATTTTGTCCCATCCAGGGCCACAGTCTGACTTAAGAGACAATATGACTGACTGAATCTCCTCTAAGGTAACCTCTGACATCACGAAAGAATTGGGTGGTGAGCGGCTATTACTATTTGAAGATTGTTGTAAGGGGGGAACATTCGATGGAATGCTCTCTGCAAGGCGTTGTCCTATAGTGCTAAAGAACTGATTAACGAAGTCTAAAGAACATTCTGTGTTACTTTTGACCTTTAGTAGATCATGTGGAATGGATTTTCTTTCTTGTAGATTAGTTATAGTCCTTATAGTAGCCCATAATTTTTTGGTATTTCCCTTACTTTTAATTAATAGTTCCCTGTCATGTTGTCTCTTTACTCTTCTTATTAAATTATTGCAAAAGTTGCGATATCGTGTATAGGTAGTTTTTAAGATTGTGTTTTGCGGTTCCTTTTTCATTTTCTTGTACATGTAGTCCCTATTTTTAATGCAACGCAATAGACCGCTTGTCATCCAGGGCTTGATCCTGCTTTTAGATCTTGGCGTTCTGAGTAGTAACGTATTTCTAGATAAAATCGTTGCGAGTGTACTAATAAATTGGTCTAAAGCTTTATTTAAATCTGTTTCAGCAGAGATAAAACTGAAATCTGCATTAGCACATTCTTCTTTTATTGCCATATAGTTATATTTTACATATTGTCTGTGTTGAGAAGAGTGTGTTATCCCATTGACTTGAAGATTTAAAAGTACGGGCTGGTGATCTGTCAAAGCGCAGTCGAGTATAAAAGTATATGCTGGTAGCTTTGTTTTTAAAATAACATGATCCAGGCAGCTATTGGCCCTAGTTGAATTTGTAAATGCCGGTAACAGACCATGGTATACCAACATATCAAGGTATTCCGAGGTATCCGTGCAGGTCTCCAACAAGTTTATATTGATATCACCTACCAAAACTATATTTTGAAATCCCGTCAGCCCAAGTATCAAGGAATGCAATGATTGTAAAAATGGATGTATGTTCGTAAAAGACGGCGGTCTATAGATGCAAACAACTGCAGTGTTATTGCCTATTTTTACTAAAATGCAATTAGCTTCGGTTATTTCCGGCTCTTCGACATAGACCTTTAAGCTATTTTTTACGTACACTACTACGCCGTCGCTTTTATTATAGATACGTTTTGATTTGTAATATTCATAGTTGTGTATGTTAGGTATGTTCATATTTTTGGACAACCAGCATTCAGACAAAACGATCAAGTCACATTCCATTTCGATTCTACTTAAAAGCACTAGAAATTCATGAAAGTTTCGGTTTATGCTTCGAATGTTTTGTTGAATAATTTTAAGGTAAAGATTTGGCTGTTTTACATATGCGGTACACTGTTCAGGATCACATACCACAGGAGTAGATATTTGAAAGGCATCTATATTATCAACCAAGTCGCACAAATTCATAATGATCGCCATTGACAGTAACCCTGACCATTATAGAGGCGGCCAATATTATCATCTATACTTATAATAAATCTGTAGAGAGGTCAATTCTGTACATAAAATATTTTTTCAAAATAACTATCAGGGGGTGATAAGTGATCGATACTGATACCAAAAATGCAATCAGTAAAATTTTTGTCTGTCTGTCTGTCTGTCTGTCTGTCTGTCTGTCTGTCTGTCTGTCTGTATGTTCCTTATAGAAAAAAAAACTACTGAACAGATTTTGACGAAACTTGATACAATTATTCTTCATACTCCTGGGCAGGTTATAGGATACTTTTCATCACGCTGCAATCAATAGGAGCGGAGCAGTGACGGGAAGTGTTGGGAAAACGCGAGAAATTTAAACCTGTATGTTTGAACGCGCATTACGCGAAAACTACTGCATAGAATTGAATGCGGTTTTCACCAATGTATTGCTAGAGGTCTAACTTAAAACTTAGGCACAAGGTATAGATGGGTATTATATGGAAGTCCGTTATTTTTGAAACCCGATATCCACGCGAGCGACGCCGCTGGCACAGCTAGTATAATAAATAATTTAACAAATTTGTATAATAAACAATGTATAGAAAAAATAATGTATAGTTTGGTATGGTTGTTTCCCAGTTTTTGTTTGTTTGTGTGGTGTATGTGCAGTGGTTAGATATTATGTATAAAGTGTTAGTGTAAGTGGATTTATGTGTATGATTGTAAATGGCGCCGCACAAGTAGGTATAAATAAAGTTTACTAAAAGGTATAAAAAACTAACAAATAACAAATAGCAGAGTAGTAGCATGTTGTGAAAGAGGAGAGCACTTATATAAGAGTATAGTCATATATTATGTAACCTTTCTAGTTCGTTTTCTGAGTCTATACGTATGACGGGGCTCCCTTCAGCTTTCCGAAGATAGACTTTTCCGAAAGATGTCCAGCAGAACCGATAACTGTTCGCGCTGGCGAACTTTCGAGCGTTTGAAAAAAGCTTTTTTGTGAGTTGGGTAAGCCTTTCTGAGATAAACACTGGCGATACAGGACCTCTTAGCTTTAGACTAACGGTGGTAAACTTCTCTCTACTATTTCGGTTAAATGATTTCACCGATTTCAATAACTCTTCTTTTTTGATGACGCTTTGGAGTTTGACAACAATAGACCTATTTTTCTCACCCTGGATCCTATAGACGTCATGGACATCTGTCGGGAGTACTGGCACATTTAGAGCCGATCCCACATTTTGTACAATAGATATCAGTTCCGTCTTTGTTTCAGGTTGTTGTAGTGGTATATTTCGGATCTCAATACAGCTAGCCAAGTTATTTCGTTCGAATGTTTCCAGTCGCGACTCCAGGACTTTTATATATTTATGGTCATCGGCTCTTTCGGACTCCAGTGCATTTACCTTGTTAATAAGTTCGTCATATTTGGAACTCATAAAATCCATGGATTTTCGAATGCTGTTGTTCTGCTCTCTGATGTCGTTGATTGTGCTAAGGATGCTTGAGAACTTTACATCTTGCTCCGCTTTCCACCCCGAAAATATGGTCATCAACTCATTCTTTAAATCCTGTATCTCTTCGGAGCTACGTTTACGTTTCCGTATCGTTACTGTACTTACTGAATCAGACAACAGTAATGATTCATCTTCGCTCGCGGCACTCGATGCGCACGCGCTTATGTTTTCAGCATACGGCTCCTTTTCGGCTGTCTTCGTATATGCCGGCGTTTGGCGAGGCGGGGAATGACGTAGCGGCATGCTAACGCGGGCAGCGGTCTAACACAGGACGAGCGATACAAACGCGCGATCTGACAGTTCGCGGAACGCTGCAGCGGCGCGAGAAAGGGACAGCAATAGTGTGCGCCGTAGGTTGTGTAGTCGCCTTGCTAATTTCGGCCGCAACGCGCCTGGTGCTGTGGCTCGATGGTCGGGAACTCACCTACGATGCGAGAGATCGGCGGTTCAAATCTGGCCGCTTCCGCAAAAAGATTCTTGTTGGATGGATCGGCCGGCGGGCTCCCGAGCCTCGCAGGGCGAAGTCGCGGCGTCTGGTAGTTCCAACGGGGGCGAGGCTCCGGAGACAGTCCACGACACTCCGACGGTTAATAAAATAATTAAAGTGGCGCTTCAACACGTCCGTTCGCTAGCACTGTCAGCAGCGGAAATTTATCGAAGTTTGTTTGCTATAAAAAACGATGAAACATTCAATTTAACTTGTTGAGGAAGCGCCTTTCTTAGGCTTTGGTTTCGGTCAAGTTGTGACTTAATAAGCGTAGCAAAAGGAGAGTAAATACTAATTAAAGTGTCCCCAAGTTCGGCATTAGTAGCGCCCCCTCGGTCAGACAACGCCATCTCGCCGCAAACTTTTATCCCTGGTGGGGCGGAAACAACTTGGAAACTAAGGAAATAGCCTGTGCAAGCTGGCCACCACTTAGCCTGACGTATGCTTTAATAGATTGTAGGGATCTTCTGAATTAAAACCAAATTAGAGCCTTTGGAACTGAAGTCGTGGAGGGGACGCGGAGCATTTGTGTGGATGCTTCAGGCCCGGATACAATTACAGGCGGCAATCGTTGACCGTTAGCGATGCATGGAAATATAACCTCTTATCCGTAGTGCTCTCTCATTATTGCGGTCCGGAGGCTACTATACCCCTTTACTATGCCCACAGTCGACCAGCACCTTTGAATATCGACTTGCAATCAAGATAAAACTCTTTCTTATCCCCCTGGAGCATTACAAGAAAATGTTGTGCTTTCCTGCTTTTATTTTCCAAGGATTTGTATTTAAGTATCCACCATTGTTTTTCTTAATAAACGTGCGGTATAATAGCCGACTCTGTAGCCTATTAACTGATTTGAAATGCAGTTGAAGACTTAACTAATTCTTATTTGGTATTAGTTGCCATGAAGTACATTTCTAGCACTAACTGATACACTTACAATTAAAAATTATTTAGAGTATCCTTCCTACCTACCTAGGAAATTTAGTACACTAAAAAAAAAAAAAAAAAAAAATATGGTTCATTGAATTTTAGAGACAATGAATGTAACAACTTCAAGCTTATTGCGTTTTGTGTATTTAGATCACTCGTAGATTCAACCAAAATTTTCCGGAATTTATTCTCGATCGGCCCATTTTAGGTAATGAAGATACAAGTAGGTATTACCGGGTTAGAACACAACCTATTACAATGAAAATTAATATTTACCCATACTGTTAAATTGAATGAAAGAAGAGGAAAAATTATTTCTATAAGTATTCAAAACAAACGCCCCTATTATAACAGTTTCAGCAAAGTGGCTTTCAAAAGGACCGCCTTTCAAAGACGGTCTAAAGCTTTGGATTTAACATTTTTATTCTAGCGCGCGATCCACTATCCTAGTTTTATTGTAGTGGCTCTCATGTGAAAGCCAATACACAACGCGCGGAGTGGTTAATGCGCGGACGGTAATATCAATAAAGGGGGGAGCGGAGGCCGTACACCTGTCTCCTGTAGGCTGTAGGTGTCGCCTCCGTGTCGTCTTACCCCGATACTTAAAATATGGCGTGTCATCTTCCTAGCTCCCGTTACTCGTTTGTTCAGCGAGATTTGTTCGACGGTTGTTTAGTAGAAATCAATTTGTAATCCGACGCGTCTTTATTATGGGACAGGAATTTGGACTGCCGATTTACTGATACGCTCATGTCGGTGGAAATTGTTATTTCACTGTTCACTGATTGGGTGGACCGTTGACACAAGATACCTAAACGTATCTCCCTTGTATCGTCCCTTATTTGCCTAGGGAATAATTGCGAGATCAAACTAATTTGCGATGAATTATTTAAATCAAATAATAAAATAAGAGCAAATTGGCAAACTACTGAATTAAGCAATTTGGATTTCTTATACGTAAAACATTTGAGGTAAACTATTATCATCGACTACAACATTGGGATTTCATTAGCAGTAAAATTTAAAGACAATCCTAACTTCAAATATTTTCATAGTAAAAAAGCCCACAAATAAAGAAAACTTTCAGAAGGTAAAGTTTAAAACAAACGCATTCTATTTTACTTCCCTCTTCCCATATTCTATTTCTGTTTGTTCTCAAGGCTGTATTGTTTGCCTATTTAAATATGTGTCAGAGATTTCCCTCCCCTATAAAAAGGATGATAAAAGCCTGCAATGTCAACACGGTATACAAAAGTAATCTCTCAGTTTTTTCTTTTCTTTACCCGCTTTTTTGTACAGGTAAAAATCCATCCGTAATAGATATTTGAAGTTTGAAAACTCGATTTAGGTATTTTGTTATTCTTGTAAAATATTTAAATATATAGAAATATATATAAAAGGTATCCATATCACAGTAATCGTATTTTATAGGATTCATGTATGTTGATGGATTTAGTGGAACTGAATTATAATATCTATAGTTAAATATTAGTTCTGTACTTATATTAACTGAAGGTAAATCGTCTCTTAGCCCTCTTATTATTTTAAAATATACCTATCTACCTATAAAATGTAAATACTTATTCATCTCTTTCAAATGTCTCATCTAAACTCGTCTTTAAAAAAAGGGTAGGGTAGTACGTAAATAAATATATTCATAAAATTCGTAATGAAACTCCATAAAATAAAGATAAACGAACAAAATTCCGAAAAATAGCAACGGCCATTCTTTTCACGCCGAAAATAGATATTTTACATGACTATTTTTTATCTGTCTAAAAGAAATGAGAAAATTGCCTGAGCCTATTAAATTACCATCAAATTTATCACGACGTAATTAATCACTAAATGCAAATGCTTAAAAATAACTCGGCAATATCCAATTTGAGTTTAATTTTCGAACCATAAATTCGGTTTAGCTCCGGGGAGCGCCGCGCGGCGCGGGATTGAGCGGCGACTCTCCGCAAAATTGCAGCCAACATTTTTATCCCTTTGTATTGTAGTTGGGAAATTTAAGAGGATCCTTTTAGTCTTTGTAATTTTGTAACTCGTTTTGATTGTCTCCCGATGAAACGCGCTGCCCATTGTGGTCGAGAGCCTCGGATATTGTACGTAACTCAAATTTAAACTTCAAAAGTGTGCGCTCGTTAATCCACTCACTTGTGCCATGAAACAAAACCAATAAAGTCATTTTGGACATATTTTGGGACAATGCCTTTTTTATTGATAGATAAGTTATTTTTGTTCTGTATAGGTATATTTTTAGGCATATTAGTTGACAAACCATTGTGTAGATACCAATACATATTCATGTGTCAAGGGATGTCATTATCTACAATGTACTTTATCTTTATTACATCTATATATAACCAGGTGACAAGCAAATAAATAAATATTAAACCTAATGGTTATTTCGGTCAAACATTACTGTTTCTGGAATACGCGACTAATATAGTGAGGCACCTGCTTAACCATTAAAGGTCTTTGTAGGATATTATTTTATAAAACACGCGGAGACATCAGCCCCCTCGCGAAAATTAAGTTTGAGAGAACAATTTTTCCGCCAGAATGAAAGTTCGTTTACATCTTCAGTGTTTTGCGCGCTGGTAGATTTTAGATTTACATAAATATCTACTATGACCTGCGTCTCCTATAAAAACTTCTTATGCCAGATTTGGAGTACATCTTTTTTACTTGATGAAGCACTTCTTTATGTATGTACAGTACAAGTTTATAAATAATAAGTCATATCTAAGTTATTCAGAGGGGTGAGGTCTGCCTTAATATATAGTACTCGTAGGTAAGGACATACCTAGCAATGAAGTTTAGACAAACAATATATTGTTGTGTAGGTATATCGTTGTGTTATTTAAACCTGTAATTTTGTTTATTTTTAAAGCAATTTCAACTCTTTTCAATTCGATTAAAATAGAATAATCTGTCAAGCAAATAAAAAACACACTGATCCTAGTTTTGCACATACATAAAATCAATGTAGTTACAATTTGATCCTTTTATCTATTGCCAAGGATCTCTGTATATCACGGAACATATGCCACTGTTGTTGCCTACCTAATTATCTTTAATTTCACGAACTCCAACAATAAGTTAATCTCCCTTTACAAAAAATGAAAGGCCAAGAAAAATTACCAAAGGAACGGCCAAAATGTGCTCAGAGGGACAGATGAAAAATTTAATCCCCGCCTTAACATGGTTTCTCGGATCAAGTCGCTGCCATCTTTTAATACTTACTTACTATACCAACGGATTGAGGCACAGTAATCTTTTGAGAATAATTAAGAGCAAATGAATTTCTGGACGAATTTTGTTAACTTGTTGCCCGCGTGAATATTCGTATGTCATGAAGAGGTTCGTGTCTGTAATTTTATCACATAGCCTAAAGATAATAACAGCATTTTTTGCACAAAAAACGACTTCAATATAAAGTGACAATGGGACCAACTAGGAAGAAGATAAGCTACACCGTTTCGAACAAAAAAAAGAATTTTCCAAATTGGTTCACAATTTTCGGAGATATGGTGGTAACGAACATACTTACAATAAAATATTCAGTCGAATTGATAACCTTCTCCTTTTTTGAGATCGGTTAAAAAATATTTACTTTTTATCGAGAAGCTATCAAACTCGATAACAAACATATTAGAAAGTGACATTATTATGTATGTGTGTGTATGAGTGTACGAGTATTGATAATTGACATGGACAAAGGTAACTTAGGCCGTAAGGCCTCTATTTTTATATCATCTCAGGAATGACCTGATTGTATGTTTCCCTTTCGTTCTTAGTTCATCTAGAACCTTTATGCAGGCAATCATAGTGTGATCCATCTACGTTGCGTGCACTAATTAAGCGTGATGATCCCTTATATTTTGTTGGAATTCGTCTGGTAGGAAAATCTGTGGGTAGAAAGCAGTAATTTTGACGTGCTATAAAAAATCCCTATGAGTGTTTAGGTATGGTTGAACGGTCGCTCATTTTGCATTTGACCTCTTCAGTCAGTTCGAAGTATGAATCCTGCTTGAACTAAAAAAGTAAAAAGATATCTGAATCTAGAAACTTTTAGAAATCTATGCTTTCAGGTAAGTAGAGGTATATGGATCCCTACCCAAAGGTTGTCTGGAAGAGCTCGCTCACAGCGATAAAATCAGATAAATTGGAAAAGATTATAATACTTTATCTAATCCTAAGTCACAAAGATTTATCTATGTGTCTATATTGTTGAAAATCTCAAAAAGCTGCCTTGAATTAGACGTTACTTAATCAGCTACCTCCCTCAGGTACCATTTATCGCATGTTAACAATCCATAACGTTTAATAATCCGTTTTGCAGCGTGTCGCATGAGCGATCCGGATGCACTGCAGCGAATTCAGATCCAAGACATTTAAATATGAATATGACGTTCGTGCATCGCGTCGCGCACCCGCTAATAATCCATGATTTTTCCGCGCACCTGCTCCCGCGATTCCGTAACGACGTCTTGCTTCGCGCTTCACCTCGTTTGCTAGTTAATTAACATTCAGGAATATCTGAGTTTCTCATGTGGGTATTACAGATGTTACCTACCTAAGCTTCACAAGAAAAGATACCTTAAAGAAAGTTATTTTTAACCAAACAGACGTTAACTACTCTTATATTGTGTTTTGGGTTATTACTAAGTTTTGAAATATAACCTTGGTCACTTACTGTACGCGACAGGTTGTGTTGGCAGTCCTTACACTAAACATTACCAGTCGCTAGTTGATCAACATTTAAAAATATCTGCTATTTCCCATGGGGGTATTGGGTATTCTAGATAATACTTACCTAATCTTTGCAAATAAAGATACCTTATACTTAGATATTTTTAACCAAACAGGCCTTAAATGTATCGTCTTATTTTGGGTTATTACCAAGTTTTTTGCACTCTTATCAATTCCGCGATATTGAATGCCCGCACTTGTTTAAACTCTGTCCTGTACCTACTCGAGTCGATATCTTAGACCAGGATGCTGTTAGTTTAAATAAACGTCTTCCCATAAAAAAGTTAATTGACTAAGTCAATTGGTAAGAATTTTAGTCTTCGAACGTTGAAGGATTTTACAAATGATTTAGATCGTACATAAAGCATAGTATCGCTGTTTTGGACCTAACAATGTAGCTGTACTTATCATAATAATATAAGAAACAAATTGTGATTTCTGTATATAATAACGTTTTATCGCCGAACACTGGTCCTCAAGGAGTTTGTACGACAAAGGTTTTGTGCATCTGACAGGATATGATGAACCTGCAGGTAATACCCAGACTTTCCTAGTTCTAAGTAAATTTTTATGGTGTACAATAAAAAGTATCTCTATTTAAATATCAATTTTTTCTCTTGAACGACTGACTTCGGATTAGTATTGAGTAACATTTAAGAGATACATTACAATGCTTTACGAAAGTATGTTACTTATGAAACAAATAAATGCAGATTTTGCTTATCTGGCATCTTTTATATTTTTATATCAGGAAAAATCAAAAATATCGTTATAAAAGAACAGCAAGGGGATATTGTTCGGTAATAGTTACACTGATTTTTCACTCCATCCCGACCAGTTAACAAGTTTCGTCCGGCGCACAGTTTTCTTGTGAGATAACAATCCAGTGACAGACATTTTGTTTGGGAGTAATTCGAGTCGCGAGAACACTTCGCACAAATTGACGTCACCCCCCCCCCCCCCCCCCCCCCGGTAAAACTTTTGATTCATATTGTTTGAGCGGTGACGAACACAATCACGCTAGATGTAGTGTGTAGGGGATGCCCTACCCTATATTTTATAGAATCACTAGCTGCTGCTCGCGGCTCTGCCCGCGTGAATATATTCGTATGAAACATAGCCTATGTGTTAATCAGATGTACAAACTATATTCCTGTAAAGTTTCATTAAAATCCGTTCAGTAGTTTTTACCTGAAAGTGGAACAAACATCCATCCATCTATCCAAACAAACTTTCGCGTTTATAATATTAGTAGGATAATGGTCGTTTGTTCGAGTCGCGTAAAACGTGGTTACGATAGAATAGTTGACTATTTTGGCTTTATCAATGGACTATGTACTCCTTTTAAGAAACATTTAGTCAGTTAGCATCAACAATCTCCGAGTAGTCACAATTTGAAAATTACAAATAATGAAAAGTCCTCAGCAGGCTTCTTTCCTACTTATAACAACTTTCTTTGATATCTACAGGATCCTTTAAACGGGGCGTGAAGCGTGTTATGGGTCGGCATGTATGGCGGTGGCAACTAACAGGTGACTGGCCGATTACTTGGCTTTTGTCGCAGCGACTTGGGCTTATCTTTCTCCAGGGAAGCCATTATGCCGTGGTACTATATAAAAAAACGGATACAGGCAAGTGACGTCATGCAACTGATTTGTCGTCTTATTTTACAGGCTTTGCGTAAAAAAACAGCTATGTTAAATGTTGCGTTTATGTAATTGGTTATATAATAAAGAAGTTATAAATAATGTAGCTTAAAGGATTGCATAATGTTATTGAATGAATTTCATACTTTCGAATTGTACTTTTCTGGTCAACTTTAGTGACCTCTTTCCCTGTTATTTAGTTATGATTTCCCAAATAGCTCATATTTTATTGTTTTTTTGGTAACTATAAAGTAACATGCATAATTAAACATGGTGAAATTTTATGGTATGTTATAAACATTTTTACCCAAACTTCTACTTACAATTGACTAGGAGTAGGATCAGTCTGTTCTCTGTCCTAAGACAAACAGGGTCTCTATAAGACAGAAAGAAATAGAGCACTTGACTTTTGATGAATTTATGAAGAATTAATATTGTCCAGAATGTACATTTCGAAGGCACTCACTTAAAAACCACTTCTCATTGCCGTATAAGATCAAACGATTCGTACTCGTTTTAAATAAAAAAAAATCTCAATAATAAATCAAATACTCACCTCGCAACATCCAATAAAGTAATTCCGGCCAAAGGAAGCAGGCAGATAACCTACTTACTGATCCGCCGTATTCTATTTGCCTGTAATAATCGCGATGACAATCTCATATTACATAAAAGATTTTGCCCTCTTTCGATCGAAATGCGATTTTCTCCCTTCACAGTTATTGCTGGGTCGTCTCGATTTTTCTCTATTGAGAAAAAACGACACTACTATACGAAATTTTTGAATGTATTCGAATGAATAAGAAATTTTGGCGCCATGGAGGATGCATAATACGGAGGGCGCTGGAAAGCGGAGGCGCCTCCGTCCGCTATCGGGGCGCCCGATTAATAGATACCACTCATAAAATTGTTTGCTCAAATAACCGACCCTTTCTATTCACTATATACCTACAAATGAACTGAACAGATTTTCTTTTAACGTAAATAAACATCACGCCTAAACAAATACTCCTTAATATTATTAAGACTGAAACACTGTTTAACGTAATTTAACACCGCCAATTAACTTCATCAAAGGATGCCAATTAATAAATATCTTTCGAACATTTCAAAGGAAGAACTCCTATTTTAAACCTGTAGATCGACCATGCATGCCGTAATCTTCTGTCGTGATATCTAAACAAACATGACATCAATTACAAAGTGTCTAACAGGCTCAAAGTCTGTTTTAATAGAATTCGGGTCCTTCGTCAAACAACCTTTCACCAATTGTGCTAATGTGAGTACACATCCAATACTCCGCTAACACTATTCAAACAAAAGTGGGCCGATGGGTTCGGACTATTATGACGGCATTGTCGCGGCGTGCATGTAATGTATGTACGAGTAGGCGCGGGTGGCGCCGTGACAATCGGGGAGATAACGCTAAAGTGAGTGAATTCGGCAGTCGGCGGCGCGTTTGTAGCATTAGCCTCGGGAATAAGTTTGTTCATTACGAGAGCGAACAATGCGGTAGGCTCGACGGCAGCGGAGGAAACGTGCGCCGACGCCGGTACAATGGGCCCGCCGCCTTATCACGCCGGAACGCGTCGCGCCGCACCGCGCCGCCTCGCGCCTCGCCCCGGCCCCAGCGGCCGCCCCCGCCCCGTCGGCTACGACGACTTGACGTATGAGCACTGAATAAATGGGAAAACTTTTAGCCGCTCCCGTTATGGGAGAACGAACAATTGGTCATCTGTTGAGTGCGAGACGATGCCTAAACGTCCGTTAATCGAGTGGGCCGCTAACAAGAACGAAAGTGAACTCGTCCTTTACTTAATAGCTACTGCCCTACTTTCTGTATGATACGTGTATTTTGTGGCTCTGATGAACTTATGAAAGCACATTGTAATAGACAGATACTTACTACCTACCAAACTAGTAAAATGTATCGTAGATGATGGGTATCTACTGGCCCATGTTATAGGGTTTAATGTAACATGTTACAAAACGAGTATTCGTCCATTCAGTGCGTAGAAACGAATATGTTTTTTACATGACATTTCATAACATGTTACATTACACCTCGTAACGTCTGTCAGCCCCCAACTGTTATGACGTGTTATATCATATCTATACCTGCAAAGTTACTTAAAATAATTTGCTCGATACAGCACACCAGATTAAGTGATGGTTACAATTAATCGGCGATAAAAGGTAATTTCGTAGATGGAAATAGCTGTACCGTTTGTTTACTAAGCGAGGACATCGCCTAATTAATTAACCGCCCATTTCTTAATTAAGTCATTTACGGTGTTTTCCTCAAACGCTAATCATATTATGGCGGTTGATATGTATTCTTAAAATAATTAAAATTAACAGCAAATGTCATTCTTGGAGCGAATATGAATTGGCTAACGTTTGAAAGAATCTTGCTAATCTAGGTACCTGATATGATACATAATGATGTTCAATGGAACAGACTCCACATGGCGTATGTAACTAATGTAACTTACTTTCGAATGAATACATACAACACGCATTTTCTATGTAAGTAATTTTCCTGTGACCTAAAGTTTGTATTATCTACTAAGTGTTAATTAAGTATTGTAAGTTACGAGGCCAAAATATCCTATTTATTGAACTTGTTGTCACAGTAACTTTGTGATTAAGTGTAATAATGAGAGTTAAAAAACACCTACATCATTGGTAAGTTTTCGCCTCAGCCCCGTTTCTTTGGACGTACGTAATTCTGGACGATTCTCTTTCACATTGTTATCGTCGTGTTTAAGTATATAAATGTATGTCATCATTATCAGCATATCGCAGTCCACTGCTGGACACAGGCTTCTCCAGTTGTGCGCCACTTAGGGTAAACATCTGGAGGTATAATCGCCACGCAGGGCAGGCGGGTTAGCGATCGCAGGGCGTAGCTTCTATGTGTAAATGTATGTGTTTATAATTATTATGTTGTGATATCTGAGTGTACCTACCTAATAATTATCTTATTCTTATTTTATATTTAAATCATAAGTAGACAAAAGTTCATGTCAACCAATTAGAAGTTCTACGATCAAGCACGTGAAACGATGAAGCTATTCAGAAGCAGATGAAACAAGCAATAAGAAGAATCCGCACATGATTCGGGTTTCGAGACGATGGAACCGTGACATTAATTGGTTCGTTGTCGACGAAACCTGCAAAATGTGCGGTGAACTACAACTTTTGAACTGGCTGCACTCTGGAATTAAGTGGTTAATTGCTCTGTTAGTAATATAAATCTAACCTGTAATAGTAATGTTAAGACTCGTTCAGCGTATTCAAGTCTAAGTTATACAAATATTTTATAGGAGATGAATAAATTAAGTAGAATATTAAATTTATAATAACACTAGCTGCTGCTCGCGGCTCTGCCCGCGTGAATATTCGTATGAAACATAGCCTATGTGTTAATCTGATGTACAAACTATATTCCTGTAAAGTTTCATTAAAATCCGTTCAGTAGTTTTTGCGTGAAAGTGGAACAAACATCCATCCATCTATCCAAACAAACTTCCGCGTTTATAATATTAGTAGGAAGTAGGATAGTAGCTTAGGTAGTAGGTTTTCCTAAGATAAGAATATTTATAAGTAAAGATACGCTGGGTGCGTCTGTGCAATTTTTTTATCTTTGTTATTGTGTATGTTTTATGTTACATCTATATTCTAAGGTTGTCTGGAAGATATCGCTAAAGTGATAAGGCCGCCTAATTGTACAACAAATGTCTGATATACTTAGTTTGAAGACAATTGTATGGTGTGCAATAACGTATATCTATCTATGTTGTTGTGTGTGTGATTTGACAACGAACGATGGTATTTATTTGTAACTGTACCTACGCATCAGCAGTTTTCTCATGTAGGTACGTGACAATATTTAAATATTTGTGAGAATATTAATGTTCTTTTACCGTCTGTTATGTCTTTAATTAAGTGTATGCTTTATTACTTCAAAAGTGATACGAAACTGTGTATTTTCACAACAAATATATTTATTTACTAGCTGTGCCCGCGACTTCGTCCGCGTGGAATAGTTTCTTTGGGTAGTGATTATACCTAATTGTTAAAAATTAAGTTTCAAACTTATAGCTTTAAAAGCATTTCACAACCCTTCACAACCCACGGCAGTGGTAATTATAGGAAACAAAAGAGAAATTTATTGTATTAGATGTACTTTACGTGTTTTTTTTTTAATCAAGAAAAAGAATAATTTTATTATAAGAAAAAGCCTCACCTACACCAAATACATACAATATTATGTATTTATGGGCTCTGACCCCTAGTAGTGCAGTCATTGAAGCGAAAAATACGGCCTAAACTCCGAATTTTTTTACTGTGATCCGATTTGCATGAAATTTTGGAATTAGGCTTATCTTACCCTTAACTTGAAAAGTGTAAAATGATCTGAACTCTGCCAATTATTTTTAAGGGGTGTAAATGACCCCTTAATGGAAAAATTGAGTTTAAGCCATTTTATCGCTAGAAACCAGTCTAATAGTAAGTGGTGAAATTGTGAAGTGTTTTCTAATACAATTACCTCATATTAAAATCATTTTTAACCCCTTGAAAATCTTACAACCCAAGCAAACAACCCCTAAATTGAAAAAATCACAAAAGATACTTTGGTATGACATAAAAAGTGTAAATGTAAGTATAGAGTAAGTAATATTTTCATCATCATCATCATCAGCCCGTATCAGTCCACTGCTGGACATAGGCCTCTCCGAATGTTCACCGCTTAGATCAATTCTGGGCCTCTCGCATCCAGCACTTGCCAGCCGCCCTGCGCAAATCGTCACTCCACCTGGCCTTACGGTTCATGTCCACGTTTCGGCTCCGTATGTCATAACTGGTAGAAGGCACTGATCGAAGACTTTCATCTTTAGGCACTGTGGGATCGACGATGTGAAGACTCGACGTAGTTTTCTAAACGCTGCCCAGCCTAGCTGAATTCTCCAATTCACCTCGTCCTCAAAGTTGTTAAGCTAACTGCAATGTCTGCCCTACATATTTTTGAACAACTTCGAGGATAGCGCCGTGTACTACAATCGGGTCCGGTAGAACATGTTCATTGAACATAACCTTGGGTTTGTCCAAGTTCATCCATAGGCCGATACGCATAGAGGAGTCAGCCAGTTCATTCAGCATTTGTGTTTTTAGGTCCTGCAGCGATTCTGCCATTATAACGATGTCGTCTTCAAATCGCAAGTGAGAGATGTATTCGCCATTTATGTTGACGCCACGTCCTTTCCAGTTCAGCGTCTTGAACATATTATTATCCTCCATTGCATTAGTTAATAGTTTCGGGGAAACGACATCCCCCTGTCTCACTCCTCGATGCAACGGTATAGGCCTTGTTTGCTGATTCTGTATTTGGACGGACATAGTGGCAGCTTCATAGAGACATCTCATCACTGGGATGTATCGCCGATCATTTCACATTGCTCCAAATATTCACTCCGAAACTTTCAGTTACTAAGTAGAAAAAAATATGATAAATTTTTGGGCCATAACTCCTTAAATTTTCATGCTATCACAATTTATAAAATACCATTGTAAAGATAATTAAGAGAGCTACAACATCCTTTATTGCAATATATAGTAAAAACCCTTTTTATAAAACGGTGAAGGGTGAAAGGGCTTGAGAGAGGCTGTGATTGCGCTGCCACGCGCTCTTTAAACAATCATATCTCCGTCAATTTTTATTTCACAGAAAAAATAAAAAAAAAATTGTTAGTCAGAAAAATACCTAAATTTTTAATCCCTACACTTTTATACGTATCTATCGTCATTTTTGAGATATTATGAAAGAAAGGTGGGTTTTTTAAAAATTTGAAATTTTCGATTTTTCTTCAATCACGTCTTTTTTGAAAACTATGTATCCTAAAGCAGCCAAACTAATACAATCTATCAAACTCTTTATAATTAAGTTAATTCTAGGCGGAATATGATTATTTTTAGTTTTGGTGGAAATGGCACTTATTTAAACCCACTGATTCAAAAGAAAAAACAGTCGATGCTCCTCTTATTTGCAATACAGCTCACTTATTTTACATATGTATAAGACTTTTAATAGTGCTCATTTTAAAGCTTATTTCAAGCACTACAAAACCCTATTTGATTAGAAAGCATAAAATGCATTTGCTCGCTGATAGATGGTATTGACTACATCGATGAAATTTCAGATAAAATAAAAAACGGCTTTGATCTTTATTATCTAGCTTAATATTGCACTTAGAATACTTTATAAAAAACTAAATTGTTAACTTTTTTACCTGCTTCAATTTTGTTCCTTATAAAATTTTCGATAAAACTTATATTTTTGGAGATATTTGAAAAAAACCGATGAAAAAAGTGAAAAAATTTCAAGTTTTCAATTGCCAATAACATGAAAAGTATTAGATTTTTCGAAAAACTTTGTAGATGATCTTTTGCTTAAATTTAGACCTTCAATTGATATCCGAGGTTATTTTGAAAAAAAAGAACATTGACTTCCGAGAAGGGGTGGCAACCACCCCCAGGGTGATGGCGGAGTTCAAATTATTTTCACTTTTGAAGTTAATGGTAAGATGAACCTAATTCCAAAATTTCATGAAAATCGGATCACAGTAAAAAAATTCGGACCTATAATAATAATGATGCTTCATTGACTGCACTATAGTGCCTGGTAGCTGACAGCGGCGCGGCGCAGATCTCGGTGCGCTTTATATATACCTACCCGCGCAAACGGCTCGACGTGATTAGTTAAATCGGCGTAACTTTTTTATTTATGGACCGATTATCATGAAACAAACACTAAATGTTAAGGGAAGCTTCCAGCAATATATTAGTGAAAACCGCATCTTAATCGGATACGCGGCTTCTGAGATTAGCGTGCACAAACATACAGACAAACAGACAAACAGACAAAAATTCCAAAAATCATTGTTTTGGGTACTATTGCATTAATAAAGGCCTCCCATAATATTTTTTCACATATATCTTCCATGTACAGACAGCGACTCGTTACATTTTTATTATATGTATAGATAATATAGGTTGTAGGTAGCAGTACAACATATTACAATATTATAGGTTGTAATACTATACGTGAATAATAATATAAATTTGACATATTTATGTAATAATTATGTTAAATGATAATAAATAATCTCTCCCTGTGCTCCCTATAGCATCTTCCGAACTTCTTGTGGGAAACGTGGCCCCGGATTCCTGTTGCATGTATAATATGATCTAGCTATAAGCAAAATGTTGGCCACTTTGATCGAACTTGGGCTTCTCGAAACCAGCACTTGCCAGCCATCCTTTACAAATTGTCACTCACCTGGTCCAAGGGAGCCCTACACCACTAAGTGGCGACCAATTGGCGAGGCCTATGTCTAGCAGTGGGCTGCGATAGACTGATAATGATGATGATATGATCCGGAAGTTATCTGTGTAGGTACTCCAGGCCTGCTGAAGTTTAACATCGATATTTTCTCAAAACTACGAAGTTAATACCAGAAAATAGACAATATCAGATACATTAGGGGTATCAGAACATACGTATATCACAAATGCATTATTTAAAATAAATATATGCCGTATGTTACATTATACCCGGAACAAACACAAATATTACGAATATTTGTGCCGGGTATCGAAACCACGACCCTCGGTTCAGAAAGCAGGGGTCACTACCAATTGAGCCACCGCGGCAGTGAAATGCTCATTATTTATGTACCTAAGTACTAAGCCCAGCGCCACACCTTCCCTCTTAGTTCTTGCATCGCAGGCTTTAGCCTTGAGAAGTTTAAGCATATTGGAGTTAGGCGCGACAAGTAGCAAATCGCAAGTTCTTGAATTTTCCCTCTCTGGCAACCATAGAAGTCAAACGTCAAATCGCCACCAAATGTTAAAATGTAAATATTTAACGAAAGTAATCTTTTTTTCCTAGTTTTTGTGCACAATAGATAGTGGATAAATAACAAGACTAATTATTCTTCTCAAGATTGTGACGTGTGCAAAACTTAGATTTTATGACCAACTTGTCATCGTCAAATTGTACAATAACCTTTGAACCAACAACGGAATTTACCAGTTCTCTTAGTTAGCTTCACACTTAAACAAAATATATGGAATTTAAGCAGTCTAATTTACATGATTTGCTCCTATGTCTCCAGTTTTAACTTTTACTTACAGTTACTTTCAGTGGATGATAAACTAGTACCGATATTATACACAATCGTTAACAATATCATTATCTCGCTGTGCATTATTGGGGTTTCAGATTAGTTAGATAGTTTTTAAAACTCTGCGTAGGCGCGTGCGTGTAGGTATGAATACTTTTCCTTATACGGGCACGTCGTACGAGTGTTGCTCTTGTAAGATTGTATAAACTTACTGAAACTAACTGAGATTCGAATGAACACGAAGCATGATTAATGAACATGATTTTTAAGAGAGGTAGGGCATAGCGAATCTTCGCTCGAATTGAGCCGCCCGTCCGAGGAATAGAATACCGCAGCCAAATGACCTCCGGGTCGTGTTACTGCCGGTGAGTAGGGTTTCCGGAGCTCATGGGGGGGTTAGGGTCCGGCCGTCATGGTGGTGGCCACTGACAGACCAGTTACTTGCCAGTTGTCACAGCACACACTTGGGCTTCTCTTTCGCTGGCTTAGGGAAGCCATTATGTCGAGCTACTATAAAAAAAACACGTCATGATCACACAAAATAATCCAATTTTTGAAAGTGCTGAATGAAGCCTGCGGCGCGTATGCCAAAACCGTATACGCGTTGAAACATCTTTATAGGTAAGAACCCTCCAATTTCTCATTGTTTGGTGTACCCTAGTCATTATAGAAACGAAAGAAACGTTAAACGAACGTTAAAGCGATAAAACACAAGTCCCAAAACCAGTGGAAGTACTTATCATCATCATCAGCCTCGTGCAGTCCCCTGCTGGACCTCTCCAATTATTCGCCAGTTTGCTCGATCTTGGGCTTCTAGCATCCAGCAATTGCCAGCCATCTTGCGAAAGAAAGAAAGAAAAGACGTTTATTCAGTGACTTACATAGAATAATACAATAAAAGTCATCACTCCACCTGGCTTGAGTAAATACCTATGCAATGTGTGAAAGCTGAAATATTGCTTGGTGTTTTCCTTTAGGGTGTAAACGAAATTGCTCTATTTCGGAATTTCGTGGTGGTTGAATTATCACCCTAAAGGCAAAATGTGTTAAACGGGGTGATAAATACCGTTCATGTGAGTAAATTAATCGACCCAAGCTGCGGTAATCTAGCTTTAATAAATGTATTTTAGAACCTTAGGTTTTGAGTGTGTGTTTTTATGCCTGAAGACTTATTTCAATGCCTGACTTTTTTGATCTTCAGTCATTAAAAATGACTAGAGATAACTTATTCATTTAATCTTTATTATATAAAGAAGGTACAAATGGCGGACTTAATGCCGTCTGGCATTCTCTACTAGTCAACCATTGAGCATGCCAGAAAACTATAATTAGAGTTGATTAGAATTTGCCATCGAGGTAGAGAGATTGGCCAATCTGCGTCAGAGACTCGCAGACTGCCCAGGGTGCACCGGACGTAAACAAAACTTTCAATACGTCACACGGGGAGGCTCTCTCTATGCACCCCACCAACTATAATGTGGTGCGGTAATAATAGGGGTCCAAACGAAAAATTATACCTCAAACAACCACTTTGCTCGGTCCTAGGCTTCTTCCATCTCCTGCAAATGCACAGGGCGCCACCACACCTGGCCTTTTTTTCGTCGGGAATGCCTTTACGCATACACCAGGGCACTGGGTACGGGACACCTGGGTTATGCCCACATAATTGTGAGTCCCAAGTCACTCCTATCTAAAGGAGAATACGCACTAAACCCGACCGTGATCCGCTCAGAACACTCTGTCTAGGGGGGTCGAGGTGCCCGTGGGACTCAACGAGCCTTCCGCTCCCCCAACAGTCTGGTGATGACCTCCCCCCCTCCTCCCTAAGCGCGCCACGGCCTCAAAGGCCCTTTTTATCGCCTCCTACGACAGGCAGGGATACCTTATACGTTTCTACTTTCTACGCCCCATACTGCATCACACCTGGCCTGAGCCAAACCACGCCATGTAAATAACCTGAAAATTATTTTGTGTTCGCTTTTGCGAAGATTCTTATTCAGACATTTTAATTAATAGCGTCATCAGCATCTAAGAGGACATAACCCTTCTGGACATAAGCCTCATTATTAACATGTAGAATATGAATATTATAACGTCAATACTGAAGTTTTATCGGTAAATAGAAACAAGTCGTAGAACAAATCATAGTAAATAAGTAGGTATTCCTACACTTTCTACATAAGTATTTCCTGAAGATTACGTAATCTTACTTTATCGTTAAAGTAACGTTACTTTATCATGTTGTCAGTTTGTAAGAATATAATAATTTTGTGCTTCACTTTATCTCGACACC
Organism: Conogethes punctiferalis; assembly: GCA_031163375.1. Lineage (NCBI taxonomy): Eukaryota > Metazoa > Arthropoda > Insecta > Lepidoptera > Crambidae > Conogethes > Conogethes punctiferalis. Next base: position 7,086,244 of record CM062085.1, on the reverse strand, counting down.
CTCTTTTCGTAAATGCGTGAATAACACTTTCGATTCTAGGCGTCTAAACACATTAGGGCATTTCCAATAAATTAATTTAAAGTAGGTACATATGTTATGTACATTTTTTTCTCTCTTTCACCGACTTCATTGCCTTACCCTTATATGCCTTTCAAAACAGAACAGGATGAGTTTCTACATACTTAATCTTTCTTAATGTTAATATACACCACTATTTTGTCCAAATTTAATAATCCGATTCGAAGAGTGTCGTGACGTGAGCCAATTATAAATATTAATATAAATAGGCCGAAGCTCACTCTTGACTTTTAGTTAATTCAAGAAAGTTTTGACGGAGAATATCAATAGCAGCATAACAGTTAACAACGTAATATGTAATTAAGAAAGTTCACAAATCTTGTCATCTGAATTATATAACACGATTATAACACAAATCATAGCTAATTGGGACGCCCTGTCTTCGAAGTCATCTTGGTCACTACAAAATATCTGCTTTCAGCTTTCTGAAACATAAGTAGATTTCCATGTACATAGTTAGAATTACAAATTCTTAATATCTAACGGTTTTAATTTCAACTAGCGTTGAATTTTCTGTGTATTAACGATTTATTTTAGAAAAATCTATAAAAATATTTGAATGTAACATTATTTTTAGTGGGTATATTTTTTACATTAGATTACAGTCAAAGCAACAACTGGGATGATGACTAAAAAATAATTTAATGTCCATCAGATAGATTAATGAAAAATATTGGATACGTATTTTTTATTTTGCCTCTTGTTCAAAAACTTACGAAGATACATTGATTTTAAATGTCACATGACGTCACGTTAGAGTACAAAATATACTCTAACGTGACGTAGTTAGCCCCCACTCCGTAACTTTAATGCGCTATATCTAAGTATTTTCTTGTTATTTCGACAAAACAAAAAATACGGGTCTTATATTTTTTTATTATCTAAGAGACGGACTAATTATTTTCTTCATTTTCATACCTTGTCATCATCCGTACTGTAAATTTTATATATTACTATTCGGCTATTATTTTTAATAACTAGTCAATTTAGTCACCCTGTTAAATTACGGAAGTGATCACATTAACTTGCTATTTTATATAATATAAATAAATAAATAACCCAAAACATGCCACACAGGGCCACACAGCAACACATAGCCCCAAACTAAGCCGAAGCTTGTACTATAGGTACTACGAGTAGACAACTGATAAACTTACTTAGATAATTTTTTTTTGTAAATAAATACATAATATACATAGAAAACACCCAGACCAATACAAACAGACATGTTCATGAATACAAATATTTGTACTGTGCGGGAATCGAACCCAGGACCCTTGGCTCAGAGGTCACTACCAAATGTGCCATTGAATATTTCGAGAACTTGGATTAAATGATTAAACAAGTAGGTACAGATACCTAAAGATTGTATTAGCTATGCTTGCCAGCCGAAAGGCTTGGACGGCAGTCGCCTTCTTCTGTTGTCTTGCAAGAGGAAGCGCGTGGTGTCCGGACCTTTTAAGGACCTAGAACTTTTTTGCACACTGGTTCCTATAATGAAAATATTTGAAGCTTGTTTATTTAATCTTTATTGCACAGTAAGGTAGCGAAAAATGGTTAATGTCACATTGGCATTCTTTACCAGTCAACCAAGTAGTGTGCCAAGTTGGTTTGAGAACAAATCGTTTCGTTCGTTTCCTGAAATAAGTCTATCTAAAAAGAAGCCGGTTATAAGGTAGTCCTTATAAGTAAGCCGTTTGTACAACGAACATTTATGGTTTTACTGTTTTTCTTCTAGTGGCTTACGGCCGTATTCACAAACGTTACTATGAGACGCGCGGACGCACAGTTCCCAAAATCCTATAAGTTTTTGGGTACCTGTGCGTTCGTGCGACGCATAGTAACGTTTGTGAATACGGCCGTTAATCTCCTAAATACTTCCACTCAAATGACCGAAAGGAAAAAACGTCCAAATGTATGGTGTAAAGTTAAGAAGGTACCTACATACTTTTAAACTTATAAATGGCAACCCCACATCTAAAGTCAAAGCCTGCAACACAAATCAAAATCATACGTTACGTCTAAAGCTAAATAAAAGCTTTTATGAATTTACCTATATGTTCTTTGTAAAGTTGTCAAACAATACGAAATATATGCCTTTGTAAAGACTTCAATAACAAATCCAGTTAGCTGACCTGAAAGAAAACTCAATTAAGATTACAGAGGTCGTTCGAAATTAGCGAGAACAAAAAGTGGACGCTCCCGTATTGTTAGTGCGAATGTACCTTTCAGTTTATTTTGAATATGCAAGTGCTTTTTTTTAATTTGACAGGTGAGCGAGCACGCCTTACTCCCGCCTATTGTGTTGTGAAAGTATCGAAATTGAACGAGCGCCAGTCCATTTGGTGGCTACATGAGAGCTGACAATAAACGGCTGTCCATTCGAAACTCTCTACGAATATCCAAATCATTTTTTTCACGATTTCATTGCATTTCGCGCCGTGCCATTTCCACTGATTCCTGGATATGAATCGCCGTTGGATACGTGATAAGTTAATTATACATTCGGTATCTGACATTTTATTAACGACGTTTGCGGCAGCGTTGGTAATTTGCCGTTTCGTCACTCCATATTCCTTCCTAGCTTTTCGACAGGATTTATTAACAAACACAGATACAGCCTTTAATATATGGATACAGCAACGCAATTGAATCAGTACTTACTCAAATTACATTACATTTAGAAAAATAGGTATTTCTTAAGATAAACTTTTTTAAAATGGGCACTAACTTACTCAAGTAACTATAACAATCAGCCAACATAACATACGTTCGCCCAAAACCAAAGTAAGTACCTAGATAAGCAAGTGGAAATCAGAATCAACATAACAACAAATATACCTATTCTTTGTTTGGTGCACACAATGCGTGTGCCAAATCGTATGGGATTAATTTATTTGATTAAATCCAATTTTTTTCAGATTCAGATTTTATAGAAAAAAACTTGGTAGGTACGACCAAGTTCTTTTTTTGAAAACGTAACCAAAGGCATAAGCATTTGCATGCATGCATAATTACAATATTTGTTTTGTTCGATAAATAATTTAATATGCAATCAGTAGGTAATTTCGACTATAAGCTTGAGATAGAGTATATATTGCATATATAAATCAGGAGCACATGGTTTACATATACTTATATTTAAACCAATCATATATTATACTAGCTGTGCTCGCGACTTCGTCCGCGTGGAATAGTTATTTTTTCCCCGTTTTTTTTTACATTTTCCATTACTTCTTCGCTCCTAATAGTTGCAGCATGATGTTATATAGCCTAAAGCCTTCCTCAATAAATGGTCTATTCAACACAAAAAGAATTTTTCAATTCGAACCTGAGTAGTTCCTGAGATTAGCGCGTTCAAACAAACAAACAAACTCTTCAGCTTTATAATATTAGTTAAGATATATGAACATTATTAATATCATGATATACTTTGTAAGCTCTGTTGCCATCCATTATTAGTATAAAACTAAGTGTGGTATTTACCAGTTAATAGTAAGCAGAATACCCTTTAGTCCTGTATCAATTACAGCGTCATCCCGATTGCTCCGCGATGACCAGTGATTACGCCGGTTATGAGACAGTGGCATCATAGGGCTTCATTGAGTAACGGCCAGCTTGCGGTCGCAAGTAATGACACCTCATATCGATGCAGATCACGATGAATGGCGATCATTAACCGTCGGCCGACCGACTGGCCATTTGCATCCACAGGCGCAGTTCGACAATCGTAATGCCTAATTGTGTTAGATAATGCGCCGCTTGTGTATTTGACGGACATTTCCAGGTAGAAATGGTTCAGAAGTGGTTTTCCCTGCAAACGCGAAAGTAACTCTACTGGTACTACTACCTACTACTACTTTTATTGCAGTCCAGCGCTAAAAAAACCTCACCTTTTAAATGACATCACATCATTAGCCTATCGCAGTCAGTGGACCAGCAGTGGCTGGACATAGGCCTCTCCAGTTGTTCGCCACTTTCGTCAAATATCTGGAAGCTTTATCCATATTCTTCCCCGCTGGGTCGGTGGATTAGCGATCACAGGGCGTAGCTCCTCGCTCCGTTGACGCTGCTGCTCGTCATCGGCCTGTGGTATTTCGCTTTCAATTGTGTTGGTGATACCGCCACCAGTCGGTTGCCAGAGCCTCGTTCGTTATTCAGCAGGATGCACCATGGGCAGGTGATCCCTTACTTTAAAATAATAAAACATTTCTTCATTAGGAAGCTAACCCCTTCGTCATTTATTTATATTTTATTAAGACATAGGTTAGCGATTGACTGCTATTCGCCTGACGGTAAGTGATATCGCAGTCCACGATCGAGCTCGCAAAAACCAGTACACACATCGGAAGATTACTCTCTCGGGTATCAAGATGACCGCCAAAGAGTTCCATAGTTTGGCCGATTTTGCACTATGAAAGTGGAGGAGAAACGCGCTGTCTGTCTGTGTCTATGGACCTTGCACCATATAACGGTTCCTATTCCATAACGCCTGCTCGCCTGGTGTTAAAGAAGGGGCATGAGGGATCTAACTAAATAACTCCGTCGCAAACTCTCCAAAATGTTACCGATAGAATACCGAAAGACAAGAGACTGTTCTTTTTAGGCTGTCAGGTCTATTCTATAACATAAAAATGAATCGCCAAATGTGTTGCTAAGGCATAACACGTGAATACCTGAACCGATTTCGATAATTCTTTTTCAGGATATTCCTTGAAGTGCGAGGATGGTTCTCACGCAGAGAAAAAATAGGGTAGGTTTGGTTACAGGTAGGATTTAGTAGCGTGAACAAAGTCTTGTTTAAAATAAAAACTCGTTATTAACTCAGCGTGACCTTGGAACATAGTAACTAGGTGCTATCTAATGATTACCCACTATGATATTACTTGCAATAAATAATTTCAATAAAAAAATATATTCGTATACATTTTATTAGGTTTTTTAAATTTGAATAGTTACAGCCTCTATACAAATTCACCGACTGACACTTTTAAATCTCAATTCATCTATCGTAACGCGGAAGCAGCACTTTACAACATCAGCTAAAGATTTTCTCCGTAAAAAATCTAGCCATTTGCAGTATTTAGACGACGTCAATTTGCCTCAGTTAACTTTTTAAATTGAATAAAAATGCAATTTCGTTTATATTGCCGTGTAAAAAGCCGGTTTCGTATTCACAGGGTGACTGGGCGTTGGTCCGGCATGAATGGCACACAACGAGCGGGATCGCATGCTGCTTGTCTCACCTGCCCTGCCGTGCTCGCAGGCTGAATGCGGAGCATGCCGTCGTCCAATTTCGCGCGCTAAATTGTTCATAACGGAAGTTCATATCCGGACGTCGGGCCGCCCTGCGCTTCGGGCAAGATTAGGCGGTAATTACCATTTCCTGTGACAGAGGATGCAGACAACGTTCGAGAAGAAACGGTTCCTCCTCGCAATCGTTCGTTCCGACTTCCACGCCACCGGCGGAAGGAAAAATTATGCAACGTCTCCAATGCAACAAACTGATTCTCTATTTGTATTAACGTTTGTCTGTTTCAGAGACAGCGGAAAGGGATGGCGTATACAGACTGATAAGTAAAAGGTATTGTTGTTGTTTATATTGAAACAGGATATTATTAAAGGCTCCTGACTTGAATAGCTCTGACTTCTTTTCATAGAATATTACATTACATCACGATCATTTGTAATTTTCCGCAATTTTACTGACAATCTACAGTTTAGAGAATGTTACCGCATAAAGAATATAGGTTGATATCAGATGAGATGTAGTTAAATGGAACTTTTGGCGTTTACAGTTAACAGCACAGAGAATGTACTTAGCAACAAAAGCTTACACGTAATTTAAAACCTTCTTAGTACCGTACCGTAGAACTATAGATTTAATGATACCCCTCCTTCTAGACTTCCGTTAGAACCGTGTTAGATAATTCATTGTACAGATAAACCGTGTAAGTAAATATATTAGAGAATGTTTGGGGAAATATTCGCATGCCCATAAATCTTGTGTATACCATTATTGAGTCGGAAAAACTGATTATGTAAGAATTGAGTAAAGCGACCGGGAAGGTAGCGGCGCGGTGTTCGGCGCGCGCGCCTCGCCGATACGAGTATGATTGAATAAGCGAGCACCGAGCTCCCTAATGAAACATATTGAACGTGTATCGAATCACTTAGGCGTGCGCTCCTGCACTCGCTTTTTAGGGCATGTCAACAAGCCGTAGGTGAACCCTATAAATAACATTACGGTGGAGTCTCGTTTTAAGAGAGACAATAAATTGAATTAACTCCGCCAACTTTGAACGTCAAAGGAGAATAAAAAAAATTTCAACTTCATTTTACGCGGAATAATTTCACGCAGCATCAGCGCGTCTTCTTTTGTGTCGCATTAGAAAATATTTACGTAAAGCTTTGCCTCGGATACCCGCAAAAAGGGGAATCCTAATTAATTCATTAATGTCATTATGATTATGACATTTATGGCATTAGGCAGACATTACTTACAATCTGAGGAGTGTTTTATCGTAGTTCGTGGAAAAAATTGTTATGAATTAGAGCTTTCATATTTAGACATAAAAGGTATTAATCTTTAGCTTCATCCCTTATGATTTTAGCCAAGAAGGGAAACCTACATAAGGAATCTAGACACAAAGGCAGGCAGATCCTTCTACATAACAGCCTAAGTATGCACATGGTATGGGAACAGTTTCTCCCTGGTATTGAGGACATAAGGGAAATTAGTGAAAAGCAAAGATTATGACGAGACATTTCCGCGTGGATGGGGTGTCGTAGAAGACGACTAAGGGACGATATCAGGAAATTGACAGCAGAGTAAAAAATACAAATTAAACCTACAGCGGTCACCAACTCGCGTGCCAAGCGTGGTGACTAAGGCAAACCTTCCCAAATGACAATTGTCGTTGGGCCTATGTCGAGCAGTGGACTTTTGCAGGCCCATTATGATTGTGTCTCTAAAGATGGATGTAGAAGATTCTTTCAAAACGATAAATCTGTGCATTTTTGAGCTTCCATCCATGTTTTTAATTAATATACTAGTGCATCCCGATGGACGTAAAATCCTCCACCTATCTGTCACATTAGCCGGGCGTGCTTCGCGCGGCGGCAAAGGCGCGTGTCGGCCGCGCTCAAAGCGCTTTGGTGTCCGGCGCAGTGTTTGCCCGCTGCGGCCTGATTGAACAGCGCTTAGCCCCGCAGGATTAGGCCGAAGTGATTTGTGCAGCTTTTATTTTGGGTGAGTGTTGAATACGCTTTTTTTAGGGATGTAGAGAAGCGACCTTTTCGCTCCAAGCCATCCTCACCTGCCCGTGGTGCATCCTGCCGAACAACAAACGAGGCTCTGGCAAACCAACTGGCGGCGGTAAAACCATCACGATAGAAGACGTAGCTAAATACCACAGGCCGATGACGGGCAGCAGCGTCACCGGAGCAAGAAGTTACGCCCTACGATCGCCAACCCGCCTGCCCAGTGTGGCGATTATGGGTATATCCTACAGAAGTTTGCCCTAGGTGGTAAACAAATGGAGAGGCCGATGTCCAGCAGTGGACTGCAATGGGCTGCGATAGGCTGATGATGATGAAGGATTAAAGTAGAGCTTGGCCGACCCAAAAACCTAAAGAAAACATAATTTTCTTGATTAACCATCATATTAGACTGGACAGGCAGCTCAATTGGAGTCAATCATCCTGGCTTCTGAACTAAGGATCGGGAGTTATATCTCCACCCATCTTATTCCCCCCCCCCCCCCCCCCCCCCCGTGGGTACCCTAGACGACTCCTGAAGAAATAGTAGGAAACGGACAGCAGTGTACAAAAAAAACCTACTGCGGTCATGTTTGTACTAGTGTCTCTTTGGCCACTGTATTTAGATGATTCTTTTAAAGCGAAAAATCTGAATAATTTTTCCATGTTTCACGTATTGCACGTTTGGTCGGTCCATAAACACATTGGACTAAAAATTCGCTTGTAGTCTAGCCCTGTGTTCAATCACAACGTCCAGCCAAGTTGTCGAGCACGCACCTCTGCAAGCGACAACAAAGTTCTTTGAGTCGTGATACCAGCACGTATCAGTACCAGCACGAAATACGAAAGCTTTTTCAGACAAATTATAATGCCAGTTTTGTAAAATGTCTGTTCACTAGGTTAGTGACGAACCAAAAATGGTTAAGATTTTAGTAGTTTCTAAAACCAAGGGTAGGTAGCTTATCCGAAACCCACTCAGAAAGATTCATATTATAGTATTCATATTATAGTTGTATTCAAGTATAATGCGTGTATGTTTGTTTTATAGTCAAGCTATCGCCGATTTTTTCTAGTGAAGATTACATTGTAATTTGTATTATTTTATTTTTATATCAATGAGATTTACTGAAAGAACACAAAACTTTGACACATTATTTATGTAAGCCTTTCTGAATGAATGTATTAATGAACAATAGTAAGTAGCTAATAAATCAGTTTTTAAAGCTATCCCCGACATATAGACACAGACGAAGCGGAGTAACTTTTAAAAGTTTATTATTAACTTTTGGTCAACTCCTGGATGTAATCGGCTGTCCAAAACAGTGGCACTAAATTCAACCCGCTATTGAATTACACAAAAAATGGAATGCGTAAAATTGACATTTTTATGCTCCAACAGTTTAACATGACACATGACATATACGCCAGGAAATTGAATAATAATGCAGTTTTCACCGTGTATGTCAGCCCGACTTGAACAGTAAACTAATAACCTGGAACAGGATGAGGCACGAAGGTGCACTCGTGAGATCAAAGGGGTTATTAGCGGTATTTGTCGACTTCCTCTATGATAAACTTTTGTTTAAGTAATCTATGAAAAAAAGGTTCATCATAATTTGCGTTGATGACGTTTGAGAACGATTTCAATGATTCGTCACTACCATCAGCTATCGCAGTCCACTGCCATCAGTATGTCCATACATGGTCTCAGTTGTTCGCTATGATTACATTAATAATTATTTATAAGTACTAAAATGTTCTAATACTTTGTAGATAGGTTTTAAGAAGATAAAATTAATAAAACGCTGTACATAAAGACAATGCCCTATGTTTTATGTGTCGTAATGTGTTTTATCTCTAGGTAATGTGTCTGCAAGGCTGGGCGTTTTACTTTTAGGACTTTAAGATCAATAATAAATATGCAATTATTGCTTCTTCGTCCAATATGTAAACATTTTATGCGCTAAATTTATTGATAGGTGAAATTACTAAAGTAAAGTATCACGATTTCCTGATTTTAGAAATCACGCCGACATGACGTGGACGTATAAAAGTCGTGCTATATAAATTTATGGCAAAAATTAACATAACAGAGACATGTAGTAGTTAGGTATACGTATGTGGCGAAGGTAGGACATCCAAAAATCAGTGCGCGAGCGATCATGTCGGCCACTCTTATGTGAAAAACGAAGTGGAAAAATTTTATGGTGTAACATTCATTCTCCTTCTCATGTTAAAAGGGACTGGCAAAGTGAGTAGTATTTTATTTCTTTACAAATACAATATCATCTGAAACTAAGATCATAATAAGGGTCTGCAACACTGAGTTTATTGTCTTTTCTCACCACAATTTGAATTTCACCACAAAATGAGCTACTTTTACAACTTATATTAACTCACATGTACTTAATTGTGGCGGATAAAAAGGTTTTCCAATACGATATAAATACGGAATAAGGTATAACACTATAGACTTTTTGTTAAGTCTATAGTTTTATACCCAAGTCTATATATTTTAAGGGCTTTCACTTTAAATTTGCGATCGGTACACAATTCGTAAATATAAATAAGTGTAAAACAACAACATAATTAAGAAATCATTTTTTTTCCATAATTCGGGTCAAACAAAGCTTTTCCCTTGGAGTTAGTAATAAATTGTAGTTATAATAGAATTTTTGTAAAAAGGCCATGTAGCGAATAGTAGGCAATGTATTATGGTCTCTCATTGTCTGAACTGATATTATCTAACACTGGAAGACTGCACTTAGATAATATTTATCAAGCCATATACCTAAACAAATCTTTTGTTTGACATCAATTATTTGACATTAATCATCATACCTACTATCCAATTACCACAATATTCAGATATTTTTTATTGAAATAATTCAAAATATTAGGTAGGTACTTCGTTGTCCTGGATTAACCAAAGTTTTTAAGTTTGTCTAATAGGTAACCGTTTTATCTGTGACTTTCTTTATTACAGATCAACCCTTTGTTGGGTGTGGTTTGACAACCATTTTGATAATTACATACTACAGAGTAGCTTAGCCCGTAACTTTCAGCGCTTATAATCCCTATGATCGTACTACGGGTTCACTTTGAGTAACACTGAAAGAGCGCGTTCTGTTGCCTTGACGGCATAAGTAGGTACTTTTATGTTGAAACAGAAGGTACCTACCTACAGCTTCAATAAAAACTTAGTCTCAAAATATTTAACTCTAAAAAGTTTATGCAAAATTACAAACCTATGAATCATCAATCAAAATATTACGGTATTTACAACATTCTTAAATATGACACGATAATTGCAAGTATAGGTTTATATAACTGAAGCTGCTACCACCCGGGAATATTGTGTATGTAAAAATGTAAATTAACATAATGCGCAGTAGTTAGAATATGTGGTTGAGTAGCAGTTATTAAATTGTTTGTAGCTCATATGAGATGTAAATTGAAGCAGATCACGACACAAGGCGCTAACGAGTGCAGACTCTGTGATGCCTACTGTATCTTTCTGTATAGCACGTGAGAAAAATATACTTACAGTCATAATACAAATAAATAGTAATAGCAATAAATAATTTGAATAGTCGTGAACCAATGAAAACTAAGTGAAATATAAAAAAAATATATTTGCATGCTTTTATACAGCAAAAATCTAGATCAATCTAGGTACATATAACTATTTAACAAATTTAGGTACAGTTGAGAGAACAAGAGTCCTTATGCCATACAACTTATAAATAAGCTGTTAAGTCCAATTATACCAATAATAATACCTCCGTATATTGTGAGTTTATTGTTTCTGGCACTGGTTGCCAAATAATATGGTAATAAAAGCAATACATATAAATCCAAAGACGATACCTCCACAAGGAGAGAACCATTTTTTACTTGTTTCTGATGCATAAGTCCTATCTATTTATTTTATCACACTTTAACTGTGATGATTGTTTGGACAAATAGTCTTTAGCGTGTTCTAACATAGTATACATAGGTACAGTACTCGGACACAGCAATTCTTGGACAGTGAGAAAGTTAATCATTCATATATACCTATCACATTCACGACCAAATCATGTCACATTTCAAGGCGTATTGATAATAAAAGTTCATAATACGAAGCCTTTTTAGCTTGTCGCCATAAAACGCATCTAAAAGTTACTTCTCACTTCAATATTAGCGACTCTTTGTTTGAATAAATCACAGAAAGTTTAGAGTGCGGCGAATCTCGGCATCAGGTGCGATACATTCACGCAAATATTTTATGAAAATATCAAGAGTGTTATAGCTAAGGACGTGCGCGACAGAAGGACATCGACACTTTAAACAGAGGTCTAGAGACGATACCGTCTATCGGCGATATGAAGATGAAGATGTAGAATATGGACATTTGATAAATTTTCTCAGTTCTGATCGTTCTGGGAGACGCCCCCAGTTATCGTCTGGTAGATAATGTAAGGGAATAATTTAGTTTGAGACCAATGGTTGGTAAGAATTGTCGGGCGCAATTATTTATTTAATCTCACGCTCGAAATTCGGGCAATCTTTATGTTCCACCTACCTACTTAATAATCGTAACACAAATTGCCGTCAAATTCTGATAGACAACTGGAGCCCTGCTAATGACCTTAAAGTAACATTTTACTCAGTTTATTGCCGTGTATATTGTTTAGATACCAACTATTTTTATACTTATAACTAGCTCTATACCTAGCACAATAGTTGATTTTTAAACTAAATTCGGGCTTCATCTTTTTTTTCTATATAAAGAGGTCTTATATTACAAGAATTTAGTATTAATATAATTAATATTATGAATTTAATGTTACCACACACAATTTAGATAACTTAATAAAGGCTTATCGCTAATAACGATCCTTTCCCCTACCTTATTTTAAAGTAATGACACCAAAACTTACATTTACAAAGTAATTGTTCATCTATTTTTGTATTTCACTTGAAAGAGCAATCTTTTTGCATAGTTGGAGCAATTGTGTAGCTACAAAAAGCAATTAAAAAATAAATTAGCCGATATCGAGGCCGGCTCGCGACATTACTAGGGGGCGTCGCGTCGCGGCCGCATCCTACAGCCAAACGGTAAACACTTTGCTGTAATCTCGAGATGAGAAAACTTTCAGTTCTCTTAATTCAGAAACTTATTCAACAACCTAACAACCTTAGAGCGGTCCGCCGGCGGACGCAAGACAAACAAACTTACCTACTCTTTAATCTTACTCGTTCGGGATACTACATTGAAATAAATTTACTCTCGATTTTTGGTGCCGTCTAGGCGTAGACTTGTAAGTAGAACATTATTTTCATATAGCATTTCATTTTAATGATCCACATACTCACAAGTCAATTTTTTTTTTTGATGTTAAACGGTTACCGCCGCTCATAGAGTCTGCAATGCCAGGGGCACAGCTTAGCCGCTGCCTACCGTGAGGAAAGAGTTCTCTTTAGACCACGTTTGAAGAAGGACAAGTCGTAGCGATCAGGAAACACCGCGGCTGGGAGCTCATTCCAGAGCTTACAGGTACGCGGAAAGAACGAACGTTGGAAACGAACAGTTCTGGATGAAAAGCCAACTTTAAAAAAACCTACTTTAAAAAAAAAGCATGATGACCTTACTCCACGTGATCGTAAGCGGTCGTGATGTCCCAAAGTAACGTCCACGGGCACATAGGACCAATGAAAAACCTACCGCGTCTGTAATAAAGTTTTATTATTATTATAATTTAAACTACACACCATTATATTCCAATGCATAATAATCAAATTGCTATTACGTTTACACAAGTATTAAAGATTCCGTCATCTTTTAAAACTATCCTGTCATACGGAATTATAGGATAATCGCAAGCAGATGACAAAAGTTTAAGTTTGAAATGTGACTATCATAAAAACAAGATAAGTACAATCTCTGTTCTGTTTTTGTATCTAAAGTACTATAGCAGTAGCTTGATGTACCTAATGCTTAAGGATGTTATGCATAAGATTGCAAGTTATAGGTAGGTACTAGAAGTAATACTTGGTAATAATAATAATGTATAGGTATACAACCTTTTTTAACCGACAATATGAATCCATTAGGACATAGAGCTATAGGTTATTTTTAACGTAGGTTTAAAATACGCTACCGTGATCTTACCTATGGTGTCATCGACGACTATTGAAAGCCTGAAAGCCATGACCTTATATCATAGTTGTATTACACATGTAAATAAATCCCTCATCATCAGCCTATTTGCAGTCCACTGCTGGACATAGGCCTTTCCAGTTGTTAGCCACTTAAGGCAAACATCTGGAGGATATACACATAATCGTCACGCTAGGCAAGCGGGTTGGCGATCGCAGGGCGTAACTTCTCGCCCCGGTGACGCTGTTATGTATACTAGATCCCTACTTCCTTATAATATAGAAGGTGGTATATGGAAGTAATAATCGTCTAACGCCTAAGTACTTACTTTATGTGTCATCATTTTTAAAAGATTGTTTGAGGATAACGTCATACATTACACCATTGTTACGCGATTACATTTATCTCACAATGTTCAATCCATTAAAACAATAGATCAAAATGCCTAATCAGTCACCGCTATATATTTCATGTAGTAAATAGCCGTCGATACCTACATGTGCCGCTATCAGTAGAATCAACCCATTGACAGTACAGAACCGCTCTCGAGTGGTATAATCCTATCAACAAGATCGCACAGACATTAAAGGATTAACTGGCATTCTACGTAACGTAAGTTCCAAGGCGAGACCGACTGCGTAAACAGAACTTATCATTCTGTGCAATTCATCTATATCGCGCACATCTTTGGACCAAGTACCGGTGCGTTACGACGCGAAAAATGGGAAAATAAGAAAAAAACATTTGCTGAAAGCAATTTGGATGTACCGTGTCAATTCAATTACCTACGTTGAACGCCCCAGTGTCGTGTCGGAGATTAGAGACATGAAAAAATATTCCAGAAAAAAATCTAGTAAGCATTCAGGAATATACAGGTGCGTAATTTAAAATGAATTTTTAAGTAAATTTTTGTACATTATTATTATGGCACACAAAAATATTCGCGTTCTAATATAAGCCAATACAAATAAATAGGAAACTTTAATTTTATTAGATTTTTGAATCCCTAATAAAATAATCTAGTCCTTAGTAAAATAATCTAAGGATTTTAAGCAGCTAAAACAAGTATCACTTATTTCATTTCATATGTTTCTTTAGTTTTATTATTTCAACGTATTTTCAGATATTTATTATTTTTACATTACTCTCCACGGCTTGAAAAACTTATAAAGTAATATTTTGCCTTCCATTTGTAGTCTCTTGTGCAATGAAAAGGAACAATACATCATATTATAATAAATCTGTAGAGAGGTCAATTCTGTACATAAAATATTTTTTCAAAATAACTATCAGGGGGTGATAAGTGATCGATACTGATACCAAAAATGCAATCAGTAAAATTTTTGTCTGTCTGTATGTTCGTTATAGAAAAAAAAACTACTGAACAGATTTTGACGAAACTTGGTACAATTATTCTTCATACTCCTGGGCAGGTTATAGGATACTTTTCATCACGCTACAATCAATAGGAGCGGAGCAGTGACGGGAAGTGTTGGGAAAACGCGAGAAATTTAAACCTGTATGTTTGAACGCGCATTACGCGAAAACTACTGCATAGAATTGAATGCGGTTTTCATCAATGTATTGCTAGAGGTCTAACTTAAAACTTAGGCACAAGGTATAGATGGGTATTATATGGAAGTCCGTTATTTTTGAAACCCGATATCCACGCGAGCGACGCCGCTGGCACAGCTAGTACATCATATTAACACTAATTCATCTAATATCAAAAGGTGTCTTCATTGTATTATGATTATGAGTACCTAACTATTTAGAAGAGTCTCCAAAATGTATATCTAAATTTGTCACCGAGCATGGACTCATAATACTTAAATAGTCGTTTTAATAGCAATCATGGCATTATGACAATAAACGAGCAAATTCTTTTAAAAGTGATGTCACGAAATGGCAAAGTCGTTAAGTTTCGGGCTGGACTGACGTCACGGTCGTCGCTTACTCGTTGTTTGTTTACTAACGGACAACAATTGGGAATTGAAAAGAGCAGTCTGAGAGTAATAATTGCAGCAGTAATGCGAGTTATTTCTGTTTAGATGAGTCCGGGCAAGCGAGCCCCGCTGATCGACGCGAGCGACGCGCCGAGGCCCAGCGTCACAGTCACGGATATGGACACGGTGCACGAAGAGAACGATAACGACAGGTAATTATTTCTTTACTATTATAAATAATTAAATTCAAACAAAAATATCTGGTGAACGACTGGTAGCGGTATAACCACGATTAAAGGCGTAGCTAAAGACCACGGGCCGATAACGGGCAGCAGTGTCACCGGAGCGAGGATGCCTTGCTATCGACTGCCCAGCTTAGTGATTATGGGAAAAGCTTAGCGGCCTATGTCCAGCAGTGAACTGTGATAGACGGGTGATGATAATAAGCCTGTCATTTTTTACTTTTTTACGTATATGTAATTATTTACAAAAAAAAATAATCTAAGTAAGTTTATTCGACTTCGACTTAGTTCATCATTTAAATTTGTAGGTTTCTTTACATGACAGTGGAATCGTTTTATTGCTTTCAAACTACCATAAAAGATTATATCATTCTGTGCTTTAAAGTTCAGTGTAGTGATAAAACTAAGGAAGTACTTGTGATGTCGAGTAAATTGTCGCGTGGCTGCTTTACTTGCTTTTTTTATTCGTACCTACTTGAAACCTACATATAGAAAGAAAGAAAGCAAAATTTACGCTTAATATAATAAATACAAACATGTAAAATATGCCACCAAAAGGGACACAAAAATGCATATGGGAAGAGTCGTCTCCAAGGAATGTACTAAAGCAATATATTATTATCTATAAATCGGGTTTTAGCAGTGCTATTACACTGTCAATTTAGCCATTCATAAAAAAAGAAACGCAGTAATAAGACTAGTCGTTTATGTTGCTACCACACAAGCTAACCATTCTGAAGCCTTTCTACATCGATGCACAGCTTCATTATTAAACAAATAGACACGTCTTTAAATAAAACGATATTATTTTTCGAAAGCATAGGAAATGAATAACGTCGCCCGTAGTCCAGAGTCGTCATAAACAAAGCGTCGCGCGGATCTTAACCATTTAATTAAAGTTTCTTTTGAATTCTTCTCCATTGTTGTCGTAGTTCTACTTATCTATAATCTTGATACAGGATCTGTGCGACCTATTACATTAAGTTTGCAAATTCAAATTAGTTTTTTATAATAGTAGAAACTATCTATTATAACGAACCTTTTATCCCTCCAAAACTTTATGAAAATGTATATAAAAATGAAAATTTCCACAAAAATTTCAAATATTTGTGACAATATCTATGTCGCAGTCATCTGGTTGAATCTCCTATTCAATTGAATCGCTAGCGCGTTCATTGAATGACGACATTCAATTGAATGACTAGACCGAACGTTGACTAAACACGCGTCACTTAACGTCCAACTAGGTAGCGGATTGAAACATAGCTCTTTGAAAAGAGCGGACGTAAAAGCAGTCAAGTGATTGTTTTTACGTCCGCTCTAAAACAAATATGGCGTCGAACATGATCACCTGAGTGTTGATATTTTTTTGATAAGATTTACTTTAAACTGACTTATACGTAATAAAATAGTGTGACAGCATGGATTTACCTATTAATACGCCGCCTCCGGATACTTTTAAAGAAAAATTAAAAACTTTTACCCATTCAACGACTGTGCTAAAATGACGTTCAGTCAAGACGTTGAACGTTTCATTCATTAACTTGACTAGTTGTCCTTTAGGCATTCAATTAAATGTCGTCATTCAATGAACGCGCTAGTCATTCAATTGAATAGCAGATTCAACCAGATGACTGCGACATCTACACAACATCGCCACCCTAATAACATTTGCTAAACTAAAAGTAGTTAATGGCGGAAAAGTTGGTATGACTAGTGGATTTTTTGTAAGCTTTGTGTAACAAGTTATACCTACAGGAAAGTATGTTACAGGTGGTTACTAGGTATTGCAGAAGAATGTGTTACACGAAAATACATGTCTCTTTGTTTTTTTCAAGAAGTCCTCTAAAAAAAATATGTTTAAATCAGACCTTATCGGCATAGCTTAGGGAGGCCTCGCCCCTTGGACATGTAATAGCTGTTGATGACGTTTCAAGTTATCAGCTACTCGATACCAAATTACCATGTGCCTACACGTAAGTAAATACATATATAAACACAAAGCATGTATACCTTAAAATCGACTGATGTAGGTAGGTACTGGGAATTCCGATATAGTATCGGTGAAGGAATTTTGTTATATTTTGATATTCAAGATAGGTTTGTCTGCATGGAACGAAGCTTATGGAAGACATTTCCGGAAAAGGGATGCACATTTTGGAGATTTTGCGCTCAAAGAGTCCAAATGGTTCGATACGACTTCAGTGGGTATAAACAGACATTTCTTTAAATATTGAAGCTACAGTATGCGCTCTTTCACAGTTAGTTAACATAAAATAATATCTTTGGATAAAATATAAGTGGAGCTAGATATTATAACGTACTAAGTATATGTATTAAGAACTCGGGGTACGTATTAAGCAACTTTTCGATATAATAGGGCCAATTTAGATTATATAAAAAATTTAACACAAGTTTTTATTTATTTTAATGGTTTTAAGTGTGTCATCATCATCATAAGCCTATTGCAGTCCACTGCTGGACATAGACCTCTCCAGTTGTTCGCCACCTAGGGCAAACTTCTGGAGGATATACCCATAATCGCCACGCTGGGCAGGCGGGTTGGCGATCGAAGAATTTAAGTGTGTAAATACATAACATTAGTTTCCAAAAACATAACACAAATGTATTTTGCAAGCTGATTCTTCATTTTTAAAAATAAATAAGGTCTGTCGTGTCACTCGTGTGTGAGATAGCGAAGCAATAAACTGTATCCTCTTTAGTGCATTTTCCGGACAAACTTTGCCACTTAGAAGTTAGTTTTGGGCACTGCCGAAACGGATGTTGTTTATTTTGAAGTTTTTTTCACAAATCACGATTGAGCGGAGCGAAAAAATTACCTTATTCACAGAAGTGGAGCAGAATAGCATCTCTATTCCGCTCCACTATTATGCCGTAGTTAAAAAATGATTAAATAATCCAAATTAGTAAGAGTATTCACACTCCAGTCTTACTAGATGAGAATAAAAATTCGAGATTTGTTTTTCCGATCGAGTAAGACTATTTAAAATTAGTTTTACTAGATTAAATAAATATTCGCAACGAGTCACATTATCAATGCCAATATTTTTCTCAACCAGTCATAATGTGACACAATCCAGTATGACTCGTTGAGAATAAACGAATATTTATTAGCTAATACTAGCATATACTAAGGGGTATAATTATACTCCGACCTTGTATAAATGTAAGGGAAACTTTTACTAACATCGCCTTTTATCTAGCGCATTCGTTTTTAATAATTTTATTATTTTCTTAGTACTTGTTATCAGTTGTCAAATACAAAAGCATCCTGTAGTGTAAAAGGAATTCTATTTCGAGCTAGATGGCGAACGTTCTAACACTCTGTATGGAGCAAAGGTAGCTATGACGCGCATACACAAAGAGGGATTTGGGTGCAGTGTGAGCTTCGAAAATATTTATGACGTTTGATAGACTGTTTTGTGTCGCGCGCCTTCGTCGTCTCGTCTGCCTCAGATTTATTCCTGCAGAGCGATTCTGTAAACATTGTTCTCGAAATTTGAATGAGAATCCGAAACACTAGCGAACATAACGGCAGTGACTACATCCGATGACTTTGTCACGTTCATCGAAATCAAATCAAGCCCAGGAGAATTAAGAGAGCACTTATTAATTATTAACGCGGCATTTTTGAAATATTTTACCACCACGTTTTAGTCTGTCATGATGAAAAAGTGTTGTAATATACATAGAAATTTATAACTAAATAAGATATAAAAACTACCATCGATTATATTACAGTTTCATAAATACATACTTACATACTAAAAATAACATTGTATATTAAACCTCTCTCTCTCTTAAGTCGACCCCTCACTGCTGAGGGTCGTGATGTTGCCAAATGGTTAATGAAATAAGTAAATGACCCAAGACATGTCACACTGGGCTACCAAAAAGCGCCATCTATTTCGCGCCATTCTGGAGTGGAGACCACGTCTCGGCAAAAGTAGTGTAAGACGCCCTCAGGAGAGGTGCAGTGACGATTGGCGCAGGATGGCTGGCAAGTGCTGGATGCGAGAGGCCCGGGACCGATCATAGTGGCGAGCATTGGGAGAGGCCTATGTCCAGCAGCGGACTGATGTGGGCTGATGATAATGATGATGACGTTTATGAAATAAGGACAGATTTACTTGTTTCTTTATGTGAGTTGACCCTGCACCGGTCAGTACCGATCTGCACAGATTTATCTGTACTGGAAACCTGTTTTTTTTATGTAAGCACTCTAAGTTGAAGCAACTATTATTCTACCTAGATAGGTACATACTGTATTTTGTACCTACAATTTTATTGTTGTAAATATATTGATTTCGATTGGTTGTTTGTCCAGTGATGAGTCGTCTTATTCCGACGTGGCGCGGCTCCGGGAGCGGACGCGGGCGATGCTGGAGACTCCAGCAGACCCCCTCGTGCCGCACGCGCACTCACAGCCCAACAGCCGCAGGATGTCCTCGGACGCGGAGGCCAAGCTGGCCGCTAACCTCAACACGCGGTAAGCGACCATAATGCATTACTATGGGCCGTATCTTCTATTTCTTCTCATGGGTAAGACGCCCATGTTCCCATTTTATTTGGGGTCGGGCCCCTTTTGTAGGTACTTTTGTGAAAGGATACACGATACCGGGTTATTTATTATCTTCAGTTAAGGGCCGTGGACCACCGTGGACTACCACGTCTGACTGAAATATGTCATAGCATGAATTCTGTCACCCGTACCTATTCACAAACGATCTTCTCTATGAAGACTAACAACAATACGAGTATGCGAAGTAAGGCATTTAAAATGGCGATCGCCACTCAAGTGTTGTCTATGAATAGATTTTTGGGTACGTGTGCTTTCGCGCAACGTTTAACCACAGCACCATAGTAAAGTTTGTGTATACGGGTGTTATTCCTTTTTAACGCGACTGAAAACGTATCTAAAAGGAGCTATGGAGTTCTAAAAGGGTTGTGTCCGACAGAGAACAAAACAAGCAGACATAGCTCACTGGATTAACAAATTTAATTAGGAGGCCGGCTATATTAGCCGCTAGCTGGTGAGGTGTTTAGGTACTCATCATCATAGCATTTACCTTTTGATTGGACCCGCCAAATAAAAGCTGGCAGAGCTCTATAGACGTAGAGAAGCCCGTATCTATCGTTTTGCGGCACTCCTCGTTAATAGGGAAAATTGTTCTTATATAGGTACTAATATTGAAACCTTGCTTGATTTGCATTATTTTTGTTTATATAACAGTCGACCTTCGGCCATAATCGCGGCGTTCCGTCGGCCGTCGCAGGCGCTCGCGCTGTGCGCGGCGACGCAGAGGAGATTCCTCTCGGAGCTAGCTCCTCACTCCCGCGCCTCCGTCACCTCCACCATACACGAGCCCCCGCCCTCTGCCGCGGAGATAATGGGACAGTAAGTATCAGTAGTCCACCACACATAGATATTATGTATGTTAAGTAGAAACTGACCGAATATTCGGTTTCAGGTAGTTTCGACACTTTCCACCAAACATCTAGCCTTTCCGCCATTTTTGACCAAAACCGAATCCAACATGCACTTATAATTTTAAGTAAGTTTTAATTTTAGTTTTAACTGAAAAACCTGTTTGGGTTGGTACAGATTAATTAGCATTCGCCAAAGTTACACACATATCGCTCTACTTCCTACTCGAAACGAGAGTTAGGGAATACATTCAGAGTATAGTATAATTATGTATTCAGACGATAAGAGATGCACGACAACCTCGATGGTATAAGTTCATTTCCCCGCTTATTACGTATGGTGATTCAAATGATTGATCATCACATGTCATAATAACAGCTAAATAATGAATTCTTCAAAAACTTTGAATTCACTAAACCGTTTGCACTAGAGGTAAATTTAAAAAAACATTAACCGGTTCATGGCCCTCAGTTTAGACGACATAACGGATTTGTATTTGTCACCCTTTGTGACTATACATAGTCCAATAGTCTAATCAGTTCACTATAACATTTCTGGAACTACACATGCCGTTAATTTCTAAAGTCCTCTACCAAAATAAGCGAGCCTACATACATCAAGCAAAGCCTCTGAGAGACGGCGGATGTGCGCGACAGCGGACGTCTTACGTCACGTCCTAACCGCACACTCACCATTTCATCACCCACCACTCTCATAAATACAATTAAAGCTATAAACTTACAAACACAATATGCTTCTGAAATAACATTGTAATCACTTTAAGGTCAATTATAACTAGAGTAAATATCGTATTTATAAATAGATGCATAAAATAAGGTGTGCTATACCTATCTCTAACTTTTTTGCCCTGTAGAAACAGACACTTAACAAACATACCCTTGTCTGAGAAATAATTGCAAAATGATTATAGGAATACATTGCTAGGTAACTCTATAGGAACACTTCACAATTTAACAGATCATTGTTTAGGGAAATCCGCCGTCTGTAGTATGAGTAGTGTACCAACCAGACGATGTCTTTGACTTGAGCAATTTCCCAAAAGTCCCAAAGCCAAATCAATTTAAGAAAGTTCGTTTTATAAATTGATCCAACCGGCCGATCCAAAAAGTAGAATAGCAAAGTGATTAAACAGTGCAGGATATTATTGTGTGCAATCTATAATTACGTTAACATAATCATGTACCTATCTATGCCGGCAAACACAAAGGGCATCCCCTTACAAGCCGAAATGCTTACTTAAAAGGCTGTCTTTAGATACGTCAATGAATTAAGTTTGAATGAGGTAGGAGACCCATTTAGAGGTGAATATTATTCAGTTGGATAGCGTCATGGCGGCCGCATTATACCTCGACAATGCTCAGCGCCTCGCGTCAACACCATTCAGGAGCACCCTTTATTTGTTAATAGACAGACAGGTTGACAATGCCGCTGTGAGCATTCACTACATACGCCTCCGATGGAGGTAATTAAAATGAGAAAATGTTTATGTCACTGTCATATCGTGGGGTCACATTCATGCTAACCTGCCTAGTGACAACAAGTACCACTAACTATAGATAGATTAGATAGGTACTCTTATGGAGTGCAATATAAATCATAAATATTGACTTAGATCTAGAAAAGTACACTTTTTGTACAATTTAGTTCTAACTTTATACTTGTGTACAATATACTATCGTCTTTTTGGCATTAGGGTAAACAAACAAGCAGTCAAGTGGTAGAGGAACTTATTCTAGAGTCGTTTTGTCACAACCAGCGACCAGTATAATGTTCCCACTCTAAAATTTACCTATTCGAATGTACATACAGATATTAACATGACTTTTTTATTTTGTTATGTCAAACCCATGGTACTTACTACTTTGTGCGTAATAATACTTCCATGATCCTGTCAAACTGTTTTTAACGTTCCGTTTCATGATTGCAAACTCTTCTTCTTTAGGTCATATAAAGGCAAAATTATCATAACGATTACTTTATTATGTGTATAATAAAGGATCCAAAATTAGTTCTTTCTAATGCAAAAAAACAACGTAACATAACTCTTTTGTATTATGTAGAGTACAGCAATGTTCTAGTGGTGACGGCCGTTGACATCCATGCAGCTTTTTTATAAAGAGCGTTCAAGACGTTCTCACTCCACCTGATGGTAAGCGGTAGTGAGGTCCTAGTGTTAGGTCGACAGGCACACCAGGGCGCGCTCACGCTAAAGGCCCACGAGATGAGAGATTATTATGATAAGCGCCATAAAAACCTTTTTTAAATAAACCTTTATCTACTACAGTATTATTTTATATGTTTCAGTGAAGCTCTAAGCAAAGCGCTGTCCGTTTTATACGCCAAGCTATTAGTAGTATTAGGACTGGCATTCCCGGTAACTGAAGTCATTGCAAATGGTGTACCAGAAGCATACTACCAGGTATTTCAAAACTATACATATATTAATTAGTATGAAGATTGTCTTGTTGGAAATATAGTGAAAAGTCTTCTCGATCAAGACAAGTCTCTCGGTCGATAGTGACTCTTTAACATCATCCTGCAAAAGTCCACTGCTGGACATCACAGGCCTTCCCCAATGACAATTGTCATTTGGGGGATTTACCTTATTCAAGTCGGTTTTATTTGTAGCCAAGTAAACGCTGCTGTCCGTTTCCTGATATACTCTTAGTCGTCTCCTATGACACCCATGCTATGAGATGACTTACTTGACTTATTGTCCTATGTCCCCTGGATGGGGCAAAGGGGGTCCACAGTACGTCGCCATCCCTCACGGTCCTGAGCTTCGCGCTTCACTTCGCTCCAGGTCATTCCTATCGCCTGCTATGAGATGGGGTTGTCCTATTTAATCAGGAACTGAGTTGATTACCTATATTTTCTATTTATGAATTACTTATTTATATTATTTCTATATAATATATACTTAAATACTCACTATTTTGTTTTAGGGTTTCTACTTATACCTGTATCTGGTATCTGTATTATTCGTAGTATTCCAGTACGCAAACATAATGCGGCAGAAAGCCGTGAACATGATTATACATACATACGGTAAGATATTAACCTTCACAGAGCTAAACAAAACAAATAAAATAGGTACACACAGTTTGGGTGATTAGCCACATTTGCTTAACAAAATGCGACATTAAAATCACATCTTGTTTGCATAATTACGCGCGCAAAGAATATTGCCTTCTTTAGTTTTCATTCCACTAACGTTTTCAGCCATTCGTATAAATGTACCGGAAAATTTCTTTCACCTTTACATATAGCTGTATAGACACACACGCTCTTAATGAGCCTTAAAAAATACACATTTTAAACAAAGCTGTACGGATACGTAATTAAAACATTTGGTTTTACAGAGGATACCGACAAAGAAGATAAAAATGGCAAAAGTACGCCAAGTGAAAGACCTAAACCTAAAGAAACTAGTTTATCGAGATATGGCAGTTTCTACCTAAGGTTGGGAGCTATAGGTATATTTTTAAAACTTTATATTTTGCTGATGGATTTATCCCTTTTTTAGTGCTTTCTGTTCACGAAAAGTTGACATTATTTTTATTGCATTCTATTCTTACAGCTTTTGGTATCGGTTCAATGGTTCACAGTGGTTTGGAGTTTGGAGAGTACTTTGAAATGGCAGACAATTGTCGCTCTGTGCTAACAGCGGCCACTCCCGCCCTACGCATGGCCCTCACGTTAGCTCAAATGCAGTTCATATTTCTTACGAACAAAGACATCGAGACGGGCAGCTTCAAAATGCTACAAAGGTTCGGATTCATGCACATGATAGCTACGAACCTCTGTGAATGGTTATACGTTTTAGTAGAGGAAACAAAACACGAGATTCATCATTTAGAACATGCTATAATGGTAGCACATAACAGTACTCATGGAAATGTAACGGAATCGTGTCGCAGGTCAAATATCATGGGAAGCCTGCTACAGAATGCGTCCCCCTTTTTATTCCCATGCACTATTGAATACTCCTTAATCTGTGCCGTCATACTGTACGAAATGTGGAAAGAGGTAAGTTGATATTTATTTCATCATCATCATCAGCCTATTACAGTCCACTGCTGGACATAGGCCTCTCCAGTTGTTCGCCACTTAGAGCAAACATCTGGAAAATATACCCATAATCGATATTTATTTAGTGAAATGAAAATCACTCAATAACTACTTGTTTAATAAATTTTCAACATCATGGTAATAGTAAAGTACTCTATAAATGGTAAAAACTGAGCTAAACACATATTGAAGTGGTTTTCTATAAACCACTGTTGAACAGTCACACACAATAAGATAACTTTCTTGTTTCCAGGTCAAATGCACTCCCGAGGACTTCGAAAAGAAATTTAAGTATATTCCTAAAACTAAATCTCGAAATAACTCTGTTACTCCGGAGAAAATTCTTCAACAGTTCGGTAAGTGTTTGCCTAAAATTCAGTGGTCAAGAAAGTGCTTAGAATTTACGTGAAAGATATAAATAATATCTACAAGTTACCTTATTCGCAATAGACTGATAATAAAATAAACCATTGTATTTTGAATTTATGAACTTCATTTGTGAAAATAGTTAAAATAGTTTACATATTTAAGTCATATTTCAATGTAGTCTTTACCGCCTATCCTTTAACTAAATGGTGAAGTTGACCAAATTTCTCAGTTGTTTAGTAGGTACCCACAGTACAAGCTTCGACATAGTTTTGTAATAGAAGGCGCTGTGTGGCCCAATATAGTATGTGCGGGGTTATTTATTTATTACAAATTGCGTCACCGTAGTAGCGTATGTAAACTCAAACTTATGCCCAGACGTTGACCCAAGATCGGACTAATTTCCTGAATTAATTTTATGTTCTAGCTGGTATGCTCGGAGTGGGCACTCCTCAGGGCAGCCAAGCGGCTCTGCATCACTTCTCCTTGGACTGCTCCCACACCCATCGAGGGCTTTTCGCCGGGATCCTGGTCATTGTACTCACTATCATATCGCTTATAATGTTCTTCGTACTCGCCAACAGTCCTGACACCATCAACGTAAGAACTATATTCTAACTAATAATTAAAAATTATTACAATAGATGAGATCAAAATTAAGTAACAGATTAAAAACGATTAGCATAAGATGATGCGTATCGGTAAGTCAATGTGCTAAAGTCTATTTTAAATGCAGCTCGTAAACTTTTGCTGACAATCGTGCTAACACGATACGAAAACTAATTTTAAGTTCTCCACAGCATTAGTAAGCGAGCTTACATCACCAAAACAATCATTTTATGTCATTTAACTCTATATATTAATAACAAGTAACGTTATATACCTACTCGTATAAAAGTGAAACAGATCGAACATGCTTAACAACAGTAACATAATATTAAACGTTGTTAGTTGTGTTTGGAAAGAATAAGAAATGATTTATGATGGGACACAACAACATGTCATATCTGTAAATTTTTGAATATGTGCTGCCTCAGAAAGGCTTTCACTCAACATTTTGTCATGTAATCCACACGCGAGCCCAAAACCACAAATAAAGCGAAATAGATGTACTCGTATTTTGTAATTCTAGAATAGCAACAGTTAGTTTATTTATTTATTTAATTAGTTATTATTTATTTAGTTATTAGTTACTATTTATTTAGTTAATTTAACGAATGATAAAGTTTGTAAACAATTTGCAACAATTAAAGTAAAAATAGACAACACGTATTTCATTCCAAAGTGTAAGTTATCTCTTTTGCAGGATGCTATATTTGAAGTCAACATATGTGAACTGATTTTGTACTCAATCACGATACTGGTATCGTGTATCGCATTAAAGGAAATGAGAGTATTGCCGTATAAAAGGAAATCACAAGGTAAATAATCTGATTAACGAGAGCACATTAGGGGAACATTTTTAACAATTTCTTTTTATTTTTTGAAAACTAATGAGTTAACACTAAGCGAAACTAATTGGGAATATTAAAACTTAGCCAACAAATTTATTAACGACAAAACAAAGAGTACACACATTACTTGATTTTCGGCCAGATTTTCGCTATTGTGACCTTTTCTGGACACAATTAGATAGAGGGGAGGAGGGTAACTACAGGGCTAGGTGGTGGCTTGCTCAATCGAGTTAGCAATAAGTATTAATTATGTATTAACTTTTGAAATGTGTGTAAGTTGGTATTTCACTAGCTATTATTGGTAATTCTAATTAATACTTCAAATTAAGCGCCAATTCGCCAGTAGCGCGCGTAGTCTCACTCACTTTGTTGACGCGCTGTCATGCATCAGCGCGTATACTGCGTTGTGATTGGCTGCGACGACGACGACGGCAGAAGCGTGTAGATGATTGGTTGGAAGCGCCTAATAGTGGCGCGAACATAGCTTAAAAAGTGTTTTCATGTGTTTACCAGCGGTGCTCGGCTTGGACACGTCGCTACTCATTCTGGCGCAGACCGGCATGTTCGTGTACTGCATGTTCAGCTTGATAGGCGGCCACCACACGCTACAAAAGAGCAACAGCGGCGGCCTTACCGGATTCTTTGCGGAGTTCCTGTCTTTCGTCCAGGTACTGACTTATAGAGGCATCTAAATTAAATATTCATTCATTTAATCATTAATTGAAACTTAAAAAAATTTAGGGATAAAGAAACAGTAGGTAAGTTATAGAGCATAATTATTAAAAACTACGTCTGTTTCTTCAAGCTAATCTCCACAACCACTGGGCGGATTTGAATGAAACTTTTACAGTTCTAGAAATAAATAAATAATAAATATCTAACACAATGATATACGAGTACATTGGCCCGGTTCTAAAGCAACTTAAATTGTGTTATGGAAATTGGAATCAACGAATGTAGCACCACAAATATATATACCTAAATAAGCAAAATGATATCGTACCTGGTTAAACAATTAATGATTTAAACTATTTCCAGACTATTCTGCAATCGTTGTTCATAATTGATGCTTGGTGGCGGCGCTGCGGGTCCTCGGAGCAGCGTCGGGAGAAGCCCGGCAGGCAACTCGTGACCTTCCTGCTCGTGGCCAACATGGCCATGTGGGCTATCAACACTTTAGAAAAGGTATGCCTCTCCAAAACATAAATGCGATTTTAATACCCTTTAAATGCCAGTGACGTATGCGTCGACAATAGAAGATTTTCTATTGTGTCTCGGTGGTCAAAGGATTAATGAAAAACTGCTAGATATACATAAGAGAGGTTAAAAAATACAAGTAGAATAGAATATGTTTATTTGGTAGTAGGTATATTTCTATAGTTTGTGAGATTACGATACGGTAGGTACCTAAACTGCCCCCCTGGGGGCGCCGCACCACTCAGGCCATTGGCCCCATCTTGGAAGAGTGGATGCGGCGCCCTCACGGGGTGGTGACGTACCGGCTGACCCAGGTCCTTACAGGGCATGGGTGCTTCGGCCGGTACCTATGGAGGATCGGGAGAGAGCCCGATCCTCTTTGCCGTCATTGTGACAGTGGCTCGGAGGACACGGCAGAGCATACGCTTCAGCATTGCTCTGCCTGGGCCAGTGAGCGCTCCGTCCTCGTCACTGTCGCACAGGACCTCGATCTGCCGCAACTCTTGCGGCAGATGACGGCGTCGGAGGAGACCTGGCGAGCGATGCTCGCATTCTGCGAGACAGTGATCTCGCAGAAGGAGGCGGCGGAAAGAGAGCGTGAGGCCGCAGCAGACGCGCCCGCTCTACGCCGCCCCCGGCCTGGGCGTCGCCGGAGGGCTTACAACGCATCGTGTGCCCTCTGAGCCTCTCCTCCGTGCTCCGAGTGGTAAGCGCGGGGGCGCGAACCACTCAATGGGGCGTAATGGTGTGGTGGGTGCAGCCACACCGTTGCACGAGGTCCGCCCGGGGCGCACTCAAACGCTCCCCGGAAGCCGGGGGTAGGGGTATTTGCCCTCCCCGGACCAGAAGTGCCGGCCGCTTGTCATCTGCGGCTGGCTGGGGCAGGCGGGGATGTGGCCGTATGCTTCGGCGCTACCCGTATCCCTGCCATTTGCTGCCCACTGGCGACACAGGGGGGTTTAGTGGGTATACCCTCTCATTTTGGGAGGTGTGAGTCCCACACACCATGCCGACTCCCCCCGGAGGCGGCATGAAGGTGCGTAATGCATTCCCCTCTAAAAAAAAAAAAAAAAAAAAAAAAAAGGTACCTAAACTGCTCTCTAAAGTGTTAAATAAAACTTGACTCGATTTTGGCTAGGAATTCTGGAAAATATGAGGTTTAAAACTATCATCATCTACAGAGCGTACCTGTAGTATGTACAAAAAAATCTTATTTTAAGGCAAAGTGGTTGGCTTGTATTGGCGTATTTATTTAGTAGCAGTACGCACAAATTGGGCACCCATCGTCATAGCCTAACCTTGAATTTAACTCGACCCTTAGACCCTTCCATTTACCGAAAGGATTAGGCAACAGTCCGGCACGTTTGCACAATGCGGCTTTGGAGAACGAATAGTTAGGGACGCTCTCCTAATCACTCATAATAATTACGAAGCAGAAATTATATCATGTCAAGCAGACATCAGTTAAAACAACAATAAAGATATAAAATTACAATCGGTTAAAATAAAATTGGAACAAACTCTTTATGTTTGATGTCAGTATAATTCCCTGTATATCCAAATATCTCAATGCAATGACTTAACTACATATTATGAACGCTACGGAAACATATTAGATATCTATTAATAATATTAATAATCCAAAACATTACACGCTGGGCCATACATCGCCATCTACCCTAAAAACTAAATTCAAATTCAAATTTATTTATTGTATTATCACAGGTCTACATTAAAGTTGTTACAGTTATTTAGGTTCAGCCATGATATACCTCATGGAGGCGTACAATATACATAGTATAATAAGCCGTACTATGGGTGCTAGACAACTGATAAACTTACTTAGATACTTTTTTAATAAATAAACGGGCAGCAGCGTTCGCCTGGGTGCAAATAAATCCTACTACGGTGACCGTAGCAGGTTTTATTTCAGCTGGCCTGCGAAGAGTGGTGACTAAGGCATATCCCCCCAAAAGACAATTTTGTTATTGCGGGAAGCCTATGTCCAGCAGTGCACGTTTGCAGGATGATGGTGATTATAAAAGGTACTTTTTTTTTCAGAATCGCGCTGAGTTCAGACCAGCTCACCTGGACTTCTACGGGCCCTGGGCATGGACCATCATCACCCACGTGTCAATGCCGCTGGCCATCTTCTACCGATTCCACTCCACGATCTGCCTCTTTGAAATTTGGAAAAACAGTTTTAAAAACAAACCTATCTACCTAAATGTTTAATGGATCTACTACATGTAATAACGGAAAATGTTAGGGACAATAAATGCTATTTTGAGATGTGTAATTTTATTAACATTTTTTAACTTTATTTCTGGGAAATTTTCGTAACTTGATTGGAAATAAATTTCCATTTTTTTCATATTCGAATGGGGTAGCGCTTGACCCCAACTGGCCTGATCTTAAGCGATGTTAGAGTTTAAGGTGGAGCGCGCTCACCCAACAAAAACCGATTCACTCTCGCTTTGAAAATCTGAAATATACATTGTTCTAATCCCAAAGTTAGTAGCTTAAGCACTTGTGTTATGGGTATCAGAACAACGACGGTACCACAAATAAATACTTAAATACAAATTTAAACACCCAGACACAGAACAAACACAAGTGTTCTTCACACGAATGTTTGTCCTGGGTGGGAATTGAACCCACGACCCTTGGTTCAGAAGGCAGGGGTCACTACCAATTGTGCCACCGAGCCAGTCAAAATGAAAATCAACTTTTTCCCAGGAATTAATCGAATTCAAAAATACTATAAGTTTTCACAGAATACAAGTAGCAGATTAATAGTATTACGAATAACAACATATCTAACTGCAAACAAATAAATGAAAGTCAAAACTGCTTACTCTTTTTCTTCAACTTACCAAGATATCGACCTCCTCAGCCCTTCTGGGTACAGACAGCCTAACGACCTTATGACAAATTCTATGAAATTCCCCCTATACAATTTTCTGGTCGTCTGTACATTTAAATACCACTTCTATAGGTATGTCCTTTCAATACACTACCTATATTTATTCTACCAAATATGGGGAATCAGTATAAGTTATAATGTGGACTATGGTAGTACCTGTCATGTAAGTATTGAGAAATCAGTAAACGTATCTGAGAATTTGATAGCCCAAATTCCCAGAAGCGTACTTGTGGCCAAGACTAATACTTAATGCTATATCCGGACAAATGGACATTTAGATCGTGTCGGATCTATTAGCACGCGCCGCCCTTTGTCACGAACATGCAGCAACAATGCTTCGCTAATTACCTTCTACACCTAATTACTGCACCACCGCATAATTATTATTTCATTACGGGTGCCAATGGTACTACTTGATCTAATCCCATGTAATATTAAGTTATGTTAACCTCTCCTAAGTCTGTGGTTGGGTTATGCGACCACCGCGTCCACCGTACATGTGGCAAAGCACCCGTGAAGTGACTTCGGTCTAGTTTCAGGATCTGTCGGCGTCAGGTCATCATCATCATCATCATCATCAGCCTATTGCAGTCCACTGCTGGACATAGGCCTCTCCAGTTGTTTGCCACTTACAGCAAACATCTGGAGGATATACCCATAATCGCAATGCTGGGCAGGCGGGATGGCGAGCTCCTCGCTCAGGTGACGCTGCTGCCCGACACCGGTCTGTGGTATTTAGCTACGAATACAATTGTGATGGTTAAACCGCCACCAGTCAGTTGCCAGCGCCTTGTTTGTTATTATGCACCACGGGCAGGTGAGGTTGGCTTGGAGCGAATAGATGATAGGCCGCTCCCTTACATCCCTCAGGTCACAGGTGTCAGGTGCCAGAGCTATTTTACAGGCAGGCGTGCTGGTGGCAACTGATTGTTTTAGTTCCTGTCCGTTGCCGCAGTGGCATATTATTTTTATTAGGTCTCTTAGCTTACGCCCGCAGAACGAACGTTTATTCGCAAGGAGTCATAAGTAGGTACTGAATCCGGCTACACTTTAGAAAAATAGTTCCATTAGCACTGTGTCTCGACAAGAATATTTTATTCTCATCAAGCAACACTGGCCTGGCATGTCCAGCAGTGGACTGCAATAGGCTGTTGATGATGATGATGATGAAGCAACACTGTACCCTGAATTTTTTTTTCCATTTTTTGGTGATTCGTTGCATATTACGGATACGACCGGTTCAATTTAGGAAATTAATATTTTTAAATTGTCTTTGATATATGTATTTGTATGTGTCCAGGAGCGTTAACTAGAACATGAGAAAACCTTCGTTTGAGACCAATAGGTACTTGACTTATTGTCCCCTGGATGGGGCCTGTCTGTCTTGAGCTTCGCGCTTCACTTCGCTCCAGGTAATTTTTATCGCCTTCGCTTCTACAGCGATCGTCTGCCACCAGGATTGATACCGCCGTAGGTATCTGGGAATAGAACAAACCTAAGTTTGAGGCCAGTAGGTTGGTCTGATTTACAGTTATTTGATGAATTCGAAAAACCTGTTACCTGAAAATAGAACTAAGATGATCTCTATTTATTTATTATTATTAAGTAGTAGTACGATCTAATGAACTCACGAAACGTTATTATACAAGTATCTAAACATAGTAATCTTAGATTAGGTAAGTAGGTATTGATAGGATACATGCTACGTAGCGGAGGCCTATATAATCTTATTTTCTTTAGGACTTTTCTATTATTGTTGTTTTTATATCACCCCTGCATTCAAGCGAACGACATAAAACGAAGAATACTTATTAAAATTAGTCAAGCTATTTTTGAACCATCTTACAAACAGTAAATTCTCATTTAGTTAGGCATTTTAGATACATTATTAAGCTTAGAATTATTGCGTTAATAATGTGATGTTCTCATTAGGTAGGTATATGACATCATCAGTTTCTGAGTTTTTTTGTTTTGTCTAGCTTACCTACGTATGAGATAATGATCACTTATCTGAGCGGTCGCTGTTTCGCAGGTGACTAGTAGATTAACTATGCAACTGGGAATCAAATGTGACGATAAACTGAATCCGAATTCAAGTGTCATCAATGATAAATTACTTAAACTGTCATTGTTTGTGCCGAAAGGAACAATGGAAGACGTTATCGAAGAGGAAATATTGTAAGTGTTAAATACGCAAAATAAAAATGACACTGTTGTAACAAGTAAGATAAACAGAAACATTGAGTTTCGTAGTATATTTATTTATACCAGTATTGCCTAATATAGGTAACTAGCTGTGCTCGCGACTTCGTCCGCGTGGAATAGTTATTTTTTCCCCGTTTTCTATTACATTTTCCATTATTTCTTCGCTCCTAATAGTTGCAACGTGATATTATATAGCCTAAAGCCTTCCTCGATAAATGGTCTATTCAACACAAAAAGAATTTTTCAATTCGGACCAGTAGTTCCTGAGATTAGCGCGTTCAAACAAACAAACAAACAAACTCTTCAGCTTTATAATATTAGTTAAGATGTGACGAACTGTGAGAGTCTGTGGAACTTGCACCATATAACAGTGCCTATTAGCCGTGTCCCTGCCATCCGATGTCGTGTCCATCCAATAATTAAATGGGTCGGAGGGAATCAAATTAAATAGTTTCGTCGCACACTCTAAAAAATAGAACTGATAGAATACCAAGAGACAAGCAACTTTGCGACGTTGTTCCTCTTCGTCATAAAGTAAGTTTTCTTGCGTCTCAAAGGACTCCAAGCTGATACTTAGTAGATCCACCTAACGGTGCAAACAGTCCATTCCATGTGTGTGCTACTGTTCTCACACTATATGAAATGCTGACGCGTCTTCGTGGGAATCCCAAGCTTAAGATTTTGTAGCATTGAACCTAACTAGGTTAGCTTCACCCCAAATTAATACTGCCCTAAGAGTTAGAATTCAAGCTCAATTCAAGCTTCAACTTCCCTCTTAAAGGTGTTAGGTACTGTATTATCGCACTGTCGCCTGGACAGCACCCGTCCCTCCCATTAGGCGTGATTAAGCTATCAATAAAATTAAGCCTTCTATTCTCAGGAATCCGGATACAAAAGCTTCCAAATATCACGCGCACATAGAACACTACGAGCATGGCTTGCACCATTACCACCCCCATCGTCAGACTACTACGAGCCTCGAGCGAAAGATTCGACGCTACAGCCGGTAAGTAACTTAACGATTTAATAATAAATAAATTCTATGATGATGCAGTAACATAACCATGGATAGTATCTTTATAATAGGTAAATAGACTTTATATCAGAAGATAATACATTGTAATGGTGATACAGTTATTAAAATCCGTTCAGGAGCCTAAACGAAGGGTCGTGGACTCGTGGGTTCGATTCCCATCCGGGACAAACATCTGTGTGATGAACATTTTGTGTTTGTAAATAGAAATACAAACACCCAGACACGGATTTTATCTTCGTTGTTCTGACACCCATAGTACCTACACAAGTGCTCAAGCTATTTACTTTGGGATCAATGCAATGTATGTGATGTTGTCTGATATTTACCTATATACGAGTATATTTGAATATTGTCTGTTAAAACGAAAAGACCGCCTAAATTTCACTTTAGTATCTTTGTGCCTACTTTCTAGTCAACTGTTTGATGTGTTTTAAATAATATTCTATTTAAAAGTATAGATTGTAAACTACGATAACTTTCTTAATTAAAACTATCAAAATACGTCATCAAAATACTGCAAATGGCAAATCCTAAAACGTTTCCTAGATTAAAATTCTGCAAAGTCAAGCTGCAACCGAAGGATCGCTTTGACATCTAATTAAACCTATGATAAGAAGTGGGAGCTTATGCGCGGCTAAGGGTCTTACCACATAGAAAGTTTAAAGCGGAACTAAATTAGTAGAGCTTTAGTATATGTTTTTTCAACTTTGTACCAGCGTAATTCACAAGACATTCGCAGAAGCGCATACACTTTTGCCGAAATCCACGCGCGTTTGTCTCGGTTCTGTTCGATTTACGTTTAATTTATTCGTTAAATCTCCAGTGTGGTAATGTCCTAAGGCAAGAAGGGGCCCGGTGCATGCGGCTCGTTAGTAGGGCCGTCTGAAAGTGACACCGCCGTCGCTAATTACCCGAGAGGACAACATCTCCGGACCACTCGCTTGCATACTGCAGCCAGCATAAATATAGGTACCGGATTAGCACTATTAAAGCCTGATTATCCACCTGCGTTTATTGTTTGAGCCCACAAATGCTAGACCGTTTGTATACCACGTGCTATGACGACAGCCAGACATGTTATTTTTTTATTTAGTTTCTAATAATGATAACATAGTCAAACTACCTGTAGGCAAAGTTTCAATTGTTGTCATACAAGTCGGCTTGTAACTCGCACAGTGTTTTAATGTTCTCGTGATTCACAACTTAGAGCCTTTATATGACATTAGATCTTTTATTTTTACAGTAAATAAATGAGAGTAGCAATTTCTAAGCTAATACTCGTATTTCAGAATACTAGCTTCGTTTCTCAAATATATGAGGAAATAATTTACAATATTTCTTAAATAAGTTATATTTACGTATCTATACCTTAATTTGTACATGTATTTATATTTTGTTAATAATATGTATATTCAGACCATACGAACGTAATAAGAAGGTAAGGTATATTTGTGGTGCCTTCATTGATTCCGATTTCAATAACACAAGCGCTTAAAGCTAGGTAGGTATTTACTTCTATTCGAAATCGGATCCATGTAGGTATGTGATGTTGTGTGATATTTACATACCTATTTATTTATTAGAGATTTTAAGTCTTCAAACGCAAATAATTATTTTTTAATTAAATTATTTCTGCTATCATACTGTCCTCCTCGCTCGGAATTTATTTATTTCTTTAGCAAAATTAGCTTTAAAAGTAACACAACGCTTTCTTGATTGAAGACATTTAATAGACAAATATTTTATTTAACATGTCTGTGTTGGATATTTCAACATATTAAAGGAGTAAACATACATAAATATCAGTATTCTTTAGCATTTTAACCCTGTCACGAATTATCACTAATTATTTACACACATGTTGACATGCGTTACTCACTCGAGACGCTAACATAACACCTTCGGATCGTTCGCTACAGTTTAGAATACGCCTGAGCGCATCAACAACGCAACTATATTTCGTTGCAAATCGATATTAATTTGTGAAAAAGTGTTCCTCGATGATTAAAATTGATTCCCAATATACGGCGGTGAATTAGTGATGAAAAATAAAGAGAAAACCAATATGAATCCCGGCAAGGAGAGGCGAGAGCGCTCGGAGCCCCTGCTCGCGGTGCCTGAGGATGAAAGGTGAGTCGAGACGCTTCATTAAGACG
The DNA here is from genome assembly GCA_031163375.1 of Conogethes punctiferalis. Lineage (NCBI taxonomy): Eukaryota > Metazoa > Arthropoda > Insecta > Lepidoptera > Crambidae > Conogethes > Conogethes punctiferalis. The sequence continues at coordinate 7,049,692 of CM062085.1, read as the reverse complement.
CACTATTAGTCGATAAGCGCTGGCACAAACAAAACAACTTCGCCGTAACATTATATCGACACCTGTTTATTCCGCGAATAAATCGGGCCGGTTTAACTTCACTTTTAGCGACTCATTTGCGCCGCTAACGAACGGACTAGACGCCCGCCCGATTGGACACCATCGGAAATTATCTTTCAAAAACATAACTAGTTACTATAAACATAGTATTGGATCTGTATGCACTACTGGACGAAGACGTTTAAAAAATATATTTTAATATTTTTACCTGACTAAAATGCATAGATCTTGCCTCAAAGTTAACGTTGTTTTTCAGTAATAATAGGATTTAATCCTAGTTCTATGCATTATAATTAGCGCGAAGACACTCGTGATGCCGGATCTAAAATGTGATCTACCTATTCGCTGACTAAATATGAAAATAGTATATCGATTACTGTAGGTAAGTTTTTTTTTTCATCAGGCCTGAAACCGTTTTTTTTCTACTAAGTACATAGAAAGCAGGAAGGTAGGCAGGAAGGATTCTTTATAATATTAATATAAATTTGTATCTAGGTATAGATGAAGTGTAAAAACTAAGTACGCTGAAAACAAAATTATGGGTTCAAGCCATGATTCTCAAGTTGATAATAGAATTGATATCCTGGAAAATTTTGATACCTATTTTCCACAACTTACTGATAATGAATATCTGACATTTCATACAATTTCTCTGTTGTGGTATGACGTTTACTCTACTATTGTAGGTAAGTATTATATATCTAAATATGTACAAAATACCTTTGTTCAGATGCAAAAACATGTCTTCTTAAATGAATGGTTTCTTAGCCTTGATTGGTAGTGGAAGCTATTATGAAATAATGGCTTCCACACTGTTGTCAATTTTCTATTGTATCAGCTTAATTAGTTTAAGTTGTACCTATTACACTTTTGTCTTAAATGCTTGTTTGTTTGTTGTAATTGAGGTGGGCGCTCACATTGGCGACACAGTTCTAAGGTTACTGACCAGTATTAACGCAAACAATAATTTGTGTGAATTATAAGAAAGAATGGGATGTAAGGAAGCGGCCTATCATCTTTTCCCTCCATGCCAACTTCACCTGCCCGTGGTGCATCCTGCCGAATAACAAACGAGGCGCTGGCAACCGAATGGTGGCGGCATTAAATAGCATAGACCGATGACGGCCAGCAGCGTCACTGGAGCAAGAAACTACGCCCTGAGATCGCCAGCCCTCCTGCCCAGCCAGCGCGGCGATTATGGAGGATACTCCAGGTGTTTTCCTTAAGTGACGAACAACTGAAGAGGCCTATGTCGTGCAGTGGATAGGCTAATGCTGATGATGATAAGAAAGAACCAATATTTTTCTATGGGTATTATGCAGCGCCAGAAAGATAACATGTATTTTTTTTTATATAGTAGCTGTCCCACCTATTATACCTACTACCTATATCGACTTATTAACTGCCTCGTTAGTTTTATGACAAGTGCCGACTAAGAATCGAGTAACCCCAATTCTTACTTTTGTATCAAGAAATGTGATAGCCCCGGATTCAGGGATTGGCGGTGATGCACCCACGTGCATTAGAAAGAATCTTAGTCTGAGAATCTTCGCCTGATCTCGCCTCGGTCGTGACCAACTATCGTCCATTGTGTCGTCATCGGGTTATGAGAGTGAAAGAACACAAGGAATAAGCGTGTGCTCAAACACAGGTACACTCTCACCTTATATATGTCACCGGAAAATAGCAAGAATCGTAAGTTGATCAATTTCCTAGGTAGTTGATTAACTTTCGGAAAATAACAAACGGTAGTTGAAATGTATTATTTTACGCAATTGATTTCAGTAAATTGATCACCGTACGGTATCTAGCAGGAATTTAATAATTTACGATTTTGACACAAGTAAAATCGTCCTCAAATGGGCCAATCGTTGCTTAATGTACTATTTAACGGTGCATTATTAACCCGTTACTTAATACACTGTTCCCTGATTGGTTGACGGTATAACATCACGCGAGTCATTGAACCAATCAACGTTCACCTCGCCTTCGTCGGATTATGTAACGGCACCCCGTAAATTGATCAATTTACTAAAATACATACGTTAAATAATACATTTCAACTGCCGTTTATTATTTTCCGGCAGTTGATCAACTACCTAGGAAATTGATCAACTTACGATTCTTGCTATTTTCCGGTGACATATATACGTATATGCCTTGGGAGCAAATAGGCTAGTCTCCTTAGAGGTTGGCCGCTCGGACCGGAATTCGTCAGAAGGGTATTACGAGTATATCTACTTTTTTTTTATAGTAGCTCGATATAATTGCTTCCCTACGCCTGATGGAAAGCGAAAGAGAAGCTCAAGTCACTGTGTCAACGGGCAAGTAACTTTTCAGTTGCCACTGCCATGCCATACACTAACTAACCTTCGACGAGCTCCGGAAACCCTACTCACCAGCAGAAACACGACCAGGAGGTCCTTCCCCGGACGGGCAGCTCAATTCGAGCAAAGATTCGCTATTCCCTAGCTCTATTATTTACTTCCAGGGAACATCCCCCCCACTTCCTCCCCCGGCTGAGCGTAGTGCTGCCCGCGAGCACCAGCTCGAGCGTGGAGGATGTGTCTGCGCCGCCGCCGCCGCCGCCGCCCAAACGTCGGCCACTTTCGCACGGCGAGTATGTACACAGCTATCATGCATCATATCTGATTTTCATACTATAAATGTTACGGACTGGCCGCATGGCGGCCAACCTCCTTCGAGGTTATACTTTTTTATATTTACGTTTATCTTCTGTTCTATAAAAATCCTCGCGTGTGCTTTCCAATCGTTTGTGCGTGGTGCGTGTTATTTTTATTTTCTGTTATTTTTCACTTTTATATTATATTTAATTTCCTTTGAGCCTCCCTTTTTCTTCCCTTTTCCTTTTCCCTCCGTTCGTAATAATAAACATATATGTATACCTAGACTTTGGAGACCAATGACGGGCAGCAGTCACCGGAGCGAGACGCTACGCCCTGCGATCGCCAACCGCCCACCCGCGTGGCGCTTAAAGCCTCCAAATGTTTAACCAAAGCAACAACTGACGAGAAATGTTCAGGAAAATGTCTTTACTGAGCAAAGATTTTGTATTGTTGTTTATAATAATCGACATTATACAACAATATAGCTATTCATTATTTAAAAATTTTAAACGGTAAGACGCAAAAATCCTATCTATCCACAAAGGTTAGAAACTCACTTTTTTATACCTCAAAATTAAAGCTCATGAGCGCAGTCGCCAGTTTGGGGGGAATATCTTAAAAGGGATTCGTTGACAATCCAATATTTTGGTTGTGTACCTACCTATTATACCTACTCGTAGATAGGTAATCTTAGCATTTGTAGTGATATCAATAGGGATTTTTCGACCATATCATAATAAATAGTCCTATGACTTTGGAATGCCTATTTCCGATAAGTATTTATTGCTTAGGTGCAATAAATAAAATTAATAATCTAATTAAATTATGCCGTTTCAACAGGCGCATAGGGATGGAAAATCAGCAAATTTTCAAATGTGGACTATTTCGTTAATTGAGTTAATGCATCATATTATTGTTTTCAGTGAATCAATGACAGTGGTGCTATCAGCGTTTTACGCGAAATTATTAATAGTTTTAGGAGTCGCGCTGCCGGTCACGAGCACCATACAAAATGAACTCTACACTAATATCGCCTCGGACGTAAGCAAACATATTCCTCTATCATCTGTTTAGACAAATAGGGTAAATGCACCAGTAATGAGCCCTATGGAATGTTAACCTTCAAAATTTTAAAACATATAAAAATGTCACATTGTTTTTCGGTAGAAGTTCAGCTTGATACCGGAATGCATGTTATATAAACGATTGACCATCGTGTTGTATCAGATATAGGTTGTATAAAATGTTTCTTTCTATAACATAAATAAGTGTACCAACCAATAGGAAAATTAATAGCTTAATTACATACCTACATAACCAGCAGTATCCTTTAATTCACATCTTGCAAATTTTTCAGGTTTTCACCATGTATTTATACATAGTCAGCATGGCCTTTTTAGCGTACACATTCCATCATCTACGAATAGCCAAAATTGCGAAAAAGAAAGGTATGCATAATATAATTTAACATGGACTAACTTTAGTGCTAACTAATACCTACCTACTAATTAACTTTATCTTTAGTGACAGATGACAGATTTTAAATCTAATCTAAAAGTATTTATAAGTCTGTACCAACCCATGTACGAGTAACCCACGTCACTTTAAGTACAATAAAGATTTATTATTAAGTGGTGACCCCATAAAGCTTAAGAATCAATAGTTAGGAGTTAGGGTTGGGCCGGCATGGCGGTGGCAGCTGACAGGTAACTGACCAGCTACTTGCCCGTTGTCACCGCGACTTGGGCTTCTCTTTCGCTTTCCATCAGGCGTAGGGAAGCCATTATGTCGAGCCACTATAAAAAAAAAGTTGGTATGAGTTGTGTAATTATTTATTATTATTGTTTATTTATGCCTCACTGAGGTTGTTAATCAAGGTCGAATGATTGTTAACACCTTCTAATTTAAGAGAACATTAAACGCATCCGCTACGGCAGTTTCTACCTCCACATGGGGGTGGCTGGGTTCAGCGTGGGCTCCATAATCTACTCGTGCCTGCAGTTCGGTGGCTACTTCGACCTCGCAGGCGACTGCCAGCTTCTCATAGTGGCCATTAAGCCAGTATTGAGAATACTCTTCATGGTGGCACAAACTGTCTTCATATTCTCTTATACAGATGTAAGTAACAACGCTTATATATTCATGCAATTCGCTTATCCACTAAACCACATAATACCGAATTCGGCCATGAAACACTTTAGAACAGTGCTAATCAACCTTTTTTGACCAGGGACCGCTTTGATTTCTTCGTTTCTTGGAAATCGATGGCGATATTGAAAAGCATTAGCGGACCATAGCTTTCAAGATGCCAACGGATTCTGGGACCACAGATTGAAAACGAGGAAAACGATTGCTTAATACTTTAGATAGACTTAAATACTTGACTCTAAAGTCAGGTCAGCATTTTGACTAACTAACTTAATAACAAGGGAAAACAGGTTGGATGAAATCGATTCATAAGTAATGATAGGTATGTAGGCAGGTCATGGTTGATATGAGTGACGTCTCCAAGAACACCTTTACCCAAGTCAAACCAATTATGTTAAATTAAAGTTAAAATTTAAATTGTCCCAGCCGGAAAGTTTACTGGGAAGCCCAGGACCTTCAGATGCTCTTTGCTCTCGGCGAAGCCTTAGTTAAAGCGCCAGCGCCAAAATTTTCCTGTGAAAATTACTTCATTAGGCAGTAAGTAAGGAAATGTTACATCATTGAAGAAAGTAACAACATTTCGTCAAGGTCTGGAAGTCTGGATGATAATTCTCTTTTGGTCGGAAATAGGCCTGATTTAATTCTAGCCGAGCGCAAACTGCAGTAAACCGCTATTCCCCGGTCCCGGATTAGATCTAGAAACACTTTCCTGAAAGATTTTTTTAAAATTAAATCTTACATGCATCATTACATCTATACCTACGACTAGACAAAGGACAACCGTAGATGGGTAGGTATACTAAATTGACTGGCTAAATGGCTCGGGTACCTACAAAATCAAAGACATCATCTGTTTTGTGGTTTACTGATGTACCTACAAGTAATTATATGGAACACAAAGCGCTAAATCAAACATTTCTTTCAGATTTTAGATCCAATGAGAGGTGTAGTGCTTGACAGATTTGGCCTGATGCACCTCATCGCAACGAACGTCTGCGAATGGCTGAACGTTGTCATCCAAGAAACGAGAGACGACATTGTAGCCGTAGCATATGACAGGCCTGCGTTACTCCGCTACGCCAACATCAGTGGCCCGCCACAGATTATAATCCATGATAAAATAGACAATCTATCCTTTGTGGACTCTATGAACCATCTGAATGGGACGGACTCCAATAGAACCTTGACGCGGAATTGGACTTGCAACGTATCTGAGATGATAACCCCGTTGATCAGGAGTATGAACCCTTACCTGCGGCCTTGCGGGGTCGAGTACAGTTTGCTGTGTTCCGTCATCATCGTAGTCATTTGGAACGACATTTGCACTGTTCCTGGGTTGGTAGGTAATTTACACGTGTATTAGTCCCACTATCAACTAGGATTGAGATGAGAATCATCTTTTTATATATATTTACCTATACCTTCGTAATCTATAATCTATTATAATTATAACATAGATACGTGTAGGTAATAGATAACTATTTAACTACGTCTTCAATCGTGATGGTTATAGGTACGGCCACCAGTCGGTTGCCAAACACACCTTTTCGTTTACGAGTTCGGAAAATAAGTTTAATAGTGAGTAGTCGCTAGTAAACGATCTCTTCCAGACAACCTTTAGGTAGAAGAAGTGTAGCTGCATTTGAACCTGAAAGTTGTTTGGAAGAGATCGCTTACTAGCGATTAGACATGAGTCTGTATCGCCTTTATCTGTAAATGAGTTTTTGGGCAATGTAGAATATCTGTCTATCCACTTTCCAGAAACCTGGGATAAAGCTCAATAACAGACATCAAACGTTTGAAAAAGATGACAAACAGTGCTGTGGGCGCGTCAAGTCCAACAACCACTTCTCCGTGGACTGCGGCAGCGCGCACAAGGGACTGTTCATGGGCGTGGCGGTGCTGGCCGGCACTATCGTCAGCCTAATGCTCTTCAATGGCCTCTTCCAGAACGAAAAGCATGTGGAGTTGGCGTTATTACAGGTAATTTAATAAACAGTGTTGTGGGCGCGTCAAGTCCAACAACCACTTCTCCGTGGACTGCGGCAGCGCGCACAAGGGACTGTTTATGGGCGTGGCGGTGCTGGCCGGCACCATCGTCAGCCTGATGCTCTTCAATGGCCTCTTCCAGAACGCAAAGCATGTGGAGTTGGCGTTATTACAGATAATTGAATTAACTTCCTAAGACTGGCAGTGTTAGGTCTCATACTAGCGTTCAAAAAATATCATGTTTTGTGGTCTAAAACCCAATCGTGGTCAAAGTTCATTACATGACTTTTCTAGTAATGAATTTTGACCACTATTAGGTTTCAAGGTCTGATTATGAAGCTAGAAAATAGGCACTGGGATTCCATGATTAAGTTTCGTATCATAGTCGTGTTTGCGTTTCCAGGTAAACGTATGGGAGACGGTTCTCTTCGTAGTGATGACGGCGGGGTCGGGCGCATGCATCCAGCGCATGCGCACGCTGCCGAGCCGCCGCGCCGTCTCCGCACTGCCTTTGGAACACGCGCTGCTGCTCGTCACCCAGAGCGGCGTCTACCTCTACTACCTGTTCCAGATCATCGGCGCCGGGTTCCTGATACACCGGTACCCGGAAGGGAGACGAGCCACCAGGTTATACATTTTAGTAGGTACTGTAGGAACATAGGATGTAAGGGAGCGGCCTATCATCTTTTCGCTCCAAAGCAACCTCACCTGCCCGTGGTGCGTCCTGCCGAATAACAAACGAGGCGCTGGCAACCGACCGGTGGCGGTATAACCATCATAATTGAAGGCGTAGCTAAATACCACACACCGATGACAGCAGCCTTGCTTCAATCATCCCATCTCATCCCGTGGGTAGGTATAGGTGTCAGGAAACGGACAGCAGCATTTACTGGGTACAAATAAAACCTTCTGCGGACTCCATCCCGCCTTCCAAGCGTGGTTACTCAAGCAAATCCACCAACATGATAATTCTAATTGGGGGGTTTAAATGAACACAAATGTTTGCACTGTGCGGGAATCGAACGCACGACCCTTGGCTCAGAAGACAGATCACTACCAAATGAGCCATCGAGCCAGTCAAAGTACATCGCCATCTGTTATCAGTAGACGGAACTAGCGATTTTATGTTGTAGCGATGTGGAGATAGTTGCCAGTTTCATTAGGGTGGCGACACTGTCACAAATACCTCCTGCCTACCGGTATTGGCGCAAAAAAAACATATGCATTTCTGAATATTCTTCCAGAATACTTTCACCACTATGCGCGGTGGTGCAGAGTTCCTGTCAGACGCTTCTGGTATTGGACTCATGGTCTCGTCGGAGCTCCGGCGCGATCGGGGGACGAAGGCCTGGCCGACAGCTGGTCACCTTCTTACTCGTGGGTAACTTCGCGCTGTGGCTTCTGAACAGGGTCAAGAACGCCAGAGCTGAGTTTCATCCCCTCCAGGTGAGCTAACAACGTAACTATGAGTAGAAGTAGGTACAAATAATTCCAGCTGGACACTTACGATGCCTTCGAAAATTCTTCTCTTGGAAATGAGACGGTTTCGGTTTGCTTTGTGAAACTTTCATCAGCCTCAAAGCTCTCATAAACAAAGCTACTTAATAAAACCCCTCTTTTTGCGTCGAAGAACATTTCGTATAACAATAGCGTTTTAATGCTTCACCTAACAAAAAATTATGATGATTAAGTTAGTAGTAGATGATTAAGTTTTTCCTAAAAGAAGATTTATTAGTATCTAACTACTAGTTAGCAAGTCGCCTACCTAGTTTGGATGGCGGACAGGGGTTGATGTCTAAGTCGTGTCTTTTATCGTCGGGAAATTAATCCATATATTATCCCGTACTGGATATATGGATTACTTTCCCATACTCCCATACATACTACATCTGGATTATGTGGGGCTCACTCCTATCTAGCGAAGAATACCCACTAAACCCGATGGTGGTCCTCTTCAAGCGCTCTGTTTGAGGGGAATCGGGATGCCCGGAGGGACTCAACTTATTACCCCAGCCGCCCTTTTAGCCCTACGACAGGCTGGGATACGCTTGTAGTAGGTATTCTAAGCCCTATACTACTGGGCGAAGGCGAAAAACTCGTGTCTAAATTAACATATGTATGTTATTTTCACTCAGATGGAGTTCTTCGGCGTGTGGGCTTGGACACTAATTACGCATGTGTCCGTGCCTCTCCTCGTGTGCTACAGATTTCAAGCTACCGTGTGCTTTTATGAAATATGGAAGAATTCATATAAAAGAAATAAAGATTCAGATGCTGCTTTTGATAATGAAATAGAATTAAAGAATTATCACGTAGCATAAAAAGCCTTCAATATTTATTTAGACCCTATTGCAAACTTACGGGACTCTCACGTCCACATGGCCAATACATAGCCATAATTCGTACTACGTACGTACCTTTGGCAGATTCTGTAAAATATTCCCTAACAATTTTTAACCCTGTACCTACTGAGTTATGCAATGTATAGAATCCAATATTATCCCATTAAATTATAATTTGAGAGAAAATGGGCAGATATTGCGTGTTTTAACTATTTCGGTCCGTTAATAAAGGTAATTACTACGAAATAGTAGCTTTATGTAGGTAATTCAAAACACACGTGGTTGATTATTTTACCTAATATTTCGAAATCCCCTCGCGCAATCTCTACACGAAAGACAGAGTCCACTAAAAAAAAGCCTGGAATTGCACCACCGAGATCGTTGACGACTAATCAAAACTTAAAGCAGACTTTTGTGTATTGTGCGGCCGATCGCATTGTGCGACAAGTCAGTATCTTATACTCATACATTAGGTATGCCGCTTTCTAGATCGCACGCACAGCAGCGTGCACAGAAGTTAAAAACTAATTTATGATTTTTTTTAAGACTGTTTAAAATCTAAGTATTTCCATTGCTACAAGTAGTACACAAGAACTTTATAAAACCTGCGGCTGTCAATGTGACAGTTTCATCAAACGAATGTCAGACCGACCGACTACAAATAATCTGTCAAATAAAATAGAAACTGCCTCCCCAGTTCTGACCCCACAAATTCGTGTAGAATATAATTTAAATTAATAAATCCAGGTACTTATCCCTAAAAATGGCTTCTGTAATGGATGTAGATGAAGAAGAGGTAGAGATGGCATCCTCCAGCAGTGGCAAAGGTGATAAAAAAAGATTTGAAGTGAAAAAGGTAGGTACGCAATAAGAAATTGTGCTTCATCATTTTGCATTTTATTGTTTAGCAATAATAATGGTAACAACCTTTTCTACTTTATTCACAGTGGAATGCCGTTGCTCTATGGGCTTGGGGTATGTATTTTTTTGTTAAATTATTTACCTTTACTTTACACATAACCTATATCATCATCAAACAAAGACAATAATATGCTTTTAATGCACATCATATATCATGCATCATATATCTAAATATATGATGCTATAATATAGTTAGAAGAAGAATTCATTTATTATTATTTATCCTACCTTTGTTGTCTTGTCCTATATGTATGCAATAAAGAAATATTTTTTAAACTAAATTTGTTTTTTATAGATATTGTTGTGGACAACTGTGCTATATGCCGAAATCATATTATGGATCTGTGTATTGAATGTCAAGCCAATCAAGCATCTGCTACTAGTGAAGAATGCACAGTGGCCTGGGGAGTTTGTAATGTAAATATAACTATGTAAATTCTTATAAAAATCATTTTTTTATTAGACATATAAATAATAAATGTTCTTTTTTTCAGCATGCATTCCATTTCCACTGCATCTCACGTTGGCTCAAAACTCGACAAGTCTGTCCTTTGGATAACAGAGAATGGGAGTTCCAAAAGTGAGTACACTTTTATATAAAGTTGATGCGCTGTATTGTAGTTTTCATTGCAATTGTGTTTTCTAAGGTATAAAAAATATCAAAGCCTTTTATGATTCTCAAGTTCTGCAAGTATTTTCTTAGGTTAAAAACCATAACTTGAGGACCTATAAAACAAGCAAATTTTACTATGGGCTAATATTCTTTTATATTACAACAAATCTTTTGATATTTTTTTTTCTGGATGTTAAAACAACATTTTGCAGAGGTAATGTTCCAAAAGTTTTTTTCAGTGAAAATAGTTTCTCCTTGAAAACTACAATTCAAGCATTTTATCTGAGTACTTATGAAATAGGTCCTCAACAGTGGTAGTCCAGCCCCTTGGCAAGTGCTGGAACCAAATGTGGGGTTATGGCATTGATGGAGGGTAACACTATGTAAAAGGGGGGTGGAATTAATTGAAAGGTTAGAAATCTGATTAGGGGTGTGCCATAAAGTGGTTATATGTTTGCAACCAGGGATTCCGCTACAAGAAACCAGGCCACCTTAATCTATACTGAAGCTTTTAGTCGCAAAAGAATTCAAAGACCTTTTAATAAAATAATTTAACAAACTAACCTACAATGTTAAAAAGATGGTTATTTCTACTATGATCAAAGTTGGGGTATCTTTTTTATCATTTCATGAATAAAATGTGAGAGAAATTGTTAATACTTATTGGCCCTGGCACACCTCGAAATGCTCTTATGGTAAAGACAATTCTGACTAAAAAGGAACCTATTATCTCTTAGTTTTAGACACAATCTGTGATGTTCCAGAGCCAAATTGTCATATTAATCACTTTATTTTTACAGGTATGGACACTGATGGAATATAACTTTACATTTGAGCAACTTATGAAGCCACATCATTATTATAATAGGCTTATAATGTCAAGATTGCAGTATTTCATAATAAATGTAACTCAAATTCTAATATTTTGTTCTTAATTTTGCAAATTATTGTAACTTTTATAATAAAAAATTGTATTGCGTAATAATAAAAACAGTAAACATTTTCAAAGTGGCTATAAAATATAGAAGAAAAATAATTACACAACTCTGAAATAAATTGAGGCATTTTATTGTGATTATTAAATGAAAATATTTCATAATAGCTAATTTTGTCAACAATTTGCAACTTTTCGTCTAACTTATATTTTACATCTATTCCAAATAGGAATATCACAAAAGCTAGTTCAGTAAACTAGCACATTATTTTTACAGAGAAACTACATACATTACAACCTTTTCTTCATGCCATAATGTCTCGCTTCTCGGATTTAATATGTCCAATACATAATACAAGGTAGGTACATTTCTCACACATGTGAAATATATAAGTAATGAACCTTACTATATGTGCGGTAATGGAAAATAGATTATCAGACATGGAAACAAGTTGTAAAATAGATAAGTACTTATATAAATACACTATAAAGATGCAGTTATCAAAAGACAAGGTGTGCTTCAAGCTGTAATCCTCATCTTTAATATCTCAATGTAACGAATTTTGACTATGCCAAAAAATAGTCATAATGGCACAAGTAAAAAAAATGTGTATTACTATGCAAGCTACTAACGAAAATTGGTTTGAATGAAATCGACAGTAGTTCTTTTTTAAACATCATAAATTAAATTACCTAATTTTTTTCATTCAATCAGTGGTACGGAACCCTACCTGCGCGACTCCGACTCGCACTTGGCCGGTTTTTGAAACATAAACCAATTCGATAGACTTTGCTGATTGCTTGCATCAGAGGTGAGGATTACAGCTTGATGTCCAAGCCAGAATCCTCACCAACTTATAGCTATAACTCCGAAACTATACCGCGACTATTTTTTTACTTGTGCGACTATTTACGACAATTTTTTGGCATAGTCAAAATTAGTTTTCGTTGAGATTTTAAAGATGAGGATTACAGCTTGAAGCACACAAAAAAGAGACCTATGGCAGGGGTGGCCGGACGAACGACCAGTCGATTGTAGCAAAACAAAACCATATATATATATATAGTTAATTATACCCAACAGTAATGTTTGCAAGAATTACGTTGTTGATGATCGCGCAATGAAGAAAGATCTTTAGTCTGAACGAGTTGGCCACCTCTTATCTAATGTTTATCAACGAATCGGTGAGAAGCACACCCCATGAGACTGTTGCGATTTCAGAATAATTGCTACGAAAACCATTTTGACAAGTTCAAGCAAGTTTTTTGTACTTGGTAAAGAACTAGGCTGTTACACATGTGTAACACTAAAAGGTACGGTACAGGTACGTTACACACCAACCTACCCCCCATCAGTTCCATATATTTTTAAATGCAGAGTCCAAATACCCTGTAGATATTTTTTGACATGTTTTGGAGAGTAACTTGATGTGTCATCGTATGTTCAACTGCGTCGATCTGCACAAGTGCTCTGACTAAAGATTTAAGATCTGGTTTAGCTATATGTACCCTAAAATTTCTGCTGATCGAGACTGTCTGCTCTGAGCAAATTAAATTAAGGTTTCCCTGAAAGTAATATGAGGACCAAATGGGGACTATGTCTGCCCGTCTTCCAAAACTTCAGGAATTAATTGTACCTACTTTAGAAAATCAACTTTTCCAAACCCCGAACTTTCAGTTCGGAAAAAGACCAAATCTTTAAACTCCGACCCCTCTCGTCACATCTCCCCGTTATATTTTACACCAATGACTTGCCTAATGCACACTAAAGGCACTAGGCAGTCTGTTCTTCATCCGTCAGCTTGATAAAATACTTGTCGAAACCAATTTTCATCTAGATTTCCTACACTAATCCGATATTAGTGACATAATGGTATAGGTACCTACATATCGCACTCTTAATAATAATAACGACCTAACACAAAATTTTGGGAAAATGAATTTATGTAGTAAAGCGGTCCACTATTAGGACCCAGTGGACCGCTTTTTCTCACATAAAATAATTTTATGCCCGTTTGGTTATTTCAAATTAACTAGTTTGTCGACTGCTCGCTCCTTGGACTATAAGGGAACACAACGAGAAAAACGTGGGACAGTGTCTACTTGCTCAAGATATAACAACAGAAAATAAGCCAACACTGAATCAAGTAGCACTTTAGGTAAGTACATATTACAATAAAATTACTTTCCAGAACTAACTGTTTTTCGTCGTTTCGTTGTGCTACCTTTCCAATGCTAATAAATTACAAACAAAATACCTAGGTAGAAAAAGTAATTTAAATACATGACGTTCATAGATATACCTAAATTAGGTACATGATGTGTAGATGATATATAGATTTTTCTTATTATTTCATTTGGTATTATATGGGTACACTCGTGCATAGAAGTGACAATTATTGTGTAAGTATGGGCTGATTCCTATACTGTCATAATATGTAAGCAGCAGCCTGTCTCCATGCAAAAATACCTACAACTTTACACTAATTAAGTTAACATTATATTTAATAATAATTGAACTATTAAATATTTTTACAGAAATGTACATCAATTATACAGGTACCTACCACGACTTAAAGGGCGTAAAGGCAGTTTATGAAGAAATTTTAATTAAAATATACATATTATGAAAATATAATTAAAGTACCTACATAATTTGTTCGCTTTTAAAAAATAATTGGATACCTATCAGTTAAATTAATAATCCGCGACTGATACTAATTATTTTAAATAATCGTGCGCCTTTTTACTCAAACATGGGTAACGTGGTAGGTACACTTTTTAGAAAGAAAGAAATTAATATACCGCAATTAAAGTAATTGCTCAGACGCAAAAAAGAAAATATATTTTATTTGGTCCGAGTAGACCTAATTGTTCTAATGCAACTGGCAGTGTTATGTACGAATACCAATACAAAGTTTAAATTACTTATCAATTTAGCTAGACCTAATGCCCATTTGCACCCAGGCATAAGTATAATACGTGAATACATGCAATACGTCATATGCCAGCGGTCATTTCAGTTTTATGCATGTGGGTAGGTATTATGAACGACCTGCGTATGTATAAGATTAGATAATGCTGATAAATTTCATTTGTGTGGTAAATATTTAATCCTACGTAAAATCGAAAGCCCTGCCCAAAGGAAAAGGTGTAAATTGATGTGGGGAATTTATGAAACTATCGAGATTATTTTGATCAATTTCACGGTTATTTCGAGACATGCGTAAGTATATTATGCTCTTAGATCGAAAGGTGTTCGATTTCACATAGGAAGCAAATTTTACAATAGGTAGGTAGTTCTGAAGCCCAACTGGACTGGAAGTCAGGCCAAAAATACAATATAATATCAATTGGAGCTTCGTACAGCTAACGCATTGGTGATAAAACGCGTTAGTGTTGCGCGGAGCTCTCCTTAGGAAAAGAGTGCATTTACCTACGGCAATGAAGTTACCTTCCTACTGTTTATCGTTCATCATACCACAGTATAACCGAGCGATTACGCGATGGATGGCCACCCACAGAAAATTATTAAGATTAAGGGCTTATCATACTGTTGTTTGCGTAAGTTCTACCTATATGCGCCGCGAAGCAAGTACGTTGCGGTCTCGCAATGATTTTGCAGCGAAATTTTTTACATTCAAATACAATTGGCCGCAATGCAAGCTCTGCCTGACTATAAGCTCAATATAACATGTCTATAGAACATGCGTAATCAGATCGGTAAGTAAGCGACTAAGCCATCAAGCACTACACTTAGATAAGGCCCGGTACTCGAAGCGTGCGGGTAGCGAGGAATTATTACGTCACGCTCCGACTCTTATTCTGAATTTCGAACAGAACACTACTTCGACAAATCACATATTCGACAGATGTCTAGTCAGACAAAATACTAATCCGACAACATTCTATTTCGACAAGCCATTATTAGATATTTTGTCTTTTTTTAGATGTTTTCTAATATTTTGTTTGAACAGTGTTCTGTCTAATATTTTGATTGTTTTGTCTGACTAGAAATTTGTCGAAGTAGGTAGTGTTGTGTCGAATCATTATACGTTCAGAGAGGCGTCTAGTCGAAATAGTGTTTTTCGAATTTCATGATAAGACTTCACGCTCCGACTGCATTCAACTAAGCGCAATCTGTAGGTGTTGCCTTGCCTTGTCCGTCACACGGG
The DNA here is from genome assembly GCA_031163375.1 of Conogethes punctiferalis. Lineage (NCBI taxonomy): Eukaryota > Metazoa > Arthropoda > Insecta > Lepidoptera > Crambidae > Conogethes > Conogethes punctiferalis. The sequence continues at coordinate 7,033,883 of CM062085.1, read as the reverse complement.
TGGCAAGTGCCGAAGGCACCTCAGAAATAAAGGCGATTTGGATATTTAAGCAACTAGAAGGATCCATAAAGCCTTTTCAGACTTTTACTCAATCCTGGCATCACTCTAAAATTTTGACTGAAATTGTTACTACCAAAGTCAAAAGTAATAAAATATACCGTTAATTTTTGAACAGCAGCAGAAGAGTGATGTAATTTCATTTAAGCCAGCAAAGAAAAGTATAATTGCATATTTGGTACCACTACAATAATATTCATTCGTTAACTATTTAGGTACATACAGAATGGACTTATACTCAGCAAACTTCATATAAAACTAATTATATATATACAATGCTAACTACATATACAAATCAGATAATATTACAGTTTTGTTCCTATTTTCCATTACTTCCTTGACAGAGATTTAACTCATTTATTAACAAAATTAGGTATGTAAAGTCCAGTGCCCCAAATGTAAAGCAATGTAATAATAATTTGTCTGTACAATGTCAATCAGTATAATCCTAATATGTTTTTTTATTTAATACATGTAAGTAGTCAGGTAATGTAGTCTTGTTGATTGGGGTATTTGGCTTGTTTTTTTTTATCAAGTTTCGAAGAAATATAGCACATTCAGGTGAATTATCTTACAAGACTCCCATCAATATAATAAAACAACCAAATACCCTAAGGTACCTTTATCATGAATGGGTCTGAACATCTTGTGCTAATGAAATAACAAGTTTAGTATTTTCTATTTAATCAATAAATATTCGCTTGGAATCATCAAATAAATTTGATGTCTATCACACAATACTTAATCAGAATTCCACGTCACAAAATAAATACTAGATAAAATATGCTAGTCAGTGACAATTAAACTAATAATTGAATAACGGTGGAAAAATAACCATAAGGTTTAATTGCGGCTGTCAGTCTGCCGAAATAGCAGTAGGCAAATCAATAGTACGGCTCTCATTGCCAAATATAAGCCTTAAGCGTTTCATAGGGGGCAGGGGACGGATAGGACTATGCTTACGATGGCGTTCTTTTGACCGACGCCGTTTTTTAAATCGACGTACAGTTTCAGGATCCACCCCTTCCAATCGTAATACCTCATACTCTGGCACCTCTGCAGTGGCGCCACAATCCATGACTTCTTCGACAACTGGACTTCTCTTTACACGTAATGTTAATTTTAAACCTCTGCGTGGTGGAGTGCAGGGACATTCACTACTTTTGTTGGAATTGTCTGCCAGCCAAGGTGGACCAGAATCAGCTTCTTTATTCGAATCTTCATTTCGATTAGCTGATTCTACTTTGTAACTTTTATTGTGTTTGTTATCTTTCATTTCACTTGGATTAACATTTTCTCTAAAATCATAAATCTCACTTTTGGAACATGCATCACTTACACACTCTTCTTCAGTTTTGTGATCTTTAATATCCAAGTTATGTTCTGGACTTTTCGGCTTCACATCTATCGTTGTATTTGTTGCAATTGGCTCTATGTCTTGATGTGGAGATTCTTCTGTATCACAATTATCTTCTTTCTGAACTGAATCTTCCTCTGGAACACTGTTAGAATCTACAGACGACAGTACAGTCATATTTTGTTGGTTGTCTTGTAGAGGTTCCAATTTAATATTAAATTTATGAGTTTCCAATGAATTCCCAATTTCAGGTTCTTCTTCTTTGGGTGTATTAAGGTTTCTTTCTTCTTTATTATCAGTCAACACTTTAATATTAGTTTTTAGTTTAGAACATGGAGATTGAGTACAAGAATCCAAAAGTCTTTTATGACTCCGTAGAACTATGCCCGTATGGGAGTCTCTACTACTTCGAGAACTAGTTGTACTACAACACCTAGATGGAGGCCCTCTCCTCTTCGTACTACTGGTTAAGGTTAACCCATTAGCAGTGCGGTTGCTGTCTGTTCTTCTCCTTAAACGTTCACCTCGGCTCGAAGCTGAGGACTCTCGACTTCCTTGCGTTTCCTTGTGTACAGAAGCATCAACCACATCAGCAATGCAACCTTGAGCTATCAGTAACTCAGCATCGTATTTAGTCAAACCTTTTTGTTTCATTTCTTTCATACTCAGAGGAGATACTATAGTAGGATTTTGTCTATTTGTCATTCGAGGTTTGTCAGAATGTTTGCCATTATCAACTTTCTGATTCAATTTAGCCTTTGTCCTATTAATCCTGTTGTCTGTTTCTCTAAATCTATATCTAGTTGCTTGCTCATCATTATGTGCATTTTTAACTGAAAATGCACCTTTCCCTCTTCTCTCACATGTTTCACACTCACAATAGCAGTTACTATTACCAAAAAAGTCTTCACCATAGAAGCATGTGATCTCTTCTCCTACCTCAATATCTCTTAAAACACGAACAAATGCTTTACCACGATCAGTAGCCTCAAAAGTACAATTTGGTCGACAGTCATGATTAATGTATGCAGCGGGTCCAAGCCAAAGCTGTGCACAGTTTTTCCTGCAACTGTACATAACAGAAAAATCATTCTTTCCAGGATGAAGAAGTTGTTTCTCTTCTTCTTCAGTCATTTCAGCTATACATCCAACAAGGAAATCTATTCTCTCATGTTTAAAAAACTTTTTAGTTGTTGATATCTTTGCTCCAACTTGACCCTCTAATGAATATCTATAACAGGGCTCTATGACAAATCCAGCCTTCTTATCAAAAACTCGCAAGTAACGGTATATCTGTAAATGCCAAATAATTATGTTAATTAAACCATAAAAAATGTTGATGATGTTGTTATCATTACATCATCATATAGTACCTAGGTATATCATTGACTGATATTATAATGACATGGCAATATTAAAACTTTTACTGGTTTGATATTATCTAGTTATTTGTTTTTGTTTCATTAACAACTATTCTCAACACAAATTTAATCTTATAGGATTAAAATTTTCATTGTTTAAAGCATAAACAGAAGCTGTATTTTAAACAACAGGTAAAATGCTTTAAGATAGGTACCCAATTCCATAAGGATGCTAAATATGTGAAAGCTAAAATCTATAAGTAAATCATAGTAAATATTACACAGTAGCTCATAAAAATTTGCAAATGTAAAATATCATAATGTTATGAATATTCCAATAAAATATCATAATGTGTAAACACTTAACTATAGGTACTTTCATAGATCTTAGTCCACAAACAAAATAATTATAAAATCAGTAATAAAAGCTTCACTAACATGTTCCCTCAGCTTGCCCTGCTGGTGCTTGTTTTTACTGAAGTGTCTTGGCATCCAGTCACCATTAGCTAACTTTGAATATGCTTTGTTGTAATCTTGAGTCTGAATAAATTCTTTAACAATATTCTTCAGTTCTTCCTTGTTTGTTTTGATCGGTCTATAGCGAATATTCATTTTGTGAGTGGTGATGCCAAGATAGGGGTCAACTATAAGAGCTGTCGCCAGGTCGTCGTACTCCGAGAGCTCACGAGGAGTCATACCCATTGGCTGCATCTTGTGGAGCACTTGCCTCCCTGGGTACGTCGCTGATCCAACCACCATTCTGAATTATCCCTGAACAACAAAGGATGCGAAGTTCTTAGCTGACATTTGTCACAACACCGTTAACATATTATAAATTATTTTAATGTCAATAAATAATTGTTTTAATTAATGTATCCTTATTTGAAAATCAGATTCAAATCTTGGAAAAATAGTTACTTTTTCTAACATAAAATATAAAAGGACAAACATGGCGGCCGAACACGAAACTCAAAAACGACACGTCAAAACTTTGACAATGATTCTTAGCGTGAAAGCAAATTCTAAAGCATTTTTTATCAATTAACTACACAGGAAATACATCCACAAAATAAGAACACTTACTATTATAATTGATTATGGATCAAATTCATGATTAATTCCGTTAACAATATTACTCTGAAGAAGCACATCCAGACGCTATCCTGTAGGTTATTTACATTGAATAGACAAAACAAATTAAGAATTTAAATTAAATCTTCTGCATAAACTTCATTATTATTTTCTAAGTATTATTATTAATGTAATCAGCTAAAAGTCAAAATAATCTCCAAGGAAAGCTGAAAAACAACCATGTTTTCGTTCACTTCGTTTTTTTATTGAGTACACATTTACGAAGATACTTATGATTAAAATGCAGAAAAATAGAACGTGTTAATTTTTTTTGTGAAGTATTCCTATCTATGTAATTTTGACTTAGAAAAAGAAATAAAAAAATTTCAAATATATTTTACATTAAACATCACATGACAGGCTTTAAGCAAGAAGAAAGGGGCCATCTTCGTAAACCTAGACCAATTGAACTTTTAAAGGCATAGCACACCATGGAAGTAAAGGTACGACGTACAACTATTCCATTTATCACACTTATACGCCCCACCTGGCAAATAGAATAAAATGCGAATATGGGCTGTAAATATTCTAAAGAGCAATATTAACGTAATAGCATAATTCGGGAACCTAGCCCGGAACTTTTTGTTCTTACAGTATGAATGACGATCCGCCTCTGTGGATAAATGAAGCTTTGTGTCATGGGCGTAATATTTACGTACTATATAGCTGCTGCCCGCGGCTTTGCCCGCGTGAATATTCGTATAAAACATAGCCTATGTGTTAATCTGATGTACAAACTATATTCCTGTAAAGTTTCATTAAAATCCGTTCAGTAGTTTTTGCGTGAAAGTAGAACAAACATCCATCCATCTATCCAAACAAACTTTCGCGTTTATAATAGGAAGTAGGATTACGTTAATAATATCATGGAAGTATTAAGTACTACGTACTTCCATGAATAATATACGTCCATGCTTTGTGTAGAGCAAGGGTGTAGAGCCATGAACGTCCTTGAGAGCCATAGATTAAATTTTAAAAAATAATTCCTATGTCAATGTCACAATCACATGTGAGATTGACAAAATTGACAGAAAAAAAGGCGGGAAGCTTTCGTAGCGGGAAGTTTGGTTTTATTTTCGGCCTAAATAAAATTTTTGTTTTAGGTGTTTATCTCGAGCTAAACTTTTGTGTAGACTGGGAAAATGGGAACTGAAAGTGGCGGAACAAATAGCCCTAAAAAGAAAGGTCGTAAAAGGCACAAACATAATGATATTTCACCAGACCTTTCAGATGAGGAACCGCAGCAAATTTTTGCTCCATACAGGAAGACAAATCATATTCGGAATTATCCTGAAAACTCGGCAAGTACATCATTCGCGGTGTATTTGGAAAGCACTAAAGACGAAGAAAAGTTAGGTAACAAAAGTCCAATTTATCTCAACAATATCTTCAGTCGATACATCAAAGGTGTTAAGCAGTTGAAAAGAATAAATGCCAATAAATATGCAGCTATTTTTGACAATCCAAAAAATGCAAATGCACTCCTTAATAACACAAATTTTCTAACGAACCAGGAATTCAAGGCTTACATTCCAGCATCCATTGCAGAATCAATTGGCGTTATTAGATTTGTCCCCACAGAGCTTTCGAACAAACATTTGTTTGACAAGTTGGTCTCAACACAAGAAATACTGGGCGTCAGGAGGTTCACGAAAAAAACACCGGAAGGTATAGTACCACTTCAAACTGTGTCCGTGACATTTGCAGGTAACATATTACCAGACTATGTAACCTACGAACTGTGTGCTTTACGAGTAGAACCATACATTCGTCCTGTTCTACAATGTTACAAGTGTTTGGAATTTGGGCATATGTCTAAATTTTGCAAGAAAATGACAGTCTGTTCAATCTGTGGGCAGTCTCATTCCTACAAAGAATGTGTTAATACCGACAATCCTTATTGTGTTAATTGCAAAGGCAATCATATAGCCATTTCAAGAGTTTGCCCCGTGAAACTACAGAAAATTGAGGAAAACAAACAAAAAATTGTACATCGACTTTCTCTTAATTCACAGTTTCCACAATTGAACAAACCATCATTCTCTAAAACTGCCACAATCAATGCAAATAAGAGTAAACAGCAGCCAAAAGATGATAAGGAATTTGTAATAAATTTTATAAACAATGAAATATTTATGAATGCATTTATTAAAACATTTACCACATTATTTCACAAGGATAACAAATTGCCAGTTAATTCTCAAACAATTAAGGAACTTTTTATAGAGAATGTTACTACATAATGGGTAGTAGGTCTCCCATTAACAATTTAAAAATCTGTCAACATAATATACAAAGTTTAAAACCCAAATTACCGCTGGTACAACATTTTATTCACACTAATGATATTGATATTTTAATCTTGAATGAAACATGGCTTAAGCCCTCACACAATATTTACATTCCTGGATACAAACTTTTACGTAGAGATACTGCCAATGGCTTTGGTGGAGTAGCTATTTTTCACAAAGAGTTTATTAAATGTAATCTACTTAACACTCACTTCACAGATTCAATTCAAAGCATAGCTATTTCTGTCCAAACTAACATTGGAGAAATAAATATTTTAGGTCTGTACTGTCCTCCTCGTCCAGGTCGCTTTCCAATTAGAGCTCTTAAGCACTTAATAAATAGTTTTTCCAATCCAGTATTGATAATGGGAGATCTAAACGCTCATCACACAGCATTTGGTAGTCTTAGCAACAAAGCAAGAGGTATCCAAATTTATGATATGTTGGATGAATTAAACTTGTATATTTTGAACGATGGCACAACCACCACAGTAAATCGTCCAGGAACTGCACCTTCTGCCATCGATATTTCTATTGTTTCAACAATACTTGCTCCGTCCTGTACTTGGACAGTATTTTCTGACTGTTTGGGTAGTATGCACTTCCCGACCACAGTAGAGTTAGAGATTGAACCCGAATTGTACGATTGTGTTGCAAAACCAGATAGATATTTATACAATAAAACTAAGTGGGAAGACTATTACACTTTGTCACAGAATGTATTTGCTGATTTTGTATTTTCTTCAAATCCTTTGCAAGATTACGATAATTTCGTAGAAATTGTCAATGTTTTGAAAGCACGTTGTGTTCCTGTGTTGTCATTTTCTTCGCAATCATTACCATTAAATAAAAAATACAAATCTGTGCCGTGGTGGAACGAAACGTGTTCTGAAGCAGTTAGGAAAAGTAAGTTAGCTCTCTTAAATTATAGACGATTCCCAACTATAGAAAACTACATTATCTATAGAAAAATAGACGCTAAGAAAAAACTTGTAATTAAAGAACAGAAAAAGCTAAGTTGGATATCTATTTGTTCTAGTTTCGACAGAAATACACCTATTTCTAAAATATGGAATTTTGTAAGAAAGTTTAATAATAAAAGACCTAAACATTGTATTAAGGATAATAGTTGGGTTGACTCCTTTTTAGACAAAATTACTTCAGAACATCAGTCTCAATCTCATGGTGATACTGACTTGGATATACTTTTTAATGAGAATGTTGTAAACCTTCACTTAAATGAATTATTTACTGAATCAGAATTTAATTTTGCTTTAGAAACTAGAAGAGATACGAGTCCTGGTCTAGATGATATTCCCTATGTACTGATAAAAAAATTGCATCCAAATTGTAAACGAATATTATTAAACATTTTTAATAACTTATGGAATAATAATGTGATACCAAATTCATGGAAGTCTGTGGCTGTAATCCCCATTTTAAAAGCAGATAAAGACCCACAGTCAGCAAATTCTTATCGCCCCATTTCTTTAGCGTCATGTATGTCCAAATTGTTCGAAAACATGATAAAGAACAGGTTAGAACTTTATGTTGAGGCTAATAATATTATTCCTCTTGAGCAGTATGGTTTCCGTAAGGGTAGGAGCAGTATTGACAGTCTTTTAAAATTCAGTAATGATATTCAAACTTCTCTATTAAATTATTCCGAGTTAGTTGCAGTTTATCTTGACGTGCAAGGAGCTTTTGATAATGTAGACTTGTCAGTTCTGATTCGAATACTGCAATCATATAATATTCCAGGTAAATTGCTATACTGGATATACAATCTGTTTCATAGTCGTAAGGTATTTGTTAAGTTTAATAACAATTATCATGGTCCTAAAGTAGCGTACAAAGGAGTTATGCAGGGCGCAACGTTATCACCCATACTTTATGCACTGTACACAGCAGAGATCCACAAATACGTAAACTTTAATAATACAAAAATGTTGCAATATGCTGATGATATGGTAGTATACACCTCACATAGAAATATACTTCAAGCTCAATCAGAGCTGAATAGAATATTAAGTGAATTGTATGTATATTATAAGGATGTATTGAAGCTTGACATCAATCCACACAAAAGTTCGGCTATGATTTTTTCTAAAACTCATACTGATGTAACTTTAAAAATTAATATGAATGCTGTAGATATTGAAAATGTTGATGAGAAACGATTTCTAGGATTAGATTTTGATAGGAAAATGACTTTTAAAACTCATGTAAATAATACTGTAAATAAAATGCAAAAGACTGTAAATATATTAAGATACTTAGCAAGTGTGAACTGGGGTATGGACCCTAAAATTGTAAATATTCTTTTTAAGGCTATTGTTCGTAGTCATTATGACTATGGGTTAATTGTATATAGTTCTTTTCTTCATAATAATTTAGTTCGAAAAATAGAGGTTGTGCAAAATAAAGGATTAAGATTAATTACAGGTGCAATGTGTTCGACACCTATAAATGCATTAGAAGTGGAGGCTGGCATTCCACCTATTCATGTTAGAAGTAGATATTTAGGTGAAAAGTTTTTGATTAAGGTAATAAGTAATAACCAATATGAACAGATGTACTTTGAAAATGATATATACCTAGGGAAAAATGGAAAGATAGAATTAAGACAAGAATGCAAGAATATTCAGAAAATGGAAAAATGGGACTTTGGTTCGTTAGAAGTACAAATGCATAGAGCTAATATTGACAACAAGCGAGTGCATAATAACGACGACTTTCTGCATTACATGAACACGGAGAAAGAATTTTACAGAAAGATTTATACGGATGGTTCAAAAACAAGTGGCTCCGTAAAAGCTGCATTTTATGATTCATTTAATAAGTTTGGCAAATGCTTTACATTGGATGTTAACACCTCTATATTTTCGGCAGAAGCATACGCAATATACAAGGCATTAATATACATACAGACATGTTGCAAAGATGAAAAGTATTTGATAATTACGGACTCGTTGAGTGTCTTGAAAACCTTGGACAGTTGCAAGTTATCTTACAAAAACAACAACTACATAATACAATATCCGAGAAATTTTAAATTGCTTGCAACATTTGGGAACTGTGATTGAATTTTTGTGGGTGCCTTCTCATTCTGGCATCACCGGCAATGAAACTGTAGACAGACTTATGAAGATTGAACATCCAGCTATCACTGCTCAGCAATATTGTTGCCCGCCAGTTCCGATGACTGATTACCATTCATTACTAAAACAGCGTATGTATCAACATTGGCAAGAAGACTGGGAATCTAGGAAACAGATAAAAGGAAGATGGTATGCCCAAATTCAAACTCGCATCCCTAGCAAGCCGTGGTATTTTAACTTAGACTCCGCTACTAGAAAGTTCATCGTTGTGCTAAATAGACTTCGCCTGGGGCATGGAAGGTTTCCTGCTCATCTGAAGAAGATTAAACTCACCAACTCAGATCTATGTGAGTTCTGCGAAGTAGAATCTGCAACACTGGATCATCTGATACTACACTGCCCAGCATTTACCATACAAAGACTGTTGCTTATAGATGGCCTACTAAATATTTTCAAAAAAACTGAAGAAATTCCCCGCCTTTTGCCATCTATATTGCAAAATCAGGAAACGTATGAACACATTTACACATACATTAAGAATACAATAGAGGATATTTGAAAAATGATTGAGAAATGAAAATGAAATACAATAAAACAAGGAACATTATAATAAGATAACAAAATTTTGATAAATTGGTGATAAAAATAGAAGAGAAGAGCTCATGATGTAAAATGAATGTAAAGGAACACAGAATCGGCTGGTATGGACTACGTCCGGAGCCGTAAAATCATAATTAAAAAAAAAAAAAAAACAAAATTGACAGGAGAAAAAAAACTTTCAGGCGGGAAAGTTTGATAAATTTTTCTCTAAATTAATTAAATATTTATTAGAGTATATTTGTTGACAAATTAATCTAAATAGCATTCAAGAGCTCAAGGATGAGTTCTGAGAGTGGAGGTGGAGGAGGGAAGCCAGGTAAAAAAAGGAAAACTGTTCCTGCCGGGGATAGTTCAGCGGATGAGGATGAACAATGCAAGTTTGCTCCTTATTTTAAACAAAATTACACCAGAAGGTACCCAGACAACTCTCCAGATACTACTTTTCCTGTATACATTCAGAGTACAAATGAAAACACAAAATTCGGTAACAAAGATCCAATTTATTTAAACAATATTTTCAGTAGATACAACAAAGGAGTAAAGGAGATAAAAAGAGTAAATGCGCAGCGTTATGCTATTATTTTCGACAGACCCAAAAATGCTAATTCTCTGCTCACAAATACCTCATTTTTGGCATCACATGAGATCAAGGCCTTTATTCCTGCTTCAACTACAGAATGCACAGGTGTCATTAAGTATATCCCAACGGATTTGAGTTGTAAGCATTTGTTTGACAAGTTGATTGCTTCACAGGAGATTCTGTCAGTCCGGAGATTCACCAAAAAGACGCCAGGGGGAATTGTTCCTCTTCAGACGGTTTCAGTCACTTTCGCAGGTAACCTTTTGCCAGAACAGGTAACATATGGTCTCTGCATCATCCCTGTACATCAATACATAAAACCAGTCTTACAATGTTATAAATGCATGGGCTTCGGCCACACTACCAAATTTTGTAAAAAGAATGTTGTTTGCTCGATATGTTCTCTTTCGCATTCATATAGAGATTGTACCAACACAGAAAAGCCACACTGCATAAACTGCAAGGGAGAACACATTGCCGTGTCCAAAGAATGCCCCATAAAGCAACAGAAAATTGAAGAAAACAGAAGTAAAATAATGAACAAGACTCTTGGGTCTTATTTCCCAAAGCTACAACAGACATACGGCAAGGCAGTGAGTTCTCAATTGCCTCAAAACAATAAAGTTAACTCTAAGAAAGAGAAGGATTTATACGTCGAGATAATAAATAATGAAGCAGTGTTAAAAGCGTTAATTGACACTTTACTTATGTTATCCAAAAAGGAAAATGATATGCCTGTAAATTCGTCAACGATAAAAGAAACTTTTATTAAAAATATTACCGGTTCTAAATATGGGTAGTAAAAGTCCGCTAAAGATTTTACACCATAATATTCAGAGCCTTAAATTAAAAACAGTATTTTTAAGTGAACTTTTGTACAAATTAAATGTTGATGTTTGTTTATTGAATGAAACTTGGCTCCGGCCAACAGATAGTATTAGAATTAGAGGTTATAAAATATTTCGTAGAGACAGTGACAATGGTTATGGTGGTGTTGCCATTCTATGTAAATGCAGTTTAGATTGTTTTGAAGTTGCTTCTCCTAGCACTGATAATGTCCAGAATATTGCAGTGAAAATTAAAATATGTAATAATTATTTAACGTTATTAAGCTCATACTGTCCTCCAAGAGGCGGTCGTTTTCCCATACATTTTTTACATAATGTTATTTCTTCTTTACCTACTCCGTTATTAGTGATGGGTGATTTTAATGCACATCACACGGCATTCGGCTCAGCTTACAATAAACCAAGAGGAATTCAAATGATAGACATGTTAGAAGAGATGAATATGTATATTTTAAATAATGGCGATTGTACAACCTTACAACGACCTAATCAACAAGCTTCAGCTATTGATATTGCATTCATTTCGCCTTCTCTAGCGCCCTCTGCAGAGTGGTCGGTTTATACTGAGGATAATTTAGGTAGTTATCATTTTCCAACCATAGTAACTTTAAATATTGAATCTGATGTATACGAATTTATAGAACCGTATGAAAAATTTATTTATAAAAAAGCGGATTGGAATAAGTATTTAATAAACTCAGCTACTTGTTTTCAAGAAATAAATAATGTGAATGATCCTTTGACTGCATATGAATTGTTTTGTAATTTGCTTGTTGAACTCAGAAATAACTGTGTACCTATACATAGGATTACTAGCAGTAGTGGCAAATACTATAAACCTGTTCCGTGGTGGAATGATCTATGCGCTGATAGTGTTAAACAATGTAAATTTGCACTACATATGTACAGAAAATATCCTACAGTAGAAAATTACCTTTTGTATAAAAAAATGGAGGCTATAAAGAAGAAAACCATATTAGAGCAGAAAAGGTTAAGCTGGCAAACTGTGTGTTCTAATTTAAATCGCAATACTCCTATAAGCGATGTTTGGAATTTTGTTAAAATTTTCAATCGGAAAAAATACAAATCAACTTCCAGTGGTAATAATATCAGTAGTTTTGTTGCGGATCTCTTGGATAAAACAGCTTCTGGTCAACCAGTAGATAATATTGAACAATTATCTGATTTTTTTACAAATAATGATATTAATACTCATCTTTGTTTACCATTTTCTGAAGAAGAATTTAATATGTCTTTAAATAGTAGAAAAGATACTACGCCAGGACTTGATAATTTTCCATATATTCTAATTAAGCGTCTTCATATATCAGCTAAGATCATTCTCCTTAAGATATTTAATAATTTATGGAGTTATAATGTAATTCCTGAATCCTGGAAGACAGTAGCTGTTGTACCAATTTTAAAACAGGACAAAGATCCTATGTTAGCCGAGTCATACAGACCGATTTCTTTGTCATCTTGTATAGGTAAAATTTTTGAAAATATGGTTAAAAATAGACTAGAATTGTTTGTTGAATCAAGTCTAATTCTCCCTAACGAGCAATTTGGTTTTCGTAAAGGTCGAAGTACTGTAGATAGTCTGGTAAAGTTTAGCAGCGACATTCAGCAATCGTTTAATAGCAATAGTTACTTAATCAGTGTGTTTTTGGACGTGAGCGGTGCTTTTGATAATGTGAACTTGTCAACCTTAGTTAAAGTTTTAAACAGTTTTAATATTCCTGGTAAGATATGTGAATGGATTTTCAATTTTTTCTATTCTCGAAGTGTTTACATTAAATACAATCGTAACCTTTATGGACCTCAGAAAGCTTTTAAAGGAGTAATGCAGGGTGCTACTTTATCACCCCTAATGTTTATATTATACACATCTTACTTTCATAAATACGTTTCGCTTAATAATTTGTCATTCTTACAGTATGCTGATGATATCATATTATATTCGAGTAGTAGGAACATTACAGAAGTTGTACATACTCTTAATACTGCTCTAGATTTGCTGTACAATTACTACAAAATTAATCTTGATCTCGATATCAATCCTCATAAGAGTTCTTATATGGTTTTTTGTAAAAAAAAAGATTTTGATCCCATGTACATAAACATTAATTATTGCTCTGTAAATATTGAATATGTTGATTTTAAATGTGTTTTAGGATTAGTTTTTGATTCCAAGCTGCAGTTTAATTTGCATGTTAAAAAGGTTGAACAGAAAATGCAAAAAACTGTCAATATAATGAAATATTTAGCTGGTAGTTCATGGGGTATGGATCCCAAAGTACTTAATTCAGTGTACAAAGCTATTGTAAGAAGCCACTATGATTATGGTATCATAATTTACGGTCATTGCATTAATCACTATTTATATCGCAGAATTGAAGTGTTGCAAAATAAAGGTTTGAGGATTATTACTGGAGCTATGTGTTCTACGCCTATAAACTCATTAGAAATAGAAGCGGGTATTCCTCCGATTTCAATAAGACTTAATTATTTGACTGAAAAATTTTATGTGAAAGTATTGTCTAACATAGGTTTAAAATACTTGTATGAGAATTGTAGTATATTTCAAAGAGAACATATAAAAGAGCTAAATAATCTCTGTGAATGCATAGACCATGGTGAACGGTGGGATTTTAAGACGTTAGATATTCAAGTGACTAAACCACGCGTATGTAGTAAAATTGTATCAAATAATATGGACTTTTTACATTTTGTAAATACTGATAAGCAACATTTTTATACAATATACACCGATGGATCCAAGACAGATGACACTACTAGAGCAGGTTATTATGATTCGCAAGCAAAGTTTGGCCGATGTTTTCCGTTGGACAGAAATTCTTCGATATTTACAGCAGAAGCATATGCGATTTATTTGGCTTTAAAATACATACGCAATATCGCTGCTACTCATATTCTAATTGTTACCGATTCACTAAGTGTGTTAAAATGTTTGGAAAATTTTAAAATTTCATATAAGAATAATATTTATATAAACAAAATACGAGAATATCTTCATGAAAACAGAGAGAAGCACATTGAATTTATGTGGGTACCTTCTCATTCAGGAATATCTGGAAATGAAACTATAGACAAATTACTGAAAATACAACATCCTCCATTTAATTCGACCTTTACTCTACCTGCTGTGCCTATGACTGACTATTATGCTGAATTGAAGATCAGAATGTATAAAGATTGGGAGTCACACTGGCAGCACACTAAACAGCAAAAAGGCAAATGGTTTGCTGAAATTCAGAAAACTATTCCATCGAAGCCTTGGTATTTTAAGCCAGAATCACCATCGAGAAGATTTATTTGTGTTTTGAATAGACTACGACTTGGTCATGGAAAATATCCAGCTCATCTCAAAAGACTGAAGTTGATCAGCTCTGATCTATGCGAACACTGTGGCTCAGAAACAGCTAACTTAGAACATCTTATTCTCCACTGTCCTGCCTTCAACATACAGAGGCTGCTCCTAATAGATGGCTTAATAAAGGTTTATAAAACTAAAGACATTCCCCGCCTCCTGCCATCTATTCTGCAAAATACTGACACATATATGGAAATATTTGATTATGTAAACTCCACCTTTGTAAATATATGAAATGGAATACCTACTGGAAGCAATCAGACTAATATCATCATAGTTAAAAAGACACAGAAATGTATACTACAACAAAATATAAACAACAAGAATATAGAAATCACAAGAAAATACAGATTTGGCTGTATGGAGAGATCCCAGGCCGTTAAAATCTTAATATAAAAAAAAAAAAAAAAAAAACAAAATTGACATTACTGTTGACAGTGTGTGTCTCTTGTCCCATCCATTCGTCGTAGTCGTGGTGTGTCGGCGGCGGATTCAATAGTTGAATGTATAAAATCAACGCTCTCGTTTAATAATATATATGAAATAGCAAACCACGCACGACCTCAAACGGTGGATCAAAAGTTTGTTTTAATAAAGAGGAGCACTAAGTCATTTGTTAAAATAATTTATCTTAGAGGTATGATGAAATTCCATGTTAACTTGATAATAATTTATTTTCCTTAAAGTAGTACTTTCCAATAGGCAATTATATTGTACGCCTCTTCTTTTACTATGTCATAGACATCTGATTTAATGTATTGATTAAACTTTTTAGGGTCTATTTAATTTGCAACAATGGCCCATTCAGGCTCTTCTGGAAATCTTAAAAATGGCCTTATCGACTTCACTGCTGGCTCATTAGGTAAGTGTGTTTACAAATACAAGATCTTCTTCATTAAAGTAAGAGATAATAATGATAACTATTTAATTCTCCACAAGGCATACACAGAGAGACTATGTACCTAGAAATAGGTAAAACAGATTTTAGCAGTTATTACATGACCCTAAATTCAGGGCACTGAATACCGGGTGGGCGGGGACCCTATTTAGTGTGGCGGTTATTAGACTACACTGAATATTGGTCCCTAAATCAGTTGAAACGTGAATGTCGAGAGTTGGACGTATTTACATCATGACACCGTCACTATAAAAACATCAAAAAGTTGCTATAGTAGTCACGGCAATGCTCGTAACAACTAATTTTGACTTTCGGGAGATGTATTTTCAAAAATTCCGGAGATAGGCATATGCCAATACCTTGAGAAAGATCGGGAGATGTTATTTTAGCTATTAAGAGCGCGCATACAATTTTAAGCAACTCGAAACGCACGCGGGAGCCGATTCCGAAACACACATAGACATCATTTGTGTCTGTGTGGGTGAGCGGCGTGTCGGACGCTAACTCCGGCGGACGAACATATTTTGATATTTAACAATTTATTATTCATCTAAATTATTTGAACATTCTTTTATTGCTAAATATTTTATTAGTGTAGTACAGGTGCGTACTTATTAAATTTATTTAAACACTTTAGAGTACATTATTCTTAAGTGTTTATTAATTAAGGTTTAAGAAAAATATAACAATATTTTTGTCTTCCTATCTTTAAATGTACCAGGTACTTACCTATCCAAATTATATTTTGAAAGGTATTGTGTGAGTGATTGACGTTTTTAATGTTGCTTTATAAAAATCAATAATCCCTACTGTTTTTTCTTTGCCTTCTGATCACAAGTCAAAGGTCGTGAGTTTGATTCCCATCCAGGACAAACATTCGTGTGCTGAACATTTGTGTTTGTTCTGTGTTTAGGTGTTTGTATTATTATTTAAGGAAAGAGCAGTCTCCATGGTTACCACGATATAACCCGTTTTATATTTTAATTTGTCAAAATTACTTTGTTCATTTTCACTCGGCAGATATGGATCTCACGAAGAGGCTGGTTGCCATCATTAAAAAAAGATTAGTTTGTAAATTTCAATTTGTCAATTTGAATTAAGGTCCTAAGTCTCCTATGCACTGATCACAGAGATCATGTATACCTACTGATGCTTGTGCTGAAAGTTGTGCTTGTGTTTCGTAGCAGAAACCCCAGATGGCCTACAACAACTTAAATCTGGTTCCTATCCAGCTTGACCAAACCATCACTTATTCTCGGGATGAATATTCGTCGTGACCCGAATCCTAAGAGTCACATTGAAGGAGTCATTGACTACTGCGGCATTCTCTAAAATAGGTGTCCTGAACATGATTCTGAAGAAATATATTACGACTGACCACCGCTGTTTCTTGTATAAGACACAAATCTTGCGTAGAATACTATTTTTACGCACTTTTATAAATGATGCGATGCGATGGACAGGTTACAAAGGCGAGCTATCTGAATAGGTAGGTATGGTGAGTCCTCTTGTGTATATTCAAAAATTGTATTTTTATTTCCTTCCAATCATCTTCATCAGCCCACTGCTGGACATAGGCCTCTCCTAAAGTTCGCCAGTTCTTTCCAATAATAAACGGACGGTTTTTGGTTGAATAACTCGCTCCTTTTTGGTTTTGCAGTAAAACCGCGAGAACAAAAATTGTAGGAAATTTGATTTTCTACAAGTTTGATTCTTACTATTTTTCTTCTAGGATCGGTATTTTGGAAATTAAAATTGAAAACAACAGCAAGTAAAAAATGTTGTCATTATCTCGTTTATTTTCTACTTTACGGTATAAATTAAGAAGACTAAACATGTAGAAAATCAATTTTTAAACAATTTTGGTTCCTTCCTTTTCCCCCAAAATCGATATTTTGGAAATAAAACCCGCAAACCGCCACATATTCAAAACTGTATCATTATCTCCTATGTTGTACTTTTTATGGCATGAATGAAAAGAAATAAAGTTCTAGAGAGTCAAATTCCGAACAATTTTGGTTCCTACCTTTTGCCCCAAAATTGACATTTTGGAAATTAAACTGAATTAATTAATTACCTATTAATATTTCGAATTTAACATAATTCCAATGACGGTGACGAAGCAAATAAAAGAAATAACAATACCTATTATGGCAAACTGCTGCAATAATGAGGGCGTAATGAGGGCGCCCATATCGCGTGTGAATTCGCCACCAGAGGTGCTAGTGTAGCGTGAGGTATCCGAAATGTCAATGTATATAGGTTCTGTGGGTTAAACGAGTTTATTTCGGAAAATTAAATAATTTTGTGCAATTTTGGCATAGCTGGCATTAATTTTGGTAAATATGAGACACGGCCCAGTGATTGTCTGCACTTTAAAAGCGGAGCCGAGAAAATGAGGTGTAAAAATTAGCGGTCTGAAAGAAAAGCTAGTTCATTGGTTTGTTTATTAACCGTTAACAAACAGTTTTGATTTTCAGAAGCTTATGTCCTCCTTCTTATAATGAACAAACAGTCATCACATGCATAAAACAAACCTTAACAGCTATGCCTGAAGACCTCACTATACAGTGGCGCCCTCTGGTGATTACAAAAACGGTAGCCCTCATTGGCAACGTTGCACCTTGCGACTTGCATACTGCAAGTTACATGCTCACCCTGCTCGTCGCCATAGCACCATTTAGCATACGTAGCCGGTAATTTTAACGTAATGTATGTAAATAAGTTACCGTAACATATCCGTATTTTACCAGCCTTTTCGCTAAAATCACCCCTAATAACCGTAATGGTAATACATTTCACAACTATCATATCGCATTTTGGTTTTACATTTTGGAACAATTTGAACTATAAACTCTCCCATTGTTGACCACTTTGATCGATTTAATTTTAATCTCATATACTTGTTATTTATGTGACACAAAGATTCACTTATTCCACACTAAATAATTAAGCGACTTATTTTATAGTCGTGAACATGTGACGTAGATTCCTTAAATGCTCCCAACTCAATTGAATCTTCTTATCAGTTTCTTCATGGAAGTTGTTTCTGACCATTGATGTTAACGAGCATAATAATTATCATTGGAATAGCCTTTACTTTAACTTGTAACTTCAATAGTGAACTAATAAATAAATATCATAATTACATTTTTGAAATATTTAGCAAATGTGGTTGTAGATAATAATAAGTATAATTAATAACCCTGATGTTTGTATTTGATACTCATGACTAAACATTAAATCATTTCATTAATTTAGTACATTATTATAACTTAATAAATTTTCCATACAAAAATAATATTACAAAGTATCAAACTCGTGGAGTTGCACTCGCGCAGAGAGGTATATGCCTATAAAAGTGGTTGTGCGTATGTGTGCGTGAGCGGAGCAGCGAGCGGCACGTCCTCCCTCTGGGATGACCCGATTTGGACTGAATCGGCAAGCGTCGCGCGCGTGGCTTTATAGTCACTTTTAAAAAATTCGTATAAAATAACAGGCATGGAATATTAATAAAATAATAATTAAGTGCACTTAAGAATGACTCCTTTTACATTTACACAAAATTTCAACTAAAAGAAACAGTGTTTTCCACTAGAAAAACACTGTTGAAAAGTGTGATTTGAGCTTATTTTGAAAATTTATTTTAGGCAATTTAATAACACATTTTCGAAAGTTTTTTTGTCTAGTGCACTAATAGACCATATAAGCTATTGTATAAACATATATTTAAAACATATGTATGTAATGCAATTGATATTAAGACTTTCGAAATTGACTCTGACTAGCATTTTTGCGAAACGGCTTACGGGAGATCTTCGATAAACAAAAATATACTAGTAAATATTGTATTTTATCTAGCCTACGCACTGCTTAAAGACTTTGTCTATATAGAAAACTAAGTTTCTTATTTTAAAAAAATCGTTTTATATGATAATAGCTCGCCCGAAAATACCAGTTTCGCCGCAAATACGTCGAATTCTGTATGCGCGCTCTTAATGATGATTACTATAATAATGATAATGATTATTATAACTAAAATTTTTTCCCATTCAGTTGCTTGGAGAGCAAAAGAAGGTCGTCCTTCTATGGAAACCGTTGAGGTTTTGCTCCGTTTGGTATCCGTATACAATATAGGAGGTACAAAAGAATCGGAAGTAAAATAAAAATAAACTAAAATCTGGTAACCCTGAACACGCACGACCACTCTACGCCATGGCCGGGGTGACACTGAGCTCCCTAACCGCCCTAAGTGTTATTACACTACACTTTCGGCAGAGCGGTAAGGGAGCAAGGCAGACCGGGTCGACCCGGTCGCCCTAATTAGGGACCCTTACTCCCTGAATCCTATTACACCGCACTGATTCAGGGTCAGGGTCCCTGAATTTAGGGTAGTGTAATAACTGCTTTTGTGTAAAAGAAAGTGTTTTCTGGAAGACTAGTGCATGCACTAAACATAAATAATTAAATACATGATAGATATATAAACATGGACATCAATATACAAGAAGTTTTATCATATTATGAGAAACAAACTTATGTGATGTCATGCATGTGTAAGTGTTGTACATATTAAGTAATAGTGTGCTAGTTATTAACTATTATTACTGTATTATTATTTGCAGGAGGTGTGGCTGTTGTATATGTTGGCCAACCATTAGACACTGTGAAAGTAAAAATGCAGACATTTCCACATTTATACAAGGGAATGTACCACTGCTTGAAACAAACACTGAGAAATGATGGAGTTATCAGGGGCCTTTATGCCGGCACCACACCAGCTATTATGGCAAATGTGGCTGAGAATTCTGTCCTGTTCGCAGCTTATGGCTATTGCCAGAAACTTGTATGTAATATGACAGGGACTGAGGTAAGAACATGAGTGCTAATAAACAAATAAATTAAAGGTAGAATATTTTTTATATGGTCTTTATTTAAACTAATAATTAAAAATGTAATTTTTTTTTAGAGTGTAGACCAGCTGTCTGCCTTGGGGAATGCATCTGCAGGATTTTTAGCAGCATTTTTTTCTTCCTTCACCTTGTGTCCCACTGAGCTGATCAAGTGCCAGTTACAAGCCATGCGAGAAGTCAATGTACAGTCATCACAAACAGCGGTATGGTGATTTTGGTATCTCCACAATTGTTTACAGGGGATTAATGTTAGACACACTATGTACCTTTAATTGACATTGGCATTAACGGTTTTCATTTGATAGGCATTTTTTAAGTGTGATTGTTATGATTGTATAAAAATATTACGTATAACATTAATCCTGTGATAACCTTATTACGTCGTTCATTTATCCATTATTTGTTATGTATCTTATCTTGATTATGGTCAGCCACATTTTGACCCTTTTAGAAGCGTTTGTATTTCCCTATAGTTATAGCGCTAGAAATTATAATTTCTAGCGTTTTAATTGGCTAGTGGCCTGTCAGTGACCTGTCAGTCACTATTTTCTTAACGCGAATGAACTATAGTGGTTTATTCAGTACCTAAATTCCTGTGGATCTTTCCATGATGTTCAGTATTGTTTTGATTGATATTATTATGGACAATATTTTGTTAACACTAAGCAATAGCTTATCAGTACTTGATCAATATTAATATAGCAAATTATCATTGATTACCAGACATAGCAACTGAATTAGTGTGAAATAAATGTAGGTGTATCTTTCACACCCTCTTTGGTACTTATTATATTTGTTTGCTTGAGGTAATCTTATCATATCTATTAACATCTATTAGAGAAGTTTTTTGTATACATAAATACATATATGTATTAATTTGTTTTATATCTTTTTTCAGGTAAAAGTAACACCCATACAATTGACACAGCAGATTTTCAGACAGTATGGGATTCAGGGACTGTTCAGAGGTCTTGTGCCTACCATTATGAGAGAAATGCCTGGCTATTTCTTTTTCTTTGGTGGATATGAAGGTAATATCCAGAGACATTCTACCATTTGTGTTATAGGGTAGTTGTCTTCCCCGGAATCATTAGTGGATAGTAGATATAGGATTGCGCCAGAAGGAGGCAAACATGCTAGTTTTGGAACTGCACCACTATCGGTGACTCCGACCCAAGCCAATTAAAAAAATACTTATTTCTTCAGTTTCTTGGTAGAGTCAAACACATAATTTATTAGGGGAAAAGCCATTTAAAACGCGTCACTATGGTCATCAATAAAAGTTATAGTAAAATACTGGAATTTGCAAGTGCTTGCTACATAAAACACTGGTATCCCATTCAATTCTTTACTTGCATTAGCTGTACCTACATTACTCATCCATTATACTCATACATCTATTACAATAGGGTTGAAAGTCAACCAACACGAAGTTCCATTACTAATAGTGTATGTAATTATGTTTTCTTAAAAGAAAAAGTGACCATTTAGTGCAGTGCAGTTTTTATGGCATACCTACATGAAGCTGTTTTTGCCCCAAACAGTATCTTATCGACGGTACCACTAACGTAAATACTAAATAGTGTATTTAGATACTTGTACTTATCTCCAAAATAAACTGTGCATTATAATAGTTACAATCAAATCCATTTTTTATCTATAAAATATTGTTTTGATGATAAATTGATTATTTTTTATAAGGAAGGTAATTGTAGTTGATTTGTAAAATAAATTCTGCCGAAGTGATAAATTTAGTGTATTGTTGTGTGCAATATTCTGATTTTACCTAGATTTTTGTTGATTGTTTAGTAGGTAGGTCGTTAAATCTCAAAACCAATAGTTTACTCTGCAAAACTACTCTTGAAATAAAGATAAATGTAGGTGTATCTAAATCATGATCCAAAACCGACTAGTTTTTATACTGGATTGAGGGAGTCACAGCATAGCCGTACTAATTATATGTTAATGCTGTGACTGTGATGATGATGGAATATTCTGTTTCATCTTTACAGGTACCAGAGAACTCCTCAAGAATCCTGGAGAATCTAAGGAAGATATTGGTTTCTTTAAGACCATGATATCGGGAGCAGTTGGTGGATTAGTGCTTTGGACAGTAATATTTCCAACAGACGTAATAAAATCAAGAGTTCAGATATCAAATACTAGCCAAAAATTTTTAACAGTTGGATATGACATAATTAAAAATGAAGGTGAGAATTTAAGTTATCTTTATTTTAAATATTAATCAGGACTATCTAGTATTACCCTACACTCTGACCAAGATTAGTCCTTCAAAAAAAAGGAGATTGCTCAATTCATCCATATATATTGAATGCCTGAATGTTCAGTTCCGGTTTTATTATCAATGACAGGGTGAAAGGTCGTAATATTATCAGTATAGCAGCTGTAAAGTGATGCAATAAAATTCCTTTAATACTTATTCAAATGCCCACATTAGTGACCAGAGGGTTCATATTCATATAAATTTTAATCAGGCTCTGAATAGCCATTAAACCTGTAATTTACAGATTCAGGTCATTATAATGTTTGTACTTTATGCCTGACCTAATTAATTTCAAACGAATTATTTGTTTACAGGTGTTTCAGCCCTCTATAATGGTTTGAAACCTACTTTAGTAAGGACAATTCCTGCTACTGCTGCACTCTTCGTAGTTTACGAATATACCAAGAAATTCATGCATTCATTTGGCGACTGACCAAACTTTTGAAAAAATTAATACAAGACCTAAAGTACCATAACAATAGCTTATTTTGATATGCAATTATATGTATTGTACAATGTACAGTGTATGACCAAATGATAGAATAATTAGGATGTTAAAAAATAAATAATTTTATATTGTTGACCTCATTACTGTTATCTGAGGTGTTTTTTAACGAGTACCCATCTATAGAAATAAGTAGAGATCGTACTCTAATCTATAATGACGCGCCCCACCACCGCTTTTACGCACACAAACAAATTTCAAAGATGAACGCAATACATATAAATGTCGCAGTCATCTGGTTGAATATCCTATTCAATTGAATGTCTAGCGCGGTCATTGAATGACTATAATATAGACCGAACGTTGATTAAACACGCGTCATTTAACGTCCAAGTGTAGGTAGCGGTTTGAAACATAGCCCTTTGAACAGAGCGGACGTAAAAGCAGTAAGGTGGTAGTAATTTAGTTAATTTTTTACCCACGCGGCGTTAGTAGTCACCAAAACAAATATGGCGTCAAACATGATCAAAAAGATATGAACAGTGTTGATATTTTTTTGATTAGATTTACTTTAAGCTGACTTATTCGTAATAAAATAGTGTGTCAGCATGGATTTACCTATTAATACGCCACCGGCGGATACTTTTAAAGAAAAATTTGAAACTAAACATTATACAGTCGGCTTTTACCCATTCAAACGACTATGGTAAAATTACGTTTAGCCAAGACGTTGAACGTTACTTTAAGCAAGTTGACGAGTTGACCTTTAGGCATTCAATTGTATGCCGTCATTCAATGAACGCGCTAGCTATTCAACTGAATAGGAGATTCAACCAGATGACTGCGACATAAACATGCAATTATAAATTGGTAGTTCAGTCAGTTGACGGTTAGATTCAAACATTGGAACAGCAGAATACTCGGATTTGTTGTCCAACTATGTAGTTTAGTTGATCGTGAACGCGTAAGAGGAGAAGTTGTTTCATACAATGTGACTGCTGCAAAGCACATACAAGTCATACATAGTTCACCAAATAATCAGCACTCGCACATCTAAATAAAATTTTGGGATTATTTTAGTTTAGCTAATCTCGTACCGATTATCGTGTTTTTTATTCCACCTGCCTGAGACGTGTAATGTCCGGTAGACATTATTCCAGGGTAGGTATATACGAACTAAAATTCGTCAACGTCGATTTTCTTCAACAATTTAATTGATATATTAGAACCCGGGAGGGACAAATGAGGGGGATTTATGGTGCAAAAATAAGCAATCCGTTCAACGAACGATCGTTTTCGTTTTCTGGAGTAGGGCCCCTGTACCTAACGTCAAGTTCAAAGCACACATACGACCCATCTCCCCGACCCGGCAAAAAGAATAAAATTCAAATATGGGCTTTATTTATGTGCCAGATAAAATTAATTCTATTCTATTCTAAATACATACTGCTCTTTAGTCATTATAAATTGGCATCATAAATTAGCGGACAGCTCGTTATCAGTAAACTTTACCTACCGCCGCGTCAGACTGCTCGGTGCCCATGTGAACTATGTAAAGCCCATATTTTAATTTTATTATTTTTGCCGGGTGGGAGCAGAGTTGTATTAGTGAGCTATGACCTTAACAGTCCTGCGACCTAAACCCGTGCTGTAATACTATATTGGAATACTTAATGTGAACACTGGAATGCTAGTTTTCGGAGGGTACTCGAACGGGAAGCTTTGGTTGATCTTTTTTATTTCTCGATTACCTAGTCTATTAACTAGTCGCGTGACTATGTCAGAAGGCCTATTCCGAAGAGTTACGGAAGTATCAGGGTTTTTTCAAATTATTTCCAAGGGATCCACGATAGAGAGCGATACAACTTTTAAACACCAAAGTGTTCTGGCCAAAACACGTCCTTCTCAGGCTAAATAAACCTAGTAGGTATTAAATTAAATAATTTGCCATCGACTCATAAAGAAAAACGAAAATTAATCGATTTTCCATAGACTTTGATAGTATCGACGATTAAGTATTTTAAAATGTCATCCGATGATTATCAAATTCAAAACATATACCGCTATTCAAGAAAAAGTTATAAAAAAGGACATAGAGAGACGCAAGACGAAGATATAAACAGTCCAAGGAACAATATTGAAGTAGCAGAATTGTCTCCCAGGAGCAATGATCGAAATGATGGGCATACGATTGGTTCGCCTGGTTGCAGTTGCGACATGGATTCTGAAGGAGAAATAGCTAATATTTTACACAAGAAATGTCCAGTTATAACCTTGGCTCAGCAACAGCTACAGAGGCTCTTAGACGAGACAGATAAATTGCTGTGCGATAACACAAGATGTTGCAGGTAGGTATCGGTATTCAGGGCGGTCTCAACGCGTCCTGTGCTCTGGCTGACACACTGCCCTGTGGGTGTTAACCCCAGGTGCTAACCACCAGAGACTTGATGGGCAGTTGCGGACAGGGCGCGCGAGGATGGCCCTGCCCCCACAGAAAGCGATCTGAATCTTCTCCAAATGTATGTTAGCTTCAAGTAACATCTTAAGTAGGTATTCTCTACGAGGGGAATCAAGAAGTTGTACAGCAACGCTATAAGTGGGGGGTGCCCATTCGCCACCGGTGACAACAGGGAGTAGGTAGGTACGTAATTATTTAAGTATTTATGGATTCACCTGGTGGTGGCTGGTTTTAGTAGTTGAATGAAAGGAAAAATTGTTTATTTAGTGACGGATCATAAAGATTTAGCACACCGCTATTAGGTATTTAATAAAATATTTTTTGACAATAAAACATGAAACCGAATATAACAAGGAGAGAACCGCCCCTTAAGAAATGCACAGCACATGGCGTGGCGGCAGGCGACACACCGCACACCGTGACTAGCACGCTGGTCAGCTGCACAGACAGAGACTGTTGGTGTCCTTCAAGCTGGAATCCTCATCTCTGAAACCTGCATGAAAACGAATTTTGACTATGCCAAAAAATAGTCATGAAATAGTCATAAATAGTCGCCAAGTAAAAAAAATAGTCGCATTATAGTTTCGGAGTTATAGCTATAGGTTGGTGAGGATTCTGGCTTGACGTTCAAGCTGTAATCCTCACCTCTGATGCAAGCAAACGGCAAAGTCTATCGAATTGGTTTATGTTCCAAAAAATAGTCATGAAATAGTCGCAACGGCATACCAAATTTCAGAATTAGTCGTTAAGAGATTCCAGAGATATAAGGGTAGGTTGGTGAGGATTCTAGCTTGAACATTTGAAAACTTCATATATCTCCGAAACGGCTACGATTTTCGATTTGAGTTTTTGCCAAAAAATAGTCATGAAATAGTCGTCTCCAACGGAAATAAATTTGAGCTGATTTAATTTGAAAATAAAAAGTTATAATTTTCCTTACAATTTTGGAGGTACAGTTGTATACAAAATGTTTTACTTCATTTGATATTATTGTGAAATGTTCTGCTTAAAATATAATATTTCGTTCAATTAGGTATTTTCCATGGCAGCTGTTATGATTAAACAAAAAAAAACAAACATTTTTATGTAGCTATTTTTATTTATTATAATATAAAGTTTGCATATTAGTACAAAACTTGTTTAAATCTGAAAGCAGTACATATAATACACAATTACCGACCTGTTCCCACCCAGCAAAAAGAATAACTATGAGCTTTAATTATTGATCTTTACATATATTTCACATTTACCTTTAATGTTAATATCACAGCAATGCGTTTTTGAAATGGTTAGAGCTAGTTCCACAACACTTACTAGATGGCGTGACTTTCAAGCAAAATACTCAAGTCAATGAAATGTCCGCGACGATGATTGTGGGAAGACACTAATGGTGCTCCCACACTGCCGCGCCGTTAGAAAATGTTTAGCAACGTTAGCAGACATTTAATCACATGTCATTGTGTTAAAAATTATTTCATGTTAGAAAATGTTTCGTAACTGAGTAAACATTTTATAACAAGTTATCTTCTATCCATACTTATAATAAATATGTAGAGAAGTCAATTCTGTACATTAAATATATTTTCAAAATAACTATAAGGGAGTCATTAGTGATCGATATTGATGCCAAAAACGCAATCAGTAAAATTGTTGTCTGTCTGTCTGTATGTTCGTTATAGAAAAAAAACTACTAGACGGATTTTAACGAAACTTGGTACGATTATTCTTCATATTCCTGGGCAGGTTATAGTATACTTTCATCACGCTACAATTAATAGGAGCAGAGCAATGGCGGGAAGTGTTGGGAAAACGGGAGAAATTTTTATCTGTATGTTTGATCGCGCCTCACGCGAAAACTACTGCTTGGAATTAAATGCGGTTTCACCAATGTATTGCTAGCAATCCAACAACCTCTAGAGGTCTAACTTAAAATCTGGGTACCATTTTGTGGAAGTCGGTTATTTTTGAAACCCCATATCCACGCGTGGGACGCCGCTGGCACAGCTAGTAACAAAATAAAATAAGTGTTATATTTTGTTTGGCGCATCCAATAAGATCGCTTCTTCTTTTGTAAACAAAACTAAAAGCTATTCTAATGGGCAATTCTTCTTCCATTTTTGTATAGACACTCCCTCAGAACGCAAATGCCAGATTTAAATGTTAGTAAACATTTTTCATCAGTGTACGGGCACTTATAACATGTGACACTTCCTAACAAAATGTAACAATTGACAACATCTGTTAGTACATATTTTTTTTTATTTAATCTTTATTGCACAATAGAAATAGTGCACAAAAGGCGGATCGAATGCCGTGTAGGCATTCTCTACCGGTCAACTATTGGGCTAAGCAGAAACAGATGTATGTAGGTAGAGTGTTGCAAAGTGGGATAGGATTAAACAGGGATTAAAATATTAAATAACTTAATAGATACATACATAATATAGAGTAAATAAAATAAAATATAAATGTATGCTAGAAAATGTTTACAAATATTATCTAACGGCAGTGCGGGGGCACCATAAAGGACGGAGACTATGAGGCCGAGCGCTCCCGAAACTAGCATGGAAATGCCCGAACGGCATACCTATTATTCGGTTGTGATATAAACATTATATTTAGTTATTTTTAATTTAAACATATTATGTACGCATTTTCAAGCTTTAAATTGTACTAAATAAAAATAGCTACAAAAATTATAAATGTTTGTTTTTATTTGTTTAATCATAATAGCACTCGGTCTAGTCACTAGTCTTGGAAAACACCTAATTTGACGAAATATTATAGTTCAAGCGAAATATTTTACAATAGTATAAAATGAAGTAAACATTTTGTACACGACTGTACCTCCATAGAAATGTAGGGAAAAATTAACACTTTTTAATTTCAAATTAAATCAGCTCAAATTTATTTCCGTTGGAGACGACTATTTCATGACTATTTTTTGGCAAAAACTCAAATCGAAAATCGTAGCCGTTTCGGAGATATTTGAAGTTTTCAAATGTTCAAGCTAGAATCCTCACCAACCTACCCTTATATCTCTGGAATCTCTTAACGACTAATTCTGAAATTTGGTATGCCGTTGCGACTATTTCATGACTATTTTTTGGAACATAAACCAATTCGATAGACTTTGCCGTTTGCTTGCATCAGAAGTGAGGATTACAGCTTGAACGTCAAGCCAGAATCCTCACCAACCTATAACTATAACTCCGAAACTATAATGCGACTATTTTTTTTACTTGGCGACTATTTATGACTATTTCATGACTATTTTTTGGCATAGTCAAAATTCGTTTTCATGCAGGTTTCAGAGATGAGGATTCCAGCTTGAAGCACACGACTGTTGGACATTTCCTGTAGGTACCTGTTGTTAACCTAAGTAGGTATTACCTAAAATTATTTCAACGGTTTCATCTTTTTTCCAGATCCGTTTACGATTTCTTATGTATTTGTAAGGATATATTTTTCAAACAAAACCGATGTCAATGTGCAATCATCGTCTTGGTTGGTGTCACTTTCTTCGTCGGCGTGTTGTTTGGTGCCGCTACCTGTGGCTCGTATCTGGGGAAATTCAATAGCCCTATTCTGACGTGCATAGACAATTTCTTTATTCCTGATACGTATTCCACACTAAAAGGTTCATATCTTAGTATTACCTAAACTATAGGTACGACATCCTTATTGATTAAGTACCTATAGTATTTCTATACTATTTTTAATGTTAATACCTACAAGTGTTAGGCGTAGTACCTATATGCAGTAATAGTCGGCATACCTAATAATTAATCAATGTTAAACACAGTTACCTACTTAATATATTACCTAGGTATCCATATTATGTCGTTTTACTTTTTGTATGTTCGTATCACCATGACCACTTTTAAACCCCACGCAAAAAAGAGGGGTGTTAAATAAGTTTGATGAGTTTAACTGTCTGTAATGTGTGACCACGCGACTGAAACTATTATGAGATTCGGCAGAATGATAGTCCGTCCCAAAAGCAGGAGGCCTAAGAAAAGGTGGCGCGATGATCTGGATCAGTAATTTCCGGAACTGGCAGGCGCATACCCGCCATATGGGTGGGGACCATTGGAGAGAATTAAGGGAGGCGTTATGCAGTAAAGGCTTAATAAAATGTCGTTTTTAGTGTTTTTAGTCTATGATTTCAAAAATAAGTAGTATTATACTTAGTAGTAAGTATGTGAAATTGTAAATATACTCGTACCTACCCGTTAGAATAATCCATCTTGCGAGATTGTAAACTGTCGAAAGATTGTAAACTGTAACGACTGCTAACAATTACCCGTATTATTTTTCGGTAGATTGTGATCGATCAAAGTGGAACTGTTGATATTTTAACGCGTGACAAGATTTTAATTAAAGAATTTCACTTCAATTGATTACAGTCTACCGAAAAATAATAGTTTAAACTGTAAACTACGACGTGCGATACCTAGGCCTTTAAAGTTCACCGGGAAAGTACATTTCAAAAGTTTGAAATTAATCAAAAAACATTATCCTACCTACCTAGGACTGTTATGGTAGATACATTATTTACCTAGATATGAAATCAATGCCATAAACGCAGTATCATAAACTAATATTATAATGCTGAAGAGTTTGTTTGTTTGAACGCGCTAATCTCAGGAACTACTGGTCCGAATTGAAAAATTCTTTTTGTGTTGAATAGACCATTTATCGAGGAAGGCTTTATAACATCACGCTGCAACTATTAGGAGCGAAGAAGAAATAATGGAAAATGTAAAAAAAATGGGGATAAAATAACAATCCCACGCGGACGAAGTCGCGAGCACAGCTAGTTTAATATAGGTAGCCATCGAACAAACCTCAACTTCTTCTTATACCTACCTATTTCGGGTTCTTTTTATACAAGCGGAGAAATTGTTTGGACAATGTTTATAGGATGGGTGATGCACCAATATCAAACCCAACCAAAATTAGTCATCTTGCCTATTCATGAATTACCCAGAACAGTCCATTTCCTACATTGCTCCGACCGGGAATCGAACTCGGAACCTTCGGATTGCTGCGCTATTGGCGAGAACGCTTGCTTCTAGACTTACTAATCTGTGCTTCTAGGCACTGTAAATATAAAGTAAATTCGGAAGCTTTGCATAAACATTAACCTTTTTTATAAAAAGAGCGTTCAGGATGACCTCGCTCCACCCGATGGTTAGCGGCCGGTCATGAGGTCCCAAATATTAGGTCAGGCATAATAATAGGACTAACTCACCGAGCCTGTCGCACCCTCACCCTGACGCGGACGGCCCGCTGAGATGCGCCGTTTCATGCCCCGCCTAAAGAACCCAGGATTGTAAGAGGGAGGAAAACGACTGGACGGGCATTCTACTTAGAGGCAGCGCAGATGACAAACTATCCGTGATGCACTTTTTTGTGCAATTAATGCAGTAGGTAACGCACACGACGCGCAAAATTCTGACGCGGATGTTTCAGACTCAACGCACACGCACACCTTCGAATATTCTGTCGGCAGACCTAGACGTTTTTTTTTAAATGTCTCAGACGCAGACTCTATCGCACAAAAAGTGTCCGTCTGCGCTGCACCTTATTGGCACGAAGCAGGTTTTTACTAAAATTTAGTATAGGTACTATTGGTATTTGAACAGGTACATACGGAGGTATTGTATTACCATTTGTGAGAACTGGGTGAGCACACATTTCATAAAATTACCTACTTTGGTTCTATCATTTTACAAATTGCAAGATTGTATTTACAATTGTTTTATACCTTTTAATAAATGGTGAATACATTTTTTTTTAGAGGGTGCTCACCCAATGCATGCACACACTAACTTAGGTAGGTACTTACATTTCAAATTTTAATTATTTTAATGAATATAAAGTACCAATCTATATTCTACCAAGAATAAGCATTGTGAATAGCCTCACAGAAAGTTTAGACCAAACTGCTGCTACTACTAGAGGGTAGCAACAGTTCGGTGATTGAAAGCAAGCAACCGGACTTCTGCTACCTATGTACTAAAAAGATGCATTTGTTCAGTCACTTGGATTATGCCTCATGGAACTGTTATGATGCCCAGTATTAGTAATAGAGTTCCATTTTTTACCCTTTGTGTGGAATCATAAAAATCCTTTCATTTTCATGTGTTGTTTTGGTTGGTTCAAGTTTGAAAACAAAAAAGGGGCAATTAAAATTTTAGTAAAAATTAACATACCAAACTTTTACAGCTTTAGAATTTTATTAATTGTATGAGTTAAGTATTATACACAATTCATTGTTGTATGAAACTCTGTACACACAATAAATGCATATGAAAATTTTGAAGCCAGAACACTGCACCTATTTTGTCTGTTAGCTTGATAAAACCCAATGTTTATGACAGTGATTAAAAAGTTGTTACACAAATAAATCAATGTTTGATGGTTGTGGAAAAGGGACTTTAGATCTGTATGAGAAATTATCTATTTAATATTATTTTATGAGATTATTAGACACACAAAAGTGCAGTTATGTTTCAATAATACTATATTTAGTTTACTATACAACACTCCTTTAACACAAAAACATCTGTTTTCAAATTTAGTTTCATATACATATTACATACACATTATGTTAAAGTATATTAAACTGATGTATACAAAAGATAATTGAAATTACAAACTAGAAAGAAATAAGAAATCATAGTTCTGTTATCATTTATGATTTCAAAGAAGCATGTGATTACTTCTCCTCGCACCACTCATTTTCTTTGCGAACTTGATCCTCTTCGGCAGCAGTAAAATCATTCTTAATATTAAATGTTTTGCGTATTTCTTCTGGGGTCTTTCCTTTAATCATATTAGCTACCGTCTTGCAGGTTACATCCAACAATCCTTTGATGTCTAAATAATTTGCGGCTAATATCAATTCAAACAATGTACCTTGATCTACTTTCAAAAAATCTGCATCCCAAGACGAGATATCGTCTGTCCGTTTCTCCTTGTTTTCATCATCTTCTGGTAATGGAGGATCATCTTTGTGATACGTTGCCCACTGAATAACTTTTTTAAGAATAGCAGAGTTGACGTTAGGCAGCGGTACTACTTCTTCTTCCTCATCATCTACGCCAAGATCTTCCAGCATGGTCTTTATTGTTACTGAACATTTTGCAATTTCAATATCCACAGGAAATACTTCATTGTCTGAAGATTGCAACTTTATATTCGGCATCTGAAATGAAAAATAACAAACTCATGCAGTTACTCAAATATATTAAAAGACGCCATTTTTCAAAGATATTTTAAATGTTTCGACTTACCTTTAGCGCCAAATAAACACCCAATTAAAAGTTACGTTTATAGCGAGGGTTTAAAATTTTAGGGCAATACGGGCTACAATTTTTCAGAAAATGAAATAAGCAGTGCGTCTTTCCTTGGTCTTCTATTTTTTAATTAAGTGACATTTTAGCTTTAGCCATCTTTTTCAAAGACAAAACAGCATTTTGGCTATTGATCAGAAACTTTTTAATAGCTTTGGACTCTTTGTATTTCAGATATCATTGCGTGCACACACGCGATTTGACTACACGATGAATGTCCAAAGTGTCGCCTCGGGGGTTTATGTTATTGGTCATAATAACCAACAATTGAGTCGTATCAATTTATAAAAACATATAAATTGATACGACTCAATGAGCCTCACGGTACCTAAATAGTTAGCGATGTTTAACCAATCCTGTGTCGCGTTGAGGTCGACCAACTCTGACGTTACGTGCATGGCCGACCACGTCTCCTAGGTTTGGCGCATTTGCGGGGCCAGTTTATGCCAAGTCGCTTGAGACACTGTGGTTAGCCCCTCCCCCTTCCAGTGGACCTGGACCCCATGTCGGGCGCTGGCCTGTCCCGTGTCCGACGCCGCAGGTCCCAGCGGCGGAATACGATGTTTAATTCCGCCGCTGACTTCAACGATAGCGACCGTTCTCGCACTGTGCCCTCTCCTGCCCCGATGTGTGCTTCAAGCTGTAATCCTCATCTCTGAAATCTCAATGAAAACGAATTTTGACTATGCCAAAAAATAGTCGCACAAGTAAAAAAAATAGTCGCATTATAGTTTCGGAGTTATAGTTATAGCTATAGGTTGGTGAGGATTCTAGCTTGTTGAACATCAAGTTTTTGTTTGTTTGTTTTTATTTGTTTAATCATAAAAGCAATCTTGAAAAACACCAAATTGGACGAAATACTATACGTACTCGTAGTTTAAGCGGAATATTTTACAATAGTATGAAATGAAGTAAAAATTTTTTTACACGACTGTACCTCCATAGAAATGTAGGGAAAATTAACACTTTTTATTTTCAAATTAAATCAGCTCAAATTTATTTTCGTTGGAGGCGACTATTTTTGGCACAAACTCGAAATCGAAAATTCGGCGTTTCGGAGATATTTGAAGTTTTCAAATGTTCAAGCTAGAATACTAGAATCCTCACAAGGGTACCCATAAAGCTCTGGAATCTCCTACCGACTATTTCTGAGATTTGGCATGTCGTTGCGACTATTTCATGACTATTTTTTGGAACATAAACCAATTCGATTCGGGCGCGTTTCCGCAGAAGCGGGGCTGCGCAGAGCTAGCAAAACTTGGATAATCCACTGAAGTGGAGTAGAGATGAGATAGTCATGTAATGTGGGCGACGTCTAACAAACTTATAAACATAGATTATGTACAAGTTTCTTGGCATAGTTTTAAAATACGTTACAAACAAAACAATGTGTTTATTTGGGAAATTAAAATAAATGGGTAGGTACCTACCTATTGTTCGTTTTAGCGACATAGACGAGAGAAACAATGTAACTATATTAGCATAATATTTATTGTATACATTCATATCTAAATGACTATAATATTGTGTCTGTAGGTATTGATAATTTATAATATTATAGTTATGTAGTTACGTACATATGATTAATTAAATCCTTATGTATGAATGATCCAAATGACCTATTAATCAATTGTGGATCAATTGTTTATAGAATAGGTACATAATCACTGATTCTTGAGTTAAAACTTTTACAAAGTTACGATTGTTGTAAACGACAATGTAGTTTAAATATGGTAGGCGGTCTTATCGGTAATAGCGATATCTTCCACAATTATCAGGAAGAGATGAAGAACAACAAATGGTTAATATAATTTACAGCGCACCTGGCCTATTTATGCTCTTTCACACTTAGAATAATATTATTATAAGCTTTCGCAACATTTTTATGGAGAAAAAAGGGGATGATGGCTAATAAAATCGATACATACCTACCTATTCTAATACCATACTAGCTTTTCCTTTGCGTTATCAAATTACTATTATAATAAAGATAATTTCTAATTATTGTGCACTTTCAAAGATCATTTTATCCTATGATGCATAAAATCTGTTTCCAAAAGTAGAACATTATGGACTAATAATAATTTTATATTTGGCATCCATTTAATATGTAGAATACTCTTCAAAGTAAAAAGGAAGAATACCTACAAATTGTATAATTTTTGGCTTTCATTTTCATATAATATTATATTATAAAATTAAAGTGATTTATATACCTTTTAGAGGTAATGCGATTTCTCTAAGATAATTACATATGGATATAGTAGATTACAGTGTTTAATATAATAATAACATTTAGAGCTACAACATCGAGATTAATATTTCGGTATATTTTTATAAAGAAATTTTCAAGTTTTATCATTATCACATCTAAGGATATATACTCATAGTGAGATCGGTTATGCTTCAGATAAAATTAGCAAACTTAACAGCCATAAAAATAAGTTAAGCCAAGATATAGCACCTACATGAATTCATTTTAAGACATGTGCATCCAATCCATTTGATTTGAAAAAACATATTGGTATAGTGAGCTTCATATTTAGTTTAAAGTAAACCTACTGCTTACTAACCCAGTACAGTTTAAATGCAAACTTTGCTTTCATAATGAAACCAATAATTTATAACATAACTATTCTAAAAACATGTACATAAAAACAGATTGCATATTACTGGGAGTTTGTTGACTAGAGAATCCCAAAAAAACAGTGACAACATTTGTGAGTTATAAATTAAAGTACATACCGTTTATATTAAATAATAACATCTCCTACATTTTATACAACATGCTTTGCCTCTATAAATGTAAATAAAGGGGCAGTAGGATATGCAAGATGGATTGGGTAAATATCAATACAAGTTCTGTGATTTTTCAAAAATAGATCATATCCAGAGGTAAATTCATAAAAAATATTTCATAAACTGGTATACTTTATATATATATTTTCTGTGTACACAAGGGTCATAAAATACTTTTAATAGATATATTTTGAGTTTATTTGACATGACATGTGACCATGTTGTAGACTATTTGTAATAATCATTCTATTAATACAATAATTCTTTAATGTGATAGTTTCTATTACAAAATTATTAGTGTTCTTAAAATATATATATATATAGATGTAACTTAATTACTACATACAAATAACGTTATTAAATAACTTAATATCACATAAAGCCTTAAATCAACACTATAAACTTCCAACAACAGCAAATTATAAAAAATATACATTTCAAAATGGTTTATTGGGAAATTTGGCATTCAGGAAACATACTTTAATTCGAGTTATCAAGTCTTTCTTTGAGACGAAAATATATTTTCAAAGTAGGCCTTAGTATTGTGAACAACATCACCAACAAAACAAGAAATAAACTGGTGTATCTTAGAATATTGTCTCCTACATTGGTAGACCACCAATTTGAGAATAAGCCCAGACAAATTGTAATCACTCCCAAAATAAATGTAATCAGGCCCACAGCAGCATGAATAATTTTCGTGTAAATTGGTGCAAGGTAGTGTTTCAATTTAAGGCTGTACAATGCACCTATACCTCCGATCATTGTTGTCACCATAAATATTAATGCTGCTAACCCAAATTTGGCATGCAATGTTGCAAAGTGAGGTTTGTCATGTTGTATCTTGTTGATGAGGATAATTAAGAAACCGATGAACAGCACTGTGCCACCGATTAACTGAAGGACCCAGTGACGGGCGCTGCGCAGTCTTATAGGCATCCACTCAGTAGCTAAATCTCCTGCTGTTATTGCATTAACTGCCGAAGTCATAATAAACAACCACTGTAAAAGAAACAATAAATTAATATAGTTATATGATGTAGTAGTGGTTTTATATTATTTCAAATTTAATCGTTTTTCGGTCAGAGCTTAGTCTTTCTTTCAAAACATCATCGAATACAAAGTAGTTTAATTTGTAAATTAATAAGCATAAACTATGATTTGACAATATTCTATGAGGATGTATCATTAGAATGTCAATACCTAGTAATCTAATCAAAACAAATAGCTGTGTTAATTTGTACATCTTCGAAATTGCAACAAGTGCCAACGAAACTATGTAGAAACGAAACTAGGTACTTACCCCAAATGCCATTAGAGTAGGATGGAATGCAAATAAGGATGCACCATCCTTAAAGCAGCAGTAAATGATGATTCCAATGAATATTAATGCACAGACATTACTAACGACATTTAAGTAACTGGGCTTCGACGTGGTGCTTGAAGACACAAGGCGAGAGGTTTCAGAAGTTCCCTCTGCAGGCATGTCTGTTATTTTAGTTTCGTTTTCTTCAGTTTTTGTCTAAAATTTAAAAGAAGTCCTTGTCATTAACGAGCAATTTAATTATCACGCTTAAATTTAAGTTATTGTTAGAGAGAACACAAACCATCGCAGTATGCAAAACTTTGATCGCTGCTTGTTGCTCTCGCTCGCTCATTCATCATTGATTGATTGTCATGTCATTTTTTTTGTGGGGAACGTACGTCATTTAGCCCACTTAATAGAACACTTATTACACCACCCGGTATTCAGGGCACTGCACACCGGGTGGGCGGGGACCCTAGTTAGTGCGGCGGCGCCATGGAAGTAATGCTAGGTTTACACGCGTGGCACGCGACCCGGCAAGCAGCCTGGCAAGCAGCTCGGCGAGCAGCCCTGCCCTACACACTGCGCACGCAAGTGCACATTCAAACAGACGAACAGCGCGTTCACATGCTTGTGCTTGTGTTTGTGCCCGTTGAATGTCGTATTGAACGCGAGCGTGTAAACGCGGCATCAGATTACACTGAATATTGGTCTCTGATCCCTGAATCAGTTGAAACGTGAATGTCGAGAGAGTTGGACGTATTTACATCATGCCGCCGTCACTATAAAAACATCAAAAAGTTGCTGACTACTAGTCACGGAAATGCTCGCAACAACTAATTTTGACTTTCGAGAGATGTATTTTCATAAATTCCGGAGATAGGTATATGACAATACCTTGAGAAAGATCGGGAGATGTTATTTTTGCTATGAATGATGATTACTATAATGATAATAATGAAATATAATTTCTAGCGTTTTAATTGGCTAGTGGCCTGTCAGTGACCTGTCAGTCACTTTTTTCTTAACGCGAATGAACTATAGGGTCCCCGCCCACCCGGTATTCAGTGCCCTGAATTTAGGGTCGTCTAATAACTGCTAAAGTGCTTGAATTTAGGGTGGTGTAATAAAATAAGAGCTTTTGATCATTCATTCATTCAATGAGCTGAACTGAACACCGCCGCCGTACCGTATGCCGGTCCGGTATTGGTCATCCAGTCAGTCAATCCGGTCACGTAGGTCTTGACAGGTGGTTGCTTGTCCACATGTGTTCGTAGTTGTTAAAACTATTTAAAAATTGTGATTGAGGAATAAAAAGTGGTAAGATTCAGTTACTGAACATAGATTTGTCGTGATTGTGGCGTGAATGGTGTTAAACAAAAGTTTGGTGTTCTCAACAATAGGACTGACGTGACGTCATTTAAACCTGTTGAATTTCCAGCAATGAATTCCAAATTTAAGTAAGTATTCTTGTTTATATGAAGTATTTAAATTTTATCAAATTTGATGTTGTATTGTATACTAATATAATATGTATAATTTCTATTTATTAATATAATATGTAACATGTTTGCACTTGCTTCGGTATCGACTAAGATATAAAATTTCTCTCTGACCAATTTTATTTCCGTGGATATTCACAATAAAATAGCAAATAATAATATATTTGATTCTTAGTGTTGCAAAGGGGGCTTTATTATTTGTTATTTTGATATTGTTTATTTAATTTATTTTTGAATACATATTTATGTAATTTTAATTAGCGTATTTGAAATAATTATTATTTTATAAAAAGAAATTTTATCGATTGAAACGTAGTTTATTTCTGCAAATAGATTCAGTAGTAATACTTTTGCGCATCACACATTTTTCCTACCAGCAATTTGATGTATTGATGTGTGCCTGCTGAGAAGAAGTGCAACAAACTCAACAGTGCCTTTTTAAAATATATAATACCTACTTATAATAAAATCATTTTAATAACAGCCAGCAACCAGATTATCATGTCCATGTTATATTGTCATAAGTAATCTTGTACTTTGTAATATCCTTTACTCATTAAAATGAGAAATTCCTGTACTAAAAAAATGTATATATCGTCGCCGTAGAGCGAAAAGTCACTAAGTCGACATATGGCCAAAATGGAGTTAAATACCTAACCAGATTCCCCAAATTTTTCTGCACAAATTCTTCTTTTTGACATTTCTGTACGCGCCATAGTTTTTGTTTTACAGAGAGCGAAAACACATTAACTTTACGTTTGCACTACTCATTGGCAGTCGAAAACTAACCAATTTTACTTAACACTATTTTTTATGATCTAACAAAGCAAATCTGTACCTAAGTCGAGTTGGTTATTTCTCTCTTTTACAAATCAAATCATAATTTTGGACCCAATCCATACTAAAAATTACCTAAAGTGACTTAACTACTTTTAGAATTACTGGTTCGGTACAAAACATGAAAGCGAAAACTAACTAAGTCGACTTATTGACTCTCGATATGATCCAAACATGAGTGAAATAGTCACTAACTCAGTTTTTTTGTCATTATCTCAGTAATTAAACATAATGAATTGAAAGTTATATTACAATCTTATTTGTCTATCTATTCTTTAAGATATATAGCAATGAAATTAGAGTTATCTTTAACTAAAATTAAGTTATATTTTTTTTTGTTTTATAAAACTTTAAACCGCCATAACTCAAAACACGTCATGACCTACTTAGTGACTTTTCGCTCTACGGCGACGATATATTCTTCTGTACAACCCTAATTCAGTCAAATATCTCGAATTATAATAAATCTGTAGAGAAGTCAATTCTGTACATGAAATATATTTTGCGGTTTTCACCAATGTATTGCTAGAAGTCTAACTTAAAATTTAGGTACCATTTTATAGAAGTCCGTTATTTTTGAAACCCAATATTCACAGCTAGTAATTTGTAAGTAGAATAAAAGATAGTAATAAAAGATATATCTTTATACCATTCATTTAACACCATTATTAATTTTTAAACCCATTTGCTGTCAGCAAAGCAGACACAATAGATAAACAATAGTTGCACTACATGCAGTGCACTGGACAGTCAACATGTTAAACTTAATACCCATTTATCTCCATATATAAAATAAAAAATTAAAGACATTCATCATTATTCCAGTGGAATCTTCTAGTATTAACAA
Organism: Conogethes punctiferalis; assembly: GCA_031163375.1. NCBI lineage: Eukaryota > Metazoa > Arthropoda > Insecta > Lepidoptera > Crambidae > Conogethes > Conogethes punctiferalis. The sequence goes on along the minus strand of CM062085.1, from coordinate 6,993,510 downwards.
TAAACACTGTATTTGTATAAACTTACAATAAATTGGTACCTAGGTATTAAAATTTTACTCTAAACTAGCTTTTGCCCGCGACTTCGTCCGCATGTTTAGATTTTTACATTCAAAAGTTTTTTTTCCCAATAACTCCCGGTCCCGTTGGAATTTTGCAATATCGCGTTGCAGATAATCTTAACGTTCATTAATGTACCTTGCATGCCAAATTTCAATCATCTATCTTAACGTGATTTAGATTTTTCATACAAAAGGTTTTCCCGCTAACTCCTGATCCCGTGGGAAGTTTGCAATATCCTGTTGCAACTGAAAATCACTAAGGTACCTGCATGCCTAATTTCAAGATTTTCCCGCTAATAGGAAATGTGGATGACTTTTTTTAATGAATTTAAAAGATCAAAGATCTCATCTTTTATCTTTTCGTAGATCGTAGAATTTTTAAACTATCTTTTCTATTAAGTGTGATATAAAGCGTAAAAATTATTGCTCAGACAGAGAGATCCGACGTGGCGGATGACGTCACGTACCGTGCGCGCCATACAAACTCCATAGAAAAATCTGTTTTCGTGAGAGAGACGGATATATTAATTTTCAACGACTCTATCTCGCCCATTTTTCAGCCAATTTTGATTTTGTTTTTACTGTTCACTGTTCATAATATTTTTATCTATTTTACGATAAATACATGTAACTATTTCTCATGCATGTCCCTATTCTCGTTCCCGTGGGAATTTCGGGAATTCTTTTCTTAGTGCACCTCTACGGTACCTAAGCTACGTCCCTTCTAAATTTCAAGTGCCTAAGTTAAGCCGTTTAGGCTGTGCGTTGATATGTCAGTCAGTGAGCTTCTTTTCTCCTTTTATATATTTAGATTTAATTTGACCGGTAACGCCATTTATTGAGAGGAATTAGTAGTTTTGGGCAGGGCTTGGTAACGTTACCAATTTAACATTATAATAGCGGTAAGTAACGTTAATTTATAATGTTACTTTTTTTACCGGTAAAATAATTACCGGTAAGTCGGTAGCGATACTAAATTTTAACGGTAAATTATAACGGTAATTTTTACCGGAACGAAAACTTAACGTTAAGTTTCAGGTATCGATACTGCAATATAACGTTAAAAGTATCGATACCTGCTTTAGTTACCGGTAAAAGTAACGATACTTATTACGCTACTTTGCTGCGTTGCCGCTCCGCACGGTTACCTATAGCAGAGCGGCAACTTCGCGACACGAGACGCATGAGACCATGTTGGGTGGGAGCGATAGAGACAGAGAATGAATTTAATCCAAAATTAAGTAAGTAACGTTTGAACGTTTACCGATACTTTTTACCGATACCATCATGAAGGTAGCGGTAATTTTTAACGTTAAAAATTACCGCTACTTTAGGTATCGCTACTTACAAAAGTATCGATACCTCGGCGAGGCAAAAGTAACGTTACCATATTTTTACCGGTATTCCAAGCCCTGGTTTTGGGCTATTTTATTTCTCTGCCTTTCTTTTCCTATTTTATCAAATAAAGGGTCGATATAAAATTTTGAAATTTTATCCCTTTTCTGAGTGGAATTTATCAAAACCCTTTCTTGGCAATATCTACCACGTCATGGTATAGCTTTGTGACATAAAGGGTTGATTTAAAATTTTGAAATTTTATCCCTTTCGGAGTGGAATTTATCAAAACCCTTTCTTGGCAATAGCTATCACGTCATGGGATAGCTTTGTGAATGCAAAGTCTCAGCCCGAACGGTTTAAACTTTTATCCCCTATTTTATCCCCTTGGGGCTCGAAATGATCAAAATTCTTTTAAGCGGATGCTAAAACGTCATAGCACGTCGTAGCTTTATACATGCCAAGTCTTAGCCCAATCGGCTTAAAATTGACAAAGTTTTATACAAACCTATTTTTTCATCACCTATTTTATCCCCTCGGGGGTTGAAATGATTAAAACCCTTTTTTGGCGGATGCCTACGTCATAGTAGCTTTATACATGCAAATTCTTCGCCTAATCGGCTTAAAATTGACAAAGGTTTATACAAACTTTCATCCCCTATTTTATCCCCTTGGGGGTAGAAATGATAAAACCCCTTTTTTAGCGGATACCTACGTCATAGTAGCTTTACACATGCAAAGTCTTAGCCCAATCGGCTTAAAATTGACAAAATTTTATACTAACTTTAATCCCCTATTTTATCCCCTTGGGGGTGGAATTGATCAAAATCCTTTCTTAGCGGACGCCTACGTCATTACATCTACCTGCATGCCAAATTTCAGCCCGATTGGTCCAGTAGTTTGGGCTGTGCGTTGATAGATCACTATGTCAGTCAGTCAGTCAGTCAGTCACCTTTGAGTTTTATATATTTAGATTTACAGTTATTTATCAAATAAGAAAAATATACCTACATAGTGCTCTAAAATTCATCCAACCCAGTTGTTTTTAGAAAAGTGCCACAATGTTTGGTAAAGAACAGCATTCTTGGACTATGAAGAATAATTGTATGTAGGTACCAAGTTTCATTGAAATCAAACAGACAAAAATTTTACTGATTGCATTTTTGGCATAGTATCAATCACTAATCACCCCCTCATAGTTATTTTCATGTACAGAATTGAACTTTCTACAGATTTATTATTATTTAAGTATAGATGGCAAACAATCAAGGTATATCAGTAACTAGCTGTGCTCGCGACTTCGTCCGCGTGGAATAGTCATTATTTCCCCATTTTTTTTTTTACATTTTCCATTATTTCTTTGCTCCTAATAGTTGCAACGTGATGTTATATAGCCTAAAGCCTTCCTCGATAAATGGTCTATTCAACACAAAAAGAATTTTTCAATTCGGACCAGTAGTTCCTGAGATTAGCGCGTTCAAAAAACAAACTCTTCAGCTTTATAATATTAGTTAAGATTGATTGATTAATTTTAATTATAGTTATAATCAACTAAAGAAAACAGCAACACTTCAAGTGTATTGTAGAGTATTTAAAGTTTGCTTTGACACAGTCATATGTCCCACCACTTGAGATTTTTTACTTTACAATTTGTACCTTGATCCTACATCTTCCTAATCAATCACCTATAATAGCATTTCATCTGATCAATTGAAAATTATAAAGTAAAAGATCCACCAGAAAAGTTACAGACAGATATAGGGTATGGATGATTCCTTTTTATGGATTCAGATATATCTGGAACATTACTAATATGTAATAAGTTGCATTTGTATTAATATTAATATATTTAGGAATAGGAACAACATGGCCTCCTTTCAATGACATTATACTATCCTTTCAGTGGCATTATTTATAACATAATAACATTTTGTTACAAAACCAATTACATTAATGTTTATGCACATGTACATATTTAACAAGCTATCAAAGTTCTTCCACAAATATTATATACCTGCCTACTTATAATGTCACTTCCATGTAACGGATTTGTGTAGGTATAAAAGCATTTTTGAACTGATCAATATAGTTTTGGAGATTCTCTGAAAACTGTTAATAAATGGTAGTTAACTAACTAATTTTAAAAGGGTACTTAGTTCAGGTCAGGTACATTGTTAATTTATTGTTTTATGTGGTTCCGAAAGCGACGAAATAGAAATAGAACAGACTAAAAAAAATTATTTATATTTTGTTAATTATTTTGCACAGTTGTCAGTTCACGAGAACTCTGAAAAAAATACAGAATATTTTTCAAAGTATCCCTCATTATACGCAATTGGTCCCATCCTTCTAGCTTTTATTTATAGCTTTTCGAAAATTTCTTTTTGAAAAATTCGGCGCGCGTACTAACTTTCTCGAATATCTCAAAGACAGGTCAAGGTCAGAGTTAACATTCGGACACATTTTACCACTTTGGAAGTCTCCCGCGCAAACTACCTACCTATTCAGTTTAGAAAAAAATGATGTTAGAAACCTCAACATCATTTTTAAATACCTATCCATAGATACCCCACACTTAAAGCTTTGATGAAAATAATATTTTTGAGTTTCAGTTCTATGTATGGGGAACCCCAAAAATTTTGGATCTTTTTCTGATTTTATTTTAAAATCTTAATGCGGTTTACAGAATACATCTACGCACCAATAATGTAGCACTTATAGTTCAGGAATAAACTGGCTGTGACATACGTAGATGTATTTTGTGAACCGCATTAAGATTTTAAAATAAAATCAGAAAAAAATCCAAAATTTTTTGGGTTCCCCATACATAGAACTGAAACTGAAAATTTTTTTTTTCAAATTACCTAATTTTTTTTCAATTAACTCTTTATAATAAAACGTAAAGAAAAACATTTATTTAGCTGTATAGTGATACGGAACCCTACGTGCGAGAGTCCGACTCGCACTTGGCCGGTTTTTCTACTAATCTACCATGCATAACATTTATTGTTAAGTAAAATAATTATTGTAAGTAACTAAAATCCAGTCGTAAATCAATTTTATATACCTGTAAGTAATAGATAATTACTTTAAAAAGCTTTTTATTTATTAAAGCATTCCTATGGCAAGGATTGCGCAATATTGCATCATGCAGTATGAGGTACTTATAAGTACATTAATTATGTCGTTTGGAAGTCCCTTTCACGAGCACGCTGCAAGAATACTTGTAGAAAAGAACTATAATATTAATGAAACGATTCTTATCTAAGTGGGTGCCTAACATTGTATAAATTAAATACCTACTCAACTTACGGATGTAGGTACTTCGAAAAATGTTGTTTTGTTAAAAGGCCTCAGGTACCGCTAATTTTATAGGGTTTACGCTTTATGGGATCACAATAGAAGTGATATATAAGTACATATCTAATGTACCTACATTACCACTATAGTGGTAATGTAGGTACATTAATATACCACCATAATTTTCGAATAGCATGGGCGCCATGCCCGATAGGAAGCTAAAAAGGGAGCTCAATTCACTTGAGATAATGAGAAACTTTAAATAGTTTCAATAAATAACTATGTCTATTAAGTAACCAGTGGAGTAACTATAACAAATAACATTATAGGCCCGTGGCAAACTTATCGGATCTTACTATCTTACTAAATATGTACTAACTTAATATTGGGAGCTCTTCTGAGTCTGACTGAAGCCCCTTACGACTAGGGGGCCCGTGACAATTTGCAGACTTGCCACCCTGTAGTTACACCCACTGATATTAAATCATTCCCTAATTTTCATCATTTACCTACTAAAGATTATACCTACCTAAATATTTTTTTTAATATGTAAGTAATCGTCTTATGTGAACATTTTGAAAACAAGATAGGGTGAGTGCGCCAGTTCGCGTCCATTTAGCACAGTTGGCAACTTTGAAGGAGAAAATAAAAATGTTCCAGCACCAATACCCATATCTTCCCACCGCCCCATTTAAGGTGCACTTGCATTTTACATGACAAAGTAAAAAATTATGAAAGTGTGGGTAGATTTTAAAATTTTATCTTACACTATACGTCATTGCGATTAATCTAATAAAATTTAATAGTGATTTTACTCATACGTTAAGTATTTATAAATCTTCGAATTTTGTAAATTTCAACCAAAGTCAAAGTCATCAAAAAGTAAGTTGTAATTCTTACAATAATCATTGATAATTTTAGTGAAGCTATGTTTCTAGTAACTTATTAGTTGTACTGTTGGGTAATATTATGAATATGAAGAAAATTTGTTTTTATATATGAATTTTGTCAGGTTATATGTAACGCCCCATTTAAGGTGCGCTGGGAACAGGAGGTACCGTGGATGTTGACTACCTTAATTTTATTTGTATGTACCTTTTATATGTTTTGTGCAATAATTTATGTTATATTTTTTATTGATTGAAAGTTTATAAAATTATACCAGCCATAATGGACTCTGCCCTGATGTAAAAAGCTTCGTGTATGGGTGGAATCAATAGGCTTGTCCAAAATGTTGGCAATTATAGCATACATCTGTACTGAATAAATGGTACTAACGAATCATTTGTTTCCGATAAATGTGTGTGCTAATAACGAGTACCAATTGTATCGATACTCAAAAGCACGATACGTAAAAGACTCTCACTATGTTTTATCATATATCTAGAATAGTATAACCTTACTAGAATCTTGGAAAAAGCAACTTTTGAAACGAATGTGTCGCTCTAGAAAAAACTAATAAACTGACTGAATTGATGAGACCACATGCGTAATGCATAAGTATCTCTACATAATAAGAAAATATATGCGGTGTCAGATAAACAATACAAATCATCGTCCTATCTCTTTCGGTGGGAGCTTTATGAATTGACTAAGGTTTCTTTAGATTCCATCATCTCCACCAGTAACAGGGTTTACCCGTCAGGCTGGCGACTACCAAACACTCACTGCAACACTCTTGGAGCTTACTTCGATCGCATATCAGGATCAGTGGCCAGAGTCTTCTTACAGGCCGGCGAGGCGGTGGTAAATCACAAGTATTTGATTTGGTTAGTTGTCCATTACCGCAGTGACTTGGTCTTCGCTTTTGTATTCCATCAGGCAAAAGAAAGCCACTATGCTGTACCACTATAATAAGAAACAACCCGAATTTGATCTCAAAAAGGCTACAAACATACAAAGTTTCGTTGCAGCAAATTATGTGAAGTGGGTTTCCATCACCATTTTCCTGAATTATTCCACTTACACTGTAAAGTAGGTAAGATAAGGTACATTATTCTACGCTTTATTTATTACTTTGATTATATATAATTTTTAATTAGTCTATTATATCTTAATTTTTGCAAATAATAGAGGTCCAACATAACATTACGTACATTATTTCTCCATACAAAATCCATGGGCATATTTTCCCAGCGCCCCATTTAAGGTGCGGTCTTGAAATTCAGGTTCCATAAAGGTCTGAAAAATTTAAGGTCATTTTTTGTCTTATTGAAGAGGTATTTTTTAAATATACGTAATAAAAACCACGAATATTTCTTGATTTAGAGTCTTGGGAAGATATGGGTTAAATAAAAATCTTATGTCATTTGTTCAGTAGAATAGTCTATTTTAGGGTAACATTTAGTTCAGTTCGAAATACCTTGTGGTTTTTTTATTAAAAATATAAACATCAGAATTAGGCGATTTGCCCAGTTTGCGTCCAAAAATTCCTATTCGCGTCCACACCTGGACCAATTCGCGTCCACCAGCTTTTATATGGAATTGAAGGATGATATTTTTATGAGAATGTTTATTAATATATTAATAAATCACTGTTAACGAAGCTGGTTAAGCTTTGTAGCTCTATTTCAAGAAGCTCGTTAGGTAGAGAGTTAAAATTTTCAAAAAATATGTATTTTTGCTGCTATAACAACATATACCTACTATAAACAAATTAAATAAGTTTTTAAGGGGGGCTCCCATACAACAAATGCGATCTTTTTGCCAATTTTTGATATGGTCCAGTGTGGACGCAAAATGGAAGTTTTATAAATTTGGTGTTCTAATTCGCGTCCACCCTATTTTAACTGTTAATTATAAAAAACATAATCAAATTCATAATTAATATAATTCCTTGGATCATTATCCACGTCTAGAAACAGCTATGTATTCAAAATACACATAAATCAACAAAATATTGACTATCAAACACACTGCTGCCCACTATTTTTTTTCTAGCGTCTGAGCTCTTTTGGTGAAAAGCCGTCATTAATTATTTTTTACACAGGATTGATTGAGCGCACGGAACTTTTGTCAATGTGCATAAATGTCATATATATTGAGCTATTGGCGGTAATTACTTTTCGACTTATTGCTATGTTAGTTTACTTAATTTCGAGAGATTTCCGCGAAATGGACGCGAACTGGGCAGTGGACGCGAACCGGCGCACTCACCCTACCTAGGTATCTATTTCTTGCAAATAGATATCTATGTATGCTCTAGTTATATTCCAAGTTAAAACGTTTAAAGGCGGCACTTTTTTTTTCGTCTGGGAACTTGGCCGGTAACAGCCCGTGCTAGGCTCTCTCGCGGATGCCCGGTGACTCATCAACATTCTGAACCGAACCTGCTTGTGTGAAGTACGGTATGTAAACCAGATTACAAAATCTCGTTGATATTGTTTTCGCTGCTTACATTCTGCTATAGTTGAGGAAACATTTGACTATTAGGTATAATGTAATGCAGAACCATGACCTGCGCAATATTATCGTTTGTAGGTTAGGTAGGTACGTTAGTATGTACCTATTTACTAATAATAATTTTTATTTCTTTACGTAAGTTCGTTATTTTACGTTCCTCCCGTAAAACACCTCAAATTGGTAGGTATATTGTATTAGGTCTACAAACGATTTTCACAATGAGAATTTGTAAACTAATACACAATTACCTAAATATAGGTAGGTATGTATGGACATGCAGTATTGTGACAATTTATTAAAGGTAAACACACCTTATAAAAAGGCCCTCCTACCACCAAAATCGAAAACTATCGTTCGTTGAACGGATCGCGTACTTTTGCACCATAAATTCTTCCCATTTGTCCCTTCCGTGTCAAAGTCGGTTTTCATTAATTTAATTCATATAATGTATTCGAACACGGTAGGCGAGCCCTATATGTAGAGTTGACTGGTATAGGTGAGCCAGACTGGCATTCAAATACTATACCAGTACTGGCATTGCCAGACAGCAGCATTGCAGCATTGGTAGTATTCTTTTGTGTAATTAATAAATAATTATAATAGGTAGGTACCTATAAGATGAGATGCTAAGTGTAGATGACAATGTATTTACCACCCAAATAAGGAAGTCTGGTTGTTGTGTATCTTATCTACCTACATTCGCTAACTTACCATAAATGGCATGATAGAGATTCATGAATGGCAGAATAGAGATGGTCCGCTCTAAAGGTACGGAAAATGTGGGTTTTAGTAATAAAATTGTGAAGTTTCAAACTCGTGTATTGTCCAGCCAATAAGCTAATACGTTGCGTAACATGTAGGCATGTATTCGTAGGTACCTACTCGTCGTGCCTACTTTGTATTATAATCTCTGTACTATATTGTATTTTGCGTTTATGAAACTTTGCCGCGGCTGTAATTGAAACATTTATTTATTGTTTCGATATATCTATAGGTACCTACTTATTCTAGATGTATGGAGCTTACGTATTGAATATCGCCTCTGGAAAGTAAGCTAAAATAAATTTATTTTATGTTGAAAATATGTACTTTAAATATTGATTGTGCGGCTTTCATTTGTCAATATTAATGTAATGTGTGGCTAGTTTGTAAACCTACTTAATCTAACAAAGTAATATAAAAATATGTACTAGCAAACGTAGGTACCTACATAATACTCGTAATAGATATTAGTTTTATAAGCGATGTGATAATTGCGTTAAACACTAGCTGGACAGACGCAAGCGAGAGAATCGCGATCGCGTAAAGGACACGTGCGCATTTAGAATAAATTAAAATAGTGGTGTGAATCAGCAGATCGGGCTATCGCAGCGCTGCGCTGCGCTCCTCGCTCGCGGGAGGCGGGCTTCGCGAGCGCGAGCCCTACTCGCTCGCACACACGGCGGATCCTGCTCTTTGTCTTTTTGTTACGCGATGCCTACCGACAACAATCCCCGATACCGCGTTATGTTTTACATTTTTAGGTAGATTAATTGCCAATGGAAATAATTTAGGTCGTTTTTAAAAACTTGACAACAAATTTCGATGTCTTGTTCGATGATTAAACCAAAATAGAACAAAACAAAATGGTAGTACAGTAACCACCTACTAAAACCTGATTCAAAATCTGTGCAATAAATTCATCTTAGTCATGATTCATCAAAAAGCTAACCTTGTTGTTGCATCAATAAGCAGTTGTTTTGTAGTTATTGTTGTCTGAATGTAGGTACTTAATATTTATTTATTAGTTCGTAAGCGTTATGTACACAGCGCATCAATACAATATAGATGTAATCGAATTTGGAACATTCGCCTGCAATTGTTAAACTAAAACGAGCAGATATTAATTATCAAGTGCTTACCTACAATATAATTTGTAGTAGGCATTGTGATAAAGAATAGACGATATCGTACGATGTGGGGCGACGTTCACCACACACGTCACATTTACATGCGGCGCAAGAAATGCAGGTTCAATGAAATGCGATTGTAACCGACCTTGGCATCCATTCTACGGTTATTACGGGTGTACACGAAAATATTATTTTATTTTCATGATTTTTTCAGCGTTATCCTGTTATTGAATAATATTTTAAAAATTGAATAAATTGAGATAATAGTTTAACAATTGCATATTTATAACACTGCTAGCTGCAGCCCGCGGCTTTGCTCGTGTGAGTATCGGTGATATTCGAAATTATTCGAAGAATTAATAAAATTACCCCTACCCTATGTGTTAATCTGAAGTATGAGTTTCAGTTTCATTCGATTCCGTTAAATGTCCTCCACACCACCAACCAACCAACCCTCGACACCACCCCATAGCGCTTGACGGAGATGCCGGGGTTTTTAGTGGGTATTCCCTACCTCCATTCCATCTTGGCGCAGGATGAGTCACACATATCCCGCTAATCCTCCGAGTGGCGGGGATGCCTAAATGTATTTTCCCCGATAACACAAAAAGAAAAGTTATGATTGCTATGTCAAAATAATATGCTGTGTATTATTCTTGACTCCACAAGACGGAATTATGTAATAAATGGCAGCTAACAAGTTGAGTTTGATATTTTCTTTCGTTTTTATTAAGTAGGTATCTATATATGCCAATATACGTAGTATATAAGTAGGTACCTATATAATATATTAATGAAATAGCCCAAAAGACTCGGTACTTCTTATTTTGTTAACTTCATGTTACTTAGTGAAGTATTTGAAATTTGTTTTTGTTTCCTAAGTGGTGAGTCAGATAATTATCACCATATTAACTTGATCGATTAATCATGCTGTTATGGAATACCTACATACTTATCAAATACCTATTGAAACGTAAGTTTTACCCAATGCGTAAATAATCTATAATATTTTAGGAACACAGGAAATTATCTGTCAATTAGAAAGTGGTGGTCACCAACTTCTATGATTTTCAAGTGTAAGCGACATTGCGGACAGATGCCAAAAACTAGTCTTTAACATCATCAGCCTATCGCAGTCCACTGCTGGATATAGGCCTCTCCAGTTGTTCGCCACGTTGTGCAAACTTCTGGAGGATATGCCCATGGGGTGTAAGGAGCGTGGGGTGGCAGGTGAGGGTGGTTTGGACCAACCTATCATCATTTCACTCCACCTGCTCATGAGCATCCTGCCGAATAACAAGCAAGGCTCTAGCAACAGACTGATGGAAGTATAACCATCACAACTGAATGCGTAGCTAAATACCAAAGTCCGATGACGGGCAGCAGGGTCATCGAAGCGAGAAGCTACGGCTTGCGTTCATCAACCGATCGTCTTTAACAAATGATTTTAATTTCAGAACTCTGGCCGCCTTTTGGGCGGCATGGATGAGCGTTGCGGCCTCTCAGCCCACGGCGTGCACTGAGGACACGCAGTGCCCGGTCGGCTTCTACTGCGAGGAGCGCGCCCGCTACTGCAGCGAGTGCCTGAGCTGCGCCGAGCTGAGGCGCGAGGAGCCCGTGCCTGCCGACTCGTGCGTCAAGTCCGTGCTGCAGTGCGGCCCGTGCTACAAGGGGTGAGTGGGGGGTACTGAGCTGAGGCGCGAGGAGCCCGTGCCTGCCGACTCGTGCGTCAAGGCCTTGCTGCAGTGCGGCCCGTGCTACAATGGGTGAGTGGCGGGTACTGAGGTGAGTTGCGACGAGTTCAGCTCGTGGTCCGGGCGGCACGTGCTAAGAAAGGGTAAATGGGCAGAATTGTCATGTCAATGCAGGTTGCCACTTAACAATGTTTTCTTGTCCTTTGTATTTGTATTCTTGTGATACCGCGTACCTGCAAATAATTAGGGTCGGTATTGTCCTCTCTATCTCTCTATTCAGAGAGTATTATTGTTAAAGCTAGATAAGTCTGTTGTCAAGTAGTTACAAGGGGTAAATATCCTGAGTTTTCCAGTCTGTGCATGTTTCCACTTGTCGGGTCTTTTTTATTGTCCATTTAAGTAGCTATTGTGGTTTGTATACCTGAAACTGCTACTAATTAGGGTTGCTATTGTTGTCAATGAAATTAACAAGTACTACCTGGAGGGTATTATTTATTAATCCTAAGTGCCAGCAGCAGCCAGTGTAAATATAATAAATTAATCTATCCACAACTTTTAAAGATATAAATAATCAGGTAAATCGGTAATCAAAAGCAGCCGGATATTAACCCAAAAGTTATTAATTAGAAAACAATTGTCAAACTAATGATGGAACATAGGGCAGCTTTTTAAATTATTTTCATTTCTTTCAGGTTGGAGGATCGGCTGTTAGATGGGGGCTGTGTGGAGCCGTCGTCCCGGTCGTCCGGGGGTCCTCCCACGTACATGTGGGTCTTCATCGGCTCAGTAATAGCCTTGGTGGTCTTAATAGGCCTCTTAATTTTTGTCTTCCTCAAGAAAGACAAATTAATGCATATACTTAAAATTCGTGCAAGTAAGTAATGTTAATCTTTCCCTTTTCCTAGGACGTGATAGATAAGAGTATGTAGGTATTTGTTGTTTTTCCTTACACTTCGATGACGATATACCTATTCATTACATATCGTATGACGACGTAATCGTTCAATGGAACCCGTCCCATACGGTAGGTATGTATCTATTTTTGGTTTGGCAAAGTAATGATAAGAATTATGTATTTAATTATTACAAATATGTACTGGAAATGTTTTGGATAATATAATTTATTGACATACGTAGGTAACAATCTGGTATCGGTTTATTATAATGTGGTTTAGATTTATAATTTCTATTTCCTGTAGTAATAAGAATAGGTTTATAAATATTGAAGTGCCTAAACTGTCGCCGGGCATGCATCAAATGTCGACTTGTCGCGGGGTCAAATTGCTTTTTACAAGATTTTTTTACAAACAAGATGACACTTTCCTTGAAAGATAAAGAGTAGTTCCCAAGTCATCCACCAAATCGACTTAGTCTAACACCCATGTTCTACGAGTGTAATGTAATTGTTATTCTTCACTTTAGGCAGTATTAGATCTTGACGATCATAGAGATAGATATATATATCTATCTATAGTCAATAGATTGTCAACTGTTTGGTGTGCAATAAAGGTCTCTGCCCACTACACCGTATCATAACATGGCCGTGCTATGAACGTGTCAGACAAAAAAGTATTCTTTGTATTAAATACTATGAGACGATGCCCATTAGACCGTTCCGTCACCGACCAACACCGTCGCGTGCCATGCACGGACAGTTAAGAATTGTCAGGCAGAATATTTTGCTGGTGTCGATACGCTCCGCGCACGGCACGCGACGGTGCCAAACCGCTGTGCGCAGGCGGCGAGCCGGTGAGCAAACAGGTTCTAGCCGCGTATGCTGTGCGTATGATGACCGCTATAAAAGCGTTACCAACGCCTCTAAAATTTGTGTTTCTTTTAAAATGTCATTGTTAAAGTTTTTCAATCAATGACATATTTCGGAAATACTGCAAAAAATTTTCTTCATCATTAACTAAATGCCAAAATAATGTCTAATATTCCCCTTTGGTTTTTCGTTCTTTTATGGAGTAGTGAATCCAGTAGCGTCGAGTTCTTCTAAGCCATATTTAGTGACGTAAAAGCACACGTCCGCTACAGTCTGATATGCAGCACATGAGAATGACGGATACCGAATCAACTACGTTACACACGGACATCGCACGGGTTGCATGCGGTCATCATACGTCTTACAAACGGGTAAAGAACGCCGTCGATCCGTTCAGTGGGCAAGGTAGACCGTGTCGTATTATTTTCGTGTCTGACACGTTCATAGCACGGTCATGGTATGATACGGTGTAATGGGTAGAGACCTTAAGGAATATATTCTTGGGAAGAGATCGCTTATTATATCTTTGTATTGAGTTATAAGTCAAATGTTTGGTGTGCAATAATGTAAGTACATATATCTATGTATCTGTGTGTAGTCAATTTAACTAATAATTTATTGTTTTTAAAGCAGCTGTGTCTCCCCGCAACGCCAACACCGGAGTGACGCCCAGTGCCCCAGAGTCTATGCCACCGTCGTACGACGATGTCTGCTTGACCGAGCGCCCACATTCGCCTTACTCCGACGTCACGCAACCCAGCCGATGGACGCAAGATGGTGAGAGACCCTACATGAGAAAACGATAACAACTATAACTATAAGCACGGCGGACACCAAAAAGGACGATTAGTTTTCAAAAACTAGTTCATTTAACTTATTTTTGAATTGTCTGAATTTGTCCTACGAATATAAAGTTAAGTTTGCCATCGTTTTTTGGAAAGGGCAAAGGTCATCAGTAAAATGATTAAAGTTAAAAAAATTCTTAAATAGGTACTCAATTTAATTAATCTTTGCAATTATACCAATAATAGTATGCAAGTTTGTAGGCTACTAATTGACTGCGACATAATCCAATGTACCAAGGAAGTAGGTACATTACATACACGTTGTTGAGTAGTGTTGTAATGGGTATATGAAGTATTCCTATTTTTAAATAATAACTACAACTCCAGCCTCCAGGTGTTTGTCCAAAGTGGCGAACATCTGGAGAGGCCTATGTCCAGCAGTGGACTGCGATAGGCTGACGATTTACTACAACACGAGTTCTAGGGCAAGACCACTCATACTCTGGAGATTTAGCAATGGTAAAATACCACTGTATATTATCATTGCTAATCTCCAGCCAGCCAAACGTTATCAAAATCCTTGACATTATTAATGAATCCGCATTTCTCTTGAATAATTCACATTATCAGAATATGTATCGCTTTTCCACCAATTTGTTTTTTTTATGTAATCTCCATTTAGGAATCGGTTGATGGTCTCCCACCTTTCGGTGCTTTGGATGGAGTGAAATGCAAAATCTCGATGATCGAGTGATGCCAAGAAATTGTATGGCCTTTTATTTAATGATTTTAATTTATGCCACTTCATGGGTAATTTTTTTTCTAATATGTTTGAAATTGACCTATTCAGAGCGGGATAAATCATAATAGGTATGAACCTGTCATTCGTTTTGTTTAGTAGGTATGATGTTTTTAGAATTTTATTTGATCTCTCCATTGTCCAAAAATATAGTTTATCTTATTATACTCAAAATCGTAGCGAAATACTAATCGGTTCTCCGATAAGTGATTAACATTTATACATATATTTGATTGTTTTTCATAAAATACTGTGACGAAGTGGAGAGTCGAAATGCTGTCTCCGATGAAAAGGGTCACTTTGTTGCATTATTATGTGGAATGCCACTGCACAGAAAAAATATGATAACGGGAAACAGTCCTCTACCGACACATATTTATATTATGTTGTCCTAAAAATATTTATTTTTATTGCCGTTATAATTTTCAAGAAGTTAAATCCGAAATACCTATCGAGAGAATGTCTTGTTTATTGTCGATCAAAAAAGAAGAACGACCTTAATACGCTTATAACATTTAACACTTATCATAAAACGGTCGTAACATTGACGAAGTAATTTTCCCCCCCACCACGGCACTAAATTAGTTGTTTGAAGTGGTACGTCTACAGCTGATGATTTAACCTTGTAATAGTTTTGTTGTGAAAAAATACTATTACAAGGTGTGACAATCGGTCGCATTAATTTCAACGAGTTTGTCGCCGAACATTGGTCGCCTGTTCGATCCCCGCACAGTACTTATATACTTTTATCTGCATGAATTTGTCTTTTTGTATTGGTCTGGGTATTTTAGATGTATGTATTTATTTACAAAAAAAGTATTTACGAAAACTTATCAGTTGTCTAGGACCCATAATACAAGTCTCGGTTAATTTGGCTCTAGATGGCGCGCGTATGGATGGACCAGTGTGGCATTACTTGTTTTTTTATTATTTATCTAGCTCACTGGCATTTAGGCTTGTAGTTGAATGACGTCATTTCAATTGCAAGGGGCTACCAGTGCAATTGTTTTGATATTTGATCTGCTGCGGCATTTACAGCTCAGAATCAATGTCGATGCTTTGGTCAGTATGATATCTACTACTTACACAATGTAGTAAGTGACTGATTAAGTTACATGCTGCTTTATTGTATTATCGAGCAATGAGTGCGCGGGTGCGTAAATGTATTAAATTGATATGACGTATTAAAGTGATTTATCCTCTCTCTGATTATGGCTTTATTTTGTACGCCCCCGTTTGGAACATGAAGATACTTGCCTAGATTTAGCCATTTTGCCATTAAATATGCACCTTATTCAATTTGTTGTAAATTTAAATGAGTCACTGCAACAATCATCATTAAGATGCTGTCGTCAATTTCTTATTATTTAATTGAAATAAACCTTCAAAGTATCTTTCAACGTATTATGCTTAGTAATAGGATAACACCTAACCCCTGTTTATCTTTTGATAGACTCCGAGCGGCCATTATTCGTGAAGCGCGCGGGCGACCCTGATTACCCGCGAAGTCAGTTCGAGGCGGCCTCCAATGAGGAGGCGCGTCCGTTCAGCAACCCGAATTACATCCGAGGACCTGTCACGTAAGCTTTAGAAATTCTAATTCAAAATCGTTTATTGCTTGTTACATGGGATGGGAGGGATGTAAGGCACCCTGCTGAATAACAAACGAGGCTCTGGCAACCGACTGGTAGCGGTATAACTACCACTATTGAAGGCGTAGCTAAATACCACATGCTGATGACAGCATTCAGCAACAAGGCAGCAGCGTCACCAGAGCGAGAAGCTACGCCCTGCTATCGCCAACCCGCCGCCGCCTCCCCAGCGTGGTGGTTACGGTTAGAGCCTTCAGGTGTTTGCCGAAAGTGGCGAGCAGCGGGAGAGGCCTATCCAGCAGTGTACTGCGATAGGCTGATGATGATGCTTGTCACATTTCAATTAACATAGATGGAACATTAAGAAAAACATACATGTGACACCCTGTTTGAACCTGCACGGCCTGCGTCTTAGCTACGCTTACCCTAAGAGACAGGTTTTGACATGCCCATGCAAGTAGATCTTTTAAGCACCATTGAATTGTCTACCTGTTGCATTCCCAACGTCATCCATTGTTTGAACATGTTCAGACATTAGTCTGGATTAACACCCGTCCACCGCAAGTTCAAGATAAGGACCGACAAGGGATACCTTGGCATGTGGTTTAAATCGGAACTAAATACTGCCTTCATGCAAAGCGTCACGGCGTGGGAAAGAAAGAAAAAAATGTTTATTGGCAACACAACACAATACACGATACAGTTAAGCGACAATAACACAGAAACGAAGAAGAAGCACAGAAGTGGAATAACAGATAATAGGATTTGTGATGTGAAGCCAACTAGGCTCCAGCCTCAGCTTTGTGCCGCTATGGCGTCGTAGACACCATAACGGCGCTGGTGTTCTGGTGGCGTTGCATACATACATATAGAAATACACAAATACACATACAATAACAACAGATACTTACATTACAATACACAGAACACATTAATAAATACAAAGGTACAACACAATAGCAGGTAAGGACTGTAGGCTGACGTGGAATGTAACGGAACGACCCGTCATCTCATCGCTTCAAGCTACCCTCATCTGCCCGTGATGCATCATGCCGTCTGATGGCGGTATAACTATTACAACTGAAGGCGTAGCTATATACGACAGGCCGATGACGGGCAGCAGCGTCACCGGAGCGAGGAACTATGCTCTGCGATCGCCAACCCAGTGTGGCGATAATGGGGACGGGCTCCAGATGTTTGACCAAATTGGCGGACAACTGGAGAGCTCTATGTCCAGTAGTGGACTGCGATTGGTTGATGACAAAGCGCCACGGAGATCGTAGATCTTTGACATTTATGTTTCAGAGTACCTAACGGCCTCATGTCAATGTATCACCCACATGCCGAAAGATCCTTGTCCGGTCTGTAGCCAACCTGATGTGAGGTTTATGACCATTGTTTAATGTTTTTGCAGCACCACAACGACCGATGAGCCCGAACCCGTTACGCCGTTCGAGCCCCACGACGAAGAAACTATGGAGAGTCATTGGACTCCCAACGAGCCTTCCAACAACACTAGCCTCAACACTTTTAGCAACGCAATGTGAGTAAACCTTTTATTGTAGGTATCGATGTGTTTTTGATGGATTCGTTGGTAACGAAAATGAAAACAATAAAATTGGCTTGGCTAAAAAATTTTACACAAAATTATTCTTTATGGAATTGGTATGGTGGTCGTCATATTACTCATAGGATCTCTCGTTAGTTTAATAAACAACAATAATTGAAATCCACTTGATACAGTCGATTGGGAACCTGACATTTAAGACGTCTTTTAGTTTTCTCAAAGGCAGACAGGCGGCCCCAATGTCTCAATGATACATATAACGTTTTATATGAATTTAAGTATAATGATATATTATGACGGCCAGTTTAGGTCAATGGTAGTAAACGTTGCCTCTGTGACGTAGTGGTCGATCCGATTCCCTCACAATACAAACATTATTTATGTCTGTTTATATTGAAACACCTAGTGCTATGTGTATTATGTATTTATTTATCAAACAAAGTTTAGGACCCATAGTACATGATTTGGCTTAGTTTGGGCCTGGATGGCGCTGTTTGGGGTTGTTTATTTATTGTCATATTGTTTGTAGCGGCTACTTGGTGAGCGAGGAGGCGGCGGGTCCGGGGACAGCTACGGGCACGGTGCGCGTGCGGCGCGCGTCCGGCGACAGCGACGGGCCGCCCAGCAAGGCGCTCTGCGTGCGACAGGTGCGTATGCGCAGCCCCCTGTACTACTGGGCGGTTACACACAAAACGGACCATATCGCGTTTCCCGTTCGGATTCGGAAGCATTCTAGATTGTTAATTCAAACTAGCAGAAGATTTGCAATTCTGAAATTTCGTTCGATCATTTTTTTTTACTTAGCCCTTATTTTCCCACAGCTGGGCAAAGGCTCCCCCAAGTTTTCCAATGTGGTGATAAAATCGCGTTCGATCATTTATTCATTAAATTGATTTTTTTTGCACAAAATTTTACAAAAGACTTAATGCTAGGAGAATTCTCGGCCACTCAACATTTAAGTCATGTAGACAATTTTTTTTTGTGTGGTGAGTATACAAAGAGAAACACTGTCAAAGAACCCTCTTTGACCATGTTTCTCTTTGTATACTAGGTAGGTTAGGTACCCACCTAGTTTATATAAAATAAACTACATTTACCAACGAACCGTCTCGATTCCGAGAGAGGTCATTCCAAAGTATTTGTTCGATCTACCTAGCCCCGCTGAACAGTGGATACGGTTGATCTCTGCCCGACAACATTTGGGTAGAGCTAGAGCTAAATTGTACAACAAATGTCTTTGTGTTAATAATTAGGCATACTTCATTTAACTATCTAAATGGAGCGTAAATTAAATTAAAATTAAAATAAGAAATAATTAATAAAAAAAAATATATATTAATAAAAAAATATATATATATATTTAATGTATACTTTGCCTAGTTGTAAGTATTTTCTTTGGTGCAATAAAGAGTATCAGTTGACGTATTTGTCCCCTGCGCAGGAGTCGAACGACGGGTCGGAGCCGGCGGGCGGCGCGGCGGGCGCGGCGGGCGCGCCGCAGGCCGTCACCAACGTCTACGTCATCAACAACTTCAGATAGATACATACACACAACTCAGAGGCGTAGCGTACCTTGGCGGGGCCCCATGTAAAAAATTGTTTAGGGGCCCTTAGGAAGGGAAAATGTTTGTCACAAAATTTGGGAAGTATTTATTAGTTTTTTGCTTACGCACTTTGGGGGCCTCCATGGCCTGGGGCCCCGTATAATTGATACGGCAGATACGGTGGTAGCTACGCCCCTGACACAACTGTATACTGTCACTGATAAATCGAGGGAATCCTTTAGGGTGAATAAGTTACTGGCTACCATTTGCATTAACAAACATAATAATATCTCAAATCCTTGTCACTGGCAAATCGAGGGACTCCTTTAATGGGGCGAATATGTAGCTAGATACCTTTTGCATTTACATAAAGAAACATATCTTAAATTTTGTGAATAGGAAAAATTGTTTCTTAAATTTTACGTTTTACTACATCAGCTATAAGGTTTAAAGCACACCCCGCATCCCGTATCTCTTAATTTCGCAGTTGCAGCGCGGCTCAGTGCCGTGCTGGACAAGTAGAGTACGTACCGCGGCAGTAGGTATATGGAAAATTTTGAATAAATCATGTCTTGAAAATTGCAAAAAAGATGCATTGCTTTTGATTTTTGTAAACTTTTTATATAGAAACAGGATGTAGGTCGATTATTATTAGCTCTTAAAAGGATTCCCTCTATTTAGTACCAGTCAAATTGTCTAAGCTATTCGAGAACACGGTATAACCCGGTATGGACTGTGTCCAGAGCAATAAAAAATTATAGAAAAAAAAATATAAAATCAAAAACTATTGGCAACTTGAGCCGTGGTCATAGAGAAGGTCACCAACTTATTGGCTGCTAAGGTCAGAGGCGGATTACACAACTAGACTTATGCCTGAGCTCGGGGTCCTCCAATGTACCTTTCAGGGAGACAGATAACACTGTATATAGAAATGTGCCCGGACTGGTCATGGCAGAGGTCCTCTGGAGGGCCGCCGCAGAAGAATCTCGTAATTACTGCAATGTGTATGCAGCAGACGAGCGAAAAAAAAACGACTATAAAAAATAATCCTACGAGGAGCTTGCTACGGCGCCCTCTACATTTAATCCGCCTCTGGACCCATGTGAATGTCTACAGCTCTAATAGATTTGTGACGTCACACTTTCACGGCACAACGACTATATTCTATGCATTAATAAAAAAAAAAATACAATAAATCGTGCTCCCGAACCGCAGTAACCCTTGAGGTCGATGCGGATGTTTAGCTATTTTAATATAAGATTATAAAGTTATTTAATATTAAAAAGCCTAAAGTGTGTTGAGACGTTGTTGAAAAATTACTGTGATTGTTGAAATTAGTTTCATGTAAATATTTTAATTATTTTATATGTTTGGAGGTGTGTTTGTACACAGCGGTGCCGACGGCCCGTCCGCTTGCAATAATGCGAGTTAAGTGGATCGGTGGCCGTTTCGGCTTAATCGTGTGATATTTATCAGGGACCATTAGTAAGGGTTATTGCTAATGTAATCGATAAGCCTAGTCAGAGGAGCGAGGAACAATGGGCCTGGAATGCCAAAAGTGAAATGACCGACAAAGTTGTATTGGCTTGTAGGTTTCGATTTCGGCTTCAGCTAAAACATTCTTGTCGGTCCATAAGATGTAACAACATCTTATATACCAGTGTGCCCTATGTGATGCTTGAGTCCCTGATCAGACTCGCTCGTGGGCATTTAAAAGTGCAACCGTTGTACTCAAATGTGCATTTGTCGTCCTTTCACGTTTAATTATATTTTTTTTATATTTAGCACAAGCTCAATTTGTAATAAGGTCAAAGTGGTAAACTACTTATGCATAATTCTTATGTGCAACTTTTAAATAATTTTATGGACGTCTAGTGGAAGTTTGCATTTTATTTATGCTTAGAATTAGTCTTCCTTTGGAAATAATTTGGAAGTTTACCATTGTGAAATTAATCAATAATGTTATTTTACATAATATTTCTAACAACGTAATTTTATTATGAATTACTAACCATATCAGTCTATTTTTATAAAATCCAATTATATTCGCTACTCGCATGAAATGTAAAAAATATCATCTAATACTATGTACTGCGTTTATTTCATCACAACTCCTGAACTTACATCCACGTATTTGCTCGAAAGAAAGTTAAATATATTTATTTCACGTTAACGCTTTACTTAACGTTACATAACGCAGCAATTATGTAAATGGGCCATGGAACTTGCCATAATAAACTTGTTTTTTTTTTAACATAATGAACTTGAGTGTGGGTTCAGGAACTAGTCTAGTTTATGAATGTTATGACATGCACTTTATTTTTATTGATCTATAGCTATACAGATCTGAGAACAGATCTCATTTAAGCCTAGCCTTTAATTTAAATGAGCCAAAACTTGAGAATTCCTACTAATATTTTATTGTGAATGCTTGTGGTAGACGAATGAAAGGGAGCTTGCGAGGTTATTCGCGTTGCCTGTTTCTGCTCAGCTTTGGAAGCTTTCTCGTACATTCATTCCAATTTGACATTAGTCTAGTCTAGTATAACTAATGTCAAATTTGAATGACGTTCATTCAAAGTTTCCGAATATGAGCGTAAATTGACAATGTGAACAGACTTAGGGAATTATTTATAGCTCGACAATTCGATTTTTATCACGAAAACCTTCCAACTATTATTCCCTTAATACAGGATTTGGTGCTACTTTGTGAATCTGTAAGACAATATAAGAAAAGGACCAACCCGTTTTGCTCATTTTTACAACTTTTAAAATAAATTTAGCTATTCCGTAATCCTAGTCCTAGATAAGACCGTGCGTGATTCCAGTGTCAATGCTCAACTGAAAGACTGATTGTGCGATAGAGTAGTAATAATGTTTTGCACTCATTTAAATTACGTGATCAGGCAGCTAAGTACTGGCGTAGCTATTGGTGAATAACTAAAATGTTATACGTATACCTATATGTTAATTCATAGAAATAAGTCTATGAAATGATAGAACGGCGATTACGTGCGTGACAACTGCACGACAGCTTGTTAAGCGTTCGAGTTTGACAACGATGGACACGCATCAATACATTGATTACATACAACACTTGTATTATTATATATTATGTGCGCAATGTCCGAACTGACATTGTAGTAATCATAGACAATAGTGCAAGATGGAGTCACGCTTTTGACGCACGCGAAGCCTTTCTATCCCTGACAAATTTCTATGGTTTGATTACTCTTTTCAAAGGAACCTATATGAAATAGTAACGAATGCTTTTAATATTGTTACCTAGTGTTGGATCAAATATTTTATTAAATTTATCATATAGGTTCTTATGAACTTATCATCGTTAGAGGAATTTTAGTTATTAAGAAAGCCATGTGCTATCTTGCGTTTAATATGCGAAGTTGTACTGTTATTTAAGTAAAATGAGTGAATACTTAAATGTATCCTAAGAACATTTTGTTTGATTTGGTTTTATTTTAGACTCCCCATGGAAATCTTAGTTATCTTCATTCTTTTTATCCCTGTGAAAAATATACGGTTCAATGTATGCATAATGAACAAGAGTTATACCATATAACTATGATTTTTTTCTATCACATCCGTTTCGTAAATTACTTTCATTCAACGTTCATGTCTTCCAAAATGTGATAATTCGAACTAAAACTATATTAATGATATTATATAATGATATGTATGTTTGTTTATACTGACCGAATG
Source organism: Conogethes punctiferalis (assembly GCA_031163375.1). Taxonomy (NCBI): domain Eukaryota; kingdom Metazoa; phylum Arthropoda; class Insecta; order Lepidoptera; family Crambidae; genus Conogethes; species Conogethes punctiferalis. The sequence goes on along the minus strand of CM062085.1, from coordinate 6,970,055 downwards.
TGGAGTTGTATTCTCAAAATTGTATCGTGCCATTAGGTTCTACAATGTTTGACATAGCGACTTGTTCTGTGCCTTCATACTTGTTAATATTTGCACATTATATGAGATATTTATTTATTCTATACATTTTTTAAAGTTTGTATCTTATACAGCCAAACTTAATTTTTAACTAAAATCTCATCATAGATAATTTTTATATAAATAACGTTAAATTACATATCACATATAGACGCTCTACCACCTAACACGCCGAAATGTTCTTACTTAAATTACAATTTTAAGTAGTGCCTATTGAATGTAGCCTTACAAATCCGTTTCGGATTTCTTTTGAGCAAAATCTGCAACAAGTCGGCGGTTTTAGAGTCAATTTATGCTAGCTAAGAGTCGAAGCGCATGAAAACTGAGCATAACAAATTCAACCTTAATTCCACAGCATAAAGCACACTAATCAAAAAAGGACCAATCCTTGTTGATCGCGCAGACGCGCACTTTGTCGAGCATCTCTGTTCGATCTTTTTAAAATGTAATGTATGCTTTAGGCTGTGGAGTTAGGATTGAATTTGTTATGTTCAGTTTAGTTGGATAGACGCTTCGATGCGCTTCGATTCTGCGCTAGAATATATTGACCCTTAGGCTAGGCGCACGCACACTGGTGACTTTGTCACCGTGACAGATATCTGTCTTCTCATTTTACAAGTGCAAAAGAGATGAAACGACTGTCACAGTGACAAAAAAAAAGTCACCATTGCGCGCCTGGCCTTAGTGCGTAGAGTTATAAATGTTATAATAATGATAGGGTGCATAATTCCTATTATTAAAAATCTATCTCTATTTTCAAAATTTTATAGTATTGTTCACAACTAGATAAAATATTAACCTAGTTATAAACTAAATCAATTTTTAAAAGTTACTTTATACACCTGTAAATGTTAGTTAGTTAAACAATGGAAAAGGTTTTATACTAATTTAAACAAACAATTATCTTTAAAGCTCGCCGCGATTGTGATCTTAGAGAAAACCATGAGGCCTTCATTTATCATTTGGGTTTGTAGGGGCACGCTGTCTAGCGCCCCTGTCCGTCTTCGGTGTCCCGATCCGGTCGCTGCGGGGTGTTTATTGACTGTAGAGCATGTAGGTACATAAAACTTGTACCTATGCTATATGTATCTCATAGTAAAAATTTACGCATCGCGTGAACTGGCGAATTGATCTCTTTGTTTCATTTTCCTATAACGCATAAGCAATAATGAAAAAGCGCACTTCTTTTTAAGTTCCATTTCACGAAGTTTACCTACAATACGATTGACGGTCGTCGCAAGAATGGTTACCCGAAACGGGAGACGCCTTTGAACCCGCATCGCAGTAAAAAGTATTCCTGCGTTGCGAATTCACATCACGTCGTATTGCAGTTTTGCGTACAAGCCCTTTCAACTATAATACAAATGTAATTGTCTGTACAAATGTCATTTTCTGTCCTTTGATATTGAGATAAGAAAATATATGAAATTATATAGGTATGTCCATAGTAATAAACCGTCTATGCTTTAAAGAAGTTGGTTGTTTAATGAAGTTATCCATAATAGAAACACTTTGTATATATATGTTATGTACTTAATTTATTAATATGTGTGTATAAGCGTTTTAGCTATGCGATGGCAGTCTGGGAAATAATAATTAAAATCACAATATTTACAACGTAAAATCACAACGTTTTTGACAAAATTTACGTTATTACAAATTGTTTACGATTACCTATTAGGTATCTAATTCATAACTGCAAACTGTAAGTACATGCATGCAGAGTGCGGTCTGTGCTCTGCATGCATATCAAACTGCATGCATGCATATGCACCATCGCAAACATATAAACACAGAAATAATTTTAGTTCTTTTTATAGAAATTCTTTCATATAAAACGCAGATAATAATTTGTAACAGTACCGAATACAGTCATAATAAAATTTTGTCTGTACCTATTAATTACTCGCCTAGGACCTAACTGCGTAACTTTAATCCTGTTTGTAACCATGGAGCACAACATCGGAAACAACACCTACTGCAAGTTTTCGGTGTAATACTGATTAATGTGCTTTACCAATAAACAATTTTTAGGGTTCCGTAGCCAAATGGCATAAACGGGACCCTTATAGATTCGTCATGTTTTATGTTAATGTTTCCTCATTTGAAATTCCGAAATCAAAAATGTAAGCTTGTCTGATTTCGTAAACGTACTTTCTCTTATAAATAATGTGTGATGTAGATGTATAAAATTTTATTTTATTCTAATTTAATACACTTTTTATGAAAATCACGTTATGTTAGTTGTTTTTAAAAGTTCCTTTGTTTTTGTTATAGCTAAATCATCTGGTCTCAAATTTTAGGGAATTTCCTTCAATTTGGCACCAGAAGACGACCACTAAAGACGTGCCTTTAGGTCTCGCGTATCCTACAACGAGAAATATTTGTTTACATTATTATCTAGTCTTAAAATTTGTTGTCAAATTGGGTATGACAATGTTAGGGGAACTTTTTATTACCTAAATAAAATAATTATTCATAATCTGTGTGTTATTCATATTTCATACCTTGTTCACCAATATTTAGTACTTGTGTTTTAACGAACAAACATTCAGTGACCATAATTTTTTTGTAGGGATTAAGAGCAGCTTCCAGAGTAGGGGGGCGATCTCTGGCTGCAATTCACATGATGGTGTATATGTACCTAAGCGATAACTTTAAAGATCACGTAGGTATCACGAGCGAGTGAAAATATAGTCACGAACTTACAGAGAAGCGTCGTAGTTCTATGCACCTCCTTATTTATAAAACACTAGCGACCCCATCCTCGCTACGCTTCGGGTATATTTCATTATACATAACATAAGCCTTCCTCTAGAATCTATTCAAAAACCGCATCAAATTCCGTTGAGTAAGTAAGTAGTTTTATAGACTTAAGCGCATTTAAGGATATAGGGACAGAAAAACGACTTTGTTTATAGGTAGGTAGGTTACTACATACCTATGTAGTGGTGAGATGCTTCATTATCTAACCCTAACTAAAGGGTTAATGAAACTGAATAATGGCTTAATAACTTTGCAAAATCAAACATAGGTATAAAACTCTGTAAAATAACTTATAAAATACCTACATATCATCGCTAACACCACAAAACAAAAAGTTGTAACTCTTTGTGTTTGAGAATCTCAATTTGAGATTGCGATAGGTACCTAGGTACCTATAAAAATACGACTGGACCAAGTAGATGCTAGTACTTTTTTGTTTTGTCTTAGTGTAAAATATAGGCACATTAAACAGGTAGAAATAGGTTGTGACTAGGTAGGTAGGGACATAGGTACTTAAGTTATTTATCAATCAAAAGTTGGTTCCAAACTATATCTTACGAGAGGATGGCGCAAAATATATTTTAATTCTAAACTTCACCGTAACTAAAAGGAACCATCGGGCCAATGAAACAAAAACTAGTTTCGCCTGCAGGCGGCTCGCTCCAAGTGAATAGTTTTTTTTGTATGTCCCTATTGAAAAGGTACGACAAGTCGAGACATGTTCGCAAGCTCGAGACAAACACTTGCCTGCTCGCCTGCTAAATCGGCCACAAGTTTTCAGTTCGTTTATTTACCTTCACCAGTCGTGTTCAGTCAGCCACTCTGATGGTCACTGGTTTAATTGTTTTATACGTAATTAAATGGTGTTATTCGTTCGCTAAGAATTGTGTGTGATATTTTGGTTTGTGTTATTTTTAAGTTGTTGGTTCTATCTCGAGCTAACGTGGACTTATCAACTTATCAGCGATGTTACTGTAAGTGTATCTAAGTACCTACTGTTTAATGTTGCCTATCTATAAATCGACGTTACGAGGACAGAGTACTATGTTAGACCTTACTATATTACCTATTTATTCAATAAATAATCACCTACCAATTGTTTTAAACTTGGTACTAAGGCACCTATCTACATTATTAATTTACATTATTTCACAAAACGTATGCAATTTGGTACTTGTCCTTTTTTTCGGAAAAGTATTATATACCTACCTAGGTACCTACATAATAATCTGTTCGTTTGACGTTTACCTAATTAAACCCTTTTATTTCGATTTCGGATCTAAAATAATAAATACCCTAAGTAAATTACATACATACGTGTCATACGTACATTTAAGGGCAGCGCAGACGACAGACTATCCGTGACGCACTTTTTAGTATACCTAACCTATGCAATTAGGTACATGCAGAAACGCACACGACGCGCAAAGATCTGTCGCGGATATTTCACAGACGACGCACGTCTTCGATCATTCTGTCGGCAGAGCTACTGTAGGGACCTATACGCTCTTTTTAAATGTCTCAGACGCAGACTCTATCGCACAAAAAGTCTGTCGTCTCAGCCCCTTATGCTGCTACTGAATTAATAGAATATTGGCTGGCTGCATCCTTATATGGGTATTTAGAGTAGGTATGTAAACTATAAAAAATACTGCGGAACCAAACTATAGCTGCCATGGGGAGCTTTCATCTAAAAAAAGCAGCGTAATTCATATGAGACAACAAAACGATGCATATTGAAATAATTATGCTTCTTCTACAAAATCTGCGATGGCTTAGGTACTTATTTATTATGTATTTTATGGATACCTGCCAATACACGCAAGGGTGTACCTGACAGGTTTGCCTGAATAGGTCAACTGTTCAGGTAAAGCGGAGCATGTATGCTACAGAACTGTGCAGGTTTTCACTCAACTTTACCTTACAGGCTTATTATCTGCAAAATATAGCTTGATTAGAATGACAGTTACAAAAAAGCGAGTTTTAACTTTGTAATTGCAATTTGAATGCAGTCGTTGTGCAGTTCACACGACTGCTATCGGACTGCGCGTTTGGTTTGCAGTGCTATTGCAGCTGTGTCAACTGCACTACAACTGAAACTTCCGGTTGGATTGCAGTTGAAATGCGGTTCGTAGAGCCTTAGGCGCAGAGCAGACGACAGACTCTCCGTGACGCACGATGCGCAAAAATCTGTCGCGGATATTTCAGACTCAACGCACATCTTCGATCATTCTGTCGGCAGAGCTGTAGGGACCTAGATGCTCTTTTTAAATGTCTCAGACGCAGACTCTATCGCAAAAAAAGTCTGTCGTCTGCGCAGCCTCTTATTATTAAGGGCCACTTGTCGGGGGTAGGGTGTAAATCTATACGATATCGAAACGATAATGCCCATTACCTATCTCTAATTTATTAAAATTTCCTAATAGTGTAGACTCTACATACTGTTACGCACTGTCGTTTGTGGTCTTAAGAAGATGCCATGCACCTACATGGGAGTACCCAGGGGCAGGTGGGGACGCCCTAGTCTTCATAATATATTCATCGCACTCTCATACATGGTGATACAAATCGTCACCTGTTCTAAACAGTAACACGGTCTTTTAACGTTAACCGACTGTCTGAAGGAAACCTAACATCAAATCCGATGGTTAGTTTAGCGACGCGCGTGTAACGTTAGGTCGTTCGTTTGGTTTCAGGATCTTCTTGGTGCTGGTTCTAACAGAACCTTATCAGGTCATATCCCAACCAGCGTCTTGCACAGAGGACACACAATGTTCGGCCGGTTTCTACTGCGAGGAGAGTGTCCATATATGCCGGGAGTGCTTGCACTGCAGTGACTACAAGCGCGAGGCGCCCCAGCCTTGGGAGCTCTGCGTCAAGACGGTCATGCAGTGTGGGGCATGTGTTACAGAGTGAGTGTTGCGTAGTCTGAATCTTTACAACCGTATTCACAAACGATAGTAAGCTTCGCGCCGACGCACAGGTACCTAAAAACCTATTCATAGACAACACTTGAGCGCCGGTCGCCATCGTAAATGCCTTACTTCGCATAGTGTTGTTAGGTTTCATAGATAAGTATCGTTTGTGAATACGGGTTTTCATAATGTGATGACTAACAGGGCTGCATGAAGCACGAAGTTGACAATAATTGACCATTGTGTTGACATATTGTGTCATCATCATCATCAGCCTATTGCAGTCCACTGGTGGACATAGGCCTCTCCAGTTGTTCGCCACCTAGGGCAAACTTCTGGAGGATATACCCATAATCGCCACGCTGGGCAGGCGGGTTGGCGATCGCAGGGCGTTGCTTCTTGCTCCGGTGACGCTGCTGCCCGTCATCGGCCTGTGGTATTTAGCCATATTGTGTGATTCGATCAAATTTTATTTGCCTCGGTTTATCTTCGCGCAGCCCTTAATCTCGTAACGTCTCGTCGTCTCGAAACGCACCCTTATTCGATTTCATTTTTGACTCTTCATATATGTAGATAATATAACTCAATAGACTTAGAGTCATAAACCATATTCCGCTCCAGCCACGACCAGCAGAACAGTGAGTGCGTGTCGGGGGGCGCAGAGGGCAGCGCGGCGCACGCGTACCTGCCCTCCTACGCGTGGGTGGCCCTCGCCGCGGGCCTCCTCATAGTCATCGTCATGCTCGGCGTGTTCCTCAAGATGAAAACATTTAAAGTCATAGATTACTGTGAGTAAATAGTACCTACCTATAATACATTACGTTATACATGCTTATCTATTCAATGCAAGTAAGGGGCAGCGCAGACGACAGACTATCCGTGACGCATTTTTTAGTCCAAAAATCGCAAAAATCTGTCGCGGATATTTCACAGCCTCAATGCACATCTTCGATCATTCTATCGGCAGAGCTATAGGGACCTAGATGCTCTTTTTAAATGTCTCAGACGCAGACTCTATCGCACAAAAAGTCTGTCGTCTGCGCAGCCCCTTCGGCCTACAACTGCGTTATCGAAGTTCGAAGCTATTTAGGTAACTGACAGCTATATGCTGTTCTCAGCTTGGTTAAAACATGTTGATACATAATAGACTTTGGAGTAGACCCTCTAACGCTTTGGTCTATTGGTCGCAAGTAGCACCTAACGGCCAAATCCCGGGTTCGTTCGAAGTATGAAAATTGTTACTGGCTTGAAGTTGTGATACCTACCCATCTCCTGCGTAGTAGGAACCTAGTCTCAATCAGATTTGTTCGTATTGACTCCCTTATACGAGAGACTAACACTTATGTAGTTTATGCTCTCGTCGCCCACACAACGATCTACCGCTAGGTACATCATAATCTGGGCTGAGAAGAACCTTCCGCTCACATGCTCCGGTAATAAAGACAAGACCGCCGCCTTGACTATTATCATAGTTGTTTAGAATAAAATCTATGTTCTTATTTCAAGATTACCTATTACATTTTCAGCTAAATTAGATTTAATTATTCAGCGGCATACTTATTTCGTCGTTTCCAGCATCACAGACGTCGGTGCAGTCCATTCGGGCGGACGACGCGGCGTCGTGCCCGCCACTGGCGCCTCCGCCGTATAATTGCGTCCTACCTTCTACTTTCCCACCAAGCTCTATTTATGCAGACGCTCCAGAAATACAACGACTCGTTGGTAAGTAATTATGTTTATACATGGAGTTTTAGTTCGCTTTGCAGTCAGTCAATCTATAAAATCTCGCCGAGTTAAATATACCTACATGAGTAATCACAGCAATTTGGTTCCACGGGCTTATTTCTTGCTTGTTAAACCGTTTATTGAAAATAATTCTCCATGGCTATAATGGCAGAATTATAGTTATTACTAGCTGTGCCAGCGGCGTCGCACGCGTGGTTATCGGGTTTCAAAAATAACGGACTTCCATAAAATGGTGCCTAAATTTTAAGTTAGACCTCTAGCAATACGTTGGTGAAAACCGCATTCAATTCCCAGCAGTAGTTTTCGCGTGATGCGCGTACAAACATACAGATAAAAATTTCTCCCGTTTTCCCAACACTTCCCGTCACTGCTCTGCTCCTATTGATTGTAGCGTGATAAAAAGTATACTATAACCTGCCCAGGAGTATGAAGAATAATCGTATTAAGTTTTGTTAAAATCCGTCCAGTAGTTTTTTTTTCTATAACGAACATACAGACAGACAGACAGACAGACAGACAGACAGACAGACAAAAATTTTACTGATTGCATTTTTGGCTTCAGTATCGATCACTAATCACCCCCTGATAGTTATTTTGAAAAAATATTTCATGTACAGAATTGACCTCTCTACAGATTTATTATAAGTATAGATGATGTGTAATTCTCACCTTACGAACAGTGTCGTTAACTTAACATCAATCTGTGCTTAACATTTACATTTCACGATGACACTTACATAGCGTAAACAATGTCTGAATAAGTAGATATTAATTTCCAGAATCGCCTAAGCCGTGTTTGAGGCCCTCGGCGGAGAGGCCGCGCGAGGCGTCCGCGAGCCAGGCCGCGCGCGTCTTCAACCACCCAGCGTACGTGCGCGTGCCTCAAAGTCCTCAGACGCCTGCCAGGTACGCCATCTTAAGCCACTATTTATAAAAGGTGGTGGTTACAGATAAATAAATAAATAAATAAATAACCCAAGACATGCCACGCTGGACCACACAGCGCCACCTAGCCCCAAACTAAGCCGAAGCTTGTACTATGGGTACTAGACAACTGATAAACTTACTTAGATACATTTTTTTTTGTAAATAAATACATATTATACATAGAAAACACCCAGACCAATACAAACAGACATGTTCATGAACACAAATGTTTGTACTGTGCGGGAATCGAACCCACGACCCTTGGCTCAGAGGGCAGAGGTCACTACCAAATGAGCCACCGAGCCCGTCAAATAAGTTTTCAACTTCACCAAATCCAGTGGCAAGCGTGGTGACTAAAGGCAAATACCCCCAAATTAGATATTTTCATAGCCTATCTCCTGCAGCAGACGTTTGCAGGCTGATGATGAAGGACTTCTTGAGATTGCAGCTTCTCAGAGGATCCTACCATCTTTTACGGTCTACCTCTAACCGCACTCGGCAAAACTCGTCTATAAAAATTACTTAGGTACCTAGCCACATATTTTTGAGGGCGTGAAATAATAAATTCTCAACTCAAACAATCTGTTGAATTTAGAATTTTACTATTACTATACATAAGTATTACTTATTTTTATTATTTGTTTACTACCCAAAAGAGTAGGTACCTGTGTTACTAAACCTGTTTTTCTCACATTATACCCATCACTTCCTGTTAAATACTCGTAGTTCTACTCATGTATGCAATGAACTAGCTACCTATGTTTTTGACTTTTCCTTTGAATGATAATAAAAAAAATTACATAGGTTGACTACGGGAGGGCTAATTTCATCGGAGGTTGAAGGCGATGTGATTCGATCGAGTTCCATCGCATCTGCATCAACAGCGTCTGATAATATGAAGATAGCGCACAACTTCAATCCAACGTAAGTAAAATAGCAGAGTCTATTGAAACGTAACATATCACCCATTTCGTTGTAGAGGAAATTATCAATTCTCATGATTATATCTGATTTTTACAGGAATATTTCTGGAAGTGAACCAAACTACGAAGACACGCATGGAATGGAAAAGGTATGTAGATATAGAATGCCTTTTTTCTAGCTCTTACAACCCTTTTTCGCCTATATCTGTCTCAGGTTTCACAAGTGTTAAACAGATGTTTTAAATTTTTTTTGTAGTAAGACTGTCAGTGTGTCAAATTTAAAATCATTTTAGTACAGAAGTAAAGCTTAGTGCCTTGATTCTATAACAGGATCTTAGGTATAAAGTAATCATGGGATTACAGGAACATAAAAGATAAAGTCGGTAGCATCAGGTCTGTGTAAAGGAATTCTTAGAATAATTAACTGAAACCTCTTTATTGTTTCTTATAGAATCAGGATTCAAACAATAACCGGTCATCACAAAGAGGCGAAAATAGCCACGAGGGGCATGGTCCAGCCTCCTACGTCATCGGCGGGCCGTCATTCGTCATCAATGTAGTGGAAGCTGTGACCAGCGTGCACCAACACAACGAAAATACCTTCTGTCGATCTGATTCACAGTAATTTAAAATTTTATTTCTATATAGTTGTGTTTTAGAGTGATTTAATTCAGATTTTTAAGTTCATAAGTGAAAATTTGTTTTAAGTATTGTTCAAAGTGTGATCTCATGTCAACTAGATACTAAGCGTTCCAGTTACTATTTAGATAGGATAGATAGATAGTTAGCGGTTAGGCTGTTTATAAGTTCTTTTCAGTCGACATTATGACAAATAGGAGGGTACAGTTGTCAACAAAAGACGAGTTGTTAATTATTTTGAAAACAGATCTGCACTGCATTATGTTGAATGCTTATTATTTAGTTCATTCTAGCCGTTATTAGATATATGTACGTATAATTCGAAAATTAACAACAAAATGATTAATTGTCACCACATAAAGTAATATTAAGCACAAAACCTTAATAACATCTCTTTGACTTGATTAACAGGCGATAACGTCAATTGTTAAATTCAAAGTACATATTTTGTATTTTAGTTAATAATAACTTTTAAAAACTACCTATATCTTGTTTTATTTAACTACCAGTTTGAAGGCTAAAATAAAACGATTTCGTTCAGCATTGCATGTGTATTTCATATTTACTTATAACATTATTATAACTATACATAATTGCAAATTAACACAACTAATCGTAGGCTCTCTTTGGAATATGTGTGTGTGTTTGTGCGCGCATGCGTGCGTGTGTGTGTCCACAACCTCTCTTTCTGTGTTCGCGTCGCTGGCTCTCTACGTGTACTCTCTTTTTGTGTTCACATCGGTTGCCCTCTACCTACCTTTTTGTGTGAACGCACGTCGGTCTCTCTTTGTGTGCGATTGTGCATCGCTCGCTCTATCTTTGTGTATGTGCATGTCTCTCGCTCTCTCTACGTGTACATGTGTGTATCGTTTGCTCTCACTACGTGTACTCTCTTTGTGTGTGCGTCGTTCGCTCCATCTTTGAGTATGTGCGCGTATATCCTCTCTGTCTCTCTAGGTGTGTCCCTTTCTCCCCTCGCGTGTCTTGCGCTCAGGCCAGCGGCGCGACCAGCAGCGCCACGGCGTAGAGCGCGGCGGCGTCGGCGTCCAGGCCCGGGGCCAGCGGCGCGCGCAGCCTCGTCACGGCCTCCGCGCGACTGCCGCTGCTGTACACCCACACCTCCGCCGTGCCCGACGGACTCACCTCTGCCCCACTCTGGAATATGTAAATAGTCATCTTCACACAGCTTCATCATCTATTAGAGGACTGTCGGTGTAGTTTACAGATTTAGAATAGGATCAACTTATCTCATTCTGTGGGTGTCGTAGAAGATGTTATCTGGGTACAAATAAAACCTACTGCGGTCACTGACCTGCCTGGGTTCATGTAAATCTGTTTCTAAAAGTGTAGGTTAATATACCTGATAGATGTATTATTTTTACATTTTAAAATGGTCTTGTCCAAACAACTTTACGGCCTACTGGTGTGTCATTTGGCGGCCGATTTTAAACCGATTATTACCTACTTAATTAAAATGGTACACATAACATAAAACGCATCAAGCACAGTCAACTAGCTAATTGATTATTCTTACATTCATCCTGACCAATAGAGATGAAACTATTTAGGTAATCTCTTTTCACCCTATCCGCCGGCGTTTGCGTGGCCACTGTTTGTGAGTCGACATGTCACCGTGATAATGTAAATATCGTTAGATTATAAATAATCCATCTTGCTAGATTGTAAACTGTCGAAAGATTGTGACCTGTAACGAGTACTAATAATTTAACGTATTGTTTTTCGGTAGATTTTGATTACCATTATGTTACAGTTCACAATCTTTCGACATTTTAAAATCTCGTCAGATAGATCATAATTTAACGGTACAATTTTACGGTGGCAGATACACGTTTACTAATAATAAAGAACTGAGATGTAAGGGAGCGGCCTATCATCTTTTCGCTCCGAGCCAATCTCACCTGCGCGTGGTGCATCCTGCCGAAAACAAACGAGGCGCCGGCAACCGACGGATGGCGGTATAACATAACTATCACAATTTAAGGCTTAGGTAAATACCATAGACCGATGACGGGCAGCAGCTACGCCTTGCGACGGGCAGAAGCTACGCCTTGCGATCGCCAACCCGCCCCTGCCCAACGTGGCGATTATAGATACCTGTGTAGCGACACTTATCTCCACATCGCTACAACTATCTACACATCGCCACAATATGCAATCTACCGCTAGTTCCGCCATCTAACAACAGATGGCGACGTAAAAATCCGCGGCTATAGAAAATGAAATCGCTCCGTACAATTTGTATGGAAGACCTACAATGCGCATACGAAGTTTTCATTACGACTCGCTATATATACGGAAAACCAAGATGGTCCATCGGACCGCGGTCCCCGAGCACGATCACCTAGCTCGGCGGAAGTGCTTCCACTTTTCGTAGGGACAAGTCTGTTCCTACACCTACCTATGTACATATATCCTCCAGATGTTTGCGCGTGGAGAGGTCTATGTTCAGCAGTGGACTGCAATAGGCTGTTGATGATGAAGTAAGAAAGAGCGGCTCACCTCCGGCGCGAAGCGTAGCAAGATTGGTGGCGCGGGCGAGTGGGGCGGCGCCGCAGCGGCCGGCGGGCCCAGCGCGCCGCGCCACGCCGCGCCCGCGAGGACCAGTCCTCGCGCCACCACGCCGCCCGCACCGCACTCTAACGGACATACGAACACTTTTAAGGCCGCTCCACATTCTCGCGAGAATCTTCAGGAGAATCTCAGTGGGGTACTAGGTGTTTTATATGAAGAATAATTGGGATGATGACTAAAAAATAATTTAATGTCCATCAGATAGATTAATGAAAAATATTGGATACGTATTTTTTATTTTGCCTCTTGTTCAAAAACTTACGAAGATACATTGATTTTAAATGTCACATGACGTCACGTTAGAGTACAAAATATACTCTAACGCGACGTAGTTAGCCCCCACTCCGTAACTTTAATGCGCTATATCTAAGTATTTTCTTGTTATTTCGACAAAACAAAAAATACGGGTCTTAATTTTTTTATTATCTAAGAGACGGACTAATTATTTTCTTCATTTTCATACCTTGTCATCATCCGTATTGTACCAAGTTTTGTTAAAATCTATTAGAGACAGAAAAAGTGTCGTAAGTAAGTTTATCAGTTATCTAGTAGGTAGGTAGGATTCGAAAAACATCTTCTCTGCCTCATGTCGAATGCTTGTGACTTTGATTTATTACTATGAATCAGCATCTTTCGCGACTACTTACATAATTCGAGTCCTTAAGCTTTCGAACCAATGAGGCAGTCGAAAAAATTCGAAACAGTGAACTTCGCAACAACGGCGTTCGAAGCTACGTAGGGGACCCATGGGGACCCAGGGGGAGCGTAGTGAGAACTCAAGACCAAAAATATGGCGTCATCTAGCCCCAAACTGAGCTTGTATTATGTCTGAGTACCTACTAGACAACTGATAAACTTACTTACGACACTTTTTTCTGTCTGTAATAGATTTTAACGAAACTTGGCACAATTATTCTTCATAGAAAACACCTAGACCAATGCAAACAGACATGTTCATGAACATTAATGATTGTACTGTGCGGGGATCGAGCCCACGGTCCTTGGCTCAGAAGGCAGAGGTCACTACCAAATGAACCATCGAGCCAGCCTATAAAGAAAATAACAACTTACTTCAATAACCTAGCCTACCGGCCCCGTTTAAGTAGGCTACAGACTTACTTAGAAGGCTAATCGCTACGAAAGTTAAGCAACTAATTTAAATATAAGTAATTTTCCTCGATTTCCTATTTACAAGGTGTGATAGCTTTTTTAATCAAAGCAAGTCACATCGACCACAGCTGTGAGCAAAGATCTGAGAATCTATTTCTATGTGAGAATCTATTTCAATGTGAGAATATACTTCTATGTGAGAATTACTTCCATGTGAGAATCTACTTCTATGTGAGAATCTATTCCTATTTGAGAATCTACTTCTAAAATAAGAAAAGTGTTACCCTTAAACAAGATAAAGGAAAAAAAGCCAAAGTGAACTGACCGGTGGAGTCCCACTTGGCGTTGAGCGCAAGCGAGTGCGGCGCGCACGACAGCGCCGCGGCCGTGCGCGCGCGCAGCGCCCAGATGACGCGGGAGGGGCGCAGCCAATCTTGGAAGTTCACTTCTGTATAAAGTACAACATGGTTATACATACATACTTTTTTTATGGTAGACGTTGGTCCTGTCAGTAGGTTTATTTACACACATACGTTGTACTAAGATTATATCAACAAACCTTTGGGGAGATAGTCATCGGAGAAGTCTTCGGAGAGGCGAGCGACGGCGGCGTGCGCGCGGTGGCAGAACTCGCGCAGGTAGGCTTCGGGCCACTCCGGGCCCGCCCACAGTGACTGCCACTCCTCTGGCACCTATTTATAAATAGTTTGAGTAAATAAATAACCTAAGATATACCTCTCTGGACCACACAGTGCTATCTCGTCCCAAACTAAGCCTAAAGTTGTATAGGTACTATGGGTGGGTACCTACTGGATAACTGATAAACTTGACTTAGTAGAACCTTTTTTATAAATAAATGTTTGTACTGTGCGGGGGGGATGTAAGGGAGCGACCTATCACCTTTTCGCTCCAAGCCATCCTCACCTGCCCGTGATGCATCCTGCCGAACAACAAACGAGGCTCTGGCAAACCGACTGATGGCGGTAAAACCAGCACGATAGAAGGCGTAGCTAAATACCACAGGCCGATGACGGGCAGCAGCGTCACCGGAGCGAGAAACTGCGCCCTGCGATCGCCAACCCGCCTGCCCAGCGTGGCGATTATGGGTATATCCTCCAAGTTTGCCCTAAGTGGTGAACAACTGGAGAGGCCTATGTCCAGCAGTGGACAGCAATAGGCTGATGATGATGATGATGACTGTGCGGGGATCTGTCACTGTCAGAGGCAGCGTTCACTATCGCTGAACTAATTGGTCGTCATTCCAAAGATGAGAAACAGAAATATTTTCACATGGATATGTCACCGCGAAATAATAAATACCGTTAGATTATAATCTATCTCGCGATATTGTAATCTGTCGACAGATTGTAAACCGACGAATACAAAATAAGAACTACTTAATACTACTAGAGAGACTACTACTATCTACTTATTTTTTGTTTACTTTATGGATTTGCACTGTACATTTTAGAAGTACCAATTTAAAAATAAAGATTTTTTTTTAATCGTTTGCGTGCATGTATCGTTGCATTAAGGTATGTTGGTATGGTTGGTAAGGTGCGTGGCCGTACCTTGTGCAGCGGCGGCGCGCGGGCGGCGGCGCGGGCCAGCGCGGCCAGCGCGGCGTGCAGCGCGCGCGCCGCCGCCGCCGCGTCCAGCGCCTCGCACGCGCACGCGCCGCCCCACCACCCGCCCGTTTGCTGGAACCGATACATTACTCTTTAATTTATTTACTAGCCAAACCGCCCTCGCTTCGCTTCGGGTAGTTTAGGTTGCTATGGTAACGTTTTCAATACACGTCAGTTTGAAAGATAGCTTTTTGGTAATTTTTTACACTTTGGGTTACATTATTAAACTTTTAGTACGGATCCCTAACGTTTATATAAATATAATATACCCTATGTTCACCGGGGATAGTGTAGCTTTCCGACAGTGAAACAATTATTCAAATCGGTCCAGTAGATTCGGAGCCTATTCATTACAAACATACCCATATGTCCCATATGCAGGGAAATACAGCGTTGCATAAACATGCAACGCTGCATTTCCCTCTAGAAAAAAAACCTTTCCTTTGTTTCAAAGTACAAACAAAGTACAGTCAGCGCAAGTATCATCAAAAATGTGACGTCACAAGTGTATTAAGTCTGTGGGCATGCCCATCGTGCCCACAACGGTGGATCCGCGCCTGCCCACAAGAAAACTTGTGTTACTTAAGGTACCTATTAAACTAATTAATTATTCATAAACCTCGAGTCGAAATAATACTTATTGTAATGGTACTGTTATAAAGAAAAGTTTATTTGTCTTTTCATACCTTTTCAATTTTATAATCGCTTTTCAACAACGGACTTCCAGCCATGAGCTTTTTCCAGAGCGATAGTATCATTTTCAACGGCGTTACATTGTTTTTGTTTTCTTGTTGTGTCATTGCATTTGTGTCGATTTCTGCAAAATAAACATTAAAAAATAGCAATATACTCTAAATCTAAACTGTATTAAAATTTTACTTGGAAGGTGAAATACCAAATTAGAGTAAGTAGGTAGGTATACCTTTAAGTCCCCCTATAATATCGTTAGCGGCGTTTCTCTCCCATGCGATCCGACAGTTGGCCGGGAGGCCGAGCAGTTGCGGGGGATCTATCTGCGGGAGAGCCTCGAAAGACGAAGCGTAGTCCTGTGGAGTTACATTAAATTATAATCACTACATAGTATAAAACAAAGTCGCTTTTGTTTTCTGTCTGTCCCCTATGTATGCTTACATCTTTTAAATTACGCAAAGGATTTTAATGCGGTCATTTTTAATAGATAGAGGGATTAAAGAGAAAAGTTTACGTGTATAATACAGGGTGTTTGGTGCATCGTGTGCCAAATTGAAATCAGTGATTGGGGGGTCCTTGGCTACCTGTTCACACCCCTTAAAAAGTCTTGGCCCAACCAATTTCTTTTTTCGGAACCAAAACTAATTTGGGTGAAAATTGAAGAAAGCAAAAAAAAAAAAATCAAAAAACTATTAAGTCTAGCTTAAATTTTCTCTTTAATCTTTAAATGGTAATAGTGTACGCTTCTACCGAAACCAAAATCACTCACTTCACACATATAGTTTTTTTTAATTGCCCACCAAAATTTATTTTTGTAAAAAGTATAAACTTGAACCTCAACTTTCGTTATTAATAAAAAATAAACTAAAAGTGATCATGCTTTTCATGATCGCCAGCCGCCATGGTGCGCCAGCGCGGTGCGGTGTAGCGCGCGCAGTGTAAGTAAGCGCTGACCTGCAGCGTGCGGTGCAGCGGCAGGCGCAGCGGCAGGCCGGGCGGGCGCCAGTGGTGCGCCAGCGCGGCGTCGGGCAGCGCGGCGCGGTGTAGCGCGCGCAGTGTAAGTAAGCGCTGACCTGCAGCGTGCGGTGCAGCGGCAGGCGCAGCGGCAGGCCGGGCGGGCGCCAGTGGTGCGCCAGCGCGGCGTCGGGCAGCGCGGCGCGGTGTAGCGCGCGCAGTGTAAGTAAGCGCTGACCTGCAGCGTGCGGTGCAGCGGCAGGCGCAGCGGCAGGCCGGGCGGGCGCCAGTGGTGCGCCAGCGCGGCGTCGGGCAGCGCGGCGCGGTGTAGCGCGCGCAGTGTAAGTAAGCGCTGACCTGCAGCGTGCGGTGCAGCGGCAGGCGCAGCGGCAGGCCGGGCGGGCGCCAGTGGTGCGCCAGCGCGGCGTCGGGCAGCGCGGCGCGGTGTAGCGCGCGCAGGGCCGCGCGGTCGGCGCCGTGTCCCGCGCGCGCGCCGTACAGCGCCGCCACCAGCGCGCGCGCCCCCGCGCCGCCAGCGCGCAGCGCACGCGCTCCCGCCGCCGCCTCGCCCCACTCCCACGCGTACCACTGGCTCCAGCCTGAGTGAACACACGCCTACACGTCATCTTTTGACAAGAGTCCAACGGCGCAACTACCCGCCGTCCTCGTATATATAGCGTAGGTGCATGTCTGTAACATGTAGGTACCTACATTTTATTTATATTATTTTTAATTAAAAGATTTGAATAGCATTCCAGAATAAACCAACAACAGATTGTTGAAAAGTACCTACTTACCACATCCAGAGATCCAAGAACAATTTTTTTTTCTTAAATCTTTTCTAATAAAGATTAAGAAAAAAAATTTGTTCTTGGCCCCGACTTTAGTCGGAACTTGGCAATAATCGCTAACCTTGCGGTATATAAGCTCGTCGTTCCTGAACTAGCGCATGGAAGAGCGCGAGGCAGGCGTGCAGGCGCACCAGTGTCGGATCTGCTTCGTAGTTGCCCCATGCTGCCAGCGTGCTCAGCACATTGTGCTTCACGCCCTCTGGTGCCTAGAAACAACAATATAAATGTACACAATGATAAATATTCTTTGTTCCTTAGACCAAGCCGATCGCAAATCTATCCGGACCCACGCAGTTTAGCGTGTTCACCAAAACCGTAACTTAAAAAAATGAAGGCTTATAAATTTGGCTTATGTATCAATATAAACAACTTACCTCCAAAATAACGTTTACGCATACGTTCGCAATAGCAGGCGGTATTTCACGGTCCTCTGATATAATCCAAAACCGGAATTCTTCGTTAAAACTATCGATCTGCAAGTTATAAGCAGAAATGTCATTATTGTCAAAGATAACTTCCTGAGAAAAGGAAAGATTTAACTATTGATTTTTTTGACAACTCACCGGGCTCTGCACAAAGGTCTGAATGAAGTTCTGCAAGTCACTGGTGAACGGTGACGCCCCCACCACTAAAGCCAGCCATCCGCTACTCTGGCGAGCACTCTCCAGCGCCGCTGTCCATGCGGCTGGCCCCTCCTCCACGCCCACCTTTGGATATTGAGCGAGAGCACCATAAATTATTTTTAATGTACCATTTCAGATATCCGATCAGATATTTGATTTATTAGATCACATTTTGCCAAATTACTACACGTGATAGTTAGTCTCACTGTAGAGTATAAAAAACAGACATACATACGAGTAGTTACTAATCACATGATAGCTGGACCTGACATTTGTGTGGTGCCATCTGGTGGATTTCTTTTTTCAGAAAATCCTCATTGAGTTACCGTGCCTATCAGTTTCCGAATCGAAATTGTAATTGTGAATAGGCCGGCAGTTTAGGTATGTGTACCTACTACATACCTGCGCGAGCGCGGCGCGGTGCGACCGCGCGTGCGCAGCGAGCACGTCGGCGGCGTGCGCGGCCAGCAGCAGCGCCGGCCGCAGCGCGCGCCGCGAGCCGCACCAGCGCGCCGCGCACGACACCCCGGCCGCGCCGCCCGACCATCCCGCGCCTGCGACCAATCACAACCAAATACTATAGGGCAGGGCTTCCCACACTTATTTAAACAATGACGCCATATGGAATAGGGAATATGCATAAAAATAGTTTTATGTATTTACTCATTTATCGTAAAATAGATAAAAATATAGTACGAACAGTGAAAACAAAATCAAATTTGGTTGAAAAATGGGCGAGATACAGTCGTTGAAAGTAAATATATCCGCCTCTATCACGAAAACAGATTTTTCTATGGAGTTTGTATGGCGCGCACGGTACGTGACGTCATCCGCCACGTCGGATCTCTCTGTCTATGCAATCACTTTTTAACTCTATAAAACTCGCTTAATAGAAAAGATAGTTTAAAAATTCTTCGATATTTATGTATCTGGAAGATAAAAGATCAATTAATCCATAAAAAAAAGTTATGCATACTCACTATTTAATTGCCGACCTAATAAATTTCCGATGCGGAAAACCGAATTGAAATTCACATTTGCAAAATAATACTCTACTTAAATATATCGGCATAATTATGCGTTGCATATCAGATACGCGTTTTGAATGTATTTTCTAGGGCCTGTTTCAAAGAAAACGCGAAATCTAATTGAAATTGAGCGATAGCTAGAGTAGCTAGCTCAATACAAAATCTACATTTTTGTTTTTTTACCATAAAAGTTTGCTGTCTCGTATCTTTGCTGTTTTCTCCCCCATTAATAATGAAAAAAATAGCGCATGACACAATAAAACATATATGTCATCATCATCATCAGCCCACATCAGTCCACTGCTGGACATAGGCCTCTCCCAATACTCGCCACTTCGATCGATCCCGGGCCTCAAACATATATGTACTTACATATAATCAAGAGTAAACTTGGTAAGTAGGTACAATCGCTTTAACATCTGTAACACAATTACCTATGGCGTACGATAGTCGCAAAGTATGCTTCAAGCCTTTTGACATAGTATATCTGTTGAAATGCATTTCATAAAGAAGAGATTACCTAGGAGTTGATCAACAAACGCAACGATGGCTCGGTACAGCGCATCGGGGTGCAGTATCGCCACGCCCACTACTGTCTCGAAAGCATTCAGTTGCAGCCGAGAGATGGCGTTGAGGTCGCCTGAGGCCAGAAACTCCTGCCAAACATCGGTGTTGCCTAACGACAGCTTGTTGAAAAGATCTTCATCTGTAGCCTATGGGAAAAAAGTTAACTTAAGTTCATTACTTTTTTTTTACATAAACGAAAAGCGAAAAAGGTAATATATTACCTACCTTTAATAACACAACTTTCTTGATGCGATCTTCTGGTATCCATGGGTAACTTTTCTTCATTTCATTGACTACTTTTTGGTCATCATTACTTATGATGTTTCCAAGGAACAAATTCCACAACTGAAATCAATATTTTATTTTTAACAAATATTTTTTTAAATGCCAAAATAAAATCATGTTAGTATTAAATATTAACTAATAAGTTACCTTATCAGACATGGCATCAGGGTAGACTTGCTTTAGTATGTGTAAGACAATGATATATTTATCCTTTTTGTGAAGCCCTAGTAGGACACGTTCGATGATCCTTCTTGTTGTGTATTTGATCACTTCATCATTGTTTACGTTCTTTATATCCTGAAATGTATTAAATTATTGCTATGTATTCTTTTCGCTCTTATATTCAAATACAAAAATATTATTTTAGACAAGTATGTCATCTAAACTAATACACTTTAATTATTAACAAAATGCTTAACGGATTAACAGTTAAACTTGTTGCAAGGAACTTACACTAGCAAGACCTGGAGCGTTTACGTAGATTTTCAACAGTGCGCCTGCGCATAATGCCAACTGCGGGCTCTGCGTACGTAAGTTGAGCCACGCGCGGTCCACGTCGTACGCCGCGATCTGTTACGCTAGGTAGCTTCTCTGCGATAGGCCTCTCTTCAGGATAAGCGACGCAATGCGCGGCGTGACGTGTCTTAAAGTAGTGTGCTTCATACAGCTAGTACGTTGGTATCACACTCACCTCTCGCGGCGCTGGCAGTACTCGTCACACGCCACGAGCCCCAAGAGCCGAAGCAATAGCGTTGCATCATACAGTATGACGATACCGCACTCCCCTTTGGCGCAGTGCGTCTACGTAGACATCTAGTAGAAAGCCTACAGGAAGCGTCAGTAACGGGCGTTGCGTAACTAGTCGCTTGACAGCAAGCGCGAGTTCCAACACGCGAGCGGCGCAAGCGCGTTACACGTCACACACCACAATTTGTGATACCATGCGCCGTAGTAACAGCATTTCGTTATACAGTATGTTATCATCGCACTCACCCCTCGGCGTAGCGCGTCGACGTAGACGTCCAACAAAACGTCTACGGGCAGCGAAAGCAGCGGGCGATGCGTAGCCAGTCGCTTGACAGCCAGCGCGAGTTCCGCCACGCGAGCGGCGCTAGCGCGATACGCGTCACACGCTACACGTGTGCTCGCCGCAATCTCTTGCGCAGCCGCCAGCGCCGCAGCGATAGTGCTGCCCGTCTCGCGCATCTTATCCAGAGACGTCACTAAGTTTGCGTCGTGTAAAATGTCCTTGTTGCTTGATAGGTCGCGCAGTAAATTTTCCTTTGACAAATATACAGCGAGTTAAAACGGTATTCGATATCCAGACAAGTCAATGAGCATACTCGACATACTTATAGTTCATTCGCGTTAAGAAAATAGTGATTATTTTCTTAACGCGAATGAACTATAGTCGTCTCGGTGAGCCTTCTTTTCAGGATGCAATAATTATTCATATAAGGCGCTTGAAATAGCTTAGTTTGTTTGATCGGTAATTTCGACATGACTTTTAATGTCATTTGAAAACGATTAATTCTAATACTAATAATGTATAAAGCATTTATAAAATACAACTGGAGGACTACTGGAAAAGATAATAGATAGGTAGTAGTAGTAGGTAGGTAGGTATCAAATACATTGTTTTGTCAATAATAATTATAAATAAACTCTCACCTGCAATTCATACTGTTCTTTTCGTAATGTAGCTTTTTTCAATTTGATTTCTTTAGATTTATCATTGACTTCGGGGTTTAGTTGTTGAAGTGCGTAATACACCAATTGATCTGAAATACGACCAAGATCTTAATATAATATAACGTATGCCCGATGTTCCGAATATCCGTATCCGCGTATGTCCGCGGGAAAAAAGATCCGTAACCGTTGTTTTCTCGCGGAGCTTTTTTTACCTTATTACTTTCCAATCGATTAGATGAAATGCTATACATATAAGCAAGTAACGTATCGAAGGCTACAACTCTGGTAGTAACGCTGTCACGTCACGTACCTGCGAGAGCCTCCCGGCGCGCAGTGAAGGGCAGCACGGACAGACGCTGGGCGCGGTGCGGCGGCAGACGAGCGGGCAACGCCGCGTCACGCGACATTAGTAGCACGCGTGCGGCTGACGCGTGTGCGCCCAGCGCGGCCCACAGCGTGTTTGCCCTGTCCACGTCCGTTATCACCAGGCCGCGGCCAAGCCTATAAAATTGTCAATAGGTTTACACTCATAAATCAGTATCACTTAAAACCAATTCCGCCTGATTTGGTTTTAAGTGATACCGATGCTTCGAAAAAACTCATTGCCTTCTCGTAAATGACAGCAAAAGGTTAGGAACGAACAATTTGGTTGGACAAATGTTTGACCGTCATAAGCCTGAGGGTAGACTTGAGCAAAATTATGTTATGCAAAAGTTTACTTGATATTGAAAATGGTGTTACACCTATTAGATTTAGATATTAAAAACACCCACCTTGCAGCATATTGCACGGTGGTAAGTAACTTCTCGCTGTGCTGTGACACAAAGTCGAACTGTGTGCCGGCGAGAGTATTTTTCAACCAAACCATGGCTTCACCGTCAGGGTCGATAATGAGTGGGGTGAATCCACATCTTTGATCCTGTAGCACCTATGTGTGAAACATAATTCATTAACAATAATTTAAGTGCTATAATGTTCACTAATCTATTTGAATGAGCGAATTTCAACGACGAGAAGTCATGTTCCATGTAGAAGGCTTTCGCAAACAGTTTCAGAGAAATCTGGCGTTGGATCATATCCAATTCATCATCTACACTAGATATATGCATCCTATTAAAGTAACTTATTTCCAATGCAGATAATAATATTTATTTCTTTACCTGGTCTATAAGAACTGCGTTCTTGATGGCTGACGTGTCTGTTGGTAACCCGTCTGCTTCCCACCTCAGCTGCTTCTCAGTGGTAGATAAAAAGTTTAATACTGAGAACGAATCGTCGTCAAAACCTATTAGTGCGCCCCATTTCTCCAACTGTTCCCTAAAAATAATAATTATTAACAAAAATTTATTTACTCAATTTTATTAAGTTAACATAAATAAAATAAAACATACTTACTTTGCGTGTTGCTCCGTAACGTCAGGCAAATATACTATGTAGGCAGCAGCCAAGAGTGATCGCGAATTTAGATTAAGTATTTCCTTCGATATCATTTCAAGCTGAAAAAGAAAATAACCATATTCCTGTCATTATACTAAGTACCAGATTACAAACTATCCGGCTCGAAGGACCACGAGTGCTATCCTAGTAAATTGGGCATTGTCCAGGACGCCAGCGGCCAGAGCGGGCTGTACGGGCGACGGCATGCACGCCTTGATCAAGTTAATAGCCTCGCTCATTCTGGCCGCTGAAGTCCAGGACTAGGCGGCAAGCGGTTAAAATTAAACAATTTGGAGGGAGTCGAGTAATTGCGCGCGGTGGAGTGCAAAGTGCCTAGCCACACGCAATATCCGGGCGCATCTCTCAAGATTCCGCCAGTATAACCTGATGGTTGGTATGGCCATGGGAAGCTGGTGGGTTGTGTTCATACAGACTACTATGGGTCGCTACTCACGTCGTGCTCCCAGGCGCGGTACTCGGCGGCGAGCGTGTCTATGAGCGCGGTGGCGGCGGCGATGGTCCGCCGCGCGGCCGCCAGGCTCAGCTCGAGCGCGGCGGCGTCGCGCGTGTGCCGGCCCAGCTGCTGCTGCAGCGCGCCCACGCGCTCCTCCACGCTGGCCAGCCCGCTCGACAGAGCGGTCAGCTCCTCCTCTGCCGCTCGTAGGTTACTGTTAATAAAGATCAATAAGTTTATCGGTTGTCTAGTGCCCATAGTACACGCTTCGGCTTAGTTTGGGGCTAGGTGGCGCTGTGTGGCCCAGCGTGGCATGTCTTGGGTTATTAATTTATGAGTATCATAAAATAGACAAAAATATAGTATAAACAGAACTGTATCTCGGTCAATAGTTTTAAAGCTTTATAACTCGTATAATAGAAAATGTAGCGGCTGCGCACACGTCCCCAGCGGCTTCTATAGTCAGGCTATAGAAAGTTGTTACACTGACCCGAGTCTTGCTGCGTCTGCTGACGTTGCAGAGGGCGCACGCGAGCCAGCGCACACTAAGGCGAGGTAGGCGCACGTACACGCAGCCTTTACGCTCTACGCCCCCACTTCGCGCCTCTAACAGCTTCTATACTAAGTATACTGACCCGAGCAGCTGCGTTTGGCGCGCACCCATGTGACCGCTGCCGCACTCGCGCGCTTCGCCGTAACCACACGGCTTTATATTCAGGCTATAGAGAGTAGTTGTTACACTGACCCGAGCAGCTGCGTCTGCTGTCGTTGCAGAGGGCGCACGCGAGCCAGCGCCCCCGCGTAAGCGAGATTGGCGCGCACCCACGCGGCCAGCGGCGCGCACGCCGCACTCGCGCGCTTCGCCGTCGCCGCTTCGAACGACGCGCCGCGCGTTTTTAACAGCTTCTCCACCGACTCAGCCGCTTCTGCGCTGATCTGGCTCGCGTCGAGGCACCTATCCGATTGACAATGAAAAACATCATCATATAGACTTATGTTATGAGAAGGGAAGTAAGGAAGCGACCTATCTTTTCGCTCCAAGCCACCTTCACCTGCTCGTGGCGACTGGTGGCGGTATGACCGTCAAGATTGAAGGCGTAGCTAAATACCACAGGCCGATGATGGACAGCAGCGTCACCGGAGCAAAAAGCTAATCCTCTAACTATAGCGCTACCGAAGCTGCTTTATGAATTTGAGTCTATTTAATTATATTTTTCTGATCGTTACCTTATGTCTTCTTTGACTCCTCGTTTCGAAAGGAAGTTTTTCATTGAGTGCCATGAAGTGTCTGCTATGCCCATAAGACGTAGCACCCCCTCGAGGACATCGCGCACGACATCGGGCGGAGCTCTCAAAGACCGTATCTAACACAAAACAATATCAATTCATTATACCTGGCAAGCCATCCTCACCTGCCCGTGGTGCATCCTGCCGAACAACAAACGAGGCTCTGGCAAACCGACTGGTGGCGGTAAAACCATCACGATAGAAGGCGTAGATAAATACCACAGGCCGATGACGGGCAGCAGCGTCACCGGAGCGAGAAGCTACGCCCTGCGATCGCCAACCCGCCTGCCCAGCGTGGCGATTATGGGTATATCCTCCATAAGTTTGCCCTAGGTGGCGAACAACTGGAGAGGCCTATGTCCAGCAGTGGACTGCAATAGGCTGATGATGATGATGATATCTGGCAAAAGGAGGTACAGTGAAGTTGAACGAATGAGAATAAATTATACCTACTATAAGCATTATTACCTCACTGAGAGATTCCGGACGTATATCTCCTACGGCAGAACGAGCAGCAGCTATTATAGGCTCTACAGAAGCCAGCTCATCTTCTATTTCTTTTTTCCTGTAAATAAAATTATATAAACATTTTACTAGAAACACGTAATTAAATACATGATCACAGTCATTCCAAGGATAACGTAATTCTTAAAAAAACTCTGTAATTGTTAGTTTAAGAGCTGTGGATTTTGTAATAAAATAAAATAGTTTTAGGGTTCGTTTCCGGGTTCCGTTAAATAAACATCGGGTAAGGTAAACGCTCCTATTACGGAGGTAGTCAAAATCGGCTCCTATTACGGTGGTATTTCTATTTTCGAGTTTTATTCCTATTTTATTCATTGTCTTCATAGGGTCAGCGCTACTCTAAAACCAGCCTTAGCTCTAATATATAGGGTAGCGAAAGTTTTTTGGAGGTTTGTTAGTTATAGTAAATAGTAACGAATAACGATTGTTTCACCAAAATAGTCAATAGTCACCAATTTGATGAAGGTCATTTGTAATTTTCCTGTGGTTTCTGTGGTTGAAGGCAACCTTCTTCAGGACTATACCACTGTACGTACACCCTTTTTGCTGAGCTACCGAGCAAAGCCGAGGCAAGCCACTGGCCATCACTTACCGTATCTGCAGCTTGTCGTTCTCCAGCTCGATGTTCTTCTTGAGCGCGGTCATCTCCTCGCGCTGGTCGGTGTTGGCGCGCACGGTAGCCGCGATCTGCTCCAGTGCTCGGTTGGCGCTGGCTTGCTTCTCGCTCAGCTCTAGCTGCTGCGTGCCTGCCTCCGCTTGTAGCGTGGATACTTCGCTACGCGCGCGACGTAACGCTTCTACACCAGCCTAGCCAAGATATTGACTGTTACACCAATATTTTAAACACTAGAACATTCACAGAACTGAAACAGAAAATCAAATTTAGGATACTTAAATATTACGTACCGACAACATATTTTGTCTCTCTGTGAGTGCCTCTTTTTTCCTATTCACTATGCAGAAGTAGGTCTTGATGAAGTTGATGTATCTGCTAGGCGCACGTGACCAACTCGTGTTGAGCGTGTCGTGTATTTGCACGAAGCCCTCGGTGGGCACGGACGAAATGTCCTCCTTCGATACGTCTGCTAAACTCTCTTTCACCAACCTACAATTTGAAACGTCATTAGTTCAGTTCTATATAAACTCATTTATCTTTATAAATGAAGGTGATTCTACTTCAAATCATAAATACGGATGATGACAAGGTATGAAAATGAAGAAAATAATTAGTCCGTCTGTTAGATAATAAAAAAATATAAGACCCGTATTTTTTGTTTTGTCGAAATAACAAGAAAATACTTAGATATAGCGCATTAAAATTACGGAGTGGGGGCTAACTACGTCACGTTAGAGTATATTTTGTACTCTAACGTGACGTCATGTGACATTTAAAATCAATGTATCTTCGTAAGTTTTTGAACAAGAGGCAAAATAAAAAATACGTATCCAATATTTTTCATTAATCTATCTGATGGACATTAAATTATTTTTTAGTCATCATCCCAATTGTGATTGCAAACGACATCAAAATATAACTATGTAGTTGCATCCCCATAGATGTTCCCCTACACATTAGGGATAGGGTGTTTACGGCGCATTGGTATGTGAACTTGAAAAAAATCCTGTATTTTAATTACCAACTCTATAATAAAATAATGGGCAAATCGATGAAATCGGTCACAAGTGAACTGAATACCCAATTTGGTGAACAACAAAGTGTTTTCACTTGAGTATTCAATTCACTTATACTTATACCGTAACGTTGTTCTCATATAGTGTTTATGATCATACAGTGTTTGCTATGAATATGTGCTCAAGTACAAGTTCTGGAATGTAGATCGCGTCTCGGCAAATGTAGTGTGTACGCCCTCAGGCCAGGTGGAGTAACGATTTGCGCAGTACGGCTGGCAAGTGCTGGATGCGAGAAGCCCAGGATCGATCAAAGTGGCGAACACTGAGAGCGGTCTATGTCCAGCAGTGGACTGAGATAGGCTGATAATGATGTGCTTAAGATACAATACAAGTGCGAGTGCAAGGTCTATAGCTCATAGTGAGGGCACACAAGTGCGGTACCTCTGCACAACGAGCGGCGGCATTTGGCGCAAGGTCTCGCCGGACCAGCGCTCCACCCACGCCACGTGGCCGGCGATATACAAAAACGGATATCTCTCCAGCAACTCCCATATGTTCTCTTGGTCTTTATCTAAGCATATCGCTATTCCTAGGTTTTGCTTTATGTCTGGAAGAGTGGAAGGTAATTGTTAATCGTAATCAAACGTGAGGGCCCTCCTGTTGATCGGTTGAATGAAACTCCTATTCATTGTCCTCCGTCTTCCATATTGAATGATAGTTACCTAACATTATGATTATGAGCGAGTATTTTAATAAGTATGTAAGGGGCACAGTACAATCATATTTCCAATTTGACATTTTCCAATTTACATACGTAATAATGCATATAAGAAGCAAATTCAGGACAATCCGTAGGTACTTGTTTGTAAGTTTAGATCGTACCTAAGGCGACGCGACAGTAGGTACGCAACGCCTGTATTTTCAGTACAAAGAACTTGATAAGAAAAGAAAAGGCAAAGAATTGTAAAAATACACTGGCGTCATGTAGGCTACGTTTGGTAGTACGCCATCGTGTTTCTTCCTGCATGAACATATTGGGCGACATCAATAACCAACCATTAGTATTATGCCGCGGCCACACATTGGATTCAACTTTACGTCCAATCACTACTTTGCGTCTAATGCTCAATACTAACGCGCTCAATGTCTTTATTGTGTCAAAGTACCGATACACACGTTGGTGCATTAGGCGCAAGACGTTACGTTGGTGCAAATGTGTGGCCGCGGCTTTAAGATACTCACTTTGAAGCATATTGGGTGAGTTCTGCGTCGGCATCATTGGAGAAGGGATCATGTGTGTCGAATTAGCGACATACAGCGCTTCAATGGCCGACAGCTGAGAGGGAACCGCAGCCGACTCGCAGATCAGCACCAACGTCCGATTACCTTCACCCGCTGAGTTCAAAGCCTGGACAGTTTTATTAAATTGTCTATTGTACAAATGGTATCCAAGATACGTATATAGTAGGTACAGCCTGGCACATAAAAAACTTACATTAAGCAATTAGCTGGCAAGCCAACCGGATTAATTAGATACACAAGTTTTATTAAATAAACTTATTTTATTTTACCTATTTTTACATACCTACTGTACGATAATAGCTTATACTGTTGGCGAATATTTAGACCATCGGACAATGAGACCACACAGGTTAATAGGTAGGTAAATAATGTAATTTTGAAATACCGTCGTTAAGTTCATGATAAAGTATGTTATGTATTATGTTATGTATAATAAAGCAGCGGTTTCGTCGGCCTGCTCATGGTACTACTTAGTAGTCTTCGAAGTTCAGTGCCGTGTTTGTGGATAATATACTATTATTTAGTCTTTTGTAAACTTACATTCCTCATGTGAGAGTAGAAGTGGTGTTGGTGGTCGATAGTGATAAGTGAGGCCGGCAGCAGCGCCGCCGTCAGCAGCGCGGCCGCGCGCCGCCCGCTGCCCGCGCTGCCCATCAGCGCTGCCAGGCCCACACTATCGCCACCGCGACACTGGAAGGTAAAGCTGCACTTAGTATTTTGTAATCAGTGTAAGGGGATGTATCTAAGGGAGCGGCCTATAATCTTTTCGCTCCAAGCCAATCTCATCTGCCCGTGTGCACCACGGGCAGATGAGATTGGCTTGGAATGAATTCCTGCCGAATAACAAACGAGGCGCTGGCAACCTAGTGGTGGAGGTATAACCATCACAATTGAAGGCGTAGCTGGCAGCAGCGTCACCGGAGCGAGAAGCTACGCTCTGTGATCGCCAACTCGCCTGCCCAGCGAGGTGATTATAGGTATACCTACCCTATAGATGTTTTCCCTAAGTGGCGAACGATAAGGTTCGAATTTTGCATTTGAATTTAATTTTTACAGTTTTTTAGTGAAAATTATAAAACGGAGATCTATCGGATACATCATAAGTATTTGTAATACTTACAGCCCGCGCCGCAGCGGAACAGAAAGTTGCTAATTCTGAGCAAACCTCCGCGCCACTATCGCCGAACACGTTTTCATTTTCCGTTACTGAAATAAAAAAATAAACACTATAATAATATAGCTATCGATATAATCGATAACGATTCATTTTCTGCTGATACTTTAACGGCTTGAAATACTTACAGCATTGATTAATAAGCTTTTGCATTCTCAGCGACCATTCATTGCGTTCTACAACTTCCATATAAATTCCGTCCACTTTCAATTTTGGAATAAAATAAATGGGCTCGGTTATGTTCGATTTCAAATAGTTTCTGGATATGACGTCAAAGTTGTGCTTTTCATCATCAGTGATCAGCCTATCTCTGAAAATGGCGACTGCTTCTGCGTCTATAGCCTGAAAACACATGATTTTATGTTATTTCAAGATTTATTGTTCTAATTTCATTGCATTTCGCACATACTGACCATTAAAAGTTCAGTTGCATTTGTTGCTGAATACCATTTGACATTTTCACACCACTGTTTCAAATGTTCAGCATTCCACTTGTAGTGGGGTTGAGAGAAGAAAGTTTCTGTCACCTGTCGTAATTAAGTGTCAAAATTATGCTAGGATTATCGGCACAGGTTTCAAATATATTATTATCTCAGTACAAAATAACAAGAAATCACCTCTTTGAACATTGAAAGCATATTCTTAGCTAAATTATTTACATCCTTTACTGATACGTTTTTATCTACGCTTTGCTTGAGGAAGTTATTAGCAAGTTCCAGCAATTCTTCATCGTCTGGTTCACTGAAAATTAATATTTAATTTAATAAATATAAGCTATTATTGTTGAGAACATCTTAGCACGATGGGCGGGAGAAACGCGCTAAGGCGCGTTTGATGATAATTTTACTTCAGTGGTAGTGAACGATATCTCTGAGGCATTGGTCGCGGGTTCGATCTGCGCACAGCACAATAATTTGTGTGCTTATACATGTTTCGATCTGGGTTTCTCTACGTATTATGTATTTATTTACAAAAATAGAAGTATCTAAGTAAGTTTTATCAGTTGTCCAGTACCTATAGTACAAGCTTTGGCTTAGTTTGAGACTATGTATATGTTATGGACCAAGTGATAAATGTAGCATTATATATAATGCCCGGGCATTCTGATAAATGGCCAATATGAGAGGGCAATTTGATAATCATTATTCAAATAATCAAATTGATCGGGCATTATAAATATTGTTTATCACCCTTTGGGCAAAGTAATAAAAACATATTTTATAAGTATTTCGCAGTCTCCTGGTCCTCTGTAAGGCTTGCGTGGGGGCACAAGCTCATCCACTCCTGAGATAATATAATATGTGTATGTGATACACAGGCCAGACATTACTTCTGACTGCTCCAAGATGACGCACTCATTAGTAATACTCGGCAAATGCAGCACTATTGCATAATGATGGGAACTAAAGTCCTTAAGAGTTTTACTTAGGAAAGAAAAAATTTGCTTTAAGTCAAGTGAAAACGTTGCGAAGTAGAATCAAGCAAATTACTTGCCAAATCAGCTGCCCTATTAGCCCTGCATAAGTACATACTACTACCTAGTTCCCATCGACCAATGGCAGTACTGTCCCCTATATCCTAACCGTTAAGGAGTTCTATGGCTTCATCATCAGCACCAGATGTTGACGCCCGGAAGCATATGCCTGAGTAGGTTATGATTGCGTAACAAAATCACCATATGAGCATACAACTTTGGTTGTTGCCCTCAATTTCTTCCGGATACCATCATCAGATCCTGACTTGGTGATAATGAGACCACCACGGAAGTGTCTTCTGTCGAACAAAAAAAAATTTTTTGACATCGATCTACATATAATAGGCTTGTGTCCATAAAAAAATTAATTAGTCCGTCTTCTAGATTATTATTGTGTCCATAAAAAAATTAATTAGTCCGTCTTCTAGATTATTAAAAAATAAAAGATACGTATTTTTTCACTTATAAATTAGACCAAAGATTACAAAGATATACCCCGTTAAAGTTTCGCGTGACGTCACGCCGTGCAGCATTTTGTCGCACGGCGTGACATCAAACACCCCCACTCCTAAAGTTGAAATTAAATGAAAAAAGGAAAAATACGTGTCCAATATATTTTTATAATCGAAAATACGGACTAAATATAATGTAAGTATTTTGACCCTGGAAACATCCCTATTGACGGAAATATCGGTAAACATACATAAAAAATTATACATACAGACGAATTAAGAACCTCCTCCTTTTTCGCAGTCGGTTAAAAAAAAACATTACCGGATACATCGATCTCCTAATAAGAACGCGTGCGTCCCTCCCCTTTGCTTTATTATCAAATTGCCTAATTGCCAAGTAGCAATACAATAATGACCGGCCAATGTGATAAATAATGAAGTTTAGATAGTAATTATCACTTTGCCCAATAGAATTTGACATTATTCATAATGCCCTAGCATTATAAATAATGCCCGCATTAATCACTTGGTCCATAACATATATAAATAATCTACATCTACGTATATACTAATATTATAAAGAGGAGGTGTTTTTGTGTGTGTATGGTGGGTGGGTGTGGGTTTATTCATTACAAACATACAGCTTGTAATGAATAAACCCAAAAACTACTGTACTAAAATTATTTCACCATTGGAAAGCTACATTCACCCTGAGTAACATAGGCAGGAAAGATTAGGAATCCGTACTAAAACACCAATAACATGTAACCCAATGAAATATTTATCTGAAATACCCGACGCGAAGCGAGGGTGGGTCGCTATTTTCTTATGTGTAATCACTATCAGTGCTGTCGAAGTAAAAAATGGTAGTAACTGACTGTAACTTATGGTGCGCCAGCGCAGCGGCGAGGCGCGGCGCGGGCGGCGGCGCGGCGGCGGCGGCCAGCACGCACACGCGCGCGCACCGGCTCCAGCCGCCGCCCTCCTCGCCGCCGCCGCTCCAGAACCCGCCGTGCTGGATCAGCTGACCACACAAGCTAAGGTTAAGGTGGACCGCACACATTCGGAATTCCGAATTGAAATTCACGTTCGCAACAAGAATGCTCTACTTGCATACAAAGCGCTCCAGCATTTTATATGTAAGTAGAGCATTATTTCTGCAAATCTAAATTTCAATTCGGAATTCCGCACCGGAATTCCGAATGTATGAGGCCCACCTAAGGATGGTTTTAGTGTCACACGGACCGTCAGTACGGATTGCTCCGTGCCAAGATCTATATGAGGTTCAAGGAGCATTTTTAAAGTAACACGGAGGGGTCCGTACGGACGACCGTCCGCGCGGACAGCTCCGCAGCCACCTGCATAACAATTCCGTGCCGCGGAGCTATCCGTGCGGACCGCCGCTTTAGTATCGTGCGGAGCGCATGCGTCTCCTTAGGGACATATGCAGAAAACCAGCGTCACGGCGCCTCTCGTCACCGCGACATATGCTGAGCATTTTGTTCTTTTCGGTAACATGTTCTTATGAATGTTATTGTGTTAGTTTAAAATTTAATGTATGCCATTGAATAAACATATTTTCTTTCCTTCTTATGTGCGGACTTGCATACATTTTCATACTGATTATGAGCCCAACTAAACAACTAACAAAGTAATAATAATGTGCTATGTAATAACTATAAACATACGCACTTGCAATAAAAATTGGTGGACAGCGCTGCATCCCCAGGAATCCGTAGAGGCGCGATGCAACGAACGCACCAGTAGAGCCACTCGCTCCCCACTCTCGGAAGTGCCGTAGCCACCTCCCGACCGGACCGCGTTGTTCTGTACGCATGTATGATACGTATTAACTAAGAGTACAGCGCAAAGACGCCACATAGAGCGGAGTCCACACTAGAGGCGTATTTCAAATTTGGGTAGTCTAAAATGTGCGGCATCAAAACTGCATAATGGAAAAGTGAGAATATTGGTTGATATGATATCGAATAAACAACAATAAATTATACTTACTATAAGTAAAATATTATCGCATGACGTCTTACCCTCTTTAGTGCCGCTATGATGTCTGCCGGCTCCAATATTGGAGTGCAATCGATCGTTATGACGGTAGAGTTAGTTTCTTTAAGGACGTATTCGATCAACGCACTGTAAAAGATTTATAAATATTAACCAAAGATTATTTGAATTATATGCACATTTGGAATTCGAGTTCAAACATGTAAATTGGTTGGGGTCTGGGCGTTTTGGAAATTGGAAGGTACGTCTAATCGTCACCAACTATGAAATGAGCGGATGTGAGTCGCTCGTAGCGTAACCCCTCCCGGATCTCTTGGGCCCGTTGCTGCCCGTTCCCGTGTTAAACCCTCTTTGAGATGATGAGCGTTCAACACGCATTAGTCAGATACAGGATACTGTTTATGAGCCCTATCAAACTATCGGTCGATAGAAAGTCTGTGGTTTGCGGGTTTTCTTAATCTCTACACACGTACCTCTTAGCACATGCGTCAGGCCCAATGAGCAGAAGATGCGCGTTTTGGGAGAGCACGCAGGCGCGCACTTGCGGCTCGACGGCGGCCAAACGCGGCGACAGGTACAGTCCGTCCGACACCCACTCTCCTGGGCCCTCTACTATGGTGGGCGGCGGGCCTAGGATGTCTGAAAGCTGTGACATACAATTTGTACACATATTTACTTTATTATTATTTACTTGGCAGGACTATCCACAATGATTTCTTCGGAAAGACTTTTTCGGTTGTTGAAAAACAAGTTGCATTCAATCCGAATTGTCAAAATTTTTGCCAGTCTCGAAGAGCTCTCGTAAAATTTCCGAAATGTCAAATTCCCGAAACCTAATGTCAAATTTGATTTAGTTAAGCAAAGTTTTCATTCAAAAGTAAGTTTTATAAATCGCCTCACACATAGAGAAGTCGTGTTATTTTCTACGTAATAATAAAATGCGACAGGGAGAACCTACGATTTTTGAGAATTCGGAAACCACAAAATAACTCCACTATTCAAATCACATCTCTAGGTTGCATATGAAACTAATACGATTTTTTTCAGCCTGTTTTCTATTCAAAATATAGTCGGCGAATATAGCAAAATGAGAGTTTTCGCAAGAAAATTTATTATAAAAATTATAATAAGTCAAGCTAGACTACTGGATAATCTTTGCGTTTTACCCCCTGCAAAATAATTATTTAATTAACAAACCTCGTGATGAAAACTGTCAACTGAGTTGTCTCTCAAGATTCCTGTAACGCTACGTTCAATTGCCAAATACACCATTTCTTCAGGACCACGGTGTAGTGTATTCGTTGTATTCTGCATTAAGTACTCGAATTGGGTTATTATTTGTTTTACCTACAAAAAAAATTACAGATTTTAAACAAATGATCCAGTATAGGATTGTTGCTAAAAGTATTCAAGCACACATGCTACCTTATACTTATAGTATGTAATTTATACTTACAACAGAAAAATCACAGGTTTTCAAAATAACATTAGATCTATTGACGTTAAACCACTTGAGACATCCACTGATGGCTTGCTGAAGGAGAGGTACTGAAACTTTTGACGTATCGTTGTCGTTCTCCATTTTTCGTACCCAGTTTTCCAGTACTTCCATACCGCAGCTACTTTCGTCGCTGAAATTGCGTTAGGAAATGTTATATTAAGTTCGGAAGCAGGTAAACTGTACCAACTAAATGTTATTATGTTAAGTTGTTAAAATGCAGCTAAAAATGCAGTTAAAAATGCAGCTTTTAGATAGGTCAACGTATTTTCTGCCAACTTTTAAATTTTGAAAAATGAGTTGGGGGTGTCGTCATATTAAAACACTATGAGGTTTCTGCTCTCCTTAAGATGTTCTTCGTCATCAAAAACTTTCATGAAGCTGCCTACTGCCAATAGCCTTCCATAATTATATTCCATCGCTCATCATCAACGCATTCAGCGGGGCCGTAGGAGGTAAATGCAAGACACAGACTTCCCTCATCCAGCCCCACCCTGCACCTTTTATTATGTCGTAAGTTGACATTGCTAGAGAGCGTCATACGCTGCGTTTATTATCTAAAGGTTTGCAATTCCATTCATTCTATCGCTCTCTGAACTTTACTACACTTGGGGCATAGGCATGAAGAATCATCACATCATACTTAGGTCTACCTAAGGATCATATTTAAATTCATCACCATCATCAGCTTACAGCAGTCCCCAGCTGGACATGGGACTCTCCAGTAATAATTTTAAGTACAAATAATATTTATTTTACCTCAGCAGTATGATGCCCATCCGCGATACCGTGGCGGGCGAGGCGTGTTCCAGACTGTGTGTCTCGAATATGAAGTTGACATTGGAGCCGAACTGGATCCGCCAGCCCGAGGGAAGAGTTAACAGGCGGTTGTCATCTAGCACCGAGTTGAGGGCCTCTATCCACTCGGGGTCAATGTCACCATCGCACACTACCCATGACCAAACATCTAAAAATATACATAAAGATTATGTATGTACAATGGTCCGTCTATTGCTGAACGTAGGCCTTTCCTTTGATTCGCGCCACATTTCTCAAATTCAAATTCTGCCAGCAGTTCTTCTAAGGTCATTCAGCCCAACGGGTTGTTGGGTATCCTACATTACGTCTGCCTATGTAAAGTAAATTGATTTAATAAAGAGCCACTTAAAAATATATATTGCAAAGTTTGATCAGAAACCTGTGTAAAAAAATGACGGTTAAAATACGAGTATTATCTATCAGTTATTCAACTTGACCAGTATGGGGCTTCACAATACTTAATAAAGGATTCAGAAGCTTGACTGACCGACACAATCAAAATTGATATTAGTTGTACTAGCTAGGCAGTGGTGAACAGCCCTTATAGCCTTTATGATTCAATATTGCTTGCATAAATAAATTATTTGATAGACTAAAATGATTTCAGACAGAAAGTACGCCATTTTATTTGATAAACATCAAAGCAATATTAATAAGCTCAACTAACCTGGTGGTTGGTTGGATATCTCAAGGGCTGTGGCAGATATGACACCGTCAGTCCACTGTCTGGTATCATGGTCTATTTGTCCTAGCAGGCAGTTCCGGCTCATCGCCTTTGGGCAAATTACGTATTCAACTATATTTTTCCCTTGACTTGTGAGTGCCTGTTTAAAAAAGTTTCATAATCATCATCAATTTAAAAAAAAACTGTATTTACAGTAATACATTAAGTTAGATATCGTCATAATCAGCCTATTGCAGTCCATTGCTGGACCTCTCCAGTTGTTCGCCACTTGGGGTAAACATCTGGAGAATATACCCATAATCGCCACGCTGGGCAGGCGGGTTGGGGATCACAGGGCGTAGCTTCTCGCTCCGGTGACGCTGCTACCCATAAGCGGTCTGTGGTATTTAGCTAAGACGAGTTTGATATCAAATTAATATAAATATCGTACTGATTTTAACAGTCGGCGAATTGTAGTTTTGCCAGATCCAGGTGGACCTACAATTGCCACGCCCATTCTTTGCTGCAACTGTTCATACACTTCCGTGCATTTTTGCACCTGAAAATTTAAAACAAGCTTTTAGGACAGAAGGCATCAGTTTAGTATGCGACATGATTACAATTTTTATTTCTATCATACCTGAGATTTATTGTAAATCAAATTAAGTGGGTCGAATGTAGACTCAAGTGCTTTACAAACAGGGTCAGCAATTTGTTCCTCTTTTGGTACGTCAGCAAATACCATAGATAAGATTTTCTCGAACCTGTAAAAAAAGTTGTATTAATCATCTTGTTATGTACCTACCTACTACGAGTACATAATATTTTGTTTTCGTTGCAAAGTACCTGCATAAACAAGTAATAGGCGTAAAACGCTAATACATAAATTGATCCAATTATCCACTCGCAAAAATGTAGGTTAAGAAGAAGGAACCGTCAGCAATTTATTTACAAATGAGTTCACTATATTCAATGACTAAAGTAGACACGACGCTCAGTTATATAATCCCTGGTTCAGATTTGGTGATAGATAAATATAAATGAATACGTACATACATACGCGTACTAGATTGGAAGTAAGTAGGTGTTTTTTGCAAAAAATCCGTCTTCAATATGGTGACAATAGGACCAATAGGAAGGTCCATTTAGAACAAAAGAAAGTAACAAAAATACAACAAAAAAGTATTCAGTTGAATATAGAACCTTCTTTTTTTTTAAGTCGGTTAAAATTTATGGAATGCAATAAAAGATTGAAAATAATTTTTATTTGGTGCATATTCACAAAATAACACTAAATTGACTACATTTAAGTGTTATATTGTGAATTATGTAACTTGTAAACTACTAAGTTTACAATTTGCAATTGCTACTCAATACTACCTGTAGTACTTGGATACCTGAGCGCGTCGGCTGCGGTGAGCTTGGAGATGTTATTCAGCTCGAGCACTCTGCGCGCGGCCTGCTGCTGGGCCGCTCGGTCGGCGCGGCCCGCCAGCGCCGCGCCGCAGCTGCCCACCGCCGCCTTCAGCGCGCGCAGCCCCCAGTCGTAGTGCCGCTGATTGCTCAGCAGGTGGCTAAACATAACATATGACATAATAATGACATAACTGTTTAAAAGATGTAGGGCATCGCGAATCTTCGCTCGAATTGACCCGCACGTCCGGGGAAGGACTCCTCCAGCCTATAGATTCATCATCAGCCTATTACAGTCCACTGTTGGACATAGGCCTCTCCATTTGTCCGCCACTTAGGGCAAACATCTGGAGGATATACCCATAATCACCACGCTGGGCAGGCGGGTTGGCGATCGCAGGGCATAGCTTCTCGCTCCGGTGACGCTGCTGCCCGTCATCGGTCTGTGGTATTCAACTTCGCCTTCAATTGTGATGGTTATACCGCCACCAGTCGGTTACATATGACATAATAATGACATAACTGTTTAAGAGATGTAGGGACATCGCGAATCTTCGCTCGAATTGAGCCGCACGTCCGGGGAAGGACACCTCCAGCCTATAGATTACCGCAGCCAAATGACCTCCGAGTTGTGTTTCTACCAATGAGTAGGGTTTCCTGAGCTAGTGGGCGGGGTTAGGGTTCGGCTGGCATGGCGGTGGAAACTGACAGTAAAAGAAAGCGAAAGAGAAACCTAAGTGGGCTTCTCTTTCGCTTTCCATCAGGCGTAGGGAAGCCATTATGTTATTAAAAATGACTTGTATGGCCTCAATGCCAGTCCAGTACAAAGTCTCTCGTATGATTAACATAGGTGTACTGCAAATTTTAGTGTTTAGAATTCCAGCTTTGAAAGGTATATAATAACATCAC
Organism: Conogethes punctiferalis; assembly: GCA_031163375.1. Lineage (NCBI taxonomy): Eukaryota > Metazoa > Arthropoda > Insecta > Lepidoptera > Crambidae > Conogethes > Conogethes punctiferalis. The sequence goes on along the minus strand of CM062085.1, from coordinate 6,930,982 downwards.
TTATCTATTTTATTAGACTGTGAAGGGGTAACGTCATAAGAGCCATTACGCACTGTCGACTACTCGCTGGCGACTCAGTCTCTCGGCGACCAAAACACTACGCGGCGACTGACGACTAAGTGCACAAGGCCCTATTTAAACTCAACGGCGGCTGGGCGGCTCACCTGGCGAGGCTGACCGCGTCGTGCAGGCGCGCGGCGAGGGCGGGCGCGTGCGGCAGCAGTGCGGCCGCAGCGGCTGGGCGGCTCACCTGGCGAGGCTGACCGCGTCGTGCAGGCGCGCGGCGAGGGCGGGCGCGTGCGGCAGCAGTGCGGCCGCAGCGGCTGGGCGGCTCACCTGGCGAGGCTGACCGCGTCGTGCAGGCGCGCGGCGAGGGCGGGCGCGTGCGGCAGCAGTGCGGCCGCAGCGGCTGGGCGGCTCACCTGGCGAGGCTGACCGCGTCGTGCAGGCGCGCGGCGAGGGCGGGCGCGTGCGGCAGCAGTGCGGCCGCAGCGGCTGGGCGGCTCACCTGGCGAGGCTGACCGCGTCGTGCAGGCGCGCGGCGAGGGCGGGCGCGTGCGGCAGCAGTGCGGCCGCAGCGGCTGGGCGGCTCACCTGGCGAGGCTGACCGCGTCGTGCAGGCGCGCGGCGAGGGCGGGCGCGTGCGGCACGGCGCGCGCGGCCAGCAGGTGCGCGGCGAGCGGTCGCGCGGCGGGCTGCAGCATGGCGACGGGCCGCAGCGCTCGCTGCAGCGCGGCCGGCAGCGCGCGCCGCCCGCCGTACCCGCGCCCTACTGGGTTCATAGTCGCCGCCACCCCGCACCATGGCGACACCGTTATCTAGAAAACGATAGCTTTTAAACTTTCGCGTTCCACTAAGGTACACATATAGCACATTATTATTACCACCTACTCCCACCCGGCAAAAAGAATAAAATTCAAATATTTGGCACCAAGCAGTCTGACGGCGGTAAGCTAGCAAGTTTTCTGCTAATTTATGATGCCAATGTAATATATGTCTAAACAGGAATATTTAAAGCCCACATTTGATTTTTTGTTTTTGCCGGGTGGGAGCAGGGCGCTAATGATATGCCTTCATATTATCGGCCAATGGAAAGCGAAACAAAAATCCAACTCACTGGGTTATCGTGGATGTACCATCATGAAACAATGTCTTGTCAGTTCTCATTCTCATCATCATAGCTAAGTACCTACATACCGGCCCGTAAGCTCTTTAATGAACGGAAAGGCAGCAAATGTGCCAGCAATGAGCATCTCATTTTGACTATGGGGCAAAGGTAGATATTTTCTAGAATAAGCCTAAAATATGTAACTTAATAAACCACTTATTCTTTCTTTCCTTACCTACTGTTGCACTACTTACTTGTTTCCCATTGAGAGTAGCGACTCGGTCGCTGTTCTTAGTCGAATGCTCCATGGCTGGTAGCAATGACGCGAGTTGATGGGAGACGGCCGCCAGAGTCGGTGCCGAAAGTCTATTGAACTCGTCGAAACAACCCCAAGCGCCGCACAACGCCAGCCCGGTCAGCAATCTACCCATGCATTCTGAATCCATTGCCTAGTAATAGGAAAATGCAAATAGGTGTTATACTTGGTAAGGTAAATAATTATGTCCATAATAGGTCAAAGTTCATTTCAAAATGATAAAATTCAAGTCATGTTCTCATAATATAGTCGCAATTTTATTTTCATGTAAACTGCCGTTGGGTTTACAAAGTAATACGAGTACCTACAATATATGGACCTTCCTATTTGGATATTTTGCTTATTTAATGTGAAAGTATACCTATGTGACCGTAAAATTGTAAATACCGTTAGATTTAATCTATCCAGCGAGATTGTAAACTGGCGACAGATTGTGAACCAACGTACTGCTTACAACTTAACGTTTTATTATTCGATAGATTATAATTAATCGAAATGAAAACGTCAAATTTTAAAATGGCATGCGAGTGCGACGGAATACCGATACCTCGCGCGCCTATTGGTTGAACCCGTGCCGCCTATGTTCGTTCAAATAGAGGTTCTGTGCGTATACAGCATTATCCATAGAGCTATTTTGACATATTTGGGTAGGTACCTAATGTGACGTAGTAAACTGGGAGAACTCATTACCTCATCGCAATTGAAGATCAGCACTAATCGGCCCACCAAGCTTCCCAATGCTTTGACCGACTCAGTTTTACCCGTTCCCGCCGGTCCAAATGGATTTCCCACTAAGCCGAAATGTAGAGCCTGAAAAAAAAATTAATATAACAGATTCAGGCACTAATATAAAAATTATAACTAGATGCATTTACAATATAATGCTTGACATGCCAGTATCTATAGGCATTACAGTGTACTGTTTAAGCTAAAATCATAGTAGTTTTGCTAGTTAGCAATTTAAATCTTCTTATCAGAGTCTGTCCAAGGGTAGACTAATAACGAAACAATCTACCCTTATCCTGTCCAATGATTCACTCGTAAAGGTGCATATTTTTTAACCGACTTCAAAAAAGGGATGTATGTTTATGTTGTATGTTTGTTACCACATATCTCCAAGAATTGTGAACCTATTTGGAAAATTCTTTTTTATCAAAAGGGTGTAACTTCCTAGTTGGCCCCATTGTCGGCATATAGAAATCGTTTTTTTTTTAAATGCTGTATTGGAAGTACCGTATCATTCAGATATGTAACATTTCTTTTAGACACTTACCTGTGTTAATATCAAAAAACATTCATCAGCTAATTCAGTCCGCACAAATTGGCCAGTAGAAACTCCCAAGTATTCGTAAGAGTACGAGACTTGAGCTAAACCCATTTTAGCTACAATTTCCTTCGTACTCAGCAAATAAAATCTGTAAAATAATTTAGATACCAAGAAGCAAATAATAATAATAATAACCCAAGACATGCCACGCTGGGCCACTCAGCGCCATCTAGCCACAAACTAAGCCGAAACTTGTACTATGGGTACTAGACAACTGATAAACTTACTTAAATACATTTTTTTTTGTAAATAAATACATATTATACATAGAAAACACCCAGACCAATACAAACAGACATGTTCATGCACACAAATGTTTGTACTGTGTGGGGATCGAACCCACGACCCTTGGCTCAGAAGGCAGAGGTCACTACCAATTGAGCCACCGAGCCAGCAAAGAATGTTTAAAGTGTGCGTATTGATAATTATTGTGCCCACTAACTTTATGATTCATACATTGCGTAATATAAAAAACAGCGCACCTAAGTTGTTTTTGCCAAAGCCAATCACTGGTAGTGGCTACATTGTTGTCTATAAGGCTTTGTATAACTGTCATATAATGAGCGCATTGTAATATAAGAGCCTGTCTCTTGTATCTTTCACTTTCATCTTCAATTTCGGTTGTAGCATAGTAAGAGTTTTCTTTTTCTATATTTATTTTTAATTTATGAAGCTCTTTTGCAGTGATCGCCCTTTCGGTTTGCTCTGTGAACCGAATGTTTTGCGCCAGGCACAGAATTTGTGCAGGCAGTGTAAATGGGTCCTGAACTTGCAAGGAGCTGGTTACAACACATTTCATAGCCATATTTTGCAAGGATGACCTCATTTCATTTTCTAAGTTTTTTAGCCAGATCTGTAACAGCATAGTTAGAATTAAGGGGTTAACGCACTTCGATGCACAAGTTTATGAACATTCTTTTAAAGTCAGGAACGATGTTAAATAATATATTTAGAAAATGTGTTTTATATTTTCAATAGCCTACCACAGGGTATAATAATACACTTTATAACCTTGTCACAGTAATAAATCACACGTCGACATAAAACATGAAGCGACAAGACATGATAGATACAAAGTGACAAAGTTCTAAAGTGAATTAATTATTGCTTCTGTATAAAATATGTACCTCCACAGGACAATCTATGTCTACTGGATGGTCTAATTGTAATATTTCATCGTACTGGCTGCATAAAGCCGTAACGGACATGTCTTCGGGACCAAGTCGCACGCCTGTGATTCCTGGGAACAGTTTTTTGAGATGTGTCTGCATCACTGCCTCCCTGCCTTCAGCCCCGGCTCGCGCTTGACCGAGGAGTTCCAAAAGGTCATCGTCGCTTAGGAAATACAGTCTCGGGAATATCGAACGTTTTTCCTATTAAAAAAGTAATAAATTAATAGATCGGAGCATTGTATGTGATGTTGGAGCAATGTATGTGATAAACAACATCACATACATTGCTCCGATGCCAAAGTAAGAAGCTAAATCACTTGTATTATAGGTATCAGAACAACAAAGGTATCACAAAGAGAGGTACAAATACAAACACCCAGACACGGTTCTAACTCAAATGTTCATCACACGAATGTCTGTCCCGGCTGGAGATCGAACCCACGACCCTTGTTCAGAACGCAGGGGTCATTACCAATTGATCACCGGGCCAGTCGTGCCAAAAGTAGTATGATATTTATGTGACTAACCGACTGCTAGTACGTAGACTAGTCAAATAACATTCACAGATACCTACTCCACAACATACTTACATCAATATATTGATTCAAAGCAGATTGACAAGTCTGGAGTTGTTCCGAAATGGAATCGAGCATGGGCTGTAGTCTTGTCGACTGAAGGAGAGCGGAGAGCCTCGAGTCCCCCTCAAGCACGCGGGTAACTTGCCTGAAGCCCTGGTCCACTTTACGGAACTTTGTACCAAGTTCACCGTCATCATTGGAAAGAATCGGTTCCAGATATAACCATCTGGAACAATGTAAATACAGATACAAGGTTTTATTTTTTATAATAGCTCGACGTAATGGCTTCCTTATGCCTCTGATAGAAAGCGAAAGAGAAGCCTATGTCGCTGTGACAACGGGCAAGTAACTGACTCCCACGAGCTCCGGAAACCCTACAGAAACATTACCCGGAGGTCATTTGTTAGATGGTACGGGGATTCCCTCAGAACGCTTATCTTCACAAGTACATAATACTAACAGATGCTGTCATTTTAATGAAACAATATTACTATAGAACTAGTTAGGTGGATATATTGTTTTTGTTGGTCTATTTTGTATTTAAATAATGACCACGACCAGGGCCGTCTGTACCAGGGTGGTGAGCCAAAGTTTCTAACCCCTTCAGTATGTGTTGTGCAGTAAGTTAAAAAATAAAGAAATTATTGGAATTATGTATTTACATTTTAAATTAATTTTTGGAATAATAATTTTTGAATAATGGAATAATTGAAATTAAGAGATATTTAAATAAAGAAAGATTATACCTACCTACCCAATCCTTTGGTAAACGTTTGTTTTGAATCCATCAAAGCTCTATTATGTATTTAGAACCATTAACAACTAACATTTACGATACTAAAAGGTAAGGGTATTAAAATAAATAAACAACAAGAGTAAATGAAAAAGATTTATTCACAATTAAGTATCGGTGCGGCCTCATTTATAATACCTAATTGTTTATGAAATTTGATTTCGTTTTACACTTCACTATAAAAATAATATAGATGTTATTTATTGTGTATAGTTCTGTGTACCTATGCTTATTTTAAATAAATGCATACAAATAAATACAGCAATATATATGGCACATTAAAATTAAAACAATATGAAATACACACACAATTCATACATTTTATAGTTTAAAGGTGATTAACATTTAATTTACATCAAAAAGTAGGTATTTCAAATTACTAAACAATTAAGGGAAACCTAAGACAATGAAACCGACATAGCACACACCCTACATATAATATAGAATTATTGTAAGCTCAAAATATTAACAATGATAAGATTAATGATATTAATTAAAAATTAAATAAAGGAAACGCCCTACAAGAACTATTCTTTGGAATAATATTTGAATAAAATAGTTGAAGAACTAATTTTCAGCCAAGTGAAAATAGGTAATAAAAAACATACGTAGGGAAATTGCCATACACAACTAATTACAGTGGCAAAAACTAAAACCATAAGTAATAATGTAATGTAACAACTCGTAATGATAAGGTCTTTATTTTATAATTACGTTAGCAACTAGCTTCTAATTACAACGTTTGTACAAGTTTGGAACAAAAATGTGTTTTATAAATGCAAGTACAAAATACAATTACCGTTACTGTATTGAAAGTTGGACACTTAGTATAGAAACTTGTAAAACTTTTTAAAGGTAACCATTAAAAGTATTGTTATTCCCTGACACATATTATGCCCCTTATATCTAAATTCAGAAAATGGGAGATTAACGTCATTCGAATATCGGTATAATTTTTGACGTAAAACATAAAATTTTAACTTATTGCAACATAATACAGGAACGACGCAGTCGGACTACATCTCTTTTATAAAAAAAATGACTAAGACTGAAATGTACAGCACTATGGCACTCAGTTTTGAATGTGTTAAATGCGATAATAAAATTTTAATACCGACATTACGTTGTACAAGATCTGTAATGATCAGAACGCCTCGTGATTTCTGAAAGATAATAATTCATTTGATTGTTAAGTTGGTCTATTTCTTTTTCTAATGTGTTCAGTTGCCCGTTATGGTCATTATATAAATCTTCCATATTGGTAAGTAGTTTAAGCTGCATTTGTGTTTCACTAGCCAGTTTAGTAGCTCTATCCAGTAAAAGATGCGCTCGTTCCCTAGCATTAGAAGTCTGATTTGCGCGCTCTGCAAGAGACACGTTTGTTTCCTTGAATTCTTGCCTTAACGACCTTGCCTTGAGTTCGGTGCCTTCAGCGCGATTAACGACACCGTTTGCTTCTTGCTTAACTTGTTCAGCATCACTTTCAATTTTTAAAATGCTTTTTTGTAAATCAGAAAGGCGTAAACGTAATCCTTCAACTTCATCTTTTGTTTCGTTAGCTTTCTTTTGAGCCTGTTCAGTTTCTAAAGCTATTGGGATCAAATCGCTCTTTGCTGCTTCTATATCGCTATTAGCTTTGTTTATTGCATTTTCCGCAGCATCTTGAGCAGCCTGAGCTTCGTCTAATGCCTCCAAAACTTTATTAGCCATTTCTAATGTTAAATTTGCAGACTGATTAACAGCTGTTGCATTTTGTTTAAGTGCTTTAGCTCTATCCAAATCGGGTTTAGTCTCAATTATAATATTTTCAATATTTGTTAATTGTGACACAGTTGAGTTAATCCGCTGGGATAAGTCGGTTATTTCTCTTGGTTCTATACTTATGGATAGTTTAAGTATGTCTTCAGCTAAAGTCCTTACATCTGCAGGAGTGTTAGAAGTGTTTGACAAAAAATCTTTTAATTCAGAAGTGAGTTCTAAGCTCTCATTCGTAACGCGTTCGGCTGATGTCTTGAAATCATTAGCTCTGTTAAATAAATCTTTAGCCCTTGAACGGACAAGAACGGTGTCTTGCTTTACTTGTGAGATTGATCTAAACAAATCTTCAGCAGTTAATTCATGTTCCTTAATTCGATGTTCTGTTTTGTTGGAGAAGTCTAATGCTTGTTCTGCTTTAGTGACGGCACCCTGATCACATGATATTCCACCACATTTACCACAGCCTGCGCCTCCGCAAATGTCACAACTATCACTTTCTTGGCCACACATTTTTTCGTTTAATTTGGGTATCCTGGATTCTAAATTAGACAGTTGGTTCTGTATGTCATCAAGCTTCTTTTCATTTTCATTTTGCGTATTGTTGAAATTTGTATACTGCAATTCGATGAGGCGATCAGTGCTTTTAATTTGTCTATCAGTTTTGGCAATAATTGTTTGTACGGCATCTGCTTCATCCGACGCTTTTATAGCTCTTTGTTTTGCCTCGCGTGTTAAGTTAAGAGCCCCTTCTAAATTAGCTTCTTGTAATTTTGTTGCATTATTCCCGAGTTCTTTTGTCGTTCTTGTTAAATCTTTAATACCATTTCTAAGACCATCTAAAGTTACATTACCCAAGTTAATCTTAGAAGTAATTTCATTAAGGTGAACATTGCTTTCTTTAACTTTCTCTTCAGCTGATGTTAATTGATCTTGTAAGCTAGTTATGTTTGACAAAAGATCTCTGACTGTTGCTTGGCCAAGATTAGCACTTTCGAGCATATTCTTAACTTCTGACAATTTTTCAGTCATTTCATTGAAATCTCTTGTATATGCACCCGTAGCACCAACAACCTTTATTTTACTTGCGTTACTGATTGCATATTCAGTCTGGATACGTAAATCATTAATAAGCCGATCCCAGTTATCGAAACATTCACCGCATGCATAACAACGTGGTGCTTCGCCAAGATAGCCTCTGGCGCAAGTATCACAGTTGTATCCCCCAATGCCAGGCTGACAAACACATGATCCATTTTCACGCATACATTGTTGAGATATAGATCCATATACATTACATTGACATTCATGACATTCAATGTTTGGATCACCCCAATGGTTTTCTTGGCACTGATCACATTGCCTTCCGCCATGTCCAGGCTTACAATCGCATTTACCGATATAGGGGTTACACTGAGAAGATAAAGAGCCAATAGGGTCACACTCACAGGGATCACATCCTGTGCCCACTGCTATTCTCCAATGATTTTCAGTACACTGATCACAATTAACCCCCATTACATTGTTGAAGCAAGGACATTGACCAGTGATACCATCACAATTCCCTTTTGTAAAGTTTGTACCAAGAACAGAACAATTACACTTATAGCAAGCTTTTTCTACTGCGTTGCCGTAATACCCTTCTTGACAAACTTCACAATGTTCACCTGCAGTATTATGTAAACATTGCAAACATTTACCAGTGTAAGGATCACAGTTTCCTGGTTTCGTTATATCAATATTATCATTGCATTCACATTTTTCACAGGTACCTTTAACAGGATCTCCATAATAATTATCGGCGCAAACATCGCAAAGCAGCCCAGCATATCCTTCTTTACAATCGCAAACGACATCTTTAGTCTCTGGGTCTAACTCGCATCGATCAGCATGACTGCCCTTATTAGGATCACCTTTTACACCAGGGCAAGGACATGGTCGGCAAGGTATATCTATGCCTAGTCGTGGATCTCCATAATATCCATCTACGCATCGTTCACACCGGTGTCCCTCTGTGTAATCACGGCATTCTCTACAAGCTCCAGTTTTATCGTCACATTCCATAGCGTGTCCGTTACAATCGCATTGCTGACAATTAGGGAAGTTGAAATATCCAGGTTGACATAGATCACATGCGCGGCCATACGTGTTGGCTCTGCATTTACATTGGCCGCTTGTTGCATCGCAGAAATTGTCTAGAGATCCTATACTGTTGCAATCACAACGTTTGCAACCAAATTTACTGAACCCATATGTACCTGGGGCACAACGGTCACATCTTGGACCCACAATATTTTCAACACATTGACAGTATCCAGTGTAAGGGTTGCACTGATGACTCTTTGACCCTGATGGGTCACAATGACACGATTCTGTACCGTTCCTAATATAAAATCCAATACTAGCATGATACTTTTTACAAATTTCCGGTACATTATCCCTATTAAGACTGTAATAGTATGAGTTTCCGCAATCATATCGATCAAATTCTTCCCTCATCATGCTTGCATTGGAGAAAAATGGTAGATCATCGAAAGATGGTATGAGAACAATAGAATCAATCAATACAGAGGCCCTTGCGTTCGACGTTCGGCCGTCTTGTCTGCCTAAATAGATCCTAATTTCAGTATCCCTATCTTTTTCTAAGCAAACTGGTGGCTGTACTAAAACGCTACGCTGGTTAGCGGGTAATTTCGTATAAACGGTGTCGTCATCAGGGCGAACATTAGCACAAGGTGAATCAGAATCTATAGGTAAAGGTCTTTTAACTAATATGGTGGCTTCTTCCCAATTTAAAGGCGACTGTGGTTCATACCTTATCAATACATTGTAGTTCATACTAGTTTTTAAATTGTTTACTACGAAAACTAAAGTGCTACCTTCCTGGATTTTCATAAAACCGGGCCCAGTCCAGGTTTCTTTCCCTTCCGGATAGCTTTCCCTAATAACAACATGGCAGGGTTGACTTAGAATGGCGTTATCATCTATTTGCGAGTCACATTGACTGGATTCACCTTCTATAACAAATGAATCTAGAGCCCCAACAAAGAAATTTTGAATAGGCTGATCGCACCGACGTCCAGTAACGTTCGGACGACATTTACATTGACCTGTGATGACGTCACAGTCCCTATCTATTGAACCACCAACGTCACAATCACATGGCAGGCACCCATCATCACTATCAGATAGACCATAAAACTCAGGTAAACACTGATCACAATTTCTTCCTGTTACATGTCGTTTACAGAAACAGTTGCCAGTTATTTGATCACAGCCTCGCTCATTTATTGTACCTAAACTATTACAAGTACAAGAAATGCAACCTTCTGGATTTGAGGGATCGAAACTCCAATAACCATCTCTACATCTATCACATCTAGGTCCATCTACATTGAGTTTGCAGAGACAGCGTCCAGATGTCTTATTGTAAGCTGCGTCAGTTTCGTCATCACAGAGCACCTCCTTATCAGTAGTACCTTCGGGATCACAATCACACGGTTTACATATATCCGGGCTTTGTATATCCAACCTAGGATCCTTATAGAACTTAGGCTTACAACGTTCACAATTAACACCAATTGTATTATGTTGACAATTATCACACACACCACCACTAATTTTTCCGGTTTTATTGTATACAGCTGGGTCGAAATGACAAGTCGTTGCGTGATTGTTGCATGTGCATCTTTTACATGCGTTCGATGTCTTCCCAACAGCTGGTTGCCACGGAAGGTCGTTGAAAAAATCTTCACAGTATTCACAGTTGAGACCGCGCGTATTATGCGTACACTCACAACGCCCGTGGACCATATTGTTTTTCGATTCCACTCCCGGCATGGGTAAGCACCGAGATGCATGCCCATAACAGGAACATGAACCGCGGACCGTCATCTCATATATGGAGTAGTAGTATTTTTCTTGTATCTCGGCTCTATGATCCAGCAAGTCGTCTCCTAATGTATGCAATTTCGTAAAATTTATTCTCAGATTCGTCATTCGTAGTAAATTTTGTACTTCTTCAGAATATGGATTCGTGACATTTATATTCGGTGGAAGTACTCGGAAAATTACTTCACCTTCAGTAGATGGCGCAACTCCCGAGTATCTGGATTCGCAAACAATTTCAGTCAGTGAGCGCTGCGAATGCTTTGGAACGCCAGGGAAAGCTTCATCGCAATTATGTGCAAAGTATCGATATACGCGCCAAGTTTTTCCAAAATCGAAAGACCTCTCTACAAACATCGCTGCCGGTCTGAACGTTTTAAACTGTATAATAAGATGAGTAAGATGAAACTCAGCTTCCATGTCCAACTGAATGGTGACATTCTCCTTGCCATTTTCTGATTGCCACCATGACTTCGTTCTCGTTCCGGGGTAAAACTTGTAAATGATGTTCTGTATCCGATGATTGAGATGAGCATTGTGCGCCGTGCTGTTTGTAGACTCGCACCAAAAACATTTCTTGCGGTCCTCCAAATGGGATACGATGCAGTATCGTTCGCGGCCGTATCGTCCGCATGTGGATGATGCGAAAAGCCTCGATTCGCGGCCGATGAGGAGGTTGCCGGTGGCAGGGTAGCAGGAGCTGAGCTCGCAGGCGCGGTCGAGCAGGCGAGGATCGGCGCGCAACCGGTCGCGCTCCCGATTGTAGACGGCGTCGGCGGCTGCGATAAGCGCCGACGCGATAAACAAAGCGCGCACAGACATGGCGCGGTACGGACGGGCTCTCCGCGCGCCTCTCACTGCACTGGTCGTGCTGCCCGAGCCTCGCCGCGCCACTCTCGCGCTGAGCTCGGCCCCCGTCCCGCCTCCGGCCCCGCTGCCCTACATAACCAGATCCCTACTCGAAGCGCACGTAAATTGACTAACTTCGAACTTTGGATTTTGAGCTCCAAAATTATACCACTATTAATAATGACAACGTATTCTATAGGTCTAAGGATTTCGAAATAAATACATAATAATCATTCATTATTATTTATGCACATCATACATAAAAACACGCACAAATTATTATAATGGCTGGCCTTTTATATATATCCAGGTAGGTAGATTGATGGTAAATGGTAATACTCTAAACATAAGTTAACCTGCCGAGAGCTATATATAAAGCAACTTTTGATTTCCCATGTTATATTTTCTTGTTATTTACACATTTAGTAAATACCCCAAAGTCCATCATTCTTCAAATCGATAAAGTCATATAGTAAAACAGAGCAAACAAAGTTTATTAAGCCCCTAAAGCTCCTATCGCATTAATAAAGTAACTAACATAAAAAAACTATTTGTACGAAACACATCTGAACAACTGACTTAGTGAACATTTTTTTTAAATAAAAATTTTTGCATTGGGCATACTCTGATTTTTGCACACAGTATTATTGATATTGTAAGGATAATATTTATTTAAAAAATATATATTTCACTGAATCCCCCCGTTAAAGCCATCTTTATTTCTGCTTGACAATTAACCAGTGCTTGTCTAATAATAAGTCTACAGTTATGAGTAAAGATATTAATTCTTTCTGTTTATATATATTTTTTTTTATATATCCTCATTATACACCATCGATATAAATGAAGTACGGTTAATACAGAAAAAGTAGAGTCTAAAACTATTAGGCAAAAGCTTTAAACATCTGATCTGAATCCGTCCCTGTGCGAGGCGACGACCGCTCCCGCCCGCGCACCGCAGACCGTTCTCCGAAACGGGCGCTAACTAACAAAAATAAAGACGCATTTCGGGATGCGCTTTTTGTTTTGGCCATTATTATGGTAACACGGCCCCTTCCTAGAACCGCAACGGAGTAAAACGCCGAGCGGGGATTTTGGCACACTAATTGAACTAACTTAGGGAAACTTGGTCAAATAGCATTATTAGTACGGCCTGCATTTTTCACATCAACAAAATCATATACCTACCAAGTTTTGATGGCGCAACTGCGTCTCTACCTATATAAGGTTCACAAAGAGATTATACGTAAGTTGTGTTTAGTTCCGTTGTATGAATTTTATATTGAATGAAAAATATGAACTTGCAAAAATAGACATATTTCAGAGTTCATAATGTTTCCAATAATGTACAAGAATACCTACAATATAAAGGTTAGACCAACTTCTCCATCGATAGAGCTATGTAGAATGTAAAATATTTTATACTCAAGAAAGCTCTAAAACGTTTAGATGAAAGCTTTGCAAAAAGCACTATTATTTTATCGATATTTTATCCCTTTTGATATATTTTTACAGCATATTTTAACTCGAATAAAGCTTCTATAACTTTATATTTCATATTATTAATTATTATAGGTACAGTGGTAGAAATAAATATCTTAAAACATGAGTTTTACCATAACATTTGTTTTCACTGAAGCGCTCGCTACTTGCGAGTAGGAGAGAGTCTATAAATATTTTTTCCTATTTAGCTATAACCAGAGAGTAGAATTAAAGAACCAGGTCTAAGTATAAAGTTTAGTAGTAGTAACCTGGTGGTCATGCGGCGAGCGATACTGGCGAGCACGCCTTCCGCCATACACATCCGTCGCCGATAAACATTGCGATTTGCCGCCGCTCCATAGGCCGGTCACGACCGCCCAACATACTGAGCCAGACTATTATTTACTCGTTATTGAGATTTAAAAATGGAATTATCTATTTGAAAATATAATGTTTCAAGTGCTTTTTTATTATTTTTACTGCCAAAGTGTTCAAGTTCAGCATTTTATCACGGACTAAGGGAAGCACTTTATACAAGTGCTGAAATACGAGTAGAATACAAAAACTTTTTTTATGAAAATTTTAAATAACTATTAATATCGTAATTTAATAAAATGTGGGCCGTGGTAGCCTAGTGGCAAGATCGTCGCTTCACACACGTGAGGTCATCGGGTCGAATCCGCGCGGGGCACTCACCTCTGGATTTGCTAAAATCTACCACTAGCTTAGCGGTAAAGGAAAACATCGTGAGGAAACCTGCACATCCAGTTTAATTCTGAATGTGTAACCATGGTCCAAATTTGTCTGGTCCCCCTTTCTGAGGGTTACGAAGGTCAGATGGCAGTCGCTTCAATGTAATAACCAGACTCGCTAAATCTAGGATCATGGTCAAAGCGGACCCTGGGCCTAGAGGCACAAACCGGGACAACGCTAAGAAGATGATCGTAATTTAATAAAAAAAAATCCAAACTAAAATAGGCATCGATTGCTGAATTCGTGCACGACAAGCGAGCTATCTAAAGCTTACCTACTTGTAAAAGTTTTGCACGACTTTACCCCTGTTCGCAGTAAATTATATTCCGATTAAGTATTATTATGATTTCATCGTGATAATCTATTTAACAAAAGGAAACATAACCAGGGGTAAAGTAGGTAAGTAGTGCAAAACTTTTAAAACTTTAAACTTTTTAGATAGGTCACTTGTCGTGCATGAACTTAGTTAACTAAGTCTAGCTTATAGGTATGTAGTTAAAATAACTAAAATTTGTTTATAAATATAATAAGTCAAAGTTCTTCAATTAACTCCTTCAAACAAAGTCCGCTACGTACCTACCTACAGCTAAAGCAAAGGGAACGAGCCTCTGAGCTTCAATGAAGTGAATACGTTTCGTTAAGCACGCACGCCGCGTGTCATTATGTAAGTTCAATACTCTAGAAATAACTGAATACTAAACAAATTGTAAGGTTTTATAAAATGTATTTAAAATTTCAAAGCGTCTCCTGTCTATTTTTGTTAATTCTGAAGATGTCAAGATTTGAAATAGAAATACAAGTGGATAAAAATTAATCTTCAAGGGTATAATTTTAAGAAGTTCCTAATCTATGGTAATTATTCCTGAAAATGTTCATTAGGCGAATCATTACGAAAGCAGTGATGATAGCGTAAGAATCTTAAGGAGTTACCTATTAGTTCATAAAAATTGGCACGTACTATAGTTCATTCGCGTTAAGAAAATAGTGACTGACAGGTCACTGACAGGCCACTAGCCAATTAAAACGCTAGAAATTATAATTCTAATTCTAGCGTTTTGATTGGCTAGTGGCCTGTCAGTGACCTGTCAGTCACTATTTTCTTAACGCGAATGAACTATAATCAATGGGCGACAAACGGTCTGGTATCCATACTGGCCAGGGGGCGAGCGCTCCATATACCTACCTAGTATGAAACATATTAATCAAGATCCATAAATGCACACCTAATAAAGCCAAGGCGTTCGCCATTTCATACTTGAAGTGCTAAATAGGTAGATGAAATAAGGGGTATACAAAATGTCAAGACGTCTCTATAAGGTGCACGAGTACGTCTTCAGTAGTTCCTACAAATGTTAACTGAAAAACAGCGACTTCCTTAAGACAAATTAGGTAGGTATATTCAAGTCTTGCGTGCCTTTTGAATGAAACTTAATTTAGTTAGAGTGACGAGAAATAAAATTAGGTAGGTCTAAGCTATGAAATTATGCTTATAGTATAGACTTGGCCCCATAGTACCCCAGAGTACCTAACCTACCTATACTATAACACTATGGAGAAATACCAACTAAGTTTTTTTTTACTACTAGGGTGGCAAACAAGCCACAAGTAAAGTATATCTATAAAAGTAGTAGGCATACAAAATCTTACTTAATGTTGATGACGTCATTCAATGACCAATATGCCTAGTTAGGCTCACAGTTAGGCTCCATAGTAGGTATGAGTACCTACCTAAGTATAACACTATGGAGCAAAAATTGTATCATCACCTTAGGTGTAAAGTAAAGTAGGCATACATTTTTTTGTTCAATGTTGATGACGTCATTAAATGACCAATTTAAATAAAATAAGCAGCGGCCTCTTTAACTATGATAGATAACATGTTACAATTTCGACAGTCTCGTCGATAACCCCTTATCAGTGTCAAGTTAACAACAAGTTGAGTATAATGTTCCATAACGTTAACTTATTTAGGTAACGGATATGAACAAAAGAATAAAGAAAGGGGGCGTACTAGATTTCGTAGCAAATGGAATACCTACCTTTATTCAAAACATACTGGGCAACCCAATAAGCAACTTATCTGCTTTTCTGTCATTTTGGGGGTCGACCTTATTTGATTGATGCCAGAACATTTTATCCGAGTTTCAGGGTATGGTAGCGGGTATCGTGCCGTGATAATATGCCTACATGTACTTCCCTGTCCTTAACAAGGTACCTACTATTACTACGCCTTTTGACCACGTGCTTCTCACGACTCACGATCTATGTATTTTGATGTACTTATCTATTTACATACTCATTAACTTATCAGGCGTCGGGGAAGTATCCTTAACACAGTACTATATTCACCTCATCCAAGAAAGCTATCTGACCCCTTTTAGCAGTGGCACAGTTTATATATGTCACCGGAAAATAGCAAGAATCGTAAGTTGATCAATTTCCGAGGTAGTTGATTAACTTTCGGAATATAACAAACGGTAGTTGAAATGTATTATTTAACGCAATGGATTTCAGTTAGTTGATCAATTTACGGTAGCCTGACAGTCATTTAATAATTTACGATTTTGACGCAAGTAAAATCGTCCTCAAATGGGCCAATCGTTGCTCAATGTACTATTTAACGGTGCACTATTAACCGTAACTTAATACACAGTTCCCTGATTGGTTGCCGGGATAACGCCACGTGAGCCATTGAACCAATCAACGTTCCCCTCACCTTCGTCGGATGATTTTACGGCAAGACCCCGTAAAATGATCAATTTACTAAAATACATACGTTAAATAATACATTTCAACTGCCGTTTATTATTTTCCGGAAGTTAATCAACTACCTAGGAAATTGATCAACTTACGACTCTTGCTATTTTCCGGTGACATATACATCACTCATTTTAGTCAGGAATTTCTTAAAAATCATGGTAATTAATGTGCGTCATATCATTGTGCTGTGAATGAACGCTTTCGCGTTGATAAGGGTTCATTCTCAAAAGGCGGTTAAGGTGTCAAAGTTCATACGATAAACGCATTACCAGCGATCTGTGTTTGCCTTTATGTTACTGTTGCTATATTTATTACATGACATATTAATATAAAATATGAGTAAGTAGGTAGGTTATTACAAATTCCGACACATGGACAACATCTATGCCGCATAAGCGCTATTGAAGAGTTATGATTTTGATTAATGATTCCATTAAGGTAATAAGATTTTCTAATTTGATTCAAGGTTTGGGTTTTATTGCTAGTACCTAATAGTAGTATGGGTATCGGGCGGATATACCAACTAACGAAATGGATATAATATCACTAGTGACTATAATCGGCGCGTTATATATAGACGGAGATATAGAGCGGTCTTGGTCATATCTCTATGCACTTCAATCTCAGCAAAGTACATATTCTCTACCTGAAGGCTGTCTGGACGAGATCGCTAACTGCGATAAGACCGTCTACATTGTGCATAAAAGAATATTCATTATAAGTATTGTGCATTATATCTATTGATTGAAATTTAATATCAAGTGATTATAGCTGTCCGATCATCACTCTACTCTCATCGCAGGAATGTAAACACTAAACATGTCATAATACATCAAGATTTACGTTCTATGTATTACTTAATGTCCATGTGTGTATTTCCGAAAATAGTCGGATAGGTACGGTCTACAAGAAAGCAATAAGAAGGGTGCGGTGTCTAAAATAGGCTGTGACAGACGCGGCAGGTCGTAAAGTGCGGTCCTGCTGAATTACCGACTCCTGCGCGCGTCGTTGACCGGCGGCTGTTGCGTCATCGATACCCCGGGCCCCGTGTGGATTACAGACATATCGTTTTACAGGAACTGCATACGTTTAATTTGATTCAGTGTGAATACTCATTCGTATTCCTTAAAAGAATAGTGCCAGGTTTTGTTTTAATTGTGACATTAAATGAGAAGATACAGGTCATACAGGTAACGTAGAAGTGAGTAGGTAAAATTATCT
This sequence comes from Conogethes punctiferalis, assembly GCA_031163375.1. NCBI lineage: Eukaryota > Metazoa > Arthropoda > Insecta > Lepidoptera > Crambidae > Conogethes > Conogethes punctiferalis. Next base: position 6,912,980 of record CM062085.1, on the reverse strand, counting down.
GTCACCGGATCATCTCGTACTCTGATACAGCTGCTATATATATTATGCTTTGGTCACGGTAGATAAATTGTAAGATATCGTAAACACTGTCGTAAAGTTAATTATAATACGGGAACGAAATTTTATAGATTTAGGTAAGGCAAATAACGATAGGTACCTAATCGTAAACCCTACAGATTACCCTGACCTTCCAAAATCACTATTAAATATTTAGCTTACCGTCTACTACTCAGTTACTGTACATAATATTTATAGGTATTCTAGATAGAATAGATAAACGTCTAGCCATAATAATGCACAACAAATTCAAAAAGTTGGCTTCCACATATTTATAGAATGACATGTCACCGTAAAATTGTAAAATGTCGAAACATTGTGAACTGTAACATAATGCGTACAGTTTAACTATTATTATTCGGTGTACTGACATCGATCTAAGTCAAATTGTCAAATTTAACTCTGTCCCGCGTTAAATCATCAACAATTCCACGTTGATTGATCACAATATACTCAAAAATAATACGTCAAATTGTAAGTAGCACGTTACGGTTTACAATCTTTCGACAGTTTACAATCTCGCGAGATAGATTGTAACCTAGCGGTATTTACAATTTTACGGTGACATTCATATCAATTTATCACGCATGCCGAAATAATCGAACATAGGTACATTGTACGATATAGCTATGTTAGAGCTTAGCTACGCACGGTATATTGCTCTATCTACTTTCTTTTATACTAAAGCTTAATTTTGTAAACAGCTTCTTTAAGCCACGTGATATCTTTATCGTGAGTTTCGTAATTTAGGATGCTGAGAGATAATTTTTTAATCACTCAAGTCATTGACCTAGTGTTATCATCATGATACTAAAATTAGCTTTTCTTTAATCTAATTGTAAGCTACGAAGTTTATGACATATTAGTTAAATTTAGTAATGATTAGTAATCTTGTCAAATGCTTGTAAAATGATTTTTGTCATTTTATGTCTACCTGGCCTTATATCTACAATATATCGGGCTTCAAAGAGCAGGCTTGGAATGAAAGCGCTGTGATGATGACCTATACCTCATCTTACTCTACCTATTACTTAAGACAGGTAGGTATCTACTAAAAAAAATGTAAAACCGATTAAAAACGTAAACGGGTCGTTCTTCTTTTTTACCGACAATAAACAGGCATTTTCTCGATGTTTCGGATTTAACTTCTTAAAAATCATAATGGATTTATTTAAGACATCATATAAATATGTGTCAGTAGAGGACTATTTTATGTTTCATTTTATCTTATTATAATATATTTTTTTGCAGTGACATTCCACAAAAAATTTGACAAAGTGGTCCTTTTCAAGGGAGACAGCATTTCGATTTACCCCTCTGTCACAGTATTTTATGAAAAACAATCAAACATATACGTTAATCACTTATCGGGGAACCGATAAGTATTTCGCTTTGATTTTGAGTATAATAAGATAACTATATTATTGGACAATGGAAAGTTCAAATAAAAATCATAAACATTCCTACTAATCAGAACGAAGGACGGGTCATTGTCGGTAAAAAAGAAGAATGACCCAAACATCACCGCATAGAACTAGATCGAACAAGCGGTCAATGCATTAAAATAACATTGATGAGTAAACAGGAACCATGGCGACGGGTCGCCGAAATAGCTCACGCATCTGTTCGGCACATGTAATGACCAAGCGCAAATCGCTCAAGTGTAGCGTACGATTACAAAATACAGATTTTTTGCTGTGTACAATACGTACTTACCTACATACCTATCACCTATATACTCATATATGTATAACTAGTACCACTATAATTATTGTAGATGCGAAAAATATTACGTTTTGTCGCATACACTCCTGATTTCAAAGATTTTTGGTACACAGATAGAAGGCACTTTGATAAAGAACATAGGATAGCGCTACGCTTTTACTTGTAAAATTGCATATTAAGGAAATATACTTCGTGTATCTATGTCTAAAATTTTTCATTTTGTCAACCCATTAATAAGTACATAATTAAGTATAGTAAAAGGAATATGGCCTTTTACTATTTTTTTTACTTATCATGTTTCAAAGGTGTTTACAATTGATGCAACAATAGTTTGGACAAACAATGACACGTTGTCTTTATGCACATTGTCGTTACTACAACAAAAGTGTTTCTCCTTTTTTATTAGAAAACGTTCTTCGAAAAGGAATTTTCGATCCAAAAAGCTTAACCAAAAGTTTAACAAGAGTTATAATAACAAAAACGTTGGGTCCGCGTCAGACCATGTGGTCAGATTCAAGTGTTATTTAACCCGACAAATCCCGTGAACCCGATATCTGGTGCAACGCAATAGATTTTCTATTGTCTGGAATTTACCAGTCATGTACAAGTAGCGTCACCGGACCAAGAAGCTACGCACCAACTCGCCTGTACACTTGTACAGCGTAGCGATCATAAGCAAAGCCTCCAGATCTTTGCCTAAAGTGGCCAACAACTTGAGAGGCCTATGTCCAACAGTGGACTGCGATAGGCTGATGATGATGTACCAGCGTTGGGACGTTAATTTTTTTTTATAAGAAGAGCTTTCAGGGTGACATTGACCTCACTCTACCTGATGGTAAGCGGTCGTCAGGTCCAAAAGTTAGGTCGACAGGCACAATAGCACAAACCCATTGCGGCTGTCGCTCTGAACCCCACTGAGATGCCGTTTCACGCCCTGCTTTAAGAACCCTACTGTAATCTCACAAAATCGAACGGCAGCCACATTGACCAGTCCCGTATACTATTTGATGCGAATTAGTAAATGAACGTATTTCGGATTTAAATATCCGATAGATGGCGTTATGAAGGCCTCCGGTACAGCTATCATGTGATGACCAATCGCATGATAGCTATGATAGTTGCTATGTAAATATTAGTGCCATGTCAAAATGAACCAACTACGTTACAGGTGAACCTGCTGCGTATGTGGTGGCATCTGGTGTAAACATTTTTCAGAAAAACCTCATTTAACTGATACGTTATCATTGACAACTATCAGATTCTATTCTACTAACTGACCTGCGCTGTGAGTGGTGCGCGGCTTTCAACAGGGTCCTGGCTGCGCGCAAGCGCGTTTCCCACGCGGCGCACGCGTCGCCACCGCCTCCGCCCGACACCGACGACACCACCCATTGCTGTTCTTCGATCTGTGCATCAGGCCGGTAATTAACAATAGTTAGAGACTATTTAGTTTAGGAGGATGACGTCATAAAGTATTTTGAAATAAACATCATTAAATTTTGACATTAGTTGTACTAGATTGAATGAATGTCAGAACGAAGGTGCGAGAGACTTTCCAAATCTATTCGAATTTAGAATTCAGAATCTTAACCTCACTGGTTATGTTAGTTAACTTAGCCATGTTTTTTTTCTAAAGAGGAATACATTACCACTATCATGCCGTCTCCTGGAGAAATTTCACCTTGAAATAGAATCATTTGTGTTTTTAATTCTCTTCGGGCATAGGTACATAATAGTCACACAATAGATCTGTCAATGAAATAACTATTAACGAGTAGGTATCTATTGTCGTAACTTCGGCTCTAATCGGTTGTAATGGTTACATAGAGTCGGCTCCTGATAACCTTTTTCATAACTATCTTCAGTGTGGTTAACATACTCCTGTAACATTTTTATAAAGGCCACCAGCGTACTTGATCACTCACTAAGTCATTTATCATTTGTATATCTATATCTTATATATATATAAAAGGAGAAACTGACTGACTGACTGACTGACTGACTGACTGACTGACTGACTGACATATCAACGCACAGCCCAAACGGCTAAACGTAGGCACTTGAAATTTGGAAGGGACGTAGCTTAGGTACCGTAGGGGTGCACTAAGAAAGGAATTCCCGAAATTCCCACGGGAACGGGAATTAGCGGGAAAATCCTTTTGTATGAAAAATCTAAACCGCTTAAGTTAGACGCTTGAAATTTGGCATGCAGGTACCTTAGTAAATATAAAGTTTAGTTATGGCTGTATTTTGAGAAATTCCCACGGGAACGGGAGTTAGCGGGAAAAAACTTTTGTATGTATAAATTTAAACACGCGGACGAAGTCGCGGGCAAAAGCTAGTTTTATATAAAGCGGTAACTCCTTAACATCAGACGGGCCGCAGGCATGTTTGCCACATTAGTGGTAAAAATATATATTTTATACGGATGTTTTGGCATTGAATTATAGGATTTAACCATTGTAGTGTCAACGTTACCAGTTACTAAGATGAGAGTACAAACCACCGTCTCATTTCTTTCCGTTGGTGTCGTAAGAGTCAATTAAGGGACTTCTTTAGATTACAGCTTCTCAGTTGATAATAGGGTTTACCGGCCAGGCTGGCGACAATTGCTGTACCGTAGGTACAATAATCAGATAAATTTTATCGCGGTAGCAACTACCAAACGAATGATTTGGTTACTTGTCTCTAGCCACAGCTACTTGGGCCTTTCTTTCGCTTTCCATCAGGCGACGAGAAGATGAGCTACTATAAAAAATACACGAAGTTCCATAGGTACATAAGGAATGAAGTGTAGTACATATTCGTTTTCGAACGAACGACCCTCAGGATATCGATCCGTTAAATGCGTTATACCCGACGGATAAAAATAATTTCGTATATCAAAAGCCAACTTTGGATCAACTAGGTATCTAAATGGGTACACTACCTTCGTAAGAATGTCTTTGAAGTCCTTGACGATCGGCGTAGGTCGTTTCAGCTTGTCGTTGTAGTATATGATAGAGAGGCGCGCGCCTGCGAACCACAACTCAAGCTCGTTGAGAGCGGTTCGGACCGCGGCCTCACTCGATGCCAACGTGCAAAGTTTCTAGCACATAAAACAACAATAATTAAAGTAAATATGTATTAAGTGTACACTTAAGAATACTTAATTGTACCTATAAGATATTGAGTACCTAATATAAATATATTTAGCCATTACGTTTTGAAAGAACTGCAATTTATCGGACATTAAAATTTTAAATCATTTCAACATGGGTGTGGTAAAAGACGATTAAGGTAATAGCAGTAAACGGGCAGTAACGTTTACCTGGGTACACATAAAACCTACTGTGGTCACCAAATCCCTTTATAAACACGAGTTTAGTAGTCCGCGGCGATGCATACCTACTACTTAGTAGATGTATTAACTAGGGCTTATTATTTTTTTCTTTAAATACACACCTGTAAAGCCTTGATTTGTTTTTTAATATTGGGGGAGACTGTCAAAAAGTCTTTCACTTGCAAACTATCTGGCTTTTTGTAATCCATCTCTAAGAGGCTAAATATTTCACGCCAATGCCGCTCCGTGAAATCTGAGCCCCGCAGGTATTTCAGCAACATAGGCAGATCCTGTACAAAAAAAAATAAACAAATTAAATATGTTTACGAGTCTCAAAGTATACTATGGTTTGTATAAATGAGAGCCTTACTAAATATTTGTCCAGTTCTTGTTGTAAATAAAGAGTCACTGCAGTGTATGGTTCCAACTTTCCATTCCATTTCGATACAAAATCGTCCAATAGATGCAATTTCTTTTGAAATATTATCCATTCCTGTTCGTTGATGGCCTGAAACTCTATAAAAGCGTTATTAACTAGCACGAACTTAAATCAATGAATGTTATTGTAATGCAAGTGTTTATTGTTACTACGTACCTTCGTCATAATCTTTTAGTACTGTCCATATATTTATGTATTCCGTCATAAGCTTCTCTGCTTCAGACCACATGTCAGTCGAGTTTAATGGGAGATTGAATTTCTCACATTCTTTGCTGTAATAGTACTGTATATTTATTTTCTTAAGTAAGCTAAGTTTAGATAAATATGAAACAATTAGTTAATCTATGAACAATACTGGCTAATTAGATAGAACATAATGTAGTGAGAACATACAATGGTTTTCAATGCCCTTGTACGAGCTACGTCGTATTGTTTATACGTTTATTTATTTAATGTGTATTGCACAAGATAATACATTGCGCGTACAATGGCGGATTTAATGCTATGTGGCTTTCTCTACCAGTTAACATGTCGGCGAGCCAGAAAACTATGATGAGGTGCGGTAATAGTAATTCTCACAACTGCTACAATTTCGAATGCTATCAATATCTCAAACTCTCCGTCCATTGCGTCCCCAAAATTGTATATGATTAGGCGAGGCTACATTGTGGTCTTCATTGATTAAAATAATTCAGTTAAAATACTTAATAATTACTTACAGTAATTCATCCCGGTCAACAACAAACTTGTCCCACTGCGCGTGCGCCTCGAACACGGAGCGACATCTGTCGGCCATCTCTGCGTAACTCGCACCATGCGTCTCTTCAAACCGAGCCTTATTCTGCTTCCATCTCGACATCCACGCCTCAACAGTAGTGTTTAGGTTCTCCCATTCACCAGTAAGGCTTGATTTAACAAGTTCAGCCTTAAAATTAAAGGTACCCAAGTGTTATATTCTACTTACTTTGCCATTTTAAGTGCGCGTAACTGCTAAAGTAGACGAACGTTTGTAACGACTTCATGAAACATACCTGATGTTCAAACATTTTTTGATGACTTAGCATTAACTCCTTAGTCTTCTGCCACTCTTTGATGGTTTCGTCAGCAGATGCGTCTCCACCCCAAGTACGAAGCATGTGACTCTTTCGTTTCAAATCTTCGACAGTATTTTCCATCTATGATAGTACAAGTAAACACTTTTTAGTAGTCAATTCAAGTACATACTTCTAATTAGATGCCGTCGCAAGATTTGAAAGGCACCTACTATCAAAATTAAAAAGAAAGGATTTAATAAGAACTTTGTCTGCGCAGCGGGTGCCTTGCAGCGACGCCATCAGGCTGCTGCTGCTGCAGTCACCTCGGGCATCGCGTCCTGCAGGGCTCGCTGGGCGGCGCTGACGTCGGCCAGCTCGCGGGCGCTGCGCGGCGGCGCGCGCGTGTGCAGCGCGGCGGCGGCGCGTGTCACGAACGCGTCCAGCGCCAGCGCGTCAGTGCGGCAGCTGCCCTGCAGCGACGCCATCAGGCTGCTGCTGCTGCAGTCACCTCGGGCATCGCGTCCTGCAGGGCTCGCTGGGCGGCGCTGACGTCGGCCAGCTCGCGGGCGCTGCGCGGCGGCGCGCGCGTGTGCAGCGCGGCGGCGGCGCGTGTCACGAACGCGTCCAGCGCCAGCGCGTCAGTGCGGCAGCTGCCCTGCAGCGACGCCATCAGGCTGCTGCTGCTGCAGTCACCTCGGGCATCGCGTCCTGCAGGGCTCGCTGGGCGGCGCTGACGTCGGCCAGCTCGCGGGCGCTGCGCGGCGGCGCGCGCGTGTGCAGCGCGGCGGCGGCGCGTGTCACGAACGCGTCCAGCGCCAGCGCGTCAGTGCGGCAGCTGCCCTGCAGCGACGCCATCAGGCTGCTGCTGCTGCAGTCACCTCGGGCATCGCGTCCTGCAGGGCTCGCTGGGCGGCGCTGACGTCGGCCAGCTCGCGGGCGCTGCGCGGCGGCGCGCGCGTGTGCAGCGCGGCGGCGGCGCGTGTCACGAACGCGTCCAGCGCCAGCGCGTCAGTGCGGCAGCTGCCCTGCAGCGACGCCATCAGGCTCGCCCACAGGCTGCGCGCCTGCGCCTCGAACTCGCGCCGGAGGCTCGCGGTGCCGACGGATATCCACTCTATTCTTTCATCCTCGCTGAAACGTCAACACGAATGACGTTTTCCTTTCCTTTTTTTATGACATGGGGGCAAACATAAACAAACATATTTGCTTGGTTACGCTACGCCTATTAATGATGTTGAAAACCTAGAAGACCTAGTTGAGAATCATAGTGCACAGTTACATGGTAAGCATTTTGGTAGACTATGCTGTGTAAAAGTTTACATACCTATTTACTTAGCTATGGTGAGGCAAATCTTATAAAATGTCTTGGCTTAATAAGTTTGGCTGGATAAGTTCCTCAACCTTTTGCGCCAGTCATCGGCTTGTAGCTCGCCGTAGATAGATATTCTTTTTTGCTTACCATACACTTGATTTAAAAGCTAGGTGTAGTAGACATCTGTTGTGCAATGTAGGCGGTCTTATCGCTGTAAGCGATCTCTTTCTAACAACCTTTGGGTAAAAGAGAGTACATGTTTAGGTATGTATGTAAAAGTTTATAGCCCTAAACAACTCACAAAGTCATCTTAGCCACGGCCTGTCCATACGCCTTGCAAGCCTTAAAGTTGGTCTCCCAGTCCTCGGGGCGGCGCAGGTGCTCGGCACAGAGCGCGTCCAGGTCGGGCACGCAGGCCAGCGCCGCCCGCCGCGTCCACGCGTCGCCCACGCCCGCCAGCGAGCGTAAAGCGCCTTCCAACTGCTGAACCGCCTTGTTGCCAAGCCAGCTGTGCCTGTCAGAACACATGCGGCAAGAGGTTTCGGCACGTTAGAGTTGCATTAAACTTTCAGATGCAATTCTCTATCTTGCACTGAACCATCTCGTATTATATCATATCTTCTCCTTCTCCTTACTAACAAATCTGTAGAGAGGTCAATTCTGTACATGAAATATATTCTTTATATTTCATGTACAGAATTGACCTGGGCCTGCCCATTATCATTGTAATATGTACTACTGTATACTTTTTATCAAGTTTTACAATCAATAGGAGCAGAGCAGTGAAGGGAAATGGGGTAGAAAAACGGGAGACATTTTTATCTGTATGTTTAAACGCGCATCACGCAAAAACTACTTACTGTATTGCTAGAGGTCTAACTTAAAATGTAGGCGCCATTTTATGGGAGCCCGTTATTTCTGAAACCCGATATCCACGCGTATTAACGTAGTAGGACACCACTGGCACAGCTAGTATGTAATAAATGAACCACCTGACTGAGATGGGGAAGGCGGGCAATAAGATTTTACATATTAAAAAAATATGTAATGAAGTGTGTAAGATAAGTAAATAATATCTTATCAATTATCCAATAATTTTTATAAATGGAAGGAAGCGCCTGGTCATAGATTACAAGCAAATACGTGCTCACATATCCATATTTTGGTTTTTACGATGAATATATAACAGAAATTATTGTAACATCATCATCAGCATTACGCAGTCGACTGCTGGATCAAGGCGTCTTCAATTCTTATTTCGTTCGATCTTGGACTTGTCGCAACCAGAAATGATAGTATGAAAAGACAAACTTACTTTTTAACTATAGCGGCAAATATCGGCTGAGCGTTAGGCGCGACCGGCTGTAAGCCCACAAACTGAGCGGGCAGCGAGACAAGGCGCCTCAGTTGATGGTAGTGCTGTGCGCGGACCTCCTCCATGGGAGGGTGGATGCGGACCATGTGGCCTCTGTAATAAAGGAAAAAGTTTACCAGATGGCGACCGAACTTCATCGACGATTTTACTTTTACTCAACATTGGAGGTGCGTTAAAGCATTGCGTCAACATTGTCGTTAATTATTAGCCATTAACCTCTATCACGCAGTGGCTGCGAAGCCGACGGGCTAGGCGGTCTTTGTCAGCCCGAAACCATAAACATTCGGGTTTATCCTCCAGGGATGAGCTAGCCATCCAGGCTGCCATCTCGGCGGCAGCAGTTATACGTTTCCAGACACGTCCACGCATTTACCCAACGGGGACGGCCGCGCGGTCTTTTTGACCGATTATTAAATAAGTAATATTAAATAACCCAAGACATGCCACGCTGGGCCACACATTGCCTCTACGTAGCCCCAAACTAAGCCGAAGCTTGTACTAGGTATGGGTACCTGCTAAACAACTGATTTAGATACTTTTTTGTAAATATATACATATTATACATAGAAAACACCCATAGATCAACATAGAACATAGATTATTTATGCATTATCAGTATAAGATACATTTTGTATGTTCGCGGCGAAATTGTCTGGCCCGCCTCGCCCCGTCGTCTGCACAGGCCTTCATTTTCTATATACTCACCCAAGCACCAAATCTACTTTGACATGCGGAAAATGTTTGTGCAGTGATAGTAGTGTCTTTATGTACTGAAACTCAAGAGCCTTATACAGTTGCCAATCCCAATGAGTTCTCCACGACTCTGTATTTTTGTAGCCATTTGCTTCAACCTGCAGAAATATAACATGACTTTTAAAATGTCGATCACACCAAACTTTTTATAACAATTTTATATGTTTGTTTATTTGTTTTTACCTTTTCTATGATATCTCTTATGTCTTTGATCTTCTTTTTCCACTCAGATTGTTGTGATAAAAGCTCTGTGTCCATTAATTTTTCAACAATATTTCTTATGACTACATGCTGATTCGTTAAATATGTGTTCTAGAAAGATAAAACCATAATATCAATAAAACTAAGATTGTTTGATCTCACAAATTACATACTACTAATAACAAATGAATTATTCTGTGACAGTGCAGATACCACGAGCAGATGGGACTTTCATTAGTGTATAATCTTGTTCAACTCTTAGGAGCAAGTTGTGTAAGTATAGGTAACATTGTCATTTCTAAAAACCATTGGAATAACTTTACTTATAGCATGAAAGATACAGGATCGTTCATAGCTTGTTCATCCCAACATTACAATTGATTCGATCTTACCAACCTGCCCCCATATTCACAACATTTCGGACGGAACAACATATTTATTTTTCCAATGAGAATCCATTTCCAATTGTTTAATTGGAAATATGTGAGGTTGGATACCTATGGCTGGATCCGGTACTGGTACGAGAGGTAGGTACATGCTCCGGCGTTCCGGTTCTTGGTTAATTAAGAGAACAAGCTCATTACATAGATATACATAAACAAAATGCGAGATAAGTTCATACCTGTGTCTCTAAATTTAAAACTTTCTTTTTCAATTCGTCAGTGTATTTGATAAGTTGCTCGGTGTCATTCCAATAGACAGTTTTCTGGTCACGGACGAGATTGGACAAATCTAACGCCGCTTGTAACATCATTGGTCGTGTCGATGGAATCATTCGCTCGCCCAAAGTGTTATGAAATGAAGCAACCTAGTAAAGAAACCATTTACAATCATCAATCTTCTACTCAAAAATACCAAATATCAGCTTATTTCCTCTGGGCTGTTATCATCATTCTGCGCATAAGATTCGTTTTCATTTACGAAGGACCATGCTGTTAGCCTGTTACATATCATGTAACATCCCCTGTTGGATATACTCGTACTTAGGTCGCCTCCAATGTATTGTCATTTATTTTGTTTGGGGGATTTACCTTGGCTTACTAGATTTTATTTGTACCTTCACCCAGGTACCCAGGTAAACGCTGCTGCCCGTTTCCTGATAAGTATTGATTTAGTCGTCTTTTACGATACCCATGAGATGAGATGGGGTGGTCCTATTCTAAGCTCTAAAAGCACACGGACGAATGTATTAAAGACATTTACCGACCTGGTTGAGTCGTTGCGCAATAGCAAGTGCGTCAGCTAGCTTGTCAATGGCGGCTGCGAGCGCGGCGGGCAGCGGCGGTAGACGCAGGGCCCGCAGCGCACGCGCCTCGCGCTCCACGCGGGCCGCGCGGCCGTCGAAGCGCACCTGCATCAGCCGCGCCGCGCCGCCGAACTGCACCACCGGCGCGTCGCCGCCCAGCTGCAGCGACCCGCCCTGCACCTGCGCCTAAACGGGACCAAACATCACTACATCTTAACTAATATTATAAAGCTGAAGAGTTTGTTTGTTTGTTTGTTTGAACGCGCTAATCTCAGGAACTACTGGTCCGAATTGAAAAATTATTTTTGTGTTAAATAGACCATTTATCGAGGAAGGCTTTAGGCTATATAACATCACGTTGCAACTATTAGGAGCGAAGAAATAATGGAAAATGTAAAAAAAAAACGGGGAAAAAATAACTATTCCACGCGGACGAAGTCGCGAGCATAGCTAGTTTAAGTATAAAACACCCAGACCAATACAACTCGATAGGTTCACATTAAATGTTTGTTCTGTGCGGGGATCACACCCCCCACCCTTGGTTCAGAAGGCAGAGGTCACTACCAAATGAGCCTCAGCCATCGTGCGAGTCATTATACTGGAGCAACTCCCGTTCCCTAAGTTTTGCGTTATCGCTCGCCGATGGCGGTTAAGGGTACCTACCCGTAGGTAGGCGGACCCGTAGGTCCGCTAGTAGCGCCTCACGTACACGGTACATCGAGCACCACACCGCTTTTTGTTTTTCTAAATGACTACGATGACGGCCAGGGCGGCCTTGTCATCATCACCGGACTGTTGGGGGAGCGGAAGGCTCTCACCCCTAGGCACCACACCGCAAGTATAATACTGTATTTTATAGATACAAAATTACCCTTCTAATATGTGTAGGTACCTAGGTAGTTTACGGTGTTCCACTCTGCAACTTCCAACAGAATGGGTATCTACCATTTTTGTTGAGTGAGGTTTATGTTTCGTAGTTTTACCTGCAAATCTCGAGACCACTCTTCGTAATGTTGCATATACATTACTTTTAGATCTTTCAGAACTTCATTTGTTAGTTTAAGCAATTCAGTGCTTCCATCGAAATCCACAAGATATTTTTCTGCACATGTTCGTATATCATTGACCTGTAATTTTAATTAATAGAATTAGTTAACCTGTACCTTTTCATAACTAAATAATAACTTACGAATAATTTCTTCGCTTACCTTAGATTCCGTTTGTTTGGCCCATTGTATTTGCAGCACAACTAGTGACATATCTGGAGGGCGATATATTTGTACATCGATATCGTCCGAATCCAACTGAGATTTTATAGTCTTCATAAGGGAAATGAGTGATGTTACAAATATTTCTAATTCGTTATTTAGTGCATGTTTCACTAAAGGCCGGTCAATCAAGGCCCTGTATCTCATAAACTCATAAAGCATCTGGAATGGTATCAATTTATGTTATAATAGTATTCATGTGTTTTTTATATTAGTAATCATTACCCATGGCCTGATGCAACGGGTGGATTCATTTGTTGTGTATTATTGTATTTAATTAAGTAAATATTCGTATAATTTTTTCACCTGTCTCGTGGAAGTATTATGCAAACGTGGTTTTAATTTTTCGGCTATTTTAGTCTCAGCTGGACGCAGATTTAATGAAAATTTTGACATAGCCGAATCCCAAGCTTGATTTGGGCCATTACAAATCCATACGTTGATATCTGAAATCACATATGAATCTGTTATAGGCAGCTACATTTTCAATGACAGTGCATACAATAACTCAATGGATGATCTTACTTTCAAAAGGTTCAAATAAATGATATATCTGCAACTCGTCCCTTTCACTGTTTGTAAGCAATTTATTCAATTGACTATAAGTAGATCTTATTTCGTGAATCTGCAAAGTAAACATTAAGTTGACCATTCAAATTAAAGTGTTTAATTATGTAATCATTGTACAAGTTTTAATGTTAGTCTTGATAATAACCTCTTTTAACCTGTTCTCAAAATTGGAGCAGAAAGATGGAATATATGTTTTTCCATTCCATGCATGGAGTGCATAGTTTGGCCAGTAAGTTTCTGTAAGTGATTTACAGGCACTAATCCAAGTTTGCATGACTTTTAAGCTGTCTGTTAGTAGAGTCAACACTTCCATTTCTTTCCCACCATCATTTACCTTCCACAAATCATGTGATGGAATTGCTTTTTGGATGATGGAACAGATTATGTGACCTAAAATGAACACAAATACTATAAAAAAATTATAACTTAACTAAGTCTTTAAGATATTAAAATTTCTTTTTTTAATATTTTATTTTATGTTTTAATGTGTATGAGTACCACACCAAACTTACTAATTATAAAACTTACTAATTATATCAAACATATGTATCATCCTGTCTTGAGCATATGGAAATGATGTCACTCTCCAAACATCATCCAAGAGCCCTCCAATGTTCTCAGTTGCCTCTCTGATTTCAGACATTGTGAATGTTTTCATAGACCTGTTATGTTGCATAACATAAATAAATATCTACATATAAATTGAAGACTTAAAAAGAATATCAGAAGTATGTAATATGATTCATGTAAATAAATTTGATTATTGCTGATTCAAGAATATAAGTTTGAAATGCCCTAGTGGTACTTTGGTATAATGTGGTAGCCAAGGCAGGTAAAGGGTAGTCACAGACTTTAACCCTCTAGATGGTAGGGCAATAGGGAGGAAGGTATAAGTAGAGGGGCAGGGAAAGTCTGGGTAAGAGTAGCACAGGAGTGTATTGAATGGCCATCAGAAAAGGGGACTTATATCTTGCAGTGGAACTGATAAGAAAGACTGATGATGAACAATTTTATAGACTATGCCTTTACTGAACAAAATTTCCAGTCTGAGATCACAATATTAGGGAGAACCTATAATGTAAGAACCCTCAAATAATTACCTGATTTCTTCGGCAATATCTTCAAATTGTTCATAGAAAGTCGAAGCACTTTCTTTCTCTTTCTTACTAGCATTTTGTTTTTCACCCACAGTCCTCCAATATTGCACCTCATCATCCACAGACAAAATTACTGTAAGAATTTATCACACTATGAGTTTTAAGATGCTTATGCTGCACTATAACCGATTTCAATACATTAAAAGTATTTAACTTACCACTTGTGCTACCATCTCCCTTCCCATGTGTAATAATTCTAAGGTTTGATTCTAAATCAGACAGGTTTTTCATCACTTTATTAGAAACCAAATCATTTTTCTGAAATCATTAATGTAATTTATTATCAATGTTACATATTTTAAAAGATTCACAATATTATGTAAATTCTCTTACATTGGCTAACAGCGGGGAGTAAATTTGATACAATATCTGATACAATGAGTCTGCTACATTACTAGACACAGTGGTAAGGTTTATATTATTAACGGAATCTTCAGCAGTGAGTTCCAGTGCAGCTGATTTATAAAAAATAAGTGACTTCTCCTTATCATACTGAATCTGAAAATGTTTAATTGTGCTTTATAAATATAAAATAAATATTTTTAAAGTAGGTATTTTAGATTTATACAATTTTAAAACAGTAACATAAGTTTCAAAGTAATTATTACCTTAGTATGCAGATGTAAATCATCATTTTGTACCAGGCACTGGAGTAGCAAAGTTTGTGATTGGTGTATGAACTCCGAAAGTGATTCTTCTGCTTGAATACTCAATTTTATAGCGGTTTTATCATAATATTGTTCTGCGAAGCAAACATCATATAGAATATATATTTGAATAAATTGTTGAAACGAAATCAATGATTTCATTCAGTCCAATAAGAAAATGGAAAGGTTTTAACTAACCTGCAGTAAGTACAATTAAATCTCGGATACGTGACATGGTAATAATAATCTTATAATAGGATCATTTCATTTTGCACAAATAGTGATAATTAGTTATTACATTTAAGTAACGATTCAATCAATAGGTAGTTAACAACAAATGGATCATTTTGTTTTGAAAAATCCGTTGTTTATGACAACTGTTGCCATGGAAACAAATTTTTTTTAAAATCCAGGCTTTGGCTGCTCCGTTATATAGATACAGAAAACTTTTTTTAATAGTCAAAATCATCTGTCCCAAAAATTACCAGATCACCCGTCATCACATGCTAGCTTGAACCCGCAAAGTTTTTTGATGCTTTGCAGGGCGGGCGGCGGTGGATTTCGATTTTTGGCGATTTCAGCTATGTGCTACGTGTCAGATCTGAGACTTCATTCAATTCCTGAACGAGTAAAATTCATACGACCCTCCGGGCCGTAATAAAAAAAACAATAACAAATCTATTGGCTGTATGGAGAGCTACCAAGCCGCTAAAATCTTAATTTTAAAAAAAAGCTGTCACTGTCTTCTGTCCTGTCACTGTCACTCACTGTTTACTTCGCCGCCACAATTTTGCAGAATATATTCTGATTTTCTGTACAAATCTGAAACAATATCTCTCAACAAAGAGTATTTTAAAGTTTAAAGGATGCTGCCCTTTAGAGCTGTACGTTTTCAACTGTTATATAAATGAATAAAAGTTATTACGTAAAAGGAATTGGGACACAGTGTAGGTTGGTTTGTTTTTTTATCGATTTTTTCTATTTAACAGGCCGTAAAAGCGATAATTAGAAGGCAAAATGTAGCTATGAATGTCTATATGAGCAGCGGCCCTACTATGGACACAACTTATTTGGAAATTCCCATGTATGATATTGACAAGCCGCAAACCTTGGAGAAGCGTAAAGCAAGGTGGGTAAATCATATTCTATGCTATTAAGCTACGTGAAATACTGGTATTGATTTCACGTTCTTTGTTACGGCCACGTTTCAAGTTTCCCAACCCAAATCAGCCAAAAGATTTCAATGCTTATAGTCTTTTTCAGATAGGATGGGTACGCTGACACATCAGTGACTCTTGTCAACGAATCCTTTTTACGCAATTTCTATGACAAAATGATAAATAATCATCAAAATAAAAAGTGTTTTCACTTTGTTTATAACGCATGATAACAGAGATTTACTTTAATTTGTATTTGAAACCATAAATAACATTATAATGTACATAACTAAAGAAATCTAATACATTAAATATTTTTTATCAGTAATGCTTGATGCGTAAATTGAAACGTATTTTCATAGGGATTGAAACATTGAAATCGTTATAATACCGATTTAATCGTAAAATCGCTTCACGATTTTTCAACTATTGTATAAATTTTATTAAATGTTAAAAAAATTTTAATAAAGGATAAGCAGTTATTGGTGTAAAATCAAAAATCTTGTATAACAGGACTGAGATATTACATTTAGATGGGTAGTTTAATCGTAATTCAAATAATTATCTATGTAAAATGAAGAATGTAGAGATTCTTTAAACTCAGATTGATCTAATGATTAGTTTTACATAATTTTGAATGATAAATAAATATTTTTTTATTAAATCATGCAATTTTTAATTATCTCGAAATCGATTCTCTCTCCATACAAAATGAAATCGATAAATCATAAAATCGATTTTTTTACCTTCGATTTTCATTTTACCACATGACTATAAACTTCAAATCCCAAGTGTCAGCGTACCCATCCTATCTGAAAAAGACTATAATGCACTGTACTTTGAACAATTAATGGAAAATTTGATAGCCAAGAAGCCACTCTGACCCTTACATGATTACACACACAAAGGAGAATGCCCAAATATGGTTTCGTTTTGTACATGAACGAAATTAACCTGAAAAAAATTGTATTTCATTTTCACAAGACCTTCTACAAAAACAAGTCAAAACTTCGCCGGGGAAAAAAGTGCTAATATAAAAGTAATTTTTATAACAAAGTACTTCCTCTACCAAAGAACTATACTTTTTGGGGTTGCAGGGTTGCCAATATTTAAAATACTAATTCACAATAATCGATTCCTGATACACAACTCGGAAGGATGAAGGAGGGTTAAAAAGAAAATATTAAGGATATTTACAAAACAAAATCATTTTCTCATAGAAAAGAATAACTTCGAGAATATTCAGTTACTTTACCTTCCAATTAATGACAACAAACCTTAAGTGAATGAATATCGATTGATCCAAAGAATATCGATTCGCATTTATATTGCGACGGGCAACACCAAGAGTGATGAAAAAAAATAATGAAAGTGACATGACATTGACATTAGAGAAATGTTATTGTTTTGTTTGAGCATTGACGATTTATTTGTTTTGATTTAACTTTACGTTGAGTTGAGCGCCTTTTTTTTCCGTAGAAATTGAAATTAGATATCGCCGTTTTAGCAACTGTTCGTTATGATTGACGCAGGACGCCCAGCTGCCGTTCGGAAAGGTATTTAACGTTGTGAAAAATAATCTAAAATAATGAACTTCATGAACCTGTTGCTCGCAACTCCGGCGAATTAGATGCTTTTTGTTTTTTATAATGTATTCTATGTTTAATACTCTATCCAATGAGATAGATTTCATGGAGGTACAACATGATAAAATCGGAAACCAAAGCCCATACTACAATGGTCATTCTCCTTTCATACCTTTTTACCACTTCTTGTATCCTTTCCGGAACTGGTCACTTTCTTCTTGTGTGGCACACTTCATAGAACTCTGCCCACTCTTTCAATGTGAATGTGATATAATTTATAAGCCATCCTAAGGTAGGTCAAGTGTGCGTACAGTTTGGCTTATTATTTAATTATTGCCACTGCAAAAAGCCAGAGTGAAAGAAGGATTTTTATTACATATTTAGTGCTCATCACAATAACAATACATGGCACTTGAAAAGTTTAAGTACAGCATAAAATACTGCTTGGCTATTTTCCTTGTGTAGATTTCCTCAAGTTTAATAATCTTACTGCTGAGCAAGTAAATTTTTAGAATCATTATCTAATATGAAAGACCTGCATTAATTTATTCGTTCAACAAACCTAAAAATAGAATCCCTGCAATTCAAACAGATATGGTCATAAGAATATGTAGGATAAATCACTTAACTACTAATACATTGGGACAGAACAGAATAAACTGTTTTTAGTATGTATGGGTGATGGATAGGAATAATCTGGTTTTTTTCACCTTAGTTTCATAAATAGACCTTAGTGATTCTTGAGGGGAGCTTATGTGTATAATTCCTTAAAGTATTATGTAGAGTGGTTGATATGTGAAAATGATGTTCAAAGATCATATTTAACAAGTATCATAGTGAAATGAAGTAAGAAATGGAACTACTCAGCCAGGTTACAAATTGTTGGGCTTAATACCTTTCAAAGCAGCTTTCAACGAAATGCTGCTTCTAATGAATCTGTTAGAGATGTAACCAAAATACAAACCTCAATAAATATGTTATTATAAAAATAAATTAAACAAGATGCAACACACATACACACGCTTCGTACACTCATGCGAGATTTTGATGGATTGTGAATTAGCATATTTTTATTTAAGATAATCACCAATCAAGACATGTATATGTGTGTGGCAAAGGGGGCAAGAAAGGCTATGGCCAGCCTGGTGTTAACTTGAACTGGTAGTGGTGACTTTTTTACGACATTCAAGCTTATGTGTAAACCCTTTAACAACTAAGGTTCATATGAACACTTAAAAAAAATCTATCTGAAGCCCTTAGAGTATATAGCGCTCTTAGGGTTTATTTATAAAAACGCGGGGCGTAGCGCGTCATATCTATGGTCGTGCGGTTTGTCGGCAAAAATGCTACTGCTTGAACAGCTCTATACTTCGCCATATCTTTATGTTTTGGGCGGCTCGCTTCGCCCATCGCATTGGCCGACGATTGACGGTCACCAGGCGGGCGCCCGCGCAGCCACCGCACGTCCACGCCTCGATATTCGTGTCATTTATATAAACACGTCCTAAAGCACATGGGCACTCTGATGTCCGTTACGGAATTTTTTGGTTATCTTTGACTTCTCACAAATTGATATTGGCCGTAAAACTTGTTTGTTTGTAATGGACTAGTGACCTGCCCCGGCTTTGCACGGGTGCAATACTATATGCATGTATTATATGGTATAACCTTCCTCTTGAATCCCTCTATCTCAAAACAGACAGACAACAAAAGCGTATGATGAATATCATCCTTGACGACTCAATATTTTGGAGACTGGACCAAGCCCTAACTATGATCCGAATTGGTACTAGACAACTGATAAACTTACTTAGATTACTTATACATTTTTTTTTGTAAATAAATACATATTATACATAGAAAACACCCAGACCAATACAAACAGACATGTTCAATCATGCACACAAATGTTTGTAATGTGTGGGGATCGAACCCACGACCCTTGGCTCAGAAGGCAGAGGTCACTACCAATTGAGCCACCGAGCCAGTCGATCGCTATAGTCATATGTAGGTATAGCTGTGAAGAATAAAAGGAAAGTCCTCCATTCCATTTCATTACAATAACCAAGGCTTTGCATCAGAGTAAGTTTCCTATAGAGAATGCAAAGGACGCATAAGTATCAAAACTGGATAGACGAATGATGACATTCTGTAGGTATCATATCACTGTTTATTTAATTGTTAAACTTACCTACTTATTTATTTACATCATTTATTACATCATACTCATTCCATCAGTACTAAATTATTAGTTATAGAGATATTATTAAACATTAAATTATTTTTATACTTTTTAGGCTTCATTATCAATCTCGCAAACGGGGAATGCTGGAAAACGATCTTTTGCTAAGTACTTTTGCTAAAAAGTACTTAGATAGCTTCACAGAACAGCAAACGATGATGTACGATCGCCTCATCAACTCTCCAAGTAACGATTGGGATATATTTCACTGGATTGTTCAAAAGAAACCAACTCCTAAAGAATTCGACAATGAAGTCATGGATCTTTTAAAGAAACATGCGAAAAATGAGCGCCGCGAGGCACTGCGACAGCCTAATCTGTAATAGGTAGTTTATTAATAAAAGTAATTTATTTCTTGGTTGTACTAAACTAGTCTGTAATTAGAGTTATAACGATAGTTATAAATATAGGATGTTTTAATTTTGTACCATTTGCTTCCAAATTCAAGGACGATGATAAAATTTGTACTACTGAAGTAGATAAAAAAGTAGAGATACCTAGTAAAATTTTAATCGGATGATATGTTATTGTTAAAAATTAATATGCAATGGCCAATAAACCATACATATTAGAAAATAGTGTGTTTTATTTCTATTTCAATATTCGTATTTCGCATTTTCGTATTATGTCCTATAATTTAACATTCAAATTATAATTGCCTGATGATTTTTAAGGTAGAACAATAAATAAAATCGACGTCTCCAACGACCGTTCGCAGACTTGCGTACAATATTACAAACCAAATATTTGGTTAGCAGGCATAGTCGTACGTTGAAACCATGTTGATACATATTTAAAATCGTCAAAATACGAATGTGCGAAAAAGATACTCTCAAATTCTCTCGTAAAAAAATTTCCAATTGTCACCAACGCGTGTCGACAATACGGATGATGACAAGGTATGAAAATGAAGAAAATAATTAGTCCGTCTCTTAGATAATAAAAAAATATAAGACCCGTATTTTTTGTTTTGTCGAAATAACAAGAAAATACTTAGATATAGCGCATAGTTACGGAGTGGGGGCTAACTACGTCACGTAGAGTATATTTTGTACTCTAACGTGACGTCATGTGACATTTAAAATCAATGTATCTTCGTAAGTTTTTGAACAAGAGGCAAAATAAAAAATACGTATCCAATATTTTTCATTAATCTATCTGATGGACATTAAATTATTTTTTAGTCATCATCCCAATTCAAAAGATTCTGTAAATGTGGAACTCAACTATAGAGAGAAAAATGCCTTTTTGATCTGCCTACACATACATTTTGGCGATTTCATTCTCTGTTGGTAGACGTTTACCTACAGAAAAATAGCGAAGTACTTAGGATGACGATAGGTCAGCGTAAAATTCTAAGGTTGGCGATCGCAGGGCGTAGCTTCTCGCTCCGGTGACGCTGCTGCCCGTCATCGGTCTGTGGTATTTAGCTACGTCTTCAATTGTGATGGTTATATCACCACCAGTCGGTTGCCAGCGCCTCGTTTGTTATTCGGCAGGATGCACCACGTGCAGGTGAGGTAGGCTTGGAGCGAAAAGATGATGGGTCGCTCCCTTACATCCTCCTTCCCTACATCTATTAAAAAAAATATATTTCTTTGAAATTTTATAAAAAAATTGTATCATACACTGATGTGCATCGATAGAAACAAACATGGTCATGTATCAAAAATAATATTAAATTGTAATTTTAAGATACCTACCTTGCCAAGGAAAGAAATTGAAAACTGTGGTTCTTCATGTCGTCGTATGAATAAATCCCGAAATATGCCTAACTAAGCGCGACGGGTACGTATGCTACTCACATAATATGTGCCAGCACCCCGGTGAAAAACCCGCCGGGGTAGATGATACTTAAATTGTGCCATCCACCCCGTTAAACGACGGGGCCGCGCTACCGGGGTCGATGGAACATTTTTTCCCAACCGCCCCGTCAACGGGGCGGGACGACCGGGGCGGATGAAACTTACCCGTTTTAAAGAGTCGCGTAGTCGCAGGACCGCGCTGGATGCAGGCTGCTTATATAACCGGCCAGTAGGTATAGTTTTGGGAGAGGCCTATGTTTGCACAGCGAACATCCTGCAGTTGATTAAATGAGACGAAGGAAGGTGCTCTAAAACCGAGCAAGAAGTCATAAAGGCTGGCGCTGTTCCTACTGTAAAATGTTCTAGTCAGCGACACCTATTTTTCTAACCTCATTCATCTCACCTGTTGTTAAGCAATAATGCGGCCTAGGTTTCAGCACGTTTACCTAATTAGAAACGTCGACAATCCGAAAATGTGTCTCTTCCTGTATGTTCTTTCGTCTACACCTACTTACAACGAATTGTCTTCTGAAGAATTATTTGTAGTGATGCCAGCGGCGTCATTCTTTCGACGTTCGCTCATTTCTGTATCGGCGAGGTTTTGGTCCTCATACTCTGGAAGCGCTCTCGCATAGTCCAGCTTCAGTAGAATTTTCTCTCGCGAACGCTGCATTTACGGTAGGTATACCTCCCTACGGTAAGTTCCCTTCAGAGTTTTCTTTGCGGTATACCTGTCGCAGTCATCTGGTTGAATCTGCTATTCAATTGAATGACTAGCGCGTTCATTGAATGACGACATTTAATTGAATGCCTAAAGGACAACTCGTCAAGTTATTGAATAAAACGTTCAACGTCTTGACTGAACGTCATATTAGCATAGTAGTTGAATGGGTAAAAGCCGACTGTTTAATGTTTAGTTTTTAATTTTTCTTTAAAAGTATCCGGGGGCGGCGTATTAATAGGTAAATCCATGCTGTCACACTATTTTATTACGTATGAGTCAGTTTACAGTTAATCTAATCAAAAAAATATCAACACTCAGGTGATCATGTTCGACGCCATATTTGTTTTAGTGACTACTAACGCCGCGCGGGAAAAAAATGAACTAAATTACAATCACTTGACTGCTTTTACGTCCGCTCTTTTCAAAGGGCTATGTTTCAATCCGCTACCTAGTTGGACGTTAAGTGACGCGTGTTTAGTCAACGTTCGGTCTAGTCATTCAATTGAATGTCGTCATTCAATGAACGCGCTAGCGATTCAATTGAATAGGAGATTCAACCAGATGACTGCGACATACCTACAATAAGTTAAGAGTAGGCTTTTAAAGGGCAAAGCGCGCGTGATGCTCCCAAGTGTTGCCCCAAATCACGTGCACTTACATTCCGTAGTCCATGGGGCCTACGTAAGCGTTTCAGGTAGACCGGCTGCTATTTTGCATTTATTTATTACATATTAGAACATTCTCTAGTAGGTATCTTTTGTTATTTATTTATTTGTTTTGTATTTTTCTTTCTTTCCTTAGGATAATAAAAATATCAAAGTTTTTGTAAATCGCACCTGCCTGTCGTAAACATGGCGTAAATCAAAGCAATTATCATCATAACCTGTGCGGAAGTCACTAAAATATCTTATTAAGAAATAAGTACTATATAAATCATGTTTAATTTCACCAATAAGGTAGAGGAAAAGGTGGAAATAATAATGGCCCCACACTTTCTTCTTTACAACTTACTGTAGGTACTCACACACCTGAAGGATACTATAGTCCTATAAATATATAATCATTTGTATATCCTTACTCGTAGCTTACCTACTACGGAACGAAACTCGTAGAAAATAATCAAAACTTCTTCTATTTATTCTCAGTTAATTATATTCTAGATTTAAATTCAGTCTATGTATATGTTGCATCCATAATTATGTTCGTCAGGTCAGAACTCAGGAGCCAATTTATGAACCTATCTTATTGAAATTAACAACTTGGCATAATATTGTGAGGGAAAAGGTAATTCAGCGGGGGAATCACGCCCCTTAATAATGAGGAGCACGACGTGACGAGGAAATGCTGCCTTATTGGTACAGTGGACGCCAGGTGCCACCTGACAATCGAGAAGTGCCGGTTTCGAATCCTGGTCTGAACTAAAAACTGTTAGGGGCTGCGCAGACTTTTTGTGCGATAGAGTCTGCATCTGAGACATTTCAAAAGAGCATCTAGGTCCCTACAGCTCTGCCGACAGCATGATCGAAGATGTGCGTTGAGTCTGTGAAATATCCGCGACAGATTTTTGCGCGTCGTGTGCGTTACTGCATATAATTGCATCACAGACTAAAAAGTGCGTCACGGATAGTCTATCGTCTGGCCCTTTACCTACTGGGATTCCTCCTGCGCATGATCATCTGTTGAACTATCGTCCCGTCGGATTGTGAGAGTGAAGGAACAGAGAATGCATCGTCGTTTGTGCATACCACACTTGTGCACTTTAATATCTCTTGCGTACTTTGTGGGAGAGGATGTGAGGACCTGGGTCAGCCATTTTTTCTGGACAAAACAAAATTCACACGGGAGAAGTCGCGATAAGCTCTTGTATTTCTAGATCCCATGTCCTGCGCCCAAAAACCGTCATGAAGTTAATTTTAGAATACTCCTATCATGATCATGACACAGCTCTTCTTTCTAAAACGATCTACATAATAGCATATCAGAAACCTGATACCTACTTACTTTACTTCGCTGGCTTAGCGATCCACTGTGGATCTAGGCTTCTGACATCAAAATATGCCAATTCTTCTGGTCTTGTGCCAGTTCCAGCCAGTTGGGCATATTCAGCGCCTTCAGGTCCTTGGCAACTTCGTCCTTTCAGCGATGCCTCGCGCCCTACTAGACGGCACCCCGTTGGTCGTCCAAGGTACGCTGTTTTGGCCACACGATCCTCCCCCATCCTCTCCACATGTCCCAGCCAGCGAAGTCGGGATGATTTTGTCACCCCCAACTATGTTCTGTTCGACTGTTATGTTTTCAATTTCCTGGACGGACCTCGCCCTCCAATTCCCATATCTTCCGCTCTGTCACTAGAAGTTTGTTTATTTCAGCGTCGAAGTCGCACATCAATACGTGATTGGCCTGATTATAGTTTTATAAGCAACTTGGACACCAATACGTATTGGTGTCCAAGTTGCTAAGCAGCGCTCAAAGTAGGTATACTTTGCGGAGAATCTCGGTGCTACGCGAGCATCTTCCCTCTGGTTAAATGATACTACTATACTACTATTAACCGATGTGATAGAGCATCCCAAATACTTAAATTTCTCGACTCCTTCGTGTATGAAACCGTGTACCTACCTACCTATCTGCAGACTTTTCCACTTAGCTCTGATGTTCTTGTAGCGCTTCTTGGGGACGTACCTATTGTTTTCTCATAGATTCTAAGTCCAAGCTTTTTCCTTCCTCTTCCAGCTTCACAGCTAACTCCACTTAACTCGGCTTCACGATGCGCAAGTAATGCCAGGTCGTCGGCATAAGTACCCCACCACCTTTTGTGTCAGTAAACTTGATGCAAGCAAACTAAATTTATTAGGTATATCCGCTAGTTGTTGATTCGAGTTCATTTTCCGTTATTTTGAAAATTTTACTTGTCTTCAGTCAGCGTAAGTCGCCTTTAAGTATGTAGAATAATTCGTAATGTAAATTGGAGTCGTTGTGCGTAGGTATAACCATTTATTCGCCAGTGACATTAACATATTCATTTAAATGTGAATGAGGATGGATCGACCCAATACAGGCATTTCACTCGACCTCTCACAACTGACAAGTTACATACAACGCACCCCGGGGCTCGCCTGATGTCTTCCTACGTGGACACAGTAGTGCGCATATCCTATCTCCAAAATAACATAATCACTTTGTGCGTAATCGTTATTTTGATTAAATTCCGTGTTATCAAATAATATGTTATAATTTGTGTTGATTTTAAATACGTCATAGGTCAGCTCCACAATCTTATCGTTTACCGTTTAAATGTTTGTGCTGTACATCAGTGAAGTCAGTTAACTCTGGGCACGTTAAGCAAGTACTTCTCACAATTATTGGATGAGACTTTTTTTTATTTCCGAGAAGTAATAAGAAAGTGAAATTTATCGCAGTAAATTATTATTTCTGTGTGTTCCCGCCTTTCGAACGTTATTTTGTGAATCGAAAATGCCTTTGCGCCGCAGTAAGGTAAGTTTTAAATTATTTTCAAAAATATTTTTTATTACTCGGATTTATTTAATTTTTAAAATATTATTCTAATCTTATGTTTATAGCATTAAAAAAATTGTGTACCTAGATTTTGAGAAATTTGCTATTTTTATGAAGAGATTCCTCCTCAAGGATCTAGTCACACATGAGTTATTATAACTCCTATTATTAAGATGTTAGGTACCCTAAGGCGCCCTCTAAACACTGTTTTTTTCTGTAAATTGATCAAAATTAATACAGCTATTTAGTCGCATTAATATCAACTTAAAAGTATTAAATTTATAAATAATGCTGCAAAATACGTCTTGAATCCATTGTTGACTATTCATCTGGTCGCAGGTAGGATCCAAATCCTAACTAAAGGTTAAGAGAGGATTTGGATATCAAGTAGGGCCAAACATGTTGGCCCTATGTTACTTAAATTCGGTGGTTTCCCTAAATTCAGTAATTCCGTAACTTAAATCTCGGTGTATTTGAAAATTCTGTGGTAGAGTCAAAAACAGATGATGTAATCGATTCATAAGTTTGCGTACCTGGTAGGCAAGACACATTTTTAATCCAACCGCTGAACTTAAACATATCGACTTAGGTCAAGCTACGTTGTAGAAAGGTACCTACGCTGTAGATAAGTGTAACCGACTTTACCGAGTATTATTCTCAGTATGTTAATTGTGGATTCCACAATATTTTTAACTCTGGTTTTCGTCTGTGGGGGATAGGGGTAGAATGCCTACCAATAAATGAGGATAGTTACCTACATAGTCGGTATAAATGTTTGCTAAGATAGTAATTTTAATATTAAAAATATAATGTTTATGTATATAATCTCTACAACCACGGGTTCCGAAGTGCTAGCCGCAGCGCAGCGGCTGGGGGGCATGCAAAGGTGAGCATTGCCCACGCAAACGCAAAATTATGCTCATGAAAACTTAGGTACAAATCCAGCTTGATTATCTTTCATACCTATAATAATTTGGTTGGTGCATAAGAATTCCTAAATGTGTGCTACAGAAAAGAATACAATTTTGGGAGCCCCTAATTTAACATATTAAATAGGTTTTACTTAAGTATCAAGATGTCTTATTAATTTCTTTATCTCGGCGGCATAAAATTCCTCTTTTTGCTAGTTTTGCGGCATTTCGTAGCGGATAATCTTGTTGATTATTAATAAATAGGTGTTTTACAAGATAATAGCAAGTAGGTGTGTTCGTCCGCAAACACAGGTGCTCTCCCCTGTCCTTCAAAGCGGTTGACGTCATTTTGGCAAGACGTGGTACGCCCACGTGTCTACATGGTTAGCAGTTTTTGAGTAATAATCTTGATACTCGTATAAAAGCTAGGGTACCGCCGCAATTCTTGTTTGAATCAGATCTTCTTGGATCTTGCAACAAACACAAAAGAACTGGCAGTAAGTACCTACTCAAAGATTATAATTTTCAGTCACGTTTTGTACTTATTTATTTAATTAGATTAATAGATTGACCACAAGACATTCTGTCTCTTTGTTTGTACAAACATTTATATATGACTTTAGATTTATTCGTTTAGTTATAACCCTTACATCCGTATTCACAGACGCTGCTATGCGTCGTGCGGACGCACAGGGACCCAAAAACCTAGGTACTCATAGACAACACTTGAGTGCCGATCGCCTTCTTAAATGCCTTACTTCTCATAGTGTTGTTAGTCTTCATTGATAAGTAGCGTTTGTGAATACGGGTGTAAGAACTGAAAACTCTACCTAAAGACACCACAACATTATCACTAACAAAACAGCTTCTGTATTAATTGCATAGTAAAAGAAGAGTTATCTGATCAGGTAGATGCTCGCCTCTAACTATGGACGCCTCTATCTAACTCATGAGTTCTTCTGAATAAGAGATCTTTTTTTTCTAAACAAAAACCACTTTTGGATTTTAAAGGGACATTCGATTTTATCTTATGACTGTGTTATAATTTTAAATGAAAAGCCTGCGAGTCACGTGACTTGGGTAACACACACAATGATTTACAAGTTTCTTTCATAATGCAAACAGCCAAACTATGGAATCCTTGCCGGACTCTTTGGTCCCCGTGACATTCAATCTTCAGTGCGATTATATATTCTAGGTAGGCGCGCGCCATCGTAGCTCTCAATATCACTTAACATGAGGTGAATTGTGAGCAAGCGCAAACCTATAATGATACAAAAAACAACTTCTTCTTTTTTTCGAGTCAATGATAATCCCTTATAAAATTTAAATCACACAGATCCTGACCAAAAAACAACTGCGTTCGTCTTATTCGTAGTTCATTCCTAATTCGTTATTTTTCCCATTCGTAGCTAGTTCCAGTAGTTGGTCTTAAGATACGACTACGAACGAAAACCTATTCATACAAAATACAACATTACCTATGTCATTTTGGTAGATACATCCAAATATTATTTTTTATTGCAGGTAATTGTGAAATGGATATTCGAGAACCAGCACAAGCTGCAGACAGTGCGATGCTGCAGCTCGTCGCTGCGCTACAAGGAGGTGGAGGAGAGCGCCGCGCAGCCGGACCACGTGGCGGCGCCCGCGCACTCCCCCGCCCCCGAGCCACGCCCAGAAATCACGCCGGAAATTTCTTTCAAGGTAATTGCTATCATACCTATCTAGCGTAAACATTTATGTATTATCATCAATATCTGTATACTTATTCAAGCTCTGACCTGGCAGCCAAAGGACATCCTGCGACTTCGCTGACATATAATATTTGTAAATAGTGAACAACTTTGTATGACAACACAGCCTATTATGTACTATTCTTCTAATGTAGATTATGTAAACTTGTTGTTGTTTTTGTAAATTCTGTTGAACAACTATCTAGCTAGGTAACACTTACCTATATTTAGGTTACACCATTACATTGTAACGTTCATAATATTAGACTGAAACTAAATGATATTATCAATTTATAAGTTTGGACTAGGTGTACCTACGTTAGATTTGTCAATTATAGACAAGATTATGGGTGATATTTTTATAAAGCTTGTTAAATTTTTTAACCATTGCAATTAATTTTCTTAAGTAGGTAACTACTAAGAAAATTTGCAACTTGCTACTGGAGGGATGCCTTTAAGAAAATAAAATTTATTGCCGCGATGCAAATTCAGCGGTTTATATCAGCGAGCACAATTTAAACTTTCAAAGGGTAGTTGAAAAAATTCCTCTAATTAAACAAATAATTAAACGGCTGCTTCTAAAAGTTGACGACAAATTATACATATAATTTGTCGTCAACTTTTATACCCTAGGTTTCTCTGTCAGTGCTCTCTCATCATTGTTTATATTTTTCCCAAAAGTATTTATTTTTGGGTAGGTACTCTATTGCCCAAATTTAAGCTTCCGTAAATAAATTTGGGCTAATAGAGAACCTACCAACATAATATACGAGTACCTAGGTGGTAATGCTGACGAATGCCTATCTAAGCTTTAAGTATTTGCATGGAAACAAACTATTTCACGATATCGGCTAAGAAATTGTGTGATAAACGATGTTTTTGTTTTCATGAAATTCAATTGATAAATGAATGACTCTTATCAATGTGTAACAATCACGCCATTTAAAACTTGATTATTCTTGATACGTTTATGTGCTTCGATTTTTTTTTAATTATAGTAAGTACATAATATTTAGGTACATATTAAAATAAATAATAAAAGGTTTTTTTACAATCCTTTGTATAATAGATACCGAAGGTTAATATTTATCATCGTAAACCTGCAAATGTCCACTGCTGGACATTGGTCTCCCCCGATGACAAAAGAATATTTTCATTTGGGGAGATTTGCCTTAAACGGCACACTTGACGGGGTTGGTGACCGCCGTAGGTTTGATTTGTAACCAGGTAAACGCTGCCCATTTCCTGACAGTAGATAAAATTACATTCAAGATATGTTGCCACGACCACTAAAATATTTTATAGTTACGAATGTATTTGATTTGAAACAGATTACATATGTACCTAAGTAGATCTTGGTTGCTACACTACTTATTACATGTTCGATTTACCATCTAAAAAATGGTGCTCTGTTGTGATCGATGCGTGCCACGTTACGTTCTATTATATTTTAAAATGGTTTCCTACTTAGTTTAGAAGAGGTTTAGGTCCCTTGAATTCAAGATACGTAGGTACACCTGGCAAATTCTATTCATGTCATATTTGCTAGTTCAATTTAGATACATATCTAGAAAGCTTTTACTAATCGAAAACTCGTATAGAACTATTATCTTGTTTGTGCACCCGTCGGCGCTATCTGCAAGCGCGCGCAGGCTCCGCATGATTTATTCGCACGAGCATGCCGATCAACACGTGACATTATACTGTATTAAACCATTAAACTTTTATATTCGTATAATACTGTTATTATTTATTACGCATTGTAACAACAAATGAACCGTAAACGCATAAATAATAAGTAAACACGACATTCTTTAAAGGTAAAGGTATAACGGTCCAATAGAAATATACCTACTTCATTAATGTTATCTTCACTTATTTATTTAAATGAAACATTGAAACTGGGTGGATTAGATAGTAATACCTATTTGCTTTCTCAGAAATTTAGAATTTAAGTGGCCGGAGATATCCATTTGCTCCGAAAGTAAATATTATGTAGATATACCTATTTAACGTGCATAGAAATAGCATTTGTCAGCTAGTTTCTTGTTTTGATTGTTGATAGTCAACAATCCGCAATTTACAATAATTGATAATTTTACCTCAATTTTGCATATTTCTTATTCCTGTGTTAAGATTTAATTAATTGTTAATTTTGTTACAGTCTGAAGATTTACAAGTAAGACTAGCTGCACCCTACCAACTGCAGCCGAAGCCAGACGTAAACGACATGGGTTTCGGCAAGTTTTTCACCGACCATATGCTCAAAATACCCTACCAAAAACCGCTCGGCGGATGGCAGAAACCCGAAATCATACCCTTTGAATATTTGAACATACACCCTGCTGCCAAAGCACTTCACTATGCGATACAAGTGAGCATAACTACATTTATTTCCACCCAGCATTTTTTAAGTCACTTTAAACATCGTATTATTTAACATAATACTCTTTAATTTTGAATAGCGCATGTGTATTAATTTTTATTATTTTCATAACATACTTCAATATGAAAGATAACGTCGTGAATTGGTACAAAGAAAACAACTGCGTCAACAGACTCGAGATATTGCCTACATTCTAAAGTATTCCAGAATAATTATTTATTACTATTACGTTGTCGATGATGTACGCTCTCCGTTATTATCTACGCAGTATAAACATGCGTTTATCTGAGTATTTGGATCTTGAATACGCATTTAAAGAACAGGAAAATAATTACATAGTTAGACCTACTTAAAAGAATACCTAAAAACAGGAAAATATTTTTACTTAAAATTGAACCATTCTGATTGATAAATTGTTTATGTTGCAGTTGTTCGAAGGTTTAAAAGCGTACCGAGGCAGGGATGATAAGATCCGGTTGTTTCGACCCGATATGAACATGGAGAGAATGAACCTGGCGGCACAGAGGTCCGGCCTCCCGATGTTCGACGGCGACGAGCTGATCAAATGTATATCAAGACTAGTGCAGATCGACCAGGAGTGGGTGCCGCACTCGGAAACATCAACCCTTTACATACGACCTACATTAATAGGCACCGAGGTAAGAAATTATGATCTCTTTTCTTATCACACAATGTCAATGAATAGATAAATTTATAACAACATGCAACGCTTGTTGTTATTGCTTTTAATACCTATTCGTGTTTTTATGGATGGGTTTTTTGCTTGCATAGATAAAGAGTGGTGGTACATTGCAAAAAATAAAAGTTTTAACAAAAACTCAATAAATTTTTGCGCAGTTCCCTTTGGCATGAAACAAATATGACTTTGCGCATACTTATTCCATTAGAAGGTAAACACTTTTCAGTAATCAAAAAAATTAAAGCCTATCAACAGGTGATAAGAGGAGGCAAATAAATATTATCTCTAATGAGAGATAGCATTACCAAGTGTTTTGGGCACAGTGTGATTTTCGCACTAAATTTATCATAAAATTATCAGAAAGGTAGATACGTTTCTTTTGAAACAGGTTTTTTCATGAATAAGTAGGTATTAAAGGGCATGTCGTCGTAACACATGATTCATGATAATAAACATGTTTTCATTAAAATTGTTTACTAAGATACTTACCTACCCATCAAATTACGAGATTATTAAATAGGTGTAAGTATAGATAAATTTATAACAACATGAATTGTATTTTGATATAGGTCTATAAATTATGTATTATACCAAATAGACTTAACTTCATAAAATTCTTAGATAAAGATCTCTTTTACATTATCGTTACACTCCTGTTGCTTTAACTTTAGTTATTAATAGCTAAAATAAATAAACCTATAATATTCTTAATAAAACAGTGATTTGGAAGTAGAAATTTCAATTTGCAATTTCGTTTGAAAATGTCACATTCCAATTGAAAGCGTTACATGTTGATCGCCGGGCAAACAATGGATACTTAAACATAATTGAATACGAATTCCAATATTCTTTATTTGTATAGGTGTTAATGAAACACATATCTACTAATAACGTTCTAAAGGGGATCAACTATTACGCAATAATAATGTGTATTATGTAAGCTTACTTGTACCAAATAAATATTATCTAAATAACTCATAGCAATAGTGTTAGATGATAATTCGAAATCGAAGTTTAGGAGGTCTTTGGTTCAAACTCAAAACTATTTTTGGATTTACATATCTGTTTCTGGGTTGGTACTGTAGTAGTAGTATAGGTTCTGGTAGTATAGGTTCTGGTAGTATAGGTACTTACTTACGAAGCGAATTCTAGGAGCAAATATTAAAAGATTTTCTAGTTTTTTCTTGTTTTTAAACAAGACTACATAACTTAATAAGATATTATTATACGAGCGTCTACCATCTACGAGTTTATAATGTCTACGAGCTTTCTACGTTTGCAAAAATTTCAAAAGCAGGCTGCGGTAACCGCTTTAATACCTATCGAGCGGATTGTAGGCTTGTTTGCTCAAATTAGTGGTAGGTATAAAAAAAGCAGGTACATATAACGAAGTCTTTAGATATTTTTATCGCAACTTCCGTGCTCATGCACGAAAGATGCATCTGATGATGCTAAAGTTAAATTCACACGAACATTCCTGAACTTAAATAGAGCTAATATCTAAACATTATTTTTGTTTACGTATGTGTCCGATGTTTTATTTAGGTACATGTTTTAGCTTGATAACAACATTCGCTATTAGGTATATTATATAGTAGCTATACTTAGCTTAGACCGGCCCTCTTAATCACAGGCGTGGCGAGGTCAGCGACACGAAGCGACACTGCACCCTTATTGGTTATAGATTGCCTATTGATTACCTATGGGTAATATAATCGTACCTAGGCAGAACTTAGTAAGAAAAGCTTCCTTTGCTGAATGTCAGAAAAAGTCATTATATTACAAATTCAAATCTATTTCCAACGTTTTGTAAATAGGGCGTTTGAAACATTTACTTTTATGGTAGGTACTTACGGAAATTGCTATCGATAGTTTAGCTATAGTCGACTCTAAGTAGCAGGCAGATCTTCTATCTATTCACAATGCCTATTTCCTTTCGGTTTCGGAAACTTTGAATGAACGACATTAAGGTTTGACGTTAATTGTACTAGACTAATGTCAAACTTAAATGAACATGCGAGAAAGTTTCCAAATCCGAGCGGAAACTTTGAATGAACTATCATTCAAATTTGACATTAATTTCTAAACTAGTCAAGTTTGAATGATTGCATGCGGTTCCGTTAGAGATCCTTCCGAAGTTTCCAAACGGATTTGTGAATAGCTAGTCTAAATATGTGTACTAAAAATTTTCTTATGTTTGTTTCCAGCCGACTTTCGGCGTCCACGCGCCCGAGTCGGCACTACTGTTCGTGATCCTAAGCCCAGTGAGCGCGTACTACAAGACGAGTACGGACGGCGCCGTGTCGATATACGCCGACCCCAACGTGGTCCGGGCCTTCCCGGGCGGCGTCGGCAACAGAAAAGTCGGCTCCAACTATGGACCTACGATAGGTAAATTAGATGTATTCATTTGTTATTGTATAGGTAAAGATTTATCATCGCCGGAATCCATTGTTGGTCATAGGCCTCTTATAATTGCTTGGCACATTTTTGGCTTCTTGCATCCAGCTCCTGACAGCCATATTGCACAAACCAACATTCCATCTGGACTTTAGCGAGTCCTACACTTAGTTAGGTAAAATGTAATTTAAACTTTTTAGTATATATTCCTGTTGGGACCACTAGGCTTCACCCCAAGTGTGGTGAACGGGTATTCTATTAATTGTTTTTTGTTGGAAACTACTGGTTTAAACCTTGATATTAAATTGTGACCGTAAAAAAGTACCTACCTGCTTAAACAGAGAAGATCTGAATGAAGTTCTAAACAAATACATTAGAAGGTCTGCAGATTATTCTTACCGCAATACAAAACCTTAATACTCGTAACATAATAATTCATAAATAATAGCTTATTTACATCTTGAATGCGACTTGTTTAAACTGATTGGCAACTAAGTAACAGACGAGGACGTTCATTATTATCAATAAACATCGTTTACGCAGGTTGCGTTCACACTACATTGTTAGATAAAAGGCGCCGCAGACGAATCAACCCTGATTTGCAGTAGACTCTCTACTGACGGGCGAACGCGTCTGGTAGTTCAGCGTAGGTTTCTATATATAAAAATAATATTTATGTCGTATAAGGTTGTAACCAGACCGATCGGCCGATCGCCGAACTAGAACATCGATCGATGAAAGAATCAATTGATGTACATCTGATAAAACTATCTATCCGTACTGACATCGATCTATTGATTTTTCCATCGATCGATTGATGAGTGGTAACACCCTAATGCTGGGGCCACACTACCGTTTAACGTCAATGGCCATTATCTCGATAATTATTGCGATAATTTTTTTCGCATTAAAAGTGGGTGGCTACACTTCAACGGTCAACGTGAATGCTCATTATTGGCGATGAATACGGCGTTTAATTTATTTTATTTTTTTTATTTGTCGGTGTATTAATATTTCTTCAACAGTTGTTTGAAAAGGCAATATTTCCATTATTTGGCGCCAAGCATCACTTTGCGTTCCACGGTTCTTGAAATTTCTGAGTTTCGGATCCCACAAACATGGTTCTGTTTGCAGAATCTCGAGAAAAGTAATTACTTTCTCGTTACTCCACTCCGTCGCCATAGTACGTATTCCATGACAAAAACGTGCGATTTTGAGGTAAATCCGTTGTTAAAACAAATACGTCCGCTCCCGTTGCGCTCTCGACACACACTGACAATACGTAGTGTGGCCGTTTCATCGCATCAATTCTCGCGTTAAGCTCTTTGATGTACCGCCACTTGAGTTATCGCCTAACGCCAAATGGCATTGTTAATGCCATTGTAAAATTATCCCGTTAAGTTGTGGCTACACCTATGGTTAACGTCCATTATCGCGATAATTAATGGCATTTCTCGTTAGTGTGGCCCGAGCATAAGATATTATAAATGTCATGTACTTATTAAAAATGTCATTGAAAACTTACAGAGATCACATCGCGAGCGGCAAAATTAGGACATCATCAAGTTTTATGGCTGTTCGGACCCGATCACCAGATCACCGAAGTCGGGGCTATGAACATATTCATGGTTTATATCAATGAAAATGGAGGTAAGTACCTACACGCCTTTCTAACTTCTTACATTTCATAAATATAATCGCTCATAAAGTACGTACCGTACTTTATCAGCGAATATAAATGGATTTGCCCTTTCACAATTAATTTCCCCATGTCATCGTTATATACGCATAATTATATACCGATAAATTTATTATGAATGTCGGTTTGTTGATGGTTAATATATGAGGATCACATTATTCCGCGTTACATCAGTGCACATCAAAGTGCACTTTTGAATAATAAACAAACTTAGAAAATAACATTTGGTGACGTTCGTTAACCTGTTATTTGTCACGAGATTTTAATTAGCGCCAGCTAGTATTGTGCAGCTAGCCCGATAGCGGGTTAAAGTAAGTCGATGTTATCACGTTATCGGGCACGTCGCTGGCGCTTTGACCCTGTGACCGGTGAATTCCTGTCTCGTATCTGAAGCAACAATTCGGACGCTAACATCACTGTGTCGAGACACGAGATAGCGTGTATATTTCGTTTATGTGGTGCTATTGGTCGGTTCGCAGATAAGCAGCTGAGCACGCCGCCGCTCGACGGGCTAATCTTGCCGGGCGTCACGCGGCACTCCATCCTGGAGCTGGCGAGCCAGTGGGAGGACTTGACCGTCAAAGAAGAAGTCATTACTATGGAAAAAGTTATGAAGCTCAATGAGAAAGGAAGAGTAAGTTATCATTTATAAAGAGACAGCCTGATAGACAGATTATGACCACAGTTACATAAAAAAAGCTTTTAGAAAAAAAAGATATATTGTTTCGACCGAAATTTTAATATTCGCAATTTGACTAAGTAATATGTGGCCGGTGCCGGAAAAGTAGGGTATTTTGGCGATAAATCTAATCTTCAATATAAGTAGGTAATCCACACATAATATGATTAAAGTTAGATAGATACTTACGTTTGCTCTATTACTTATGTAATTCTGTTTTAGACTAACCCCTAGACGTAGGTGGTAAAATGAGTATTAGACTCAATTCTCAGTTGACCTAAATGTTAATATTGTTATATGACTTATTCAGTAAATATTATTTAGTTAAACTCAATCAATCTCGATTTGATCCCATTACGCCTATAGGGTGAAAGTTTGTTGTTTCAATATAAGGTTATAATGTTATCTGAGTTATAGGCTGCTATGACATGCAAGTGAATAAGTTACCTACTTCGTTTGTTTTTGTTATTATAACTTAATCTGTCTGTAAACTACAACTTCGCTCGCAGCTTCGCTTGCATTATATTATATTCATAGGTATAAAAGGAATTTTTCGCTTCACGTTGAGCGCCAAGGCCGATTATTCCCAGTTGTCCCCTCTGGCCCTGTCCCCAGGGGTGACAACTGGGAATTTACTTCCCGGTTGTCACCGGGGTGACATTTCGTGCCGACTGTTCCCTTTGACGGCTGACTAGAGGGGACAAATGGGACGTCTGTTTCCCAGTTGTCACCTGGTGGGGGGACAATTGGGAAGACGGGAATAATAAAAAAAGAACATGTAATTTTCATAGATTTTTCATTTTTCCATATTTTTGACTGTATCTTGTATGTGCGTAAACATTTAAATACATTTCGTAAAAATTCTCACAGGACATGGGTGCTTCGGTCTGTACTTATGGGGTCTACTTCTATGCCGTCAGTGCGACAGTGGCTCGATGAACACGGCAGCGCATACGTTTTGGCATTGCTCTCCCTTTTTTTATTTCATCGGGGAGAAATGCAAATTTACGCATACCCGCTGGCCGGGGGGTCAGCAGGTTATGTGGGACTCGCTTCGCGTCAGCAGAGAATACCCACTAAAAAGCCCCTGTTGCACCCTCCTAATGCGCCTCGGGTGACGCCTGAGTCAGTGGGTGCTCCGTCTTTGTCACTGTCGCCCAGGACCTCGATCTTGCGCAACTCTTGCGGCAGATAACGGCGTAAAAGGAGACCTGGCGAGCGATTGCTCGAATTCTGTGAGATGGTGATCTAGCAGAAGGAGAGCGTAGGGCAGCTGTAGACGCGCCCGCTCTACGCCGCCCCCGCCCAGGCCCGGGCGTCGCTGGAGAGCATACGACGCATTATATGCCCTCTGAGCCTTTTCTTTGTGACCCGAGTGGAGAGTGCGGGGGCGTGATCCACTTATTGGGGCGTAACGGTGTGGTGGGTGCAGCCACATTCACTGTACCCTCGAAGAGCTTGCTGGGGTACACCTTGACCTGGCTAATGTAGAAGACTCTGTACAGGCTGCGCACTAAGGTTGGCCGCTGTAAGGACAATCTGTCAAGGTGAGGCTTTTTAGACGTATTTGCCAATCGGTGCGTATGTGGTGTCGCTCCAGAAGCTATGGCACACCTGCTTCAGAGTCCCGCGTATCCGAACACCTGTCTCCACGAGAACTTGCTGACCACCAGACATAAATTGATCTCAGAGTTTTAGTCTCGAGAAGAAGAGAATAGGTATGAGTAATATTAAAGTTTATATGTGCGTTTGTTGTTATTTTTATCGACCACCAATTTTAAGAATTTTGACTGATACAACCAGTCGAAACCACTTTTGACGGAAAAACTTAGGCAAAAGTACTTTTAACCAGCTCCATTGGGCAAAAGTACTTTTAACTGTTATTTTAGTTAAAAGTATTATTGACCAAAGCATATGGTCAAAAGTACTTTTGACTGATTTTGCTAGTCAATAGTACTTTTGACAGGTTAAGGGTTCTGACTGCAACATATATACTTTCTTGACAATGTGTAGTCAATAATGTTGAAAGTCAAACATTGCTGTTTTTTTTAAATTTGATTATATGTAGCACAACAAAGAAAAAATGGAAAATCTATGGAAATTACATGTTCTTTTTTTATTATTCCCGTCTTCCCAATTGTCCCCCCACCAGGTGACAACTGGGAAACAGACGTCCCATTTGTCCCCTCTAGTCAGAAGTCAAAGGGAACAGTTGGCAAGAATTGTCACCCCGGTGACAAATGGGAAGTCAATTCCCAGCTGTCACCCCGGGGGACAAGGCCAGAGGGGACAACTGGGAATAAATGGCCAAGGCGGTCACTGGTGAACGACAAACAATAGTTTTTCTATAGTGTGTAGTTTCTCGACCGTCAAAGCCTTAAGGTTTTTTTTTCCACAAAAGCGGAGCTGCGCTGAATTAACAAAATTGTACCTACCAATGATATCGCACCACTGAAATGGAGCAGAGATAAGAACTGTTACTTGAGAAAAATCGTTGGTAAATATTTGTTAGGTCCGCGCAGCTTCGCTTCTGCGGAAAAGCACCTCTGCGCGGATCGGCCTAGAAAACAAAATTGTTTTCATCGCACAATATGTGATAAGACATTCTAAAGTAATTACTTTACTAGGTAACTGAGCCACATTTTCATGCCTGTCACATAGTATGCGATGAACGCATTTGGAAAATTTGCACAACTATGCGAGCTTATCTAAGCTAGCTAGCAGTGGAAGATTGGCTTTTGAGTAGAAAATCTATTTCGTAATAGTTGAACTTAGCCTGTGAAATCTTTTAATAATACAGAGATAAGTGTAAGTTGTTAAACAAATCATGTCATTACGTCATGTCAAGTAGGTACCTACTTAGCTAACGATATTTCGTGTTCAGTCCGAGATTTGAACTTTTCAACGACACACGACCCTACTTAGATTGAGACAGACGTATGATACGGTATAGCGATATTTAATACTAAGAAAATTTTCATTATCTCAATCTTTGCGTCCACATACGAGTAGCATGATTTGTAAGGCAATTTTAATCTACATGAGAATCTTGATTACAGACTAATTATTATTATAGGAAGATAAATGTGCTATTTTCGACTGAAATTCTCTTTGTACTGTACCTATGTGTGTAGATATTACTGACCGTTATTTTATTCAGGTCGTTCATTTTAAGCCATTCCGTCACGTGTTTTCTTATTATAAAATACATAATAACTATTTCAGACTCAAACCTTATGATCACTGAAATAAAATAAATCCCTACATAATTTATTGCCAAGAATGCTGCAAGTTTGTAGTGCAAGAATTATGAACATCAGTCCTGTTCTTATGGAGTTAAGCCATTACAAAGAAATAAAGAGAAACAAGAAAAATCCTGTTTAAAATTTTAGTACCTACAGTAAAATCAAGTAAAATATAAAAAAAGTACAAATAGTTATAATAAGTCGACACTTTCTCCCTCAGCTGCTAGAGATGTTCGGCGCGGGCACGGCGGTCGTCATCAGTCCCATCAGCCGAGTCGGCTTCCTAGAGAAGAACATCGACGTCCCCACCATGAGGCAGGAGCAGCCCGTGTTCCAGAGGGTGAAGGACACCCTGCTGGCCATACAGTACGGGCACATAGAGCACCCGTACGCGCGCGTCATCTCATAGCGCGCGGCCTGCGCGCCCGAGTGCCCCATGAACTTTCAAGACTTTCCATAGAGATAATGTGAACGCGATTCGCCCTACGTCTATCGACCGTAATAACGTTATCGTCACACCGAGTTTGCGAGGAATGAGTCTGCGAGTGAGCTGTGTTTTCTAAATACCGCGCATTTAAAATGAGAGGATTTTTTGTTGTTGTTATCGTCGAATTCGTTGTGGTATCGCTTTGTAAATGTTTAATTTATTCGTAGCTGTCCTTGTAATTAGATGTTTGTGAATGCGTGAACTTGTAAAGCGGTTCGTAGCGAATAATATTAACTGGAATAATATTTGTAGTTCGATTAGAAAATGAGCTACAGGTCGACATTGTGTTGTATTTTTGTTTGTATATATAATGTAGGGAACGATGGCTGCGCGGTCGTTGACATGCGTTTATCGTTCTGTTAAAAGCTATTGAAAAAAAATTGTATTAGCTCGCATCGCTAAAGCTAGAGCTATAGGCTTCTGATGTCTTATTATAGAAATAAGGTATTGTTATAGTATTTAATATCAACACAACTAGAATTGCAGCAGGATAAACTTCCAATATAATGTTTTCTTTTACTTTTTAACCATGCCTAAAACCTAATAAGTATGCATTTAATGTAAATAATTCTATTTAGTTATTGAAGAATTTAAAACCCGTATATACCTAAAATAGAATATAATCGATAAGGTGAAACTTGAATCGTTTTCCATATTTCATCGACCGACAAGGATCAATTTGGATACCTATCATAAACCGTTAAATTGGAGGATAAAAATAGAGATTTATAAGATAGCGAATGTAGTTTTGAAATACGGGTTTATGGCTAGGTAATCTCGAACATGATCATCAGAAAAAATATGTGATAAAGTGCAAGATTAATGTTATTGCAAACACATAATAATCACGCATGAAAATCAAAATATTAGGTACTTCATATTACTTACCTACGCAGTAATAACTAAATGATTATAATATAGGTAACCATGCCGTTCGTTAAAAAGTGCAATATTAATTCAGTTTCACAAGGACGACAAGTACATACTGTCACACATCAACCTACCCTCACCTGTCAAATTCCCAAACAACGCATGGTGCCCATTAGCCATCTAGATATTTTATCAGATGAGCGTAACTTGATGTGTTGCCGTATGTACAAGTTTACAAGCATGCGTTGTATCCGATCTTCACGGACATATTTATCAACGAACCCTGAAGAGTTGGAATAATGGCGTTGTACTGGTTACATTCAAAAGCCATAAAGATTATGAAAAAATATAGTGTAAATGTATGTGATATTAAATTATAAAAGTATACAATATGGTATACATAATCAACCTAACTTGATTATAAGCTAAAATTATTAATTTGGTAATGTACTTTATAGAGACGCACGTTATGTTGTACAGCAATTGTAAAAACAATTTAGGAGTAGGACTAAGTTCATATTACAGCGAACACTGTGGTCTCAACTGCCTGATCGCTTTCTGGTCGTCTAAAGTATGTTTTGTTTTCTAGTATGTACTTACGTTTTTGTTTTCTAGTCTAAGAATCTGAATGAGTGATGCAATACTATAAATTAAAAATAGTCTAATGTAAAAATAGACATGAAATTATAATTAAATTGTTTGATCACGTTGTTTGGCTTGAAATTTTATATCCCTTCCACATGTAAACCGAATTCAGCAGGCTTATCCACAAATACGTTCGGAAAGTTCTCTCTCGGAAATGAAAAGATCCGAGCGAAAACATTAATTCATTCAATTTGGCAGTTCTTATCGAACAGTTTTCCTAAGGTCTAGCTGGCAAAAACTTTGACAATGCGATCGTATATTTGAATGAACAACCGACAATGTTTCCGAGAGAGATCACATTTGTGAATAGCCTCCCTGGATACGATGTTTTATGATGAAATATTATTATTTCTGTTTAACAATAGAAAATGAAAATTATAACGAGATACAAGACTAAAATAGGTAGATGTAGGTATCTAAATTTATTTATAAAATTCTACATTGTGTTATAAATACTTCAATTGTTACACTGCACAGGAATCTTAAATTAGTAAACAAATGTATTTCATTCGGGGGGCAAAGGCAAATCGTCATCGAGTTCGTCCACGTGTTTCTTGCGAGTGTCAGCGTGGTTTATAGAGCGATTATACAAATGGCCGCTGTGTGTTGCGTCTCCAGAATGTCTGCAAATAAAAATATTTCAATAGAAATGGTACCAATCAAATCAAACTAACTTACCTACATTTATTATGGGATGGATCTTACAATGGATCCAATAGTGGTGAGATTAGTGATAAGAACATTACCTACGTGTGTTAAGAATCTGACATCAAATGCTATCGTAACAGGATATAAACAAATGTACACATTAATTTACCAACATATTTACTAAAGCTATTGTTACGGTGCTCCCGCACCGGGAGCTTTCAAGTGTAACGTAATAGTCCAGTAGGTACTATATTACAATACCTACGTCCTTCTGCGAATAATTCCAAATTATAGATTAACTTTGCAAGTGAAGACCATTGATATGACAAGTTTTATCAATATGACATTACACGTTGTATTATTAGGAACGAGATGCCCACTCTAATGCCCGTTTCTCGTCGTTCAAGATATATAGGTACCTACTCCTTTTCTACCTGTCAGTACAAGATTCACTCTGTAATAATTCTCATCCCTACTGATGTAAGTAAATGATGCTCGAATCTGTAACGTTACATTACACGCGAGTGCTCCCGGTGAAGGAGCACCTTAAAGTTCAAGAATCTAAGATGTCAACTGCGTAATACGGATGGATGTTCACGCTTCATATGCATGAGCGGCATTAATTATATTGGTGAATGAAATTGGATAAATATTCAGATTGTTGACCCTGTGACTCCGAGGCGCCCCAGTCTGTCTTTTTTAGTCGCGAGCGTACTGTCTGGTGCGCAGTTTTTCGTGTTAATGAACCTATTTTTATGTTACCAATGTCACAGCAATTACCGACTTCTTAGTTTGTTTTAAAGTCGAGAAGACTTCTAATTTTCTCTCACTAAAAGATAGATGACCAACGAAAGGGTATGTTCCTGTACCTATGTTCAAAATATTAAGATAAGCTCCTCTTTATTTCTAATTGTTGACTGCCTCGTTAGTCTAGAAGCCGCAAGCGCCGATTAAAGGTCAGGAGGTACCGGGTTCGAATTACTAGTACGAGGTTACTGGGTTTCTCTGTCAAGAAATATTAATTACGCACTCCGCACTAATGTGAAGCAAAAAGGAGGGCTAGAACCATGAAGTAAATGTTTGCAGGATTACGTATCTATTTAATTTAGTAAGAGCAACACATATCGCCCAACCCCCCTTTTCGACTGATCGTCTTTCCCGATTTTCAACTGTGTCTA
This sequence comes from Conogethes punctiferalis, assembly GCA_031163375.1. Lineage (NCBI taxonomy): Eukaryota > Metazoa > Arthropoda > Insecta > Lepidoptera > Crambidae > Conogethes > Conogethes punctiferalis. The sequence continues at coordinate 6,869,260 of CM062085.1, read as the reverse complement.
ATACACAGAGCCCATCCATCTCTTAGGTAGGTTGGTGTGTGGCGTTTGTACCTACCTAACAAAATCATCATTTTCAAATTCAAATTCAAATTCAAATTGTTTATTGCATGCATATGGTAAAATACAAGATGATATGAACTATATAGTAGTACAGCACATGCACCCTGCAAGGGCGTCGCAATTTATACACCATCAAGATTAAATTATTTTAACATTTTTACAAAGTATAATCACGTCTTATCCTTGAAAAATTCTTCGATAGTGTAATAACATTTACATATTAGGATTTGCTTTAATCGCTTAATAAACAAAGTTTCCTCTTCTATACTTCTTATATGAAGTGGTAGATGATTATAGATTTTGATTGCCATAATGTGAGGGCTTGATGATATTATTTTAAGCTTAGAAAAGGGAACCTTGAATTTTTTTAAATATCGGTCATTTCGTCTATTAATATTGATAGGAGAGTACAGTTCGGGGTGTTTTCTAATGAATTTACATGACTCTAGTATGTAAATTGAAGCTACAGTTAATATGTTTTGTTTTTTAAAATGAGGTTTGCAGGATTCCATTTGGTCAATATTTATAAGAATTCGTATACATTTCTTTTGTAGTGTAAATATGGTGTTAATATTACTACAGTTTCCCCATAGGACTATACCGTAAGACAGTCTTGAATGCGCGTATGCATAGTAAGCTGTGAGGGCTGATTTGAAGTCAGTGACGCGCTTTAGGTGTCGGAGGGCATATATAAATGACGATAGCTTGTGCGCTAATTTCTGTATGTGGATTTTCCAATTTATATTTGTATCAAGATCAATTCCCAGTAATGTTGCGGAGTTTACAAATTTTATTTCCGTATTTAGGTATCGATAATCTAAAGTTAATGGAATTTTTTGATATGGTTTGAATTGTATCAATTTGGTTTTTTCGAGGTTTAATTTTAAATTATTTTGGTTTAGCCACTGAACAATATTATTTAAGTTTAAGTTTAGTTTATTTTCTAGTTCTTTATTATTTATACAAGGAATCACCAATGACACATCATCGGCAAATAGCACACAAGTTTCATCTAAAACAGCAGGGAGGTCATTAATGTAAATCAAAAATAAGAGACACCCTAAAACACTCCCCTGTGGGATAGAGCCTCTCATAACAGTTTTCTGTGATCTGATACATTGTATTTTCCCAGAATCAAAGTCGGTATGGTCTATTTCTACAAATTGTGAGCGGTTGTTGAGGTAAGACTCAAACCATTTGTGGGCAGGACCCCTTATGCCTGATAAGTAGAGTTTATGTAACAATATGTCGTAGGAAACTCGGTCATAGGCCTTACTCATGTCGAGTAAGAGCCCGACAGCGTACTTTTTATTGTTAATGAATTCAAAAATTGTTTGAGTATATTTATAAATGGCTAATGTAGTGGAATGATTTTTTCTGAAGCCACATTGGCTGTGATGAAATATTTTATATTTTTCGTAAAAGGCATAGACACGGTTTGCCATCGCAGTCTCAAATATTTTTGATGTTGTAGGTAGTAAAGCAATAGGTCGGTAATTATTTGGGTCTGTAGTAGTTCCTTTTTTCTTGTAAATAGGTTTTATAATTGACTGTTTTAATAAATCTGGGAAAGTACTCTCATTGAAAGATTGGTTTATTAATCTCGAAAACGGAGCTGCTAGTTCTTCTGCGCAGTATTTTATTAATATGGGTGGTATTTCATCTAGTCCAAAAGATTTCTTATTTTTTAGAGTTTTTATGATTTTTAATATTTCTTTAGGAGTAGTTTGACACAAATAGAATGAGTTTTCGACGTTATTGGCTGTGTGTTTTGATTGTGTTTGGGGTTGTTGTAGTTGGGAGCTTCCTACGGAGGTGAAAAATTCATTAAACGTGTTTGCAATTAACTGTGGATTATTTATATTTTTGTTGTTTATATTTAATTCTATATTGTTTCTATTTTTACATGATTTTTTATTTGTTACATTATGAATTATATGCCACATGGAACGTGTTTTATTGGATGCGTTTTTGAATAAACGCGCATTTGTAATTTTTTTCGATTTGTTTATTGCTTTTTTTAGTATATTACAGTATCTTTTATAGTAGTTTAGATATGTTATATTCTTGGTTTTTGTGGCTAATGTTCTTAAAAATCGCTTGTTTCTACAGGATATTTTTAGAGCGGGTGTTAAATATGTTCTGCTTTTGTTACATTGGTAGTGAACTTTTAAAACTTTTTTGGGTATGTGTTTATCTAGAGCATGTTGTAAATATTTCTGGAAAATGTTGTAATTGTCGTTTATGTTATTTGCTTTTAAAATAATAGTGTTCCAATTTAAATTCGATATTTCAGATTTAAATGCTGACATATTTCTTTCACTGAATATTCTTTTTTGTGATATAAAATGAGTGGTAGGATTTGTTGGTGTAGGAATACTTAGTATTATGCCATTATGGTCTGAAAATCCCAATTCCTTTACTTCAACGCCCGAGTGAGATTTAAAATTAACAAATATAAGATCTAGGCATGACGAGCTCGTGGCGGTTGTTCTTGTGGGATCTTTTACTAATTGATGAAAATTATATGTAAGCATTATATTCTTGAGTGTTGTTTTACCGTAGTTGTTTGTTAAAAAATTTACGTTAAAATCACCTCCAATGATTATGTTTTTAGTACTATCTTTTACAGACAGTAACCTCAAAAGTTCATTCAAGCGACTATAGAAAACTTCAACATCCCTTTTACTGTTAGGCCAGTATAAAGTAACAATTATTAGCCTCTGTTTTATTAACTCTATTGCACATACTTCAAATATTTTTTCTATCGACAATTTACTTATATCTGACCTATCTATATATTCTAAATTATTTTTAATGAATGTACAAACTCCACCTCCTTCATAGTTATCTCGGTTGAAATATGATCCTATTATATAGTTATTTAAATATATTAAATTAATCTTTTCTTTGCTAAGCCATGTTTCTGATATACATATTATATTTATATCTTTATTATCCTGTACAAAATCTTCAAGAAGATGTAGCTTATTATTAATACTTTGTATATTTTGGAAGAGAATACGAAAGTTATTCTCGAAATGTATTTTGACGATTTTTAGAGCCTACTTCAGCGGCAATTTGTTGACGTGTTGGTGATTCGTGAGATTTCTGTCGATGCTGCTGTTGTGGCGCTGTACACTCCTTTGGAAAGTTGAGTTCTCCAACGGCTGATTTAATTATCTGTGTTACTGGTTCTTGTCGTTGGTCTCTTACTATTAATTTATTATTTCTAATTACGGCATAATACCCATTTTTTCTTGCAGAAAGTAATGCTTGTATGAGTTCTTTTCTTTCCTGTATCTCAGACTTGGTGAGGTATTGTGTCACATTTAATCCAGTGTTTTTAAAATATGATGAATTTGCCATTATATATTTCTTCATTCTTTTACTCATTAATTCAATTCTTATTGGTCTTATGTTGCCTTTATTTCCTATGAAAGATATTTCTTCTATATACCCCTTCATATTGATATTTAAAATTTCGTAGAATATATTTTCAATTCTTTCCGTAATTTGATCTTCAGTTTCTCTATATAGTTCTTGTAAGCCGTGGAGGACAATTATTTTATCAAGATTTTCCTTGGTTTCAGTGCTGTTGAGGACTTTTTTTCCGCTAGTTTTCGTATTAAGTTGGTCAATTTCGATTTGCAATGCCGAACATTTTTCTTCCAATTTGCCTATTTTCAAGTTTAAAGATTGAATATCTTCTTTCATCTTATTCTGTTCCTTTGTAAAGTTTTGTGTGTAGTTTTTAAAGTCCTGTCTAAATCCGGATAATACTTGATCCATTTGATTTTGTAAGAATGCTTTGATAGATGAAATAATTGTTTTATTATTTTCTTCTAATATTTTAGTCAGTTTTTGCATAGATATTTTTTCACCTTCGTCCAGAGTCTGGTCCGTGTAGTCTGGTGTTTTCTGCTTACGGGTTTCCGAGGTTTCAAATAATAATGTATCGCCTGGAAGCGATACGTTCGAATCGTCGGACTGAAAAGAGCTTTCGCGGCGGCAGTGGGTCTTTCTCAATGTTATATTGCTATCCTCCTGATCCAATATTCTAAAATTTTTTTCAGAAGTTTGCGACGAATGTGGTCTTACTGGCGTATTCGTATTATCATTTTTTCGACTCTTCGCTCGGCATAGGGGACATATCCACGAGGCTTTATGTTCTTTTGTCATTGTACTATAGAATCTAGTATCTGATACGTTTGCACACTCCAAATCGTACTGTTCTGTGCATTTGGAACAGGTCAGAAATCTCCTATCTATTATTTTATTTCGACATCCAGCGCACTGTCTCTCCATCTTGTGGTGAACAGCGGAAGCTGTTCAAATATCGCGTTTTCTGTCGAAATGTTCGTGTAGATAAAAGTTCTTGATAATTTCTGTAGATGTCGTGCTGTCGTTTATTCAATTATTCAGTAGTTATATTATACACCATCTAGCGGTGACTAAAGGTATCTTTGAGCAATAAGTCAAGTAGTAATGGTTTAGGGTGTAGTGTTCTAGTTTTCCAGTAGGTGGTTTCCTGCGTTATTGTGTTGTTTGTTCTATTGATGAATCATAAGCAAAAAAATTTAAGGTTATTATTTCAATCAATAGTACTATACCTCTAATTACAATCCAAATTTCTTGTTATATATGTTTGCCAGATTTCACTTTTTATTTTCCGCCAGTCACTTGTAATTATTTTTACGCACTTTTCGTATTATTATGTAATCAATAAACTGCTTCGGTTATCATTTAATATTATTCAAAAACAGAATTTCTTCGCGAAATAACATTCGTACGAATGGTATTTAACACTTTCTTTCCAATTACTATAAAATATTGAACTTTACTGTGGTTTTATTACTTTTATTTAGGAAAAAATCTGAGAGGTGTTGTTTACGTGACTACTAGCGCCGAGCCGCACGTGACTACTACTATTTTAAGCTCCAATAAGTAATTAGTTAGATACACATTTAAAAGGCTCATTTGCACCAGTTATAAAATATGTTAAATACAGGATTGCTAATTGCTAGTACGTTGATTGAGGTAAAGTGAATGACCTTTACGCATTGTCTTGGCCAAAGAAGTCGATTGGTTTATTCTAAAATTAACTTACGTGTTGGACCGTGAGAGGGCGCCGTCTCCACCGCTGGACAGTCGCGCAGCTGAAGGCGGAGGGAGCACCGCACTACCGTTGCGAGAACCAACTGAAAAAAAAAATTTTGTTTATACTCGTCTTCAAAAAAAAGGATGTTCTCAATTAGACTGATTTTTTTGTTGTATGTTACCACATTAGATTTGATTTTTTTTTGTTTCGATAGGTGTGTACTTCCGAGTTGGTCCCATTGTCATCATATTGAAGTCGTTTTTTTTTCTTTAAATGCTGTTATTATAGCACTTATAATAGTGGCCTCGTCTCCTGATGGAAGCGAAGGCGCTGCAGCAATGGACATATAACCAATTATGTTCATATTTAATTAGATTTATCAACACAACATATAGCAGCCATCTCTACAAACATGATTAAAGTAGATACCTACCTATCTAATCTACCTACAATACAATAAGGTAGCGGTTTAGTGAGAACTGTCTTTTCTAACATTTGCAAATGGTTTTAACAAAAATATATTATAAAAATAAATAAATTTTAAAATCATGTATTTTTCATATTTTCAAACACATGAAATACGAGTAGAAACACGTGTAGGTGTTAAGTACCTTCTAATACACGTGTTTCTATGTTTACGACATTAATAGAAACCGTAACGAAATATTCCATATTATAGCCGTAGTGATGCAATAATGACTCAGAGTGACTGTAGCCCCGTCGGATGCGTAAAATAATAATATGAAAGGGTAGCTTAAGTATGTAGTATCTTATAATTTCAGAAATTGTATCAATTGGTACCTACTTTCTAGGATAACGATCGCATAATGTGAAGGCATATTAGGGGAAACTGGGAACAAAAGTAACGGCGGGACGAAAGTAACAAATGCTCTCTAGATTTATCCAATGGGCGAAAGGTCGCTTTGCCGCCTTCAGGTGATAAAGCGACCTTTTTTACCCGGTCTCCCTACTTTGTTTTCGACGTAACTCACCTCGTATTTGGTCAATGGGAGACTGGCTTGTACCTGATGACCCGCTACCGGCAGACGTCACCGATACTACAGACAATAATTTACACTTAATTAAATAAATTAATACTATACTCGACAGTAAGTTCTTGTTTTATGGATGAGGTATGTATTGAGATAATTGAAGGAACAGACTTGTTTCTGTGAAAAGTGGAAATATTTAGTCTGAGTGTGTCAGGAATGATGAGCGGGGATTTTGCGGAGAAGTGTATCTACGCAGGCCCCTCTTCTCCACTGGGCACTATGGGCACGTGCCCAGGGCCCCGTGATCGAATGGGGCCCCCTAGTTCCTGCCAGATTACCAAATTATAGACAATATTTAGGTCATAAGGGCCTCATGATCCTAATGTGTCCAGGGCCTCAAATAGTTTAAAGACGGTCCTGATCTTAGATAAGAGGAAAGTGTATCTTAGAGGAATGCCTCGAAGATACACTTTCCTCGTAGATACACTTTTGAGAAATCCCCGCTTTTGTTCCTGTAAGATACACTGGGCAAGTACCTACATCAAAACAGAAGAGTATTAAGGCAAATTTTGTAAATTAAAATCGCGCTCGTTTTTTTTTTCTAAATGACTACGATGATGGCCAAGGCGGCCTTGTCATCATCACCGGGCTGCGGCGGGAGCAGAAGGCTCACCTCAACCCTAGATGATCGCGCTCGGGGATCGCGGTCTATAATATTCTATGCAAAGTCTAGATAAATTTGCACGTGGGTTGTGAGATTTGCTACACAACTATTTATACTTAAATATCTAAAACAATTGCATCACAGATGGTTTTGATAAACTCTGACATGAACAACTGTTAGTTCTAGTTATAAATGTGTTGTGGTAGTGGTATGGTTATGTAAAAATTGCGTGTAGATGTTTATATAGCGACATCTATCTCCACGTCGCCGCAACATAGAATCCTGCAATGCCCAAGCCAAGTTTTCATCACCACTCAGCACACGACAAACCTCGGACTGCGGCCCCCGAGCACGATCACGTTCCTCGGAGGACGCTCTTTCACTTTTCGTACGGACAGCTTTGTTCCTTCTACACATAGGTACTTAACAAACTTCTCTTCGTTGGAACTTGGCTGACACGCTCCCGTGTGTCTAAATACTTACGTAGCTACACGTGTAGATTTCGAGTCGGCAATCATTGAATGTGTATGACAGGTTTGCATGCAAGTAATATTTTTCACATTTTTTGCTGTCAAATAGGTAACATGAGCTTATTGTCAACGAGATTACCTACTTACTACGTGTGTAGGTACGTATATATTTTCTTAAATATTGTAAAAACTGTGATAAGATAAAAGGTAAGAACTGTAGGTACTTACTGAGATATAATTAGTTGTAATCAGATTTGCGTACGTAGGTATTTAGGTAGTTGATAATATTAGGTATACTAGGTCAATTTGCAATACCTACTCCATAAAAGTATTTAAATGATATAAAATTTCATCATATATTATAATACGGATGATGACAAGGTATGAAAATGAAGAAAATAATTAGTCCGTCTCTTAGATAATAAAAAAATATAAGACCCGTATTTTTTGTTTTGTCGAAATAACAAGAAAATACTTAGATATAGCGCATTAAAGTTACGGAGTGGGGGCTAACTACGTCACGTTAGAGTATATTTTGTACTCTAACGTGACGTCATGTGACATTTAAAATCAATGTATCTTCGTAAGTTTTTGAACAAGAGGCAAAATAAAAAATACGTATTCAATATTTTTCATTAATCTATCTGATGGACATTAAATTATTTTTTAGTCACCATCCCAATACGGATGATGACAAGGTATGAAAATGAAGAAAATAATTAGTCCGTCTCTTAGATAATAAAAAAATATAAGACCCGTATTTTTTGTTTTGTCGAAATAACAAGAAAATACTTAGATATAGCGCATTAAAGTTACGGAGTGGGGGCTAACTACTTACGTCACGTTAGAGTATATTTTGTACTCTAACGTGACGTCAAGTGACATTTAAAATCAATGTATCTTCGTAAGTTTTTGAACAAGAGGCAAAATAAAAAATACGTATCCAATATTTTTCATTAATCTATCTGATGGACATTAAATTATTTTTTAGTCATCATCCCAATTGTATTTAAATATTTATTAATCTGTGCTATAGGTTCATTTTCGTACATAAATAATCAATTACCTCTTTCCTGTTGTTTTATCCTCGCTTGTGCGCGTTGCAACTCCTTGGTCCACGCACTTGTCTCAGACAGTCCTTGGTCGCCGCATAGTTTCACAATTAATTTCAAACCTATACAACAAAACCATTCATTAGAACGTCTCCACTCCCCATCATTGGAACGATATCATTGGTAATTTTATGTGAGCTTCCCGCAGCCTTCTTTGGAAACGCTTCCTTGGATTATCAACGATTACCTAAAACATGGAATATTGATGTATTCATTTCTACACAGTATTCAGTGTCCCGTACCAAGAGCCCTGCGTGTCTGCGTAAATGTATTCCTGACTGTAAAAAGGGTAGATGTAAAAACGACATTTTGTAACAAAAAAATACCCGACTGCACCACTGCATGTCTTTATCCCGTGGGACTTTTAGGATAAAATGTATCCTATGACACTCCCGTAATCAAGACAAATCTAACGATACCTCATACATCAAAATCCATCAAGCCGCTTAGGCTACAGGAGGTCACAAAGGAACAGACATACATACATACTTACATACACTCCAACAACATTACCCTCCCTCTTTGGCAGTCGGGTAAAAAGGTAAGTGGTCCGATCCTACGTAGGTAGTATACCGTACCGTAAGGTATCCTTCGAGGCAAATATAAGTAGGCTATATGTAGAGATGAGACAGATGGACTTCCCTTGCAATACGTTGCAATAGTAGGCAAGTTGTTATGTATCAAGTCACGTGAGATGAGAATCAAGAATACCTAACCTAAAAGAAATGGTGACTTTATCAATCATATTAAACAGGTGATCAGATTTTAGAACTTAATCTTAACTATCTTAACTAATATTATAAAGCTGAAGAGTTTGTTTGTTTGAACGCGCTAATTTCAGGAACTACTGGTCCGAATTAAAAAAATCTTTTTGTGTTGAATAGACCATTTATCGAGGAAGGCTTTAGGCTATATAACATCACGCTGCAACTATTAGGAGCGAATAAATAATGGAAAATGTAAAAAAAACGGGGAAAAAATAACTATTCCACGCGGACGACGTCGCGAGCACAGCTAGTGTATAATATCGAGATTACATACATTGCACATTGTCAGGGAATCTTGCGTTCATTTTCTTGTAGAGCGTGAGCGCCTCCTGGTAGCGGCCGCTGGAGCGAAGACACTCGCCCATCAGCAAGCCCCACCGCGGCTGAAATATACGAACAGATAGTGGAACTCTTTCCTGGATTCCTTGTTCCCGAGGGCCAGGGATAATCTTCTAGCGGGTTTTGATGGGTGAGCTAAACACGCTCTATCGTAAACCTCAGTCGCTTAACAACAGACTATAGTTCATTCGCGTTAAGAAAATAGTGACTCATCACCGACTGCCGGCCAAGCCACACCCCCTAGCCAATTAAAACGCTAGAAATTATAATTTCTAGCGTTAGCCACACCCCCTAGCCAATTAAAACGTGTGTGGCTTGGCCGGCAGTCGGTGATGAGTCACTATTTTCTTAACGCGAATGAACTATAGTTAAGGTCAAGCGCTATGTAACGAATAAAAAAAACAATTCCAACGGTTGTTTCGGTTAAGGCTACTTTTTTTGTCTTGAAGAATGAGGGAGACTGTAAATTTAGAACTAGAAGGAAGGAGATGTCCAATACATCCGATCCATCACAGACCATGGATGTGTGCTCTCTCTATTATTTTCCCAAGCATGTAAGTGCAAATTATGGCGTAGGTAGGCATGTGTCTCGGGCCTGCAATCAGCCAGTAGCTATTTGCGTGTAGTAGGTATCTTTAGATTGGCCCGATGTTGATGAATGTTGTAAACAGTTGTGATGTAATGTAGGTAATATTTACAGTAAAACTGATTCGACCTACGAAGTGTTTTTATTACCGTGCGGTATTCTATAGACCTCTGCTACATTTTGAGCGTAGAGATAATGTTGAGAGAGAGAAAAAAAAAGTAGGTAAACCATAATTTGAGACTAGGTGAAATATCTCGACTATGAATTTTTGGGAGATATTTTGGGATTTGATTACATTCTGCGACTACGTGTAGGTAGTCGTGTAATAGTAGTAGGTGACATTTAGAGGCTAGGGGACATTTTGAGACTAGGGGGTATTTTGCGACTAGAGACGATAAGGGGACATTTTGCGACTAGGAGACATTATGCCAAATGATCGTTCTGAAGCCCCTGTCCGGGCAGGCGCTACGCACGTTACCAGTGGTCGCGGTGTACACCGCGGCCTTATACTGAGAGGAGATCATTTTGTTACCTACTTTAGATTTCTTAAGCTGCTTCTAATGATGTATCATCATCCTCTTAGCGTTGTCCCGGTTTGTGCCTCTAGGCCCAGGGTCCGCTTTGACCACGATCCTAGATTAACGAGTCTGGTTATTACATTGAAGCGACTGCCATCTGACCTTCGTAACCCTCAGAAAGGGGAACCAGACAAATTTGGATCATGGTTCTTTTAATGATGTATAATATTTTTTATTTTGTGTGAAATGTATTATATTGTATGTATAGGTACGTTGGTGGGCTGCAGACGCGCGGCGCGCGCGTAGTGCTGCAGCGCGCGGTCGGGCGGCGCGCTGCCCGCCAGCCACGCCAGCGCCGCCGTGTCGCACGGCCACACCGCCTCCACCTGCACACAGTACGGTCTATGTATGGCTAGTCGCTTGACTTTTTTTATAAATAAGCTAGCTGTGCCGGTGGCGTCGCACGCGTGGATATCGGGCTTCAAAAATAACGGACTTCCATAAAATGGTAGCTCTAGCAATACATTGGTGAAAACCGCATCCAATTCTATGCAGTAGTTTTTGCGTGATGCGCATTCAAACATACAGATACCCAACACTTCCCTTCACTGATCTGCTTCTATTGATTGTAGCCTGTAACCTGCCCAGGAGTATGAAGAACAATTGTACCAAGTTTCGTTAAAATCCGTTCAGTAGTTTTTGTTTCTTTAGCGAACATACAGACAGACAGACAGACGGACAGACAGACAGACAAAATTTTTACTGATTGCATTTTTGGCATCAGTATCGATCACTAATCATCCCCTGATAGTTATTTTGAAAATATATTCAATGTACAGAATTGAACTCTACAGATTTATTATAAGTAAGTATAGATAGAAGATATCAGACAACATCAATACATTGATCCATATTAGCAGTTTGACTATCGAGCCATAGATAGAATATTGCCTTAATAAATAGGTGCAACCACGGCTTCGCTGCGGCCATAATATCTACCTTACAAAGCCAGGTAGAAACGCAGGGATTTAATTTGGGTGGGACCTCAAATAATCTTAGCTAATTTAATGAAAAAAATGAATTCGTCTAGATAACAGCGTCTCCTTCGGGACATATACGGAAGACCAGCGTCACGGCATTTTTTAACGTCGCGGCATTTTGTCCTTTTCGGTGACATTTTATTGTGTTTGTAATTATTGTGTTAGTCTAAGATTCAATGTATGACACTAAATAAACGTCTTTCTATCATTAAATAAGTTCACTAAAAGCAATCTTACATCTTGATAGTGATGCTTAGCAGTTTGTGTATCTCCCATCTCACTGTGCAGCTGTGCAAGCGCGCAGGTCACCCCGACGTCCCAGGTGCCTATCATGCTATACCTGTAAACGAAATAGTACTTAGAAAAATAAGTTACAAATTGTACAAATTTAGGTGTTCATATGCAGTATTGACAATGCGGGGATGCCCGCTTGAGCAGTAGGTACTTAGTCGAAAGGGAGCCACTCAATTAAAACTTAATTAACGCGCTACGCTGCCTGATGCGTGGCAGTACGTGATTAACACCTTCTTATAAATGCGTGCCTTACTTAAAATAAACTTATTAATTTTGTGCTCTGATTTTTTTAGAGCACTGAAAATTTGAATCATCTGTCATTATCAGCCTGCAAACGTCCACTGCTGGGCATAGCCCAATGACAGGTTAGGTTTTATTTGTACCGAGGTACAAACGCTGCTGCCCGTTTCCAGATATTCCCTTAACAGTCTTCTACGACATTTACGCTAAGCCGCTCCCTTACATCCTGTAGAAACAGACATGTCCCTACGAAAAGTGGAAGTACTTCCGCCGAGCTAGGTGATCGGACTCAGGGACCACGGTCCGATGAACCACCTACTCAGTCGTGATGAAAACCTCGTATGTGAGTTGTAGGTCTTCCATAGAACTTGTATGGAGCGATTTCGTTTTGTATGGAGATTGCGTTCCGCGGATGTTCCAGCGCCATCTGTTGTTAGCTGGCGGAACTAGTACTTGTATATGGTAGTGACGCGGAGATAGTTGTAGCGATGTAGAGATAGGTGTCAATACAATTACATAATATAATGGTTGTTACCAATGGTCGGCGGCGGCGGGGTCCTCCGGGTTGTCGCGGGCGAGGCGCGCCAGGCCGGCGGCGGCCAGCGCGCGCAGCGTCCCGCCCGCGTTGGGCGCGCTGCGTATGCGCGTCCACCGCGCCTCGGCCGCTTCCGACCCGCTGGGATCGCCGCTTTTCTCCAGCGCTAAAGCTATTTTGTTGCACAAAATATATAGGACATAAGTGTTTTGTAAAGGGAGAAGGCAAAGCTCTCTTTCCTGATTATCCTCTGATATGCGGTAGCCCCCTTTAAAAAATGCGTTCAGAAGGAACCCTCTCGGAAATTCTAAGACGTTCATTCAAATTTGTCATTAATAATAATAATAATAATAAGCGCGCGCGTGCGTAATCAGCGTAGGAGATTATTTTGCCATTGTGTGGTATATATTGACACAGCTCATTTATGTAGATCAGAAAGAGACTTGGGCCTAGAACACTTCCCTGAGGAACGCCACATGTGATTTGAAGAGGAGAGCTAACATGGTCACCTATTTTGACAGTTTGGTGCCTATTAGTGAGAAAGCTTTCGAATAATTTCAAGGGTAATCCACGTATTCCAATATGCTCAAGTTTCTTGAGAAGCAGCTTTATAGACACCGTGTCGAAAGCCTTCGCTAAGTCCAGGAAGACTCCCACACATCTATGACCTCTATCTAAATTATCAACAATATTATTAGTAAGTGTTATAATTGCATCCTCTGTTGATTTTTTTGGCTGAAAGCCAAATTGTGTGTCAGAGATAATATTGTATTCTTTTAGGAAATTCATTAAACGTTTATTGATAATTTTTTCCAAGAGTTTAGAAAAGACACTCAAGACAGAGATCGGGCGGTAGTTTTCTACACTTTCTCTACTCCCCCCTTTGTGCACTGGATGTACTATAGAGCGTTTAAAACCATCGGGAAAAGTGCCAGTGTTCAAACATAAGTTATAAATGTGCGTGAGAATTGGTGTTATGGTCTCCCTAACACGTTTCACGAAGGCAACCGAAATATTGTCCCAACCCGTGCTAGAGTCATTTTTCAGACTAAGAATCAGTGAACTAACTTCACTATTATCAGTTTCTAATAGCACGAATGATTTTAAATTTGGTGTACTTATAATTTCGCAATCTGATGGATTTTTACTGTTGAAGGTAATTTTGTCAGCTAGTTTTTGGCCAATACTAGTAAAATATTCGTTTATGTGGTTCACAGCCGTTAATGGATCAGTTTGATTAACTCTTATTAGTTCTTCAGCTGGATTTTTGGTTATAGTGGTGTTGGTGAATTTTTTAATGAGTTTCCATGTCTCCTTAGGATTTTTGCATTTGTCAATAGCAGAGCTTTCATAATCTTCTTTGACCTTTTTAATCAGGTTATTACAAAAATTCCTATATCGTCGATAAGTGGTCAAGAGGATTTCATTGGTTGGTGATGCTTTTGATTTTTTGTGGAGGGTATCACGGTGGATAATACATTTCAATAAACCTGGTGTGAGCCAAGGTTTCAGAAGATACTTCCTGTTGGGAATCTTTCGGGATATTGTATTTGAAGCTAGATTTGTCTTTATTATATTTATTAAGGCGTTTGTGGCTGTATTAGGATCAGGCAACCGAAGAATACTGCTCAAGTCCTCACCATTGAAGTCCATAGCAGCGTTTTCAAGGTTAGTTACTTTTTTGTATACTAGAACAGGGTCTCTTTTCTTTGAGTGTACCAGGTTCAGGAATACTGGTAGGTGGTCAGTTATGTGAGTATTTATGACAAAGACTTGTGCTTTACGATCTGTTTTAAGATTAATGTGGTCCAGACAATTCGCTTCACGTGTAGGAATGACATGGGCTGTGTTTACGACCAGTTAGTACAATCATCTTTTAGTAGATGGCGCGGAATAACAATAACATCGCGTGCTGTCATTTTATGACATACTAATTCTGAACAGTGCATAGGTACATCGCATAGATGGCGATGTACCTAGTTACACCGCGATGTCGTTGTTGTTTCCCGTCTATATATAAGGTCACCGGCATTTTCATTAGGCAGTTCAAAAATTACCTCGGAAGAAAGATCACCAGTGAAAGTAGTAGTTCAACAGTGCAATAAAAGTATCTTCAAGTAAAAAGTGTTTTAGTTCAGTTCAGTGCGAAAGTCATCGACCAGCCAGGACAGTACGCCAGTACTAAACAGGCTGGGAGAAGGCCATTTTCAGCAAGGAGGTTAGGCTCTTCGAATATGAAGTCAAATTAGGGTTATTACAAAATAAATAGTTGTATTGAATTAAAGTTACAGTTAGGTAATAATCCTGGTAAGTTCAGCCTCCTCACAAACTCGTATGGGGGGCTGTTCTTCTTTTATTCTTATGTAGACCTTGCCGTAGGAGGTCCAGGTAGACACTATCTTCCGGTTCTTCAATAGGTTTCTTGTCAGGTAGAATATACGCCGCGCCTTAGTTGTTAAGGCCTCAGAGAGAAACACCACTTTACTAGGGCCGGGGATGTTCAGGGCCACTGTGTTAAGGGGGGGTTGATTGGATTGTCGCTTTTCCTTATTAAACCTTTTATAGCTCTGGACCAGATCCTCCTTTCTGGCGGTTGAGGTGAAGTTAACCACTATAGAGTCTGATTTCGTTCTAAAGACGTCTCGTATCTCAATATCTTGGATCAGGGATGCGGAACCGATAGTAGTACCGAGTTTCTTGATGGTGGAGGACAAAAACTGTCTGTCTTCAAGATCCGATTTTGGTACGTTTCGCAGCTCGATAGACGTGGCCTTTGAATCTTTCTCCAGGGTGTCGATTTTATATTCTAGCGTTTTTATGTGTGATTTTAGACCTTGATTATCTTTCTCCACTGACTCGAGTTTGTTTACAAGAGCGTCGTATTGGGTGGCCATAAAATCCACCGATTTCCTTATCTCCGAATTCTGTTCAATAAGGGTGCTTATTAAGGAGTTTAGCTCTGTAAATTTAGCCTCTTGATAGGAGTGTTGTACATCAAACATATGTTTTAATTTACTTAAGGATATATCCGGGCTACCCGGTGATTCGGTCAGCTTGCGTTTAGCCCTTTTCGTGATATTTAGTATACTTTCATGTTTTGTTCCAGTCGATGTTAGATTCAAATCAGAGTCTGAGCCATAGAAAGGAGGAGAATGCTCAACTGTGATGTTAGACACCGATTCACCACACTGCGGAGGCGTACGCTGTACATTGGGCATAACTATTAATTAGTTAACTCGCTGTAGGCCTAAATGCAGCGCAATTGCCGACGGCAATCGTAACGTTCACGGGGTGGAGCCTACACAAATGCAACCGTGCTCAGCGGGAGGCGTTCAATGCACGGAAGAACTGTCAGATGTGTAGTCTTCTCGCTCTTTAGGAGGCGGGGGCCGGCGCGAGCGCACGTCGTCCACACCCTGTGGGAGGCGTCGGGGGTATTGTAAACAGTGAGGATAATACCTGTTTCGCTCGCACAGGTGTATGTCTCACTCAAGCGCCGCTCCGCTATCGCCAGAGGTTTCTGCACTCCTGGTAGCTTCACCGAATTAACACTTAGCATTTACCGAGTTAAATTTTAAAAAATAAATAAAATAAGGATTATTTAGGGAAACGTCTGATCTCCTCAGAGGTCCGGGCGGAAGAGGACTCATTAGTTGTCAGTACAAGATCTCTCTCGGAAATTATAGATACACTAGTCCAGTGACTGTACTGTGGCTGCGGTCAGCAGCGTGCCACCCGGCGGGCGAGTCCGCCTCGCTCAGCGACCGCGCCTCATAGGTCAGCAGCACAAGGTCTCACCCAGGTCGTGCATAGCCACCAGGTCGGCGGGGTCCAGGTGGCTGGCGGCGGCCAGCTGCGCGGCGGCCGCGCGCCAGCCGGCGGGCGAGTCCGCCTCGCGCGCCGCCGCCAGCGCCGCCGTCACGCGCGCGCTGCACGAGTACGGGTCGTCGCGCGACGCCGCCTCGCTCAGCGTCCGCGCCTCCGACAGGTTGCCCAGCTGGAGAGCATCAACACTTTGTTATAACCTCTTTAACGGCGCTTTAAAGGTCAAAGTTCGGGTGGGTGATCAATAACAACCATGTTATTTTTATATTACTATATGACTGGAAATGACTTACTTAATAATTTCCTAATTATTAACTTTGGTAAGTAGGTACTTATATGATTGGTGCGCTTTAAAGGGGAGGCGGGATGTGGCCTTGACGTGAGCAGCTGCATTTGCGCGCTTAGTAAGAGATAAATATAGTAGTCCCCGCCAGTGCGGGTCAGTTACTACAGGCTACAGTAGTAGTCACCGCTAGCGCGAGGAAGGCGGCGTCGGCGTTGGCCTCGGCGCGCAGCACGCGGTCGGCGGGGTGCGCGCGCGCCACGGCGCGGAGGCGCGCGAGCAGGCGCGCGCCGGCGGCGGCTACAGTAGGTAGCTACAGGCTACAGTAGTAGTCACCGCTAGCGCGAGGAAGGCGGCGTCGGCGTTGGCCTCGGCGCGCAGCACGCGGTCGGCGGGGTGCGCGCGCGCCACGGCGCGGAGGCGCGCGAGCAGGCGCGCGCCGGCGGCGGCTACAGTAGGTAGCTACAGGCTACAGTAGTAGTCACCGCTAGCGCGAGGAAGGCGGCGTCGGCGTTGGCCTCGGCGCGCAGCACGCGGTCGGCGGGGTGCGCGCGCGCCACGGCGCGGAGGCGCGCGAGCAGGCGCGCGCCGGCGGCGGCTACAGTAGGTAGCTACAGGCTACAGTAGTAGTCACCGCTAGCGCGAGGAAGGCGGCGTCGGCGTTGGCCTCGGCGCGCAGCACGCGGTCGGCGGGGTGCGCGCGCGCCACGGCGCGGAGGCGCGCGAGCAGGCGCGCGCCGGCGGCGGCTACAGTAGGTAGCTACAGGCTACAGTAGTAGTCACCGCTAGCGCGAGGAAGGCGGCGTCGGCGTTGGCCTCGGCGCGCAGCACGCGGTCGGCGGGGTGCGCGCGCGCCACGGCGCGGAGGCGCGCGAGCAGGCGCGCGCCGGCGGCGGCTACAGTAGGTAGCTACAGGCTACAGTAGTAGTCACCGCTAGCGCGAGGAAGGCGGCGTCGGCGTTGGCCTCGGCGCGCAGCACGCGGTCGGCGGGGTGCGCGCGCGCCACGGCGCGGAGGCGCGCGAGCAGGCGCGCGCCGGCGGCGGCTACAGTAGGTAGCTACAGGCTACAGTAGTAGTCACCGCTAGCGCGAGGAAGGCGGCGTCGGCGTTGGCCTCGGCGCGCAGCACGCGGTCGGCGGGGTGCGCGCGCGCCACGGCGCGGAGGCGCGCGAGCAGGCGCGCGCCGGCGGCGGCTACAGTAGGTAGCTACAGGCTACAGTAGTAGTCACCGCTAGCGCGAGGAAGGCGGCGTCGGCGTTGGCCTCGGCGCGCAGCACGCGGTCGGCGGGGTGCGCGCGCGCCACGGCGCGGAGGCGCGCGAGCAGGCGCGCGCCGGCGGCGGCTACAGTAGGTAGCTACAGGCTACAGTAGTAGTCACCGCTAGCGCGAGGAAGGCGGCGTCGGCGTTGGCCTCGGCGCGCAGCACGCGGTCGGCGGGGTGCGCGCGCGCCACGGCGCGGAGGCGCGCGAGCAGGCGCGCGCCGGCGGCGGCTACAGTAGGTAGCTACAGGCTACAGTAGTAGTCACCGCTAGCGCGAGGAAGGCGGCGTCGGCGTTGGCCTCGGCGCGCAGCACGCGGTCGGCGGGGTGCGCGCGCGCCACGGCGCGGAGGCGCGCGAGCAGGCGCGCGCCGGCGGCGGCGGGGCGGGGCGTGCGCGCGGCCCGCAGCGCCGCCAGCGCGCCGCCCAGCTCCAGCCGCGCGCCCGCGCCGCCGCCGCTGTACCCGCGCAGCGCCTCCACGCACCACGACATGCCTCTGCCACCATAATAACTATTAAAACCCTGCCGGGCTTTACACAAATCCGTTCGAAGATCTCAAAAAAAATTAAATCAAACAAAATAAAAATAAAGTAGAATACAGTAAGTGCCTAATTGGCCATTTTACAGTACATGAGGACACAAGAATGAAACAAAACAAAAGAAAAAGAAAACATTCAAAAAAATTTAAAATAATGGAACAAAATAATTGCTGGTATATAACTGGCGCCCAACGTGTGGTTGCATTACGGCCTATTCGGAATGGTATCGAGCGCGGCGGCGGCGAGCGCTAAGCCGTTTCCACTCCAGATCATACTGCATCACACACATACAATACATATACGTACCCGGAGTCGTCGTCCCTCGAGGCGGGGCGCACGAGCGCGGCGGCGGCGAGCGCCAGGCAGCGCTCGGCGTCGGCGGCGGCGCGGCGGGACCACCGCGACAGCCGGTCGCCACGGACCACATCGCGCACTACGCACTCGTATGCGTCGTTCTCCTTTAAGAACAAAAAATACCGTTAAACCTCATAGCTCGGTTATAATGTAATGTAAATAAGTACGTATCTTCAACACATACGAGCTCGGTACATTAAATAAAATGAATAATAAATAATAATCCATGACATGCCACGCTAGGCCACACAGCGCCATCTAGTCCCATGCCCCCTAGTTCATGCACACAAATATTTGTACTGTGCAGGGATATATTATTGGAAATATTTACATCGTCTATGGTGATATCCTGGTGGCACGACGGTGGTTCTACGTCCAGCATGGCATGGAACGCAGCCTTGCCCCCTTCCGGGTCACTTAGAGCTACAGAGCATAGCACGAGGTGCAATCCTAGAAAAGAAACAGTAGTGATAGGTACCTATTCTATATTATAGTAGGTATTGTATTTCATTATTTCACATATAGAATTCAATTTAATAAATTCTTCAATAATAAAATTGGTCGACGACTCCGGGTAGGTATGTGTAGTGCGATGTAATCTGGTGAGATAATGGCTTTGCGCTCGCCGCCGCCGCGCTCGTTACTATTCCAAATAGGCCGTAATGCAATCACACGTTGGGCGCCAGTTACACCGCCAATTTAATAAATTATTAAAAAATAAGGGTGCCCCTGGCATTGTAGAGTTTATGAGCGGCGGTAAACGTTTAACATCAGATGGGCCGCTTGCTCGTCTGCCACCCACAGCAATAAAAAAAAATAGTTACCTGTTTGAAAATCTCCTTGTTCGTGCATAATGTGCTGGAAATTCGTAACAGCGTCACGGAACTTGCCCATCCGAACGAGCAGCAGACCAATATTGTGCATCACTTTCATCCTACAAATTAAACGAATATCATTTTTATATTCCAATAATAATTGAACACATTTACCTACAGAAGATTACCGGTATCGCTAGTAGAGTAGGTAGGTACCTTAAATCTTTCTCTGCTGTTGGCGTTTGGTCCAGAGCCATCCTATATAGCTTCAAAGCCTTTGGGTGTTCACCCATTTTAAAATAAATGTTGCCCATATTCACCTAAAATAATACATTTACATTGAAAAGCTAACCAAACACATTCAAATAGTTACATAATCTAGAAAGTAGGTATTAGTGGATTGATCTACCTTGAGCCTGTTAGCATGCGGAAAAAGTTTATTCCTAGTCAGAAGCTGATATGTATTCAGAGCCTCTGTGTACATTTCATTTAAGGCATACTGCCCAGCTAAGTTGCAGAGAACCTGTCAATCAAAGTTTAGGTAAGTTTATAGTAAAGATAAATAAGATAGTTAGTTGTAATTGATTTTCAATATTAATGTCTACTGATTCACTTACAGCAAATGTAAGATCCAAATTATGAGTATCGCCAAGGTTGGCCTGCTCCTGCATCCGAATCAATTGTCGTTCCAATGCTGATGCTTCTTGAGCTTTTGCTAAAGCCTGAAATGAACAACTGGACAGTTTAAATATTGGCGCCCGACCAGGAAAACGACATAATATGATGCAATGCAAATAAGTAGGCCTACGCAAATGAATTTCGACGCTGAAGCTGAATATACATACTTTCGCTAGTAGATAACCTGTTCATTTACAACTCTTCGGTAAAGGATTTTCTAAAATCTTTTCTAAACAAAACAAAGTATCCAAGGTGTTGTGAATAAGGGGGATAGACTGCCAGGAAAACTCGAAAGTTATAGGTACATTGGAGCAGAGGCCCTATTTCAACAATCGAAAAGGGCCTTTGCTCCAAATGTAAAACACCTACTTGTCCCAAATCATACTCTCTCTTGACCGTGGACTCTTCCTCGGGGTCCGGCCGCGCGCTCAGCATGCACGACTCCTCGACTAGTGTCATTATTCGGGCCTCCATCTGCTTCACTTTGTCTTCGATGCTGTAATTAGATATTAAACATCATTACAGAATACACCGAGCCAAAGCGTGGTTCGGAGATGAGTAAACTTAGCAGCCTAGCGACCGCGCTAGCGCTAGTATAAAGCTAATATACCTAATGACACTAATCTGAGGGGAGATCTAACACTGAAGGTCTGATCATAAAGTTGTGGCGTCTTGGAAATAGTACTGCTCTTTTCCTCAGGCTCTTACTGGATTCAACTCGCGCGCTATCTGTGGAGCCACAGGTACTGACCCGCCCAGTGCCCATGCAGCCGTAGGTAATGTTCGCCGCTGCTAGAGTCCCTGTATGTTGCTGCCAACTGGCGACACAACGTACAAATATGAACTCCCATTCTGGAACATGTGAGTGCCGCATATCATGGCGACTAGACCGAAGGGGGCGTGAAGGTGCCTAATGCATTCTCCTCTAGAAAAAAAATGTACTGACCTGTCTTCTTTAGTTTCGTCGCGGGTAGGAGTGCGCGGCGCGGCGCTGGTGTAGCCGGCGGCGCGCACGGCCGTCACGGGCCGCGTGGCCGCCGTGCCCGCGCGGGAGCTGCCCCCGCGCACGCTCACGGTGCCCAGCCGAAACATCTGCTGGTACAACCAAGTTATAGCAGAGGTGATGTCTTATTATGCGGGGTAGTCTTAAACTAAAATATGAAAAGAATTCTTGACCATATACACTTTTAAATACTTTCATATGTGAATTTGAAATCGGTTAAGGACGACGCCAGCACTGCGTAGATACCTAACTCCCACAAAAATGCTCGTACCTACATACAAAATGTATGAGATTTATGTTGCAAATGCGAATTTCTCTTTAAAGTTCCAGATCGGAATCTTGAATCAATATTTGGAGATATTTAAATTCAAATTTAGGTTTAGAGCTAAGATTCTACAGCTGCTCGTTGACAGCGCAAAATACATACTCAAAAAATGCGCAGGCCCTGGCATAATAAGGCGGTGTAACTCAAATGACCCTACCTATCCAGGCACAATGCACATATCTATCTACGAGCGATACACATTCTGAAAAACTATGAAAACCGCTTGTAACAGTACCTACGTTTAGTACCTACTCACCCCAGTGCCCATGCGGCTAGGCACCTTCCTACCTATCCCGGCCGTCCTGAGCGTCTCCTGGAAGGCCTGGTCCTCTCGCAGGTTGCGCGTGTCCAGGGCGGGCGCGACGTCATTGAAGCCGGCGTACAGTTCGTCTTCCTCGTCCACGATCATAGCGGTGCGCGGCTTCGCGTCCGTGCCCACGCGAGACGCGCTGTAATAACGGGAACTCAACATGGTGACTAATACAAAAGGAATAGAAACGAAATGTGCGTTCTAATTTCTATGTTGTGACGCCGTAACCATGGCAACGATGAGAGGTTTTATTTAATAAGTTTTATGGCTCTGGGAACTGTGTTCTTTTTAGCCAATATAAAAATAATTTATCAAAATAAGCCGATATAAAGACGATAAGCCTTCTGCCTAAATTGTTAAACGGCTGCAGGTCGGGCGAATTTTATCTATCACAATTTCCCCATAACAGAAACTCCAAGTCTAACGATTTCTATAAATTGGACACTTTTAAGCGCTCTTTTTATCGTCAAAAACTATAATTGCAGCCACCTTCATTACATTTTAAGTTCTAAAGTTTAAGCTCTATTTGTATTTGTTAGATAGGGCGCACACAGGGAATAAGCACGTTGCAAATTCCTGCTTCTTTGGGTGTTTATGTAAACAAAACAAAGTATGGGTTTTTCAAAAGAAACATTTTGTCATTTGTAATGTGATGAAAGTGTGCTTCAACAAAATAGGTAAATTCTTTTTCTTCTTTCTAAGTTTATCTACAAAATTAAGTAGGTATTATATTATGTCATAATTATTCAATTGACATTATATGTGTACATGTACCTATGTACAACGCAAAGTTGTAATTAGTTGTGCAATAAAAATTCTAAGAACAAAGTTACATTCATTATTGTATTTGAGTGTTTACTTTATAATGACTTCAATGATTTCTCGTACCTATAGGTATCTAGATTTTCGCCAGAGTGGTATCAATTTTTTTGTTATAATATAACTTTACAACTTATTCTCTGCTGGCTGCAGGCAATAAATGATACAAATTTTTAATGTCAATATTTATTACATAATCACTATTTTATTACAATCAAAATCCATCGCGATTACGTCACTCCAATGAAACAGCAAAATTAAAACAACTGACTGGAAAACTGACATCACAATGTAAAATCACCAGCATTTCTTTAAAAAAAAAACCAGTGCTATTGGAAGACACTGACAACATGTAGATCACAAATGTTCGGTTACACACGAAATATACCAAAAATAAACTAAAGGCGGCAGTCTTGCGTTCTCTAGGATGGTCAGTGCCATTATTCAACATAGCGACGGCCATTTAAAGTATCCCGCACTATGTAAAATGTTTTTAACATTTTGTAGGAGATATGCATCTAAAATATTTTTGTGTATGTATTTAGTAATGTTTCGTAAAATAGACAAAAACATCTACAATGAACAGTGAAAAACTTAAAATGGACAAGTTATAGGCCTTGAGATCAAATACACACTTCTCACTTACGTGAAACGTAAAGCTGTTGCTAGTTTAAACAATAACTTCTAAGCTTTCTAACTCAGATAACAGAAAGACATTAAAAAAAAATCTTCTATAACCGTATATCTGTGCAATAAGAGACGTCAATAAATCAATTAAAAAAATATCATGCATATTCCCTATATACAACCATTCTCTTTTCTGTTTTTAAGCCATAATGGCGCTAGCGGACGCAAGACCGCCGCCACAAAGCTTAAAGTAATATTAAAAGTATGTATATAAAACAATACACATTTATAAAACAAAAGATTCTATCTTTACCAAACCCGCTCTTGTCTCGATAGTTCCGTTCTTAAAAACATTCAAAACATTGGGTATAAAAATAAACGTATTTCAAAATTTCTCGTCTCCTCGAAAGCAATAACAATGATCTTAATTTTATTTACAATACATTTCATGATTGTAGGCGTATGCTCATAAACTAGCTAGTCCTGAGAAATATTATTCGTGACCCTATACGACTAGTAAGAAATGCAAGTATTCATATTTTTGTACATTTTCACTTATCAATAAGATAACACCAGATAAAATTAATAGAAAAGACTCTATTAACGGGGATATGACTTAGATGTTAACATTCAATATTTATATTTAGTTGTTTCACATAATTTTATACACAAACTTCATGTAAGTTTTAGGACGCAGTACATATTTCTATAATGATGAAATTTCATTTGTACGTTTTGCTGTTCTCAGCGATGTCCACCAGTTACATGCAGGTATATTATTCATCATTTGCATAAATTAATTGGCTACAGATTCATGAAAGTGGAATGAATAGGTATATTGCCTGTATATTATCTCATATCTATATTTTTTCTTATTTGCCTAGTCATGACTACGCTTTAGGTTACAAAAAAATATGGCCACTCAGCCAAATCAGTACATTGTTATTTATTACAATAAGTATTGAATGAAATAACATTTTTGGTTTGAAATGTAAATTATTAAAATGTTCCACTTACAGCATTTCATAGCCTCTTTCTTACATTTATTTATATTAAAATTATGTATAACTAATGCATAAAACCTATATTTAGATTACTAAGTATGATTTTAATAAATTTTTACTGCAACTGATTTTGAATAAATTTGTTTTTTTTTTATAAACACATTGCACATGATTTTTAAATACAAAAGTATATTGTATAACAAAATTTGTTTTAATTATGATTGCATCTCATTTGATATAAATATGGCTGCCATAAATTTATTACAATTATGTTAAGTATAATTATTATGTCAGTTCGGAATTAGGGTCACAGTTCATCACATTTCGAAAGCACCAATGTGTGGCCATCGATGTGCACTCAAATATAACGAAACAATGTACAACTACCTACTTGCAGAAAGACTATAGTGACATGAACGTACTACAGACACAGTCAAGCGCTGTAATACAACGTGCATCTTACTGGACGTCCCGCCAGAGACGTGCACAATAAATGATGCAAAAGTACCATAACATTTGTTTGCTGGACTGCTTAACCAATTTTGCGACCAGCCAGCGCCCCCACAACCACAGACGTCCTGCAGATAGACGGCAAATAATGCGGACATACGTCAGAAAGCGTCTTGTTTTGATTGTAGTTGGCGTGTTTCTGTGCGGCAGGCAGATTTAACATTTAGTGTTTGTGTCGCAAGGTGACACAAGCTGAATGCTAAATCTGCCGAACACCAATGAGGGCACGTCAAAATAGATCATGAAACCAATTCAAGATCTATCGAAAGCTAGAATCAAACAATGAACAACCTGTGGATGGAATATTGAATGTAGGTAGGCCTCCTTTGATTTGCGCCACATTTTTCTATGTGAATACGAGCAGTTCTTGTAAGGTCATCAGCCCAAAATGAAATGAACATGACAATGAAAATTTTAATGGGATTACTTTGGCCACGCTCGATGCGCGTACGATGGTCGGTATGCTACATTCAGCGCTGCCACTTCGAGCTGACATACATCTGGGATGGATAATGAATGAAGCGCTTAAACACTGAAAGACTGGCTGTTCTCAAGCTGTCCTTGCAGGGAAAAACATCGAAACGAATCGTGTAGAAGCGGACAAGTTAATATATTGCTAAATTACAACCATAGTTTAGTACTAGATCGATAATTCGATACACACAATGTCCACTGGTTTAAACGATAAGCTGGAGAACATAAAAATATATTTACACTTACGATATCTAGGGTTTTACAATCAAATGGAGGATTACAAATCGGATAATCCAGCTCCGTATTACGAAATCACCCCACGTAATTTGAATAATGTGTCTCATTAGGGAGCGCATATCACAATTGACTCAAAAGGCGAGTCCCCGCCTACAAAAAAAATATTTGAAATTTGCTCGCTACAACACTTGAAACTTTAGGACCTCTCAACAGAGTTACTAACAAATCCGATAGGAAAGATCTCTCTCGGAATCTTTCACAACTTGACATTAGTCTAATAACTAATGTCAAATTTGAATGAAGTTCATTCAAAGATTCCGCAATTATTTAGATTCGCAAATAGGCATCGTGAATGGCCCCGCTGCAAATTGAAATAAAGAAAAAGGGTTACCAATCTTCAGGTTCAATCGAGGAGTATCGCGCGCGGAAGGCAAATGGAATGGGGGAGGGCCGATAGGTCGGGTGGGGCGTTAGTAGCGGCGGGCGCAGCTAGATCTGCGTGGAGAAGCGCGGCCGCGGCAGCTCGAACACGTCCCCGTGCACCGACCGCGCCAGCGCCTTGATGCTCGCCGCGATGTCCGTCGGCTCCTCCTGTGCACACCACCCCACACATCAACCATTAGAAAAGCCCTTAAGAATTGGTTACTAATTAAATGCTTTCGTAATCTAAATGAATACAATAATGCAAATTAATTAACTAATTATAGTCTTTTTCAGATAGGATGGGTACGCTGACACTTGGGATTTGAAGTTTATAGTCATGTGGTAAAATGAAAATCGAAGGCAAAAAAATCGATTTTATGATTTATCGATTTCATTTTGTATGGAGAGAGAATCGATTTCGAGATAATTAAAAATTGCATGATTTAATAAAAAAATATTTATTTATCATCCAAAATTATGTAAAACTAATCATTAGATCAATCTGAGTTTGAAGAATCTCTTCATTCTTCATTTTACATAGATAATTATTTGAATTAAGATTAACCTACCCAATTACAGACAGACAGACAGACTCGGTGGCTCATTTGGTAGTGACCTCTGCCCTCTGAGCCAAGGGTCGTGGGTTCGATTCCCGCACAGTACAAACATTTCTGTTCATGAACATGTCTGTTTGTATTGGTCTGGGTGTTTTCTATGTATAATATGTATTTATTTACAAAAAAAAAAAGTATATAAGTAAGTTTATCAGTTGTCTAGTACCCATAGTACAAGCTTCGGCTTAGTTTGGGGCTAGGTGGCGCTGTGTGGCCCAGTGTGGCATGTCTTGGGTTATTTATTTATTTATTTATTTATTTAATTAAATGTAATATCTCAGTCGTGTTATACATGATTTTCGATTTTACACCAATAACTGCTTATCCTTTATCAAGAAATTTAAATATTTAATAAAATTTATACAATAGTTGAAAAATCGTGAAGCGATTTTACGATTAAATCGGTATTATAACGATTTCAATGTTTCAATCCCTATGAAAATACGTTTCAATTTACGCATCAAGCATTACTGATAAGAAATATTTAATGCATTAGATATCTTTAGTTAAGTACATTATAATGTTATTTATGGTTTCAAATACAAATTAAAGTAAATCTATGTTATCATGCGTTACAAACAAAGTGAAAACACTTTTTGTTTTGATGATTATTTATCATTTTGTCATAGAAATTGCGTAAAAAGGATTCGTTGACAAGTGTCACTGATGTGTCAGCGTACCCATCCTATCTGAAAAAGACTATAATAAATAACCCAATACATGCCACACTGGGCCAAACTAAGCCGAAGCTTGGACTATGAGGTACTAGACAACTGATAAACTCACTTAACTATAGTTAGGTCGGAAAATTTACCCCAGCCGTAAGGGGCTCCTGGTCAGAAGAGGATCCCAACTCTCAAAATTAATTTACTACACATTTCATTAAAATTTATCAAGATCTATCGAAAGCTAGAATCAAACAATGAACAACCTGTGGATGGAATATTGAATGTAGGTAGGCCTCCTTTGATTTGCGCCACATTTTTCTATGTGAATACGAGCAGTTCTTGTAAGGTCATCAGCCCAAAATGAAATGAACATGACAATGAAAATTTTAATGGGATTACTTTGGCCACGCTCGATGCGCGTACGATGGTCGGTATGCTACATTCAGCGCTGCCACTTCGAGCTGACATACATCTGGGATGGATAATGAATGAAGCGCTTAAACACTGAAAGACTGGCTGTTCTCAAGCTGTCCTTGCAGGGAAAAACATCGAAACGAATCGTGTAGAAGCGGACAAGTTAATATATTGCTAAATTACAACCATAGTTTAGTACTAGATCGATAATTCGATACACACAATGTCCACTGGTTTAAACGATAAGCTGGAGAACATAAAAATATATTTACACTTACGATATCTAGGGTTTTACAATCAAATGGAGGATTACAAATCGGATAATCCAGCTCCGTATTACGAAATCACCCCACGTAATTTGAATAATGTGTCTCATTAGGGAGCGCATATCACAATTGACTCAAAAGGCGAGTCCCCGCCTACAAAAAAAATATTTGAAATTTGCTCGCTACAACACTTGAAACTTTAGGACCTCTCAACAGAGTTACTAACAAATCCGATAGGAAAGATCTCTCTCGGAATCTTTCACAACTTGACATTAGTCTAATAACTAATGTCAAATTTGAATGAAGTTCATTCAAAGATTCCGCAATTATTTAGATTCGCAAATAGGCATCGTGAATGGCCCCGCTGCAAATTGAAATAAAGAAAAAGGGTTACCAATCTTCAGGTTCAATCGAGGAGTATCGCGCGCGGAAGGCAAATGGAATGGGGGAGGGCCGATAGGTCGGGTGGGGCGTTAGTAGCGGCGGGCGCAGCTAGATCTGCGTGGAGAAGCGCGGCCGCGGCAGCTCGAACACGTCCCCGTGCACCGACCGCGCCAGCGCCTTGATGCTCGCCGCGATGTCCGTCGGCTCCTCCTGTGCACACCACCCCACACATCAACCATTAGAAAAGCCCTTAAGAATTGGTTACTAATTAAATGCTTTCGTAATCTAAATGAATACAATAATGCAAATTAATTAACTAATTATAGTCTTTTTCAGATAGGATGGGTACGCTGACACTTGGGATTTGAAGTTTATAGTCATGTGGTAAAATGAAAATCGAAGGCAAAAAAATCGATTTTATGATTTATCGATTTCATTTTGTATGGAGAGAGAATCGATTTCGAGATAATTAAAAATTGCATGATTTAATAAAAAAATATTTATTTATCATCCAAAATTATGTAAAACTAATCATTAGATCAATCTGAGTTTGAAGAATCTCTTCATTCTTCATTTTACATAGATAATTATTTGAATTAAGATTAACCTACCCAATTACAGACAGACAGACAGACTCGGTGGCTCATTTGGTAGTGACCTCTGCCCTCTGAGCCAAGGGTCGTGGGTTCGATTCCCGCACAGTACAAACATTTCTGTTCATGAACATGTCTGTTTGTATTGGTCTGGGTGTTTTCTATGTATAATATGTATTTATTTACAAAAAAAAAAAGTATATAAGTAAGTTTATCAGTTGTCTAGTACCCATAGTACAAGCTTCGGCTTAGTTTGGGGCTAGGTGGCGCTGTGTGGCCCAGTGTGGCATGTCTTGGGTTATTTATTTATTTATTTATTTATTTAATTAAATGTAATATCTCAGTCGTGTTATACATGATTTTCGATTTTACACCAATAACTGCTTATCCTTTATCAAGAAATTTAAATATTTAATAAAATTTATACAATAGTTGAAAAATCGTGAAGCGATTTTACGATTAAATCGGTATTATAACGATTTCAATGTTTCAATCCCTATGAAAATACGTTTCAATTTACGCATCAAGCATTACTGATAAGAAATATTTAATGCATTAGATATCTTTAGTTAAGTACATTATAATGTTATTTATGGTTTCAAATACAAATTAAAGTAAATCTATGTTATCATGCGTTACAAACAAAGTGAAAACACTTTTTGTTTTGATGATTATTTATCATTTTGTCATAGAAATTGCGTAAAAAGGATTCGTTGACAAGTGTCACTGATGTGTCAGCGTACCCATCCTATCTGAAAAAGACTATAATAAATAACCCAATACATGCCACACTGGGCCAAACTAAGCCGAAGCTTGGACTATGAGGTACTAGACAACTGATAAACTCACTTAACTATAGTTAGGTCGGAAAATTTACCCCAGCCGTAAGGGGCTCCTGGTCAGAAGAGGATCCCAACTCTCAAAATTAATTTACTACACATTTCATTAAAATCTGATGAAATTCCTCCACTGGTACATCCGATGGGGACCAAATGTTTGATATGGCAACTATTATACACAGTAATAATTATAATTCTGTCAATATATTTCTATAAGAAATATGTATAAATGTATATTTATGTATGTGTACGTATTTTTAATTAACCTTCCAGCACACTACCTACATTTTTATTTCTGCTTAGCCCAATGGTTGACTGGTAGAGAATGCCTATGCGGCATTAAGTCCGCCTTTTGAACACTGTTATAATTGTGCAATAAAGATTAAATAAATATAGTGGCACAGCATAGTGCCTTCCCCTCGCCTGATGGAAAGAGAAAGGACCCTAAGCAAAATTATTATTACAAATTTTTTTAGACCCTATACCGTAGTCTCAGGAAAAAGCTTAATTTTATAGTTTTGGTACTTACATAATCATCATCATCATAATCTTTTTGTACTTGACGGTCGTTGGGGAAGTTTGGCATGTTGATGGGCAGAGAACGGGCGATGTCCGTGGCCGAGCCGCCTCGCGGGCGAGAGATGTGGATACCCTCGTCGTTACTGCCTTCTAACAAATGCGATAAAGGATTATGTTAGCGTTGGCGAACGATAGAAATTGTAGACTAATATTTAGCACAGGTTTAAAAACGGACTAAATTATAGTCAAGAGAATTTAAATTTACTACCCATGATATCAAACAATGACTTAAAGTTTTCATCATCCTATCACAGTCCATTGCTAGACACAGGCCTCGCCACTTTCGTTGATTTTGAACTTCTCACATCTAACACTTGCCAGCCATGCTGCACAAATCGTTACTTCACCTGGCCTGTCTTCGTATGTTTGCCGCGAAGCAATTTAAAATTAAACTTTTCGTATTTTTTCTGAGTTAGCTCAAGTCATCCTACTGTTTGGCAAAAGCCTCCCAAAAGTCCCTCCACAATTTTGTATGAAACCTTCAAGATCGTCTCACAACAGTTTCTTGAGCCTTCCTCTAGGCTTTTTTTCTCGTCATTTTATGGCAGTTTTTTGTATTATTAGAAAATCTTTTGATAGAACTTGAAAAATCTATGCATAAAATTTTATAATTCCAGTATATTAATAAAACTTATAGATTCAAATGCTTACGGTCCGAATCGTAGTCATCCTGGTCTGAAACCATGTTGTGGCGCGAGTCCATACCTTCTAAATCAAAGAGATCTT
Source organism: Conogethes punctiferalis (assembly GCA_031163375.1). Lineage (NCBI taxonomy): Eukaryota > Metazoa > Arthropoda > Insecta > Lepidoptera > Crambidae > Conogethes > Conogethes punctiferalis. The sequence goes on along the minus strand of CM062085.1, from coordinate 6,837,972 downwards.
CAGCGTCCAGCGAATCATCTTCTGGTGGGATATTTCTGTTTGTCTGTAAAAAAAAAAGATTTAATTTTTTTTATGAGTATTAAGTTGTTCTAAGCGCATATACTGACAAGATGATGACTGCTTGGATCTTTTCTCAGAACACTCAGACCAGAGCCAAATCAGAAAAGTTTGTTTTCTAGAATAGACTCATAATCTATCCTGGATCCTTTAGTTCATCATCATTATCAGCCTATTGCAGTCCACTGCTAGACATACGCCTCTCCAGTTGTCAGCACTTCTGGAGCAAAACATCTGGAGGATATACCCGTAATCGCCACCCTGGGCAGGCGGGTGGGCAATCGCAGGGCGTAGCTGCTCGCTCTGGTGAAGCTGCTGCCCATCGTCGGTCTGTGGTATTTAGCTACGCCTTCAATTGTGATGGTATTACCGCCACCAGTTGGATGCCAGCGCCCCGTTTGATATTCGGTATGATGCACCACAGGCAGGTGAGGTTAGCTTGGAAATAAAGATGATAAGCTGCTCCCTTACATCCCATCCTTCAGTTAATCTGCTCTTTCTGAGAGAATGTCCTTTATTCTAATAGTAATTGTTGATATACATAAAAATAACTATACCTTAATAATATTATGTGTAAGTTTTTTGGCATCTTTGAAGGAGGACAGTCTTCGTCTCTGCAAAGGAGGTAGCTGAGGTGATGGGGGACCATTATCTAATCCAGAATCGACTTTTCGAGCATCTTTGTCCCCATTACCACGAGCTTTGCTTACAATACTAAAAAGGAAAAATATTGTTTACCATTATTGTTTATGAATGAATAAATGGACAAAAATATAATGTAGAATCCTAAAAATTAATTTTCTAAAGATTTTGATTAACCTGTCAAGCATTCCGTGCACAAAGATTTGTGTGCAGTACTCTACAATACAATTTGCATTATCTTGCAGTTTGTATGCTTGACAGGTTAAATAATATAGGTATTTGGAATACATTACCTAGCTAAAATTTTATGGTCTCTTTGTGCTTTTTCTCTGTATGCTTCGTATTCTGCATATTTTTGATCCCTAAATTGTCTCACAGAATCTTCAATAGCTTCAAGTTGTGACTGCAGGGTTTGGTTAAGCTGTTTGCTCAGGTTGCCAATAACTTGATGAGTGGGACCCCATGGATTCTTAATGTCATTAAATGTAAAATTATTTGTGTCTATATTCTCTTTCATTTCAACATCACTAGTCACTTCTGGCACCATCAAATTGAAGACTAGAGAGAAATTGTTTGACTGTTTAAGACTATTCACTTGATCCTGAGTGGTCTGTAAGCACATAATTAATTCATATTATTAAATGAATTTACTACAATATTTGTTACATTTTAAATTAAGTAATTGAGTATAATAATTTTTTTTTCATCTATTCTGCTATTGGCTAAAATAGGCATAATTAGATATGTTCTTGGTGATAGGCATTGAGTCAGATGATACTCCAATGAGGGCCATCTCAATAGATAGAATTAAATATTTCTAATTTTAAAATTTTTAATTAAAAGTAATGAAATTTAAATATATTTTTTAATGAAAACATTAATAGGATAACTAACCTGAATATTTTTGGGGATGACAACAAGTCCATTTGACTTTTCACTCAAAGTTGCATGTGTTGTTTGTCCGCATGCAAGGCATGAATGTAAAGTCCAGCGGCCTACGGAACGCTGCCCCACCAGAGCTGGCTGGGCCACCAATGTCTTCATCAAGTTTATTGGACATACCATCAGCTTCTGAAAAGTAAAATATTTATGTTGGTTACATTTGTTAGTATGGAATGACAAATCCAGTATAAAAGAGAATGACTGGTTTCAATGTTTTTTCATTTGCTTCTTGGCCATAGTATTATGGAGATAATTATTTAAGAACTCAACAATTAATTAGAACTAGTATGACAGATAAGAAAAGGAATTTTGTTGAAGACACTTTCTTATAGGAATGTTATAGGTTAACTTATCTGTATGATATTTAAGAGAATTATAATGGTTCTGATAACAATTTTAAGTACCTAGGTAAATTAGGATATAATCTACACAAAATTGAGCAGTATAATCTAATTAGAACATAATAAGGTAGTCTATACTGTTCTGTAAGTGCAATATGAGCTTCACAATTACTGTAATGTAGATTAATTTGTAGAAAACTAAAGAGTTAACTATTATTTACTCATGGAGATACCTAATAAAATGAAATTATATAAGAGGCACACATGAAGTGTGTACAAACAAATAGTATCAATGAATCAGTAGGTGGATTATATGAGACACTTTTGAAGCAGTAAGTCAAGTGTCTAAACGAGACAAGAAAGGTTTATTTGCATCCATTGTGTGTTAACACAGCACAAAACCAGATACAGAAATAACCTATTTACAAACATAAATAATAAGATGGTGCGGCGAACGCACATGTATTGTGCTATTTATACCTACTATAATGGTAACTACGTGATCTGATAATCAGGACTAAAGTTATGATATTCATTCATTAGCAAGCAAATAGGATCCCTCGTATAAGTCAAGGTCAAGACATGTTTACCGACTGTACCTCATTGAAAAAAATATCCCTTTGTTCCGCAGTTGTTAATTCCAGATTACCGATATCTAAGACAACTTCAGTTTTTTCACATTCCAATGATACATTCAAACATTTACAAACACAGAGAGCCATTTTAATAACAATAAGCGGTATTCAACTCCAAAACAAATATAAAATCACACACGAAATATAAAAAAATGTACAGCAATAGTCTTGTGCCTACTGTACATAATAGTTATGCGCGTATATTTATTTATTTTATCGAGATGGGCATCACGTCACGTTCATGCGTTCGGCATAACTTCAGAAATGTATTGCTATCTTATTTCTATTCTTGTAAAAAGACAAAGACAGAATGAATCACGTATCTATGTGAGATTTGAATTGCCGTTTTTATTTGTATGCAAATTCATTAGTTATATCATAAGTTATTCATTAAAGCAGTATAACGCTATAATTAACTACACATTGTTTTATAATTATTCGATTTCTTTCAAATCCCTTAAAAATCAGATCCATTTCATGCGTCTTGTTTTTACCCCTGTTTAAAAAAAAATATCAGCTGTCAGCAACTGTCACGCATGGCTGTCACATTACAGCTGTCATATGTCAAATTTTGCAGAGTTTACGTAGGTATTCACAGAGTGGCACAGAATTATTGAATTTCCTTGTAATTACGTGGCAGGTTCATTAATTTATATTTCGTAGTTTATTGAATGATCGCATTTACTTTTATCAGTTTATTGTGAAGTGTCTTTGAGAATTTTTAATTCATAATATTGAGCTAGAGGTTATCTACCGGTGTTAAAAATGTCCAAAAGAACTTTACCAGTTTGGTCTCCTCCTCGGAGAACAGAAAAGGGACCAGTTTTAAAATTGTATAATAGCTTAACACGCCAGAAAGAGGAGTTCGTTTGCTCAAATGGGAAGAAAGTCAACTGGTACAGCTGCGGCCCGACTGTCTACGACGCTTCCCACATGGGCCATGCTAGGTAATAATATGCTTTATTCACTTTATTTTAAATTATAAATCATCCAATTATTGTGGCACCTCAAAATATTTTCGAATTGTCACTATGCCCATATTTGTAACTAAATTTTTTTTGTTTGTGTTATTGTGATATGTAAACATCATTCTAATTCCTTTATGGTACTTTTTTACAGTGTAGCAGTGTTATTATGACCTAATAAAGTTTTGTATACCTGTATAGCTATTACCTAGCTAAATGTTTATTTTTTTCAGGTCCTATATATCTTTTGATATCTTGAGAAGAATAATGTCAAATTATTTTGGCTATGATATACTTTATGTGATGAATATAACAGATATTGATGATAAAATTATTAAAAGGGCACGGCAGAATCACTTGTATGAAAAATATGTAAAAGAACCTAGGGATCTCAATGACACAGTGGATGATGCAACAGCTGTGGTGAATTATTACGAGAGAGTAGTCCGAGAGACTGCTGACCCTGATAAGAAAAATGCAATGCAAAAAATGCTAGACAAGTAAGTGATAATTACTGTATTTTTTCATTTTCATTTAGCTTGATATAGCAAACACACTTAATTCAAGTAATATGCCTATAAAGGCATTCCATAAAGGAACTAACATTTATGATATTATTATTTTTAGTGTTGCAGTTGCTGTTAAGTCTCTTCAATTAGCAGTTCAGGAAAACAATGCTGAAAAAATTAAAACTTCAAAATGTGAAATGCTCAAATCTGCTAAGGATCCTATATCGGACTGGTTGGATCATAAATATGGTGCCACAGTCACAGATAATGCTATATTTACTTCATTACCCAGGTTCTGGGAAAATGAGTTTCATAAAGATATGAAATCACTTAATGTAAGTAGTATCTGTAGGATTGTTTAATTTCTTGTAATGTATTTGTTATCAGAAATAGGTGTGGTTAAATATCATGATTTCTTACTAAAAATAACAATATTTGCAGGTATTGCCACCAGATGTGTTAACAAGAGTAAGTGAATATGTTCCACAAATTATAAAGTTCATTGAAAAAATAATAGAGAATGGCTTAGCATATGAGTCAAATGGCTCTGTATATTTTAGTGTAAGTGAATTTGACAAAAGAGAGAACCACCACTACGCTCGGCTAGTTCCTGAAGCTTACGGAGACACGAAGTCATTACAAGAAGGAGAAGGTAATATTGCTTACAGAGTATATTATCAGCAAATCACCCTTTTTGTTTATACAAAGTATGTACTTACATTGTAGCCAGAACATTGATTAGCATATAGGTAAATGGTGTAAAGATTGATAATATTATGTATGGCTTATATAGATAAGCCATACATAATATTTTTGCATAGGCAAATATTATAACTACTAATTCTTTAACAAACTTTCATTGTTGGTTACTCTAATAAAATCCTCAAATTCAACTGAAATTAGGGAACTCCCTAATTTCAGCATTTCTCAATATCCATAAATGTACCCCCATCCTTGTCAAATCTGTTCCCTTTTGTAGGACTTCTTTCTCTCTTGAATGTTACAAGAGTCACTCACCGTCACCTTATGACTTAATTTATGGATGACCCCTTAAAGTGTACACAACATTTATATTTACTGTTCTTAGCCTATAAAATAATGATAAAATTATCTAAGCTTATATTATCTTGAATGGCTCATTGGTCATTGACCCTGCTTTTTGCCCCTCAAGTCTGAATCCAACCCATAACAAACATGCATGTAAACATTTTTAATTTAAGTTTTGAATATGCCATTAAATCTACTTTAATTCCACTAAAGCTGCTTATTGGGTCAGTTATTATGTCTGTCATCATCATCATCTGCCTAGTGCAGTCCACTCCTGTACATAGGCTCCCCAGTTGTTCGCCACTTAGGGTAAACATCTGGAGGATATACCCATAATCGCCACGCTGGACAGGCGGGTTGGCGTTCGCAGAGTGTAGCTTCTAGCTCTAGTGACGCTGCTGCTCGTCATCGGTCTGTGTTAAATATAAACACTTTTTGATTTAATTAATATAATACAACAGTTAGAATGAAGTGTATAAATTATTTCCAGGTGATTTGAGTGATGATAAAGCCGAGAAGAGATCAGCGAATGACTTCGCTCTTTGGAAGCGCAGTAAAGCCGGTGAACCATCATGGCCATCGCCGTGGGGTGCCGGCCGGCCGGGCTGGCACATAGAGTGCTCGGCGATGGCGTCTGACGTGTGCGGTGACAACTTAGACATTCACACGGGCGGAGTAGATTTGAAGTTTCCTCACCATGACAATGAATTAGCTCAGAGTGAGGTAAATGATCAACGTTTTATTCTTATAAAATTTATAATTATATGTACCTATTAGAATTTGTATTTTAAATAAGGGAAACATAATATAGTATTTCCACGATAGATATTTAAAACCTGATGCCATTTACCAATCTACTTATGTGCTACTTAGAACAGTTAAGAGTTATGCATGGCTACATAGCTACTTACAGTTATGCATGCATAGTTTTAGCGATAATGAAAATAGAATGTTAATAATTGCAATAATATCTGTTAGTGTACTTTGGTGCATGGGATTTCATTGTCACATTAAATTGAAAGCTAAAATTTTGTGCACTATTTGAAATATGGCTGGAGTTGACAAATGAAATATACAAAACCTGATTAATTTTATTTAATAACTTATTTCAGGGTAGTATGTAATGCACAAAGCATCAAGCGTTACCTAGTTTGCATTTTGTACACAGGCACACTTCGACAAGCCCGGCTGGGTGAACTACTTCCTTCACACTGGTCACCTCACGATAGCTGGTTGCAAGATGTCCAAGTCGTTGAAGAACTTTGTCACGATCTCTGAGGCGCTGAAGAGCCACACGGCGCGGCAGCTGCGTTTCGCCTTCCTGCTACACGGGTGGAAGGAAACTTTGGACTATTCCGCCAATACTATGGAAATGGCAGTTTCTACAGAAAAACTGTTCAATGTTAGTATTTATTATAGTGACAGTGCTTAGTTATTTCCCCTAGCCTAATGGAAAGAGAAGCTCAAGTAAATGTCAAAGAGGAACCATCACTTAGGTCAGTGTTGATGCAGCTCTTCTCTCATTATCTGACACATTTAGTGAGATGTTTTCTTACCTATATTTAACCCAAGACATGGCATACTAGTCCACACAGCGCCATCTAGAACCAAACAACGTCAAAGCTTGTACTATGGAAGACCTAAGAAACTTACTGGGATACTTCTTTTTTGTAAACTACTGTATATTATACATACCAAATTTTTTATTCATAAATCAGAAGTAAAATTCGTCATAAACATCGGTCAAAGGTAGTATATGTATTATTTTCCATTTCAGGAGTTCTTCTTAACAGTAAAAGACGCCTTACGTAGCGGCTACGATGAAGGCTGCGGAGGTGCTTGGACCCCTGAAGAACAACAGCTTGCTAACAAGCTCAGTGCAGTCAAGGAGCAAGTTCACACTGCCCTTTGCGGTTAGTAGAATAAGAATATTTTTATTACCTTCACAGTAAATAAGCGGATATTACTTGGTTGTACAGGTAGAAAGAAGTCTGAAACGCTTCATCAACAGTCCATTGCTCCATGAACGTTTGGCCAACAGAATAATTGGCCTATTAACGAACCATTTCAGACTCTTCTCGGTAGAATGTTGCTATGAATGGTTTGTAGTTTTGATGACTTGTATGTGTTTTTTAACCGACTTCAAAATAAAGGAGGAGGTTCTCAAATAGACTGATTTTTTTTGTTGTATGTTTGTGACCACTCTCTCCAAGAATCGTGAACTTGAATGTGAAAAAATTCTTTTTTGTTCGAAAGGGTGTACTTCCTTGTTGGTCCCATTGTCATCATATTACAGTACGTTTTTATTTTACATATTACGATTTTATTTTAACAAACAATATTTTTTTTAATTGACTTTTTCCAGTACTCTGGCTTGCTATTTATCTATTTAATAATAATTAATAACCCAAGACATGCCACGCTGGGCCACACAGCGCCATCTATCCCAAATTAAGCCGAAGCTTGTACTATGGGGACTGGACAACTGATAAACTTAATTAGATACATTTTTTTTGTAAATAAATACATATTGTACATATAAAACACCCAGACCAACACAAACAGACATGTTCATGCACACAAATGTTTGTAATGTGTGGGGATCGACCCACGACCCTTGGCTCAAAAGGCAGAGGTCAGAATTGAGCCACCGAGCCAGTCAATATAAAAGCCTATCCATCCATCCATAGCAGCATTTATGATATCCTTTTCAGGATGTTTTAGTTAGTTTAGACGGGCCAGTTTCCGCAACCAGGCGTCTGAGCGCCCATTTTGCGTGTGGGTGGGCCGATGTAACTTAACATTCTAAAATGTTTTTCATTCCCGCCACCCCAGCTCATCCAAGAACCTCAGCAGGCCTTTCAACCTGGTGAAGATGTCTTGGAGAGTGCCGGGCTGGCCAAGATGTTTCAGCCGGAATGCTGCCAGTTCGGGGCATTCCAGCAGAATATGGGCGGCTGTTTCCTCCGTCTCTAGGCAAGCTCTGCACAAGGGGCTGTCTGTGATGCCTAGGTTTTGGAGGTGTTTGTTATATGGCCCGTGGCCTGTCATGGCCGCCACGATCTGCCTTAGTTGGGCTCTACTTAGGTTATGTAATCGTTTAGTTAGTTTTGGGTTGATGGCCGGTAGGGCCATTTTTGTTTGACGGCAGTCTGCCTCACCGATCCAAAGTTGTTCATGGATGGCTTTTGTTCTGGCCCGGATCTGTGTTTTAATCCAGTTCTTTGGGAGTGGCACTAAAGGTTCCGGACCTTGTATTATTGTTTCGGAACGTATGTATGTTTTCAGGATGTATGCCTCCTCCAAATCATTCCACGTCTGTCTGTCCCTTGCCACCTTCATCCAGTCGCGGCCTGCGTGACCCTCGACATCATCCACCCAACGAAGAGCGGGGCGGCCCCTGCCTCGAGTATTTGCCCATGGTCGCCACTCAATGACTCTCCTGGTCCACCGATCCTGATCCATTCTGGCTACGTGTCCTGCCCACTTCCACTTTTGCTTCCTTATTATATGTACGACTAGCTGTGCCAGCGGCGTCGCTCGCGTGGATATCGGGTTTCAAAAATAACGGACTTCCATATAATACCCATCTATACCTTGTGCCTAAGTTTTAAGTTAGACCTCTAGCAATACATTGGTGAAAACCGCATTCAATTCTATGCAGTAGTTTTCGCGTAATGCGCGTTCAAACATACAGGTTTAAATTTCTCGCGTTTTCCCAACACTTCCCGTCACTGCTCCGCTCCTATTGATTGTAGCGTGATGAAAAGTATCCTATAACCTGCCCAGGAGTATGAAGAATAATTGTACCAAGTTTCGTCAAAATCTGTTCAGTAGTTTTTTTTTCTATAACGAACAGACAGACAGACAGACAGACAGACAAAAATTTTACTGATTGCATTTTTGGTATCAGTATCGATCACTTATCACCCCCTGATAGTTATTTTGAAAAAATATTTTATGTACAGAATTGACCTCTCTACAGATTTATTATAAGTATAGACATCCCTGATCTTAGTCCGTCCTCGAATGCGCTCGTTTGGAATTGGGATGATGACTAAAAAATAATTTAATGTCCATCAGATAGATTAATGAAAAATATTGGATACGTATTTTTTATTTTGCCTCTTGTTCAAAAACTTACGAAGATACATTGATTTTAAATGTCACATGACGTCACGTTAGAGTACAAAATATACTCTAACGTGACGTAGTTAGCCCCCACTCCGTAACTTTAATGCGCTATATCTAAGTATTTTCTTGTTATTTCGACAAAACAAAAAATACGGGTCTTATATTTTTTTATTATCTAAGAGACGGACTAATTATTTTCTTCATTTTCATACCTTGTCATCATCCGTATTCTATCGAGCAGCCTAAAAGCCTATACGAAAAAAAAATGTTTTGACTGACTTTGCAGACAACATCGACACGCGAGGCGCGCTGGAGGCGCTCCGCGAGCTGGCGGGCGCGGCGCACGTGTTCCTGCGCGCCGCGCCGCCGCGCCCCGCGCCGCTGCTGGCCGCCGCCGCGCGCTACGTCACCGACGTGCTGCACGTGTTCGGCGCCGTCGAGGGCCCCAGGGGCGGCATCGGCTTCCCCGTCGGGGACAGCGATGGCGTTAACGTGAGTCGTTTGTTTATATCACTAAGGAGGGTTCATCATCATCATGTAAGGGATGTAAGGGAGCGACCTACCATCTTTTCGCTCCAAGCCAACCTCACCTGCCCGTGGTGCATCCTGCCGATCAACAAACGAGGCGCTGGCAACCGACTGGTGGTCGGCGTCCTATAACACGGCAAAAATTCCGGACATTTGGACGAAATATATATATATAGCGTTTTTTCCCCGAAAAAAATTAATTAATTTTTTCATTAGGTATTTTTTTATTATTTTGCCGTGCCTTCTTGATTGTGGATTTATGGCTTACCTATAAGAATTTGAGTTTCTATTTCATAAGTGCCCGGATTTTACCCGGACACTTTTAAAAGCCCCGGCCGGACCGACCCTGGACGCCCTTTAAACTAGGACTAATCCTGGGAAACCCGGACGGATGGCAAACCTACTAAGGTGGGATGTAACGGAGCGGCCTATCATATTTCCACTTCAAGGCTACCTCACCTGCCCGTGGTGCATCCTGCCGAATAACAAACGAGGCTGGCGTGGCGAATATGGGTATTGGGTTTTTAAAGTAGCTCTAAGTATTACTGTTCCTTTACCGCCGTACACTTTTTTTTTGTTAATATTCAATGTACAGCCACACGTTTTTTACGGTTTTATCATATAATTATGTTCAGTTGGAGAGCGCGGTGATGCCGTACCTGGAAGCTTTGGGCGCTTTCCGCGCGGGCGTGCGGGAAGTGGCGCGTGCGGCCGCCGCGCCGGCCGTCCTAGCGTTGTGCGATGCTCTGCGCGACACAGTACTGCCCGAGCTGGGCGTGCGCCTCGAGGACAAGCCCGGTACGTATACTGCGCCTGAGGTACTCCCGCTGTCCTGACACTGTGCGACAGTCTGCGCGACACAGTACTGCCCGAGCTGGGCGTGCGCCTCGAGGACAAGCCCGGTACGTATACTGCACCCGAGGTACTCCCGCTGTCCTGACACTGTGCGACAGTCTGCGCGACACAGTACTGCCCGAGCTGGGCGTGCGCCTCGAGGACAAGCCCGGTACGTATACTGCACCCGAGGTACTCCCGCTGTCCTGACACTGTGCGACAGTCTGCGCGACACAGTACTGCCCGAGCTGGGCGTGCGCCTCGAGGACAAGCCCGGTACGTATACTGCACCCGAGGTACTCCCGCTGTCCTGACACTGTGCGACAGTCTGCGCGACACAGTACTGCCCGAGCTGGGCGTGCGCCTCGAGGACAAGCCCGGTACGTATACTGCGCCTGAGGTACCCTGCTGCATACAGGAGTACTCGAGGTACTCCTGCTGTCCTGGCGCTGGTGTGCCAGATACTCGTTTGTTATTCAGCAGGATGCACCATATGGATGATGCAGGTGAGAGTGGCTTGGAGTGAAAAAATGATAGCGCGCTTCCTTACAACCCGGCATACCATCCCATACAAGCCCGATACGTGCGCAAGTGTACTCAACCCGAGGTATCCTGTTTTACATAGGAGTGATGGATATTTGTTTCTTATGGAATAAATCACATCCCAAGGGTCTCGTAAAGACTAAGGGAATATCAGAAAACTCATATTAGGTAAACGCTGCTGCCAGTTTTCAGCTTAGTCAAGTACAAATAAAACCTACCTACTGCCGCCACCAGCCCACCTGTCAAGCGTGTCGACTAAGGTAAACCCCCGCAAATAGCAATTGGCTTTGAAAGTTAAAACTAAAGTTATTGCCTAATAAACACATTTTCATATAGACATACTAATTCGTAATTATCTCTTCAGATCGCACCGTTGTAAAGTTGGTCAGTAAAGAAGAGATATTAAAAGAAAGGGAAGAAAAGAAGCGGCAAGATGCGGAGAAGCAAAAGAAGAAGCAGGAACTTCTAGAAGCGCAGCGGCTTAAGGAAGAACAGAAGAAGATCCCGCCTTCGGAGATGTTCAAGAAGGAGACTGACAAGTATTCCAAGTTTGATGATAAGGTATGTTAATCAAAGAATGGGAATGAAATTTGTTTGTAAATAGTTCCTTGGTTTAGTAGTCCTTGTTCAGCCGATTCATACATTGGTAGGGCTTAACCGTGAAATGACTTCGGTCGCGTTTTAGAATCCGGCGGTGTATAGATATAAGATCTGTAAGATATTACAGACTGGCATGGCGGTGGAAACGGACAAGTAATTGAATTGGCTTTACTAAATCTTTGAAGACGTTTGTCTTTGTTCTTAAAAAAGACCGCAAAAAAAGTTTGCTAAATCTAGCTGATTTCTATGTTTATCGTTTAAAAGGTTGTCAAATTATATTTCACCTAATAAGTACTGCTAAACTAGTTTGCTTTCGTGCCATAATCACTCAATGGATCTCTAAAACACGATGTGTATGAAACACCATGCAGCTATATGAAAAAGGACTGTGTACTCTAGACCTGAAAAGAAACGTGAGTGAAGCCTAAGAATACAAAGTCATTAACACTCTTATTCACAAACGATACTTATCTATGAAAACAACAGTATGCGAAGTAATGCATTTACAATGGCGATCGGCACTCATGCGTTGTCTACGAATAGGTTTTTGGGCAGCTATGCGGCCGGGCGTCTCATAGTAACGTTTTTGAATACGGGTGTTAATTAATTTCTTAATGTAGATAGATATTTTTTATTGCGCATCATACGATTGACTTAGAACTGAGTATAGTATACATTTGCTGTACAAATTTGGCGGTATTATCACTGTAAGCATAATAATATCAAAATCAAATCTACCAATAATAAAACTTGCCACTCAAAAAATATATTGTGTTGAGTAACATAATCTTTTTCTTTCAGGGTTTGCCGACTCATGATCAGGAGGGTAAGGAACTGAGTAAGGGCTTGATCAAAAAACTACAGAAATTGCAACAAGCACAAGAGAAAAAATACAATGATTACTTGGCTAATGTAAATACTTGCTGATGACCACTGATTGTGTCGTCATCATTTGCTATCTTGTACTGATTCACCGTTAAATTGTATGCCTTTATATCTTTTAGGGTCGTTTTATATCTTTAAATTACACTACTAAGCCCTGATTTTTTACCTGCCAGCTTATATTTATCGGCCTGATGAAAATATAGATTACAGAATCGATCTAATTATAATACTGTCTAATTTTTTTCGAATACTTAATTTTTTTACATGTATTTGCATTTGAGTTGAACACAGTTTAATTTTTATCTGGCTGTTAAAACCTAGGGCGAAAACTACTTAAACATTCACAGTTCATTGGCAATAACAATGCCGTTATTCTACAGTTTAATATGAATATATACAAGGAGTATTTTAGGTCTACCATAGATACTGAATCAATCTGTAGATCGATTGATTAGAAGTTTTGGATGTATTAAATATAGATATGCGCAATTGTTCTGATTTCATGTTTTCATTGTGGTTGAGGCAAGTTAACGTTTGTAATAGATTTTTGCTAAATATGCTAATATTAACGGTTCCTTAAGCAGTTGGTCATTGTGGTTTCATGCTTCCATATAATTGTGATGTGTATAATTGTGACCTACTTTATGGTGAGAACTGTCTCACAAGAAAATAAAATCGTAAAGGAACAGAATAGTGAATACCTTCTCCTAGTGGTGGCGTTATCGTAGAATTCCTCACATCATGAACTGCTCGAGAATTTCATTAAACACGAACATTTCATGAAACGATAGACCGTCCATTGGCCACATCATGACGTTGATTTTCAATTAAAACGCATTTCATGATATAATCAAGATTATAAATATAAATTCACTGTTGAGGTTAATCATTCATAACAAGATTTTCATGTAACACTGCCCAAGGAGCTTGTTAGGTAATTTGTTAGATAAATATTTAAAATAATTTATGTTTGGAAAATTGGGGTGTACGAACATTATTTATTAGGGATATAGGAACCTATACATATGCACCTAGTCTACGTGTATAATTGGAATATTAATTAGTATTAATCGCTTATTTATTGCTTTCATAAATTAAACATTTTCATTTGAAATAAATATTTGTCATGAACCATTTCAGTATTTTTATTCTCTGTAGAAAACATACATTGTCTTTTGCACAAATTATATGAAAAGTTGTCAAGTCATTACCTGTAATTAGAGTTGCTGAAATGAGAATAAAAATTACCGTAAACATGTGATACTCTTATGAGCCTTATGTAACGATAATCAAGTAAATTAATATAAGTAGCGAAATCTTAAAAATACAATTCATTTCATTATTAAGCGAGTACTAGAAAATTTTAATTTCTGTTACTTTATAAGTTTGGCAATCTTTTTGTATCTAGGCGTAAGTGTAAAATAATTTGTATTCGGTATTATTGAACTGCCCAGATATTGCATAAATAAACTTAGGATAACATTTCTCTTGTTACATGCCTAAATGTGAGCTTTTATGTAAAAGAATGTAAAGATACACTTCGTTCGTATTAAGTTTTTTTTTTTCAATATATTTTATGTATGTCATTTTCATGATAAATACAAATTAAGCCTTAATATTTCACCAATAAGTTAAATTTAATGGTGCTTGTTTTTGTACTTTGAATGCAATTAGTAAAAAATAAATAATTAAATAAAGCTATTAACCCTGTTGTATCATTATAAACGCTTCCTCGAAGTCATATTAAAATTGAATTTAGTCAAAACAAATATCTACAGGTGCAGACAGCATACTCGTAGTCCGTTAGTATATTATTGAAAGAAAGAAAGAAAGAAAAGACGTTTATTCAGTGACTTACATAGAATAATACAATAAAATTTTAAACACAATATAGTGTCACCGAAAGGGACAAAATGCTCAGCATACTTAAATGTCGCGGCGACAAAAGACGCCGTGACGCTGGTCTTCCGCACATGACAAATTTGATTAACACTTTTATATAAAACAAGTCTTTCCAAACCCAAACCATTTATTATTTTTACGCCTTTTGATCGCCGCCAGTAAAAGAGACATCAAGTTTCCATACCATACGATGAATTTGACAAATTAAGGTATAAAGAGGGCTACATCAAATCCACCGATTATCTACATTAAACTGTACATTAAAAACGTATTATTCCGGCGTCTACTACACAATGGAGTGGTACGCTTCAATGAGATTTATCTAAGGGCGGCCGCCGCGTGTGCCGAGATAAAATACGTAAAAAACGCAAACTGAAGTTTAAAAAAAGGTATAAAGTGAGGTAAACAATCTGAGTTTTTTGTACCTGTGTCGCTTTGGTGGGGTGGCGCAAGCGCAGCACGCGAGCCGGGCTGCCATCTGCACTACCCCTGAGGTTATACACACCAGGCGAAGCGCGAGAGTGCCCACGAGCCCTTACTAAATAATCACATATTTTGTATGGGCTGACGCGTCCGTCTCATGTTTTTAATATGAACCCTTTTCTGGTCAGGAAGTTAGACAATTGAATCTTAATGTGTTTCAATATAAAACGCGGAACATGGTTGATGCACGAGGACTTCTTAGTTTAGGCACCTGACACAGCGGCGTAGCGTAGTGGGGGCGGGGGGGGCGGCCCGCCCCGGGCGGCACATTTTAGAGGGCGGCAAAATTTCACAATTTATAATCTATCCATACTAATTTAAATAATAAAAATATTTGAACCATTTCATATTTTTATCGGAACTACAAATTCGGACCGATTGAAAAGAGCATGGAATTTTTCATTACTTATTCTGTAACGGATTCGGGGAATCCCTTTTCTTTGAATGATATTTTGTAGCGACTGCTGCCAACACCGTTCACGACTTGCAGGGATTCCCCGTATTTTATTTTATGCTTTGTTTATGACTAACAAAACAACAGCGAGAATTACTGACGATTCAAAATGAAAGGGCGGCAAAATTGTCTTCCGCCCCGGGCGGCAAAATTGTCTTCCCTCCCCGGGCGGCAAAATTGTCTTCCGCCCCGGGCGGCCGACACCCACGCTACGCCGCTCTGACATGACAGTGATATAGTATCAAAACTTAAGGTATACCTACGTAATGTACCTATGACTCTATGTTTTGGTATGAGTGATTCAAATGATCTGAAGATTACCCTAAACCTTGAGATCGTTTAAATCCTTAATCACGATGTCTTTCTCACGGTCAAGCAAAAACACCCTGAGTACCTACCTATAGGTGGGTACACTATGTGGGTATGGATAGAATTATTCCTACTCTTATATTGGCAACAACAACACAACAAGTAGGTAGACATGCCTTACGTAGGTAGGTATACCTACGAGTGTCTTTATCATTAGAGGAAAAATAATTACTAATATAATACCTAATTAAATACCTAAATTATTTGGACAACTTTTTTTATATTTAGGTATTGAACACAAATTCACTCACACGTTTTTGAAATATTGAGTGGATAATTTGAATGAATTGTTATTATGAATACATTACCTTTGTAAACTTTTTATTAACGGAAATTCCCATCAAGTCAAGACCGTTAAATGTAGCTTCTGACTGCTCAGAGTTTGAATACGATTTAAATACTTACATTTGATACAAACGAATTGATCGCGGTCAGATGTAACAATTGGTCCCGGAAGCAAGGACGAAGGGTGCGCCCCATCTACATAGCCAGTAGACGTAGGTACCTAGCGGTTGACCGCCTGGAGAGATGTCAATCATTTGAATTTCACCCTGGATTTGTTTGAATGCATATTGTTGCGTTTCCTCAAATCGTAAAGATTTTACGATAACGCAATTTCATTATAATGTAGGCAGCGAACTGTATATTGCATTTTGGACATTATTTTAATTTCTGAAATGTTTCCTTGGGTTCCTAGTTATTCGCGCGGAATTTGATTTATAACGGACTTAACGGTCATACCAAAACGCATTTGAATGCAAATCTTAAAGTGCAACGTTTGATATTTGATTCATCAATCGAAATTCTATTAAGTTTTTAGATAAAATCATGGATTCGTTGGAGCGAGATTTGGGATTTGCTATTATTTATTTAGTGACGGGCGATTTCCACCATAATGGCTAGTTTTTTTTTATATTCAAGTAGGTACCACTGTGGTAGGCTACGTAGTTGCTCATCAATACAATCAACAAATCAATACGTTACTGTCAACCGTAAAAGTAGATAATGCATTCTATACACACGGGGAATGATCTGATATACTTATTCAAAAGAATTAATATTATTATGTGATACTTTCATAATATACCTACCCTTTGAAGACAAACATCTATGTATTTACGAAATTGTTAAATTCCCATCTGCCGTTTATTTATTTAATCTTTATTGCACAATTAAGTAGTGTACAGAAGGCGGACTTAATGCCACATAGGCATTCTCTACCGGTCAACCATTAGTTAACCTTTTATTACCTACATGTTTAGAGCCTCACATACACGTTTACCTATAACTGTGTATAAAGATGTATTTAGGTAAGGAATCCGTAGTAAGCACCATTAATATTTAACCGACATGTAATAAAATTTGTGGATTTGGTGGCAATTAAAAGCATAATGTATGAGTGATGGCTCGCGTAGGTCCCCTTCGGCCGTTTGCTCCCCGCGAAGGCCGACCGGAGTCCCGTCGGACGGGGTGCAATCATAGCCTGTTTTTCATCGCTACCCCAGAAGCCGACAGCTTCTGAAAAAAGAAACCAATTTTGCACGCTCATTAATTATTTAAATCTCATTAAACAGCCGCAAGTTTCCCTCTCTTGTTTTGTAATTTCGCGTCGCTCCGTGGCTAATTCGGGTCGTTGGACAACGGGGGAATAAAGACTTAGCCAACAAAAATTAAAGTCTAAATAAGAATTTCGTCAACCTAAGAAAATTAAAGAGGATAGCACAAACTTAGTACCTACGTACTTAGCCGTTAGAATAGAATAGATATACTTTATTGCACACCATACAATCGACTTAAAACTAGTAAAATGGACATTAGTTGTACAATTAGGCGGCCTTATCGCTCCAAGCGATCTCTTCCAGGCAACCTTAGGGTAGAGGATAAATTAAACAGACAGGGTGAGGTGAGCTATAGACTGAACAGAAATTTGTAGATACAACAATGCCGTTTGTAGATACAATATTCTAACTTTACTTCCTCACACTAAACGGATGTCTTCTAGTTAGGGCATGTAGGTATATATAATATTGGTAATTAATTAGTGACTAATTAAGAAAAAAAGGGACTTAGTAATAAAGTAATAATAGTCTCTTCAAGACGAAAATTTTAGTAGAGGATTATTACGAGTACCTGTCTACCTACCTAATACCTAATCATTCAGATAAAAAAGGGTCCATGTGTGATTATTTACATGTAAACTAGTATCTTTATATTGTAGAGCACGTAAGGGTATTCCAGAAATAATAATCCTTATAACATTTCCAATGTCTGTTTTGTACTGCTCAATTTAATCGTGATGTCATTTAAAGGCAATAAACGTGTAACTATAGATGATTGTAGATAGGCACATCATTTAGCAGAATTCAAAGGAACCGAATAAAAATCCATTTACAACCTTCAAAGTCATTTAGTTGAACAGGAAATTATACGGCGTTGTTGTAGGTCCTACTTATACAGAAGTACCGCACAAACACTTGAATGTTCGCGTTGACGCTTGCTTCCGATTTGATGATAAAGTCTCTCAGGAGCGTCTTGTTTTGGAGGAATATTTGAAAATTAGGAAATTAAGCGATGCTGGTGGTTCAAAGGTGCGGAAACGCGACGCCCCGCGCTTTGTCTACGGCTTTCGCTCCGCTACGCGGTACGAGGCAAACTCAATTTTATTAAATAAATAAATGCGTTATATTAAGCAACTACTCGTATTCTTGCTAGGTGTGCTCTACAATAATTTAACTTTAAACTAACTAGAGTCTCTCCAAATGTATCTACTTACATTCGGGGAGACTCTAGTTAGTTTAAAGTTAAATTATTAATACCTATCTATAGTGCAGTCAATGAAGCGAAAAATACGGGCTAACCTCCGAATTTTTTTACTGTGATCCGATTTGCATGAAATTTTGGAATTAGGCTCATCTTACCATTAACTTCAAAAGTGAAAATGATTTGAACTCCGCCACCACCATGGGGGTGGTTGCCACCCCTTCTCGGGGGTCAATGGTTGTTTTTTCAAAATAACCTCGGATATCGATTGAAGATCTAATTTTAAGCAAAAAAGTTTCTATAAAGTTTCTCGAAAAATCTAATACTTTTCAAGTTATTGGCAATTGAAAATTCGCAAATTTTTCACGATTTTCATCAGTTTTTTTCAAATATCTCCAAAAATATACGTTTTATCGAAAATTTTATAAGGAACGAAACTGTAGCAGGTAAAAAAATGAACAATTTGGTTTTTTACAAAGTATTCTAAGTGCAATATTAAGCTAGATATTAAAGATCAAAGCCGTTTTTTATTTTATCTGAAATTTCATCGATGTAGTCAATGCCATCTAGCAGCGAGCAAATGCATTTTATGCTTTCTAATCGAAAAGGGTTTTGTAGTGCTTGAAATAAGCTTTAAAATGAGCTTTATCAAAAGTCTTTTGCACGTAAAATAAGTGAGCTATATTGCAAATAAGCGGAGCATCGAATGTTTTTTCTTTTCAATCAATGGGTTTAAATAAGTGCCATTTCCACCAAAACTAAAATTAATCATATTCCGCCTAGAATTAACTTTATTATGAAGAGTTTTATAGATTGTATTAGTTTGGCTGCTTTAGGACACATAGTTTTCAAAAAAGTCACGATTGAAAAAAATCGAGAATTTCAAATTTTTAAAAATCCCACCCCTTTTTCATAATATCTCAAAAATGACGACAGATACGTATAAAAGTGTAGGGATAAAAAATTTAGGTATTTTTTTGACAAACAATTTGCTTTTTTTGTTTTTTCTATCAAATAAAAATTGACGGAGATATGATTGTTTAAAGAGCGCGTGGCAGCGCAATCACAGCCTCCCTTAATCGTGACTTTTTTGAAAACTATGTGTCCTAAAGCAGCCAAACTAATACAATCTATAAAACTCTTCATAATAAAGTTAATTCTAGGCGGAATATGATTAATTTTAGTTTTGGTGGAAATGGCACTTATTTAAACCCATTGATTGAAAAGAAAAAACATTCGATGCTCCGCTTATTTGCAATATAGCTCACTTATTTTACGTGCAAAAGACTTTTGATAAAGCTCATTTTAAAGCTTATTTCAAGCACTACAAAACCCTTTTCGATTAGAAAGCATAAAATGCATTTGCTCGCTGCTAGATGGCATTGACTACATCGATGAAATTTCAGATAAAATAAAAAACGGCTTTGATCTTTAATATCTAGCTTAATATTGCACTTAGAATACTTTGTAAAAAACCAAATTGTTCATTTTTTTACCTGCTACAGTTTCGTTCCTTATAAAATTTTCGATAAAACGTATATTTTTGGAGATATTTGAAAAAAACTGATGAAAATCGTGAAAAATTTGCGAATTTTCAATTGCCAATAACTTGAAAAGTATTAGATTTTTCGAGAAACTTTATAGAAACTTTTTTGCTTAAAATTAGATCTTCAATCGATATCCGAGGTTATTTTGAAAAAACAACCATTGACCCCCGAGAAGGGGTGGCAACCACCCCCATGGTGGTGGCGGAGTTCAAATCATTTTCACTTTTGAAGTTAATGGTAAGATGAGCCTAATTCCAAAATTTCATGCAAATCGGATCACAGTAAAAAAATTCGGACCTATAATGCTTCATTGACTGCACTACTACTAACAGTAAGAAACATGTTTCAATTACTAACACGATTTTACGCTCTTACGTGCGTACGAGCTTTTTTAATAATAAATCATCAGAATCTTCAAAGTATTCTGACTGACCCATTGGCACATTTGAATTTACTATCAAATGTATGTAATCCTGACTTCTAAGCTGTTTCTGAATATTTCGGGTAACTTTGATTCTGGTTTTCATATAGGTACTAGTGATTTAAGGACCTATTAGTACCTAATCATGCTATGGTATAATTTCCCCAAGTATGGTAATTAAAAATTGTAATGAGTATCAAACACATTACAGAAGTGACCTTCAGACTATTATAATTAGTATGAGTACAGCGTAATAATAGGCTTATTCAAAGATAAAAGAAACGTATGTTTACCTTTGTTTTTTCATTCAAATAAACAAAGATACAAGGCATCAAAAGTTAGGAGTGGGAGTCTTTGACGTCACTCGCTCCCGTAAAAATGCCTCTACGAATGACGTCACGCAGAATTTCAACTGGCTATAACTTTGTAATTTTTACGTCTAATTTACAAATAAAAAAATACGTGTCTTTTATTTTTGAATAAGTTAAAAGACGGACTAATTACAATTTTTAGCCATAATAGCCTATTAATCGAATTTATTATTATTTATTTAAAAAATCGAATCGCAATACATTTTAGATATAATTGTAGAGTTATCGCTGTAAGAAATTAAGAGTGTTGTATTTATATTTGTATTAGTGTTGATCGAGTGCGTCTCGAGGAGGCGAGGGCAGCCCCGGGCGGGGGCGGCCGGATCACTCGCCCGTGCTTTAATTGCTTTTCACTTAGCAACCGCTCATGAACAGAAAACGTTCGCGAAAATGAAGAAAAAATCATTACATCAACATCTTTTAGAGATTGCCCAGATTTAGGACGTTCAGAGACAGCGACCTTCTTATATAACGCTTTCCTCTTTCTTGTTTTTCCAGCGCGCCTCATTTCCGGAAGGGGGCCGCGAGGCGGCGCGGGTGGCGAGGGGCCTAAGTAATTTCGCTTAAGAACTCTAAACGTAATTAGTGTAGGGCGTGCAAAGGGAAGGGCTTGAACTTGAGAGGGTTGCGTCCCGCACCGCGCCGCCGCGCGCCGCCTGAATATTTGATCGCGCTCGTCTCGCGATAATATTTGTCGGAGGAGGTTTCCGTAAACACGGACACATTTACCTACCTACTTATACTTTCCTTCATTCCGCTTTTCAAAGCTGTCGCGCGCTTTTAATTGGAGCCGGTGTTATTTATAAGTAGACTCGTGATAGAATTAAAATCGCACGCTACGACGCTCTCGAATAGATGCCTATACAAAATATTTCTTAATGTTATTAAGTTTTTTCATGATTTTTCCTTTTAAGTAAAATCCTCTTTGTAAGACTTCAAACACCTTTACAGCATCTATCGCTTTGAATGATGAATATTCATACCTAATTTCCTCTTTTCATAAACTGGTGGAACGTATTAAGTATTTAGAATGATGTACCTGATCATATTGCTTTGAGAAAGCATGTTCATAGGTAGGTATATTATGTACTTACTTAAATATATACGTGTTGATACACGTATATATTTGTCCTTTATTATACTTTACCTTATTTGTCCCCAATGAGTTGTGAAACATCGTACTTTTTCGTTTTATTACAGTCTACTATAAGTAATATACCCTACTAAGTATTTACCTGATATACCTAAATGTTTGCGTAAAGCTTACCTACTTACATTTAAATCTGGTGTATGGCACTCTGTGAGTACGGCCCTTTAGCGTTAATAATTATTTGATAGGCTGAAGAAGCAAAGGCAATAATTTACAAATTCAAAAGGCCTGTGAAACAAGAGAGGGAATTAGAATTTGTAATTAGCCCGGAGCGCTCGGCTACTCCTACGACATTTGATTAGCAATTATGGTAATTTGACTTAGAGCAGGGTAAGATTTCTTCTAATTTGTTAGTTAAATTATTATATCGCGACGGCCAGGACTTTTAAAATTTATTCCCTTATTCAAATACTTTCTTAATTGCACCTAATTTGACATACCTTCCATGCTTTCGTTAGTAATAATCGGATAATTAACCAAGTCGTTTATATAAAAACAACAATTTATGACCTACTTAAACTAACCACTATTCGTGGAATACTATGTTAATAAGTAAACAGGGCTCAAAGAATGACAATGAAATAAAATAATAATACGCGTAATTATACTTAATAAGTATTTATTACCAGTTATAGGTGCTTATTTCTAATGATTACCTCGTCAGCGCGTTTTCGTGTGAATAGCGGACAATCCCAAATTTATGGGATCGATTCCCGCACGCGTCAATTAAGGAATCAAGATTTTTTTAAATTATGCTCGCGTCTGGTTGTTCTAGGAAATGCCTCCAATTGTATTAACAATTAACTCATAAATGTGTAAAATGCGCCTGAGGTAATATAGTGCAATTATTTTTATTTGTAAAATTAACGATATGTCGTACCTTTGTAATCAGCGAAAACGTTGAAGACTGTACAAATCAGGGGAGCCACGTTGACGGTCGCGAAGATGAATCGTTTTAATTGCGGAATGAATGTTTCGCAAGACAATATCGTGGGGTGCCGCGTGCCGCGCGGGTCGCTAGCGCTGCGGAGCCGTGTTTTTGCGCTCCACTCCGCGCCGCGGTGCAATTTAATTATCGTAGCGAGCTCCCGCGCTTTACCCTTTTGTATCTTAACCCCCGGATGAAAAAATACTCTCCCGTAAAATAGAGGACGGGTACGAAAAAAAAGGAGCGAATGCAAATTCAGGATAAAATATAGCCCGTAAATGCCACCGTTTCTAAAAGAATATTAGAGACGTTTTTCAGTGGGTGGATGGGGGTGCTACTTTATACTTTGTCTCCTCGCGCTAAGTACTGCAGCTCCGGGTGTCTGCGGCGGAATCCGCTTTAATTTGCGACTGTTGTTCAACAATAAATCAACGCGCACGGTGCCTACAATATGCCTCGCTTTAGACCTACTTCGCGATTGCTTTTTGTACTTTAAAAAGTTCGCCAATGATTTGATTATTATTATTACCTACGTAGGATTATAATGGAATGGAGACGTTTTAATAGGGTTTTGTTGTTACCTACGAAACTAAGGTAATAAACTAAAGCGTTTGGTTTACCTAGATTTGGATTATTTATTTTTTATTAAATTGGACATGATTGTAACAATACATGAGTAAAAGTAAAAAATTTTACAAACTAAGGTCTTCAAAATTAATTAAGAACATGACCTGGATAGGGTCGGCAACGGAGAAATTGGTGGTTAAATATGTATTAAATTAATGCAGGCAGGGGTCTTATCTCATGTCCGATCATCTGATGGTCGCTTAGTGACATTATTACCACGTATTGTAACAATATGTGTAATTAGCGTAAAGTATTATAGGTCATAAAGTATGCTAGACATATGAAAGTGACTTTCAAAAGTGACTCACTAATATTTAATTGACGACGAATGTCCAAACTCGGTACAATGTAATCCTAGATTGTTTAGTTGTGTGATTAGAAGCTTTTTTTTGGTAAAGTAACGAGGGGTCACCTGAAGAGGAATGAGTTAATAGGCGTTTTAATTATTGAGGACGAGGTTCGGGTGCGGGCAGCGCCCGGCGAGCACAAGAAAGAGACAACATCAAATATTTAGCGCGTAATGCCGGCCGCTCTCTCGCTTGTAATTAAAGCGTCCTTTCCTTTTTTCAGCGGCCTGATACAATATTCAGCATGAGAAGGAAGCGCTTCGGTGGCGGGGTGGCGCCTCCATTGTATTCGCTAAGGAAGATAAATTAAAAAATATAATTACAAGGCGGCCGCCATAATTCTCGGCAGGCGGGTTGTGGGGGGCGGCGGCCGGGGCTGGGGATAGTGGAGGAGCGGGCGCTCCCGGAGGAGGCTTCTTAAATATTTGGGGATAGCGCGTACCTACGCATTACGTAAATTAATGACACGGATTCGAGGAAGGATGGCGCCCGCGCCCGCGCCCGCTCCCGCACCCGCTCGCTCTCTGTTTGTTTTGTTTTAATGCGCGTTGTTAACGACGTTATTAGACGCAAATTATAATACGAGAACCACTCGCCGGCCCGGGCCCCTTACTCCGGCCTGATTGGACTAATGACTCCTTTTATACGTATTATTATTGCGCGAATCCGACTTATGGGCCTTCGCTGATTCCCTCAATTTATATCTTCTACGAAAAATTACAGTCATTTATTAAGAGTTTATTTATAATTTCAGAGAATTATTCTTTGTACCTATTTGCTTTCTTTGAAGCTAGATGATTTAAAAATCAAATGTAATGATTACGCAACTAGTTAATGATAATGAGATAATCTCTGACATTTAAAAAGGATAATCACCATTGTTAACTCACTTAAATAATTGACTGACGTAATTAAGGGCCAATTAGTAGGCATATGTGTAATGTTAATTCCTAGAAGATACTTAAACCTATCACTTAAAATCTATATTGAACTTCTTAGGATTATCTGATTAACTATTGTTGGTTCTTAAGGTCCAAGAATTAGTTACCAGACGAAGTGATGTCTTTGATTATAAAAATACCTACCACATTGGTAGTATCCATAGCGGATTGAAGAATAAAACTACTAATTGCTCGTTACATTACGTGTATTCATTACGTTACGTGTATTAATTACAAAGGTCCATCTTCGTCCTCATTATTATTGATGTGAAATCGAGAACACACGCGAAATCAGTTTCATGTAGAGAACAAAAATTGTAAACGAGGTAAGTTTACTATAAATGATAGTGATAAGTTCTAGTCTAAGGCGACGTCTAGGCATGTTGCACGTGTGAGTTGGACATGCCCACACATCGACAGCGGCTCAACAAGTGTCCGCATGTGGTTCGACCACAATACAGGCAGTGGCACCGTGAGGTAACATCAACGAAACAACTCACATAGAGCGAAAATAGCTCCATTGGTATCAAACTAAAGGTTTCTCTTGTATTATAAGTAGGTACAGATGATGACCGAGAGAGTCTCTCAGCCTACGCCACAATTTATAATAGTTGATGCTCTGGCTCGAACTGAGCGGGAATTGAACTTGTAATCCTTTACGATTCTTTTTTCTAAAACTAAAAAGTAAAACACGTTTAAAATTTTGACACAGTCAAATTTTAAAACGATTTACCATAATCATATGTCATATAAACTAACTTGAATGAAGGTCCCACTCTAATCAAATGCTATGTTTATTTATCAGATAAAATTAGCACATTTAATCTGAAATAATCTGAAGTAATAATTAGAATATAAATTCATCTAATTCTTTCGTTCAACCATCAACATTTACAACAACCCCCTAATTTTCTCAGTAAGATAGATACTATAAATATAGGTATTAGGCATTACTCTAACTGCCTACGAGAATAGAATACGTATTAATTTGATATCGCCTCGATAATTTAGATGTTCGAATCGTATATTGGACTAATTACGACGTCTCTGTCCAGAGCAATGTTCATACGAGTACATTGTTTGACGAGATAGACACGTATCGTGAATGCTTTACTTGTTTTGTTCTATTTTACCTTCGTTAGTACAACTTCGGGTTGCAGGCACGCTCACGCACGTGTATTAATTACAGAGCTTTATATAAGACAAAGTTAAAAGACTATATATGTTTTAGTGACATATATAGGTAAGTAAGTATAGGTAACGATATGTGAAAGAAATGTAAACGGCCTTCAAAGATCTAGCGTAATTTGAATCAATAGAAGTAAAGTAATTTTAAATTGTATCTTATTTGGGCGGCCTTGATATAGTTAGGAAAAAACTAGGTAATTAATATTTATGTAACGTTTATATTGATAGTACAATAAATTGTTAAAAATCTTTTTATGAAAATATTCACGTTTGGATTGAGTGACTTAAAATACAAGTAGGTAGGTTTATTTACCTAAACCACTTTCACAAAATAATTAGCATTCAAAATTTGTTATCTGTGCAGTTAATAATACTATACCTACGCAACTATGAGCTTTTAACCATACTCGTATAAGTAATTACAATACTGTAGACATAACTATGAAATGATACCTGAAAGAACTCATAAGCTCCACTCTCAACAAATATCACAAGAGCCATAAAGAAGCAGACAGTATAGAGAATGGAACGGTCATTACATTATTTTCAAACATTCACAGCGTGTCAACTAGTTTTATAACTTTAATTAGGTTGCGTAGTTTTCTTGAAGCGAGCGGCAGAAAATACATTAAGAACGCAAGTAAGTAGTGCAATATTAAAGCATACAAGGCCGTTCTGTTCTAAATAGGTAGGTACACTTCTAAGATTTAGCAGTTAGCATATACTTGTAACAACGAGCTTTCTTTGTAGAGTATTCCGTGTATGTTCCTACTGTTGAGATGCAAGAACTAACGAATAAAATCGTAATACGACTTCATAATTAAGCATTTTATAGTAGGTATACCAGCAACCCGGATTTGCCGGGGTGCAATACTAATCTACTACTTACATGTATCTGCTATGCCCCTGCATTCTAACTCTCTAATATCTTCGAAAATTTGTGTAAAATCACAAACTTCGTCGTAAATAAGCCATTGTTTCTCGTGAAAGGTAAAGGATAAATAATAGTTATTGTGAGTTATCCTTAGAGATAGGCATTAATAACATTGCATTTTTGTACAGCTGAAAGTAATAGGTACGAGTACGGTAGAAAACGAGACCTAAGCATACCTACATAGGCACAGATTGCGGGAAGTAACTTTGTGTTATAGTTTGTAGCGTTGATTTATATCGGTATATTTATATGGGTACCTTAATAAACATGTATTTAAATATTGCGAAAGTGTGCCTACGCTCACTGGTTTACTGGTTTTGATGACATTTTTCACACTGAAGAGCTTGATATGGAATACATTTTGAAAACCATCATCGTTCTATTAGTAGGTACTTCGAAATAACTCTTTAAACACAGATCACGCAAGGTTGTATTAAATGAACCCACAATATGTATTTTATTTGACTTAATTTAAATCGACGCAGTGTGTCATTTGGTTGAGAGTATAGGGGTCTGAGGGGAGTAGAGGAACTTGTGAATGAACTACGCGTGTGTGCCGCGCGATGCGAACCGGGATGCGGCGGGAACGACTGTGTCTAGCTAATCTGTACAATGATTTCTTATCAAATCATGCTATACTCGTAATCTGTGTAAGTATACCTACAATTATGTTGTAAGGTGATTCGATTTGGTATTTGTGACTCTGAAGGTAAGCAGCCGGTCCGGGATAATTTTGTTAACGCAAAATATACTGCTAATGGCATTCAAGCTTATTTAGATGAAATCACTGCACCATCAAAATAAGCTTTTATAGACACTTTAAAAAATATTGATCAGTATCCTATGCTACCGTGGTTGGTATGCTAAGTAGTAACTTATAGGTAGATTTTCGTCAAAAGCCGTAGTTGCAAGGGCCCTCAAAAGAAAACTTATTAATTTTCGTCATTATGAATTCCGCGGGCGAAACTCGAACGTCTAATTTCAACCCTAACTTATCAAGACGCGAATAAAAAAGTTCACCCCCGGCGCACCCCACGCTCACCCCCTTGTTTAAAACGCCGGCGAAAAAAGAAGCACATAAAAATGCATGAGGCCTTCCTCGTTATAAGGAAAGGGTAGCACCCCCCTCGCCCCCCTCGGGAGGTAGCTGTAAAAATCGTCTCTAATTTAAATTTGGGAAGTTTCGCGTGGCGCGAGGCAGCGCTGATGTCTTGATAAATGTGAGCGTATTCCACTAATTTCTCGTCTTCAACGCTCGGAACTTTTAATTGGGCGCGCATAAATCGCGCCGGAGTAATGGAGGTGGCATTAATTTCATCTCGCGACAAAATGGCCGCCCGGGAGTAGGTACATTTAGATAAGCATCGCTCATTGTTTCGGTCTGCTGCAGGCCGCGCCGCTATCAGGTGCCTCGTCGAGGGAAACGTCACCACGCAATTATCTTGGAAACATTATCCCCTATATAATGTCTCGGTATAATATGCCGTCATTAGGAAACAATCGGTACACCACCAACCAGCATCTTTACACATCAAAGTTACTACCTTCTTACTTATAATTCTTTGTTAAAATTTATCCAGGTAAAAGCTAAAAAATATCGACAACAAGTCACAATTGTAGCTCATTAAAACTTAGCCAGCAAATACCTCTGGATTACAATTCAATATCAAATCAAAAAAGTCTACCCCTTATTATAGTAAAAATATTTATCTAGGTACATAGAGTAGTACTTACCTCTCGCCATATACTTTTCGACGAAGGTAAAGATTGCGAGAGAACCATAATTTACGTATTAAGATGTCATGAACCTAGACGATCCCATGATTGCCGAAGGGAAAGTAGATCTCAACTGGCACACAAAAGTTAAAAAATCCACTCCAAAGGAAAGTGATCAGAATCTAACGTACATAGAAGTATGCATTAAATAGTAATTGAACTAACATCAGAATAATTACAAACAAATAACTTACAACATTTACACACGAATTAGCCATTGTTCGTAACAGCCACTCCGCTTACTACGAAAGTGCTACGGCCGTAGCCAGAAGTCACCGTTCAGTGTAGTGTTAGGACAAAATTAGTTTTGTTTGAAGATATATGTAACTGCCTGTTTTCTATTCATTACTTATGTAAAAATGGCGATTTGTTTTCTTAACAAAACTTTTCACTCGAAGTAATTAGAACAGAGGCCGTTTGTTTTGAGTGAACAATTAAGCGCACCGAGTATCGCGTTCTTCTTCCTCATTAAATCGGAACAAAGCGACCGCGGTGAAACTTCGACGGGTGTAATGTTATTCATTTGGGAAAGTCAAAGGTTGTATTTACAAAAAAAAAATAAGTTCCCGGAGAGCGGACGGTGGCATTTTTTCCATTCGGCGCGTTCCATTAGCGAGCCTTTGTTTGGCGGGAGCGCGCAAATTAATTTAGCTCTCCCGCCATTTCCTCGCGCCCCCCCTCCACCCGTCGCGCCCTTTTTTGTCTACGCCTTGCTCTACGTATCGTTTTCTTCTTTATGGCTCATTAGGCAACACTGTCGCCATTGTTTTTTTTTCGCCTAACCCACAAGATCTAATTATTATGATCAGCAAATCCCAAGAATCGATATTGCCGGCGGTTAACAGGGACGTGCTTCGTGTCTGATTGTGTGGCTAGCTGGGAAGCTAAGTACATGCTCCAGGAAGAGTATACACCTAATAAGCAATGCAAAAGTAATGGCATACCTATTATTTTAGTGGAAAATTTAAATATCCACTAATGAACCATAAGTTGTTTTTAAGTTATTGAAACTCAAATGCGATTTGTGTTTCATTTGAAGTAGAATGGTTATAACAGTTTTTGATGTTCAGAAATTTAATTATTTAAACGACGGGACGTTTATTTTCGCTGAGTTACTTGTTTTTTGTTTATTCAAATAATTGACTACCTACTAGAAATTTCAGTACAAAATTTATTTGAAATAAGTAAATGTGAATGTATCTATTTCTATTTACCAAGGTTGTAAAAATTTAAGATCTGTTTTGTGAGACAAGTTGAGGGAAGAATACTCCTTTCCTTCTGTCATTGCTTCCACAAAAAATTTAGACAATTTAGGTAAGAGGTTACTTATTGTCTTAACACGCACGAAATTTAGCAACTATGTGTGACAGTATGTACAGTTGCAAACTGTGATTCATTGGTCTGAGTATGTTATTACTCTTTTGTGGTTGCGCGATAACATTAACTATATAAAAAAAGTATAAATACCTTTTTATCCACCGTAGCGTAGTAACTTGGCGCGGCGCACTACCGCGCGCCCTGCCCGCGTCAGCACGGCGATGTTTCGCCCGTCCATTAGCGCTGGAAGCAGAGTAACTCGATTACTCTTGTAGTGTTTAATGTAATAAACAAAGGCTTTCATTATTAATATATGTACACCTATGTACATTCTTATATTCATATCTACATAATGTCTGAAGTGTGGTAATCTTTTGTTTTTGTTTGCATTTCGCACTCGCTACAAACACAAGTGTGTAAAAGAACATTTTAAAACGGAATGTCTAATGGACATCCTTTACAGGTAGGTATATTAAGCTGAATGTTATGTTTACTAAAGAGACTTTGCTATAAGTAATATTACCTATTTAGAGACGATAGGTACAACATTTTAATAGGTTTAAAGAAACGTGATTTGGCGAGCACGCTAAAGCGTTCGAGGTTGTCATTTTTTATAGTAATACCAACATAGGTACATATAAAATCTGTCGGTTTTAAGTCAAAACAGGAACATTTCATTATAAATGTTGAAGGACCAGGACCAGTCTGCCGCTAACTGTAAGCAGATCAATAACAGGTAATTCAAAGCAAAAAAGATATGTTTTGGTGGGTATGAAATGAAATGAAATGAAAAATATCTTTATTCAAGTAGGCTTATGACAAGCACTTATGAATCGTCAAATAATGCAAGTACAAACAACCGAATCTACCACCGGATTCGGAAGGTCGTTTTCTACCGAGAAGAACCGGCAAGAAACTCGATAGTTACTCTTTTTCATCGCCAAAATTCTTACAATTTTTGTATTACAACGTTTATAAATAAGATACTTAGACGTCCCTTATTCTCCATTTAAATAATAAATAAATAACCCAAGACATACCACCCTGGTCCACACAGCGCCATCTATTCCTAAATTAAGCAGAAACATTTACTATGGCTACTTTAACTGATACTGATTAACATACTTTGATACTCATTGTGTAAATACATATTTTATTAAGATATGTTTATAAATATGTTTATAAAATAATAAATATCAGACAACATCACATACATTGATTAGATCCCAAAGTAAGTAGCGTAAGCACTTGTGTTATGGGTAGGTATCAGAACAACGTAGGTACCATAAATAAATACTTAAATATGTACTAATATAAACACCCAGACACGGAACAAACACGAATATTCATCACACGAATGTTTGTCCCGGGTGGGGATCGAACCCACGACCCTTGGTTCAGAAGGCAGGAGTCCCTACTAATTTAACCATCGAGCCAGCCAAGTTTACTAAACAACCTCACCCTTTCTATCTAACTTCATGTTCTCTACCCAAAGGTTGTCTGGAAGAGATCTCTCATAAAGATCTCCTAAATTATGCAACAATTGTATACTTTCTTAGTTCCTGAAGAGTATCTGTCTATCTATATATTTATACATAGGTAGCATTTCGCAAGATATTAATTAATTGTCATTGTTCATGTGTCGCTACGCCCAGCCGACCTATTGGTGTCTACGGAAGACCAGGGTCGGGGTTTCTTACTAGGATGCCTCGGCTCATACTGATTGGACACGGATTAGTGTCACGATATAGACTTGTCTTTTCCCATTGTTCATGTAACTTATATGTGACTCTAATAAACGTTTTTTCCTATTCTATTCTAATATAATACATAATATTAAAGCGTATTCTCACCTGCGCCGGCGCCGGGGCTGCGCTGCGCTGGGTGCGCGCGCCGCGGGGCGCTCAGACGCGGCGACTGAGCCGCGCCCGTGACCCACAGTTTTTTGGCCGCGCGTGCCCGCGGTCCCACACTTCCAATGCAACCCTTCCGCATTCACGCACGCATTCTGCCCACAATGAAATTTGTAACAGTGAGACACTTCTTTATGAGACGTTCGAACTTTACTTAAAGGTGTATTATATGTACTAGCTTTTGTAGAAAAAGTAGATAGAGTTTCTTTATTGCACAAAATACAAACAATTGACGTCGAACAAACTGTTTAAAAAAATAAATAAGTAGGTACCTTTTTATTCGAAATGGGTTTACGCTTGACTGCAATTCACCTGAAGGTAGGCAACTTCGCAGTCTATTATGGAGAGGTTTGCATCAAATATTCATTATTAAAATACCTTTTGTTAATGTGAGATACTTCAAGCTTGACCAAGATATACCTACTCGTATACGACAAAACGTTAGCAATGTTACAAGTGTACCTATAGTGCACATGGTACTGTACTCTACCTAAACACGTATGATAGGTAACCGTATATTAGCGGGATGTCTTTCAAATGAATTACTTTACTGCCGTCCCTTATGTACTGTATCTTTATCATGCCATGGAAAATATCTAGGATTCCTACCACATCATTCGTTAGTTAATTTAAATAAATATAATTAAATTTGATCAAAATGATGTAATTACATCTTTGTGTAACCTGCTCTACCTACGTAATTTTTGTTTTCATTTAATTCTATGTAGGTACTTATAAAACATAGTACTGTTCTTAAAAAATATATGCAGGAAAGTTAAAGATGAAAATGAAATGAAACCCACGCTGAGAACGAAGTGAAACAATTAATTCTTTGTTTCATAAAATATTTAATTAAAATCTTAATAGCTCTACGGCGCACGTCCTTGCAAAAAGAAAGAAGAAATATCTTATCGCGAGCTTTAAGTTCGCAGACTGGAAATTTCTAATTAATTACTTAGTAGACACATTTTAAATTCTTAATTAAGCAATCCGTACTTTCTCCCGCCTATAAATTAGATCGAGCCGTTTCCATAGAGACTACTCATCCTTTAAAGCGGGCCGGGGGGAGGAGGGGGGCTTTACAAAAAATATAACTTAGGGTGAGTAAAAAACCGTGGGGTGACTCAGCCGGCCGCTGCACCCCACAACGAGAAATCTACGATCAATATTAACTCTTTTTTTGAACGGGGAAACGCTGAATTTTTAAGTCATTTTAAGTCTTTACTGACGGCGAAAAAATATTGCGTATCGGTCGCGGTGATTGACAATCGGCAGCAGTTGCAATATTTGGTGTGTGTGCACAGGGCACTATAAATCATTGCCGATCGACATCCGCGGTGCCGCTGGCGTTGCGCTGGGCGCTGAGTGCGTTAGTCAAGGTCGGGCGGCATATGTGGGTGACGTGACGTTGCCGGACGATCTTCAATTGTTATTTTGAAATTGATGTTTCTATTAAGCCATAACATTTTTATTTACATTAATATCTGATATTTGTACTGTACCGTACAGGTTAATACGGGGCCTGCGATATTTTTAAAAATCCTTGAAGTCTTAGATCGGTCGTGTCGATGGTGATCGATGTAAGTGGTATTATTCTATGTTAATTGTTCTGTTTTTAAAACAGTTACTGTTTCGTAGTTTCTAAATCAAAATATGTAGGTATGTAGTAATAATATTTAAAATTACAAAAAGAAATATATGTTACAAAAAACAACAAAACATTGACGGATGCATGTTAAATATTCTGCGCTGCCTATTTAACTACAGCACATTAATTTCGTCGCGAACATTGACATTATTCTTCCAGGAACGGGCTCGACATACGTCGCGTTAATTAATTCCTACGACAAAGGTGAAAAGTTTTTGTTATCACAGTTTTTAACAATAGCGTATAAAATACTATAAAAAACAACCTGCATACATAATTTGATACAGTGCATTAATAAAAAGCGCGTAGGGTCCGGCAGGCCCGGTGCACACGCTGCCTAAAAAATGTTCATTTGTAAAAAGCTATTTATGACAGCGACCATTATCGTCTAATAAATCAGCTGCCCGCTCTTCTGTTTTCGATAATGATTCTATTATTATGGAAAAGCGTTATGTAACTGTAACATTTTTTCTTGGAGGATACGATAGTGTGGATTACGCTTTTAATAGAATTTTATCTCGACTCTTAAATTTTCTAATAACCAAAATAATTACACAGTATTTATATAGGTATTATATTGGTGTGCTGTACGCATTCATCGAAACAGATATTAAAGGTATGTTGGTACCTAATGCGAATTAGTAGCAGGCCATAGTAAGTTGCAATTCAAAATAACTGATGCTTTTAGAATAAAAAGCTTAAATATACACACAACCTCTGGTAGTGGTATTAACTACGTCATGACTTCAACATAATATGCATGAACTTTACACCAAAATTCAACTTTGTTATTTTAGATATTAGCTACGTTTTATGCATAGGCTGTAATTAATGGCTATAGTACTATAATTAGGTAAGAGTTAAATACCAATCACGCGCTATCTGTGCAGTTCTATCCTAAAATAAAATAGATAAATTAATCATTTCAACTATGTATAATTTAAATCAATCCACATGAACGTTTAACATTGAAGTGTTGTGAACTGCATAGCTTGACTTTACACTGACTACATCTACTTGAATACAATGTTAACAACCAAATACAGGACTACCCTCACTATCTATATCTATACCTACTTATAATAAATCTGTAGAGAAGTCAATTGTGTACATGGAATATATTTTCAAAATTACTATCAGGAGGTGATCAGTGATCGATACTGATGCCAAAAATGCAATCAGTAAAATTTTTGTCTGTATGTCTGTATGTTCGTTATAGAAAAAAGAACTAAAGGCGAATTTTTACGAAACTTGGTAGAATTATTCTTCATACTCCTGGGCAGGTTATGGTATACTTTTCATCACGCTACAATCAATAGGAGCAGAGAAGTGATGGAAAGTGTTCGGAAAACGGGAGAAATTTTTATCTTTATGTTTGACCGCGCATCACGCAAAAACTACTGCACGAAATTAAATGCGGTTTTCACCAATGTATTGCTAGAAATCTAACTTAAAATTTAGGTACCCTTTTATGGAAGTCCGTTATTTTTTAAACCTGTTATCCACGCGTGCAACGCCGCTGGCACAGCTAATCATAAAATAAATTCCTCGGTTAAATACTAAAAACTCTAAAAAGGTATTCAATTATTCATGGATAACCTAAGATAATCGCACATTTCACTTATTTATTATATCCACTTTGTCTCGGATAGTGCTTTGCTGATTTACGAATACTTATCTAGCTAATACTTTTGCTGATTTACGAATAATAATTTTGTTGATGTACGAATTATACTTAGTTTTGTGGATTTACTTATGATAGTTGACTTTATATACAAAAAACAAGCACACTCCATGCTAGCGTGCTGGTCGTAGGTTTTTATGCGTGTCGGCGGCGCGGCGCGGCGCCCACTGCACGGGTTACAAATTGTGGGGTGAAAGGGGTAGTTTTTTTCTAATCGACTTTCCTAACTGTAATAAACGATATTTATCTTTCTTAATTATAGTTTCACTGCGCGTTGGTAGCAATGCTCGTGTTTTTGTTGCGGCTGTTCGAGTTATTATCGAATTACCTTCATTGATTTGTTCAGAATTTAAAGTTATTCTTTTTATTGTAAAAAACCTATTTAGAATATTAATTTCTTACTATTTATTGGACATCCCGAGTTTCTGACTTCTAATCATGAAAGAAGAATACTATCTTTGAGTTACAAAATATTATATTGTAGTTGATCTAATTAATGAAAGTAATTAAGCATTTAAAAGGGAATGTTTATAATAATAAGCTTTGATTCAGAATTTTAAAGGCAATTGTTTAATGGTAAAGTAGGTAATTTTAAAACATCTTCAATTTTAAAAGTTCACAATATGTGTCGTTGATCTATTACACTGCTCCCCATAGGTAGTCATTCATTCTTGTATCTACTTGTGTACTTTGAAAATCTTATAGTTGCTTCCACATCCACGAACTGCCGAAACATTATACAGATATAATGATTGAACATATTGATTAAAGAAAGTATTTTGAATTGTGCTTGCCGTGAATTTTAAAATGAGAAACGAGGGCAGTGATCCCACGGGGCGCATGCGTAATAATAACCCTTTTTTACCCTTTCGCCTCCCCGAGTGTTTTTTGTAAGCGTTTTTGTAAAGGGTTGTGTGGGGTACGTACCTGCCACACGACGCGGAAGGGTTGAATTTTTTCTCTATAGAGGGCCACATTTTTTATGGTGATGCAGTTTTTTCTCTATGCACCGTGCCGAGAACAATGCAGAGTGCATTGAACTCCGTAACAAGAGATCAGCTGATCCCATAATGGTGCACTTGTGCTGTGCGCTATTGATTTTTACTAGTTCAAGGTCGTTCTGAAGAGAGTGCAGGGACATGGAATCACGCGATTTATAATTTCGAGATTAGGCAGGCAGGTTGAATGAGAATGTGGACGATTGGTCTGATAGGTGGTGTACCTACTTTAAAGCACAGTAAACAAAAAAAATATCGAAAAAGAGTCATGTTTTAACTCCGGGTCGGGTATGATGAAAAAATTAAATTTCTTAATTGAATAAGTAGGGTATTAGACTAATTTTTCACCACGATTGGTTGGCTTGAACCCGAGTCAATTTAGTAACGCTAGATTCCATACTGCTCCATTGAATCTAGAAACTTTTGCGCTTTAGGCAAAGGACTTACCTATGGACTCCACAGCTTAAGGTTCTCCTTCATCTTTTGAATTGGCATTGGTAATTGAAATAAAGTATAAGTACATAATGTAACTGACTCACTCTGACTGGCTCGATGGCTCATTTGGTAGTGAACTCTTGAGCTAAGGGTCGTGGTTTCGATCCCCGCGCAATACTAACATTTGTGTGCATGAATATGTCTGTTTGTATTTGTCTGGCTGTTTACTCTGAATAATATCTATTTATTTACAAAAAAACGTATATAAGCAAGTATCAGTTATTGTCTAGTACCCATAGTACAAGCTTCGACTTAGTTTGGGGCTAGATCTGGCCCAGCGTGGCATGTCTTGGGTTATATATTTATTTATTTATAATACTTATGAAAATTAAATTCATTGGAAATATCATATAAGTGAATTGTATCTAAATTTAAATAAGTAACAAGGCTTGAATCGGAGCTTTAAGAGCGAGAGTCTCATCCCTAGTTGGGCCAAAGATTCTGCGAAAAAAAAACCTACATGAGCAATAATTATAAAAATGTGGATGAAGTCGCGGATAAAGTCATATAATCAGTAGTTAGGTCTATAAGTAATGTATGAATGCAACGGACAATCAACTTCTGATATTCATATAAATAGATTCGGCGTGTACTTACTACATTGCAGCCGTTAGTACACCGGTTAATCGCAGCTAGAGTTAGCACACCGGATGGTGTCATTTTTCGCCAACGCAACACCCGTTCAATTTTTGGCAATTCAAGTAAAAAACTGAACAGTTAACACCGGTGTTCGACATTCCAGTAACCCACATTGATCAAGGTGTGAGCCGCGATCGAGTTGCAGCCCGTTAGCACACTCCACAGACAAGCCTTTGTTCAACTCTTTTTTGAACGCCAAAAAACTTGCCCCCTTACCAATTGTAGGCCGAGTTTTTGCGTGATTCAACGAAACGATGTGTATTTCTAATCGCAAGAAACAGATAACACCTGACGCCTGTCTTGGTTTTAACTGCCAATTCAATGCGTCGCATTTCTACGTTCATGAAAGAGTCTGGGATGAAGTAAGACATACACCAGTACAATATAATCTCTCGACCTTGTTAAGACGGAAATGCTAATTTAAGGCTGCTCCTAAATACTACTGTACAATTACTTGATAATCTGTCTCTGTTAGGATTTGTTAGTACGTTTAGATCGAATGTCTATCTGATCTTTAATAAATCCTAATAAGTTAGTAGTTAGTATGAAAAGCTGTGTCAATTCTAAACGGGTCCATATTCTAAATGGCTAAACGGCATATTTTGCCTAAGGTTAAGGACTTACATTAATAGTAGTTCTTATTAATAATCTCAAGTGTACAGCTTGAATATAGAAAAGCTTGTAGAGTTAATGGCTTGGATCTACATAAGATCTCTGCAGTGCGAGCCCTAATTATTATTTATCTTCGTGAAAACGTTTTTGGTGGGTTTGGATTTTTATATAATACCTATGTAATAAAAAAAACAAATAAGTAAGTACATCATAGTGTGGGAAGCATTCATTTGAAAGATTTAGCACAGTCCGGTGTTTCGGGATGCAATGTAAGTATTAGAAAAGGAATTACTTTAACATAGAGATTGGACTACTTTGATTCCCAAAGTAAGGTCCACAGAAGCAGCTTCCATTCTTCAGCTTAGCATTCGCGAGTCTAAAATTAGCGGCAGCTGCCGAGGAGCCGCCCCCGTTTTACTTTTTACTCAGAAAAAACAACAAAAAGTGAAGTTTTTTCCACAAGCCGGCCGGGATCTGATTTCGCGAAGATAGAGTTTCATTAGTAGACAAAGCATTTCTACGAGTTCTTTTTAATTATATCTAATAGCCTGTGCCAGAACAGACTGGTTCGGGTGACTTCTATTTTAATTTGAGATTCTTTCATGGAAGGTGAATTTATAATAAATCTTTACTTTTAACGTCTTTGATTTCTTGAAACTTTATCTAGATTTGTGGTTTCGGTAGGTATTGAAGAAAAATCTGAAACTGAATAATGCCATGCACATAGCAAGAGCATTGCTTCATCCTTTCGCTTGCATTTCCTCGAATATAATATTTATTTACAGACAATATGGTACAATAAGATGTTTACAATACTAGGCTACATATTTAGACTGCGAATATCTGTAAAAAACGAATGTATAGGTACACATTTATTCCGACATTTCATGTTGACCGCCTGTTTTGTTCCCATTATCGAAACATCGGAGAAAGGACATTGCAAACGGATTAAATGCTAACAACCCAGTAGCTCCGGCGTGTTACACAAACAACTAATGTAAAGCGAACACAAACAAACTCCTTTGTTGGGTTTCTTTATACGAGGCGGCGTACGAAATATACAATTTCAGTGACAATTAGGCATTGTCGGGGCCGTGGGCTACTGTCCGCTAGTGATACTCTCCAGATTAAAGGATTACACAAACAACTTTGTGTGAAACTTATTTCTTATTACACTTTGGCTGAATAACTTTGTCGGTGATACGGTCTGCCGACAGCGTTTGTAACTATCAAAATTCATAGAATTGACAGTGTTTTTGTGAGCTACGAACATTACTCAAAAGTAGAGTCCTATTTATTGCAATTTCAACGGCTTAGAACTACGAATTAATGTAAGGAAAGGTATGGATTACTCACATACCTAAAAATTGTTCCTCTTCATAATGACAATGTAATCTCTAGATAGGGTTAAAATATTTCTTGAAATTTCTTTGGAATCTTTTGATATAAGTCTTCAATCAAAAGTTTTTACAAATCTCGAGTGTTAAGTGACTTGCAAAAGTTTCAAGAGTAATCCTTATTCTTAAGAACTGACTCTATCTATCAAAAGTATGATGGTGTATAAATTTTTGTGAATAATACTGAATCGCGACAAGTTCTATACGGGTTATTAATGATATTGTGCAGCATCGATCCTTTGTGCGAATTAAATACATCAAATGTTAAAGGAAATCATAATTGCTATGAATGGGAATATTGAAAAAGGGAATATTTGGCGTAAAAATCAATAATCAAAGTGTCGACAATAGGCTGCGGTCGCCGAGCCACTATCAAAATAAAAACGGTGCGTGACGTGACACGGCGCGGGTGTATTTTTTATTGCATTACGGGAACGGCGGAACGAAATCGCGTCTCCAGATACACTGAGAACACACTCCTGAGTGGCGCTCTAAGCCTTTTAAGGGTCAATTTAAAAATATATTAAACAAGATAAACAAATTACCTAAATGTTTGTTCATTTGTTTACAAATATTAAAGAAGAACTGACTTCAATTAAAGTCATCATGCATCTGTATTTTAAACCCCACGCGAATCAGCAAAAAGCCACGTTCTTAGGCAAACGTATTGTTCTGGTTTTAATTGAAATTGATACGAGCAACACTAAACCAATCTTGTCATCTTATCCTCTTTTAAAGGATGTAGAGTCGTTCTTTGCTAAAGTTCGAAGAAGTGATATTTTTACAAGCTTTTATTTAACTTGCAATGTATGCTTGTTCTTGGTGGAATCTTACAACTCAATTTTAAGGCACTGGTCCTCAACAATTTCAGCTCACGCGAAATTTGGAATGCACGTTCAGTTCGAATGACAATGCTTAAAGGCTTGTTTTTAAAAAGGCTTTTTTTAACAAAAAGATTATTATTTATAATAAACATGCAAAGGATCTAAACGTTCTTGGTTCCTGATCGGCTCAATATAAGAAACAAACACGAATAAAGACTGAAAATTCCTATTCACGCTAACCTTTCGCAATGTGAAAGCTTATCAACATAAAATACTTATCTACCTGAAGTTTTAATAGCAAACGCGTCCAATTCTCACGATTATTTATGTAGGCAAGGGTAGGTAAATAGAGCGAGAGTGATTGTCGCTTATCCTCGAGATGCACACGTGCATCAAATCACCAGTCACGGCCACAATGCATCGGCATTGAGCGCATTCACGCGTTGTCGTTCGTCTCCAAAGTTATTGATACGCAACGACGCTTTCGCTCCGATTCGTGAATCCGTTGATTCTTTCTTTTGTGCAAATAAACTTTTTTTACGAGATGTTTCACAGTAAATTATAAAGAAAATCAAGGTTCGGTATTCATTTATATATGCCCGATGCCTTTTATTGCTGAAAAGTTCTAAAAGTAAGTACATCCTAGCAGAAAACGGCAGCTAAGCCTTCGGCAAGCAAGTTAATGGATGCGATAAGACTGGCCAATTCGCCTGTTATGAAAATAATTTTACCAATATTGTAGAGAAGGTTCATTACAGGACCTAGTGCAAAGACACACAAAACAACGTACATCTAATTATTTGTTAAGTACCGTCACTTTAATAGAATTAAAAAAAACATATCTATTATTCTATTAAAGTGGCAGCACTTAACAAAAAACATAAATTAAATATATTTATCGATATTCTCGAATAGATTAAAACATGGACACACACTTGGACCTCTGTTGCACAATTTAGGTGGTCTCATCACTAATAATAATGATAATAATAGGTCTAAATTGTCAATGATGTTAAGGATAAGTTTAAGGTGGCGGCAGGGTGTCCCAGCAACTGCTGGCGTCGTATAAAAAGCGTATGATCATTAGCAGACTTCGCTTCCTGAGTTAATCTTCCGGTAACTCTTTTTTGCGAATGTGAAGGTATTAATTTTGTAAACAACTTGAAGTCATTCGATTTCTATGATTTATTATATACCAATCAAACGAAGAACCTGTACATAGCTTTGTATCATCGCCATCATTATCATCAGCCTCTATGAGTCCACTGCTGGACATAATATGAATAAAATTTGTTTATCAAAAAACATCAACGTCACAACTTGGGTTTGCTCGCAATAACTGTTTAATAACACGAAATTACAAAATTTGCCAAGACTGCAAACTAAAGTTAGGGTACCGAAACTTGCTTTACTTAGTGCTCGATATAGAATAATTACTTAATTAGCAATAATCGTGTTTTAAATTTGTTGAGCGTTGTTTATTGGAACCCAAACAACTTTAGACTGCGTTTAAGTTCTGCAGTATGCTTTCAAGAGCTGCATTATGCGAAATCGTAATGATACATAATGAAACGTTTCGATAATTGGCTAGAAGCGAGCGACAGCACCTGTCGCGCGGTGGTGATCAATAGCGGGTCGCTTCCGCCAGCCTGCACAAAAACAAATGAATGCTAACTTGGAAAAAACGCAACAAAGCCGAAAGTGTTCCGACCAGCAGATTATGAGCACGTTCAGTTATTAATTTATACGTAACATCGCGGTAAAAAACTCAACCCTCACTTACTATAAAGAAAAAACGTAGCGCGCGACGCGCAAAAGGGAAAGGGTGTCTCGCGTGCTGCGTTTTGTTTTTTGACAGTGTTCTGCGGTCTGTTTTTTCTTGTGATGCGTTCCTGTTTTTTAACAACACAATACTGTGGTTAAGAACTGTTTTTTAAGAGCGTCATATTGACGTACGCCGCGAGCGCAAGGCGTGATCGCCTCTGTTTTTGTAAAGGATTTTATTTTTAAATCTCCGCGTTTCGGGTAAATGAGAGATGGTGAAGTTTTTCATGTGTTTAGTCACGGATTGATAAAGGGGAAGACGGTTTTTTCACTATGAGACAGACGGTGTTTTATATTTATATTGTAGCGGGACTGCGGGTAAAGCACGAGCGAAGTCGAGACATATGGTTCGTTAAACAAAGACGTCGAAGTTTTTCATGGGGGCAGGTGTTGAGCTCTACGATACGCAGATACATTATGTGTCTGTCATCGGCGAACTTGTACGCTCTACAAGTGTACTCGTAAGGCGTTGGTGTAATGTGAGAGATACTTTAAGTCAATAGACATTAATTGTGACGAAGTGTAATTAAAGAACACTAAACTGCTCAGGTATATAGCACTGCGTTGTTGTTTCATTAATTTATGACATAATAAAAACATCATTAATCTATGCAATTATGCCCCGAAAAATAACACTGCCGATTAAAAAAGTCAATAATGCTGGGAATTCTTAAGTGCGCTATAAAACACGAGCCATGAAAATGCCATTAAATATTAAAAGTGGAGAAACAGAGAGCTTAACAAGAAATAAAACATCGTTATAAGAGGCTAGGAGAAGACGAAGTCGCCCCCGGCCGGGCTAGCTATCGGCGCGCCTCAGTTAATGCCTACTTATACCTTATTATATAGCGGAGTTTGCGTTGAGGAACAAAATTAATTGGTTAAAACTCCTCTCAGTATCCAGGGCGGGCCGCCCCCCTGCCTCCCTCTTAATTCCGTCCCCCCGCGCCCGCGTCCCTCGCCCCGCCAGCTCCTTTGAACGCAACCTACCTAGAGAAAAAACAGAAAGTATAAAGTTTAGACCCATAGCGTTGCAGCTTAATTAATCAATTGACATTTATTATCCGTTACTTTATTTATTGCACTTTGAGTAATACACTTGAGAGATATCATTGTATTTCCACATGAAAAATAAAGTAGAATCATGGAGACCGGATGAGCAAAATCTTTTAATATTAAAAACCGCTATCAACATTCCTAATACACATGGCACATCAACATTTCGTTATTTTGTACAAAAGTCTAAAGCGTTGTAACCAATGCAGTTAACGGAACTAGTACAATTAACGACGTTAATGTACCTCGATAAACAATAATGCTTTGTAATTATACCTACTGTCTACATTATTTTTATAACTACATATTATTACACAATCTTAATTACTATTAGTATTGCAGGTGTTATTATAACGGTAGTTGTGTAAATTATTGATATATAGGTGATTGTTTTCAATTACTTTTTGCAACCAGTCTTAATTGTTGTAGTTATTTATTATAATGACGTGATTTTTGAAGAATACATTTGTATTGTTTTACCGCT
Organism: Conogethes punctiferalis; assembly: GCA_031163375.1. Classification (NCBI taxonomy): domain Eukaryota; kingdom Metazoa; phylum Arthropoda; class Insecta; order Lepidoptera; family Crambidae; genus Conogethes; species Conogethes punctiferalis. Next base: position 6,794,221 of record CM062085.1, on the reverse strand, counting down.
AACAACAAAAAAATTGTCCACTGAACTGTACAATCGTAAATCGAAACGTTTTATAGAATTTTAATAATATTTTAATTTACTTTTGTTTTGATCTCTGAAGGGCTCAATAATTTTAAAAATTTGGTTATGGGTAAATTTTCAGCCAATCAAATCTCTGAGCTAAATTGCTAGACGTCACCATTAAAATAATGAGGACACATTTTTATCCTTAATATTGTTTTCCATGTTTTGGCTTTATTAATGTTCAATCTGACTATTTTATAAACCAATTAATATATTATTGTTTTTTGGCTTTGGTTCAGTGTCTATATAAATTTTGATGGTAAACCTTGTCTTCTTAACTGAGGGTTGTGGGTTCGAAGCCTACCTAGGAAAACTTTTCTGTGATGAACATTTGTGTTAGTGTCAGTACGTCTGCCATTGTAACATTAATATTATAATGAAAGTAAGTACCATCGTCCACCAAGTATATATGTCACCGTAAAACTGTCTCCTCATATCACCCCTCCATCTAGTGGGGTATGGTAGACCAATCACAAAATAGACCCCGTTTCTATAAGGAAATCAATTGAACAACTTAATGTAACCTATTTGAATCAATATTATTTTTGATTCAAATATGTAATTTTTTTTTTCAATTTCGGTTGATAAAACAATTTTAATAATTACATATAAATATTTATGCCTATATTATTATAATAAATATAATAAGTCCCATTGAAAACTACACTATACAGGATGTTTCTTCTAATGTGTAGAGCGAGCGCGAGCTGATAGTAGGGTGCCATACCTATCGATTTAACCCCCATGTATGTATTACTTAGAATTATCAGATATTTGTCCGATACAAAAAGAAAACCAAACAATTGCGTGTAAAAGTAAAGTTACAAACTGTGTTCCTCGTTTTTCGAGTTACAACCGCAGGCGGGTGCGTCCGTAACGAAGGGCGAAAGCAAAGGGTAGGTCGGCGGCGGGCGAGGCGGGGGGCTCGTTGCCACTTCTACAAATAAATTATAATTCGCCCGCTCTCGGCTCCGGGCTGCTGTGCCGCTGCCGCTGCCCGCCCGCCAAGCATTACTCTTCCTGTACTTATTAAAAGTTACTATTTAACTACTCGCATTTTTATTCTCCCTCTTTTAATATAGCTGGATTTGTTGGCAACTTCAAATGCTAATTGAAAAATAGTGTAGGTTCTGATTTATTTATTACTTTACTAGCTGTAGCCCGCCGCTTTGTGAATTATTATCAGTTAATGTGAATTAATACTCCTAAAAGCTGTGTCTGCTTAGCTTAATGGTTGACTGGTAGAGAATGCCTACGCGGCATTAAGTCCGCCTTTTGTACAAATTTTATGTGCAATAAAAATTCTAGTATGAATATGTGTTAATCGTATATGACCTATATTACTATTTAAATCAATTCGGTAGTTTTCGCCTGAGAGAGTGGCAAACATCCTTTCTCCAAACTTTCGCATTTTTAATTCGAAGGATTGCTTTTTCATTTCCACAATAACAATAGACATTTTTAAAGTATTGATGATGATGAATAATTATTTTCTTTACTCAATTTACCAGTTTTAATTTAATGTGCTCTAAACATTGTTTAAGAACAACTGGCAAAATGTGGTTGACAATCGGGAGCTATGGAGTGACTTAGGGGAGGCCTTCGCTCAGCAGTGGGACCACAAAGGCGTATTAAAAAAAACATTGTTTCACATACTATAAGATTTCGTATAGGTATAACTTCCAGATGTTTGCCCAAAGTGGCTAACACCTGGAGAGGCCTATGTCCAGCCAAGATTTCGATAACACATCACGTAGATGAATACACACTTTCGTTTGCTTATTGCTTAACTTGTTTGTAGAAACTGTACCTAAATCAGATAATAATTATACCTCCTACTACTTCTGGTTTATGTTCTAATCTGGAAAATCCTAATTACTAGTGCAACAGTTTGTTACCGGCCAATTGTTTGACTAGCCCGTTGGCGCTTAGATACTCTGCTCTCTGTGCTGGAGGTCGAGGTTCGATTTCCAAATAAACGGTGTAATAATGTGATAAATATTTGCTTCGGATTTGTTCTGATCTTAACTATAATATATATAATAATATAATATAATATATAATAATATTATAAAGCTGAAGAGTTTTTTTGAACGCGCTAATCTCAGGAACTACTGGTCCGAATTGAAAAATTCTTTTTGTGTTGAATAGACCATTTATCGAAGAAGGCTTTAGGCTATATAACATCACGTTGCAACTATTAGGAGCGAAGAAATAATGGAAAATGTAAAAAAAAAACGGGGGAAGAATAATTATTCCACGTGGACGAAGTCGCGAGCACAGCTAGTTATTAATATTATAGCAATAATGCACACCGGTATGTTTGTAGATGATGAGATGTGTACTCATATCTGCGAAAACTCTTTAGTAAATATGAAAATACCTGCTATGCTGTAAGACTGTACTCACGACTAAGATCTTCTCAAGACCATTGGTTCAACGATTTTTGGGATGCGCAGTCCGACTTCTATGTAATTTCTTGACAAAATGTATGTCAGGATCGCGACCGAGGTCGCGAGATCGAAACCCTTCGCCTGTAGCCGGCACTTGCAACTAAAGAAAGAGCCATATTGTCAACTCGTCAAAATTTTAACGGTTGACATCCAAAGCGTTCTGAATGTATTTTCTAGGGGAACACGCAATGATTGAAGTTGTCAAGCACGTAATCGTACACTATGATTGTATGAAAGTAATACTTGATTGTCGTTTCATTAGCGTATTTCTATGGGTACCTAACGCTGAAATAAGTACATAATCATGATGCCAGTAGTTATGACTAAAAAGGATACATAATTTCAATTCGTCTTGGCACACCCTCCTGCATATTAAGTCTGTTATTTCGGTCATTGATACTGGACCTTTATGTGTATAGAAGTAGCAACATTTCCAATATGTGTGAAAACTATTTTCAAGTAGGAGGTTAACAGCCACCACCACTTAATGTGTAACTAACTTTCCCTGCCTTAAGTTATATTTTATATTCATTCTTTCGCTATATTGCCTATGGAATTGAGGAGACAATAAAAAGTATGCGTGTATTGCTTGTACGTCCTAAACTATAACAAGTTATCTGTAAGAGGTAATAATTATACCAAGGAAGGGTGTGGGAGTGTCGCAGCTGGGGTAGGGGAGGGGGTGTTGTGGTAGAGCCGGCGATTAATTTAATAAATACCAACCGGATTCCGGTGCGTTTGTCTCCGAAGCTATGCGGTGGCGTGCGGCGCTTCTTGAATTACGACCGGGCTATATCTACCCGGCAAGGTATGTAGGTACGAGGCCTCTGCCCTTCGCTAACTATGAACGCCCATTAGTAAGCCATTGTCTTTTTTAGCATTACCTTGATATAGATTTTTTCTGTATTATAATTATTTATCAGTCAGTCCATTACTGGATATAGGCCTCTAAAGTTGTTCGTTACCTTATGCAAACACCTGGAGGATTTATCCATAATTGGCAGGGGAGTTGGCGATTGCAGGCCGTAGCTCCTCGCTTCAGTGACGCTGATGTCCATCACCGGTCTGTGGTATTTAGCTACGCCTTCAATTGTGATACCGCAACCAGTCGGTTGCCAGAGCCCCAATTGTTATTCAGCAGGATGCACCATGGTTAGGTGTAATGGGCATATAATGATTTTTCTGTATATGAATTAACAATTTTATCGTCCTTTGTAAGCTCCCGGCTGGTTATCTCAGATATACCTACACACACTTTACGAGATATTTCTCACGAGAGCTAACTGGTATCCAGTGATCCGTATCTACCTGAAGTGGAACCGATACAATCCGCTCGTTAATCAAACATTTACCTATGCCTCGCCTCACATGGTTTTAAGAACACGTGGAAAATTTAAGACGTATTCATTCATCAGAGACTTGTTAAGCTTGAGGTCATGTGTGATGAGGAGAGTGCAAGTGCAAGTGAAATTAGCATTTAAATTTATTCCCAACATTTAATATTAAAAAAGGGATCCTGTATTTTTGTTCTTACCTAGCTTAATCTTGTTTTATTTTATCTAGAGTTCATACTTTCATTTATTTTACGGCTAAGGTACTTATGCCGTTGTCATATACTCGTATGTACATTTTGTAAAGTTAGTTTCATCATCCTCAGCCTATTGCAGTCCACTGCTGGACATTTGCCAGTTGTTCGCCATTTAGGGCAAACATCTAGAGGATATATCCACAATCGCCACACCGGGCAGGCGGGTTGGCGATCGCAGGGCGTTGTTTCTCGCCCCGGTAACGCTGTTGCCTGTCATCGGTCTGTGTTATTTAGCTACGCCTTCAATTGCGATGGTTATACCAGTCGGCCGCCACCGCCCCGTCTGTTATTCGGCAGGATGCACCACGGGCAGGTCAGGTTGGCTTGGAGCGAAAAGATGATAGGCCGCTCCCTTACATCCCAAGCTAAATACCACAGACCGATGACGGGCAGCAGCATCAGAGCAAGATGCTACGCCCTGCGATCGCCAACCCGCCTGCCCAGGGTGGCAATTATGCATATATCCTCCAGATATTTGCCCTAAGTGGCGAACATCTGGCCAATGTCCAGTGGACTGAATAGGCTGATGATGATGGTTTATTGTGCATTTTACCTATTCGTTTCAAAATCTGCAAGACAATCTTACTGATCTTCAGAAACCTTGCATCTTATTAGCTTTTCGTATCATGAACGGAAATAAATTATCCTTTTACAACTACTTAACATTAACAATTGCTCTATTTTTTTTTGTATATTATCAGAAAGCTATAATAACTGAATAGTGTGGTATGTGTATATTTGTAGTGTAGGTATATCTGTATTTACGCACACAAGAGGGCCGTGCCACGACAAGACAACTCATTACTTACGGCCGATCGTAGATAAATTACACTCCTTTCTTACTAAGTCCCTGCATAGAGGTTAGGTTTATCAGACCTTGGGGATGTATACTCATAGTAAGCATAGATATATTTATAACGAAAATGTTGTTTGTAATTATTTTCGCAGAAAAGTATTTTTCTACTTGGACCTTAGGATTGCCTTGGCGTATTAGGCGTCCTGTAACAGCAAGACTTTACTATCAGATTTCGAGCAAGGTGGCAAACGATTGGAGAGGCCTATGTCCAGCAGTGGACGATGATGAAGAAGTAGGTAATAAAACAAAATTTACTTTATCACATTTCTCCCTCCTATTCTTTTGCGATTTTTCTATTTACTCACGCAATCATCAACCGTTTTGGTTAGGACCTCTTATTTAACATTAGATATTTGGTATTTTCTAAAGATACGGGACATTTTGTATAGGTATAGTTATCTTTAAGCAGGCCTCGGTTCTTAAATAAAACATGGACTAAATAACAAACATCTCTTTATTTAGTAATTATGTACTGGACATTGATAAAGAAATACATATATTCATAGTACCATAATTTATGTCACATCCATATCTTATTTTTATAGTTTGTACAGTTTACAATAAACAGTAAAGATGCTTTAATTTATTCATTTAGAGTAACTCCTGTATTCCGAATGTGAGGTAGATTAGTTTTGTGGCAGTTCTTTCTGTCAACCGATACAAAATATTAGATTTAACCATGTACATAATACATTGATGTAAATATGTTTCAATATTTTAAAATAACTATTAATACAATTGAGAAACGTTTTGAAATAATGAACAAATGGCACCGACGAAATTGTCTCACTAATGAAAATAAACAACTTTCTAAGCAATCAATAAAATTTAAAATCATTATTTTAAATAGGAACTTAAACCATTGCGAATCATTATGTAACTCGTTCTCTGTTCAAAAATATATAAAGTATAATTTTTTATCATAAGGAAAAGAGAAAGATACTTTATAGTAGAGAGTATCTCTAGGTTAAATACAATGTTCCGTTACAGATTGTAAACAGAGAAATGTTACAAATATTCATTACACTAGACCATTCGGAACTAATCTTAGTTATCCAGTTAACAGTAACATAAAATAATGGAATAAAATCAGTCTCAAAGGTAAATTGTCTCACGATATTTATTATTGGTTCGTTTTAAGATAATTGTGTATATTGTAAGAGCTATGTTGGCGACAAAACAACAGGATATATTCTAGAAGTGGAATCTTTACCCTGGTAGGAAATCGTAGACCAATGAGGTAGATAATGGCACCGCTCTCCTACTTTACACTAACTACAGTAATATTACAACATTGCAACATGGAATTACGACTTCTAATCAAAAGTATCATTAAATTTGTACATATTAAATTTTGTACCAATAATTTCTTTGGGAAAAATATTTCATATAATTACTTCGCTTCTATACGCTAAGAAGACCCTACAATCCGAAACCTTACGTCTAAAGGGAAAATAAAATAATAATAATCAACAATCATCATTAGAGATTAAATAGATACAGTTATAAATCATGTGCGCTAAAACACCGAGAACAACTACCACAGTATTAAAGTAGACCAAAACAAGGAAAAGAGAACACACTACACCTAGTAGGAAACTAATACCCGTAGAACAAATTGCGGAACACCTATCCTATGCGTCGGCCACGCGCGCAGACAATTGGCTCATATATTAAGCTAAATATATACATTTACATTAAGTATATGTGACTTAATTCGTCCCTAAAATTATACTCAAATATCTATCTACCTAACAAATTTCAATTCTGTGAGCGCGTGGCCGAAACTTCGATTCATTCATCCAACACATAATTATAATTTAGTTAGATACCAGAAAACCCACAATGAGATCAGTGGGTATCTAACGTACAGTATTTACTTACAACTATCCGATCGTCCACGACGGCCAATGACTCGCTATATAAATAAATTATATACATACATTATTAACATTAAGTGACAGTTTCTTCGACGTTTAATCTGAACCGTAAAACACTTTAGAAACGTCTAAAACTAAATAGAATAATAAATAATTTTATGAGAGACAGAGCTTATTTACAGAAGCTTGTTGCGCTCGGCCGGCTGTCGCGCGACATCGCGTCGCGTCGCGCCCTCCGCGCTCCACATCGCTCGCGCTCGATAGCCTCCAAACAAGTATCCCCTATCATCGCATTATTTTTACAACTATCGGTTACGGTTGATCGACTGCTCCGTCCGCTATCAGAAAACACCAAATTTAGAGAAATCTCTGAATGAAAATTTGAGAATTGGTATAATAAGGGTGATTAGAATTAGAAACCGGTCGCAACGATCGGCCTCGGATCAGGGCGCACATAATGGTGGCAGCATTGTGCGAAACTCGCTGCGGAATCAATGGGTGCGTAATACCCGTCGATTGTGAACTAGCCTTTGTTGCTGAAATTATATGGCAATGTCGCGGCCTTCTTGGCGCTGCCAGAGTCGTTCCGGCTGCTCATCGGCGAGGAGATCCGAGATCAATGCGTGTCGAGCGTGACGAGAGCGCTCTAAGATCGCATTCACAAAACAATACACCGACTCAATAAATCAAAAAATATCTTTTGTGCAACACATTCTTTTCTGTGTTTTGCAAGTTGCAAAATAAAAGAACAAAACGGCCGCGTTTTTGCTTCACCTCGCCTTGCGATTATGCAAATGGTCGACAATAAAGTTTTAAACTGTAACACAGATGAAAAAAGGTGTTTTTTATGGAGAATATTGCAGTGCAAAAACATAAAAGAATAGACGACTACCTAACGAGACTGAGGCAGTAGTCTTACCGAGAAACGCAAAAACTATAATAAGTAAATCCCGGTACAATTTCAACGAACGGACAAAAATATTGGACGGTAATTTGTAAAGACTTTGTTTCGAAACGTGTGCGTCCTTGGGGCGTTAAGTGTCTACCGAGCGTGTGGAGGCGGCTCAGCGGCCGGCCGGCGCGTGCTCTACGCAGGAGGAACTCGTATACCGGCTCAGCGGCGCATGGAGCTTAGGCAGCCACTCGCCCGACAAACTCGTGCCCTACGGCGAGTGTCCAATTCATACGTAAATCAAAGAGAACGGACGAGCGGACGCCTAAGCCCTCGTGGTGCGCGACGACTACGCGGAGTGCACGCGCAGGTCGGTGGGCGAGTCCGGCGTGGCCGGCCTCCGCGGCAGCGACAGGTCCTCGGGCTCCGTCTGCTCGGGCCAGTCGTCCCAGCGCCAGTCGGCGGCGGCGGGCGGGGAGGCCGGCTCAGGCTCGCAGCAGCGGTGCAGCGCCGCCGCCTGCCGCCGCCGGAAGCGCGCGCCGCAGCGGCACGCGAACGGCGCGTCACCCTCGTGCACCAGCGCGTGCGCCTTCAGCTGGTTGGAGTCCGAGAAGCGCGCCGGGCAGCGCGCGCACGCGTACGGCCGCTCGCCCGTGTGCACGCGCAGGTGCCGCCGCAGGTTGGCCACCTGAACGAAGTGGCGCGGGCAGTGCGGGCAGCTGTACGGCTTCTCGCCGGTGTGCAGGCGGAGGTGCGTCTTGAGGTGGTGGTCCCGTGTGAAGCGTTTGTGGCACTCGCCGCACTCGAACGGTTTCTCGCCGGTGTGGGTGCGCTCGTGGTTCTGGAGGACGTGCTTGTAGCCGAAGGAGCGCGAGCAGACCTTGCAGGTGAAGAGCTTGTCGCGCGGCGGGTCAGCGGCGCCGGGCGAGGAGCCGGAGGAGGGCGGCGAGGGCGGCGCGTCGTCCAGCTTGGGCGTGCGGCGGCGCTTGCGCGCGCGCTCGTCGGCCGGCGGCGGCGGCGCGGGCGGCGACGGCGGCCACGCGGCCAGCAGCGCGCCCGAGTACAGCTCGGCCGGCAGCCCCGCCACCAGCGCCGCCGCGCGCGACGCCAGCAGCCGCTCCGCCAGCATCGGCAGGGACTCTTGACGCATGGTCGATAGCGGCCTCACTGACACACCTGCCACCAACGAAACTATTTTATTTTACTGGTAAAGCAAAAATCTCCTTACAAATAAAAAGTAGCATTTATCGCCTTCCTACATAAAAAAAAAAGAACTACTTATGAAAGTAGCCGTTTAGCAATAAAAATAAGCTACCTAAGTCAATTCTTTCAGACAAATATGTCTTTAAGTAATCATGGTGTTAAACTTATTATAATGAATGAAACACTTTGAAATTTATTTGATTAAAATACCTCTCTAGCTATCCCTCTTCCTACCTAATTATAAGAGAAATAAAACAAAAGTATGCGTTCGACTTCCGTCACGTTTGGCTCAGCCTAAACAAACATCATGTTCGAACCTATCGATAGCACACTTATCAGCGAAAGAGCACAAAAAATAGAGCAAAAAGCGTGAGCCAGAGAGTGCAGAGGAAACATTTGGTCGCAATCATGCCGTTGCAGGTCGCTTCCCCCCGACCTGTTGCGCAAATTGCCGCTACTAGGAACACACGAACTATCTTTGTTTCGACTCGAGCTACCGGCGGATTGAATTGCCGTTTTCAGATTGCCAGTTCATAAACGGCTGTACCCTACGAGACGAGTTTGCATAGTGTCGGCGGGAGGAGGCGGCGGGCGACCGGACCACTTACCTATATAATGGAATTAATTATTCCTCGAGCGGCAAACTCCACCCGCCCGCTCCGCCCAAATTATATTCAAATATTAATTTCGACGGAGAAAAGCCTTTTTGAGAGCACTTAATTAAAATTAGACAAAATCATAATTGAAAGTTCTCCTCGAGGCGTGAAGAGGCGGCGCGGGAGGGAGCTCCTTACATTATCCACTTAGCCGTGGAATTAATTCCGGCCGGGCCTGGACTCACGCTTAATTGAAAGAAGCAAAATATTTTGTCGTCTGTAAGAATCGTCGCTTTGTCCGCGCCTCCTAATTGCGTTACGTTGGACTAGATATCCTTCTGTTTCGAGAACTCCTACATCATTGCTGTTTCCTGGATATTCTACATGTATTAAGTAGAAATTTAAAACATACACCTAAAGTGATGTACAATGTACCTATATCAAAATAAGTATTACTACCTAAGATCAGCAAATTATTTTAATGCAGAATAATCTATGCTGCATTTTTTCATAAATGCTTTAGGAAAACTATTGTCAAATTGAGTTTTTTCGTACAGATTATAATAATGGTCTACTTAATTTATTCAAATCTGTCAAATGATCAAAAAATTATGAAAATGTAGTCCAATAGAAATTCAAGACCCCAATTAACCAAAATTTTTCTCTATAATTAACAGAAGACCTGGGTCTAAATTGCCACGCGTTATCAATCGTAACATGTATTTTACCTATAGAAACGATTTCCTTTAAAATGTGGATAAAATGCCTGATAACATTATTTAAGTATACTACAAGTTACCTTATCCATCTGCATGATTCTTTGTTGATATTACTTTGATAATGAAATTAAGAGATCTTTCTTAACATTGCACCTTTCAGTGCCAGTGTGGATAATAATGAATGAATACTTAGCAATGAATGACCTGAATACTTACCTAAGTGTCTAGGTCATTCATTGCTTAACCAAAATTCTTCACTACAGTAATATAGGAATATAAAGGATTTTTTTTGTAGGTAAATAGGTGATAACGTTTCTTATTTAAGTAGGTACGCTACAAGTTTTTCGTTATATGCCTGCACATTTTTTGTTAATATTACTTTGAAAATGAAATTACAGATAGTCTTCAACATGACCTGTCTTATCCTACCTGTCCCAATGCACTTTTGAGTGCCACTGTGGGTGGCATACCTTGCGTACATCACTGTAAGTGAAAGTAGGTAGGAGAGTCCAGGTCATTCATTGCTTAACCAAATCTCTTCAATTCGGGTATTTCAGATAAATATTTCAATGGAATAAATAAGTAAATTATTGGCGTTTTAGTAAGGATCCCTAATCATTTATAGCAAATGTTACTCAGCGTGAATGTAGCTTTCTAATGGTGACAGAATTTTTGAAATCGGTACAGTAGTTTTTGAGTTTATTTATTACATACTTGCGAGCACACAGACACACACAAAAATATAAATCCTTCGTCTTTATTATAATAATGTAGATTGAGACCTATGGCATAGATGTACTTGTTAGACAAGTTTATCGTGATTTTATAACCTATTATTATGCATTATCCACGCGGGGTGTTATTCAAAGAGCGTAGTATAAGATAATTTTAAAGTTTGTGATTAGGCGGAGGCGGCGTGAGGCACGTACCGCGAGCTTATCCCATAACTTTTTAATAACGTTCCTCTCTTTCGAGCACGAACACCGAACCGCACTCGTGATGTGCCCAGAATTACAATAGCTGATGTAAAAGTTAAACAAGTCAATATGGCTGAGATAATGCCGTCTAAATAAATTAGCGCGTAACACAAGCGATACCCAGTCCTATATAGATTATCGAACTACAAATTATAGATATGAAGTCTATTTTAATACTAATATTTATATTTTACAGCGATTATTATTAACAGTATATTCTTCTCTCATTTATAAGGAAGTTCAGATATTTTTGATTTGTTTGTTGTTAATTTAAATAAGCTTTATACGAGTATAAAGCTTCGAAACGGCTTAGTTTGAGGCCTAATGACTACTAATTATCTGGCTTCAAAATGTTGTTTTTTTTTCTACAATGTGAGGCAGATCCGCAGCCAAGCCAATTTAATTCGTTTCCAAAATTGACCCTTTCCAAAATTCACGAACTCTGAATACGATGACACATTATATTCCCAGGTCATTAGGGTTTATTTTAAATGACCTTGAAATACAGTAATTAAGATTAGAATAAAACAGGTTATTACTTAAACTACCTGCAACAAGGAAAAATATCCTCCTGGTAATTTGGTTAAAACCATTTTACATAGTGAATTTATTCATATGATAAAAAAAATAATGAATTAAATAATAGATATTTTAACAAAAAAATAACACATAAAACGTGAAGAGTCCATTCATTGGAGCGCGGAGCTATTATTTGGCGGTCGGCCGCGCGGGTGACAATGTTGGTGATAAATTTTTACAGCACGCCGCACCCTTCTGCGCGACGCTTTTTATGTGCTAAAGAGTTGTAATTATCCCCTCTTTATACCCCATAAATATTTGTCAATAACCCATATTCAATACTTTTATGGAGTCGCCTGCGGCTGCCACTCCATAACTCATTATTGCGCAAGGGTTCAGTCGATAAGCGACGATGGCGACCGCATTGTAAAGTAATTGACGAGACTTATGCTTTTTGTCTTCTTTTGTTGTAATTATACGCCTTTATTGTACAATGCCTACTTAGTAAATTGATGGGGTACCGTTGTGCGGATAATGAAAATATGAATCAGGTCTTTAACGAGATTATGGCGGTGTATTACGTAATGTAACGAGTTAGTTGAGGAGGCATTACGCTGGCTATAGGATGGCCTAATTTCGGTAATTGTCATATAATGGGATTAACCTGTGGCCGCTGGTGGGCAGAAGGCACTCGCACAGATTACGGAGCTGGTACGGTTTCGGTACTTTAGGGTTAAAAACGTTACACGCGCGCCTTTCTAGGGCTTCGCACACACGCGCCGGATTTCGTGTGTTACGTGCTATTTAAATTAGTAGTAAAGAAAGTGCTTACTCACTTAATAGATTAAAGTGATTGATATAGTATATCCGTAACGCACATTGCCGATTTATTCATCTACCCGAGGATCATTTTAATCGATAATATCAAAACCATTTCATAAATGTATGTTTTATGAATGAAATAAACAATTTTGAATTTGAATAAACAAAGTGCCTGCAACGCGTGGCCCGACTGACAATTGTCATTGGAGGAGGCCTATGTCCAGAAGTAAACGTTTTTTTTAAATAATTACATAATTATATACTATTCTGTATATTATGGTTAATCGCAAACTTAACAATGCTAAAATTATTGATCATTTTCATCAATGTAAAGCCCCGTGCATTAACGCATAATTATTAGTAGCATAGGTAAAAAAGACCATATACAAATAGTATTATGATAATTGATAATAAGTATGTAAATTATTGTCAATGTTATTGATTGCCGACTTGATACACTTTTTTAGGAATGTTGTGTTAGGTGTTGATTTTGCGACTGCATATCTAGATAATGCACCGTGGTATTCTTCTCGCGGTGTTATCTTATAAATACACCACACAATCTGACCGATAGAATTATCCAGCTTAACAATTACGTGACTAAGCGTACAACAGGTAATTGATTTTAGAAAGAATACATCTGCGTTCAATATGTATAAGCAAATACTGATTGAATCCGTATTCGTAGCTTGCTCTCTAACTATTTATATAATATGCATAAAGATAATAATGTTCATAACAAATGTGTCATTATCATAAATGTGTATTTGATTTTCTTAAGTGATTGCACATAAAATTCAAGGAATTTGTACTTATTTATAGGAAGTTATTGCCTCGTTACCGTGGAATTCCCTACGGCATGCGATTGTAATAATAAACTGACCATGTGCAACCCATAAAAAGACCTTAATTAAGTATAAAGCTGTCTCGCCAACGTCTACTATAAATGTCACTTTCTATTACACTTTCAATTAGATTGCATTTTTACTTTAATACTAAACTAAATACAAAGCAAACAAATAGTTGTAATTCATATTATAACTTGAACTAAACTTAGGAAGTTTATTCCATCTCTTATTCCTAATGTTTACTAATGTGTAGGTAATAAAATAATAAATATGAAATGTAGATAATTAACTGAAATAATAAATGCTGAATCAAATCAAATTGAAAATAAAATAAGTAAGACATTATTAATATTTAAACAAAGCATTAAAACTTTATATGTGCAACAAATATCATGAAAAAGTTCAAATAAGAATATGACGGTACTTACAAAGAACACAAAATATCCGATAGGTATAACAACAAACACAAAACTATAGTGCAATCGCGTCTCGTGCTACGACGTCGTAGCGGAGCCGTAGCGCGCCGCTACGCGCCCGCTGCCGTCTACGGTTCACTGAATCTGCAAAAGCTCGCGTCGAATGCAAATAAACACATGTGTGCGGGCGCGCGGCCAATCGCCGCGCCCGCGACACGCATGCCGCGCGCCGCTAACTTTTGAAACTTTACACACACGCTCCTTCAGATTCAGCGAACCGAGACACACCACTCAAAGGTACTCGTACAGAAAATCCACAAACCTCTCGAATTCTGCGTCGACTGCAGCGACAATGCCATCTCACATCAGATTCACGGAAAATGCGTGCATTTATCTTGCACCACTGTTATTGTCTATAGTTATACTCCGCGCGATTAATAAGTTTGGACGTCTACGATGACCCGTGTTCGGGGAGCTGTGACATGTTACGTCGGCGCGGAGTCGCGACTGCGAATGATCTGTGGGCGCGGTACGAGCGCTCTCTGTGTGACCTACCACAACACTGGCGCTGGCGGCTGGCGGCTGGCGGCCGGCGGCCGGCGCTCGCTGGCCGCCCCTCCTGCGGTAAACACACCCCCAGCCCCTCCCCGCGCGGCGCCCGCCCCGCGCCCCGCGCCCGCTGCACTCCACGTGTGCACGCAATGCATTCACTTTTTATGGTCGCTACTACATTATGTTCCTTCCTGAGCCAGTTTTTTAGCCCTCCTGTGCGAGCGCCACATAGGCACTTTTTATGTTTACGATCGCTCCTGTTCGGTACACTACTCTTTAGCGATAACTAATTTGGAAACATGTTCAGATTTATTATCACCCGATGCATTATGACTAGAAGGGAATAGATAAACTTGTTTCTTTGTAAATGTACCTATGTACTGACTTGATGGTATCACCAACAAAATATGTACATATTTGATAATTACAAGAAAGTTAGCATTCTTTTTTTAAAAAAAATATACTTTACTTAAATAAAGGTACTATGCAGAGTAATCAGTAATTCCTAATTATACAGACAACCTTTTTATTTATTTTTGAATAGTTATCATTAAAATATATTTTAATTGTAAATAATTAAAAAAGAGTTTATTCTTAAAAATTATGTCCCTATCCATAAATAATTAGTAAATTAAAATACCTAAGTATACATAAATATTGCCAAATTATATGAAAGTTCTTATATTGAATAGATTTAAATTACAATCAAAATTTAGAACTGGAAATATCTTAGTGCAATCTTACCATTAGGCAGAAGAATACCACGAGAGAACTTACACGTTGAAATCTGTATCAATTCTACTATCATTATACCTATCTGTGATTTGTAATAACAGATTATTATCTAAGTACAAAAATAAAAAATGCCAGACATATTAGGAAACAGTTGTTTAATCCTTGTTTTATTGTATAGAACAAAGAATAAGATCTTAAAGTAAGTAGCCTGAGTACCTACTTGTGTTATGGGTATCAGATCAACGAATGTACCACAAATATATACCTACTTAAATTCAAACACAAAAATACAGACACCTAATAAAATAAATTTCCTAAAGTACCAATGTTACTCTCTACAAAATCTACTTAACATAATTGTATTTTGTTTTTACAAAATACTAATTGTCCAAATACTACTTAAGTTATACCTAGAATCATATTTTCTTCACAGACATTATGTCTCCTAGCTTAATGATCATTTTCTTGGAATGCGTAGTAAATATTGATGACGTATTTTATTAATTAGATATTAATTTTCAAGCAAAAGCAACTCTTGATCGCAAATGGAGCGAGCAATAATCGCCAGTAATAATATACTACAACATGTTAAGTACGGCCGGATTGCTTAATTAGTAAATTAATTTTTAATTATTATCGTCCTATAACCAAACGGGTGTGACTACTTTGAGCTAGCGTAGATCCAGTTAATAAAGAATCCACAAGGGAAAAATTGCACATATTTTAATGTTTTATAAATTCATTAGCTTAAACAAAGGCTGGTTTTACTAATATTCACATTCAAAATATTTGTAAAAAACAATTAATTTAACTAAATGCAACTGCAACCAATATGATTTTCATCAGAATGATACATTTCACATTCGAGGTAGATGTCTTAGGCACTCCATTTAGACATGGTCACACTATGGCACTATAGGGGCTTAAAATGGAAGTTGAATATTTGTAATAAAATTCCGTCATTTATGTTAGTACCTACTAGCTTTTACTTCGCCCGCGTTAATGGAGTTTTGTCACAGAAGTCTTTATTGCGCGTTTTTCTATTCCATCCTGATCTTTATCCCAATCCCTTCTCTGATCTATATTCTGAAAACTATAACGATCTCGATCCCTGACCCGATACCTGTAGCAATCCCTGTCCCGTCCCCAACCACAACACGAACAATGTTTCAGTATTGTTTTATATTTAATTTAATGAACTAATTAGTCTTAATTCAATTATTTTATTAATCGTTTGTGCGGAGAGTTTTACAAAGATTTCTTTATTTTATGGGCTGGGATTGAAGATTTGGTAATGAAGAGATTTTTAGCATCCTACTTACCATGAATATTCTCACATAAAATTTCACCTCCTCTTTTTTGGGGTTAAAAAAGGGGGCGGGACCAGAGCTGGATACTGGAACAGAGATGGGATTGGTAATACGAGTAGCTGAAACAAAACAACTAAAATATGGTAGTTTTTAGGGTACCGCACCCACAGAGCAAAACCGGGACCCTATTACTAAGACTTCGCTGCCTGTCCGTCCGTCTGTCAGTCCATCCGGCTTTCTGCCACCACGCTGTGTCTCAAGAATCGTGAAAGCGAGAAAATTAAAATTATCACAAACTTGGAATTCGGTTGTCGCTATCACAAAAAATACTAAAATAAAACAAACATAATGTATGAGAATGGGAGCATATTATAACAAACGCGGTTTTTGCCCTTTTTAGCGCAACATCAATAGGCAACAGGTAGGCAAATGACATATTCATAATATACTCAATTGTAGTTTTACTAAAATGAACTTTTATGTACCCGCGTTCGTTAATTAAAGCGACATGTTTTTAAGGATGAGGCTTGATTTAGCTCGGCAAGTCGAGTGAAGTCACCGGCGAGTCCCTGGCTGTGGCTGGAGGCAATTATTGGTTCAAAGACAACACGCATAAAGAGCATAAGTGTCGCGGCGGCGGCGCGGTCCGCGTAAATTAAGCGTTTTTATTGTAGCCCGTGTACGCTATTTTTACCACTTTAACTATTTTTACCGTTTAGTGGGCACGCCGCACGCGCCCCGCAAGACGCTTTTTATCCCGTCGTAAAGAACCATGTAGACGGGTAACTTATCTACGGGATTATTATTAGAATGGAGATACGCCTCTATGTTTTGACAGAGGAGAGGAACTTTTTTTTTTGTTTTCTTATGTACAACCGGGAGCGAGTATGGCTACCGGTATAAATAAAATAATGCACCAGATAATGCACAACACCAATCAAAGTTCTTTCCATTATCAGTGAGAAAATTATGACTGTTATCAAGAGTGTCTTTTGGAAAACAAAAGAACCAACAAAGATTTTTTTAAAGAGTCCTTTTCCTATTCCTATTGACCCGATCGGGAATGGAATCTGTGAACTTGTGTGCACTAAACAAAAATGTTGCTTGATGTGGACAAAAATGAATATTGAAAAATAATGACCTTGACAAATACAAAAATATTCTTAATTGAGGCAGAGCTCATGCTCTCACTATATAGTTCCATTTTTTATTATCATCTTTTCTTTTGTTGTTATGTATTTTAAATGTTCATAACAACTAAATAGGTACCTAATTATATATTAACTAAACCATTAAAAAGTTACCTCTAACAAAAGTGATTTACGCCTTAAAACAACAGCTGTCTAATAATAGTCCTAGTGAAGTCCTATTATAGACGGGACACTGTTCTACTCACAATGCTCGTTGAAAAAGATTGTTAGTTTTTTAAGAACATTGCTCCCCGTCCCACCTGCTGCTGTCGCGTGCCCCCTTTCATTGTTCCAAAAACATCGCTAATAGCTTGAATTTAGGGTGTATATTCATTCGCTCGAAAAATGTGCAAGGAAGTTTTTTAGTTAAAAAACTAAGTTGTCGTCCCGTTGTTGTAGTGCACGCTCGCAGGATGTTTGGGCTGGTTATCGGGCACACGCGGCACCTTGCCGGCAGCAGACCCTCGCCTATCTATAAATCAGGCTACAACGAGATCTTTGTAGAGCAGTTTTCGCAGATAAACAAATAAGTTTGCCACAACGGCAGGTGCTTGCGACAAAACCTTATCTAAAATCAACATTATGCCGTTAATTAAGGCTAATATCGACAAACGTCGCAGATTGCATCGCCACCGCAATGTTGATTTACAACTTTGATGTTAAAATTCGCCTTCAAACTCTAAATTAGCAACTGCATTATAAAAGTAATGTTTCTTGCAGTAATACCGGTATATTTAGCAGTAAAATTGCTTCTAAATGTGGAAGTTTAATATGTTTGAAAATGTTAATTATTATGTATTAAAATTTGTGATTTCGATTAGGCAGTTGTGGTTAAAGATTTCTTCATTTTTTAATAATTAATTAGGTAGATAATTAATTCCAACAAGTAATTATCGTTGCTATTTGTCGTACTTGTTATGACGTATTTACGATAATTTATTTTTATAGACTACCTAGTTGGTCTAAAGTCGCGATGCCACCTCAAGACAAAAAGGTTCCAAATTCAAATTCTGGCCACAAATTGTTGCCAGAAAAATTACTGTCAATGGACTACTGCGCCTGATCTTTCTTAGGTCTTGTCGAACTGGTTGTCCAATACGGATTATGAGAGTGGATGAAGAAAAAGTGCAACTATATTATATTATCCCACACATATGCACTATAATATATCTTTAAAATCTACTCGATGAGTCTCCTTAGAGGTTGGTTGCTTTGCGAAATTCGCTCAGGAAAGGTACTTACTGGCGATGATTTTAAATTTATATGTACACTACAATAGAAATGAAATCTATTACTTATTTCATTTCTTATATATATATAAGTAAGTAGGTATGTTGGTTCATCAGGCACGGGACCCAGCCCTCCATCTCCGGCCTCGGACGCTCGATCCATTCCAATGATTGATTGATGTTCAGCTGTTATCTGCCAATTCTTCTTCTAGTTTACTTAATTATAAGTTCATCAGGACTCTTTAACCAACATATTGCAGTAATAGTATAAGGAATATAACCAAAGTATAGGGGATTGTTTCTAGAAAATAAAAACTACAGAATATTAAATAGTATATGGTTGGTATTTTTAAAAATTACAATTTCGGAGAATTCGAACTACCTATCAGCTTATTATTAGTAAAAGTAATTACGTAATGTCATGTTGCATTTAATGGGCAATTTGAAACCCTTCGATAATAGAATTTGATGAAAATATTCTCGTAGTATATGGAAAGGCAGGAAAGTCATTCCTACTTAATGGTATAAAATGCTTATGTACGTAATAATTTCTGAAAATATCCAATAATGTAACAGATAAAAATTTAATCTTCACAGTACAATTGCAACCACACATTATAATGTGTAATTCCAAGTTTTTTGTTTTCTACATCCCAAATAAGTATATGTACCTATAATGTCCATTACATTTTCCTTTTCCCAACAAAGCAATCTACTTTCTAACAATGACAAGTTTTGAGTGTTTAACATCTATCACGATACGAAAATAAGCTTAGGTTTGTAGTGAAAGTGATGGTGGAGAGTATTCCTTTGTTTTGTTGAAAGGTAGGCCCACCCCGGCCCACCCGCGCCCTCCACTGCCCACAGCTCAAAGGGACCAACTCTTTGAAGCCGTGAAACCACAATTAAGCCTTGCCGAAGAGCCTTGAGCTCTCTTTGCCCTCAAATGAAAGGAATTCGGAATTCACCAACACTTTTACTTTCTTTTTGATTGCGCTATTGCGAACACCTATTGTTTGTAGGTCTTATTCACCGACGGACAAAGAAATCCTTTTGCGGCTACGAAACCGGTTGTAAAACGGGCGTCTTTTAGAATTTGCAACCCTTTAATGTTACTGATTAAAGTATAATAGACCATTAGTTACAAACAATAAAGAAAATTATGTGAAGTTTAAAGCTATAATAACCTTAAATGCAGATTTTTTTATAATCTGTGTGCTACAAGCGATAAGACCGCCTAAGTTGTACTATCTTTTGTTTGTAATCCTGTAATGTCTGTGTTTGTGCAATAAAGAGTATCTATCGATCTACTTTTTTAGTAGGTATTTAAGCTATCTACATAGGTTACTACATTGCAATAGCACACACGTTCGCATAAGTTACACCTAATATTAGATTAAAATCAACATTAGGTGCACTGGAGAGATGCACAGACATTTTTTCAACGGAAGTTTATGATGATTAAAGATGTTGTAATCATACGTAGCACAAATAAATGGCTAGACTATTAATTAGTACATTGTAATTAAATACGTCTATAAATATCAGATTACAGTTTAATGCGCATTCCTAAAATAACACATTACTATAACTGGTGTATATCGGAAGGATTTGAAGGATTTCTGAATAAGACTACGATATTGTAGAGCAATTGCGTTATCACGAGGACGGCAGATTTGGCAGGACACGTAAGAGCAAGTTTACTTTGCCGACAGACGATTAGATACAATAGTTCGCAAAGGTAGTTTAGTTCTTAGATAAAACAGTTGAAGGTAATTTAGGTAGCATCATTTTTTCGCATACAATATGAAGTCTTCTCGAAGCAAATGTTAAAAGGGAAAGTTAACAATAGCTCGGTTGGAACAAAGCGTCCGACATGCGCAAGCCATTTGTCCTGTTGCGTTGTTGTCCGAAACAATGTGGATCTTACACTAATTTTGCAAATTGGGGTACAACCCGGTTATATGACATAACGTCGGCCGTATTGTCCGGAGGAGAGATAAAGCCTTGCTAAACTTTTTGCAGCAGTAGTCACAATAGGTAGCGAACAGAAATATCGCTAAGGCCATCGTAAAAAGGCGAGGCCGCATCACCTATTAGCAAAATGACTAAACAGAGCAAAAAGATGAATATTGCTTTAGTTTCTTCGGAACTGGGTCCTAAAAGAATTGCGAAACTTGTTTTCGGAAATCTACATTATAGTTTTATGGCTAATAATTGATTTTAATCATCTTCTTAACCTATTGTTTGTAAGTGACTATTCCCCGTATTAACGAAATAACTGTTTTTACCCAAAACGCGTCCCGGCCGATCCCTTCCGTGTGAACGACAGATGTGCGTTAACGCCACCGAAATTACAAAAATTGTGAATATTTCATTCACATAATTGTGCGCTCGGCCGTTACGAATCAATCGAACACAATGAATTCCAGTTTTAGCCCGTTTTTTTATTTGTGTGTGATTTTAATGTAAATTTTGGGTAAACTTTGCACAAAGTCTGGTTTTGCTTTATTGTAACGGAAGGGCGTTTGATCAAGGATCAATAACACTCACACTTACAATCTTGTGATTGATTACAAACTTGTTTGGCTGGATTGACGTTTGTATGGTTCAAATAACAGATGCGTTAATTATAACTTTTTTAGTGATGCAATTTCAAATTATCCGTGCTTGCATTTAAAACCAAACTGTACAATTAAAAATACAATTTAATAGAAAATTATTTTATGCCGAAGTTTTTTTATAACGTAGTTTGACAATCAAACAACGTCAGCTAAACTTGTTTGTGGTTTTTGTACAATTGATGTTAATTGTATCTTATTTATATTTAGATTAGTAATAGTCCGTTATCCGTCGCCTCATGTAATATTCTTGCGCTTTTATTCTTCTACCGTTCCGCTAGATCGCGCAGGTGAGAGCCGGTGACAATCGTTCGGGCATAAAGTATAAAATATCGCCTCCAAAGGATTCGCATTGAATATTTATCCCTGCCCGTAGCCCTGTCCAAGCGCCCTTTGTTCTCGACGGCCGTTTAAACTTTTGATTCTGCAACTGGCAACAGTCAACTGGACCCTCTGAATCGATCAAAACGCCTGACGCCCCGCATATAACAAACCAAACTAATCCTTAGCTCTCTACAAATATGGACTAAAATCAAAGTTCCTACAGTTGGTTTTTAGGTCGTTTACCCGACAGCAGGTGGCTATTCTGTGCTTGCGTCACGGGCTCTCCCCTTCCGGGTGTGATGAATAATTCCCTTTTCTCCGGGAAAGAATTGTCCTTGCGAACTATCCCGGCGGCTCGATACGCAACGCTGGCCGCTCCGCATAAATGTGAATTATATCCTACACTATCCCACTTACAGAACTCCTTTTTTATTTCAACGCAAAAGCTGGATTTATGTTTTGCCATAGTCTACATTACGGCCGATTTATATATTTTATTTTTATACTACGAGATTGTACTTAGGTTTTTGAAAATTTATATTTTGAGGAAATCATGATTTTGTTCTATTTAAAGAGAGCAATAAAATGTTTGGACATTAATTTTGTACATTGCCTATGTAAATACATATTTGTCAGAATATAAAATAATGAGTACTTAATACATTTGTATAGTTAATTTGGCTTACCTATAGTCAAATTTACTAGTTAAGTATAAGTTGGTACTAGAAAGTATGCCCAAAAGGATCTAAAATATCATAAGAATGGGCTATGTTGAAAAATAGGTCGCCTTTACAGCCCGCTATGCAGTGTCGCATCGAGGCGATTCGTAAGTCACAGTGTAACTGTAAGCTTTATCTATATTGTTCGCGCAGGATTAATGTGAGAGTGTATTGTGCGAGTGGCCAGGGTCCGGCCGGGGGTGGGTGGCCAGACGCAGCTCGATCACTCCTTTCATCCATTCACGCCGTCTTTCATGTCGCGCCCTTTGTGTCACTCCTTCTACCGGAGCTGTCACCTTTTGTCGCGCGTCTCGTCTCGTCCGCTGTCAAACGTCTTGCACAAATTCAAAAATAACATCGCCATACATTTTTTGTTTGGTCCCTGTGCAAACGTAGATAAGTTTAGCGTGTTGGACTCTTTGTTTGATGCAAACAAGGGACGCGTCCTGTCGCTTATCTACACGTAGTGATCGTGAATGAAATCGAATAGATAACTAGGCGAACTATAGACTTTTTTGTGCTCTTTCGTGGATATCTGTCAACCGCTAACGGAATTGACTTTCAACGGAACGTATGTGTTGTAGCGTCCTGTAACAATCCTTGTGTTAGAATAGACTGAACTCTCATAAAGGACTTGTAATACATACAAATAAGTACAAGTAAGTACCTACGGTAAAACTAGTCTACCTAGACTTGCTTAGGTATTGTCCAGTTAGTAATATAAACTAGCCTTATCATATAGAACAAAACTCATAACAGAACGATTTGCCTCCAAACTTAATGTACCTAATTACCATTAAGCACTTGTTCATAAAACAAGGTAACAGCAACTATGGATGCCGACATACAATATCATTACTATAAAATACAAAACAAACGCAAATGTCCATAATATGAATTAATAGCCTCAATAAATTTTTGACCCACTAAATGTAGGTAAATGTTTGATACATAACATGTTAATTGGCAAAAAGAAACGCAAGTCACTTCTTTCGAATACGAGTATACTTAATCAAATGTGACAATTATAGTTAAACAATTTCGTGTGGCAGAAGAAGCCACGGCACACAATGGTGCTACGCTTGACATCTATTCGCGTTAATACAAAATTGAATATGCACTCGTGCGCCGTCCGACCAGCGCCATTGTGATGCAACGAAATGCATAATTTGTCGAGCACATGCCATTTTTTACTAAAAAATGAATATAAAAAGTGACCTACACAGCGATTATGTAACGGGAGTCTGCCGGATCATCCATTGAACATTTTTATGCCCGTGGACAGAGGACAATCATAACAAACCCTAGTCCAGGTGCATCCCCACATAAAAGATTTATTATTAAAATGTAACAAATTCTTTGTTAAGTGATTAGAATTTGTTTTTGTAAGTCGGTGAATAGCACGCGACCGATAGATAATATTTTTTATTAAAGTGTCAAGACCAAAGAACATATTGGTAATCTATTTCTTTTGCAATATTGTCGTAACATTTACAAAAGTTGCTTATTCTGTCCAGTAAGTATTAGGAACGACGATATTTTTTAAACTGCGCAGAATCAATTTACGTCCTGTGGTGCTAAGGGTGCGGTTACACATTATGGAATTGTGAAAAAGATACTTCTGATATTTTTTTTAGGAGTCACTTACGTAATTTAATTGTAAACGTGTTATGTTAACATCATCATAATCATTATTTTCCTTTAGACCCATAGTTAGGTAAGCCTTCTCGTACTTTTGCTATTCTTTCCTATCTAGATCTCGTTATATCATTACCCACAATGTAGCTGAATTATTAATTCGTTGGCGCTTCTCGACGGCAGATTAAATATCTACTCTTCTTCATCTGCAATCATCAGCCTGGCCTCCAGCCTTCGAGTTTCATAACATTTACTTAACATGTACCCCATGACTTGAATGATATCACAAATGCCGGAAACTTGATTTTTATTTATTAAAATGTCTCACCCATGACTATTAGCGCTTTGTCGAAACATAAAAAGAGTTCAAATAGAGTATGAGTGTGACCTATGATATGGAATACACAGAAATGAATAGATACCTACACATGGATCAGTTTATAAATACATACTTACATTCAAATCTACATCTACAATAGTACACATTTTTTTATTATTTCAGCTAAATTGGGTACATTTCTCAAATAGGATTCGAATTAACCTGCTGAATTTATAATTCCTTCAGGTGGGTAGTAATAATAACGCGGAACTAATAATATAATAGGTACTAAAATGTTTAGTTTGAGGTGTCAGTGTGAAAACGGGCTTAAGCGGTGGACACATCGAATCCTTTCCTATGTATGTGGGCGAGGCGCGCGGAGGGACGTCGGCTGGCGAGGCCGTGAGTGCTCCTGAAGGGCAGCCGACCTTTGTTGCCTCCTGCCTCTGACAACACCTTTGACGCAAGCCCTTGCGTAACCTCGCACTACAAACCCTC
Organism: Conogethes punctiferalis; assembly: GCA_031163375.1. Classification (NCBI taxonomy): domain Eukaryota; kingdom Metazoa; phylum Arthropoda; class Insecta; order Lepidoptera; family Crambidae; genus Conogethes; species Conogethes punctiferalis. The sequence continues at coordinate 6,769,254 of CM062085.1, read as the reverse complement.
TTCTGACTTGACATAGAATTTCGTACACAAATCACCATACAATGAACTGTTATCGACGGTTCCATTTACAATTTCTCGCCTTTCTTGATCTGTATTTCACGTTTACCCGATGAAGTGTTCATTGGGACGAGGGTGAGGCCGAATCAAAGACGGAAATTCCAATAACTGATTGTCAAATATGGCAAAATTTAGTTCAGTAAATTACTTGGGAGGGAATGATTAAGTACGCTTTGTCAAACCAGGAAAGTTGATTAAGCTATAGAAATTATATGTGGACTTGTGGATTATATGGTACTATATAGTTTAAATATTATTTCTCTACTCAACATGCTGTTCAAAAACCTAAAAAAACTTCCGAATGAAGAGTAAAAAATATTATCGGATTACCAGAAATATCATTTGACAAGGAGGCCAGCTGTGGACCGGCCCGCGGACGGTGCGTTTTTTCTTCAAATTCGCAACAATCTATCGCGAATTGCACCATTCAACTTTTCTGTATGCACTTCCGATTTCTAAAGTCCAATTTGGTTTCAATTCGGACGTATCTAATTCAAAATTCATTAATCTTGACGAGCCACTAGATCCCACAGGCACTTGTGCATGGTCAGTTATAGACAGGAAATTGATTGTATTTTTTGCAATGATATATATACATATATCTTTATTTACCTGATCTAATTTTTAACGCCCTCAACAGACTGCTGTTTCACAAGAATCACAATGGAATGGAAGTAAGATAAATGAATTTGATTAAATACGGATAACTGAATTAAATAAACATTTACTTACATACTTATTTGTTCTTGATGGAATATCCTTATCCTTGATAATATAACCTATTCTTGGTTTTTAAGATCTCCCAGTGATATATCTCTTTCATGTATGAACGTTAAAATAATCCTTATTCCTACGTTTTAATGTTAGAAAATACCAACCTGTTATCCTCACTTTCTGAAAACGATGAATAAAAAGATGGTAAAAAAATTACCTTAAACGCCCAAATGTGACATGTTCCCCATGTGTGAAATTCACACAAGAGACAGACATCGCGAATCTCATGGGGTTTTTAATGGCACCGTATCCTGTCTAAAATGACATTAAACCATAATAGTTATAGAAAACATATTTTTCCAAAAGAGCATTTAATACAAATTTGCTATTGTGTGGGCGTACGTCAGTCAAAATCATATCAATAGCGTCCAAAAAGCACATTCGGACTGAGGGCTATGAAAAAATACGTCAAATCGGATTAAAAATTTAGTGATCTAATCCATATATTTGCTAAATAAAATAGTTTCAATACATACTTCTGCCCGCGGCTTCGCGAGCGTGAACCTATGTATTATAGCTTAATTTAATTAACATAGGTATATTTAGATGCGGATTTTTAAAATCTACTAAATACTTTCGTATTAAAAAGTATTGACCTAATAAGATTGGCCATTTAAGTAATCATACCCGCAAAGATTCTTCTCATTATCTACACAACATTCCTAAGCCCTTTTTCAGGCTGCATTTACACTATGTTAATTCTGAAGAAAGTAGCTTTCCAGTGGTCCAGTAGGTTTTAAGTTTTTTTTTTATTGCTTATTGGTGGCAGACGAGCAAGCGGCCTGTCTGATGTTAAACATAACCGCTGCCCATGGACATCTGCAATGCCAGGGGCACAGCAATGCCGCTACCTACCGTGAGTGTATTGAATACAAATATTTCATCATTATAAAGTTAGCATAGATAGCATACATTTTATAAGTAGCTGTGCTAAAGTTATTTATCGACATAGATGATTGCAAAAATTTTGCCAATTTAAGTAGTATATTTTTGTTTTTCCATATCTACAAATCGTATTTGATATGAGAATGAATGTGAACAGTCAGTAGTCGTCTACACAATTCTCCACCCTACCATACCAAAGTACCATACGTATTATAGTTCTATACGTAGGTACTCAAAATGTAAGTGTAGGAACAATATTATGCAATTACAACTCAGATGAAACTTTTTGCTTTGGGTCAACATAAAGCCAGCGAATATTATATTTCTCGAAAGAAAATATCCCATTTCCGCATCTTCCCACAACAATGAGAGCGCCATCCAACTATTCAAATACGCTATAGGCGTTGGCAAAACCGAATATTTTTTGCGCAACGAATTAATGGATAAGCAAAACCAAGGCAAAGTAAAAAACGGGCTTATTAAATGTTGGTTTCGCGTAATAACACGTTGGTGGTTTTTTCTTTGTTTCGAAGAGAACGTCAAGATATCCGGTTACGGCCGTTAAATATTTTACCTCCCGATGAAAGGGAAACTTCGTAGTTTTTTCCGCCGGGATTTCGTTTTTGCTCTTCAAACGCGGAAGTCGTGTATGTTTATGCAAAAGCTGGGATATGGAGTCGGTTTCGCTTTTATTCGGCAATCGCGGCGCACGCAACATACAATTACACACATTTCTATTCAGGCTGTAACGAACGCGCACTAAATCGCTCCCATTGTTACCAAGCGCCATGATTTGAAGGATTTTCAAATATTCATTAAAGATATTAAGTGAAATATGTACATTTCGGCGTATTCAAAGAATTTTTGCAAAGGAACATTTATCAAACCCACAAAGAGAGTGAAACCTCTCTCAAAAGAGGCCTGCTCCGGACAGATTTAATTTGTTGCAAAGGCCTTTATAATTGGAACATAAAGATTGCGAGTAATTAATTTTCGCAGCGAGTCAGAAGCAAAGAGCCGCGCATTGAGCCCGAGCGGCTCCACCGCGCCTAATTAATATTAATGACCGGGAGGCGCGTCCCCGCCGCCACCTAGCGCCACCTATTCCTTTATCTGACACCTACCTACGTTAATTCCTTGCTGATTCTGTTACACATGTTATTATACGGCGGAGCGGCAAGTCGTATGTGCGGCTATGTGCGGAGGTGTCCGGGCTGATGGATGTATGGGCGGCGGGTGGGAGGGCGCGGTGACCGATGAGATGCCGCTAAAAGCCGGACGGAAGCCGCGGACACCCGACTCCGGTTACACCAACCGTGGGATCCGCTGCAAACATGCCCAGGGCTGACAACGGCCAGTGGCACACGAAGGTGCAACCTCCAAATTAAATATTTCTAAATGTTTTTTCTCATTCAACTATGGATTTAGTAATCCTAATTTTATGTACTATACTGGCTGACTATTTCTCTAGTACATTAAACTGTATTTTTAAAGGTGATTTACCTACCTACCTGGATTTGTCTTGAAATATAATAATGAATTTATACTTATTTTACAGGAATCGCACGCAGTAGGTAAGTGCAAATATGGAAATCTTATAAGTATTTTAAAAGTAACCGAATGAAATAGCCAATTGTTACCTGATTCGTTTATTGGGAACGCAATTTAAATCAATTTAATTTTACTCCCGAACAACACGAGCTGGACAGCGTTTCCATCCGCATACCATCCAAACGATAGTGGCGAGAACCAAGAGGTTTTATTAAGTTCTTAGTTCCTGTCCCGTGCCATTAAGTCACGGAATGGTCTTTCAGCTCTTGTGTTTCCTTTCTCTTACAATCCTGAGTTCTTTAAGCGGGGCATGAAACGACATCCTTCAGGGCTAGGGCGACAGGCGCGATGGGTGTGTTCTATTATGCCTGTCGACATAACTTTTGGATCTCACGACCGCTTAGCAAGAGCTGGAGTGAAGAACCCTGAATGCTCTCCTTATAAAAAAAATCTAAATAGGCCTCATTCTCACAAAATAAACCTAGGTAGGTAGGTACTACGCCACTATGTGGGTGTATACCAGTAGTACATATGTGATGCAGGCAACCCTATTATTATTGCACAAGTGAAGTGCGATATCGGCCTCTTCCCGCGACCATGTGCGCCGCCTCATGATGTGTGAGGACAAACAAAAACCACACAAACTACTTAATTTTTTGCACGTTCCCTTTCTTTTATTTGACTCATTTTGTTCTGCAATCCGGTCAGAGCGCTACGAATCACTCCCATACCTTTAACTACCGACGTCAGTTTTTCGTCACACTAGTACCGACGTAGGGCCTGAGAGGCCGCTAATATAACATTAAATATTGTGGTAAATGTGTGTCATTATTTTTCAAACTATGGTTTCTATTGTAAATTTGGTATGTTACGATATGATAAAAAGATGAAAATAATAATCAAATTTATTGAAGTTATTACTTTTAAGCCTTAATTTCCATGCATTATGTTTGACTAAAAATGAATGCCAGACGAAAAAAAAATTATTTTAAATTATTACACTTTTCAAAAACTAAAAAAGTTACCTTTTCTTAAATCTTAGGGTTGAAATAACTATAAAAATTATAAACTGCATTTGGAATGTTTCAAATAAAAAAAATATCCAAGTACCAAGTTACATAAAATTAGAGCATGATAATTTAAGCTAATTGTAAACAAACATGTTTTTTACATGATTACTAATATGAGGATTTTCTATTTAGTTTAGGTGGACAACATGCACATATTTTTCTTGTTTTTTTCTTACAATTAAGCTTCCAATCAAAGTTTCATGATTCGAATCCAAAATATTTCTATGACATCGTAGTCTCTTGGATTGTTTGTAGCTAAACGGTGTTTATCACCCGACATTCCCGGTACATTTATATTTTAACTTATCAATCAGGTTCCTGTAAAAAATCACTTTTTGTTGACCTTAGCGTAAACAAAAAAGTCACGTAACTACCGACGTTGGGCCTATGAGGCCTCGTTGGAGTTTTAAATCTAAATAGCTTACTGAAATCGTGTTTGCCGGCATTACTACCACACTCATCGGCGTTGACGCAACTAAATTCGCAGGTACTGAAGAGTACGGGGCTTTCCTGCTAGAGGAAGGGGTTAATCTAACAAAATCTCTAGCCGCCTCGGCCTCACAGGCCCCACGTCGGTAGTTAAAGGTTTAATAACTCTAACTAAATAATCTATTTCTACAATAGATACAGGTTAACAATTGATTTGAGCAGTATCTTCACGTTTGAGACAAGTGTACCAGACGTCTAAACAATGTTTCTATAAAAAATATACGAAAAGAAACGTGTCAAGAACAAATTAATTTCAAAAACATGCATTAATCCCGCTTGCAGCTATAACTTTGCATGCAGTACAAACAGTTATTACAAGTAGGTACATACTAATTTTGGGACAATTTTTACAGGTACTAATTTTGGGGTGTTTCTCTACGTGGTTTCCAGATGTTGCACAGTGCTGATCTTGAATTGTATGGCATACAATTATACTTGTTTGTAATTTTCATAGTTCGGTTACAGTAGGTAGGTATACACGTAAATTTGTCTGACAAACATGCCAAAGAGCCTACTTTTCTATGTAGGGATATTACAAATTTACTGACACAAATTTACACAGTCACAATAAATTTATGGCTGCACAAGTACGCGTATTGTTCAATATCTACATAATATCTGCTAGATTGTATTGAACTATAACAAAACGTGATTATTTACTTACGATTGTAAAAAATTGGCGGTATGCTCCAAATAGGTACATGTAGCCATTCCGGCGGCATGGCTTGCACAAAGAGCGAGCCGAATGTAGGTAAGAAGGTTATAATCGAGCTTAAAGTGGGTTAAGCAAAAAGCGGCATATGTTTTATTGTAAAAAATCCTTTTGAAAGGCGTAATCTGCACGTGTGCGGCTCTCGGGCGAAAGTGTTCGCGCACCAGACGCGCAGTCTTGGGACGCCCGCGCCGCCATCGCCTTGCCAACTACCTCTTTAAACAACTTACGGTATATTAACTTGGTAAATAATAATATGCGTGTATTGTTAATAACTGAAGAAATTATTAGTTAAACTTCAAATATCTACGTTGGTATACATTACGCTTGCGTAAAGTTATCGATACTTTTATACAGATACGCTTTTCTTTAAAAAGAGATGATTCTCGCATTCATATTTGCATCATGTCGTGTAAAAAATATTAGCGATATCTAAGTACTAAAATAACCAACCCATAGACCTAATGGTCACAGCTGTGAGAGAAGAATGACTGCGCGTTGTGAGGTTTGCCATCAACGCTTGAAATGACGACCATCACTCTGTCAAAAGTGACATCGACGAAGAATAATTAGGATACCTAATAGACTACTCAACTTATCTAAAGTATATACCTACCTATCCTAACATACCTACTAGGTACCCTTGTGTAAATGTTATATGGGGTACGTACGGAGATGAGTAAAACGAGATACATGCTTATTATTCTTTGGTTGTCCTTTTCATGTTATTCCATCTTTTTTATGTCAGTAAATTAGGAGTGGACCGCGATGCTTGCGCCCACTCGACTGCGAAATCATCCGTTGTACCTTTGTAGAGGTGCCTTTGGAATACCGGCAAACATATCAACATTCGAAACCCGAACATGTCAATACATATTGTAACATTTACCGATCTTCAAGTGGCCTTTTCACCGCAACTTTCATTTTAATTGGTCTGGACAAATAGACCTACTTTGTAGGAGAATCTCAATTATCTGACCACATTTATTCGGACTTCCGGTTAGCCGGTCTCTCCAAACTTAATCCAACCATTAATATAGAAAGAAAGAAAGAAAAACGTTTATTTAGTGCAAGACAATACATGCCAATTTACAAATAAACGAAGTAACTTATGGGTAAAACGTAGGTATAGGCACATCTAACATAATAACGTACATTATAGAGCAATGCACCAAAAGGGTAACCAAAATGGCAATATTGGCAGCTTTATCTAACAAGCACGAATTTGTTAATGTCTTTCAACTTGATGGACTTACTTTTGTTTTTGTCGAGTATAAAACTCGTAAAATATACTTTAAAATCGAAAGTGTCGAATTATCCGAAATAGTGAAATTTTTAATAAAAGATATGACATTTTAGTATTACGTATCGTGATATTTAATTTAATACAAAATACTTTTTATCGATTAACCAGTAAACGTTGTTTTATTCTCGGATCTTCCACTAATATTAATAGACGTAGTTCTTCGTTACGACAACTTATGATATGAGGCTGGTAGGTAGCAGCCTTGCTAAAAGTATCCGATCTGCCTTAAGCCACGTTGAAATAGAAATCGGAGCTATTCTGCAACCGGATCGGCTCACCGAAAGTGCAAGTGTTGCAATAATACTTAATTTCCACTCGCGACCGTTTCGAATTCCGACTCTTTTTCTATTCGTATTCACTTTGTTTGCCCGTCAAATACAAGTTATAAATGATCGAAGCCCTGATATGAACTTTCATTGCAAAATAATCATCCTAAGCTCCACATAAGATATTGCTAAAATCTAAACTCTATTCGCAATACATTGTGGCCTATTTTGCCATCTTTAATATTGACATGGCAAATATCAAGAAAAGGATATTTTTACCTGAATGTAAATGGAAGAGCCTGATTTTCGATAGCAAAAAATTTGGATTCCAATAAAAATTTAATAATTGTGTAAGTGTGTGGTTTTGTCCAACTTAGAAAGAGAACACACTAGTAGGTATATGGATCGTACATATATAATGTTCAATGGTAAGAAACTGTTGAAACATTTCTAAGTTATACCTAAGTAGTATCTGCTTTAAATAATTCCTTGAAACTTGATAAATATTCCTTGATAACTGGTATTCCTGACTTAAGTACCTGTAGTCACTTAGTATTTCATTGATAGCAAAAGGTTTACAGTCTTGTGATAAGGCCGCCTTGACTATCATGGTGGTAAAAAAAAACTAAAAGCTGTGCGTATACACAATAGGTGTTGATATTTAAATGGTCCTATTTTCTTAAAGCCTACTTGCGTTAAACGATTCACAAAACAGCTAAAATAATTGAATGCGTTTTTAGTCATTTAATCCCAAAGCAATATCAAATTTCACACCACATGTAAATGCAACCATCTGCATTCAGTAGGCGCACTCTTAAAAACTATCCATCCTTTCATGGAAGCAATCCCGATGGTAAGTAATTAACCCGCTTTTTGTGACTATCCCATATTCATTTGATTTATTTTAAGGTCCTTTGGTAAGAGAAGAATTTGCGAAATATTGCAGCCCATTCGTGCAATAGGCAGCGCTTTCAAAACTTTCATTGATATATTAAAAAGTAGTAACATACAAATACGCACCGCACCTATTTATTTAATAAGAATATTTTATATTATACAACACTTTTTCTATTCTCTTTTAAGTTTTTCACTTTACTGTAAAATTTACCAGAAACTTTCACCAGAATTAGCATAAGTATTTATTATTATGCGACGGTTCAGCTTAAGGATATATAAATGTTATTATGTATTTTAATACATACCTATAGTTCTTAAACATAAAAAAAGATATGAAAATATTTTTATTCAACGTTTAATAAAACCTAACAACGTATTTAAAATTAAGCTATTATTGTCATTACGTTCTCAATGAAAACCATTACCCCTCCTTCGGCATGAATTTTATATCAATTATAAGTTGAATCTCCTGAAATCAAGGCAACTATTAAGTCGTGGATCAAGAGCAGTTTGGGCATTATTACAGTTTGAGAACCACTGCAGAACGTCTGTCCCTTCCACGAAACGATTCCGGGGAGATGTAAAAAGCGCAGGTATACGTCGAGAGTGAAAGGGTCCACGCAATTCGAGACCAGCCCAGTTTGCGGGCCCTTCCCGGTGCCGCTGACCTTCCCGCGCTTTTTGTCCGGATCAGATGCGCCACCGACTGTCCTCCCAAACAGAACACGTGGGAATCCGCCCTTTCATTGTGGTGATCTAGAGATATCGCATTATTTGCATTCGCACTGGAAATTTGATACAATCTCGTCAATGGGAATAATGGAACGAGTTCTGCGTACTTGCCGATTCGACCCAGAGATTTCTTTCCGTTTCAAATAAGCCTTATATCTAAAGTCTTTGCTTCCCTACAGTGGCCATGATTTCATATACCTAGAGTACATATACTGTACAAACATAACATAATAATACCTTCATAGCAAAATATTAAATGTATTAACAAAGGCTTTATTACAAGCAAATCTAGAAGTAGAAACGCAAAATATATTTCGTCTGACTAAAAAATACAATTTTAGGGCATGATGTTATCCCATAACGTAATCATATTATATTATACGAGTCGCTCTATGCGTAGGTATTACATTTTATAATAAAAAAGTTTTAAAAGATCGACGAAATTTTTAAATATGTACTCAACTATCACACAAAGACAGGCAAGTTTTCATATTTTTCATAACTATAGCTATAAAGCTCATCATAAAAAAAATACTTACTTTATATGGCAACTTGCAAAATTGTTCTTATAGTTTAATTTGAAAGTGGTGTTTGCAAAACGTTTCCTTTATCATTTATTCAGGTAGATATACTCGTAGAATATGCAAAATTAAAAACTCTCTTAAATGCTCTACACTTTCCCACGCACGATCTACTTGCTTACACTTATTCAATTCATCGGACCCATGTCTGGGTGAAATTTGAATGTTTGACAGAAATTTTATTTGCGCAAACTTTTTTCAACCCTGTCGATGCTCGATGCACTTTCCACCCATCGTGGGAATGCAGGTGAGGAAGGGTTCGCCTACGCTGGCCGCTTTGTCCGCCCGGCTCGGTTGCACAAAAGCGACATTAGCTCTTTGTGGACACGTCAAGTGATGTTCAGCTAATAGATAATTTATGGAGCCGCCGCAAAATGTCATCCTCGACGTTACACAACTTTAAAATATTAGGGTTGTTTCGGTTCCCGGCCTTTGCCGTAGATTTGACTAGATAATTTCTTCGGCTTCTTTATACGTTTTCGCCAAAGTTAAGTTTCTTGGATGACGCATCATCTAAAATTTTTACTTTTCACTTCAATATGAAATAATATACGTAATGTTAAAAACAAAAAATACCTATGTTATGTTATGTATGTATCCGCCTAAACTGTACAACAAATGACTGTACCTAGTTTCTTCGTCAACTGTATCGTGTGCGATAAAAAACTACCTAAGTTTGTACATAAATAACATAATGAAGGAAATCAATGCAATTCTCTCGATTAGTGCAACCGAGTAATATAGTACGTACACGAAGTACCTAGAGAAATTGAATATCAAAATCTACAAACGTGAGCCATTTGTTAAATTCCCATTGAGCGAGCACGCGTCGTGGTTGTTGAACGCAATCTAATCCATTTGAATTGAGATATGCCGGTTATGAACATTACAACCGCGTTGACAACTCTCGACAGCGTAAATTAAGCAACAAGGTGTGGAGTAATCTCCTCGGCGTGTCGCGAGGCACGTCGCCCTCGCCCGCCTTTATGGCCCACCTCGAGCCCGTTTAGAGCGACAAAAGTTCGCTTTAAGCCATCAGATTAACGTTAACCCTGCAGAGCTGATGTTACGCAATATCATCGATTTCTGTTACTATGATTTTGCAAACTAGATCGTTTCGCGCACCTTTGTCCATGTCGAATTGAGAAATTTAATAAACAGTCACGCCGCCAAGTAATACGCTTCGGTGAAATTAAATACTTAGCATGTTGATCAAATGCCTCTACTTAAATAGTTTACAGCGGATAAGGGAAAAGTAACACTTTTGCAAGTGTTACTTTTCCCTTATCCGGTATATCAGAAAGCCTTTCATTTATTCGTACTTGGTATTTTGCCAATGTTAAATGTTTTTTAGGATATCTTCTCATCCATCTCTCGTGTGAACAGAGGGATACTGTATATCGGTATGTACCTTCAAGTCAATTAATATATGTACATACAATTCATATATTTGGATATACTTGCTTTTAATTAGCTCACAAAACATGATTACTACATATATTTTGTAAGACTTTACAAAGCGTTACGTGATGTCACGAAGCTTTTTCTACCTAATTGACTGAATATTAATAGGTTTTAATGAAATTAAAAATGTAAATTGTAGTTACATCATTAAACAGTTAAGGTGTTACGATATCACAAAATGTTGTCTTTTACTAGAATATGTATTTAGGTATTTATTGCGTCTACAGTCTACATCACAATAATTATTTAAATTTTTTTCTAAATTTACAAAGTACGCAAACATTAGGTATCTTAATTTTATTGGTTGGGTGTTTATATAAATAATGCACGCTTATGTAACCTCTGCACGTAGATCAATAGATCATATTTTTTTCTCTGTGACCCCAATCATAATCCCCTTCTTACATAACGGATAACAATTAACCCAACCCTTTCACTTTCAAGGGGCGCCGCCTATGTAGAGTCGCTGCTGCGGATGGCGCGCCAGATTTATTTATACGTAACCCTTTCACCCAATCAAAACGCGTCGTATGTGTGTAAAAAATAAACAACCATGGCTCGGTAAAAAAGGTAAAAGACGGAGAGGCGGTCGCGGCGCGGGCGCGGCTCGGAGGGGCCTAATAATAACCCTTTCGCGACAGAAGGGTTGCCGACCAATCGGGAGCGAGGCGGGGCCCGGCTGTAATTAGAATACAACTTTTTGCATTTTTTAATGAAAGCTTCATCTTGTCGTTGTTGAGTGGCAGTTTCGATTTATAAAGTTTTAAGCACTTCGACTGCGTGGTAGAGATACTCCCTATTGAGTCGGGATCGTGGATTTGCGACTAAGGACTATATTATCATTATCAGTAGATATATGTGGTTACAGTGAGATGTAATTTAAGTGAATATTAGATATACTTCAAAAACAAGTGCTATTTAGATAAATAAATGATAATAATGATCTAAAATACTTCTATTCTACTTAAACATTATAAAAATTTATTGATTCTCAGCTGAATTCGATAGATTGCGAATAAAGGTTAAAAATGTGATACAAGATTGCCTTTGTTTTAAAAAATATAACTTTCAATTTATCATATTTTTCTTAGGTATACGTATATCATCATCATCAGCCCACATCAGTCCACTGCTGGACATAGGCCTCTCCCAATGCTCGCCACTTCGATCGGTCCCGGGCCTCTCGCATCCAGCACTTGCAAGCCGTCCTGCGCAAATCGTCACTCGACGAGACGCAGTCTCCACTCCAGAACTCGTTTACCCCAGCGGTTATCGGTTCTGCGGCTGATATGGCCAGCCCACTGCCACTTCAGCTTACTGATCCGGTGAGCTATGTCGGTAACTTTGGTTCTCTGCCGGATCACCTCATTTCGGATCCGATCTCGCAGAGAGACGCCGAGCATAGCCCTTTCCATAGCTCGCTGAGCGACCTTCAACTTGTGGACTAGCCGTAGCGTAAGTGTCCACGTTATGACGTATAATGACATATCAATGCATAGACACTATTAATTCCACCAATGTTATGTGGTTAAAAAGGGACATGTTATGTTAGTTTTGCGTAACGTGTAGGTAGGTACAGATAAATCGTGCAAGAAAATTTATTTCATAAAAATGTACCTATCATATTAGATTTTAAATTAGTGCAGCTGGTGCAGTAGTGGCCGGGCAATAAAACACACTGTTTATGGCGTCACAGCACAACATTTGGTCTAACGTCCTGCCACTCCCACAGGCGCTCCGCCTGGACGAGGGAAGCGCAATTACAAACACCCCAATACATTGTGACTGTGTTTTATTTAGAGTCCGAATACGATTGCAAACCATAGTGATAAAAAGCCAATTTTTTCGATATTGTTAAATTATTTTTGCCTTACAGAGATACAGAATAAGTAGCAATAAACTAGCAATTATGAACTTTAATCTACTTTTCCGATAAATATATTAAGGTGTTACGGTCATGCTTGCTTAAATATGAGGTACCTACCTACCTACCTAATAAAAATAAGAAAATCTAAAATTGCCTTCTAGGTTAACATATTAGCATATATAATAAAATAGATGATAATGAATATATTACGTGTATTTACATAGAAAAAAACTACGAAGGCCAAGATAATATTTCCATAGACATTCTTTTGTAAACCAAAAATCATTAAGGCGCGCACAATCTGAGAGTAGTATAAGTAGACATAATTCTGATTCTCAATCGAATCAATTTAGTATTCAACCTTAGTTTACAAATTGAGTCCAATTTCGATACATCGCACTCTTAGTAAAATAACGACCTAACTCGAACTTTTGAAAAAATGTTTTTTGTGAAAATACGATTCTATAATGGTCCATGGGACCATTTTTTTAACACAACCTCACCAAACATTCTATAAAAATTAGTAAGTAGGTTATAAAAAGACATGGAATGTCTAATACATACTTACGCATGTTTCCGTAGCGTTTTCGTCGCTAGACCAGCCACCCGATTGGTGGCTGGTCAGACAGGTCGACAGAGCATAAAAGGATTTTTTTAAAGAAATTAAGAGAGGTTTGTATGGATTACAGCGTATTATTAATTAATTCGTAGGGGTCACGGCGCCCTCTGCCAGCTTTCGTAAATACGCGACTAGGAAGCGGCGAGTGCGGTGCAGATTGAACAAACGACACTCGTACATACACACGCGCCAACTCAGCCGTCTTACATGATGTCCGATAATAAAATGCTCCCGCATACGGCTCCACGGATGAATTAAGTGCACCCACCCTCTCCTGGACTCAATTGGAGACAACTGCCTATATTTTAAAGGTACAATCGTTAACAAAACGAATAAAACTGTATTTAATTAAATAATAAATGTTCCAGGCAATGCCCACGAACAACCTGGTAAAAAATAGTCAAATCTGGTATTCATGTATTATGAATACCAGATTTTGACTAATACTTAGTTCGGTTATCGCTCTACTGCTGTCCATGATTTTTAACTCACATTTTAAAATCATGGACAGCAGTCAATTGTTAGGTATAAAGAAGTAAGTATAAGTAATGTAAATGCTTTTATAAATAACCTCAGGCAATTTCCTTTTATGATTTTGAAATTTATACGCACTATCGACTGATTTAGATGTTTTTGTTACCTACGAGTAACATTATGTGACCGTTCGTTCATGGAATATCAATTCGTTTAATAATTATCAAATATAATAAATAAACACATCTCCTTAGGAGTAGTTAGGACTGCCAATTTATCAATGTACATATGTATTTATAATGTAACATGCATCTACGATGTGGTAATATTTAATACGTATTTAAAATAAGTAGCCATAGATTTGTTGATTTCTTAAAATTGGCTTGGTATTATAGTATTATAATTCTACCTACAGTTTTGACGATGAGTGTACACTAATTTTGGTAACATATATTTACAAATTAACGCCGCTGTTAGCGGTACGTACTAATACATTTTAATACTAATATTAATAGTTCCTGTTATATGACGTGTTTCTCCATTTTATTTTATCTACATGTGAAACAGAATAAATAAGGTGCCTGACCGTATTAAAAATAAAAATCAGATAAATACTAATAAATTGGATATCATCTCTAAAATAATACATAGTAGAAAATAGTTTATGAATTTGCAAAGTGGGCCACACTTTGCACATATATGAATAAATTCTACTCTATTCGATTGACTTTAAAATCAGAGTAGGCTTTGTTCAAACTGTTTCAACAGAAATAATTTAAAAAAATCATTCAAATCCATAAGCCAAAAATATTTCAATAATAAGTAGATATTGTTATTGAAATACCTATTATTCGTGAAAATTGTCTAAGCACTTAGCTACGTAAGTATTAACTACACTATGTACTTGTACAATATTTCTACTTTCATGATATTTATCGCCCCTATAAGAATGTTAGATAATGAAAGGGATGTTTCACCCAAATTACTTTAATTTGTTCCAAACAAAATTGATTGAAGTAAACTGTTACACAAGGCCCACTAACGACAACCACAGTGAATAAGTAATGTCCGAACAACACGTCACAAGTTCCCAAAACAACAATAACACATCGGTTATGGGAAACATAAAATTGTCCCCTATGAGCGGACGAATTACGAATGTGTAGTTTTCCTTTTTTGTAAATAATCGGCTCGGTAATGAGGAACCTTTTAGGATAATACAAAGTGGTGTACAAAAAGCGCGAGTTGTGTTCAGATAGGGGCGTATTCACACAGCGGTCACGGCACGATGAGGGCGATTGTTTCACGTCTAATTGGTTAAGTAGCTCGACCTAATTGCCTTTGGACACGACACCTCTACTCTTTGAGCTGCCGGCCTCGATCAGATGTTGCTTGTAAATTATTATCATCCTCACTAACACTCCGAAGGGCGTCCAATTAACTCCTTTATAATATGATTAATTGCATCCGTAATATTTCGTCCGATTTACGTACTCTAGGTACATCGTACTTTATATGCAAATACGAATTTTAACGTCAATTAATAACTCAAGTTTGTACGCTTTGACTAATTTTTAAGGCTCATGTCGATATTATAGTTTTCTAAACTCATACAAAATCTATTTGTCTCAATAACACCAAGACTAAGTAGGTTATTAAGATTAAAATCTTTTTATTTTCAGTTCTATTACTACTCTCTATTACTGCTATGTTATATGCTAGTTGTTTATATAGTTAATGTTTTACAGTTTACTTTATGTAGGTAAGTGAAATTATATTCCAACCAATTAGCTTTTACCTACTTATGAAACGCAACGCAAACTTATAACAATGGGGATGTTTCCAGGGTCAAAATAATTACATTATATATTTAGTCCCTATTTTAGATTATAAAAATATATTAGACACGTATTTTTCCTTTTTTAATTTAAACAAAAAATAACAAAGATACAATTCATCAACATTTAGGAGTGGGGGTCTTTGACGTTACTTAGTGGCGAAAAAACTCCCACTCTGTGACGTCACGCGTAATTTTAACGGGCTATATCTTTGTTATTTTTGGTCTAATTTACAAAATGAAAAAATACGTGTCTTTTATTTTTGAACAATCTAAAAGACGGACTAATTACATTTTTACGGAAACAGGCCCATTATAAATTTCGGTGATGTACACATATCTATTTCCAGGATATTGGTAGATAGATAGTATGAACTATGAAATTTATGAATTTTCCACAGTGATTGTTCCCTAATGAAAAATGTATTTGAATCATTTATAAAAAGGACTGATGTTGAATGTTAAGAACCAATGAAAAAGCAACCTGTTCGCTGACAGCGGAGTAGGTATAATACTCGTAGTTAATGAGTAAACAAACAGAAGGCATAATAAAAAGAGTGATGGATGGTTTACACCGTCCGCGGTTTGCGCCGCGGGCACGGGCCAGTTTATCACGGTGTAATCCGTGGCATTAGTCAAATTAACACGGCATAAAGCTGACCAACCAGACCAACCCCCCTCCCCGCCCCCCACAACCGTGCTGCGCCTCTCTGATTAGTTGGAGGAGGCTCGCGGGCGCGACTCTGCCTAATTGACCTAAAAGTGCTCAACACGAATCGGTCCAAATTATACTTTAGAGAGCATAGGGCTGCCGAACACTTTGCAATGTCATTATTTTTTCATTAATTTGACTTAAGCCATCAAAGCTATAACCCATTGGGGTTTATATTGATGAAGCTATATCTTTATAAGGTGTGGTGACTATTATTTTTATTATAAAAATTTCCTTTTTCCAAACCTATGGTACCTCTTAGGGTTCATATGATATCTACTTGGCAACTAATATTTAGTTGCCAGGTGGATGATGGCATCTGATAAGCCATCTATTTCCACTCTCTTGTGCAGATAAACGATGTCATTCCTCAGCCCTTGAAAAGACAACAATGAAAAAGACGAGCTGATACGAATAGAGCTGCCGTTAGTTTACAGAACTAGTGAGTTATGTGATGTCTAAATGGACACCATGATCATGTGAAATTTTAACTTAATTTGTATGGAAAATTCGATTCCCGGTCAACCAGCTGTCTACTAAATTAGGTTGAGGTGTTCCAATTAACTCTACAATCTTTGACAACAATATCATAATACAAGTGACAAACTTCAGTACAGGACCTTCTGGTGTGTTACGTATTTATAAGTTTAACTGCAATAAAATTAATAGCGACTACGCTATCTGATTGCTCGGCGTGTCCAATAATCTTATCAGTAACATAACAGGTCGTAACCCTGGGTGGAACATGGTAATGCGTCGGATTGATAGGCCCGCGCCCACTAACCCTAATCAAATTAATGGCGACTGAACTCTGATTAACGCGACAGCCGTGCAATACATTTCCATAGCGCGTCTGAGGTGCGCCCGATTTATAACACCTTTTAGCACGCCCGCCCCGCCGCCGTCGTTAGCTGCTGCTGGTCTGTGGCTGCCTGTCACGCTACCACACCGCTCAGCCTCGAACAGACGTCTTAATCAAGCCAGTCGAACATCGCCTGATGCTAATGAACCATTAAAAAGCGTATAGCAGCCAATTTGAATATGCCATCGTGATTACTACAAATTATTACTACGAGCGCAATTATTTTACACTGGTTTGGAATGGCGTAGTAGGTGGTAATATGGAAGTGTTGTAGTTAAGCACGATTTAACATTCGGAAAATCACGATATTAGTGCTTAAGTATGTTTTAAGGCCTTCGTGTCCAAAGGGTAAAAACTAGACCCTAAAGGCTCCGCAGTCTGGCCGTTCGTATGTCATGTCAATGTCAGGTGTCTGATGCCAGGACGAATGTCATGAACCATGACGGTAGACAGTAGCAATTTTCACAAATGATTGTATTTATCTTGCTCCTTTAACCCCAAATGCTAAAAAAAAATCTAACTAATTCCATCCTTTCCTTTCCTCTCCCGAACAACACGTGCTGGACAGCGTTCTTTCGCCTACCATTCAGTCGATAGTGGCGTGCATCAAAAGGTTTAGTTCCTAAATAATAAAATAAATAAAAAACCGTTTTAGCCGTTTAATATCGAGTACGATATTAAAAACCATCTGAACATTTGAAAACTACTTAAAAAACTAGTAGATTACCGAAAATCATGGTGCTGGAAACCAAAAGTGGATGGCGCTACCTACAAACAATTTCTTTTGCCAAATATTGGTACAGAACACTACGTGCATGGAAAATTAAAGAACTAAATTATCATCTAGCTAGTGTGTTTAGAGCGTAGAGTAACTTGTAACAACATGCTTTGAATCATTATTTCAACTTAAAATCATTGGATATTGAAGTACCAAATCTAACGTGTAATTTACTGTACTTAAACTAACTTTGAAACATCCGTTCAGTAGGCTTTATTCTGTTAAATAATAGCAATATAAGAATGGACGGTTTTTCCTAAGATAAATAAAATAAATGAATGTCTGGGTATCACATTGAACATAAAACCGTTACAGGAGATAGGTTTATTCATCGCAAATATGACTTCTGATGGAAACATTTGTATTAAAGACTTATTGAACACCCATCTACATAATGAAAATGTTTGTCTTTTATTAATCATTATCTTGCGAAGTTGTAGCCAAGTGCTAAGTCCTCTTTTAATGGACTTTGAAGTTTGTTGGATCGGATCGAGATGAGTTTTCATCACGGGGGTGTTAATGTACAAGTTGGTAACGAGCATGAGTTGGTAAATGAAACGTCTCGGCTGGGCGGGCGCGGGCGCGGCGGGCGGCGAGCGGCGCAGCGCTGCGGACCGCTGCGGCCGCTGCGGAACGCTGCGGAGCGCTGCGCAGCGGTCATTAGCGAGTTGTAACGAGGCGCCTGATTGATGCTGCCTACAATAATAGCGCGTAATCGCGCCGGGCCCGGCTCCCACCAAACTTTCCTTCTCACAACTTTGTTTGATGTAATTAAAATCCATCTCCCGAACGGCGCGCGGGCACATCCGACGTGTAATTTTCCTTTCAAAGAGAACTTCCGTTTTAGCTTCCCGCCCCTCACCTCCCCGCTCTAATGAAAGATTACTTTTCTCCGCCTAAAAAGGCTTTTAAGCAACGCCAGCGAAATGACCGAAGTTTTATACTTTAATGACTTAGTGCAAAATTCGCCGATTCTCGAAGAAATTTTAAACTTAGATTAAGATTTCGATGTTTGAAACTGCGAGATGTTTTCGAGAGTAGCTTTACTTTGGCTAAGTATGAATTTTAAGCAATCAAGTCTAATTGCTTTTTAATTACTTTTTGTGAATAGCAGAGTTCTGAATATTAAAAAGTCGTTTATATCTGACTGAGAAAATGCTTAGGTTTATTAGGAGATTAGGATCGACATGAGTGATTATTTAGTAGAGCCAAGACTGAGCGGACAATGTAGAAGAGAAGCATGGTTGTGTGAGGCGCATGGGGCGCCGTTTGACCGCGGCCGGGCGACACGGGCGCGATGGCGGCCGGGTGAAGTCGCCGTTGGCCACCGAGCACACTTATTAATTGCCCGATCCCTTCTCGTGTACAGTGCACGGAGGGCGCAAAAACGCGTCCTCCCGAGCCCTGTCAGCGAGGGAAAAAATCAGTGAGCGATCGTCCCCTCGCGGCCGAGTCCATCATATTGATTGAGGGAGGGGCTGCCATTGGTCAGCGTCCCCCGCGCCCGTTCATTTATTATAGACACTGCGATGCTGCCGCCTGCCCGAGGATCCGCACCGTACACTTCGACTACACCATTAATGCCAGATGAAAATCGAAATGCATTCTTCCAACTTGAAAATTATCTTCATACAAAATCATGAAATCTAAAAGTTTAATACTTGCATACGGATTAATATATGAAACACAACACACAATGTTTTAGATGACACCTGAACGGTGGATAGCATTTCTCGAAAACTGAGCAAGTTAACTTATAAAGCTTTATATATATGCTAGACCGGGTCATTGGAGCAAACTAATTAGTCATTGTTTTAAATTGTAACGAATACAGAAAAATTCATTCAATCAGCCCGAAGTCCTCACATCAATTTAATCTAATACTTATATCATAACCCTTTGGAGCTATATGTGTTTCTACCTAGTGCTCAGCGGTAAAGGAAACATCGTGAGAAAATCGTAATTAAGGACCTCATTGGACAGATCCCCTATATAGGGTTGCAGAGGTAAAATAGCAAAACAAAGTGATACAAGTACTGTATCTCGTATTGACGTCAGACCTGGGCTGCAAAAAGATTGTCTTAACTTGCACTGATATCTCGATATCCTGTCCAAGACAGGATCGCCGGATAGTTTCCAAAAGCCTTACGCATTAATCTATAGAGACACCAGCACTTAAGTAAAACTTTATTCTTCCTAAACATAAACGGAATGAAATCGGTGCAGAGAATTCAAACAATAAATACAATTGGCTAAATTAGTCGCTACACACACAGCTTACACACCTGACATTCAAAGTTGTTCGTCTATTGACAAGTAATATATAAAAAGGTTGCCTAGCCGAGAACTTGACTCCCCGCAGAATTATAATATACAGGTAAAAGTACTTTTCGTTAAGAAGGTTTGAACCGTCATCAGCGACGATAAGAAGACAAACTAAGAAGCTTGTACAGTCAACTTCAATCGGCACATGACGAGCGCAATATGGATCTTTGTGATGTGCGTCTTATGAATGATACGAAAGCAAGATGCGCAGTTGACTGTACGTCTCTGCGGCCGCGACTCTATTACAACTCGGAGGAAATAAAAGCGATGGGGGCGAAGGGAAAGTTTTATTCTCCTTAAAATATGTAGAGAAAGTGAAAAGTAAGAGGGGGAGCGTGGGGGCAGCGGTCAGTGGCGGGATGATGGATCACCGCGCGCTCCGTGCCAGGACCTCTCTTTTATTCTTTGCCAATTATACTGGTACCTACGAATATATGGACGTTTGATCGCGTTGAATTAAAAAGTAAATTTCGAGCATATCGTCAAAGATATTTCGTTGATAGTTTAAATTTATAGTAGGTATCATTTTAATGCAATCATCTCTCTGATAGAAAATACTAAGTCATAGTAGTACTAGTCATAGAAATCATAAATACCGTTTTAATTCATATCTATATAAATATGATATATTATATCAGACAACATCACATACATTTCTGCGATTCCAAAGTAAGTAGTTCGCGTTATGGGCATCAACACAACTAATATACCTACCACTATTACATACTTAAACACAAATTAAACATCCAGACACAGAACAAAAACAAATGTTCGTCACACGAATGTTAGTCCTAAGTGAGGATCGAACCCACCACCCTTGGTTCAGAAAGTAGGTATCACTCACTACCAATTGAGCCAGTTGTATTCACATTCGCTACAATAAGTTTGCAATGCGAATGCTTGCATACCGAAATCCGCAAGCCCCCTTTTCCCTCTTACTAAGACTATGGATGATATGCATCATGCTATACATGCATTGTCCTCAGTCAGGACGTCTCCCAGAACAACCAGACCCGTGGTCAATTTAGAAAAAATTGTTGCAATGCAAATGCAACATAATGCGCCCTAAAGGACACTTTATACTTACTTATTTGGATGTTTCTTAGTTTGCAGAAAAATATTTACAAGAGAAAGTAAAATAAAAATATTAAGTAATAGGTACTCTTTGTTAGGTGAGCGCGCTCCATCGTAGGTATATCTTAAGACGCGGACAGGATAGCATTTGCGACTTTTAAGGCAACATTTTGATCGAAAAAACTAAGGTTTCTAAATACCAATTACAGCTGATTAGACATCTTCCATTTTGAGGTGAAACCCTGACTGGGCTAAAAACCGAGTATAGGCAAGACAATGCGTGTTCATTGAGTGCATCTAGGCTGGTGTGGGTGGCTGTGAGCGGAGAGCGGGCGGCGTGTGTGCCGCCGTGTGTCATGTGTGGGGGCGGCCCCTGCCCTCTCGCGTTGCCCGGCAACCGTTTGTTTTCGCGCGCGGGGCGGGCTAGAAGGGGTAGCGTCATGATTGATCAGCCTATCCCAGCGGAATGCCTACAGCTACGCTCCTGGCTGTTATCAACGGTAGCTATTCGAATTTTCAAAAATAGAACTGAAGGCTAGTATGTTATTCTTAAAAAATTTGTAACTTTTCTATTTGTTTAAAATAATTATCTCATTATTAAGAATTGGAAGACAAGGCAAAGAATATGTAAACGTTAGTGCGGCAGATTCTAGTTAACATAGTAATAAAAATACTTAGAATAATAAATCTATGGGCAGATATGAAGCGGAACGATTTTTTCACAATAACCAAAAAGGGAAAGATAAATATTTAAAAGTAAAAAACAATAAGTAAGAAGATTGGCCGCTATGCAGCATGTATCATCTTTACATGTACCCATAGATAACCTGCATGTAGGAACGTCTAATATACTCGTAAAATGATGCGCCCCACCACAGTCATATAAACACGCAGTTTGAATTGGTCTTTCAGTTCAAACCTCAGGACCAAATAACAGACTTAGATGAAGTGCCGGTGTTAATATTTTCACTCATACCACTAATTAATAATTAAGTAGTTGGGCGCATCATTTTAGTTTAGGCAATCTCTACCTATGTTCCTCTAACAAAAATGTTGGACATCTCGTATCCCCGTCAGATAAATTTAAGAATCGAACTTTTCTACATTGGCTCTCGTCTGGGTGTTTGCGGAGAGGCAATCAACATGAGTAACCAGGTTCATATATAAGAGAAAACCTTAATTTGATACCAGATTGGAACCACCGTCAGGTGTAGTGGTTCTTCTCCGTAGGAATAAGTTCCACATAGCTGCGCGCTGGTGTCCCGTAATGTCCCGTAAGGCCCTGGTCAGGACCAGTGTATATAGGTACCAGGGTATATACTAGGCACAAAACCATCCAAAGATTTTTACAATTAAACTATAAAACCAGGACCGTGTCGTTATTTTTCACTTTTTTTGACTTCATATTTTTGGCGTTGTAAATTTAATTTTTTAACTAGACTCCTGAACTTCTAAGTATTAACATTTGTAAAGGTTTTGAGTAAAAAGTTACCATAAAAGAACCAGAGATACAGTTTGACCGCATGTTGTTTAGTTAGAACGGTCGTTCTATTATTGCTCTAATTTTTTGCGTAAGCTAACTGAGCAATAAATTTGCTAATAGTCAGTCCCGAAAAAAAGTTACCTTACAAAAATGCGTCATAGATATGATATTTGCCGATTTTAAGAGAGGTAGGGCATAGCGAATCTTCGCTCGAATTGAGCTGCCCGTCCGGGGAAGGACCTCCACCCTATAGAATACTGCAACCAAATGACCTCCGGGTCGTGTTTCTGCTGGTGAGTAGGGTCTCCGGAGCTTGTGGGGGGTTAGCGTTGGGCCGGCATGGCAGTGGCAACTGACAGGTAACTAACCTGTTACTTGCCAGTTGTCACAGCGACTTGGGCTTCTTCGCTTTCCGTCAGGCGTAGGGAAGCCACTATATCAAGTTACTATAAAAATGCGATTATTTACTGGGAAGGTAATAGGTAATAATAATAATTTTCTATGGTAATACCAACTTTCATAAACTCTAGTTTAAGTAGGTATTCTGGCTAGAAAACTTGTACTTGCCCCACTTTCATATGATCATATTATACAAATTAAGATATACTTAGTAAATTAATCAACTGTCTATGATAAAATAAGACGATCTTAAATCATCTTTATATTAAATAGAAATCAACGTTAGGTAAATAGATACAACCCTTTCTGGTAAAATGAGTAGATTTCGTATAATAATGAAGTAAACATTTAGGTGTCTACATTTAAGCATGCGAATGAAATGTTTATATGTGGACATTACTACTCATACTACAATTACTTACTTACTTACTATTAAAATAATACTTATGGAAATTACTTAAATGATTCTATATAAGTAGAACATAAAATAGCACACAGGATCTCGAAACTTCCTTAAATTTATTAATATTGTCTTGGGCATACCTGAAAGCTACTTCATAATTTTACTTTTTATGGACAATAAACAAACAAATCACAAAAAAATGGGTTTGAACGCGTTACACTTTTTGTACAACGAAAATAACATTTGAATATGCCTTTCTGCTGCCTTTTGAGACGAGTAAACTTATTTATTATCAATACAAAAGAGTTTGCGCCAATATTCAAATTCATAGAAATGGAGTACTAATATCTATTCAAAATTGCGCACCGTCTGCAAATTATATTGCTCGGTTCATTGTTTTCGAAACTGTGGAGGTTCGTTGGTGGGAGACGACTACAAAGAAAGGAAAAAAAAACAAAAAACTAACGCTTAATGAGGGAAGTTTAAACATATTACAAGTCAACAATTGTCGAAAACGGAAAAATTTGATGTTAATTAAAGAACGAAATTCGGGAATGAAAAACAAGGCTTAAAAATTTCAAAACGCGAGCGACGTATAATTATCTCTAAAAAGCCAAATTAGAAAATAGAGCTGAAATTAATTTACATTACTCGTCGGACCCGTTAAAGTAGTTAAAAGGGAAGGGAAACCTAACAAGCTATAATTACAAAACGCGTAATTACGGCAGTTGACATCCTTCTTGCCGAAAAAACTTTAATCGAATCTAATGATAGGGTTACCTTTAAACAAAAAAAGCTACCAACTTGTTGTTCCGTGGAAATCAATTTACCTATTTTAGTTCTTTTTACAAATTAAGTAGCATTTTGTATCAAGAATGCTTTTTAATTGTATTTATTCTTGTGGACTGGGCTTTATATTTTTGGAGGCTGGATTCTACTTTTTACCAGAACATTGTTCACATACCTACTTTATTGTTACATTTTTTCCAAAGAGCAAAGAGACTGATTACAATTATGTTTCCTCTGTAGGAGCAGGATGTACCTATGTAACATAAATATGTTACCTTCTGTTTCGCGGAATTTCCTTATCTGACTTACTAATGATTTAATTTTATTTGTTAGGTAGATAAAAGTGTACTGTTATGTATGCAATATGCATGATATGCTTTCAGAAAAAGAGTAAACTGCTGGTCTTTCCTTCAAGTGGGGTACCTACTAGCTTATGCTTCTAATGGTAGGCATAAATAGAAAGCTATAGTTCGCAGCCGAATTTGGAATTATACAGCCGTTTAGAACATAGAAGTATATCAAAAGAAAAGTAGCTAATAATAGTAATTATACCAATGAAAGTAATTTCCACCTAATCCTCCATCTAACAATGAAATCGGCTTCTTATAATAAGAGTATGTAAGTTGGAAATTGAATTAATACATCAACAGGTATATTAATATTCCTTACAAAGAAAAAGTTTTATCCCTAACAAAACAATCCACCGGTAATAATGTATCAACCTCTATACTATACGTAAATATAGCTAGTTAGCTAAATTAATACACGCCATGAGTGTCAAATATAAGACATTCTAATCTTAAACGGGCTCACTTGAAAAAATGTAATAAAGCAGAAATATTTCCATGCATATCTTATCAAGAAATTCCAGAGAGAGACCGTGCGGAGTGGCCGGGCGGCGCGTGCCGTCCCAAATTACTGCTATTATTTTATAATCCCTCCTAGTTACGTTTTGAATATTAATGACATTCCACAGCTTTCTTTCGTGCGATCCATTTCACGGAGCATATTTTCGTTACAGTTGCTAACTTACGAACGTCGCTGATATAGGCATACCTATTACCGTTAAATTTTGCTTCAATCGTGATATATAGGAGAGTAAATAAGGGAGAATGTAAGGGAGCAACCTATCAACTTTTCGCTCCAAACCGCACTCACCTGCCCGTGGTGCATCCTGCCGAATAACAAACGAGGCTTTGGCAACCAACTGGTGGTATACTCATCACGATTGAAGGCGCAGCTACATACTATAGGTCGATGACGGACAGCAACGTCATCGGAGCGAGAGCGAGAACAACTAGAGAGGCCTATGTCCATTAATGGATAACGATAGTTATAGGGTTCTTAGTTAAAATATAGGATTAAGCTAATGATTGTATAAAATCGTATTCCATAAAGAATGTTAATGCATTAGTTAAGGTTCGATAGTGACCGGTACATGTTCAAAGCTCAGCTATACGTGTAGTCGGCGATACCATCTGAGCGCTCCAGCCTGTTAAATTATGCTAACAAAGTTATAAATGAACGTTCACAATTATTATTAGCCGCGGGAACAGACCTGTCTAATTAAAACATTCACCTACCGCGGTCAAATGACTTTAAAAAACTCACCCCAACGGCTTCTAAGGTGCATACAGTTTTTTATTGAGATAAGTCAAAAAAACCAGCACACGCGCCTACGAAATCCGATTAAAAAGGGGTAGACGTGTGTCTCAAAAAAGTCGGGTATCGTATAACCCTAATTCGACGGGATACTGATAGAGCTATTTGAACGCCGTTAAACCCGAAACGGTCGATTGTTTCGCTATCGATTAATTGGATCATACGGTAATCGATAACCTTTCCACGGCAATGTGTCTTTCCATCTGCCGTTTTAAATATTTTAAAGTGTTTTTGTGTGTCGTGAGTCTATTTTTATAGAGATCATTTCAAACGTGTAAAGAGTTAATGGCTTTAATTAGAGCATATTGATATGTAAAACATGGCATTATACCAAAGATAACTTAAAAACAATGGCTTTGATGTTATCGGTGTCATATTTAGAAATATTGGTTTAAGATTTAATTAATACTTTATGACTTTTTCTGCTATTGCCGAAAAATACTAAGTCGGTTTTTAAATTTTTTTAACTAAGCAAGCAACCAAGGAGACATCTAACATAATTTCATTAAATGAAAAAAGAAATTAATCAACACATGGCAGTTCGTTACATCTTTATCGGGGTTAAGTCTTCCGTATTTTTTATCCACCTAGACGCAATGTGTCGCTTTCACAAATTCAATAATCCTGTGCATTCGACAGGTGTCGGATCATAAAAAACACCGTATCCACAGAAAGTTGTTTTGATACCTCAACTGTCACAGTTATCAGATATTTTTTACAAACCACAAAAACTGGCCCCTCACAATATTCATAAATATTAGTAGGTAATATCTATTCTTGCACTATAATCTTTTTAACGTTGCGCGTGTCGCACAAAAAAGGGTTAAAGGAATAGTTTAAAAAGTGAAACTCAACCCTTACCTGGCGCTTCGTTATTTGGCCGTAACTTTTTGCCCATAATTTTTTTCTGATATTCATACCCGATAAATATTACTAGAAATAGTTACCGTCTAATGCATAATTTATATTAGAAATTACATTTGGTTGATAAAAAAAAGATCTTCACTTGTTTTTCACATCAAAAAATTTCACAATAGTCTCTCAGTACAGTTTCATAACTACTTCGAGGGAGACTGTGTCTAGTCTAAGCAAAAAGCTTGTATTTTAGAACACCAGGCTTCTCATCTTTGAAAACAGATACCTACAAGTAGCCATTTGCTTTGAATAAGGCCGTGTTAAATTATGTTTTCGTATTGGGTACGATTAGAGGCAACGGTGTAGCCTCAGCTAAATTTAAATTAAAAGTGAGTGATGGATAAAGGTTCAGGTCCGGTACGAATAGGCATACATAAAAAGCTCCAACGCGGGCGGGTTGGGGAAGAGTTGCGCCTGCGCCGCGTGACATCCGTGTAAACATCGTGTAATTGCGCGCGGCAGACAGGTAGAAGGGTTCGATTATCGGCCATTGTTCGCTTAGAGATCGGCATTCCATTTCGCTAAATTGACTTCGAAAGAGTTTGGGGAAGGATTAGCAATCCTTTTTTGTTACTTAAGTAAAGTCTAGGTAAGCAAATGTATAAAACATGAAAAATATTTTTTCAAAAATGTAACTATGTACGTACCTACTTAAATAAATTTCTATCCAGTTACTTACTACATTTAAGTAATTACACAACACTCATTAATTAAGACAAGTAAAAGTTAAATTCCCAATTTTACTTCCTTATTTTAAATTTTAATTATTCTAAAATTTTATTTTTTTATCACGAATCTGATCCACTCTACATTTAATTCATTGTGTTTTGTTGTTGAAAAGAACGTAAATCGTCCTTTGACAATTATATAAAAAAAACCCTAAAAACTGCGTACAGTGACAATCAATGGTACCCTTTTATCATGGTCGATTGTGCCCGATAAAGGGATGAGCGCCGGCCGCGGCTGTCCGCGAAACTAATTTATAAATGATTGAGATTTCATGTTTTTTTGAGAAAAAAGTCCCCAATTTTTTATTGATTCCAATAAATCTACTTTATCTACATCGAGGAACTAAAGAGGTCTTCTTTCATGTCTGGGCACCAATCGCCATTAGGTAAATAAATCGATGTAAAGTAATAATTCTAAGTTAATAATCAATAGAGTATTTATAAATAATACATTTCAACTGCCGTTTATTATTTTCCGAAAGTTAATCAACTACCTAGGAAATTGATCAACTTACGATTCTTGCTATTTTCCGGTGACATATATATAAATACCATAGGCGGATGATGGGCAGCAACATCACCGGAGCTGAAGAGAAGGTACGCCCTGGAATAGCCAATCCGCCTGCCCAGAGCGTGACGATTATGGGTATAACCTGAAGGTGTTTGCCTAAAGTGGCGAACAACTGGAGAGGCATAGGCCTCTCCACTTGTTTGCTGGACATAGGTCCAGTCCAGTATTGGGCTGTGATAGGCCAATGATGTGATGAATCAATTAATTATAAGTAGTTAGGTTTTCACCTATTCATATGTGTTTATCCTATTTTACCTACTACGTGTCGTAGAAGAGTAGGTACCTAATAGTGGGTTTATAGCATAACCTATTCATAGCATCATTTCATTAGGTACTAAATACAAACGTTTGACAATGAATACCTTTTCACATGCACCTAGGTAATTGTTTTTACATAATCGGATATTTATCGAACGTCTATAGAAAAGAATAAGATGGATCAAAATAGCTGTGCCATTATTTTATCCGTATTATTAAATAAAAGAACCTAATTCACAACTGCCGAACTGTTCAAAAAGGATTTTTTTCCATAATAACGGCAATCGATAGACGCTAGGTAGTGATTACTAGTTTCAAAAGCACCCCTTTCTGACCCACTTTTTACCAGTTTTTAACAATTTTTCTGTTCCCTCTTCAAAAGCTCCCTTTGAAAGGCCGGGCGTGAACGAGTTGATGATATTACATTTTTTGCGAAGAAAGGAAATTTACGAACAATCCGCCGTATTAACAACAAAAACAGCGATGTAGTGTATTGTTGGTAGTTTTTTGCGAATTCGCGTGCGCTTGCGCGTCGGCGGGCGTCCGTGCGGCCGTGCGAACCCTTCTCGCGCGGGTTGAGCGGAACCCTTCCCTCGCGAGGGTCGCTCCGCCGGGCGCGGCGCGCAAGGGCGCAACTCCGCGGCTCCCGGCGGCGCATACGCCGTTTGGCTCGCCGCGCTCCGCTCGCTACATTTCGCATGTGTGCCGCCCGACAGCTGCATTCGTTTTTATATACGCTCTCATATTTTTTCACAATATACGAATGCTGGGCACCCTTGAAACAGTTTGCGTAATCGATGACAAAACTAAATATTCCGCCCGATGATTTCCGTATTTTTGGAGAACCCTCGCTTACAATAGGATTGAATGACGGTTTGAAAGAGTAAAATAAAGAATGTTCAAAATAAACAGTTGTGCAAAAGCTTGCATAGAATATTTTATATTCAGGTTCGGTGTATATCTATATACCTACCTACCTGAATACTCTATAGACAACTAATAGGTATATATAACGTTTTTGAAAATCTCGTGGTCAAGTGGTGGCATGCGCCTTCTTAAAAACCAAGATGACGTACCAGGACTGAAACTCGAACAGTCAGAAATGTATATATTTAAATTTATATTATTTTTTATAGCTGCAATCTCCCGTCTAATGTAAACGAAAGAGAAACTCATTTTTTTTTTTTTTTTTTTTTCTAAATGACTACGATGATGGCCAGGACGGCCTTTTCATCATCACCGAGCTGTTGGGGGAGCGGAAGGCTCTCACCCCTATGTTGGGGGAGCGGAAGGCTCTCACTGAGAAACTCAAGTTGCTGCGATAATGTATGCCTGATTTGACCGGTGGTGTCAATGCGATTGAGCATTGATCCATCTCTAGAATTAAAGTAACAAATGAAAAGTGCTTCCTTGATTGCACAATTTAGGTCTGTGTGTGACACGGTTTTAATTCTCACTCT
Organism: Conogethes punctiferalis; assembly: GCA_031163375.1. Taxonomy (NCBI): domain Eukaryota; kingdom Metazoa; phylum Arthropoda; class Insecta; order Lepidoptera; family Crambidae; genus Conogethes; species Conogethes punctiferalis. The sequence goes on along the minus strand of CM062085.1, from coordinate 6,739,254 downwards.
CGATACTATATAGGGCTAAAATTATTAAAAAATATTGGTAATAGGTAAGTACTATGGGTTCTCAATTAGAAATAAAAGATATGTTCCAGCATGATTCTATATCTTCTATTTCTTTCAATACCTACCACAAAAGCTCCATTAGGTATATTCCATTCTCGAATTCGTTTCAATAAGCAAAGCCTGATTGATATTCTTAAAAATCTAATGTTATCCAAAAACTTGTTGACATTGTTTAATTCTCTGATGTGATTATAATAAAGGGTCCATTGTTTACAAATAAAATCAAGCAGCAGATCTCAGGTATCTGAATATCTTTAACACTTTAAATGGGATGAATATTGTAATGTGTGGAAAATTCTGGACTTAAGTAACAATCGTCTATCGCATTTCTGAGATCACATTTTGTTAATATATTGAGTAAGCAGGTAGATTTACTTTTTAGAGTATCACCTAGTGTAGTGCTTTCCGTAGTACCTACCTGCCTACCTATTTAATTTGCGTTCCTAGTGCCTTAAGTTAATTTTTTTATTAGAGTGCCTTATTAGATACAAATTACGTATCAAATTAGAAGAATTAATTTGGAGGTAGAAGTGAACGCTCTGATATAGCGATCGCGGATTCGATCCCCGCACAGTACACAAACATAATTATTATCTGTTTGTATTCTCTGTATACATATTATTATCGTGTGAGTATTTTCTATGAATAATAATCACTAATTCCAAAAAAAAAATTAATTATGTAAGTAATTTAAGTGTAATCAGTAGTCTAGTACATTACTGATAGTCCAAGCTTAGACTTAGTTTGGGACTAAATGGCGCTGTGTAGTCTATTTATTTATTTCGTTAACAGACCAATCATTTATGGTTCTTCAGATAGAAATAGAATACATTTCAATACCACAAAAGCCAACATCATATTTAATTTACTTTTGATGAATAGTAGTGGATTACCCATTTAAGAAAAGTCCTCTTAGAACAAAGGCCAACCTCCAACTCGTAGTAACGAGATATGTAGCTAATGCTAAAATTTAATCCTTCCAAGTTAGACCTTTCTAGCTGCTCGGACCCAATTTAGAAAAGTAAATTTCGTATACAAATGGATTGTACTGGAATTTTCTACGAATTGTATGATAAGCCCAGTACGTACCTACTCAGATTTACGTACACACCTCAGGTGATATTACCTAATACTCTTTAGGTGGTTTAAGTTACTCGCATTTAAGTACATACTTAATTGTAGGTACTTAGACGTAATTGCCAAAGTGGACACACACGGTACACCACCATGAGAATCAGTTATTAAATGTAGAATAGTGTAGTTTTTAGGGTTCCGTAGCCAAAATGGCAAAAACGGGACCCTTATAGATTCGTCATGTCTGTCTGTCTGTCCGTCCGTATGTCACAGTCAGTTTATTCCGAAACTATGAAAGCTACATTACTGAAATTTGGTGCGTAGATGTATTCTGTTAACCGCATTATGATTTTAAAATAAAATCAGAAAAAAATCTAAAACTTTTGGGGTTCCCCATATAGAACTGAAACTCAAAATTTTTTTTTTCATCAAACCTATACGTGTGGGGTATCTATGGATAGGTATTTAAAAATGATGAGGTTTCTAAGATCATTTTTTTCCAAACTGAATAGTTTGCGCGAGAGACTCTTCCAAAGTGGTAAAATGTGTGTCTCCCCCCCCCCCCCCCCCCCGTAACTTCTAAAATATGGGCATGATAAAACTGAAAAAAATATATGATGTGTATTACTATAAAAACTACTAACGATATTTGGTTTGAATGAAATCTAGACGGTAGTTTTTTTTTAAACGTCATATATCAAATTACCTAATTTTTTTCATTTAATCGGTGGTACGGAACCCTACGTGCGCGAGTCCGACTCGCACTTGGCCGGTTTTTTTTATATATTAGGTCAGCATAGCGGCTTCCCCTCGAATGTCGGAAAGCTATAGAGAAACCCAAGTCGTTGCGGCAACGGACAATTCAAATCAAAACCTTGTTGTTGCCACAGCAATGCCGGCCTATAAGACAGCTCTGGCCATACAACGCCTGATTCCAAAACCATGAAACAACCGCGAGTCACTTCCTAAGTATTTTGCCGAGTGTACGGTAGCCAGGCGGATAAACCCCACCAGCAGAGAAATCTTACAAGAAATGAGCCGGTGAATTGTATTATTTATCCGTCACCGCACGTATACGTATCTAGTGTCCCTAATACATAGGTTTGCCTATATCGAAATAAGATACAACACAGCACAATAGTTTTCTAATCCCATACAATCCATCTGATAAGAAAAGATCGTTACCAATGCTATGTATTACATTAATGTTTTTTTATTTACTTTACCCTCAGGAACGGGCTGCACAATGGAGGCTATTGATTATGCAAAGCGGCGATGCCCGATGCAATTGTCCGCTTTTTGCGAAGGGCGCAGGCCGGACCCCATGTGACCCATTCATGCACCGACATGTGACACCAAGCGTTACTTTAAATCTATGGATTTTACCGGGTACATGTTTTTATTTGGTTACCTTTCTTAATATAATTCGTTGAAAGCAAAAAAAATGTAGGTACACACATTACGAAACTTTCGATTTTTTAAGAGAATTTAGGTAGGTACATGTAACGCTAATTATTATGGCGATTCATTTATAAATTTATGTTAAGACTACTTTTGATTTTATAAGCATTTACACGTGACGCAAATTGTTCAGGTCGATTCATTTGTGAATGTTACGGTGTGAAAGACTAAGAGTCTGAAATACTTATAAAAACATTATAAGAAATTCTTCATCTAAAAAGGTATATATATGTTTAATTGCAACATTCAGAATTAAACATCGTACTATAACAGTTATATTTCTTGTTTTAAACTAGTATCCTAAATAAACAGCAAACGTAAGCGACGCACAAAGACCAAACGAACGAAACATACGACACAGACATTCATCAAACAAAAGCAGGGTCCGGTGAAAGTATCGATTGAAAAGACGCAATTAAAGTTATAGAGCGTTAGGTAACTACGGCGTTTGTTGTCTCACGCGTGCCTACGGGTTGGTTCCCTTAACCCCACGAAACTTTCATCTCTGGGGGCCCCCGCGAGGGGAGGCCCGCCCTCCCTGCGAAGGGAGTAAAAATTAGTTGTGACTTGTTCACCTCTTTCGGTGTCGCCCTCAGCAACCGTATATTTTTCGAACATCCGCCATGTAATAGTACCATTGAAAGAAAATACTTTCTTTTACTATTTTGCGGGCGATATATAATGCAAACACGGACAGGGACCATTGATTTCGTTTCAAATCACATTAAGGAACGAGAAACGAAATCCTTTTTATTTGGAACAATGTCAAATGGAAATGTTTGTTTCTTTTTCTGTAAAAAGAGATCAGAGCTTATTTTAAGCTACTGAACAAATAAAAATACGTTTGTGCCTACTTCATAGGTACCTTTTTGAAAATAACCCTTGCAAGGATATGTCTCTTTAAAATAGGCACATACTTCCCGCCTGCGGCATATCACGTAACAATGATATAAGTAAAAAGTAAAGCAGGGAAGGGTTTGTAGATGAAAAAGACGTGTGTCGAGTGGCAAGACGCCGTCTATCTATCACCCTCGTGCTGCGACGTACGGCACACACCACGCAATAAAAAATCCCTTCCATATCACATAAAATCGAACTCGTGCTCATCCGACACGCAACAATTGAACTCGACGGCGGGGACACGTTTTTGACTTAAAAAGTGAATTTTATTTTTAAAAAATGCCCTTCCCTCGTGCTACTGGCGGTTTAAAAAAGCCATAATGCGTCCCTGAACGGTGCGCGCGCGCCGGCTGAAGATTTGACGCGCTCGCGCATGTGTTTATACTCGTCCCCTCGTCATTTTTACATTTTTTTCACAAATTTAAAATATCCAGTACGCCGGTTACTGGCGATCGATGTGTTTGCAAAAAAAAATATCGCGGATTGTTATTCGCATCGAACGGACATCAAAAGAATAAAAAAAATTAAGTAGGCAGAACCGTACTTTTTCACCGTCATCACGGCCGAACGGCTGGACGTTATGGGACCGGTAAGGGCCCAACGGTTTTTGTGTAACCCCCAATTTACAACACAAGAAGGGACACGATGTCCTCTCCCTGTTGTACCTTGACATCTCGTCTTGTGTGGAATCTAATGTAAATTTGTTACAAAAACGGGAATTTAAATAAGTGTAGTGGCCGAGAAACGAGCTCTTGGCATAAAAACAAACGTTATTAATACGTCCCTTCGCGACAAAAACACGCGAGTACTCAGAATGGCCCATCGAAGGCACGAGGGCTACTGTTTTTGGCGGCTTGTAACAAATGACCATAATTTAAACTTCTATTATCTATTACAAAAATACTTAGTTTTTTGTTTGTGTCCAACACTCTAAAAAATACAGGACTTTTACGACTACATCTATGTTTGCATTATCTAACTAAACAATCTATAGAGATCACACACATCTTGCTATCCATTTAAAACGAGAGATGTTTTGAATGAACTCTGCTTATTCCCTGACCCGTGCATTTTATATTGACATTAGATGACTGAAGGGTTAAAGATAAGACCACTAATTAACTATGTAGATAAATTGGTGGATATCTGAAAATAAAATTGTTTACTTGCTTACTGCATCCCAATAAAGAGGTATTTGTACAACGAGGTGATTGATCTTTAACTCTACGTTATATTGGCCAGATATTGCCGAACACTGCATGATATAAAAATATCAAGAGATGGCGGCACAGGAAATTAACATGATGTGAGTTTTCCTCCGGCTGAAGCTGGATATCGGCAATAAATAAGATTGCCAAAAAGCAGAACGGCGGGCGGACAGTGGGCGGAAACAAAGTAAAAAATCATCTGGCGTGGTCACCGTGTAGCGCGGGCCCGCTATCGATGTCGATAACAGACGAAATACTAAATCGTAACACAAATCACTATTGCACTTGATAAGTGTAAAGATAAGAGACATCAAAGTACTATACGATTAAAATAGTTCATTAAAATATTTATTGTAGTTATACGTCTGTATTCATTCAATAAGCTCTACTTACAAGATTCTTTGACATTTGAAATAAAATAATCACTCTGAAATATTAAAATTGTAGTTTTCTTATGTTATTCGAACAATGGATTTCTTCCAATTCTAGTCCAATATCATTCTAGTATTACAAAATGAAATTAATCCTAATTTTCTTTTAGTAAAAGCATCTAAAAAGCTGTTAGCTACAAGTAAGTAGGTATGTAATGTTCTGAAGCTGTCGTACAAAATTCAAAATCCCATGCCGATGACGTCATTTTCAAATTTTGATACCTTTAAAAATTCAAAGTTACGGATATTTAAAAATACTTTTTACTATTTAAACCCGTCATTTATCAGATAAAGATCGTACTATTGAATACTTTGTTAACTCGCCGAACCGCTATCGGCTGATTACGGTCGCAAAGCAATAAATTTTATATTGTGTCTAGAATGTAGGTACGTGAAGAGAATAATTAGTGATACTTCTTTAAGAGCTATCTTTAATCTCGAGCACATACTTCAGTTCTACAGAAAGATGAGAATCACGCATTGCAAACATTTTTTATTTATCGACAAAACGTATAGTCCTGGCTGAAGTACATATTTGTGTGTGGTTGTTTAGTGCGTGGCGTAGAGGGAGGGTGGAGGCAAGGCCGGGGGAGGGCGGCCAGACGGACGGTCGCCGCGCTGCCCGCTTGCATGAGTTGCACGTAGAATCGCCACATCGCACTACTTATGCGAATTTTCCTGACTTTTAACTAAAGCTTGCTTATAAAGACTTCTTCGTATTTCAGCTTCTCATCTGGTGATACCCGCCTGGCTACACTCTATTAAGCATCCGTGAAATGACTGCGGTTTCGAGATCAGTCGGTGTATCAAAATAATCTTTGCTTATGTATAAAAAAGGTTTGTATGAAATTCAAGTCTATTCATAATTATTTTTATATCTTTCTTTTCATAGCTCCATCCACCTACAAGAGCTAAGGTCTTAAATTTTGAATGAATGGGGTCTATCTCCCGGATATTTTACCAATGTCAAGTATTTAGAGAGACACAAAAATTTTTAGTGCTACCTAAAAAAGTATATGTCACCGTAAAATCCTAAATACCTACCGTTAGATTATAATAATCTATCTTGTGAGATCGTAAACTATGTAATGATTGTGAACTGTAACATAATGCTTACAGTTTAACTTAAATTTTTCGGTAGACTGTAATTAATCGAAGGGAAATTTTTGAATTAAAATCTGTTGCGCGTTAAATTATCAACAGTTCCTTTAGTCGATCACAATCTACCGAAAAATAATACGTTAAATTGTAAACAGTTGTTATGGTTCTTGGGTGGGTCTATCTTTCGACAGTTTACAATCTCGCAAGATGGATTATAATCTAGCGGTATTTACAATTTTATATTACCTTTGTAGATGTATGGACCTCTCTTACGTGCACAGTGAGCAATTTTAGACGGGCTCGGTGGCTCAATTGGTAGTGACCCCTGCCTTCTGAACCAAGGGTCGTGGGTTCGATTCCCACCCGGGACAAACATTCGTGTGATGAACACTTGTGTTTGTTCCGTGTCTGGGTGTTTACATTTGTATTTCAGTAGAATTTATTTGTTGTACCTTCGTTGTTCTGATACCCATAACCCAAGTGCTAAAGCTACTTACTTTGGGATCGGAGCAATGTATGTGATGTTGTCTGATATTTAATAGACGTTTGCAGCCTGATGATGATAATAATATTAAAAAAAAAATTGTCTATTGTTGAGTAACACTAGAAATGGAGAGCGGCGATTTCTAACATAAGTATATTTATACATATTACTCGTACTTAAAAGAAATCCTCAATAGCTATACAAAAATGTAAAAATATTTGTAAGTGAATAAAGAATTTTGAATTTGAATTTTTTCGAATGTTTCAGTCCCAAATTGTCAGAGACATGTGGGAACACTAGTTGCACGACGCTACCGCGGCCGGCTCTACCGGGGAGCATTTACATCAAACTCTCGTTACGCGGCCGTCTCCGGCATCGGCCCAGCGCAATGTCTCTCTGGGGAGAGTGCTTTTTATGTATCGGCCGATCGCTGACCGTGGTCTAGCCATGAACCTTTATGATTATTACAACACGTGGCTTAAGAAAAAAACGATGCTGATTAAGGAGACATATAGCGGTCCATCAATGAAGACCTCCCTATGCTGTACTTATTATAAAACTGATAAGCAAATTGTTGGCGTGTGTACGACAATCCCGACCATCTCACAGTTATAATACGGCTGTTATATTATGTCTAGAAACATTTTGCTAAAGCTGTTATTGCTAAATTTATAAATTACCTATAGAATATATAGGTATCTGCCTTCACCCACTGCGCGTTTCACTTTACAATACATTTAATATTTTCTAGTGTTAATCATCTTTAGTGTAAGTAGTTGAAAATGCACTAAAGATGATTGCCCAAAAATATTATTATGATAACGGTTTTGGCTGCCTTATAAGAACTTTTTAGTTTAGTTTAGCAATGAGGAGAAAGTATATAGCTACACAAATACACAGAAAGCTCTCGAAAGAGGGCACAACAAACGCGTAAGTGAGTGATTACATAGGTCGGTGGAAAGGGTTAGTTGCCCTAACCCTTTGGCCGGGGAGCGAGGGGGGCGGGCGGCGGCTGCGGGCGGGCGCGGAAGGGTTAGGCACCGCCCGCCGGCGCCACACACCACCCCGCGCCCCTCGCACTTTTACGACGAGCTTTTTTATCGTGCGTGCTGTCGTTTTTCCTTTTCTATTTTTTATGTTTATTTCCCAGAGACCATAAATTATGTTTGAAAGAAGGGAACTCTCGGACGTTCATGTCGACAGGAACCGGGGTGAAGTCGAGTGAGTGTTCTGTTTTTCTTTTTTTTTTGTTCTTTATGATCTTGTGTGCGTAGGGCGGCTGCAGTCGTCATAGCAACTGCATCGCATTAGGCGGGCGCGGACGGGGCGGATCGCCGATCGCGGCTACGTAAATAAATCGTGTGTATTTGTTGTTGTAACGCGATCGGTGGCCGCAAACACGCTTGTCTATATTCATTCGATCCGTGTTTGCGCGCAAACTGAGAGATGGCCACCGCACTGTTTGTCCACACTCGCTGGACTCTCGTTCGTCTAATTTCCGAGTATAATATTACACCCATGATAGACAGATTCGGTAAGGTCATTAATGTCCCTCCTACTACACTATAATAAACATGGCACGTTGGGGATATGCCTACACAGTTATTTCTAGTAGCTATTGAATGAGGCAAGTACGGTATAGGTACATTAGAGTGAATGCTCTTGGGTAAAACGTAGTATCACAATACTTAGTTTTACCTCAAAAATCTTTTTCCGACATGGAGCTTGCGATCAAACTAAATGCTGTATCTATTATCGTAAAATACCTAGGTATTATTAACAACACATAACAAGGTATGAACAACATTATTGAACATCCTATAATAAGCTTTCGTCGAATATGATTTATAACAATAAGTTATTCCTCTGTAGTACGTAGCTATAACAGTTTACACGCGCATAAAGCCTGAAGATCACTCGAATTACAGCACAATAAGTCCGAATAATTTCTGTACAAAATTAATTACTTATCAACCGCAAAAACTCAACAATAGTAATGTTGTATCCACTTAATTGCTCACCCTTGCCTGTGAGGTGAAAAAACGCGCCATATTGCGTCCAGCGGGCTAACCACCGCGAAAGAGAAATTTACGAATAAAGGGTGTAATAGTTACACGCCACATTTAAAATTAAAACCCTTTGGGGCGCCACACCGCCAGACAAAGGACCGAATGGCAAATTGTCGGCAGGTAGCGAATATGTCGGAATGGAGTCCCAATAATTACTAGGGCTCGACTCTGTTTAATAAATGGCTCTTTTTCTAAATTATGAAGGGCCGTATCGGGCCATACGGCCGTACCTGCCGCCAACCCTTCGGACACGTAATGAGGTACAAATCGCCATCGCTCTTATTCGCATTTTTGGGTACTTTTTTTTGTTCGTGCTTAGTTCGGCTGCAATGCATAATAAGAACGAAATTCAACGATATTGATGTAGAAATTGATAATGGGATTAGTTTGCATTCAACGATCTTGTTCCCACGGAAGCAAGATAATGAGCCTACCGAAACATTGTCATATAGTAAGTAGATTAAAATCCGTTACCGGCTCAATAAAGTCGGAAATAACAAGAAAAAGTAGGTAGATTTATTTTCAAAAGGAAATGACACTGCCCTGGAATCAAATAAATCAAATAAAGCCTGCAATAATTCTATCATTAAGTCTCACGTACCCACATACTTATCTATCTACGAGTGTCTACTAAAGCCCAACTGTGCATGAGTTTGAGATTCTCCGACCTCCCTATGTAATTCACTAAACTATTAACTATTCTGATTTTCTGATAGGGCATTAAATAATAACTCAGAAACTTTGGTAATCGTTACATACCTATCTACATCTATTATAATAAGTTAATTAACTACAACAATTATGTTAATAGGGGCTCTACACCGGCAGACAAGCATGACTATTGATAATTGAGCTTGTATACTCGTACGTGACGCTTTATTTTGTTAGTTTTCTATAAATATGTCTACCTACCAAACAAAGGATCGATGAGCTATAACATCGGATTAAAGCTATAAAAACTATTCCGAAATAGTTACACCAAAAAACGAAATTCTGTAGAAATGGACTTTTTATTGATTGTTTGGATAAAACAGTCTATAAGAAAGGGTAAGGGCAGGACAACGACACCCTTTTGCCTAGAGGCAATGAAGTGTGTTTCAATGACATGTGTAGGGAATTCTACGATGTTTTCGCTGTTAAAATCGCATTTCCTGAGGACGTTATTTAGCAAACCCACCGGAGCGAGTTGGAGAGCATTCGTGATGTATTGGGACAAAGCCTGTCCCCCAAACAAAGCCTTTAGAGGCTATTTAAAACGAATCCCTTAACGACACCTACGCACATACTATCAGGTATGTTTGGTGCAAAACAGAAACTTCTCACTTATTTTTTAATAAAACGTTGTTAATCAACTACCCATTCATCGAAAGCATTTTGCTGAGCATACGAAGTTGTATGATTGGATGAAACGCGTTTTTTTTGTGAATACAAGATCGGTCCAGGATAAATCGATAAACGTTAGGTCAGAGACGTCGAATAAACCTAGTTATTATCAAGTAACGCTTGAAATTTTGAATTGTAAAATGAAAAATCCATGGTTCAAAATAATGTGTGCTACATGTACCAATCGATCTATTCAATCAAACCATGAATATTCAAATATGAGTATCTCTATTTATGTAGCTATGTCACAGGCACTTAGTCTAGGCACTTACAGACACTTAGTCTAGGTATAATTCGTTAAAAACGACTACCGCCGAATTATGAATGTAGGAAGAACGAGGACTCTTTCGTCGTTGTCGCGTACTTAAATACTAGGTATACCTACTCGTAGGTATTCTCATAACTAATTTCTAATGCTAGGTAGTTACTACTCGCGGTTTAATAGGTATCCATCAGTCATCCACAAATGAACTATACAAAAGGTTTACGGCGAAGTATTTGCTCCAATTATTAAATTAATCTGAAACTTTGGTGATGAGCCTAGATCATAGAAAGGAAGTAGTAGGTAAGCTTCGAATTAGGCCCTCTGGCTGGACACTCTGAGGACGAAAACGTATATAAGTAAGTTTATCAGTTGTCTAGTACCCATAGTACAAGCTTCGGCTTAGTTTGGGGCTAGATGGCGATGTGTGGCCCAGCGTGAAAAAAAAAAAAAAAAAAAAAAACGCTCAATTCTTATTCCTTGAGGTGCTGAGATGCGGAAGCGCGGCGTACGCTCCAACAAACGCAGACAGAGACACACTGAAGCGTAAAACTTTAGCCAGTAATCCTTTTTCGCAAGCCTTTCTTCGCAGCGCGCCTCGCCACAAATATTAATATTGTCAAATATTTTGGCGGGTGACGCTTTATACCCTTTGTGTGGAACTGACACCTCCCTAACTATATGAAACGAGGAACAGTATTTCTCATCTTTACAATAGGATCTATCAAACTTGCTACAAAACCAATATACATATAATGTATAAATTCCTACCTATCAAAATAAGTACTAGAGAAAAGAAGTAAAGGCAGATTTACATTGAGTCAGTAGCTATTGTCAGTGGTTGGCGTCAGTGGCTGACGCTGAAAATATTGAAGCGCCGCGATCAATTTAGGGTACACTATGGCAGCGCCAGGTCAGCACTGACTCGGCAGTGGACTGACGTCAGTTACTGACTCAATGTAAATCTGCCTTTAAAAGACTTGCACTGACCTGGGTCCGCTGCAGTTCTAATGTGTGCCCGGCCGGTACACAGCTCACAGCCCCACATCCTCATAATACGGTCACGGTCCATGAAATGAGGACGCTGGGTATCCTGCTGTTTCGTCCTACTAACGCCGCGCTCAAATCTTAGTTCACACACGTTAGGGACAGCACGTTTGCTTTGCCCTTTTCACACTTCACAAGCCAGGGACACGGATATGTCGCGGTGGCGTCTTCGGCGCACTCCCGGACTCATCATATCACGTGGGGAATTCGAAGCTATCCTTTGAGGACTCGACTCGACACATTCGTTGACGTCGGGCACTTATTAACGCCAACGGAAGGTAGAAAGAAATCGCTAGTTATAAAACTACACGCACCCACGTCACCTTATCCAAATTGTGTTGCATTCAAACTACCTACCTATAACTATATGAAATATGTAAAAAATCTGTTTCGGTACGAAACAATACCTAAATACATACCCACTATAACAATACCATAGGTACCTTTTATCTATCATCCTACCCGGTTGTATCATATATTTTGCGTTTTTAATATCGCAAATAGGTATTGTTTTTTATTGTCTAGGTATATCACGGTTATGCCATCTTATGTATTATGCCATGAAATGCAATAGAAATAGAAGTAAACAAAAATATAGGTATTATTTTCAATCTAAGAATCAAATCTATCTAAAATTACAATATAAGCTTAACCCTTTAACGGCCTTACGGTTGAAATCGGCCGCGAAACAATGTGGAATGCCCACATTTGTAATGCTACATTTAAAGAGTTATAGGTAAATATACCTACGTAATCATAGACAAACAAATATTATTAACGTTAATATAATTTAATGTTTGCTTATTCAGAATACAAATAGATGAGCTAACAAATGAATCTGGACACAAATGTAGATCATTAATATATGTCAAGAAGAGACTATCAACGAGGGATGTTGAACTAAGATCACATCATTAATATTGAGTGTACCGTAGGCGGCGACCGTAGAAAGGATACATTACATGGAGAAATGCTTTCACCCTTTACAACTCCTATCTATTTGTCAAAGGGATAAAGGTCTCTGTGTAAATTTAGTCACGAAAAAAACTCTCTTCAGCATTTCTGAGTTAATGGTGCAGTGCACGGGAGGCGTAGGTATCTATTAACACAAATTATTACGCTTGTCTCTTCTATTGAGACATAATCCTTACCTATTATACTATTCAATGTACTTACGACCTGGCGTGCGCATTGTATAGGTAGGTACAGCAATCGCCTAAAACTCGCAAATTTCCAGGTTCAACTCCCTATCCCTTTAAAAAACTATTGTTTTCTATACCTACAATCTACATATTGCAGAATTGTGCCGACCCGACCGTGCCTACTTGTATTTTAAATATATTTATACTTTGTAAATAGCATTATCATTTATATTACGATTCGTATGTTTTAACTAGTATCTAGGTAAGTAATTATTATTTATAATCTAAATCGCGAGGCATATTGTACCTACCGAACGGAAACGGAAAATTGCAATTTCTTAGGATAGGCTGCTTAGGTACTTTCCGATCAAGAAGTCTTATGATATATTGCTACCAATTAGAATTCCATTCTCGGCCACAAATAACGTCAAAACGATAATAAACGACTCCTGTCTAGTACTATCTATGGTGGAATGATCCATAATGTTTTGTCAAGCCAAAAAAGCAAGAAATTAAGTAGGTACCTATAGGTCTTCTACTTGTCATTTGGGACATCTATATTGTTTTAATTGTCTAGTTATTATCAATCAGCATAGCTATGGCTAGCTAGCTAGGCAGTGGACTGTGATAGTACAGTCCACGGCTGGACATTGGCGTCTCCAATGGTTCGCCACTTTGTTCGCTTCTGCCATCCAGTGCTTGCCATCTATCCTGCGCAAATTTTTGCTCCACTTGACCTGAAAGTGAGAAGAGTGAGTTGTCCTACACTGCGTTTGCCGAGACGCGGTAGGTATCCACTACTAACTACCTATTTAAAAGTTCTTTTGAGCTATGAAATTACCGGCATAAAAATCGTTATAAGTAGTCGAACTACTGGAAATCGGTCAACCCATTAACGCGTGCGCAGCGGGAGATCATGATCACTTTGCTCATGTTAATTTATGTGCTTTGTCGCTTTGTCCGGTCACAATGGGCGCATTTTTATAGCGTCCCTGGCACGCCGGACACCCAGATTAACATCTATGGACTCCATTGGCTTTCTCCTGTTTTGTGCAAGGCACAATACGCCACCGGACACCTGGCATTAATGGCCTACCGTAATGGATATTGCTGAAAAAATAACTGCTACCTATTGCTTTTGTGCAAAAGGGTTCGACGCACAATTGATGTCCGAAAATAAAATATTTGATGCATTTTGTCCTTTCGGGTAATAAAGTTTAAAGTAAACAAAATGACACAGCAAGTTTATGTCGGATCTTACCTAAGTATACGAATACCTGGATTAGTTGTAAAAAGAGTGTTTTATTTTCACAAATAATGTTTTTTGCATACTCATATTGCATCCATGAGAAAGACGCCTGTCTGTAGGTATAGTAACTAGGTACTTAGGTATGTAATAAATTGCACCTATATTATATGTAGTTGCCTGAGTAGGTATGTAATCTATTTTTACAGTGCCTATGTGTGTGTGCGTATAAAGAAACTAAAACATGTCCAAACCTTTATTATTATTCCCGAAATCATTACCTACTCTTACAATAAAGCTAATGGAAACTTCATTCATTTTCAATTCTAAGATCGCCGTCGTCACCTCCTCCGGCCCTGGGCGCTTGGCCGGCAACCAAATCCCCGTGCACCCTCACCCGATAGACGCAGGTGTACACGGGGTGGCCCCAATTGGTCAGCACCTTGACCCGCACCAGGCTGTACCCCTTGGTGGTGGGGTGCTGCACTTCGAAGTACTGGATAGGCTTGCCCTCTTTGTCGTACTCGTAGCTGCCAAAGTCGTGCGGGTACGGGTCCGAGCGGAACTCCAAGCCTTCGATTTGTACTAGACGGGGTGCTGATGATATCTCTCTGTTGGAAAATGGATTAATAACTAAGTACCTTTTACTTAGTTTTACATCATTTACCTTATACGTATTTAAATCCAACAATATATGTAAAGGGATACGATTTTGACCAACTCGGTGGCGCGCAATAAGTAGTTGTGCGTGGCTATCGAAAGTTCCGGGTTCGATTTCCGTTGGGATTAATTTAGGAAATGGACTTTTCTAGATTGTCTCGGATCTGGATGTTGTTCCCACAACGTCGTTGGGAGACGCCTCCAGTCTTCATCTGGTACTAGTATCCTTCGGGAAATCTTAGCTTAGATAAGCTTGAGAATAATGATTGGCGTGAGTTGTCTGGCGCAATTAGGTACTTACTCGTATTACATATAGGTGATATTCTTTAATTAATTAAATCTACCAGAACATAGGTAGGTACTATGCCTACACAATTATTCTGTAGGTAACTAGGTATAAAATGTTTAAAATATGAGATAGGTATAATAATACCTAATAATATCTTTACATTCCTACTTACAAGATGCATATTACAATGAAAAATACCTTGTAGGAGAAATATGAGGCGGAATATGTTCAATGCTGAATCCGGTAACGTGCACAGTGCCCAGGAGGCGGATGATGGCTTCGCCGTGCGCGCCCTTGAAGGCCCAGCACTCGCCCGGGAGCGCGCCCGCGCGGATCATGGCGCGCGCGCCGAGGCACTCGCGGCAGACCAGCGCGGTGAACGTCTGCAGCAGCCAGCTGACCGGGGACTCGTA
This sequence comes from Conogethes punctiferalis, assembly GCA_031163375.1. Classification (NCBI taxonomy): domain Eukaryota; kingdom Metazoa; phylum Arthropoda; class Insecta; order Lepidoptera; family Crambidae; genus Conogethes; species Conogethes punctiferalis. The sequence goes on along the minus strand of CM062085.1, from coordinate 6,724,024 downwards.
TATGAAGTGCTCTTTGGTGTCGCCGGTGTCCAGGATGCGACCTCCGGCTGTTTCCAGGGCAAAATCCGCCACCTAACAACTGCTTTTGGTCAATATTGCAAGTGACATATACCTACCACAAAACGTTTGGGGCTATTTAAACTACCCCTGCTACCTATATGGTCGGACACTTGGCCATCTTTCTAGTTCTCTTCAAATATTTATCTACCTACGTAACGTATAGATCTACCTACCTACGTACATGAGGGAGGATATTATTTTACAAAACGTACCTATTCATTGTCATCAAGTTAGATGCTTGTACAGATTGAAAATAAGGATTCAGGTTGATACAAGAGAGTTTCACCGGCCCTTGATTTCTCCCATCAAACCGTAATTCTAATTAGTAATTATGACCTGCCCGACGTGCACTAAATTGAAACTGTCATGGTGGTGCACATCTAAACAAAAAACTTTTATCTACAAAATCATCATCATCAGCCTATTGCAGTCCACTGCTGGACATAGGCCTCTCCAGTTGTTCGCCACTTAGGGCATAGGTAGGTCTACATCTGGAGGATATAGGTACTCATAATCGCCACGCTGGGAAGGCGGCGCGGGTTGGATATGGCAGGGCGCAGCTTCTCGCTCCGGTGGAGCTGCTGACCGTCATCGGTCTGTGGTATTTAGCTACGTTATACCTACCGCCACCAGTCGGTTGCCAGCGACTCGTTGGTTCAGCAGGATGCACCACGGGCAGGTGAGGTTGGCTTGGAACGAAAAGATAATAGGCCGCTCCTTTACATTATCCGTTTTTCCGTAACTTTGTATTCGATTATATACCTACGTAATAGTGCCACCGATTGCTTAAATCTAAAAGTCTAGAAGACTGACCTGTCGATCATAGTCCGCCACGTCGACTGCGTGCTGCTGATTTTTGCGGCGCATGGAGGGCTCCAGCGCGTCCTTGGCTCGCTCGGCGGCGGCGGCAACCACCGGCAACGCCGATGACAACCTCTCCATTTCCCCTTTCAGGCGTTCATGCTTGCGATTCACCTATGCCAATGGGATTTTTTGAGATAAAACGCTTCCCAATTAAGGTCTGCTAAGTATTTATAAGGATTTAACTACACTGTCTGCCGGCCTACTCTTGGTCACTTTCTACCATACCATGAAGATCGCACCGGGCTGCGGACGACAATGTACCTATTATAAACTAAGAACTAGCGACCCATCCTCGCTTCGCTGCGGGTACCTATTTAAGATTAGGTACTGTGGCCGACTGTGACATAGTTATAACAGATTTGATAATTTAATTAGCCCCTGTTCACCGGAGATAGTTACCTAAGTGTAACTTCCCAACAGTGAAAGAATTTTCATATCGGTCACGTAGTTTCGGAGCCTATTCAATTCAAACAAACAAAAAAACAATGAAATCTTGCCTTTTGAAAATAATAGTGTAGACTACGAGTAGCGTAGGTAGATATCTATGTTCTATTGCGCTTCTATTGGTTGTAAGTAGGTATTACAAATTGAGATTATTGAATACAATGTTGAAATCTCCCCGCTATCTACTTACGTAACGGAGCGCGTACAGTACCTATTAATCGCATAAGACAAAGTATCTTCATATTCTATTTCTACCATAAGACAGACTTATAAAACTAGGAACCTCCGTCAGTCCTCGTGTCAGTTGCGTGACGACGTAGCGCATGTCTGAGAAGTCCCCGTCGAGGGCGTCGTGGGACGGGCCCCAGAAGTACGCGTACGCGTGGAGCCCGAGCAGCAGCGTCAGCGCCCCGCACACGAACGTGCGAAACACACTGCGGAGGCACCCGCCGTTCTCATACTCGTAATCCATCAAGGGATTAGGTATACCATATTCTTAGTTGAGGTTAAGTAGCATTTATTTATTTATATTGACGAAAATGGGATAGAAACTTGCCTATCAAATAAGACATTTCCATGACAGCACTATTCTCTTTGACTGCAAAGGAGATAAGTCACTCAACCATGGAAGTAACGTAGTACCATGGAAGTAGTAAGTACTACCATGCGTAGTACTTAATACTTCCAAGCACTCAACAGAAACTAGAAGTTACTATAAGGGGCTGCATAGACGACAGACTTTTTGTGCGATAGAGTCTGCGTCTGAGACATTTAAAAGAGCATCTAGGTCCCTACAGCTCTGCCGACAGAATGATCGAAGATGTGCGTTGAGTCTGTGAAATATCCGCGACAGATTTTTGCGCGTCGTATGCGTTACTGCATATAATTGCATAGGTTAGACTAAAAAGTGCGTCACGGATAGTCTGTTGTCTGCGCCGCCCCTAAAGCGCAGGCCACACCGCCAGCTGACGGGCGAAGCGGACGCCATCATTTCACCACTTTTCATACTTGGGTTCCCACCGCCAACTAACGAGCTAAGCCTTTTTCGCTCGCTTCGCTCCATCCGTCAGCTGGCGGAGTGGCCTGCGCTTGAAGGTATAACATAATCTTCGGATAAAACCAATCTTTATATATATTTTTTTTTATGACAGAGGAGGCAACAGCCATGAAGATCACCTGAATGTAAGTGATCACTTGAGTCCGTAGACACCGCAACACCAGGGGAGTCACAAGTGCGTTGTCCGCGTTTAAGAAGTTAGTAGGCGCGCTTTCTGAAGGTCACTAAGTCGTATCATCGTTGCAGCTGGTAGGCAGAAAATTGCGCAAAAAATACCGTGGAAGAAACTATCAAGATGATAAGGATGAAATCTGGAATTGGTACAAGATTTACTATGATATGCGCAAACACAGATGCACACTGTAAACTTTGTTTCTTCACTCTTATAACTACATATTACCAATACTCCGCAAGGAAACTATAGGACTAAAAGAAACGTCGATAATAACTCCAAGGGAAATATCGATGGCAAGGTTTAATTAAAAGCAATATGTAATATTAAATACTATAATTATGAACAGCATTACAGCATTTACATCTATGGAACGTAACATGTAATTCAAATTGTGACACTTGTAAAGTTGTAAGTTATAGCTGTCTTATATCAATTAATACGTAAAAATTACCCTCTGGTTAACCAAACTGAACAGAAATTCGGGACCATCCAACTTTTTATTATTAAAGTTAATACAGATCTTTGTCTACATACGGTCCGGCAAGAAAAACCTAACAGCTGCTAAAGTAGCAAAGTCTTTGAAATAATTTTACGACAACCTGATACTTCAGTAATGTATTGTAAGAAATAGATCTTCTGTTATAACTACTTGTATTTTGTTGCTAATGATGAAAAAATTATTTTAAGTGCAGTCCTTCATTCTGAAATCCACATTTTTAATACTTTGATTGCTTAGAAACCAGACACAATAGAAATACTACTGCTCTCTTGTTGGTGAATGTGGCACTCGATATGTTAAGCAGTTGCAATTTTGCAAGGGGTAACGATCAGAGGAGAATCCCAGCTCCTAACATTTATTTTACACGTTTTGTAAATAAATCCGATGAGTTAGTGAGATAGTTACGCCGGAAGACGGGTGGAAGGATTCCCTCGGTAGTCTCACAGATGTAAAGGCGTGCAGTGGCGGGCGGAGCGCGGCTAAGGCTTCTGCGCCTGCGCCGCGTACTCGAGCTGCGCGGCGGCGACGCTCTTCATGGCGTCGTGCGCCTGCTGCACGTTGCTGCGCCAGGCGGCCAGCACGGCGCGCAGCTGCAGCCACTGCGCGCGGCCGAACGTGCGGTGCATGGTGCTGGACACGCGCACGCCGCGCACGGCCTGCTCCATGCGCGCGCGCACCAGCTTCGTCTTCAGCACTGCAACCGGCGGCCGCGTTAGATACCCCGCAAACTACACACTTTCTATCGGCCGATAGTTCTTTCGGGCTCGTAATCAGTATGAAAGCAGCCGATACCAAATCGTCGTATAGTATGCGGACTTGGACACCATCTTCGTACTGATTATGAGCCCGACCAAATTATCGGCCGATATAAAAGACTGGTTTGCTACTGCGTTACGTACTACGCGTTACGCTACGCGCTAGCGATACGTACTTGCGACAAGACTCATCAAATAACATACACTTTAACAATAACATGTTTTTTAAAGCAAATAAAACCAACTTCAATATGGTGACAATGGGACCCACTAGGATGTACATCCTATTGAACAAAAGAATAATTTTCCAAATTGGTTCACAATTCTCTGAGATATGTGATAACATACAAAAAAATAATTCGATTGAATTGAGAACCTCCTCCTTTTTTGGAAGTTGGTTGAAAATGTGCTATTTAGTAATCATTTCATTTACTTATTAATTTAAAATTAATAATCTTTTAATTGTTTATTATTATTAAAAATGTCTAATTCATAAATAGAATAATTTATTATTGTTTTTATGAAATTCAGTAATCAGTGTAATCAAATATGTACCTTCAATTATAAAAGCTTCCACATCCTTCTCTTCAATCTGTAGTTCAGAGGTTATTTCATCGAAGGTGATCTCTGGGTTAGTTTCTGCCATCTGCATGAATGTTAATATCCTCATTTTCTTAATATTTTGTTCATGATTTAATCCTGCAATCAAATCAACACAGGATGTTAAAGACTAGTAGAACTAAATATCTTAAATTAACACGGACATTTCCATACACAATAGTTTAAACACCACAGGGTCAGGAAATTTCTCGCTTTCCTTGTTTTTTAAGTTAACGGGACATATTTTAGCGGCGCTCCTACTCATCATTTATGGCGCCACAGGATACTGCTGCACACACTTCAAGAATCCCCCTCCACAGATTGGGTCTTACTACCTTAAACTTATAATATGTAATAGTCTTTCTTTCTTTTTGTTTATTTACATATGCTATCCACACAGCTGGGCATAGATCTGCCCCAAACTTTATTCAAGTTCTAAATATTCAGAAAGAAAGTTAAATTACAAAATTATAAAGTAAAGTAAGTTTACCTTGGGAGTGCACAAATTCCTTGTGATTTTTGTAGAATGTCTGGTAACTTGACAACTTTTCTGCCACAAAGATATTGAGGAGATCATGGATGAGCTCTCCTTCCAAGAACCGCACAGGCTTCAGAGCCAAAAGGGGGTCCAACAGGAATGTGTTAGGGTCGGCTAGGGCAGTCGCAATGCACTTGATGGCATCTTCCCTAGCATATGAAGCATTTTCATCGGTGTATGTGCCCAGTAGCTCAATCATCACTTTGGCAGCAAGTTCACTGAAAAATAAAATATGTGAAAATATTGTGAATATTGAAAATTTCTTCTTGTTATAAGTTTGATGTGTAAAGTAAATGTTAACATTTTTTGTACAGTAAAATTGACAATTAGATATAGGTAAGACTGCCTAAATTGTACTACTTAAGTTTGTAATGTGTTTTTTTGAACAAAGAATATCCATATATTTATTACAGTAATACATAACCGAGTACTTCACAATATTAGCTATTTAGTACACCACAAACCATAAAGCACAAATTCAAATATACCTGTTCTGATCTTTCAACACCTGATGCAACAACCGATACAGCTTTTGCATCTGCTCATTGGAAGGTGGGCATGCGGCAAACTCTTTCCTCAGCTGCTCCACACCAGTAAACACGTCTCTCACTGAGCCCACTCTGGCCGCCAGCTCTATCACATGATAGTACACATGGTAGCGCAGAGGTGAGTTGGCCTCCAGGTTGTTGTAAAGTCGCCATAAACTTAAAATAATACAAACAAGTATAAATAATTAATAAATATTAAGTCTACAGTATCTAAAATTAAATATACCGCACACAATTTCTGCTTTCTGCATGAAAGGTTGCCTGGTAGAGAATGCTCCTAATTAAGTTCGCTTTTTGTACAATTCTGTGCAATAAAGTTTAATTAAATAAAATACTAATGGTGTTTATAAGAAATTAATGACCTGAGATTGATTAAATATTAGTAACATCACACACATTGACCTGATATCAAAGTGAGTAATCTTGAGCCAAGAGTAGCTTGTGCACATGTGTCATTGTCACCAGAACAATGAAAGTACAACATATATATGTCACCGGAAAATAGCAAGAATCGTAAGTTGATCAATTTCCTAGGTAGTTGATTAACTTCCGGAAAATAATAAACGGCAGTTGAAATGTATTATTTAACGTATGTATTTTAGTAAATTGATCATTTTACGGGGTCTTGCCGTAAAATCATCCGACGAAGGTGAAATGAATGTTGATTGGTTCAATGGCTCACGTGGCGTTATCCCGGCATCCAATCAGGGAACAGTGTATTAATTTACGGGTAATAGTGCACCTTTAAATAGTACATTGAGCAACGATTGGCCTATTTGAGGACGATTTTACTTGTGTCAAAATCGTAAATTTATTAAATGACTGTCAGGCTACCGTAAATTGATCAACTAACTGAAATCCATTGCGTTAAATAATACATTTCAACTACCATTTGTTATATTCCGAAAGTTAATCAACTACCTAGGAAATTGATCAACTTACGATTCTTGCTATTTTCCGGTGACATATATACTTAACTACAATAGGGAATATGCATGAAAAATAGTTTCAGGTATTTACTAATTTATCGTAAAATAGATCAAAATCTATTACGAACAGTGAAAACAAAATCAAAATTGGTTGAAAAATGGGCGAGATACAGTAGTTGAAAGTGAATATATCTCTCTCTCGCGAAACAGATTTTTCTATGGAGTCAGTACGGCGCTCACGGTACGTGACGTCATCAACCGCGTCGGATCTCTCTGTCTAATCAATAACTTTAACGCTTTATAACTCGCTTAATAGAAAAGATAGTTTAAAAATTCTTCGATATTTATGTATCTGGAAGATAAAAGATCTCAATAAATCCATAAAAAAAAGTCATGCATATTCCCTATTAGCAAAACCCAGACATGGCAGAAAGACATAATATTCATTGCAAACATCAATTAGCATGATTCAATTCTTATATTTTACAATGAGAATGAATGTGTTTACAAATTATTCAAATTATAATCATACAACTTTTCAAATAATGGTTTTCTTACGATTGGAGAGCCACCATTCCAAGTCTGGGACCAGGAGCTTTTGTGAGTCGCTGGCTGAAGGCTAAGATAAGATTTTCTCCTCTTTCTAAGGGTATCTAAAATGCAACAATAACAAGTAATTAATTAAAAGGAACATGTTCTTTATCTATAAAAAAGGCTAACTGTTGAGTTTGTTGCGGCACTTCTTCTCAGCAGGCTACACATCGAAGTGCTGGTAGGAAAAAAGTTTGATGTGCAAAAGTATTACTAGTGAATCTATTTGCAGAAATAAACTATTTTATTTATTTTTATTTATTTATTTTATATTCATTCAACTCTTTTTTATACAGTCTGAAGTAACACTCTTTGCAATAAAAATAGATATATAATAAACATAATACTCACAGAAACCATGATGGAAACAATACTGTTGAGAATGGCTTCAATCTCAGCCTCATTTGGCTCTTTGAAGCACACATCACAGACACCAACAATCTTGTGCAAATCATCTTCAATCCCTTTGGGGGATTTTTCTTCTGATATCTCAGCACCGAGACTCTTGAAATATTTTCGCAACTCTTGGGCCTGAAATTCAATAAGGAACATAAAATTATCAATAAATTACTACCAACCTTTCACCTACTAGAAGCTCTAATTAAAAAGTAGGAACAAGATCATATACTTTGTTACTAACAAATATATAGCGTTTTTATACATAACATAATGGATTCTCAAGTCATTTAAGTCTTGGTTGCAGCAAAATATGTCTTGGTTCATGATTACAGCTCGCATCGATTGCTATAAATATAGGTTAGAAACTACATTTATTCAACTTACTTGATCCTCAAGCGAGATATCCATAAACACTGCCGGAACCTGCATTTTGAACTAATTTAACTATAGTGCAGAAAATGAAATGCTTTCTTTACGTAATTTAAGTAAAAATTACATGTGGCTCGACTTCGCCAGCTAAACAAGGCTTTTTTTTTAATTTGACTGACAGATCAGACAGAGTCAAACATTCTTTTTTTGGTTTGGTTACAGCAAAGACAAAGAAATGATTTGAACCAAAGTCTACGTATTTGTTTGGAATAAAATTTATTCCACACTTGATTCTGATTCTGCACAATAAATGTTTCAAATTAATTGATTGTCTCTTAGCACTTGATAGTGCCCGACAAATTTATTTCGAGTCAGAAACAGCCATGAAAGTCGAAACGGCATAATACTTGCCATCAGAAAAATTCAATACAATCAATGAAATCAATCTGACATTGACATTGTTGCTTGTCATCATGTGGATCACAGAGTACTTTGTAATATGTGGATCTATAGGGGTTGTATTGCGTAGAGTTTGTTTTTAAATATTTAATGCAAAATGTCCAGTTTTCAAAAACTCAGCGCCTCCCAAATAAGCATCAATGGCACTAAAATTAAAAACAACTCAATCTATATATCTTCTGGGATACCTTCATTGGATTACGTAGTTGGTAAAGAAATACTTTGCATATAACCTCCGAAATTGTTTACTTTTCGCATTATTATTTTACAGTATGTATATTTTTAGGAGGAGGATTACCAGCTGGTGCAATTTTTGTTATCGGTTCGTATAGTATATATCGATACTTATGATTTTTTGTTTATTTTCATGAAATTTATTCATAAATAATGTCCATGTTTCAGAGGAAGATGTTTTGGGAAATTACAGTAGAGTTCTTAATAAATATTACCTGGCCGAAGGTCTTGTTTGTAAGCATGAGTTGTTCATAGCATCTGCCGATGAAGATCCACATAATATTGTAAGTATTACATATAAAAAAATACTAAAATCTAAAACCAAATAGGTAGTTCTTTACTTACCTACTATAACTTTAATTACTTACATTAGCAATTTTTCACATAATTATAAATAATTTTTTCTTTCTTATTCAATATTCAAAATCAGACTGGCTCAATTTGGTAGTGTCCCCTGCCTTCTAAACCAAGGGTTGTGAGTTCCATTCCCACCCGGGACAAATATTTGTGTGATGAACACTTGTGTTTGTTCTGTGTCTGGGTGTTTATATTTGTATTTAAGTATTTATTTGTGGTACCTTTGTTGTTCTGACAGCCATTACACATGTGCTTAAGCTACTTACTTTGGGATTGGAGCAATGTATCTGATGTTGTTTGAAATTTATTTATTTTTTCATTTACTCCATAACTGTTTTTATCATTTAAAATGTTATAGGTAAAAGAGTTGCCACAGCCTTGTGCAGCTCCCCTTGAAGATGAAGTCTCTGATAGTGCACAGGGTGTTGACAAGATGAAAATAGCTTGGAGATATGAAGGCCTAAGTCAAGTGGAGTCCTCATTTGGGAGTAATGCCAACTTTGGCCATCACTTCGATCTTAGTAAACATATTGATAACAGTACAATTGAAAACAGCAATATATCCTACTGCTATGTGGATTCCTGTACTAGTGATATAAATGGTAAGGAAAGTCAAATGTACATATTTACTGTGAAGTGCCAATTCCTCTGAACTAATAATGGAAAGCCTATGTAGTTATTATTGGTACTTCACCGTCAATATATTGACAGAGAAGCATCTGAGTTGTGAATTTTGCTACAGTGGAGCATTGATTATCCATACATCAATGAACCGAATGACCATTTAACCAAACTACTAGGCCCGCCCGAACCACCCTACACTGTTAGCTCTACAGACAATATTTGAGATAAATGCACCCAGTACATGATTTATTAATTACACTATTATCTACAGTTTTGTCATCAAGTAAAGATATAAATTATGCAAATATGCTTTTCATTCACCTGTATGTATGTGTGAATCAGTACTGTTTGGTTATCCGAAAATACCGGTTATTCGAATACCTGTGTCTCCCAATTAGTATGGATAATCAACACTATTTAGTATTTAACAAAAACAACTTTGAGTGAAAATTTCATGTTACAGGTTTCCGCAATGGCTTGTATTTTCATCTCTTAAATAGAATCAAAGAAGCTATTGAGAAGAATAAAAACAGAAATAAACAGGATAAGAACATTTTACGTATCAGTATCCAGTCTTTGGGGTCTCCCACCTGGATGGCTATGGACTGCGAAGAAGATACACATGAAAGCTATGGTCAAGATCTGATCAAATTTATGTACTGCTTGCGGGTTCTCATCAGGGACTCCAGTGCTGTTGCTTTTATTAGTATGCCATCACATTTATTTGATGTAAGTATTCATCATCATTCACTTTTATAGGACCTTGTCTTGGTTCATGATACCACTACTCTTGATCTGAGTCTACAGCATAATTGAATATTTCTGTTCATAGTTGACACTTTGATTGTCCCAAAGCAATATTCAATACAGTTTCTATATCTCCAATAGTGCATACACAAACCAATATTACTAAGTACCTATGGAGACCTCAGTAAACTAGGTTCTGCGCTTGGTGGGTACAAATTAAATTTGACATTACTTTGTCAAGCTTTTCGTGAACTGGACTATTTTATTAATAGTAAGTAAGTAGTAAGTAACTGTAGTAAGTATAGTGTTATTGTTCTTAAGTCAATTATTTTCTGTGTTTCAGGATGATCATCTAATGAAACGACTTCTACATTCAATTGATAATGGAGTTAAAATCGAATCTTTTACTGGATCAAATAAAGAAACAAATCCAGTTTACAAAGACTACCATGGTCTCTTCCACATAACAAAATTAAGTGCTATTTATTCAATGGTCCCATACGTTCCACCAAGTTTGGATCTTGCATTTAAACTGAAGAGGAAAAAGTTTTTAATAGAAAAGCTTCATTTACCTCCAGGTAAACAAAAGTTATTAATTTTATGGTAATTGTTAACTGCAAGTGTTTTATTTGAATTAAAAAATATATTTAATTTTAGTTTTTAAAATAAAGTCTTATTCTTCCAGAGCTTCAAGAAACAAGTGAACGAGAACAAGACGACATCACCTCTACACCTTACTCTTGTGGCGGATTCAAGAAAAAAGACATTGAATTTTAATGTGCAATATTTTTTTATGCCTTATTGTTAACTAGCTGTGCCAGCGGCGTCGCACGCGTGGTTATCGGGATTCAAAAATAACGGTCTTCCATAAAATGGTGTCTATAAATTTTAAGTAGACCAATATGCAATACATTGGTGAAAACCGCATTCAATTCCGTGCAGTTGTTTTTGCGTGATGCGCGTTCAAACATACGCGTAAAAATTTCTCCCATTTTCCCAACACTTCTCTTCACTGCTCTGCTCCTATTAATCGTAGCGTGATGAAAAGTATACTATAACCTGCCCAGGAGTATGATGAATATTTGTACCAAGTTTCGTTAAAATCCGTTCAGTAGTTTTTGTTTCTATAAAGAACATACAGACAGACAGACAGACAGACAGACAGACAGACAGACAAAAATTTTACTGACTGCATTTTTGGCATCAGTATCGATGACTAATCACCCCCTGATAGTTATTTTTTAAAAATATTCAATGTACAGAATTGACCTCTCTACAGATTTATTATAAGTATAGATATGTGATTGATTACAACTCTTGAATTTAAGGAGAATGCCTAGTTTCAATGTTCATTAATTTATCTGAATGTGGGTATGTCACTGAACTCTTCATTAATAGCTAGGCCGGTTTTGATAAAATTTTTAGAAGTAGTCTAATAGACAAGATGTAATAGTTGGATGGACCTGACATGACCTCACCTGACCTGATTAGGTCATGATGGTAAGTTAAGGTTAGTACAGGGTTTGGTAGGTTACTGTTCTCTTTTTAGATATGTAGATATAGGTAGTTAACGCCACTTCAAAATAAATAAGGTTTCACTATAGCCATAATCCAAAGTGGCAAAAACCCTATGTGGCAATTACGGTACATATATTTTTTATACAGGTGCAGAAGTGAAAAGAACGGGCTTGTAACGCCACATACGCGTTCTCAACCGGTTAAATACGTAACGTAACACAGGTCTCACATTCACACATTTTGAGTTTGGAGTAACTGAAGCATTAATTTTAAACAAAACTTCCTTAATTATTAGTCACCCCACCTGCCCAGCGGAGCGCATCTCCCTAAAACCGGCGAATCTATTCACGTTGTTGTTTATTCACATGCTCGCAGCGGCCGCTCGCATTTCGAAGCTATCTATGTCCGGTTCGCTCTCGAAATTTCTTTTGTAAATAGTGTGATTACGAAATGAAGTGCAGAAAAGTTGCAAGTGCCAAAATACTCTTTGGATTTTTTAACACATTGTTTTTCGTAAGTTGCATTTTCTTTTTGTTTTGAAAGTATATAATCAGACGCTTAAAATATGATGCAGTAGTGTGCTGATGGGGCATATTTATTCTAACTTACAAGTGTGGTGCGGTAATAAGCTGTGCATGCACTGAATAGGCTATTATGGCTAAAAATTGTAATTAGTCCGTCTTTTAGCTTATCCAAAAATAAAAAACAAGTATTTTTTATTTGTAAATTAGACTAAAAATTACAAAATTAAAGCCCGTTGAAATTACGCGTGACGTCACTCGGCGGATTTTTACGGGAGCGAGTGACGTCAAAGACTCCCTCTCCTAACTTTTGATGCTTTGTATCTTTGCCATTGTTAAGTTGAATGAAAAAAGGAAAAATACGTGTCTTTTATTTTTGAATAAGCTAAAAGACGGACTAATTACAATTTTTAGCCATAATAGCCTATTAGTAAAACTACAGTTTTACTTGAATAGTAAAAAAAATTCAATGAACTGGTAGCACCTAAATGAATGTTTTGTTTTTTTTCTTGAAGGCTAGTGGATTCCTAAAAGTAGTGTGCGGATTTCTGTTGCTCTGCGACTCGCAAAGGGTGCTCCTATCGCGTCTGCTGGCGTCGCCCGAGGAGGGCTTGCTTCAGGCGCCTTTTTACTACCTGGCGTTGGCACTGCTCGCGGCGGGGCTGGCTGTGTGCGCCACTGCCGCTATAGGATGCTGGGCTACGTACATGCCTGGATATGTCATACTGACTATTGTAAGTGTAATTTGGATTTTTTTTTTGGAAATGGGTTTTCGCTTGTCTCCAATTCGCGTGATGGTAAGCGATGTCTACGAAGGTTTTAATGTGTTATACCTAATTTATATTATCTATTGTAATTGGTAAATGTGTGGTCCGGGGTAGGTAAGTAGTTATTAAGACCAATTGGCTCGGTGGCTCATTTGGTAGTGACCCCTGCCTTCTAAACCAAGAGTCGTGGGTTCGATTCCCACTCGGGACAAACATTCGCGTGATGAACACTTGTGGTTGTTCCGTGTCTGGGTGTTTATATTTGTATTTAAGTATTTATTTGTGGTACTTTTGTTGTTCTGGTATCCATAACACAGTGCTGAAGCTACATTGGGATCGGAGCAATAATGTAGGTATGTGAGGTTGTCTGATATTTATTGTAGTTAGGTAGGTAGGTACACCAAATTAAGCAAATAGGTACCTAAATAAATGATTAATGATTCTTTAGCATCCGCCATTCCACAGCGATCGTAAAACCTACCTACTAGGGGTTAGTAGGTAAGTACAACACGTTAATAAATAAATAAATACATACCTAATTATATAATTTTTTGTTTGTATCTAAACATGCACATGGAAGGGGTAAGTAAACACGTGCCTTTACCACGCCTTTATGTATCTAATCTATTTCTGTGTCTGTGAATGAACTATGATCTAGCGGTAAATGTGCGAAGGATCGGGTTAACTTTAGTAATTTTAAAGTACCTACTTACAACAACAAAGATACATAACAATCCACTTGTGAATAAGATTTGGGTAGGTAGGTACATAAAAATAGATCTCCTGAATAAAATCATCATCAGATAAATGTCAAAAAAGGCGTCATTGTGTTCCATTACATCAGTGGTCATATTTATGTGGTGAGAATAATTAGGGCAATCTATTGCGTAGCGCACCATTCAACAGTAGGTAGGTAGTTGTATCTATTGTATTATAGTGTTGCATTGGGGCCGTTGTTTAAATGCCCTTTTTTACGCTAAGTAGTAGGTAATGCAGCGACCCTTTTGTGAAGGCAGGCAGAATCATTGATGTTATTAAAGTTTTTAATGCTTTATGTTCGAAAATATATCTGTGCGGTGATGGAAAAGAATACAAATCACTACACAATTTCTTCCCGTGGGTTTCAAAAGAGTCATCTAAGCTTCAGCCGACTGACAAACCCTGGTAGTTTGACGGGCGATCACCATGCACTCGGCGAAACAGCCATGAAGTGACTTCGGGTGCGTTTCGGGATCAGTCGCTGTATAGGTACCTACCTGCCAGTTATTTACGGGCCAGGATGGCGGTGGCAACTGACAAGTGATTGATTTGGTAACTTGTCCGTTACTGAAGTGACTTGAGTTTCCCCTTCGCTTTCCATCAGACCATGGAATGTCACTATAACTACCTACTGTGCTATGCTACAAAATATGGAACTCAACCAGTGAATGAATAGGGTGAAACTGTCGCTTTCTCAGTCATATTAACCGCCTCACCGATTAGAGGACGTGATTAGGAGCACATTATGACATTAAACACGAAGTAGCAAAATGAATATATTGAAATTGATTTCGCTTTTGACTGCACTGGCCCAGACGACGGCTATCTATACCTATATAACGTGGTCTGATCTTCTCTCGTATGCCGTCTACAGTACTTCCTGATAGTGCTGGCTCTGCTAATGTGCGAGTGCGCGGGCGGCGTGGTGGCGGCGGTGTGGCCGCGCTGTCTGGGCCTGCAGAACGCGCGCGGCGGCGCCGTGGGCGCGCTCCAGGCCTATTACGCGCTGCCGGACTACGAGCAGTTCACGGCCGCCGTGGACCTCGCGCAGACTCAGGTAGGAGGAGACATCGTAGCTAGTACCTCCTGACATACTACGCGCTCCAGGCCTATTACGCGCTGCCGGACTACGAGCAGTTCACGGCCGCCGTGGACCTCGCGCAGACTCAGGTAGGAGGAGACATCGTAGCTAGTACCTCCTGACATACTACGCGCTCCAGGCCTATTACGCGCTGCCGGACTACGAGCAGTTCACGGCCGCCGTGGACCTCGCGCAGACTCAGGTAGGAGGAGACATCGTAGCTAGTACCTCCTGACATACTACGCGCTCCAGGCCTATTACGCGCTGCCGGACTACGAGCAGTTCACGGCCGCCGTGGACCTCGCGCAGACTCAGGTAGGAGGAGACATCGTAGCTAGTACCTCCTGACATACTACGCGCTCCAGGCCTATTACGCGCTGCCGGACTACGAGCAGTTCACGGCCGCCGTGGACCTCGCGCAGACTCAGGTAGGAGGAGACATCGTAGCTAGTACCTCCTGACATACTACGCGCTCCAGGCCTATTACGCGCTGCCGGACTACGAGCAGTTCACGGCCGCCGTGGACCTCGCGCAGACTCAGGTAGGAGGAGACATCGTAGCTAGTACCTCCTGACATACTACGCGCTCCAGGCCTATTACGCGCTGCCGGACTACGAGCAGTTCACGGCCGCCGTGGACCTCGCGCAGACTCAGGTAGGAGGAGACATCGTAGCTAGTACCTCCTGACATACTACGCGCTCCAGGCCTATTACGCGCTGCCGGACTACGAGCAGTTCACGGCCGCCGTGGACCTCGCGCAGACTCAGGTAGGAGGAGACATCGTAGCTAGTACCTCCTGACATACTACGCGCTCCAGGCCTATTACGCGCTGCCGGACTACGAGCAGTTCACGGCCGCCGTGGACCTCGCGCAGACTCAGGTAGGAGGAGACATCGTAGCTAGTACCTCCTGACATACTACGCGCTCCAGGCCTATTACGCGCTGCCGGACTACGAGCAGTTCACGGCCGCCGTGGACCTCGCGCAGACTCAGGTAGGAGGAGACATCGTAGCTAGTACCTCCTGACATACTACGCGCTCCAGGCCTATTACGCGCTGCCGGACTACGAGCAGTTCACGGCCGCCGTGGACCTCGCGCAGACTCAGGTAGGAGTAGACATCGTAGCTAGTACCTCCTAACATACTACGCGCTCCAGGCCTATTATGCGCTACCATTACGAGATCTGATAAATATAAACATTACCTAAATAAAAAACTCCATGCCAAAATCAGCTATAGGTACGATCAGTGTGCCTAGCACGAACATTTTCGAAAAAGTATGCGTAACGTGTCCGTAAACATTTGTATGAAACTTGGTACAGCGCCCCTATTGTGCGTAAGAGGTACTACGTTTACGTACGTTAACGTAGTGAAAATCATCGCCTTCGTATCGTAACGTAAGCCAGTTTGTATTAAAGCGCATGCGCGAACTTGTTTTGACGTATGGTAAAGTCAATGTCAAAGGCTGGCTATCGAGACCTTACGAATACTTCGTCACTTAAAATTTTTAAGTGAGAAAAGATATCTTACTTGATAATTTAGATTTTTCTACTTATTGACTATGTTTCGAAGTGAGCTTAGTAATTTTTAACATAAAACTAATGCAAAGCTCTCCAAGATGTTCACGTAATACGCTGATATCAAATGATAAACTTACGCAGTCCACTGTTGGACATTGGCCTTATAGGCTTTACCCCTAATTACCACGCTGGGCAGGCAGATTGGCGATAGGGTACAACGTGGGGAAGTCTCCTCGAGTGACTGTCTATTACCAGTCCCTGTGAATCCTCACGGATTCTATGGGAACGGTAGTATGCATTCGTGGCTATTAGCTTTGTAAATTAAAGACAAATGTTTATAAGTATATTTAATCATTTTTATGTATTCAAAAGATAATACAAAAATAATTCCAAACTATATCTTATTCAATCTATTGACCTCGCTCCATCCTCTGCTGAATGTACGGTGCGCCTCCTTTAATTTAGGTAAAGTTTATTGGTTGCAATAACAAGATTTCATCCATCCGTATCATCTTGGTAGTTGATAGTCATCCACACGTAATTTTCGCCTCGTGTCAACTGCACTTCTTTGGAATCAGCTTCCATCTGATTTTTTCCAAATCGATACGACCATTGATCTTTAAAATAAAATGGCTTTCCTTGATTTTATTTATTTTCAATAATATGAAATAGTTTCACAATAGATATGCCAACAAAATTTTGTTTGATTGACGTTCTGTCAAAGTGTCAAACGTAACGAGAGACGTTCAAAAACAGCATTTCTATTAAACTTGAAAATAATTTTAGAATTTTAAAAATTTACGATAATATTTTTTTCAAATTTTAACAATTAAAACCATTATTTAAGTATTAAATTTAATTTAACTCACCTGTTAGTTAAATAAATCATTATTCGGGTTTATATCTCAAATCTCTTTGATATGGATTCTGAACGTTTAGGTTAGGATGACGTCCCCGACGTAATCGTATCGAGTCGGTGATTGTAATGACTTTCTTTCTGCGTATTCTAGCACGTATCGTCAAATACGCAACGTTTACTTTACGCATTGACGAAAAGTTCGTGCTTGGGCTACTAGTGCAGTCAATGAAGCGAAAAATACGGGCTAACCTCCGAATTTTTTTACTGTGATCCGATTTGCATGAAATTTTGGAATTAGGCTCATCTTACCATTAACTTCAAAAGTGAAAATGATTTGAACTCCGCCACCACCATGGGGGTGGTTGCCACCCCTTCTCGGGGGTCAATGGTTGTTTTTTCAAAATAACCTCGGATATCGATTGAAGATCTAATTTTAAGCAAAAAAGTTTCTATAAAGTTTCTCGAAAAACTAATACTTTTCAAGTTATTGGCAATTGAAAATTCGCAAATTTTTCACGATTTTCATCAGTTTTTTTCAAATATCTCCAAAAATATACGTTTTATCGAAAATTTTATAAGGAACGAAACTGTAGCAGGTAAAAAAATGAACAATTTGGTTTTTTACAAAGTATTCTAAGTGCAATATTAAGCTAGATATTAAAGATCAAAGCCGTTTTTTATTTTATCTGAAATTTCATCGATGTAGTCAATGTCATCTAGCAGCGAGCAAATGCATTTTATGCTTTCTAATCGAAAAGGGTTTTGTAGTGCTTGAAATAAGCTTTAAAATGAGCTTTATCAAAAGTCTTTTGCACGTAAAATAAGTGAGCTATATTGCAAATAAGCGGAGCATCGAATGTTTTTTCTTTTGAATCAGTCGGTTTAAATAAGTACCATTTCCACCAAAACTAAAATTAATCACATTCCACCTAGAATTAACTTTATTATGAAGAGTTTTATAGATTGTATTAGTTTGGCTGCTTTAGGACACATAGTTTTCAAAAAAGTCACGATTAAGGGAGGCTGTGATTGCGCTGCCACGCGCTCTTTAAACAATCATATCTCCGTCAATTTTTATTTGATAGAAAAAACAAAAAAACCAAATTGTTTGTCAGAAAAATACCTAAATTTTTTATCCCTACACTTTTATACGTATCTGTCGTCATTTTTGAGATATTATGAAAAAGGGGTGGGATTTTTAAAAATTTGAAATTCTCGATTTTTTTTCAATCGTGACTTTTTTGAAAACTATGTGTCCTAAAGCAGCCAAACTAATACAATCTATAAAACTCTTCATAATAAAGTTAATTCTAGGCGGAATATGATTAATTTTAGTTTTGGTGGAAATGGCACTTATTTAAACCCACTGATTCAAAAGAAAAAACATTCGATGCTCCGCTTATTTGCAATATAGCTCACTTATTTTACGTGCAAAAGACTTTTGATAAAGCTCATTTTAAAGCTTATTTCAAGCACTACAAAACCCTTTTCGATTAGAAAGCATAAAATGCATTTGCTCGCTGCTAGATGGCATTGACTACATCGATGAAATTTCAGATAAAATAAAAAACGGCTTTGATCTTTAATATCTAGCTTAATATTGCACTTAGAATACTTTGTAAAAAACCAAATTGTTAATTTTTTTACCTGCTACAGTTTCGTTCCTTATAAAATTTTCGATAAAACGTATATTTTTGGAGATATTTGAAAAAAACTGATGAAAATCGTGAAAAATTTGCGAATTTTCAATTGCCAATAACTTGAAAAGTATTAGATTTTCGAGAAACTTTATAGAAACTTTTTTGCTTAAAATTAGATCTTCAATCGATATCCGAGGTTATTTTGAAAAAACAACCATTGACCCCCGAGAAGGGGTGGCAACCACCCCCATGGTGGTGGCGGAGTTCAAATCATTTTCACTTTTGAAGTTAATGGTAAGATGAACCTAATCCCAAAATTGTATGCAATTCGGTTCACAGTAAAAAAATTCGGACCTATAATGCTTCATTGACTGCACTATACAGTTCAAAAGTCGTTAATAATTTAGTTAGTACCATGTCAAAGTCATTAAAATAGTACGAGTATAATTGTATTTCATTAATCTATACTTACCTACTCTATTTCTAAACATGATGTTTCCACTTAAAGTCTGACTAGATAAATACTGTGATAATTTGCCCTTTGCCTGTTGATTCCCCAGCTGCAGTGCTGCGGCATGAGCGACGCGCGCAACTACGACATGTCGATGTGGCAGCTGCGGCGGCTGGGCCCGCGCGGCCTGGCCGTGCCGCCCAGCTGCTGCGTGCAGCGCGCGCCCGACGCCTCCTACCTCAACCCCGCGCCCGTCAACCAGTCGCGCTGCCAGGAGGTGCAGCCCAACAAGGCCTTCAGACACGTGCCCGTGAGTAGCTCTGCACGACGCCTCCTATACAACCAGTCGCGCTGCCAGGAGGTGCAGCCCAACAAGGCCTTCAGACACGTGCCCGTGAGTAGCTCTGCACGACGCCTCCTATACAACCAGTCGCGCTGCCAGGAGGTGCAGCCCAACAAGGCCTTCAGACACGTGCCCGTGAGTAGCCTCTGCACGACGCCTCCTATACAACCAGTCGCGCTGCCAGGAGGTGCAGCCCAACAAGGCCTTCAGACACGTGCCCGTGAGTAGCTCTGCACGACGCCTCCTATACAACCAGTCGCGCTGCCAGGAGGTGCAGCCCAACAAGGCCTTCAGACACGTGC
The DNA here is from genome assembly GCA_031163375.1 of Conogethes punctiferalis. Classification (NCBI taxonomy): domain Eukaryota; kingdom Metazoa; phylum Arthropoda; class Insecta; order Lepidoptera; family Crambidae; genus Conogethes; species Conogethes punctiferalis. The sequence continues at coordinate 6,704,015 of CM062085.1, read as the reverse complement.
CAGTGAGATAATTTTAAGTTAGGGTCAATTTATACTAGTCCAGAGTCGAACCGTCTATCCAAAACTCAACATAACAGTAACTCGACGACTGTATCGAAGTAGCAGCTGGCATAAAACTACATGCATATTATGACGTATCGCGTCTAATATACAGCATTTTTCCAACAATAATTTGTACGTAAGACGAGTAAGCGTCAATTTCTTTTCAATTTTAAAATATTTCTTTCACAGGGTTGTTACGCCAAACTTGAAGATTGGTACCAACAGCAGTATTTGGTGTTCATGCTAGCTCTGTTTGTCATAGCGCTTGTCAAGTTCGGCATATTGTTGAGTACTGTATACTCTTGCATCCGACTCAGGAAACGGCGGCAAGACATTCGAACATTCGTAATGAAGACCATCGACAATACGACGAATGAAAATATCTATGACACCAAAATGAGCACTTTACACGACGAGCCCATCACTGCCAAGTACATCCAGCCGAATAATTTTTACAGTCCGCGAGTACGGAACCCCAGAATTTTTCACAGTAAACCAAATGAGATGATATGAGATTTAGCAGCGGAGATAAATGCTTTAGAGAGGAAACTAGAGAAATTTTCTGATTACTTGTACAAGCACCAAGCCGATTCCATAATGTGGTAACGGCAATAAATGGATGGCTTTCGGCTTTTTCATTTTTCCTGAAATAGTAGGACAATTCATGTGTATTCAACGAAAATCCAGATCATACTAGTTCAAAATAATGCCATCTAAATTGACACTTATTTGAATGTGCCATAAGATATAGAAAGAAATATATATTTTGTATTTTTATGCATCGTCTTTAATCTCTAAAGTATTTGCTCCGTAATTATATTTCAAATATTGTTGATTATGCAAAACTGCCAAGGTTTATTATTATATATTTTAAGACGAAATATAACGGCGATGATATCAATTTAAGTAGACTTTTGAGATTTGGTTGTGTGCTTAAATAAAGAGGTAAGAATTGTATTATAATCTTAATTAATGAAACTAGATTTACTATGTCCATATTTTTCTTTCATAGGAATAGAATGGTAATTTGAAATGTTTGTTACATGTATTGGAAAAGTACTGAATGATATGATAAGGGATTTTTTTGTATAAATTGAATGCAGGGAAGTATTAAAATAAAATTCCAAGTTTCAATATGTAATATTATTTCAAAAGAATGTTCAAAAATTGGTCCTAAAGTTAAAACATTGTTAACAATGGCTCTGGAATGTTGTTATCATACGCAAATTTAGTAAATATGATTTAACAGAGAGCTGAACATTTTGCAATATATTTCTCATTTTTAGACCGTGGTCTTCGTACATACGATATCCTGGTGCCACTTTAAAAAACACAATACGGTAAATACACTTTTAAACTGTTATTATATTCTGTTATTAGCTGCTAACATTTTAAAAATCTACTCGTACCAAATGTTGAACATTATTACGATTATTTCCACAATAGATATCATTTATCCGCACTTGTTTATATTAGACGCCAAAGTGCGGCTGGCACACAAAAAATTAATCAATCCAATTTTGAAATTAAATCCGAGTCCAAACTTGGTAGGCGACCATCTTACGTAAGTGAACCAAACTCATATAGAACATGCCCATGTTCTATTCACATCACAGTAATACCATAACGCTCCAAATTCTTCTCACCTGAGAATACGCCATGCTTTTACAGAGTGGCTCCAGGATATCATAAAGGCCTTCAACACGTTGTTTAACAACAATCATAGTGCAAAACGGAGGACGATAATACAGGTTTTGTATAGGCAAATTCAATCCTAAATTTAACTCCCAAATTGATGGAATAAAGTTAAATATATGAAAATCAACATCCTACATATTCCAGAATCCCTCATACCCCATCCGAATGATACATGAGATCCTTAACAATAACAATAATCTATATCTTTATAATAATTGATTCTCTATTACCTATTGACCATTGAGACCGACATCACAGTATAAACTACTTTTATCTTAGGTACAGGAATGATCTTACAATAAATCATACAATTTACATTTGCACTAAAATAAAACCGTAACAGTTTGGGTCATTCCCAGGCGGAGAGACGTATTGTAATAATCATGAAACACGAATATCATTTCAATATCGTTCGTAAAGGCAGGCTTTAGTGACAGTTCAAAAAATAAATAAATGTACTATAATTCTTTCAAACTGCTATTGCCCCAATCATTTTGCCTGATGGCAAAACTCATAATCTAGTAAATAAAAATGAGACGTCTTTTTGTGCATTTCCTCTTATAGCTAACGTTCTGTAATAAATATACACTAGCTATCTACTCTGCGGATAACTGAATCAGTCGCGTAGAAGTATGCCGTGACTGCCCCGATGTCGTCTACATTATAAATTAAACAAACATCCTAAAGTTACAATAAAATATTTACAAAAGAAGTATTAACAATCTTACGAGCTATAAATACTATGAAATGGATATTTTCACAATAAATAGTCTATAAAACAATGCGATCGGAACGATTACAAAAAACATCGGAAGATTTAATTCAACTACACGCTTACGTCCCTCTATTATAGCGACATTAAATTCTGATGTCAAATTCCTGCTTGTTAACTTTGGTCATTTCGAGTCGGACCGGCCCGCACAGATCCATTCACCGACCGTACAGTGCGCCTTATTCGAAGTGCAATACCGAAATTTAGTTACGTAATTCACCTCGAGTCATTTTGCCCTGAATCATACAGGCGTAACCCGTGGAAAAAATTACGACCAACACTGACGAAATGTAGTATAAGTTCTGAGGGTAGCTACACACGTAAGCGGGCAGGGATCATAGCCGGTTCGGCAGTATTTGTCGAACATAATAACCGAGCCGCAGTAGCTATCCCATACAGTCGGCTCCATTCTTAGATGAGAATTAAACCTGGGGGTTGTGATTTACGAACGTTTAACTACAAACATTCGGTTTCACCGCCCGGCTTGCCCATTAATGCCGGCCCGATTATGTATGTATCTACCCTGATACGTCGAGGTAATCCAGAAACTTCGGTAATACACTTCGAAGTATGCCATAATCTTACAATGGAGTATAATTTGGTACATCTCCTAAAAGGATTACAAACTCACAAAAAGCTACGCGAAGACCTCATGGAGGACTAAAAATGTACAGAGTCCGAGAAAACGATCTCTTGGTCGCGAGATCGCTAGCCAGTACAGCAAGGTCCTACACACAAAAGCGTATTAAGATAGAACGGCTTAGTGTTCGCGGCTCAATATTGCACTATTGTGCATGATTTACAAAACGCCCGTGCGTCAATCAGCGCGCACGACTAAATTTGAACACATCGCTCGGAGCTGTTCCCATCCAACACGCTTTCTGTATATATTTTCTAGCGCTCGATTCAAGGAGAGAGCGCAATGTAATTAAAGCTGAGCGATACGTGTGCAACTTGTATGCTTCACTAGGCGTGTTGCGCAGTCCACACGCTATAATAAGGAATATGCATCAAAATATTTTCGTGTACCTATTTATTAACCTTTGGTATGCTGGGTCTCAGCTCTGATCCACACCCGTCAACTGCTTGGTCTCAGATATGATCCTAGATTACTTGGGTCATTATAAACGCAAATATAAGTCTTATCCAAAAGTATTAACGTGTTTTATCTCTTGTTTTCGATTCGTAACTAAATATTTTACCATAAACAATAATCATTCTTCCAAATTAACACTTTGATTTGGTCAAATAACTTTTTTAAAATGCATAAGTCTTTACGGTCGGTGCTCTGCGGCGATCAAGTTACAATGCAGTGTTTTTCAGGGGAAAACTACTAACAAGTTATGAAAATGTTACTTTTTACAAGTATTTATATATTTAAGAACCCATAATGTGCGAAATTGCGTAGGATTTCTAATAGTATTGATGTATAAATGACGAAAGAAGATAAGCTATACCTTATGACCTGTAATAACACAAGAAATTATTGGTGTTTCACACGTATTTACAACAGTCTAGGTAACAGTTTTTTGCCATTTTGATAGATAATTTTGTCTAGAATATTATAAAACCGCTGTTTTTACAATAAAATCAAAATAATTGTCAGAAAATAATATTTTTCATCATATTAGAATTGAATCACACGCACACATACACACGTAGTCGGCCATTTTTCTTGTTTTTACACAACGTACGGAAAGCGACCGTTAGGGACATACAGTATGCTCCAAGAATTCAAATTCTCCTAATCGAGTTAATTTTCGCAAAGCGTCACCGTTCCGCCCTTGTGAATTTAGATAGCTATAATTTTTTTATTTTTTTTATTTTTTATTTAACTTGACATACTTGCTACAAGGTTGTCTCCATACGAGGGAACTCCTCAACGATGACCAGCTCCGCCGCGAATCTTTTGATAGGTAAGCTAATCAGACTGACGAAACTGAATTTGGCCATGACCGTCTGCTACGGCCAGGGATGTCTCCTGAAGAGGGAACTCCTCAACGATGACCAGCTCCGCCGGGAAACTTTTGATAGGAAATCTAACAACATTAGCAAAACTGATTTTGGTCATGACCGTCTGCTACGGCCACGGCGAAGGTTGTCTCCTGACGAGGGAACTCCTCAACGATGACCAGCTCCGCCGGGAAACTTTTGATATGTAATCTAACAACATTAGCGAAACTGATTTTGGTCATGAACTTCTTCTAAGGCCATGGCCAGGGTCTCCTGACGAGGGAACTCCTCAACGATGAACAGCTCCGCCGGGAAACTTTTGATAGGAAATCTAACAACATTAGCGAAACTGATTTTGGTCATGACCTTCTACTACGGCCACGGCCAGAGTTGTCTACTGACGAGGGAACTCCTCAACGATGACCAGCTCCGCCGGGAAACTTTTGATAGGAAATCTAACAACATTAGCGAAACTGATTTTGGTCATGACCTTCGGCCAGGGTTGTCTCCTGACTAGGGAACTCCTCGACGATGACCAGCTCTGCCACGAAACTTTGTAAAAATGACATGTTCTGTTTATGGCAAAATATAAAAAAGTTATATCATAAGTATGTGTCTTATTTTCTAAATCATGAGCATCCTGTATACATGATCATATCTGAGACTAAGCAAACGGACCTATATTTACTAGGTTCAGACCTGAGACCAAGCAGATAGCTAATAAGGAAGGACGCCATCTTGGATCATATCTGAGACTAAGCAGATGAAGGCAGTGGACGAGTCACGCACACATGCATACATTTTTATATAAAATTAGCTATAAATTTTGTTAGTTTTCAAGAATATTGTCTATGAAAGTGATGGTGGTGATTGCGTTGTATGTAAACCCGCTTTTCAAGCTTGCCATAGACACCATTTACCAAAGTATAGACTGAATACATCCAGAGAAAAAGTCGAAAGAAAAAAGGTTATATCAAAACGTACCCCTGTCAGTTTTTATGATATTTTCGTATGTAAATGCTATAAATAGGTAAATATTATGTGTTTTATTAGGTTATCGATAAATTATTATGAATTGGCAAGTCAGTGAACGGTCTAAATTTGTATAATTCACTTATAAATGAAGTCTAAAGTTTTGGTGTGGTAAAGAGCAAAATGGCGACTTTTTGAAAATTATGGGACAATTTCAAAGTGATTATTTATTGTTTACTTCTTTTAGAAATTAGTAACCGACTTGTTCAATTGATTGTCCAATTATCTAACTACAGGGAATAACAACAAAAATCAGATTTGGGTCTGCAAATTTATTGGAAATCGTTTTATGTTTTCCAACAGGTACAATTTTGGTCAAATATCTGTGTTCAAAGGCCTGTGGAATTTAAGCAACAACATCATATCATTTGAAAAATATACACAGGGTTCATCATGTATATAGCTTTTAGGAAATCCAATCAATTTAATGTGTATGCAACAATACAAGGTGAATTTTTAATCACTATCCAAATTTTTTCTGGGCATTAGGTATCGTTAATAGAGCCCATTTCTGCAATAAAAAATATAGGTCATATTTTCACAACAAATTCATTGTACCGAACCAATTATAAATATCGCATGGTTACCATTTCTAGCGTAAAAATTTACTACGCAAAGCGATAAACATCAATGAAAGATATCCCGCGCCCGCGCGGGGTAGAGATGGGGTGCGGGGCGGAGCGGCGGGAGGGTAGCGAGCGAGCGACCCAAAACAAAATGGCAAAGGTCAAGAGCAGTCGCCCGCGCATCCCCGCGCAGCGAGTGCGCGCCATTTCCGTGTTCGTTCGCACGTGTCGCAGTAGAAAGAAACCCCTCCGTCGCGATGTATTCCAAACATTTCCAATCGTGAGTTTTATGAAATGGTGCGGTGTCATTTGTTAAGTGGAGAGAGTTTGAACGGAGCTCAAAGACTGTATGAAGCGGATAGCCTTCCTCGCCTTCGCAACCAGGGTGTGTCAAGTTCCGAACCATGCAACGATTTTAGCTGCCAACCAAAAGCTGTTAGATTACGGCCAATTTACTACACCTTCACATGCAGAAGGGCCAGTGGAAATCGAAAAAGAGATCTTCGACTTTTTCCAAAGAAACCCTCGTGCAAGTACTCGAGACGCGGCGAGGCTTTTTGAGGTTAGCCAATACGCCATATGGAAACTGCTTAACACCGCTGGCTGGCACCCGTATCATTTCCAAAAGTGTGACTTTTTTGTGGGGGGAAATCAAAAGACGTGTGTATGTGGATGGGATCCAGAGCCTGGACGCCCTTAAACAACAGATTATTAGAGCATTTGATAAAGTGAAAAGTGAGACTTTAGTCCTTAACAAATTAAAAGGCAATGTGGAAAAACGTGCGAGACTGTTTGGAGAGAAATGGTATGCATTTTGAACAGTTACCTATTAAATTACCAATAATTATTGATCAGTTTTAGTGTAAGTTGATTTTAATTTTAATTAATTTGTACATAGTAGATTCAATTTTTTAAAATACGTGTTATTGCAACAATGTACTACCTACTTATTGCCGTCTTAGTTTAATTTCAAGAGCATAAAGTCAACTTTGAAAAATATTGTATTCACCTATTGGGTCACCCAATAAAATACCCATTGATAAATGCGTTTAAATTGGACAGTTTTCGCTGAGAACGTGTTCGGCGGTTCGTCAATTGTCGATAGGCGATTGCGTCAAAGTTATAAGGTGAAAATTAGGTAGGTAGGCATTTTTGAAATCTGACGGTCCTAAGCCCGTAAAAATATGAAGGGAAAATTTGCAACTTATGTAGGTACGAGTACCTATGTGTTTTGCTGTTCTGCAAATGGCGGCTTTTTATGAATGAATGAAAGGAGCGGGGACGGACGTGCCCGGCGGTGGGCGGCGCCCGCGGCGCGCGGTGTCTATTTATTTCGTCTTTTTTTAGACAACTTGGAATGCTATTTTCTCAATATTTTAGTACTGACCGGTATTAAAAGAAAAAATACGTATTTAGTGATTTTCGCCATAGATTATAATATAAAAATTTGGATAGTGATTAAAAAGTCTTCTTGTATAATTGAGAAATTAATTAATTCCCGAGAGTCGCCGAGCGCGCTTGCTCGCCCGCACGATACTCCCGCCTAGGAACAATGACTATGCATGGAAGCCGGGCTAAAATAAAAACTGAGTTACACTACATCTTATTCATTATTGTCAATTCATTTTACACAAGTGTGAGTGAAACAAAACGACGCTATTTGTTCTTATTATTTCTGACCGTGTCACAAGAACGAACAAAATATACGTCAAATGGTCACCTTTGGTCATCTTATAATACTAACAAATTTAAAAGTACCATCCAAGCCGTTATAACACTTACGTCGTCTGGTCCACTTACTTTTGAAGTATTATGACTTGTTGATACGGTTCGAGAGTCAATGGAATGTTTTTAGAGAGAATTATGTGATATTTATTATTTTCTGTCCTAGAACGTGTTCAAAACAATAAATTGTAAAGTGTACAGTGACTGAACAAGATGTCTTGTGCTATTGAAGGGTGTAATTCCCATAGCTCAAGAAAAGAAAATGAGATTGAATCGGTAACATTTCACCGGTATGATTAGACCATTATTTTCCATTCAAATATCATAGAAAGTGTTGAGAGGTAAGGAAAAGTAGTCATGTATGCCTATCTACTCAAAACAATACACTTATTGCTGTAATTTTCGATTTTTAAAGCAATAAATACTATTGCAAACATAGGTTACTAGTGACGTGAAAATGGATGTCGATTGTCATTCAATTCAATAATGTTTCAGATTTCCTAATGAAGAACGAAAAAAAAATGAATGGATTCGGTGCACTAATAGGCCCAATTGGACACCAAAAAAGCACGGCAGAATTTGTTCCAAACATTTTGCAGAAGATGCATTTGTGCCAAATGATATTAAAAAATGGAGGCGTCTAAAATCATATGCTGTTCCTACATTAAATATACAGTCAGAACTATTATTTTCAAAGGACAATAATCTATTTGAAGATGTGATCATTAATAATATCAATAATAAAGACATTGATTATTTAACAGTTGTAGTTTCAATTATTTAAACTCATATATGATATAAATACAACTCATTTGGTAGTGACCTCTGCCCTCTGAGCCAAGGGTCGTGGGTTCGATTCCCGCACAGTACAAACAATTGTGTTCATGGACATTTCTGTTTTATTTACAAAAAAAAAGTATCTTAAGTAAGTTTATCAGTTGTCTAGTACCCATAGTACAAGCTTCGGCTTAGTTTGGGGCTAGGTGGCGCTGTGTGGCCCAGCGTGGCATGTCTTTTATTTATTTTGTATACAGAGTGACTGGTAATTAATTGCCGATACGTAAACATGTGATTGTACTCATGACAGTAGACAACTTTTCTTACTGGGCTAAATCTCATTAAAAAATACAAATTGGTCAGATCAGCTGATCAACATGGAAAGTTGAAAAATTCATTCATTCAAAATTCATTGTGACATCGATAAAATCGAGTCGGTAAAATTGAGCGAGTCACATCACTGGCCTGAAACGAAACTAGTGACAACCTTAGAAATTTCGAAACGTCTTTTCTATGCCTGTCCTTCTCTAATATATCAGCAGCATCCATAAGTCAGAGTGAACCAAATATATTGAGTCATGTTGTTATTTTAGCCCGGCTTCCATGCTTTGTCCTTGTTCCTAGACTCCCGCAGTTGACGGGTACAGTTGTGCGCGGCCCGCCCGCATACCAAAGGTTAATTTATCGTAAAATAGACAAAAATTTACTACATACGTAAATGTATCGTTCTTATGCCATGCAAATCCAGGAAAACAGATCCTTTTCCGGAATTGTATGAACATAAATACACACATAGATTTTTAATTTGTATAACAGAAAACTTATTTTAAAAAATCTACGTAATTTGTGTATCTTGCTTGACTAGTAAAGACTTATGTCATTCGAGGCCCGTGGTAAATTCATCGTGTTTTTAATACATAGGTATTGGAAGTTTGGATTCTCCTGTGACGGAGGCCCCTTACGACGGGGATCCGTGGCATTTTGTCGACATAGCTCCCTGTAGTTATGTCACCACATCTGGACAATAAAAGATTTAAATAAATTCATAAAATAAAGTAATGCATATTCCCTACTGCTTAATAAGACGCGATCGCCGTTTTACTATGATACATTGGTAGTTCTACAGTATATCATTGAGGAAGGAGTTGTCTAGCGAGTTGAGCAGCTCCTGCGCGGTGAGGTTGCTCGCGTCCGTGGAAGGCATGTTGTCCAGGAAGTCCAGGTTGAAGTCAGCCGGTTGACCGCTGAACGAGCTCGCGTTGTGCAGCGGGAACGACGCGCCCATGCCGCCCAGCAGCGGCTGCTGCACGCCCACGCCGCCGCTGCCCACGCCCACGCCCGCCCCGCCCAGCGACATGCTCTGCGACTGCGACATGTGGATGTTGGGCATCTGCTGATAGATACGGATTCGTTACTCACCATGCTTGGATCCAATCTCAACGCGACCAATCTCCAATTAGACTAGCCGAGAACGCAGGAGATATGACAATGCATAGTATATATTTGTGGGACCTTCGTGGTTCTGATATCCATAACACAAATTAAGCTACTTACTTTGGGATCGGAGCAATGTGTAATGATGTGTGAAAAAAAAATTAAGCAAACACGCTCTGTTTACTCTCTAAAACCGATGGGACACAAATTCGACACGACCCGAACGCGGGACCTCTCGATTGTCAGGAAGCACCTATGAACACTAGACCGGCGAGTCAGTTAAAGTTCTAAACGAGTAATGATACATTAAGGACTGTGGCTGAGCGGAGGGCTCTCACTCCTAAACTTGGAACTTCGTGCGCACTGACGTCTATCGCCGATGCAGCCAATGCGACACATACATAGGTACATCATAACAAGTGAGTACGGTGACGCCTTTCTCCCACAGGGGTAGGCAAAAACCACGTCCTTCCATTTGCTACGATCCTGGCACACACTTTTGCTTCGTCCACATTCATCAATCTTTTCATACATGCTCGTCAGTTTAGGGTACTTAGTAATGCGAACGACACAGCTAGTAGAAATAAGTTAGGGAATGCTTAAATAACTTTGGGAGTTAGTCAAATCGGATGGTTACCCAATCGCATAGAACGTATTGTTTTGTTCAATTGATCTTTGGAACTACATAGTAACTAAATGAAATATCTTTAAAGCATAACCTAGTTAAGTACATTTTTTATCTTCTCTCATTGATGACTCAATTTTAATACTTTATACTAGTCATTCAGACGCTAGTACTTTTATCACAAAATATTATCTCAACGAATAAATATTACCTTAGATTACAATGTAAGTTTATCTACGTAAAGCAGGAAAATGTTTTCGATAAATTGTCGTTACAACTTAAAATACTCAATGAATTAATTAAATGAATGATATCTGTAAACTTTGGTTGTGTAGTAGGTATATTTACGTAAACAGGATAACATTGAACTTATTTTATCCAATGTATGTAAATAAATACATTTCACAATAGTCACAATCTGGCCACGATTACTGACTTCTGTTCTATCTACGTTTTAGCGAAACTTGTCTATAAAATCTTTTTTACTTCTGCCAAAATAGTTAAACTTGATTGGTGATCAAACTCGGCAAGCACATCTGATACCTACTGGAGTACCAACCGATCAATGTTGTATAGTTTTAAATGTACCTGTTAAATTAGGTAACTACGCTTGGTCGATTTACTGCCTTATTCGCGTTAGTCTTTAGGGGTGAGCCTTCCGTTCCCCAACAGCCCGGTGATGACGACAAGGCGGCCTTGGCTATTGTTGGTCACTAGTCACTACATAGTCAGAGCTGTACATAAGTCTAAATCACGGTCTACGCAAATGTTTCTACCCGCTCAGTTCAAAGTACTTTAATTAGAATATTATAATTAAATCACTCACCTGTCCCTGTACACTCATCATCTGATTTTGTTGCATGATAAGATGTGACATAGACGATTGCTGTTGATTTGAAGCTCTGAAACAGAATTGAAATACTTACGATCAGGTACCTACTTAAATTTCTGTTACGAAAATTATATTTATTTCCGAATCTTAAAGCCTTAAATTTATATCAACAAGTATTATCTAATTTATAAAAAGAAAGAATAAGTATTTACTTATTCCTTATTATGTAGAAGGCAGTAGTATAAAGGATTTATTGATCAAAGATAAGGTATACATTATTATCTGCCCAATACGAGAAGTATCACGTAAGAGTTGCATGAAATTCACGAGACTGAACAAACATGGCGGTTATTATTGACTTCTCGTCTTGATTGAAGTAAGAGGTTTATTATTTTTCTATATCCAATATTATTATTCTGTACCCATTATTATTTTTCTATACCCATTACTTTTTTCTGTACCTATTGTTACATTTCAAATCAGCGTTCTCATTTTCGATACAAAAGTATCATAGTTAGGGTTACCTTTGCTGCTGGTGTTGCATTAGCTGCTGTTGCTGAAGGCGGGCTTGCTGCAACTGCATCTGTTGCTGCTGCTGTTGTGACATGCCGCCGCCCATGCCGCCCATTCCGCCCATGCCGAAGCCTACGAGACAATTAGTTCGTGTTATTGTTGTTCATGCGAAGAGAAACGTCTGCCGTGTGTGAACGCAGAACGTAGATAGGTCTACCAAGTTTTTTGCCATATAGCCGCATACTGTCCGCTGAGTACGACACACAGTTCGCTGGGACTCAGCTGCTCACTAAGTCGGTAAGCAAAACCTTACAAATAGGCGTTGGAGGAGGATTTAAAGTAGGTATACTTTGTTCTTTATCATTAAAAAGAACACAAATTGGGTTTTTTATATCTACACATTAATAAGTATAGGCATGACAAGCGAAATTATCACACTAAAAATGTGCGCTATAGAAGGCCTAAACTCTAAAGATGCAGATGTTCCAAACATGAAACGGATCTCATCTTTCATCACTTAGGTTGTTGAACAAATCAGAATCAAATCACTCTTTTGATGTAATTTGTGGTATTTGTGTAAGAAAATTATTTATTACCACTACCTTTGTGTTTACACATTTCTAATGCTAAAAAACTGAGTATAGTTTGAGCCTTATAAGGATAACGCCTCAGTAGCATGGCGGAGACCAGGATAATTTTTTCCGTATTTTTTTTTTATAGTAGCTCGACATAATAGCTTGGAACCTGATGGAAAGCGAAAGAGAAGCCCAAGTCGCTGTGACAACGGGCAAGTACCTAGTCTTCTCCACGTATAAAGCAGTGACTCACCCTGGTGATGGTGCGGGAACTGCTGCCTCGCGGCCTGCTGCTGCATCAGCATGTGGCGCCACTCGGGCGAGTACTGGCGCGCGTGCGGCGGGAAGGGGCGCGGCGCGGCCGGCGCGCGGCGGGCGGGGCCCACGCCCACGCCGGGTCCCACGCCCACGCCGGGTCCCACGCCGCCCACGCCCACGCCGGGCCCGGGGCCCACGAAGCGCGCCTTGTACTCCGGCGGCGGGGGCCGCATCTGCTGTTGCTGCGCGCGCAGCATTTGCTGCTGCTGCTGCTGCAGCGCTTTCGCTTGCTGCTCGCGAGATATGCCCGCCGCGGCTACCCCTGGAAATGGTTGGAACGGTTTATATTACGACGGTGTACAATCTAGTTGACCAATGACATAAAGTGCACTGCCGCTCACCTTCTCAATGAATGTAATGAATTAATTCTTGTCGCCCCTTTAAAGAGCAACGAGCTCTGTAAATCGATAAAAAGCTCTTTGTGTAACTCTATGTGTACCATAGAGTTCGCCTCTACTTTTCTTAGTGCGAACGGAGAAAATCGTTACCGTGTTCCTTGTTTCCCGATGTGGGCGCTTTAATAATGTAGGCTTCAGAGCAAGATTGCGAAGCAAACTCTTTACAGTTTTTAAAAAAATGTCTCACCGAGAGGTTGTGATCCCGCGCCCGGTGCGGGCTGCGGAGGCGCCTGCCCCGCGGGACGGGAGCGCATCGCCTGGGAGAAGTTTATGCTCTGCGATTGAGACACTGAGTACGTATCACATCCATTGCCTGGAAACAAAAAACAATAATTAATAAGATGCAAAGAAGCATACAAGCACGATCAGTAAAAAAATAGAACTTACGATTATAGATAGACTCGTAGGTATTTTAGTAATGTACTTTCATCTTATCTATCTATGTATCAGTTATATGTACTTCGTACCAATTCTTTGGTTCAAAAAGCCTAGTAGTTTTGGTAGGAATTAAAATTTTTGATCTCACTACAAAATATGAACCCTCGTTCATGTACAAGAAAGTACCTATACTTTCTTTACGAAAGAACAAAAAAAATGTTTTGGAACTATAAAATTTCAGTGTCAGTCAGCAGAACACATTTTCACGGAGACGAACGAATAGATCTTCTTTGTATTCTCTGTGACCATGAAGGACGATATACGGCGAAGGGAGGCAGCGCATATAAAATCCTCACTGCCTTAGAGCGAGTTCAGTTACGTAGCGTCGTTGTTCAATAAAATGGCTATAGCTGTTTCAATAAATTGCCTACAGATAAATCAATTACCTGTCGTAAAATTAAGAAACCATTTAGAAAAACCTTATCTACGATTAAAACTAGATATCATATAAAAACAACTGATAAGGTGACCATGAACTAATGATGGTTATGTTATTGCACATTCTTTGAATTTAACTTATGTCATGATGAAAGTAAGTTATACTCGTACAGATTAGATACCAATTCAGTTCCTAATTAACTTTTACTGGTTAAGAGGAGTTGGTTACTAACGAGTAGGCCAGCGGAAAAGTAGGTATTGTTTGATTAGGTACAGGTTGTTAATCTGTTTTTAAACACCGTGAAATAGTAGCCGCCGTGTTATTACGTCATTTTGTTAAAAAATGTCAGTGTCAACTGTCAACACAGCGTATTTGGTTAAAATAAAGGCGTATTTGCTTTGTATTTTTATTAACTTTTGTAAATGCGTTACATTAAATCTGATTGATAGCCTAATGACGGCCCGGCCTTGAATATACGATTATATGGTACGTTTTCGTCAAATTACGCGCCAATTTTGAGAATGCATTTTATGGCACATTGAATAATGGTTTTTGTAGTGTACTGGCACTACATAATCAAATTAAAACAACCTAAAAAAGGGGTTTTTTTTCTTTAAGGATTTGCACTGTGTAATGTGTATAGTGCAAGTGTCGAGTAAAAGGAAAAACGGAATTTGGAATTAGGATCAGAAAGAACGATATAATTATTATGCATATACATACATGTGTTGTTGTGTACAGAAACACAGATGTAATAGAAACATAAATATGTATTTACTCAAATTATAAATACATATTTGTTTTTCTTTCATTCATTTGAACTTTTTATACGAACAGGGTGTTATTCGGTATCGAGAGAGACCGTGAAGGTATAATAGGCAACGTATTAGTTGTGGCAACAAATACATCAAGCTCATCCCCGAGGAGCGCGAGCCGTCGCATTCTCGCAGATCGTCAACCTCGGCCGACCCTCCCCTCGCCTTCGCAGTTACACATCGCACAACCACTACATATTACGGTCGCTATGTTGTTGCTACGCGATGCGGACCTAATCATCTAGATATGCGACACTAATATATCTACCTACCACCGGCAGTTGACTAAATGAGATATACAATATGTGACTGGAATAAATAAGTATCAGTTTAAAAAGTATGTAAGTATTGATTTTTTAGTCTTTAAATTATTAAAACAACTGCGATGGATCTAATTATTGGATTAAAAACAAATAACAAGTTAATGACTTTCAGCGTTATCCCTAACTGTTAACACGTTCTGCGCCGTGTGTATACTATTTATTTACACACTAACAATATTGATTTTCTGTTGCGTCTAGGACTTCGGGATTTAAAGGGTTAAGAAGTGCAGTAGTATCAACAAACTGCTTGTAGTAAACTAAATATACATACATAATTGCATAATGTTAAATATTTTTAAAAGGAAATAAACATTTTTTGATATTTTTTTGTGATTTGATTGATACATGTCTATTCTCTTTAAGGATATCCTTCAAAAAAGAAATTGACCCAATTATCATTTTATATTATACCTACGTAAAAGTACATTACAATCACATTGAGAACGTATATTTGGTTGAACTTGGTTCAAACATACAGTGGCAAGTCGTTTTAACAATAACTCTTAGTCATAGAAAAAACACATTCATATCTATGCCCAATAGGGAGCAAACGATTCTGCCGAATCAGTATCTAAAACATTCCCGGTTAAAATTGAATCATCAGTTTAGCGTTTCATTGGAATGGGCGAACTGGTGTGTGTGTGATCGCGATAATACTTTCACGCGAACACAAGTATACGTAGATCAGCAATCGCTTCGTCACTCACTACTACATAACTTCATGCGCGTGGCCCGACTCATTTATACGTATAATGGAATGCATAACAGACTGATCATACATAGTATACCTCTGCGCACCTCAATCAACTCTATATTAGCTATGTATAATTGTTTCGTAAGCGGCTAATCATAGCATGGTTCTAAGAATATTCAAGAGGATTATAAAGCGTTTATTATTAGCTAGTAATTAAATGTATGCTTTAGAAAAACAATTTAATTACATCTGATTAAAATATAGTCCCATAAATACTATATGTATACCCAACTTATTATATAACAATAGTATTAAACAAAAGTAATCTTTGAGCTCGATGGTATGGGAGTAAGCAAAATGTTACTCAAAGTGAGATAGGTTAATTTTAAAATTTATTTAACCCTTTAATACCAGGATTTATGGGGTAACCCATGGGTGCCAACAAAGCCTATAAGTGGAAACAGGGTGCTTTTCATAATGAAGAAAGAAGAATTCATGAAGTGTTTGTTATTGTCGTGGGGATCAATTTCCATGTCGAATCGAAGTCGTCGGAGCGATACGTACGACACAACAAAACACTTGAGTTCCCGTATGGAATTGAAGCTTACCAAATTTATGTACCTACTTTACTAAGTGGTTGTTTCCTGTGCAAATGACGTCGCCACAACCACCGCTTTGGAAGATTGGCATAAAAAAGTTCTTTTTGTGTTTAGGGGAAAGGTAGCTAACTAATGCAATCATAGGGTATACAATACACCCTGTTGTCTGGGGCAAACAGACACAAGTTGGAGCCGGACAGTAACTTGTTTATTACTAATCTAATGTGGGTGTTTCAAAATGAAATGCCCGATAGATGGCATTAAGTAGCCTGCGGTTCAGCCATCATGTAAATGGTCAGATGCTATGTAAACGTCAGAGCCATGTCAAAATTAACCAATCACGTTACAGTTGGACCTTCTTCATATGTGGTGGCATTTGGTGGATTTCGTTTTTCAGAAAACCTTCATTGTTTGGGGATACAGCTGTTAATATGGACTATTGTAATAATAATAAAACATTAGTGACATAAACATCGTTACAGTCATGTTATGAAGTCTCCGATTTTCGAACTAGGTATAATAAATACCTGTATGACCTGTATCTCAGATAATCAGCGCCCTCAGTGATGCTTTCGATCAGGCGCGTGATCTCGTCCATACCATTAGTTTCTTAACATACGACATCGTGTATGGGACTAACCTTGGTGATGCTGAGTAGATGGGGTGCCCTGATGCTGGAAGCTGGCGTACATGCCTTGCTGCGCCGCCACCGACACGTGTCCGCCGCCGCCCCCCGCGCCGCTCACCTGCATGTGCTGCGCTGCCGACACCTGAACACAGAATTAAGTGATTTTTTTTATTGCAAAAGTTGGTAACAAACCAGCAACTAAGGCCGGCCCGGCCGCTCAATAAGCAATGCAGGGTGCATTACCGCGTACTGTGAAGATATTTTTCTCATTCTTTCAGATTTTTTTTTATAAAAAGATCTTTCAGGATGATCTCACTCCACCTTATGGTAAGCGGCCGTGAGGTCCAAAACTGATCTTCAACCCTCGTTTCAGAGCTTGCGCGTATGAGGAAGAAACTAAGTCAAGTCGATCTTTAATCCGAATAAAGCGTAGTAAGAATAGATTTCAAAATTGAATATACGAGTATTTGGACTCTATGCAGTCTAGACATTTCATAGTACATAGTAAAATTAGTATAAAACAATTACAAGGTAGGTTCTACAGTAAAATGGCCAAGCATCGTTGTAGTCCAAGATTTGATAGATCAATACCGACTATTAAACATCGCTATAATGAATGACTCTAAAAAATAGATCGTAATGTACTTAATATAAAATCAATAAACGTTAGTCGGACATGATACTGTCTCAAAATTTCGAATACACAAGTTTGTGCCGATCAAATGAAAATAAAAACCTGTTCTCGAGAATAGGGTAATTAAAACATTACGTGAATAGCGTAAACGATTGTTTCGTACTATGAGTGAAAAACATCTGCGTGAGCATATTTTATTCTGCTGTGATTTTAATACTTCTAAGGTTAATAAAATATATACCTATATTATTACCTGTACTTTAGGAAGGAAATTTCAATAGGTACTTTATTTCCGAATAAGTAGTGAGAAAAAATCACAGCTTATGAGCCTACTACACATTTACGATAATATGTAAATCGAAGATGTAGAGATACTCTGTTCCTAACCAGTAAATTACGCCAATACAATGTGTTTGACAAATTTATGTTAATGTACGCGCTATTGTTTAGTCTTAAGGCGAAACCAAAGAAAAACTTAATAGCCAAATACAAACCACTGAATCTATAAAAGCTATACAGTAAAGTACAGTCAGTCCGATCATAAAGCCCTATCCGATTATGTTCCAAAGTTGTTAGAGCCCTGTCCGATAAATTCAACGATGTTCCAAAGTTGTAGCTTTGTAATTAATTGAATTAACGTGATCATATTGTTCTAATTATGAGTAAGTAGGGTGAGTGCGCCGGTTCGCGTCCACTGCCCAGTTCGCGTCCATTTCGCGGAAATCTCTCGATATTAAGTAAACTAACATACCAATGAGTCGAAAAGTAATTACCGCCAATAGCTCAATATATATGACATTTATGCACATTGACAAAAGTTCCGTGCGCTCAATCAATCCTGTGTAAAAAATAATTAATGACGGCTTTTCACCAAGAGAGCTCTGACGGTCGAAAAAAAATAGTGGGCAGCAGTGTGTTTGATAGTCAATATTTTGTTGATTTATGTGTATTTTGGATACATAGCTGTTTCTAGACGTGGATAATGATCCAAGGAATTATATTAATTATGAATTTGATTATGTTTTTTATAATTAACAGTTAAAATAGGGTGGACGCGAATTAGAACACCAAATTTTTAAAACTTCCATTTTGCGTCCACACTGGACCATATCAAAAATTGGCAAAAAGATCGCATTTATTGTATGGGAGCCCCCCTTAAAAACTTATTTAATTTTGTTTAAAGTAGGTATATGTTGTTATAGCAGCAAAAATACATATTTTTTGAAAATTTTAACTCTCTACCTAACGAGCTTCTTGAAATAGAGCTACAAAGCTTAACCAGCTTCGTTAACAGTGATTTATTAATATATTAATAAACATTCTCATAAAAATATCATCCTTTAATTCCATATAAAAGCTGGTGGACGCGAATTGGTCCAGGTGTGGACGCGAATAGGAATTTTTGGACGCAAACTGGGCAAATCGCCTAATTCTGATGTTTATATTTTTAATAAAAAAACCACATGGTATTTCGAACTGATCTAAATGTTACCCTAAAATAGACTATTCTACTGAACAAATGACGTAAGATTTTTATTTAAATTGGTGCTGGAACATTTTTATTTTCTCCTTCAAAGTTGCCAACTGCGCTAAATGGACGCGAACTGGCGCACTGACCCTAGTATGCAATTGTAAGCGATGTTAAAGTGTTCGTGTTTCGTCGGGTGCGTGACGGCGGCCAAGATGAGTCGCGCCGGTGACAGCTGCCAGCAGCGGGCGCGCTCGACGCGAGCCCAAACCAGTTCCGACGAACACTCCCGTCCGGTGCAGCACCCGCAATTTTTGTTATTCTCTGTCAATACGGGCATAATATGCGTGCTAAAGCCGCTAAGCCGTATTGTGAGCCCAGACGGAATAACGGCACCTGCCTTATCTGCTCCCACATCGTTTTTTCAAACGAACTCTAATACTGAACTGATACAGGTAATGTCGTCTCATGAGATGTTGAGTAACAATTGAAATTACTTAATAAAAAAAAATCCTAAAGTGCAAGGGAGTTTATAGGTTAGGTTTAGTCTGTGTAGGTAGAACCTACATCGCAAGGTGCCTATGTTAATCTCGAGGACGTTCCCTTAGTCAGGTAAAAACGTTTTTTTCCATTAAGTAAGTACCTACATACCTACAAAAGGTTCTTGATGGTGTTCTGAATATAGTAATTCGTAACCTTTGTTCTTACAGAGCGTAACAGGTAGCTAATGAACTTCTTGTACCTACCATTCCGCCCCCTGCGAGCAGGGCGACGGAAATAACCCGACCCACACACCTACGTCACGGACGCCCACGCCAGCGCTCCCTGCCCGGCCCGGATCAAACTTGAACTCATGACATTTGTCACATGATGGCTGCATCAGAAATTAATCACGCACAAAATAAATCACCTCCACGAGTATCGACGCTTTACTTCAATTTTAAATACCCTTAATTGCTTTCCCAATTACTACGTACGGCAATGTACACTAAAAGCCTGTTTAATCACGTCAAAACGTACATTACATAGACATATATTATAATTATGTACAAACCTGATCAATGCAGATTTGCTGTTTTTACTAATGGGTGATGTTGTAACATTGAAAGAAACGATCTTCATAGAAATATTTCCATTTTACAAAAATTGCATTGCATTTGATAAAGTGCATTTGTAATGTGAAACGCGAGCTTGTATTTTTACGATGTAGGTACGTTTGCTTCCATTGCATTGTTATATCTTGTGTAAGTAAGAGAGCCCTAATACATTTTTAGAGTACAGTTCATTACAGAATCTAATTCTACGAACAGTTTTATTAGAACCGTTGATAAGTGACAAGAAAATATGACAAGGTTTTTAATTATGAGAGAGCCGAGTCGAATAGCGGCGGGTGGGTGAGAGGACACGTGGTCTCGGTACAGGAAGCAATAGAGCCGGAGAACACTCTTTTTGTTTCATCCAGACACTTTTATTTTAGTGTCATCGGCCGTGTCGCCCTGCCTTTCAACAATCTCTCGAGTTGAAATTAACGCAACGATTCGGCGTTCCTTGTGTGAAGCAGTTTTATAAACGGTATTTTGGTGAAAAAGAAGCATTCCGATTATTCAACATTCATGTGAATAAACCAGTACATTATATTCAGCCCTTGATTTTTTATTTTTATCACTTAAAATACAAACATTTTCGACTTTGCAATTTTTTTTGATATGCGATTTTATTCACCTATCTATGATCAAAATATTCACCTTACTTTCACCTTGCTGAATCCCTCGTAGCATAATAATATGTAGAGCTATAAGTATAATAATTTACTTAATGTAATGTACGTCATGAAATAAATTTATTAGAATGTTGTAATTTTTAAGTTAAACTTTGATGTTGTACAAAATGCGAACAACGTTACAAAAAACGAAATTATTTTTGGGATTGCAATAATAAGTATAATTCAATGGAATACATATTTTGGAAAGTAAAAAAAGGAAAAAATTACAACTTGGACTTTGTTTCCATTCCAAAAGGGTTGAAATTGTAAGTCTTCGCAGCCATACAAAAATCATAACTTTTCTGATTGTTGTTACAATACTTTGGGAATAAAAATATTCTTTAATAAACTTTTGAACAGATCCCCTCTTTTTGAAAAATCTATCCTACAAACAGCCGTATATTACACACATAGCCAAATTTGATTGCATATTGTGTACAAACTCACTATTAGACTGGTTTCATAATTGTTTCTTTTACTGTAACAGTTTTCAAACTGAAATCAACACCACCATCAATTTTAGTTTAACACGTCAGAGAAAACCAGTTTTTGTCGCATATTCTGGCTAAACAATAAATAAGATTTATACATAAACAGTAATCATTCATTTAAATAAGCTAAACATAATCAGTTTATCATCAAAGCAATATTGTAAAGCTAAAAATTGCCCTATACAACATGAAATTTAGACGCATATAAGAGATAATGAAAATTTTAAATGTATAGGTACATCGCGCAACCTGTATGTGTATCTACATGTACATATACGTAATAGATAGGTACCGTTTGAAGTCACCATAATACCAGGCGGTGACGTTCGCTAACCGAGCCGTGTTTACTAAATCTCGAGACCACTTGATATATGCAATGCATGATATCTGCATCTTTGTGCGTTGTGGTTTCTTTTAGAGCGAAGCCTTGCTCTACGGGCGGCATTTCGTGAAGGACAGATTTTTCACCTTAAACATTAGACTTAAAGGTAAAACGAAAACGAGGTATGTTGAACAAAAACTAGTAGAGCTCTCTTTCTCTCGAAGCAATTCGTCACCAATATAGAAATAAACAGCATTAAATGAATGTTTGTACCAGGTAGGAACCGAACCCACGATTCTACCCTTTGTTCAGAAGGCGGAGATACCAAGGCCGCATCTCCGAATAACGGGCTTAGGGAGTAGACCTAGACGTACTCCGCCGATTGGCACCCTCCAAGGCGCTCGCTCGCGTTACGTAATTACTTTGTCCATTATTAAATCACCCACCATTCGCTATATAGAAGTAAATCGATCTGTGGCGTTAGGGTAGAGGATGTGGGGCGACATCCGTAGTCCATATGTAATTTCGTGCAGTCTAAAATTACTTTACTATAACGTTCCTCTACCATAATATCGGTTTTACCTAAGCATTTCGTTCAGTCCAATCCACGAATATACCAAGGAATCTGATGATTTCCCTATCTGACTACAAACGCGATATACCTACCTAAACATTATACGTCTACATTACGAGTAGGCATATTACATTGTAAAGTCTTATCAATATGATATGCTTATTTATAATCATTGCAACGTAACCATGTATTTACATTATATCTACGTAAAAATCAAGGGTACTTATAACACAGCATGTAACAGCTTGTTTACAAGGCCACAATTTTATAAAATGGAACATGTGGCTCCCGATACATTCATGTGTTCGCGAAATAGCTGTATCAGAGTCGCACGTGTCGTGCTCAGAACGCAACAGCTAACATGTACTTGTACTTTGATGTTCACTGTATGGCTAAAATACCTACATACTACGAAACTAATTACATTCATAAATACAAATTCTTTCTATTGATAGTCTTGAATGATGTACTAAATACTCAATAATGATCAAGACTGAAGACTCCAATACTCTTTAAGCTTATTTAATCTTTTAAAAACTGAAATACATGCAAAGCAACGTTTGTTATGTTCGTATGCAGTGAATTTCCATAACTTAAGGCTCCTTTAAATTTGTCATTATTAGTAAACTTTTGCTGAGAAAGGGTCAGTATATGAATCTGAATAACAGACTTGAAACAATTAATCGTAGGTATTTAAATTAATACTAATATCGCTTGCTTATGAAAATTATGTCAATGATTATAGTATGTACCGCCACAATCTGCCATACATTGCTGTAAAGTACGTAAGCGCCACATCGGAATCAAGTGTAACAAGAATCCGTATGTCGTACAACTTAAGAGCCGAATAAAGTCTAAAGTGCCTAACTTTACGTGGTGCTTACTGAACAAGATAGATAATGCACACTATAATTAACATTAGTGACGATATACATATCTGTACACATATCTACAATTCTACATGCTACGAATATTAGAGATTACTTGGTTACTTCTCAGAAATTCAAATTAAAACGTCAAGCTTTTTCATAGTAGAGAATGGGGCCCTTTAACACACGGTCCACAATTTGTTCCCCGTATGTTAAAGGGATAAGGGAAGAGAAGGACCGCACAAGGGATGCTCATAAGAACGCTAGTAGAACAAACGAAATGAAGATATTTCTAATTGCAAGTGCATTGCCTTTGATGTGATTTGACGCTGTATTTTACTTTTAGAATTAGGTCTAATCGGCATCTCTATCGACAATCCCTTCTAAAGAACCTTCGGATAGACAGAAGATACCTAATTAGAAGGTGTAGGGTGAATTTATCAATCGATGTATATTTTACATCTACAGGTATATAATACCTCTCTGTTTTCGCGTCGACTTAGGTATTCGCAATACATCAAAATACTGTCAATACAGTATTCATTATTCATGCACAATGCACGAATTTAACCCGTATTGTGATTACATACGACGATCGGAGGTATAACGACTAGACGTAATGCTGCCAGCATTATAAATATTCCGTCTGTAACCAGAGCGCAGAAACAGACACTTACATTCGTCATGAATATTTTGGGCGTGTTCATATTTTTGCATATCAAATGAAATGCATCTTTTATTTAAATACAAAGTGGATTGCCTTATCGGGTAGTTTTGTACTAGAGGGCCCTGCTCGTGTATACGGTCGACTCGAATTTCTTATTATGGCAATACTCAGTATATCTCCTATGAGGTGCAGCGCTAGAGAAAGACGCAAAGCGGCACTGTACTCGTTCGCAACCCTTGGCGATAACACCGTTCAGTGGGCGGGCAGCGCGCGCATACCGTCCCCGGTCGATACTACACCAGACTCCCATGTTTTTTATGTCCTTTCGCGTCACGAATTACCCAATAAAGAAGACTTCCAATTACTAAACGCAATTCAACCGACTATACTTTACGACGTGCCAAACAACCGATGATTTACCTTGCGATCATCGCGCAATCCGGAAAATGTAGCCGTTACCAAACGCAATCGCGTTGGCTACTTTTATGAATTTATAATTTTGGCGGGAAACTACTGCGCAGTTTTACTAGAGATTTACAGACGCGAAGTATACGAATCTACATTATTATATCTACATAGACAATCAAAAAACATAATTAGGTACTACGATAAGTTCAGATTCAACCCGCATGACGCCTAATGCACTTTTATCTCATATTGACCCATTCAAATAAACAATGTATCAATGGATTTGAAGAGGTACTGGATACCGCCGCGGTAGTTTCAACGTAGTGCACGTAGGTATAAACAGCTACCTACGACTTTAATGAAAACTATCTATTAGCTATTATATGCGAGTAAAATTTTAATACAAACTCCAAATGAATAATCTTGGGAATGTAAATTGGGAAAGTTTGCATTTTTGGTGAACCTACTGAAGTTGACTACGAAAGTTTAATTAAAATAAATGCTTACACAATTCATACCAGATGATGACTACGGGCGTCTCCCAGGACACCCAGACCCGAGACAATTAAGTTAATTTCCTAAATTGAATCGACCGGAAATCGAACCCGGTGCCTTTAGATTGGCTTTAAAGGGCTTTTAGGTTTAAAAAAAAAGGAATTTTGTAATCTGAATTCACATACCTGTAGGTTGTGGTGTGGTTGGGTAAGGTGTAACTGCTGCTGCTGCGACATGTGTAAGTGGTCGATGGGCGGCGGCGCGGCTCGAGGCCGGTAGCCGCCGTAGCCGCGGTACCGCGCCCAGTCCCCGCCTGTGGCCTGCTGATGCTGTTCCGCCATATGCTTCAACGTCTGCGCCGCGGGGGACATCTCCCCGCCGCCGTACGGCCGCGGCGCCGGCTCGCCCTCAGGAGGCTCCATCCCGATCCCGCCCCCGTTCATCTTACTGCCGTCGAGGTCGAAGTCCTTCATGAATTCCGAATAACCGGATATTTCTGTGATCAGATCCTCGAACGTATCGTCCGCGTCGTCCTCGCCTATGAGGTCCGCCAGGCCAGGGAAGGCCGAGGCGGCGTCTCGTTCTAGCGCAGCGGCGCATTCGTCCAGTCCGACGAATTCGTCGTCCGCCACCTCGGACTTGCATTCCGCTTTGCATTCCCGTTCGCAGTCGAGGGGCGAGGGCGCGCGCGGCGGCGGCTGCTGCGGCGGCGGCGAGTTGGACGTCTTCACGGCGTTGGCGAGCGCCTTGACGGTCACGTTCGTGGAGATCTGCTGCGGCTGCGAGTCTGCCGCCGAGGTGGTGAACTCCAGCTGCTGTACTATCTCCACGGAAAACTTGGTGAGGGCCTCGCCGGAGCCCGCGCCGCCGCTGCATTGTAACTTTGCAGGTGGTTCGTAGTCGCCGCATCCAAATTTTTGTTGCTATAACAAAAAGAAACGTTAATTAACGTAAATTGGTACATACTAAATGTGTAAAGCTCTATATCTTCTGTTTGAATCATTTATAGCGATGTCTTCTTGCTATCTAACTGAGCTAATCGTGGTTGTGGGTTGTAAACTCACTGGTATCAAAAAATTATTGGTTGAATACTGGCACTAGATCTGTGTGTGTTGGGATATTACAAAATATTGTGATAATGTATTTATTATGGCATATTGGTAGTGTGGATTTCCATTACTTATTGACATCAAATTATAAGAAATGTTATTGTTTGTGTACCAGTAATAAAACAAATTAATTATTTAGTTGTGATTGGATAAAACAATGTTTTACAAGTAGATGAACTTTGCTATTACACCGCATAGGTAAGTGCGATGATTATGTATATAATGTGAGTAGTAGATATATAAGCCGCTTCCAAGGAATAACAAGTACATACAATAGAAACAACTGTGTAGTACACAGGTAATAGTCGTAGTTATGGCCGGACCTTGGTAAATGATTTAATCACGTGTATCACGTGTTTAGTCACCTACACGTGTGGACGTGCTCCGATTGTAGTGGAGTAATCCCTACTAAGAACATCGAAACAACATAATAACCAACCAACTGCTTTGCAATTAAAACATGTTTTTATTTTATAAACAGTCGGAGAATAGGTATAACATGTACAAACCGCCACATCTGAACCTACCCTCATTTGCCAAACAGACAACCATTTTCAAGTACGAGTACTCGTGTCCAAGGAATATAAAGTGGATCTCATCAATGCAAGTAATAAAATAGTAAAGTGTGTTGTACATTAAATATTTATAGAAAAAAAAATAGAGCAAGAGCCTACCTAAACTATAACAAATATTAAAATGATCCCATATCAAAATTGTTGACTCATAAAAATCAAAGATCTGGAACATTTGATGTGATTCAGTAACAATTTATCATTATCATAAAGTCCACGCGAACGAAGTCACCGACACCAGCTAGTGTCGGAAATGTTGGGTTTTGTATAGGTATAATAGGTTAGTTAGGTAACTAGTAATAGTAACCGTTGCATTGTCTTCATCTAGCTAGGTCTCAAACTGCCTATACTAGTGACGGTAGATACGTAACGGAACTTTATGTTTTTGTCGTCCAAATGGATAACATTTGACCGTCATCTGCATGCAATTAGCATAAAGCTATTAGTGATAAATGTATTTAGTAGCAGCGTACTAAGGCATGTAATCACGCATTCGATTTGCTTAAAGTCCATGATTTTGATAACGTCACCTCATCACCACATTATTATTTTACTTAGGTATACAAAGCAAATGAGACGGATCAAAGAAAATTTTAAATATAGGACTGTACCAGTAATGCCGAGTATTACCTACCTACTAAATAAACGGCAAGAATTTTATTCGAGTTCTACTTATTAGTTAGTCATGTGTTTACCGACTCGTTAAAATGACGCTTCATTATCTTATGTTAACGTAGTTATCAACCAATCACTTCAATTCTAGAATTCCTAAGCTATCCTAAAGAAGTGTTTTAGTGAAATTAATCATAAAATATCCGAATTTTTCTAAAAGCCTTGACATGTATTTTCAGCAGCCAGCGACCGTGTTTCCCAATCCCACGTAATCGATACGATTTGGATCCCTCAAGACCCACCGATGTTGCGGGTGTCGGGGCCACAATGAACATTTGCCAGGAGATTAAGTAAGTATAATACCTACGCCTCTTTATAAAAAAAAAGCTAAATGAATATAGCTTATTAAAATTACGGTATGGTGCCCTGCGCCTTTCACATAATCGTTTTCGTTGTTAGATTTCATAACAGCTAGCAATTACAATAGCTACAACGCCCTTCTCTCGACACTCAGACATGCATGTGAGTCATTTCTGAAAAATATCTGTCACGGTTTGTTACCTAGAAGCTCAGTTTAGGAAAACCCACCATCTAGTACCTAATTAGCTAATTTTATAGTGGATTATGGGATAGTGTGGTACAAACTAGCTATTCGTCAAGCAAAGTTATAAAATATGTCAGAAAACAGCGCGGCCGCTCGGAGGTCGTCTCGGTGAGCGGCGCGAGACAATGCGAGGCGTTCGTTGTGAAACTTGCGCACTTTGCACAATCGCTGCAGTACGCCCGCGCCCAATGCGGCCTTGTCACCATCATCAGCCAACAGGGGAGTGGATGCGTCTTATCCCTACTATTTAATGAACACTACTCTTTTCTTAATTGCTGTGGTAGTTAAGGCGGCCTTGTCGTCATCACTGAACAGTTGGGAAAAGGATGGCTCATCTTAAGTATTTAAGCAACACTCCTTTTAAATGCCTACAATGACAGCTAAGGTTGCCTTGCCAATGTCACGCTACGGCCTTGTCACCATCATCAACCAGGCAGGGGAGCAGATTGGTCTTATCCCTACTATTTAATCAACACTGCTCTTTCCTTGATGGCTGTGCTAGCTGAACAGTTAGGGAAAGGATCGCGCATCCTAAGTAATAAGCAACACTGCTTTTTTAAATGCCTACGACAACAGCTAGGGTTGCCTTGCCAATGTCACGCTGGGGCTTTGACACATCATCGTAAGGGAGTGGATAGGTCTCATCTTATCTCTACTACTTATTTGATCCACTCTGCTCTTTTCTTAATTGCTGTGGTAGTTAAGGCGGCCTTGTCATAATTACTGAGCAATTGGAGAAAGGATGGATCATCCTAAGTATTAAACGACTAACTGCTTTGTGCAAACGCCTATGATGACTGCTACGGCTGCATTGCCAATGTCACTTAGCAGTTGGGGACCCGGTTGGCTCTCATCCCTAGGAGCTCGGACCTCGGCTACGGGCGTTGCTTGTGCTCTAGCGAAGGTAAGTTTGTGGGGAGAAATAACCAGGCAAGTGCAAGTACCCAACGTATTACGCATCTACTGCGCGCTACCCACTGCGCAGTACATACCGCCAACTGACGGACCGAGCGGGCGGGCGAAGCGAGCGAAGGGAGGCTTAGCTCGTTGGTTGGCCGTGTTAACCATCGTACATATTGGTCTATGGTGAGAACCCAAGTATGAAAACAGGTGACGATGTCGTCCGCTTCGCACGCCAGCTTGTGGTGTGGCCCGCGCTTCAGCCCACACAAGTACGAAAGCGTGCGACACATCGTTAATTAAATCGTGAAAGGATAGCTATCTCCCGAATGGGTTCGCAAAATAATAACGGTAAGTGATTCTAAGAACATAAATGAATTCAATTGGTTTAAGACAAGTGTAATTATCACCCTAATAATGTGGAAAAACGGCTAGGGATTCCATTTGTATGGGTAATATAAGCTTGATATAAGTGAAATCCGAATGGGAAACTAGTAAGACACATTCGAGGGTGCATTCTCACCATACCACAATCCTAAATACACAGCAGTTTCACAATACCACAATACAGCAGTTTGCGAATAGGACGTTTTGCGCTTAAACCGTCCTAACAACAGGATAAGGTCCCAAATATTATTTTGGGCAAGGCAGCCAAAATCAATAGGTACGTAAAAATAGGAAAGAGTAATTAGAAAACATATGTTTTTATAATATGTAATGAACTTTACAAACTTAATATTGAGTCACAACACAAGTACAAGTATATTGCCGGATACCGCTATCTCATCTGCCCTACTGAATGTTTACTACTAAGTGCGTTATACAAATGAATTTTGGTAACAATTAACTGTCCTAAGTATCATTGACACAGATTGTTATTAACCGAATCCTGATTTAAAGAGATGTTACAATAGTGATACAATTAGAGTCGTGGTTGTGTCGCGTGCGTGCTGAGTAATCTGTATCGGGCATGAGGCACGGGATGTCGAAGCCAGAGGGTCAAGTCAATTGACGTCGGGCGACATCCGGTGCCGCTCGCCGCGCGCATACACCACGTGTACCACCAATTATCCCCACCGTAACTAATTGCTTCTTAAACATTGAAACCAATCAACAGGTGGAAAAGTGAAGAAATGTCTATCTATGTATTCATACAAAATAATCTAATGGAGAACCACGCTTTCGATATGTATGATAGCTTGTAATAAATCAAAACACAATTAATGGCCATTGGCCATCTACAATTATTGTAACCTAATATTAACCCGTTTGTTAACATTTTTCGTCACGTTTGTTAATTGTGATATATTGGAATGCGTGAAATTTTGAATAACGGGCCTATCACTCATTTATCATATTCACTATGGCTTTCTAAGAGGTATATTCACAGTGGAATCAAGTGCAGTAGAGGCACAGGTAGAGGTATGGTTTAAATGTATAATTGTGTTGTATTGGCTATTCCAACAAAGTAAATTAATGTTTTAATAATTGACTCAAATGACTGTACTTTGATTTCTTATTTCAATTAAGCAGAAGTTTGATATCGTAATTACAGGAGTTACGTCTAGATACACTCCGTTACTACAATTTTATTACTTTCCTGTGGTAGAGATCTTTAGGATAAGATATAGACGCAAAATTTCAAATGACGTTAAAAATGGTGTGCAATTAAATTATAGCAAAAGGTTATTGATGAACCTCTACACTACATAGACAATAATGGTTAATACGATACTGTGTATTAACTGAAGATCCTTATGGAGGATTTATAAGGAGGGAGTCTACTTGAGATTACTTTAGATCAAACGTCGGTAACGTTTCCGAAACGAAAGATTTTGCTTTGATAAAGTCCTATCGATTAGGATAAGACATGAATCATAGATTCCAACTTTGAAGCAGTTTCTGTTTGTCGAGTGGAGGAGGATATTAGGGCTTGCATTTATAAGCTATCGCTTAGATCCTCTGTTCCACTATTGCAGGACTAGTGTAGGTACATTTTGTACTCCTCCGAGTCTCGTAGTCGCATTACACCTTGGCGTTCGATGCCAGTTGCGCGGTCGGTTTGTACGTGCACATAAATTCGCTTTCACCTTCTACAAGACAATTCTACGCGAACATTATGTAAAATAAATAGTTACTTTATGTATGTACTACTAACTACTTTATTAACAACGTTTGTCATACGAATATTAACGAGCAATGCAAAATATTCCAGAGCTCTTCATTTCTTGTAGAGAAAGGTATATAAATACCCACAAGGTAAAGCTCATGGTAGACAATATTTAAACTTCTTCTTCTAAATATACAGGAAGACTTTTTAATCACTATCCAAATTTTTATATTATAATCTATGGCGAAAATCACTAAATACGTATTTTTTCTTTTAATACCGGTCAGTACTAAAATATTGAGAAAATAGCATTCCAAGTTGTCTAAAAAAAGACGAAATAAATAGACACCGCGCGCCGCGGGCGCCGCCCACCGCCGGGCACGTCCGTCCCCGCTCCTTTCATTCATTCATAAAAAGCCGCCATTTGCAGAACAGCAAAACACATAGGTACTCGTACCTACATAAGTTGCAAATTTTCCCTTCATATTTTTACGGGCTTAGGACCGTCAGATTTCAAAAATGCCTACCTACCTAATTTTCACCTTATAACTTTGACGCAATCGCCTATCGACAATTGACGAACCGCCGAACACGTTCTCAGCGAAAACTGTCCAATTTAAACGCATTTATCAATGGGTATTTTATTGGGTGACCCAATAGGTGAATACAATATTTTTCAAAGTTGACTTTATGCTCTTGAAATTAAACTAAGACGGCAATAAGTAGGTAGTACATTGTTGCAATAACACGTATTTTAAAAAATTGAATCTACTATGTACAAATT
The DNA here is from genome assembly GCA_031163375.1 of Conogethes punctiferalis. Classification (NCBI taxonomy): domain Eukaryota; kingdom Metazoa; phylum Arthropoda; class Insecta; order Lepidoptera; family Crambidae; genus Conogethes; species Conogethes punctiferalis. The sequence continues at coordinate 6,672,498 of CM062085.1, read as the reverse complement.
AATTAAAATTAAAATCAACTTACACTAAAACTGATCAATAATTATTGGTAATTTAATAGGTAACTGTTCAAAATGCATACCATTTCTCTCCAAACAGTCTCGCACGTTTTTCCACATTGCCTTTTAATTTGTTAAGGACTAAAGTCTCACTTTTCACTTTATCAAATGCTCTAATAATCTGTTGTTTAAGGGCGTCCAGGCTCTGGATCCCATCCACATACACACGTCTTTTGATTTCCCCCCACAAAAAAGTCACACTTTTGGAAATGATACGGGTGCCAGCCAGCGGTGTTAAGCAGTTTCCATATGGCGTATTGGCTAACCTCAAAAAGCCTCGCCGCGTCTCGAGTACTTGCACGAGGGTTTCTTTGGAAAAAGTCGAAGATCTCTTTTTCGATTTCCACTGGCCCTTCTGCATGTGAAGGTGTAGTAAATTGGCCGTAATCTAACAGCTTTTGGTTGGCAGCTAAAATCGTTGCATGGTTCGGAACTTGACACACCCTGGTTGCGAAGGCGAGGAAGGCTATCCGCTTCATACAGTCTTTGAGCTCCGTTCAAACTCTCTCCACTTAACAAATGACACCGCACCATTTCATAAAACTCACGATTGGAAATGTTTGGAATACATCGCGACGGAGGGGTTTCTACTGCGACACGTGCGAACGAACACGGAAATGGCGCGCACTCGCTGCGCGGGGATGCGCGGGCGACTGCTCTTGACCTTTGCCATTTTGTTTTGGGTCGCTCGCTCGCTACCCTCCCGCCGCTCCGCCCCGCACCCCATCTCTACCCCGCGCGGGCGCGGGATATCTTTCATTGATGTTTATCGCTTTGCGTAGTAAATTTTTACGCTAGAAATGGTAACCATGCGATATTTATAATTGGTTCGGTACAATGAATTTGTTGTGAAAATATGACCTATATTTTTTATTGCAGAAATGGGCTCTATTAACGATACCTAATGCCCAGAAAAAATTTGGATAGTGATTAAAAATTCACCTTGTATGTATATATATATATATATGTACAATGTTCTATTTCTGCGTCATGTTGAATAAATGTTGATTCCTCGAAAGCGGCACAAAAAAAAATAGGTATTGTTTAGCTACAACCTGTACACAAGGCCTCATTCAAGTTACCTAAATCTGTCAAAATATTTAGATGGGCTGTATCGGATTTAGTTAAATAATTATTTGGGGAAATTTGACAGATGAGAGTAATAGGTACAATGTGGCTGTTTACATATTTCATTGTATACTTGTACTTACCACATGGACACTACTATGCACCCCGCTGATGGCGGGCAGGTCGGGCTTTCGTTCACTCTTCTTAGCCTGCCGTTTGGCCTTGCCCTCCAAGTAGCGCTTCTGCAGCGCACTCGTCTCCAGGTTCTGCTGCTCGCACGCGCCGCTGAACGACTGATCGAACCTCGGCACACACTCCGACTGCCGGCGACGATACGTCTCTATTCTTCGGCTGCAAGAAAAAATAAACATCATCTATTACATTCCATCGAAACAATGCAAAACTAATTCCAAGTTTACTGTTGGACAACATTGTGATAAATATTTAAATACTCAAACAGTACGTATCAAACGAGTAACAACTGTATTTGAAACGATGCTCAGTCAGCCGCAACTCTAGAGTGCGGTCACCTTGAGCAAATGTTAATGCGGACACTCCGTCTGCTAAATAAAAAAACATTACTACCAGGCTCATTCCCCAGCGATGAAATACTCAAGGTTATTGTCAACTTAACTCGATTACTATGCTAAACGTCAATCTATGCGCAAATTAAACGTAATGTGATCTCATCTTTGAGATCTACAGATTTAAGAAAATTAATTGAGTACGCGTATCCTACTCGCGCTCCATGACCTACACGATAAAATTATAAAAGCGAAATTATCTCTTATTGTAAAGATTATTCAATATTGATTACGTTAATAACAGATTGCATCCATTATACACGAGTCGACCTAGTGCATTTAAAAATGTAAAAAAAAAAAATTTACTGGAATTTGTTAGAAAGACAAATACCCAGTTATTGTAATGTTGTTTACGTGAAAACATTCTGCACTTCATTTCACTACGAAACGTCAGGCGCTAGCTGGGTACTTAGGTAACTGATTCGACATGCTATGTAATGTATTATGTAACCAGCCAACCCAACAATAAGTATCAGATGTACGTCATTTGCTGTTTCAATATCGGCACATTTTACCCACTAGAGTATTTAACTAATACAAATGAGACTACTCTTAGTAAGGTAACCCTTGGGGTGGATGTGGATAGCATAAGCATACTCGTACATAATATCTATGTACTTTACTAACTACACTTTCCCTACGAGAAGTGCAGTGGTTAATGCAAGTGCTATGCACAGTCTGCGCTGCGCCCGCCGCTGTTCGAGGAAGCTAATTATGCACGAAGCACTGCTCTTGTCTACACTTTCTCTGTGGCACACAGGACAAGTATCTGCTCTACTTGAATAACAAACGCACTATATTTACTTGTGTTTAATTAGGCTGCATCACAGAGTATTGCATAACGAAGCGTTTTAATACCCATTATTATAGGTCGCATCCCATCCCTGTTTTGCACCGATGATCTAATAATAATATAATTAGCATTATGATTAAAGGTAATTCTTATATGTAATGTTCATTAGTATGGATTTATTACGTGTAAACTTAAATTATAAATATAAACCACTCATCTATAGAGTGAAAAATTTAATAATTTTATAGTAAATGGAAAAAATTAATATGAGAAAATAATTTGTTTAAATAATAATTTCAAAAATAAGTTAGGGAAATTCGTTCTAAAACAAAAAGCAATATGCAAAAATAAGTTGACTGTTGGATCATATATAATATCAACAATATTATTGTTCTCTATTTTATTGAAACAAATTATTTACGGTATGATAAGCTATTTATATACATATATATTCATTTATTACTTTCTTGTTGCCGTAAAAAGCGATCATGAAATCTGGTAATATTTTTATATGTACTAGCAAATACAGGCACGTCACGAATGTTCAGTCACAGTACAGTGCCGGTGCACAGATAAAGTAGCAAGCGATTACAGCTTATCGGGTTCGCGAATTCCGTTCACAAAAAAAATAATCTTTGTTGACGTAATAATTCGAGGTAACATTGTTAATAAAAAATAAATAAAAATATGTATCACTTCACTACTTTATTGGAAATATAGGTAGAGCTACTTATTTCCAATTATAATTCCGATGTACCTGAAAATAGAATATGAAAATATCGAATGAAAGCATGGTTAGATAGCCGGGAACGGTGGTGGTAGGTGTTTTTGTTTAGTTCATTGACCAGCACCGTTGCCGCTGCGGCGCTACACAAACAACGCCTCCGATAAGTCCCGATTGTATGTCACGCTATGTCACTGACACCTTACTCCCTTGCAAGTTCACTAATAATAATACGAAGGTTTGTGAGTAAATGGAATTGTTATGTCATCGATAACTTTTTATATAAATACAATAGAAAGATATTGAACAAAATACCTAATTGTGAAATGTGCATAACTCGAGTCAAATAACTCGGATCATGATTATTTATAAATTTTCCTCATAGTGACATTTTTATTCGCAGCAGATATTATGTAATACTTTATGATTATGAATACATCATATTGAGCTATGTAAAAATAGCATTACAACAATTTCGCAGACCAACAAAATGTGTTATTATTTGAGTATAACGAAAGCCGTCAACAGGTCACTCTTTATAAGACATAAATTAAACTATGATTGTTCTAGTAAACAGATGTTGGAACATCCTATTTGAGTGTGTATATGATACTTTAGCATGAGAAACAAACTTAGATGTTATCGCTACTCCGCATTTTACTGCTTTCTCCACATAGCGACAACTCGTTTAATAGAGCTTTACGCGGAGAGCCTTCGAAAAAGCTACTTGTTATACTAAATAACAGACATCATTAATACGAAGAAATTATACAAAACTACATATTGTGTAAATTGCAACTTGGTATGAGTGATTTCTGAGTCAGATTCAATGCGAGTAGAGACAAATAGAGAGAACAGGTAATTGGGATGATGACTAAAAAATAATTTAATGTCCATCAGATAGATTAATGAAAAATATTGGATACGTATTTTTTATTTTGCCTCTTGTTCAAAAACTTACGAAGATACATTGATTTTAAATGTCACATGACGTCACGTTAGAGTACAAAATATACTCTAACGTGACGTAGTTAGCCCCCACTCCGTAACTTTAATGCGCTATATTAGTGCAGTCAATGAAGCATTATAGGTCCGAATTTTTTTACTGTGATCCGATTTGCATGAAATTTTGGAATTAGGTTCATCTTACCATTAACTGCAAAAGTGAAAATGATTTGAACTCCGCCACCACCCTGGGGGTGGTTGCCACCCCTTCTCGGAAGTCAATGGTTTTTTTTTCAAAATAACCTCGGATATCGATTGAAGGTCCAAATTTAAGCAAAAAATCATCTATAAAGTTTTTCGAAAAATCTAATACTTTTCATGTTATTGGCAATTGAAAACTTGAAAATTTTTCACTTTTTTCATCGATTTTTTTCAAATATCTCCAAAAATAAGAGTTTTATCGAAAATTTCATAAGGAACAAAATTGAAGCAGGTAAAAAAATTAACAATTTGGTTTTTTATAAAGTATTCTAAGTGCAATATTAAGCTAGATATTAAAGATCAAAGCCGTTTTTTATTTTATCTGGAATTTCATCGATGTAGTCAATAGCATCTATCAGCGAGCAAATGCATTTTATGCTTTCTAATCAAAAAGGGTTTTGTAGTGCTTAAAATAAGCTTTAAAATGAGCACTATTAAAAGTCTTTTACATGTAAAATAAGTGAGCTGTATTGCAAATAAGAGGAGCATTGACTGTTTTTTCTTTTGAATCAGTGGGTTTAAATAAGTGCCATTTCCACCAAAACTAAAATTAATCATATTCCGCCTAGAATTAACTTAATTATGAAGAGTTTTATAGATTGTATTAGTTTGGCTGCTTAAGGACACATAGTTTTCAAAAAAGTCACGATTGAAAAAAAATCGAGAATTTCAAATTTTTAAAAATCCCACCCCTTTTTCATAATATCTCAAAAATGACGACAGATACGTATAAAAGTGTAGGGATAAAAAATTTAGGTATTTTTCCGACAAACAATTTGGTTTTTTTGTTTTTTCTATCAAATAAAAATTGACGGAGATATGATTGTTTAAAGAGCGCGTGGCAGCGCAATCACAGCCTCCCTTAATCGTGACTTTTTTGAAAACTATGTGTCCTAAAGCAGCCAAACTAATACAATCTATAAAACTCTTCATAATAAAGTTAATTCTAGGCGGAATATGATTAATTTTAGTTTTGGTGGAAATGGCACTTATTTAAACCCATTGATTGTAAAGAAAAAACATTCGATGCTCCGCTTATTTGCAATATAGCTCACTTATTTTACGTGCAAAAGACTTTTGATAAAGCTCATTTTAAAGCTTATTTCAAGCACTACAAAACCCTTATCGATTAGAAAGCATAAAATGCATTTGCTCGCTGCTAGATGGCATTGACTACATCGATGAAATTTCAGATAAAATAAAAAACGGCTTTGATCTTTAATATCTAGCTTAATATTGCACTTAGAATACTTTGTAAAAAACCAAATTGTTCATTTTTTTACCTGCTACAGTTTCGTTCCTTATAAAATTTTCGATAAAACGTATATTTTTGGAGATATTTGAAAAAAACTGATGAAAATCGTGAAAAATTTGCGAATTTTCAATTGCCAATAACTTGAAAAGTATTAGATTTTTCGAGAAACTTTATAGAAACTTTTTTGCTTAAAATTAGATCTTCAATCGATATCCGAGGTTATTTTGAAAAAACAACCATTGACCCCCGAGAAGGGGTGGCAACCACCCCCATGGTGGTGGCGGAGTTCAAATCATTTTCACTTTTGAAGTTAATGGTAAGATGAGCATAATTCCAAAATTTCATGCAAATCGGATCACAGTAAAAAAATTCGGAGGTTAGCCCGTATTTTTCGCTTCATTGACTGCACTATATCTAAGTATTTTCTTGTTATTTCGACAAAACAAAAAATACGGGTCTTATATTTTTTTATTATCTAAGAGACGGACTAATTATTTTCTTCATTTTCATACCTTGTCATCATCCGTATTGGAAATTTGTGTACAGTAAAACTAAACAGCAAGATAATGCATGTAATGTAATATGTAATTCATTCATTGTTTTGAGGTCTAATTTGCTCTTGACACTACTCATTAAATAAACATACTGCATGCAGTGGTATAGATAGAGATAAAATTTAGTTTCATAACCTTTAAACTCAAATCCCTAGTGTTCGCGAAACAATAGATTTACATTGCATCCAGAATGATATTGAAAATTAAATGGTCCTACAATCAATATCTACAGAGAAAACTGAAACAATAAAATTTGATAAATGCAACCAGTGTAGTAGGTACTTGAAATCGATATCTTGTGGTGTGGTCCGGGAATCTACACAGCTAGATAGTCACACATATCCACGCAGCTAGTGCACCGCGGTTTGCACTCAGTGAAATTATGTCGGAGGCTTAGTGTATGTCGGCGCTAAGGCTAACGGTACCGAAAGGCCGGTCGGCGGCGCATAAGCGTTTGCTTCTCTGTATTATTTGCATTGCATCTAGTGCTCTCACTGTTCACCATATGTATCCCAATCTCTATGTTGATTCTTACGAAATCACACGCGTAGATCTTGTTTCTGACTTCCATAACACAACTTGCCTATAAGTTACACGCACTTTGGTATTTGGCCAATGTGGCTACGTGATTATTGCTAATTATTATTGAAGATTTAATTGGATCTAATAAATTAATAAAGATAGTGTAAGCTAATTTTTCTTTAACGTTATCAATACACTTTTCAGGGTAAGTAAAGCTGATGGTAAGAATAAAGTAGTAGCGATTCGGATTCGGAAACATTCACACACGTGCATTAAAGAATTTCGGAAATTCGTTTAAATAGGAAATTTTACGAGAGGAGCGAATCCTTGCGAAATCTTAGGACATTTCGGATCGAATATTTCTTTGAATGTACGAATTTTTATTCTTTATTCGTCACCGTACGAGATCACCGCCATATCTCTTCCAGTTGGATATCGTAAGGGTTGATTTATTTTCAGGGTTTGACTCGCCTGTCCGACCACTATACACTAGCGAAACCCCTGTGAAGTGACTTGCCGCCGCGTTACACTGTCGGTGTAAAACCAGAGGCCAGAAACATCTTTCAAGCCGGCCATATAGGTATTAAGCACTAACAAGCGATTGATTTGGTTACTTGTCCGTTGTCGCAGCGACTTGAGTGAGACTGAGGAGAAGCCACTATGCTGTGCTATTTTATGAAATAAATTAAAAATCTCGCCTCCGAATAAGTACTACAGACTGAAATCCACAATTCCCTTCAGCTGTAAGAATTCAAGCTTGTAAAATCAATGCAAATAATAAATAATATGACAAATTTTCATTGTTCTTTACAAATAATTGGCATTATTAGGTAGGTATGTGAAGAGATGAATTGTTTTGTACATTATGATATGAACTTTAAACTGTACCTACATGGATGGTAGGCGTGAATTTTCGTACAGCACCGTAAGCTTTAGCAACGCCCGAAGGGTCAGTTCACACCAAACGGCACGCGACTTGACGCATGATGGTTGAGTCGGAGTTTGAACCTATATTTTTTTTTTTTTATAGTGGCTCGACATAATGGCTTCCCTACACCTGATGGAAAGCGAAAGAGAACCCCAAGTCGCTGTGACAACGGGCAAGTAACTGGTCAGTTACCTGTCAGTTGCCACCGCCATGCCGGCCCAACCCTAACCCCCCACGAGCTCCGGAAACCCTACTCACCGGCAGAAACACGACCCAGAGGTCATTTGACTGCGGTATTCTATAGGGTGGAGGTCCTTCCCCGGACGGGCGGCTCAATTCGAGCGAAGATTCGCTATGCCCTACCTCTCTTTGCTAATACAGTTTATTATTCAATGATATCAAAAAAGTGCGCGAACATTATTCAGTTTTGAGTGAATTGACCCGTAATTGAGTAAAATCGTTTCAGTAATGATTTTCAGTGATTGATTTGATTCCCAGTCAGGCTACTTTGGGAAACAATCAATTTTTGTTGTAGAAAACACTAAAACTACATTAAAGAGCACCGTTGTCATACAGGAAATTGTTAAGACTACGAGTATGTAGGTATAAAAGTCATGCAACGAATAGTGTACAGGTATTGTGCAAAATTAGGAAATCACACCGAGAATTTCTAACTGTAGTCGGTCGGATAACTAGCGATCGATATTGGCGACTTGAACCGAGGGCCCATCCCTCGTGTTAATGGAACCGCTCTCGTAAATCGAGCCCACCTAACTATACCTACCTACGTACGATACAAGACCTACGAACATTTATTATATACTTGTCTCGTTACTCGTTAGTCTAGTGGTCGCAAAAGCCACCTTATAACAGAAAAATCCAGCGTTAAAATCCCGGACAGTAGTAGGTATACCTAGAATTGGGCATTATAATTCATTTTACATCGTCTCACTCCGTTCGACTTTGTAAATAAATTAAAATGCCTAATACGGATGAAAATTTAGCGAGTATCTTCGAAAAAGCCCGTGGTTCGATTCTCTAGGTATCGGATAAGGAGTGCTGTTCTGCTGAAATTATACCCTTTACACCACCTACCTACCTCAAATTACGTTACCTATTACAAATACAGCTTTCGATGATAACCTGACCTTTAACCCTTGACAACTACCTAAGTTTTGTTCAGTTTTCGAGTCAATAAATTACTCAATAGTTCTGGATTCAGTAAGTTGACGGTGATACAAACAACCCCCGTGCATCGAAATGCACGTTGAACCGTTGGTCCAGTATCGATCTCTCGCAGGATGTGTCGAACTATCGTCCCATCATGAAAGAGCACAGATGATCTCTCAGATCACCTATGCTCTTTCACGATGGGACGTCAACCGGCTGGTGGCGGTATATAACCATCACAATAGGCTATTATGGCTAAAAATTGTAATTAGTCCGTGTTTTAGCTTATTCAAAAACAAAAGACGTATTTTTTTATTTGTAAATTAGACTAAAAGTTACAAAGTTATAGCCCGTTAAAATTACGCGTGACGTCACTCGGTGAGGCATTTTAACGGGAGCGAGTGACGTCAAAGACCTTGTATCATTGCTATTGTTTATTTGAATGAAAAAAGGGAAAATACGTGTCTTTTGTTAGAAATTTAATTTCTAGCGTTTTGATTGGCTAGTGGCCTGTCAGTGACCTGTCAGTCACTATTTTCTTAACGCGAATGAACTATAAAATTGCATTTATTTTGCATGTGACATAGAAGGAATACATAGAGATGTCTTTTTATTTTAAATAGTAAGCAATAAATGTTCCTATGCCAAACATTTATTAATATTTTTGTATTTTGGAAAAATGTGATGCTCATTATGCATGTGATATTTGAAATTTGAATATTGATGTAAAATTATCATTTTAAACTAATAACTAATTATTGTTGCACTGTCATAGATCAAGATGAATGAATGAATCAATCATTAATCAGACCTGATAAATGATCTAGCTCATCCAGTTACATTCTATTAACATTTAAAATAAACAGTCTGTAGACAGACAAATAGAAAATTGTCTAAGGTAGACCTTAGGTAATTTCCAAACCTAATTATCCTACACACAATGAAAGCTACAGATGCAACAACAGTAAAATGGTGATCATAATATTCATAATATTATGTTCTGAATACGAATGATTGCATGTTTTCATATAAAAAAAAATTACCTACTTAATGCTTTCAATATAAATACAATAAAGATGTTTCCAGGGTCAAAATAATTACATTTTATTTCATCTGTATTTTGGATTATAAAAATACTAACTTTTGCCTGCAGCTTCGCTCGCGTTAAATTTGGGGTGAATGCTCCATACAAACTTCCATCCTCCAATTTAGGAAAGTGGGGAGTTAAAATAGGGCAAAAAGTAGCCTATGTTACTCGCCATCCCTTCATCTATCTCCACTTAAAAGAACCGTTTTGCCGTGAAATAAAGACAAACATACAGACAGACACACTTTCCCATTTATAATATTAGTATAGATATTAGACACATATTTTTCCTTTTGTCATTTAAACTAAAAATAACAAAGATACAAGGCATCTTAATGTAGGAATGGAGGTCTTTGACATCACTCAGTGGCGAAAAAACTCCTACTCTTTGACATCACATGTAATTTTAACAAAATGCAAAAATATGTGTTTTTTATTTTTGAACAATCTAAAAGATGGACTAATTACATTTTTTATGGCAACAAGCCTATTAAATTATCGAGGAATATTGTTTTTTTTTTATTATGATTCCAACAAAATACTTGGATTATTTTACTAGTAGCAAGAGCCTAGTGTCAGTCCTCAGTCTGAAACCTGGTTCAGGACAATTATGACTAATTACTGTCAAGAAATTAACTTAGTAAAGGTTGTCTGGAAAACTCCCTCTAGTTTTGGATAGTATGGTAAACTGCTGAATATACATTTCGGATCGAAAATAAGTCACAAATTAATAATTTCAACCTGCTGGCCAATTGATGAGGAGGTAGTAGGCAGTTTTTTAGGGTTCCGTAGCCAAAATGGCAAAAACGGGACCCTTATAGATTTGTCATGTCTGTCTGTCTGTCTGTCTGTCTGTCTGTCTGTCCGTCCGTATGTCACAGCCAGTTTATTCCGAAACTATAAAAGCTACATTATTGAAATTTGGTACGTAGATGTATTCTGTAAACCGCATTAAGATTTTAAAATAAAATCAGAAAAAAATCCAAAATTTTTGGGGTTCCCCATACATAGAACTGAAACTGAAAAAAATTTTTTTCATCGAATCTATACGTGTGGGGTATCTATGGATAGGTATTTGAAAATCATGTTGAGTTTACTAACATCATTTTTTTCTAAACTGAATAGTTTGTAACTTCCAAAGTGGTAAAATGAGTGTCCCCCCCCCCCCCGTAACTTCTAACATATGGGCATGATAAAACTGAAAAAAATATATCATGTGTATCATTATGTAAACTACTAACGAAATTTGGTTTGAATCAAATCTAGCCAGTAGTTTTTTTTTAAACGTCATAAATCAAATTATGTACCTAATTTTTTCATTTAATTAACTCCAATATAATAAAACGTAAAGAAAAACATTTATTTAGCTGTATAGTGGTACGGAACCCTACATGCGAGAGTCCGACTCGCACTTGGCCGGTTTTTTATAACTAAGTTTAATCATTTTCATCACATAAGCTTTCATAGTATTAACAGTTTTACAAATCAAATATCAGATATTAGGTCTAATGCTAAAATAAGTAGCTCAAGCACTAGCATCATGGGTATCCAAACAACAAAGCTACCATAAAAATGTATACTTACTTATTTTTACACAAATTCCCAGATATTGAAAAAACACATAATTATGACATGACATGAATGTCTGTCCCAGGAGGGACATGAACCCAAAACCCTTGGTTCAGAAGGCAGGGTGGCAACCAAATGAATCACCAGGCCATTACAATATTTATAGTTTTCATACTTTTTAAAAGAAATTGCTTGTTACATGCATCATGCACTCACCGTAGCCGATCAACAACAGCCTGACGTTTTGGTGGCAAAATGAGTTCCTCCATGGGCTGCAGCATATTCGGGGGATGCTGGGCAGGCGATGCGCCGGGCAGCAGGCTGCCCGCGCCCCCACCTCCCACCAGATGCTCCACGGTGACGAATTGCCTACTTTATGTTTGCTCCCTCATTCTGTATCAGTTCTCACGCCACCACCAGTCTACTCAAGTACTACACCTTAAGTGAGACAAAAACACTATTAAAAAATAAACACAACTCGTCCTAAACACCTTCACAACACTCATGGTGGCTCCAAGTCTTCAACTCTTAATCACTTTTCTTCACAATTTTGTTAACTCTGATCGTCTTCACTGTTTATAGTTTATAACTAATGATTGATTTGGTGCTTGGCAACAACGTAGGACGTCTGTAATTGTTGAAATAAAAACACGTCAATGTTTTGAACAAGTTATGAAGTAATACACGAGTGTACACATCGGGAAAGCTTACGAACCATTAAATTTTGTATCACCTTGTTTAACTTAGTCCGTGTATTAGAACACTCACATTAATTTTGAACACGAGAAAATGCTAAACAGTATTAGAGTGAATTCGTTATCACAACAATGCCAGAAATGTTCTCAAACATCAACTGACGGACGCTTTCTGCTTGCTTTGGCTTGACGGGTTGACGGTGTGACGCAAAGGGCAAGTGGCAACTCTAGAATTCCAGTTGCCAGCTTCAAAATAAAATTACCCCATTATGAGTCCTTACATTTCATAACGTACGTGCGTACCAAGTCTAATTTTATTCATTCTAGGGCTTTTAATTTTTATAAAAGATTTCGAATACTAAATTTGACATACTTATTTAATCAATATATCTGATCTGATCATTTATATGTTATTTCTTTTTTATAAAAAATATGTAAACACATTATGTACTCGCATCAGTTATCCATTTATTAATATTCTTCGTCCATGCATGTAGCGCTCCTCTGTTTTAGGTGTCACTGAAAACCAGCGTCGCTGTGCACCAGCGCCACGACACATGCTGTGTGGGCTAGTATTGTCCATGTAATTAGACTACTGTGTTTGTAGTGACCTACCAAATTGTAGATATGCTCCAATAAATGTATTTACATTTCATTCATTTCAATATAAGTTATTGGTGCTTATATAATCGAACTATTGCTTAATAAGCTAACATCGTTCATGTGTGTCTTATAGACCTAAATTGTTAATTATGTGACTATTAGCATATTTTTTGACAAATTTGAAACGCTTTTAGGGTGGGGAAGAACCTTCCACTCTCATGCTTGTCCGGCATTCACACGGAATATTAAACACAAGAGGAAAGGGCATAATCTAGTCAGTTCATACAAAACTGCTGTCGCCAAACTCACACAATATCATTATACGCACACACAAAATGAACCAATCATAACTATAATAATTTCTTGAAATCACAAAGATGTAACCGCTACTAACAATAACATAAAAACCACCATAATGCATTAGAGATAAAGAAGAATTTAGAAATTACACTTTGAGGGTTTTACGTCATCTCATCGAAGTGCTTTTGGCCTGCTTTGACTAGTTAGTTCACCTATTGCACGCTAGATGACACTCTTAAAAGTTGTACGCTGTTTAACACCTTACGACAATCAGCGTAAGGTTTTAATTTATACGCATGCACTTGCTTTTTTTCTAGAATGTTTTATCATGACATTTATTATCGTCGCTACTCAAACAGGGATGGGATTAATACGAATATTATTGGTGATGAAACATCGATTACTTCTAAAATAATTAATTAATATTAGAATAGATATACATTAACATTTAAATACACTGACAGAAGTTTCACATTTAATGTATATGTTACGGGTAATGCTAGAAGTTGGAGTAAACCTAGGTTTACCCGGGTTTACTTAGGATTACCCAAGCTACTTGGGTAAAGTCCGAATACAAAGTTTTTTTTTTTTTTTTTTTTGTTGAGTTTAAATCTTGCGATCAGTCAGTTGACCATGAGCAGATAGGTTGCATGAGATTTGGCAGGATGAGGTGAACCCCAGTAGGAACACCAAATGTAGTACTTAGCCTATATAAAGGCTAAGTGTTCAGGATATTTCGCCTCTTGAGGCGATTCGGACAGCACGCTTTAGTGAGCTGAGCGGCGAGCTGGTTGGGATGAGTAGAAAGTCGGCTTTTGTATTTGTTTGTACATTCCTTTATCTCTTCCTTCACGGTGAGCATTTCGAGATGTTCGTGGACTTCCGAGTTCCTTATGAACCAGGGGGCGTTAGAGATTTGTTTCAGTATGTAGTTCTGAGTTCTCTGGATTATGGAGATATTCGAATCGCAGGCAGAACCCCACAGCTGAATCCCATAGGTCCATATTGGTTTCAGTATGGTCTTATATATTAAGAGCTTGTTGTCCACGGACAGTTTCGAGTTTCTGCCAAGTAACCAAAGCATACTTCTGAATTTAATATTTATTTCATCCCGCTTGGTTTCTATATGTTTCCTCCATGTGAGACGTCTATCCAAGTGCATCCCCAGATATCTCACTGAGTTGTTACACGGGAGCTGAGTATCGCCCAGTTTGACAGGTGGACACATCTCATGCCGCAGTGCAAATGTGACCTGGACCGATTTGGAAGCACTGGCTCTCATTCGCCATTTCTCTAGCCATTTGTTGATATCAGCAAGACTATTTTGCAGTAGTTCTGATGCTTTTATTGGGCATCTGTGGGTTGCTAATATTGCTGTGTCGTCAGCATATGTGGCTATTGTAACGCCAGAAGTTTGTGGTAGATCTGCCGTGAATATGGTATACAAAACAGGACCGAGTACAGAGCCTTGAGGAACGCCCGCCATGATATTATGTAGCTCTGATCTTGCATCATCCTCGCTGACCCTAAACAGTCTGTCTGTCAAGTAGGACTCCAATACATAGTAGAATGGGTAGGGCAGATAGGTCTTGATCTTGCACAATAGTCCCCTGTGCCACACTCTGTCGAATGCTTGTTGTACGTCAAGAAATGCCGAGGCACAGTATTCTTTCCTTTCCATGCTTCCTCTGATAACAGCACAGACTCTGTGTATCTGCTCAATTGTAGCGTGTTCAGGTCTGAATCCAAACTGATGGTCTGGTATTATGGAGTCTGCAGAGAGTGATTGCATTAATCTGCGTAAAAATATCTTTTCGAAAACTTTTGACAGCACCGGCAGCAGACTGATAGGCCTATAAGAAGTTATCTCGTGTGCAGGTTTACCTGGCTTTAGGATCATTATTACTTCTGATATTTTCCATAGTAGTGGGTAATATCCGACTCTGATAATGCTATTGAAAATATGTGTGAGATGCACAATTGCCTTTTTTGGCAGTTGTGTGAGCACTGCCTTGTCAATCATGTCAAACCCCGGTGCCTTCTTATTTTCCATGATTCTGATTGTGGTTTTGATTTCCTGAGGCGTGATCACTTTAAGTGGTGGATCGAGCTGGAAGTCCTGTTGGAAGACGTCATTAACTTCAGTATCCTCTGGTCCCGATTGTGGTTCATTAGGGACAAATACCTTTTTTAGGTGATTTGAGAATTCATCTGCTTTCTCCTGAGCCGTCTTTGCCCACCGGTTACCCTCTAATCTTATGGGGGGTTTTGGATTTGTTGGTTGATTGGACGCCCTGCACGTTCTCCAGAGTGAGTAATTAGTGGCTTTGGTAGCCGTTAGAGATTGCAAATAGGTCTCAGCCGCTGTGCTTTCTGCTTCTTTAAGAGTTGTTTTAAGTTCCCTTGCAGCTTTGTTATAGGCCCTCTTATCATCAGGATGGCGACTAGTATGCCACACTCTGCGTAGTCTTCTCTTTTCCTGGATGCTTTGTCTGATTTCTTGTGGAACGGGTCTATGTCTGTGCGTCTTAGGCGCTGGCGCCTTTGTACTTCTCCAACAAGCATCTTGAACTAGTCTTGTGAAGCCATATACGGCATCATCCAGGTCTTCACTATCTTTCAAGGATACATTCAGTCTCAGACTGCTGTCTATTATGTTCCTGAATTCAAACCAATCGGTATGGCGATTATACAATCGCGCTTGTTTATCCTGATATTGCACTGTCGTGCTCACGTTCAGTATAACAGGAACGTGGTTTGAGGGACCATCCAAGCATGACTCAACTCTGAAAAAGAGTCGATTTAAGCCTCCCATGACATAGAAGTCAATTACGTCTGGTAGTCTGTTAGGATCCGTGGGCCAATGGGTAGGTTCAGATGTTGCAATTGACGTTAAGTTGTTCCTGTCAATACACTTTTTAAGCTCTCTACCTCTAGTAGTGATAAGCCTGGATCCCCAATGGGCATGTTTGGCATTCCAATCTCCGCCGCAAACAAAGCGTGGGCCAAGGGTGTTAAAATAGGTTGTGAACAACTCTTCTGTGATCCTATGCTTAGGCGGGCAATAAACCGATGATACGTTAAAGTTTCCGTTCTTGTCAAATATTGTTACAGTTGTAGCTTGTATTTGTTCTGTTCTATATTGCAGGTGCTCACAGTGCTTGATGGACGATCTTATTATAACCGCTGTTCCGCCATGTGCCGTTCCATCCGGATGATCAGTGAAGAACACATTATAGTTTTTAATTCTAATCTGTTTATTGGCTGTTAGGTGTGTTTCCGATATAAGAAGAATATCAATACTGTGAATACTCAGCAGTACCTCTACTTCTGTTTTGTTGGGGGATAATCCATTAATGTTCCACGCAGCTATTTTTAACGGATTATATGGTAAATTTGTTGACGAGTGTTGTTATGAGCCCTAATAGGGTCGTCATTTGTTGTAGGATGATATTTAGTTTTTCAGTTTGTTTTATGAACATTGCCTCTATTGATTCAGTAGATGGTGGTTTAAGGTCCTCATATTCAGGTCTATCGTTCTCCTGTGATTTTGCTGGTGTTTTTTCTGAGTATAATAGCTTTTTCTTATGTAGTTGTGGGCCATTTTGCTTGTTTTTGTCATGTTCTGAATTAATTTCTACAGGGAGGTGTTTATCTGTTTGGTGTTCTTTCCTTGTAGCATGCCTGGGCTGTTTCTGTGTCTTTCGTGCTAGAATTTCTTTATATATTTCACAGCCTTTGTAATTAGCCGGGTGTGGGCCAAGGCATAGAGCACACGTAGCTGGAGTGGTTCGGTCAGCTTTTGGACAGTCCCTAGTATTGTGAGCTCCTGCACATTTGAGACACCGATATGGTCTCATGCAGTAATTTTTAGAATGCCCATATTGCTGGCACCGCTGACATTGCACTATTGTTGTTCTCTTCTTTGGGTCCTCTATTTGTACTACTTGATGGTAGATCAACTTTATACCCTTAGCGGCTTTGTTATTTAGGCCTGCCTGTAGATTTACAAAGAAGGTTGATGTGGGTTTTTTATCAGGTCCATATTTGCAGTTAACAATTTCGCCAATGACTACGTTTCCCGTTTCTTCGAAGGCTTCCTTGATGGCACTGAGAGGGGTAGTATGATGAAGATTCCGTATGACCAGTCTGCAGTTTCTTCCCTCTTTAGTGTTAAATGTGTGTCCTATAAGTCCATTCTCTCTGATGATAGATACTAGCTTCTTGTATGTATCAATGTCTTTACTGTTTATTCTGAGTTGGCTCTTACTAATATTCTTGTAGCTGAATGTGGCTTTCTCAACTACTGTTTCTAGAAGTTCTGTGAGCTTATTTAGGTCTGTGACTGAGTAGAGCATAATTGGTGGAGGTTTATTAACTTTTTTATGGTTATGTGCAGTCTCGGATTGGTCTGTATTTTGTTCATCAAGTGATAGCCCAGAGAACCTGTTTGAGGTTTGTATGCCTTCAGGTGAGTTTGTCTCATGAATTCTCCTTTTTTTAGATTGCCTAATAGTTGGGGCTTTTTGCCAGGGAGGGCAAGCATTTGGCGCTTGTTGACTTATCTCAAGTGGTTGTTGTGGTTCAGAAGTTTCTGCACTTGGATTTGTTGGAAGGTTGCTCATAGAGTTACTTCTTGGGCGCGTTATGAAGAGGCTCGGATGGAAGGCCTGCTGTACTAGTTTTTTGTTTCCAATAACATTTACAGCCACTGGAGCTTGGTCACCTACTGCAGTGGAGTCTTCGGTAGCAGATTTCACACTCTCTAGCCCGGGTACTAGGGAGCGCCGGGCGTTAGCCGGGTCGCATGACAAAATACTCTCATTCAAATTCGACATTTCATATACGAGGGGGGTGGGAATAATACAAGTAGCAATTTCCCAAGCTGCTACTGCCACTATTTTAAAGGAGATTTGGTTCCTTTAGGCTCATGGTAGCCTTAGACAGGTTATTTACCGCCGCCTGTTGCTCGGCGTTGCTGCCCGTTTAGCACCACCCGGGGGACACGTGTAGGGTGGGCCTAGGAGAAGGTGGTAAATCCTACGGACGCGGGCTGCTTCATCCCCCAAATACAAAGTAAAATAAATTTTAATTCGTGGTTCACTACTAACGGTTCATCTGATGGCCGCTCATATACATCTGCAACGTCAGGAATACAATACATAATTAAATCGATGATATTTCAACGTGTCACAACCCTAAAGTAGGTTCGACTTGGGACGTAGTTTCTGATTCTACTATTCGATACTAGATGGCGCATGCGGACCAGGCGTCAGACAATTATAAACTTTATTGCAGTGTACATACGTGTGATTCTTAATTTACACGAATGTTTTAAATGGATAGAGGTTATGCCGAAAGATTATTTATTTAATAAAAAGTAAATACCAACTTACCGATGATAAGAAACACCTGATCGAAGCAAGTTCTTAGTACTACTATTGTTTTTGCACTCAAAGACGGAACATCGAGTCATTATTGAGAGTTATTTAATAAAACACTCGAATGAAAATACCGACAGCGCACGTCACGATACCTAAGCAACCACAAAGCGACTGAGTCAAGTTAAGACTCGCTGTCCTTAACTTTGGCACGCGGGCCACGCCCACACGTCCTTTCCTCTTGTGTTTAATATTCCGTGGGCATTCATAACAAAACTTTAGCTATCATTGTAGTCCTTAAGAAAAAAAATTAGGGGAAGATATAATAAAAAACTAACATCGAAAGGAAACTTAAAAACTGTATGCATACACATACTGTGTGAGTATCAGCTTGACTTTGCATTATGTATAATCAAACCAAACCTCAATGTAACTATAATTATAGTGTTGTATAAGTTATGTTTTTGTGTATCTTACTATATACACAATAAAATTCTATTTTATTCTATATCATCGACTTTTATATTCATATTACCATGCAACTCATTATGATAAGTATTGTACCACACCACACCCCAGTATAAACAAACGATTTAATGTAAAAAAAAAAACAGTACTGTATAAATCTCTGAAAACTTGTAGGTTTTTATCAAATTAAAAATATTAATTGTTAAATAAACAAAGTGTTCTGATTTGGTGTCCTCTTTTGCAAGGTCCGTATTTTGGAATTTATTACGAGTGTCGCTCGGCGAAATACCTATTTGGAGAAGCTCATTTGTATTACCCCGAATTCATGATAATTTTATTACAGTGCAATTCTCAAGATAAGGAGGAAATTAATTTCGTTCTGAAATAAAAATAAATCGAGCGCATTTTTTTTTCTGTTCTTCTTGTTTACATCCTTGAAATACTTTTTATTAATGGTAAGTTGTATGTACGAAAAATTATATTAAATTTGATATATATTATACGTACCAGTTGTGTTTTTCAAAATTTGTAGGCCAGAGCAGGCGAGAAAGAACCAGGTCTCTGCTTGTTCAATGTTATGAAAAAATATACTGTCAAGAAAACAAAAAGGGTCGTTCAAAAAATCGGGATTTTTCATTTTAGCCAAATAAAAGTTCATAAAAGCTTGTTTGTTTATTCTATTTGAGAAGTTTTCTAGTCCATTTTTATTAATTACTTATATTTTAATACATTCCTGCTGATATGTTCACATTACGAGTCAGGTTGCGGTCCTGTGTTTCCTATGCAAATAGGTTATATTCCCATCATTCTACTAAAAGTACTCGATTTTCATCATCGAGCAGCATTGTACTAAATAGAGGATATGGTGTGTACCATTTCAAATGAATATTGTAATTCATCTCAACAAATTATTTGACATGTCACATGAACTGCCATTCTACTTATCTACTTTTAATTTTCAGGAAGCCCTGTTTTACTCAGCTCATCAAAAAGACAGTTTAGTGCGGCAACAGAACAAGCGGAAGTTCTTAAAGGCGATGCAGAGAAGAGAGAGTTTCAAGCTGAAACCAGAATGCTATTGGATATTGTAGCGAGATCACTATATTCTGATAAGGAAGTTAGTATGTTTTTTTATTGCTTCCCTTGTACTATGAGTGATGACACCTAAAGTTCTAAGAACATCAGGAACAAAAAGTCCTACCACAATGAAAAATTTATAGGTAATTCTATGTTTGAATGCATTTTTGCAGGTTTTTATCAGAGAATTGATTTCTAATGCAAGTGATGCATTAGAGAAATTCCGATACTTATCTGTTAGTGGTGTTCAAGAGAGTTCAAAACTGGTGGAAACTGATCGACCCTTGGAAATCAGACTTACTACAGACAAGCAGAACAGGACTATTATTTTCCATGTGAGTTGCTTCCTACACAAAAATTCACTGTAAATATCATAACAAATGAAATAAAAATACTTTGTAACATATAAAACATAAATCAAATTTTAAAGTTGAGATATTGTGTTATTTTCATTCATGAAAGTTGGTTTCTTTTGGATTTAGATTATAGTTGTAAGACCCAGACTTCCAGACACAATAGATAAAACAATAGGAAATAGATCACATATTGGGCCATGAGGTTAAATAAATAGATTTTTTTAGTAAATTAATATATTTCATTGATAAATTTAATTAAATCATTTCATAGGATTCTGGTATTGGTATGACTAAGGAGGAGTTAACCCAAAATTTGGGTACAATAGCTCGATCTGGTTCCAAGTCATTTATAGAAGAAATCAAAAAGCAAGGCGCAGAACAGGCAAACTCCATAATAGGCCAATTTGGAGTGGGTTTCTATTCAGCTTTTATGGTAGCAGATAAAATTGAAGTGTACACACGCAGCAGTTATGCTGATTCAGTCGGATACAAATGGACATCAGATGGGTAACTAATAATTTATACAATATAAGTCTAAGGTCAATGACCGGTGCTTACACACCCTTTGCAACACTCTGACCATAGTTTCTCCAATTAAATATTATCTGTATTATGAATTCATTTTGCATATCATGTGTAGAACTTGTGTCTTGATCCTACAAATAAATGAAAATCCTTAAAAAATACATTTATGTATCAAGCTTGTAACTTCTGTTATGCTATTCTGAACACCTATTTTCTTTGCTCTGTTACAGCTCCGGAACTTATGAGATACAAGAGGCAGACGGCCTGAGCATTGGAACTAAAATTGTAGTACATTTAAAAACTGACTGCAGAGAGTTCTCTGATGATGAGACTGTTAAAAGTATGAATTTATTTCCGTGCTGTTTTAAATTTTAATTAACCAGAAAACTTATTTAATTTAACAGACACATTCATATTTCATAATTTTATGTTTAGGTATTATAAAGAAGTACAGCAACTTTATTGGCAGCCCTATTTTCTTGAACAGTGAGCAAGTTAACTCTATTAAGGTAAAATCAATTATTAGAGAATATATTTAAGGATTGACATGAATATATTTTAATTATCTGTCTTTGTAATTTAATTTTTATGAAATTCACAGCCTCTTTGGTTGATGGAACCTAAAGAAGTGACTCATGAGCAACACACAGAGTTTTACAAGTTCATAAGCAACTCGTATGACAAGCCTCGTTTCACCCTACATTACAAAACAGATGCACCACTCAGTATAAGGTCCATTCTCTATGTACCTGAAGGAAAACCTGGCCTATTTGAACTGTCCCGAGATTCTGATGTAGGAGTTGCCCTGTATTCAAGAAAGATTTTAATTAAAAGCAAGGCTGAAAATATTTTGCCCAAGTGGTTACGTTTTGTAAAAGGTATCAATGTTGTTTTATTTGATGTTAGTAATATTATTTCCTTTTCCATTATAGAACTTTTGGAAAGTTGTAGAAAAATTAACACTTATGGCATTTTCTGTATTCAGGTGTTGTTGATTCTGAAGACATTCCTCTTAATCTTAGCAGAGAATTATTGCAAAATAGTGCATTGATAACGTAAGTTGACTATTAATTCATATTTATTTATGCATGTAAACATGTTATCAAATGTTGTCATTACAGTTTTGTTAATTTACAGGAAATTAAGAACAGTTCTAACCAATCGCTTCCTGAAATTTATGATTGAAATGGCGCAGAAAGAGCCTGTGGGATATGATACCTTTTATAAGGATTATTGCCTATTTCTCAAGGAAGGAATTGTAACTAGTCAAAGCCCTATGGAAAAGGTAAAAACTTATCTAGGAATATTATTGAGAGTCAGACATTACTTTCCTGGACTATCCTAAGATTCCTAGGCAGCTTCAATCTGAAGCCAAGATAATTATGTCCACCCATACATGCAAAATTACTGAAAAGGAGTAGTAGAAAACTATTTTATTTTCGTTAAAAATTCGAAGAAATAAGCAAAAGTTAGGTCAACCAGAAGGTTGATCTAACTTTTGCTTATTTCTTTATTTTAACAAGGTTTTTCATGTTCTAGGAAGAGATTGCCAAGTTACTACGTTTTGAGTCTTCAAAGCTGGAGAGTGGCACCAAAACGTCGCTAGCAGATTACAGTGCTCGCCAGAAGAATGACCAGATGGTGATTTACTATCTGGCTGCACCCAGGTAAGTAAAACAAATAAGTAGTTTCGCATAAGTATTAATCGGAAGTGTCATGAATTTTTTTGAAAAATAATCTTTTAATACCTACAATTTGTGATGGTTTAATAACAGAAATAGGTATAGTATTATTAAGGTTGATTGTACTTACCTTATCAAATTGTTCAAGTATACTGTCATGCATGACATGTGAAAAAAAAACAAATTCAGGTGCAGACAATAAATTAATCCAAGAGGCGCAAATATGAGGTGTCATGATTTTTTTATTTTTAGCCGTGAGTTAGCTCAGTCGTCACCTTACTACGAATCTCTGAAGAAGCGGGATGTCGAAGTTCTATTCTGCTACGAGATGTATGACGAACTGGTACTTTTAGAACTCAAACAGTTTGGCGGGAGACAACTGATCTCTGTTGAGAATGATATGCAGAAAGATGCTGATGAAAGTGCAGAACCACTGATTGGTATGTGTTGTAAATATTATGTATAAACAGCAGTATTGTTGCCATCTGTCTGGGTTTTGCTGAATCACAAACCTACCCTTTTGTTTAGTTTCCGCCCCATCCTGCTATTAAAAATATAAATTTAATGTGCTTTCTTTATTTTGAAAACAGGTAGCGAAGTCTTACAAAAGACGCAGGTAGATGAGTTAATAACTTTCCTGAAAACTAACTTGGCTGGCAAAGTATTTGACGTACGGACGACACAGCGCCTCGACACCCACCCATGCGTGATCATGGTGCCCGAGATGGCCGCAGCGCGACACTTCATTAGAACGCAAGCTCAAAGCCTCAGTGAAGAAAATAGATTTGCGCTTTTAAGGCCACAGTTGGAAATTAATCCTAAGTAAGTGTTAAACAAATTCGGCCAAGTCGGCAAACACCACCGTGAATAAAAAGTCGGCAAACAACAACGTGGTGTTTCCTTTATACATAAAGGGACAGGGGAGGGGATCCACGAAGTGTGCCCAGCAGAAGAAAGAAGTCCAGAAAATCATCCCTATTCACTTGGCGTAGCTACCAAAGTGCGCACAACCCTCGATGTAACCCGATGGGGGGGTTGTAACCCCGTCACCATGACAGTCGTTTCATCTCTTTTGCACTTTTAGAATGAGAAGAAGAGACATAAATCTGTCACGGTAACAAAAAGTCATCAGTGCGCGCCTAGCCTTACGCCATTAATTATTCCAATTTGAAAAGTAAAATCTTAATGAACCTATACCTATCTTTAATTTCCAGGCATCCAATTATCAAGAAACTTCACAAACTAGTATCAAGTGATAAGGAACTGGCAAATATGGTTTCCCAACAGTTATTTTCAAATGCTATGGTAACTGCTGGTCTTATAATGGATCCCAGAAACCTGATCACACATATAAATGATCTTTTGGTCAAAGCTTTAGAGAAGCATTAATTTGTAAAAATACCATTAAAATTTTATGTGGAAGTCTCATGTAAGTTGCTTAAAATTATTGTTATATATTAAATGTTTTAAAAAAAGTCACGATGTTTGTAAGCCTTACCAAGACACACCCATATTAGGTTTCCCTCCCCGTACCTACATAAAATTTGAATTGTAAAATAAAATGTCATGGATGCATGTTCCATTCCAAAAATGCAAAATGCAAATCTATTACTGTGGGTACCTATAGCTAATTCAACAAAAAGCCCATAGAACCTTTCGGTGAACCTATCATTTATTTGCTCAAAATATAGAAAAATTAAAGTCTTAATTTTCTTTTTTAAATACGTTTACACATTTTCTCACATTTCAATTAAATGATAGGCTCAAAAATACCTTTAAATTGACCGCCTAAATTTTGGGGGAAAGCCCCAAGTTGGCAATACTGTATTGGCAAACAAAAATCTCAAAAATCATGATTGCCTCAGCTAAAACGTCCAGCGCTGGACATGTCCGGTTCACATGGGTAACTCCAGCCAGTCCAGCGACTAATTTATTCATATTTTGGACCATTAAATTCTATCTTAGCGTGTGCAAACATTGTTATGAAATTTTGAATACAGATGAAGGAATGCATAGAGCGCCCTCTGGTAACGGTTTTTCAGTGCAATAATTATTTATTTTAAGTGGCAACACAGATTTACGTTTTTTTTACTGAATGCCGATCGACCGAAGCGGCATCGCCGTTTTTGTTGTTCGCGGTTATTTCGCGCAATTTAGAAGTGCATCGAGCTTTTCAAAGTGCATTTATATCTAATGATCAGTGAATTATAATTCATAAGTAAGTACAGTATTCAAATTTGCTTACCTTTATGTGAGTATTGGCCGTCGATTAAGAAAAAGCTGTGCGGGACAAAATAATTAATTGAAATCTTTCGTCTCGTTGTTTAGCTAACCATGAGCACTCATGATTTGAACATAGAAGCTGAAGATGATAATAATGCGACATCTGACAAAGAGCAAATCGAAGCGGAGGAGAAGGAGGTCATGTTGAAAACGGACGACGACAATATGGATGTGAGCGCGGACAAACAGGACGACGGCGTTGTGAAGGCGGCCCTCTCCGGCGATATAACGGAGCATGGCCGGGAAGTGAAGCCCAAATTCATTCCCATAGGAGCTATCAAGATGCCCGGATTCTTTATGAAGAATTCTGACACGGAAAAATCAAAGGTTGGTTGTATATGTCTGCGATTTTATACATGTATTGTTTATATCCCCTTTGGCGAGGATTTGAAGCGTTTAGCTTTAGGGAATCGAAACTAGCTACTAATAAAAATGTATTAGAACAATAAATGAAGGGTTTCTATTGAGACAATTTAGGAATTTTGTTAGGAATTCCAGGTACAACATTAACCTCTTAATTTGCAATATTATAAGACCTGTTCCCTATGTATCTGGATAAATTGAAGCAATTGCTACTTTTCTAAAATTTGACTCAATTATTCAACATATTATTATACTTACCATTGTGAACTATTTCAATTAGTGAGGTTATGAATAATTTTGGTGTTTTCTGTCACTATACTGCTTGTATTATTCCAGGACGAGGACGAAATACAGAAAGATATGGACAATGAGAAGACTGATGATGAACCTAGGATTAAGCATAACCGTATACAATTTTTACACACTTGTCCATTCACACAATTCTTACATCGACATAAAGGTAATAAATGGACTGAGTAGCACATTTTAAATAAGTTAGCACATTATTACATGGCAAGATTTCCAAGGAGTGTAATTTAGTTCTCACTGCTGAAAATCTGCTATGAGATATTTCATAGCTGGCAGTTGGTATATGTCACCTACACTGCTACAATATCCTGTACATAAAACTTATATGGAATTTAAACCTTCCCTGGACTACCACAAATAATTCAAGTCCAAAATTGGCCAAATCAGTCTAGCTGTTCTATAGTTTTAGTATGACAAACAGGAATTAATTTTTTATATAAGATTTTTGTACTGTAGGACTATATTGTTTAGTCCCACAAAATACTGGCATTGTAATTAACTTGCATGATTGCATTCTCTAATTATCTCTATAGGTTAACTACATTTTTATATGAAATTAATAAGTAATGCTTTTATTTCAAATTAATACTAAAACAAAAGTACTTTTACAGATACTTCCGGACCCAAAAGGGGTATTTTCAACATCAACTATCCAAAAATTTTCCAAAAAAATGGTGATTCTAAGCCAGGAGCCACTCTCGCATCCATGGAGACATTGGAAGACAAATTGGACACTCCAAATGATGGCATGGAAAATGTCAAACTAGATGTGGTTTGTAAATTGTACTATCTGTATCCTTTGTATTTAACTGTACTGAAATAACATATATTGAAAATAATATATTAAAATTTCTGCAGGAGACTGAAGAAGGCAAAGTAGCAACAAAACTGCCACTGAAAGAAAGAATTAGACAAAAGAAATTTATAGTAGGTAAGTGTAAAACTACTATGCATTTTGTGTACTATGTGTTTGTGACCTGAACAAAATTACTTGTACCTAATTACAATTTTTTGACTGGCTTAACCCTTTACGGAGCCTTGTTGTAATTCTGCAACATACCATTCAAACTCAAATAAAAATCTACCAAACACCGATAAGTCGATTTTACTCGGCGTTGTACATCGGCAACAAAGCAGTCTAGCGAATTAGTACCAAGTCAACGAACTAGATGGGGACACTTGTGATGAACAATCATTTATGCGGTGAAAAAATACAAACTCGTGTCGCGCTCTTACAAATAAATTACGAAAAACATTTTTTTGATGAAATAGTGATATTTGGCTGTTGAAATTGATGTGAGTTAAAGGTAAGAGTATATATTTACGTAAATGATAATAGTTCTTTTGCAAAACCAAGTTTTTAGTTCTTTTTTGGACCGATATTGTTTTGTTGCATAAATGCAACATTGCGTATTGCGATAATAATTTTTTCCCGTTTTTATCAATTTGAAGCCTTTTGTTTTAGGGTCAAAATGAGTCTCAATTTGCGTAATTTGACGGTAATGGAGCTGGAAAATATACTAGGAGATAGGGAAGATAGTGAAAATGGCCTTGACTTTTCCGACGATGTCGATGTCACCGATCCTACGTATAACATCGTGCCGAATGAACATGAAAGTTATGATCAGGACATAGGAGTGCCACCTGCAAGGAAAATGAAGTTCAATCTGCCTCTACCATAGCTACTACATCCACTAATGCTCATATCATTACTACTGCAACGGACTCAAGCCTGGCCTGTGCTCCTCCTAGTACATTCTAGCACCATCTAATGTGGTGGTCCGCCTTGCCCGCGATGTGCCCACTAACCAGAACTATTAGCTGTTTTCGATAACTACTACACGTAGACCTCTCTTATCGACCATAATATGTCGCGGCATTTTGGCTTTAGGCTATACGAAAAAACAGCATTCAAAACTGCAAGCTTCCAGAGGAAAACTTTAAAAAAAAGAATCACGTCGTGCATCAATAGAACAGGTCGGTAAGAGTTGATGTTGCTGTAGTCGTTTGGAGAGATAACAAAACCGTAAACTCTGGCATCCAATTTTGCAGGAAAGCACCCAAAATCTGAAGTAAGAAGATGGGACAAATCTGGAAAGCAATACATAATGTTGAACGTCCTTTTGTTGTAGCAGAAGATAATCGACATAATGGGTGGCGTCGATCTTTTAAATTGTGTTATGGGCCACTACAAAATAAATCTCCGTCGTAAACGATGGTATATTCGATTTTTTATCATTTCTTAGTCATGGCTATGTAGAAATCATGGCTTTTATATCGGAGAATATGTACTGAAAAATGAAAAAGGTAGTACCAGCAAAACTCTGAATTCTGCAGATTTCAGATTAGTTATTTCAGAGATATTATGTAAATATAAAACAATCAACCATACAAAACGCAGAAGTGATGTTGAATGTCTCATTCAAAATAAAAAGAAAAAAGGAAAGCTCAACACATTCCTCCGAAAGATGTGAGATTGGATCAATATGGGGATGGGCCAGTTTGGGTTGATAAACGAATGAGGTGCAAATTCTCAGGCTACAGTGAGTATACGCAAACAAACTGTGAAAAATGTGGTACACAAAATAAGGAAATATGATATTTTTAAAACAATTGTATTGTTTTAAGAAAATCCATATTTCCTGATTTTGTGTAGCACAATAACGCAATGTTGCATTTCTGCAACGTATAGTTTTTTGAAAATACAGTGTAAACTCCATGTAACGTCCCTCGATTTAACGACAAACTCCCTAAAGCGTCGAAATCAATTGGCTTTAGTTGGTTTAGCTTGTTTTCCATACACTGATACACTCTACATAGCATTACACCCACTCTCAATAACGACAACAATTGAGTAAAAAAAGTACCTTTTAAGTTGCCAAAATGAGTAAAAACTGCGCAGCTGTGTACATTCTTTTGTCGCTTTATTACCCTAGCCTGCAATAAACTCGACTGTCGGCATCATGCATACCGAACTTCGTAAGAAATTCGTTCTTTTGTTTACAAATTGGGATTACTTGCACGTGTAGACTGTTGTTGACCATGACTAATACATTTGTAAGTAGGAGTCATGGAATAGCTATACGTTATCTTATTCTTAGTTACTTACAAACTTTCAAACTGTACACATCATGGCTAGTAAAAGAAAATCACTCTGTATTGACGAAAAAGTTTTACTGATACGTGCAATAGAAATGGGAGAGAAGATAAGTGATGTTGGCAAACGTTTTGGATTTAGTCGCTCTACCGTGTCTACAATATGGAAAAACAAAGAAAAAATTCTCCAAGCTGAGAGCGAGGGGAAATCTTCCAAAAAATTAAAGAAACCTAAATACGAAGATTTGGATCAAGCTATACTATCATGGTTTCACCGACAACGCCAGAATAATATGCCTATCTCGGGACCACTCGTGAAAGCTAAGGCGGAAAATTTCGCTGAAGAACTTGGTTTAGTTGCTTTCAAAGCATCAGAAGGATGGCTCGGAAAATTCAAGCAACGACATCATATCAACTATGGTAAAATAAGTGGGGAAGCACGAAGTGTTGATACGAATATGACTCATGATTGGATTAATAAAGTGTGGTCAAAATTCAAAGACAAATACGCCCCAAGTGACATTTTCAATGCTGATGAAGCAGGAATTTTCTATAAGTTGACTCCAGATAAAACTCTGAAATTTAAAGGGGAAAAGTGTGTGGGAGGAAAGCTTTCCAAGGAACGTATTACGGTGCTTGTGGCTGCTAATATGGATGGCACAGAAAAAAGAAAGCTAATGGTAATAGGCAAATCGAAAAATCCGCGCTGTTTTAAGAACATTACAAAATTGCCAGTGACGTATAAAGCTAATAAATCAGCTTGGATGACCAGTCAACTTTTTGAAGAAGAAGTGCGAAAGTGGGATGCAGAATTAAAGGGACGAAAAATTTTACTTCTTGTTGACAACTGCCCCGCCCACCCGTTTATATCAAACCTTCAAAACATAGAGTTGGCATTTCTTCCTCCAAATACGACTAGTGTCTTACAGCCAATGGACCAGAGTGTGATTAAAAGCCTCAAGAGTCACTACAGAAGGAAATTATTGATGGAGCTAGTCGAATCTGAGGGTAAAACTTCTGTTAATATGCTTCATGCAGTAAATTTTTTGTCTAAAGCCTGGGAAGAAGTGACACCCACAACTATACAGCACTCTTTTCGCCATGCTGGACTTTGTACCAATTCTACGAGTGATGTGGTGGAAACAGAACCTGAGTTTGATAGCGACGACGACCTTCCATTAACTGAGTGGATTCAACAGTTCAACACGGCCGGAAATACGGTACACCTTCAAACCTACATCGAAGTAGACGACAGCCTGCTTACAACGGCTTCACTCACAGACCAAGAAATTTTGGATTCAGTGAGAAACACTGAGGACCAAGAACAAGGAGATGAAGAAGATGAGACGGATGAACCTGAGCCTCCGAGCATTAAAGAAGCTCTGGAAGCAGCAAAATTATTGGAAAATTATTTCTTTTATAACCAAGATACGTCAATATTGCAAGATATAAATAAAATAAGTAAAAAAATACAACAAAATTACTGGTGCAAAAGACGTCAGACAAAAATAACGGACTATACGTAATAGCGTTCAAATAAGATTCTTTTTTATGTAATTAAGTACTACTAACACTAATCTGAAATAAACTTTTACTTTTTCTGATTTTTCTTCTCTCCATTTAACGACAACTCTTTATAACGCTATAAAATGCACAGTCCCTTCAGTGTCGTTATATAGAGTTTACACTGTAATAAATACTTACTTTCCTATATTTTAATTTTTATTATTATTTCCATAAATAATACCCTAATTTCCACCTAATATTAGTGAACAAATAAAATTAGCAACCTAGCGCCGTAAAGGGTTAATGGCTCATTTGGTAGTGACCTCTGCCTTCTGAGCCAAGGGTCATGGATTCGATTTCCGCACAGTACAGACATTTGTGTTCATGAACATGTCTGTTTGTATTGGTTTGGGTGTTTACTGTGTGTAAATGTAATTATTTACAAAAAAAGTATTTAAGTAAGTTTATCAGTTGTTAAGTACCCATAGTACAACCCATAGTAGTAATTTGGGGCTAGATGGCGATGTGTGGCCCAGCGTGTCATGTCTTGGGTTATTTATTTAAGGTGTCCTTAGTCTAGACCATAAAGGTCACCTATGCTCAACTATATAGACCAATGGTTTTTTATTTGCCATCGACACAATCAAAAAATCTCACCCTCCATGTTGCTTTTACCAAACTGCAATGTCTGCCTGAGGTATACATATTATCAATTTTGAGGATGCTACAATGTTGCGTTAGGACAATTTTCATTAAATAAATAAATAACCCAAGACATGCCACACTGGGCCACACAGCGCCACCTAGCCCCAAACTAAGCCGAAGCTTGTACTATGGGTACTAGACAACTGATAAACTTACTTAGATACATTTTTTTTTGTAAATAAATACATATTATAGATAGAAAACACCCAGACCAATACAAACAGACATGTTCATGAACACAAATGTTTGTACTGTGCGGGAATCGAACCCACGACCCTTGGCTCAGAGGGCAGAGGTCACTACCAAATGAGCCACCGAGCCTGTCACATACATTAGTTTTATGTATTATTTGTAGATGACATAGTAGTGTGCGGACTGGCACTGCTAGTCCTGCTGGCAGCTATAATCGGCATCATCATAGCGGCGCGCGCCGGCCCGCCCGCCGAGCGTCCGCTGCGCCTCGGCCGCTACATCACCACCATCACCACCTGTGGACCAGTTGAGGGGTAAGTACCCACCATGATTATAATAAGTCTAACATCAGAGCTACTCACAATAATTGTGAGTAGCTCTGATGTTAGACTTATTATAATCATCAATTAATTTTTTTTTTTTTGCAAAAATTCGATATGTTTTGTCACTGTGTAACCAGAATAATTCTGGTTTCAATTTTCACACTTGGGTGATGTCATTAAACCAGAATAATTCTGGTTTAATGACATCACTCAAGTGTGAAATTTGAATGAACATTATGGGATATTTTTTCCAAAGCTGAGCAGAAATAGGCATTGATGGATGCTTTGTCTTTTTCTAACTTAAATGGTTTGACAGTGACAAAACATAGATATCGAATTTTTACAAAAAAAGAGACAGGATTGCAAACTGATTGAACTGATATTTTGAAAATCATGCATAATTGTTAAGGATTGAGTCAGGTAGTACAAATAGCCAAATATTCTATTTCTATCTACCTATACCTCTGAAAAAAGGTTCTCATTTATCGGTAAACAGCAATGTCCATAATGTCGATAATTACCGGCGTTACCCGATAGTGAAGCCAAGGCATTCTGTTCCATAACCATTACTTATTTGTCTGTTATCTCTTCCAGAACTTTGGACGAAGGCGTATACAATTTCTACAGCATCCCCTACGCAGCGCCCCCTGTCGGGGAGAGGAGATTTACTTATGCTCAACCTCTGAATAATATATCGATGTGTTGGAACGAAACACACAAGGCGCACCAACCGGGACCGCTTTGTCTGCAATTTTTAGAAAATGGTACAATTGTAGGCGAAGAAGATTGTTTAACTTTGGATGTTGTTACGCCTCACGTCAGGTATGATACTCCACTTCCTGTTGTTGTACTGATTGGAGCCAATACTTTAGCCGGTGGTATAAGTCCCGCTCAACCGTCAGCTTTGTATGCGCGCACAAAAGAGATTGTCTTTGTAAGACCAAATTTCAGATTAGGACCATTTGGTTTCTTGGCTCTAGACATTTTGTCGAACTCTAAATATCCACATACGTCGGGCAATTACGGTCTAAGTGACTTATTAGTCGCATTGAACTGGGTGAAGTATAACATAAAGCATTTCGGTGGAGATGCCTCGTCCGTTACTTTATTAGGGCACAGAGCTGGGGCGACACTGACGGCCGCATTGACCACTGTACCCAAAGCACAAAAGTTGTATTCCCGGGTGTGGCTATCTTCTGCATCTGTCATATTTCCCGGGGAAACTCTCGAACAGTCTCAAAGAAATAACGAGCCATTCAAACAGAGAAGTAAATGTAACGACATCGAATGCTTACAAAGAATATCCACTACTGAAATATTGTCCGCTACTCCCGACATCTGGCTCGGTAGCAACATAGGCACTTTGCCTGCAACCGACGATTATCAGCACTCATGGCTAGTATTGGACGGGGATCTTCTGCGTCTTCACGCCTATGAAAGTTGGGACGCCCAGAAGGAATCTAAAATATCTGATAAAAAGAATGTTTTTAAACCTATGGTGTTCGGAACCACTCAGCACTCGGGCCATTCGGAACTTTTGCAAAAGAAGCACTTAAATTGGACTTCCGAAATAGTGGAAAGAATTGTCAATGCCAGTGT
The DNA here is from genome assembly GCA_031163375.1 of Conogethes punctiferalis. NCBI lineage: Eukaryota > Metazoa > Arthropoda > Insecta > Lepidoptera > Crambidae > Conogethes > Conogethes punctiferalis. Next base: position 6,639,518 of record CM062085.1, on the reverse strand, counting down.
GATCGGGGAGAAGAACTTGACTTCGAACGTGTTTAACCATTTCAATAAGAGTTACGAAGGTCTGGTACAGCTGATATCGTCCGTGCGCACGCTGTGTCCGCTGGTCAGCCTGGCGCGCCTGCGGCTGGCGGCGCCGCTGTACGTGGTGCTGGGCGCGGGCGCCGGCGCGGGCGTGGCGGGCTCGGGCATTGCAGCTATTAATGCTGACGTCGAAGCGATTCTTGGCACTTTCGATTCGGAAGTACCGGAACAACGCAGATTTATGGCGGCGATGCAGCAGCTATTTTATTATTTTGTCTGGCACGGTCATCTGCCCGGCCCGGAGTCGGGACTGATAGCCGTGGGTCAAGATTTGCTTCCACTTCACGGCCTAGAAGCTTGTGACTTACTGATCCGTGAGGATCTTGTGCCAAGATATGCGCATATCGATTAATTATTATTATTAAATGTGTTTTATTATCGTATTTGTAATCTCGTAATAACGTGAATCCATATTCATAAAAATTTTAAATGGGAAAGTAAATATGTCTGTCTGCTATTTTTTACACCAGCTGGACTGAATTTAATGAATATCGGAATTTTCTTGAAAAAAAATGTACCCAGCCAGAAGAAATGGAACAAGAAATTAATACAATGTAGGGAAAAAGCAAGCAAATCAAAAATTGAGTTCAAGAGAATGAGCTTTTGTTCTCATTGTTTTTTTTTATATCATAGGCATCGATGTCGAGATAAAATAGTTTTATTGTTTTTATTATTTAAGCTGAAATAATTAAATTTCGACAGACTGACGTAAAGCCATAATGACATAAAGCCAATACAAGTTATGTATGTATGAATGTGTGTAACATTATTTTGTCGCCCAGTAAGTTAACTAGTGTCTCCGCACTTTGCTTTGTTTGCTGCCCAGTACTGTACCTCCATAATAAGATAACCCTTAGCAGAGTGTGATTTTATATTAAGACATAAAATACTCATTTTAATTAGATGTCATTTGTAGCGTATAAACTAAAAAATGTAACCCAAAACAAGATATGTTTTTCTACATATTCAAATTTACTCATTTGGAAGACTGATTTTTTTAAAAGTATTATTAGTATCTCTATACAAATATCCATTGTACCTAGTTTTATTATAAAATGTTAAGACTGTTTTTTATAAACGAACATTGTCCAAGTCCTCGAATAATATAGCTAGACTCTTCAATGTTATAGTTGGCAACTAATATTACCATAATAATAATTAGTATGTACAAATTCTTCGAAATTGCTTTAACTTTTTGTCGTAATTTTAAGATTTTGATCTTCTCTTTGTCAGGTGGTATTGAGCCAAAGAAATTAATAATAATACATTTTTGTATTAATCACGATATACATTGTAAAATACATAGAATACGGGCGTTGCCTAACAAGACATTTTATACTATGCCCTAATTTAAAATCTGACCACCTCCAGTCTTAAATATCCATATTGTCCAATGTTGTACCTACAACTTGTAAAACATTGTAGCATTGTATTTAGGTTGATATGAAGACGTCTCGTATCTTAATTGTGATTATTTTTTAAGTCTGACTTTTGTTTATCCAAAGAGTGAATTTGTGATTTAATTAAGTTATTGATAATTGTAAGGTATTTTTGTAATTCAACTTTGTGTAATTTTGTAATGTATGAATAGATGCTGAACCTGCGAATTATAATGCTGCTTGTGAACTCGATGTTGTGGCTGTAATTTTTGAATTTGTTGTGTTACCTACATTCCTGAGTTTATTGAGCTCCAATTCTTAAATTGAGTCACTTTTTATATCAGTTTACAGAATTTGAAATTAAAAATTTCTGACCTAACTAAGAAGGGAGCTCTAAATTATAGTGGTCATGAATGTAAAAAATAATGGGATATCATCGCAGCCTCACTACTCTTCTGAGCTGCATCTATCAATGGTCGTGAGACTACGTCGTTTACATTTTCTATGTTCATGGCTGTACTGATATTTGTTCACAAGCAAGTTAACTTAATTTTTCTTGCCAATGCTTTTAGTAAATATAAATGCACTAGTAGATGTAGGTAAAAGCTTCGCATTGTTTTGTAAATTGATGAAATAAATTAAAGTAAGACTGATGTAATGTTTTATTTTGACTTTATATATAACTTCAGTATTTTGAAGTATTGAACGATTTCCACTGACACGGGACGCCGGAACTATACCTACACTCTTACTGATCATGATGTGAAATGGGGAGGTGGAGGTGGAGTTTCGCGGACGGGTCCGACCTGACTTGTGCTTGTGGGTTTTCCCCTCAAACCATGGCTCAACTTGCGGCCTGCCCGGCGTGCCCATCAAGTTGTACGCGGGACGAGCTGATGAGGGCGTCCAGGAGGGCGGTTCGTGTGGCAGAATATTGGGCGGAACTCGTTTAGATTGCCATCGACACGATAAGAAGAAGTGAAAATGAAATCAGTGTGGATAGTTGGTATGGATAGTGTTATATGCACTCCATGGTTGTTGGCAGTTCTTTGTAAGACGTTTCTTTTTGTAGCTAAACTTAAATGGATGAAATAACACTTCCAAGAAAATTAGGTTTGAGATAATATGTCAACAAAGTAGAAATCTATATAGGTAGGTAATTGACGTTATATTTATGTTGTCTACACACTAGGGCAGCCGGTCCCCAGTCTATTTATAACGATCTTACCGCCTGCCAGTTGGGTTGTGCTTCAAGCTGTAATCCTCATCTTTGAAATCTCAATGAAAACGAATTTTGATTGCCAAAAAATAGTCATAAAAGTCGCACAAGTAAAAAAATAGTCGCATTTTAGTTTCGGAGTTATAGCTATAGGTTAGTGAGGATTACAGCTTGATGTTCAAAGTTGTAATCCTGACCTCTGATGCAAGCAAACGGTAAAGTCTATCGAATTGGTTTAGGTTCAAAAAATAGTCATGATATAGTCGCAACGACTTCAAATCTCTGAAATAGGCGCTAAAGAGATTCCAGAGATATAAAGGTACCTACGTAGAGATAGATTTCAGAGATATACTCGTATGTCCCCCTCGTGTCGTATACACGAACTAAATTCACGAAGATCGACATTGACGGAGCCGCAAGAGATCGATAGTTGTTAGATTTTTGTAGCAAAAACACAAGCGTCTATTAAACAATCGTGTGGAAGATCGGAGAGGTGCAGCTACTAAATTAAACTTCCTTTTTTAGTCAATAAGTATATTACTAAACAAATTTTGTACCATAATTTGTAACAAGACGTGTAAACTGGCGCTACTAAACAAATACAAAATAGTAATAAATAAATTCCTACAACCAAAACATTATTTATGTCTTTCCAATCCAACATAGGCAAGATAATTAAAATAAATAACTAGTTAATAAAAAAACAGCCAAATATGCAGGAACAGTAAGTAAATCAGTAAGACGTTAATAATAAGTTATTAAATTATAACAATAATTTTTACTTAGGAGATAATAGCAGATTTAGTCAATCATCTTAGTGATTACGTTCACGCAACGGCGAGACGACATTCTGAACATTTTCTTTGCCAATTTTAATAGTTTTACGCATAACTGAAGGGGATTTCGGTTTCGACTGAACTTGATCAATATCTTTTTTCATTTTGTCAATAAGTGAAGATTGTTTCGCTACTGTCATGGTTAGTTCCTCATTTTCCTGACGAAGAAGGGATAGTTCGACGACAAGGGACTGTTGATCTTGAATCTGAAATAAAAGAATAATATAATATTGTATTGTCGCGTAAAATAGAAATAAATATAGATGTGCTGTTAATTTCATATTAAATAGTTCTCTGTTTGAAGTAAATTGATTAAATTAGGACTCCTTACACTATGTAGGTACATTTATAAGCTACATAATATGGCTTTTAGGGCAATATAGATCGCTTCTCGTCCTCCACGGCGCTCCACCGCCCCAGGCAACACAACAAGGGCAAGGTCTATGCTACTATACAACGCTACCCCTAACCCGTAGCCCGTGTTTGTCGTCCGATTATGCGTGATTATTATGAAGATATACTGATAAAGATAGATATATTTTATACCTGTTGCTGGTAGCGCTGGTTGTCGGCCTCGAGGCGCGCGATCTCGGCGGCGGCCCGCGCCAGCAGCGCGCGCGCCTGCTCGGCGGCCGCCGCGGCCTGCCCCGCGTGCTCGGTCGCCAGCTCGCACAACACTTGCTTCTTCTCAACCTGGACAGGAAAAGGGGACGTAAGGGAGCGGCCTATCATCTTTTCGCTCCAAACCGACCTCACCTGCCCGTGGTACATCCTGCCGAATAACAAACGAGGCGCTGGCAACCGACTGGAATTGAAGGCTAGATATCTGTGACGGGCAGCAGTGTCATCAGCGCGAGCAGCTACGTCCTGCGATTGCCAACCTGCTGCCCAGCGTGGCGATTGTGGGTGGGTATGTTTGCCCTAAGTGGCGTACAACTGGAGAGGCCTATGTCTAGCAGTGGACTGCAATTGACGATGATGGACAGGACAACAAACTTTCATAAACCTACCTAATAATATGAATGCAATAACATGGATGAATGGATGTTTTTTACTCTTTCACATTTTTTGTTTCACGACAGACGCATAGACGCCGCAACAACAAGGGAGTCACAGTGCGTTGCCAACCCTTGTAAAATCTGTAGGCTCGCTTTTTGAAGGTCCCTAATTTAAATTTTTGAAGCGGAGTTATATTTACAAAATGTTATCAGAATCCTTTTGTGTTAACTCTTCTTGCTGCCCCTTGATCAATAGGCGAAGTTTGTAGCAACTAAAACTCGGAGGTAGACGCTTTATGTACAAGAAAAACAATAATGTACCAAGGATGAACCTTGAGGTACTCGAAATTAAAGACTCAATATAAAAATATATAAATAAACCTACTTGTCAATAAGTGGTAATAACATAATGTATCTAAGGAAATCTTACCTCTTCACGAAGTATCTTTATTTGAGAATTGGATTCTTTCTTTATAAGCTCCACATCTTCAATGAGTTCATTTTTTATGGAACCAAGTTCGCGATAGGCTTCTTTTTCAACATGTTGCAAGCTTTCAAGCAAGGATACATTGTGTTCCATAATGCGGTTGTGTTCTATTGCTAACACAGCTTTAGATTTGAGAATGTTAACTAAAGCTTCCTTATACTCATCACACTCTAAGATAGTTTTATTTAAAGTGTTTTTGTATGTGGTGAGTTCATTTTCAAGCAGCTCTTTGGAATTAGTCAAACTCTGAATTGTATTTTCCATATGTTCCGATTCACTATCAGATTCCCTTAAACGCATTGTTAGGACTTGTACAATATCCCTGGTTACTGATAAGGACATTTCAAACCTACTTTTTTCTTTGGTAGCTTTATCAACTTCTACAGTTAACTTGTTGATTTCATTTTCAAAATCTATAATTCTCTTTTTGGATTCTTCCTTCAAGTCATCAATTTCCTTTACAAGGGTCAACTTTTCTGCTTTTATACAATCGTTTTCATTTTGTAGATTGATGATTTCTCTTTGTAATTTAATGTTTTGTTCCTCTGTTACATTTAGACTATATTTTAAATCTTTGGTTTCCTTTTCTAAATACTGAATTTTACTTTGCTGTTGTGACCAGTGTTCCTGTATACTTCGGGTGCGCTCCTCAAACTGTATTTCACACAATCTCAGTTTTTCATCTGCAGCTTCATTCATTTGTTCCAATTTAGCTTTAAATTCACGATTTTTGATTTCAATTTGGTCTTGCAATACTTGAATTTCTTCATCCTTTTCTTTCAACATTTGTGTTTTGATAGAGTCAATAATTTCATTGTACTGCATTCTGATGCTCTCCTGATCCACTTTTTGCTTATTTAAAATAGCCTGTTTCTCTTCTTCCATTTTCGATCTTAAAGTTTCTAGTTCAACCTTATACTCCCTGCGAATACTTTCATTAGCTTCTAAGGCAAGTGCATGATGTCCCTTTACCATTTCAAGACGCTGGCGTGTTTCCTCTAGGTCAGATTCCATATTCGTCAATTTCTCTTGCAGATCTTTACACAAACTATCTCTAATGGTAATTATTTCCTCTAAAGAAGACAATTCCACTTGTTTGCTGCTGATCTCCTGTTCCAATTTATCACATTGTTTTTCCAATTCAATGATAGTTTTCTTTAAATCTTCAATGTTTTCAGAATTGTTTGATTCAGTGTTTGTTTTATCATTTAAGTTGATTTCAGAGAATTTTTTATCCAAATTATTAACAGGATTTTTACTGATCTGATTTTGGAGATGAGCTATCTCAGTCTTCAACTCCTCTATGTGTCTATTGTATTCTGTTATGGTATGATCTTTGTTTCTGTAATGTAATAAAATGTAGTTAATCTCTAAAAATTACAATAATCATTTTATTTAGACTACTTTGTCTGGACTACAATATGAAATGGAATGAATATCCTTTACTGAATTGTATACATGATCCACATAAATCTTATTTTGGACTCAACAAAAAGAAATATTTATTGATAACTAGCTGGCCCGGCAGACTTCATACCACCCATTATTTACCTTTTAAACCTACCCTGGACTACAACAAACATTTTAAAACCAAAATCATCTCAATCGGCCCAGCCGTTCCCGAGTTTTAATCAGACTAACGAACATCAATTCATTTTTATATTTATATAGATAAATAATGCAATTTTTACCTGATTTCAACCTCTTGTGCCTTGACAATCTCATCACTGATTTTGTTGTCTTTTTGCTTTTTAAGATTCTTACAAGGTGGTAAAGGTTTCTTGCTGCTACTGGTGGGTGGTTGTATTTTAATCGGCTTTGGCTGTGAAGTTAATCATGTATTAAAATATGCTATAAAAGTTTTAAAAATGTTATGCCTATCTATATTTGGGTGGGTCATATCTGCCAAAGGGACCCCAAAAGGCTGACCCAGATCGTCACTTTGTGGCAGCTGGACAGTCAAACGCCTAGGGGAAGACCCAAGAAGCAGTCATGTGATGATCTTGATAGTTTCATACAAGATTGGTAATGGATCGCGAGCTGTGAAGGGACTTGGGGAGGCCTTTGCCTAGCAGTAGGATGACATGGGCTAAATAAAAAAAATCTATCTTCAAACTTGCCAGATGCAATTGATTTCAGAAAGTATGATTCAATAAATTGGACTAACTAAATTATGAGGCATGACAAGACAGTTTATAAGATAGCATTTTATGGAAACAAGAACGTTACATTATGAAATAGGTATGCTATGCTTGTTGAAGACATATACTTACAGTGACGAAAGATTTAACACTGGGCGTAGAACTACACTGGGACTGTGACTCCGCGTTGGTTTTGATTGCTGATGACCCTGACTGTATGCTTTTCGGCTTTGCAGCTGCAGGTTGTACTTTAGAGCTTGATTTCAATAGTTTCTCGTTATCTGGTTTTTTTACGGTTTTATTTGGTTGGCTTTTTGGAGGAGCTGAAAAATAGCGAGTGAAGAGTGATTTTTATTAGAATAATGTAATGCATAATTTCTTGAAGTGTCGAAACCTATTGCTAATATTTGTCTGCTATCAAGTATTATCTATGTAAAATTATAAAAACAACACTTACCCATAGGTTCAAAACGTTTGGCTTTCGAAAACATGATTTTCTATTTTGTAACTTCTTTGGTATATTAAAATAATACCTAACGAGCACTCACACTTAAAAATATCACTTAACTTAATTAATAAAAGAAGATCGCAAAGCTTTTGCAATGACGATTTGAGATACAATACAGTACAAGATTGACTTGCAGAGATCGCGCGCGAAATGTTTTTTTACGAGGGCATTGAATACAAACGCAACTTTATGAATGGAATGACAGTTGATCGTTTTTTTGGATGAATAGAACGACCGTTACAACCAACGTTCCGTTTCACATAGCGTACCGTACCTAATATTGGATTTATTTTGACCGTCAAAATTTGACGTGACGCGATGGTTGTTTTTTTTTTTCGCTTATAAAACTTGGAATCGAACCCAGGACATTTCTTGCTTTTAGCCTAGGTAGGTAGGTAGTATAGGTACCCAATTTAGTATCTAAGTAAAACTATTTAATACGCCAACTTGATGATGATATGTACAGATATACGTTTGTAGGATATATTATGTATGTGCCTAGGCAAAGAAAAGGCAATAGGAAATTGCGTACATATTATGTACATACCTAGTTGGGCAGTTTTATTAAGTACTGTGTCCCACACTAGGATTCCCTGTGTGGGATAGTCATTTATGATAAACATAAAATTGGAATGTATATTGATAAACTGTTTAAGTGTGTGTAAAATACTAGTGTGGCAATATTACTCGTTTATAAACTACTCAAAACAAAATAGGGCCCACCATGTTTTTGCTCAATAATTTAAATGTATAGAAGTTTAATAGGTTTTTATGATTAGTCAATGTTAAATTAGGGTTTAACTCATTAAGTAAACACAAAATAACATTTAAAATGTTTAATTTAATCACATTATCACATAAATACACCTTTTAATGGAAATAAGCACTAACTGCACTGGCGATGAAAGCTTTCATTACCACTGTTTTTTGTTAACAACTTGACGGGATTATTTTTCAGTATCGAGGAGGATCCCCCTCTGTTCCGTATGCACTCTCCGAGCCTATCTGGAACACTCTGGATCAGACGTTTGGTGGGGTATTCGTTCCCAATTGACTTTCAGGGCGTTTATGAGGTCCTGTTGGCTATTGACAGGGCTAATGGTTTCTTTGAGACTTCGATTTATTTGTTCCCATAAAGGTTAAATAGGGTTGAGATCGGGACTCATAGCTGGCCAAGGTAAGACGGAAGATTGGCATCAGAGAGTACCCTCTGAGTGGCACGAGCTGTATACGCACGGGCATTGTCTTTCATAAAGACAAAATATTCACCCACTCTTTGTGAATATGGGATGACGTAAGGTCGGATTACCTGATCGACGTAACTGGCTGCAGAAAAACTCCCTTCGTTCAAGAATACCAGCTCTTTTTTGCATAATCAGCTTATGCCGTCCCATATCATTACACTTGGGCTCCCAAAACTATCAGTTCCGTCCATACATGGTTCAGTAAAACATTTTCCTTCTCGTCACCACACACGTACACGTCTGTCATCGCAAAAAAATTTGACCTTGCACTCGTTTGTAAAGAGTACTGTCCTCTAATCATCCATGGTCTAGTCTAAATGCTTACGTGCGAACCTCAAACGCGCTGCCCGGGGAGCCCTCGTCAACTTTTAACGGATACAACGCATCCTGGATCGTGGTCCGTCCTTGTGGAGTCGATTCCAAATGGTCTGATCATTAACGCATGTGCCAGTGGATTGCCTTAGCGAAGATTGTGCGCGGTCCGGGCGGCTATAGTGTGGTCCCGACGCGCAGTCAATCGGGAGTAGCGGTCTTCTTGTGCTGTTGTGGTTCAAACTCTGCCTAATCCAGGTCTTCTAGACACACTGCCTCCCTCTTAAAACCGTTCCCATCCGTTTTGAATAGCTGGCCGTGTCACAGCAAGGCGAAAAGCGACGGATCTCTACGATTCTTCCTCTTGTAGCATCACAACCGCCCTGGTGGCAGTTTCCACATCCATATGTCGACCAGAACCTGACATTATAATCAGGAATAATGCCAAAATGAAACACCACAGTTAGAAAAAGTGAAATCAAAGTATTGCGCTCAAAACAATACCCAGAATACAAACGACTAAGAATTGGAGGAATGGGTAATTTTAAGCACTTTACTTTTTTTATGCACCCACTTGAGATGAACAAAAAAGTGAACATTCAAAACATCATTATGAACTCGTAAACATGTGTGCTTGATATGCTAGTACTTCATTTTGACAATGATCAGTGTACAACTTATTTATAATCCCGATAAGAGACAATGTTGCGGTGGGCCCTATTTAGTTTTGAGTAGTTTACAAAAGGTGTTGTAACTTTATCCTGATAAAAGGAAAGCAGGAAGTAATGACAAGAAAATGTAGAATACCTGTTTGAAATTTATTATATTCACAATATTACATTGAAGGTGGAGGTGGAGGCACAGGAAGTAAGGGGGGTGGTGGTGGCACCCCCATCATGGGGGCTCCAGGGGGCGGCGGCAGTCTCATGCCGTGACCATCCCACATCTTAGGTGGCGGAGGAGGCATACGCAATGGCTCTATTTTAAAAGCAAACTGTAAGAAGAACTGCTTAGTGTCCTTATTCCAGTGGGTCCAAAATTTAGAATCATGTTTTTCAACTTCTCTACTGGGCACTTTGAAAGCTATGGTCTCATAAGGCTCAGCTGCAAACAATAAGTACTGCCACCTGCGATCTGGAGGTTCAATTTTTTGTTCATAGGCAGACATAAAGCGATGTCTTGGCTGGACTCCTTCAGCAATTTCTAGAAAAAAAAAATACAGTTATAGTAAACACTTCAGAAAAAGTAAACCACCTTGATATTCAATAGATTTAACAGATGTTGCCTAAGAATATCATATAATGGTGATTCTGGTACTCTAGAGAAAAACCAAAACTATTGTTTGACATAATATTATGGTTTAAATAAAACAGGAAACTATGGTTACTAAGGTTAGTTATAATTAAACACAACATTTTATTACCAGGATAGTCTACTTGGAACAGTAAACTTTGCTGTCCATTTTCCGGATCCTTTTGCTTAGTGACCCTGTAACCAGGTCGACCAATTTTCACAAACTTTTTAGGTTCTATTCTTGGCTTTTCCGGGGCAAGTTGTTGAGGAGCCTCTTTGGCTTCTTTGGCTGCTCGACGAGCCAAATTAGCTTGATGCTTCTTTCCTTGAGTGTGAGCTAAGTAACTGCCCTCATTATTGTGCAGTGTCAAACATAGTTTGCACTCATAGGACCCTGAAATTATATGTAGAGATTAATAGTATTACAAAGCGTTGAAAACATTAAGAAAATTTATCAAAGTATAGGTTATAGTTAATAATTAATCGTAAATATGTACGTTCAGTTGCAACACTCAAACTGGAGAATTAAAACAGACACAAACCTAAATGGTTTTTCATAAAATAAGGATCCTTGTTCAAATCGATGGTTTCCAAAGCGAGTTGGCGAAGTCTCTCGCGTCGGTCTCTGTTGCTTTCTGACCATGACGCTACGCCTCCGCCACCGGTTTTTCCACCTGGTCTATTTTGGAAATCCATTTTTTAAACCTTCTTATGCACTGACTACGGCAAAAATCTATTTAAACCTGGAAAACTTTAAAATTAATCATATCGCAACAACATCACAACACCACATTATTTTGTACGGAGCTGACGCTGCTGAATGAACGACGAGACGAAAACCACTGAAACCACTCACTCATTTTTATGTCACCTGTCAACTACTTTTTTTTGACAATAGCAGCGGACGCAGCGGTACTTGGTACGGAAATTGATTTTCTTTCATGGAAATAATAAGTACTACGTAATACTTCCATGTTTTCTTTACAATGTAACATTTGTGTCTGTAAACTGTACGTTACAGTCTGATCCGACTCGCTTTCAGGTTCACCAATAAATTCTGCAGTCTATAAACAAGTCATGTGTGAAATGTGATTTTTGAATTTATGAATACACCATGCATTGCACTTCTTCAATGTATAATTGCATTGCATTGCAGCTATGCGGGCACCTAATTATACTCGTATTTGTAATACTGCAATGCTCACACTCTGCCCTGACGGCAGGGCTCTCGAAGTCGTGATATGTTATCTGTGGTTCTCTTATTTTTTTGGCTGGTAACAATCGAGGTGTCAAAATAGTCTGCTCGATTTTTCCTCCTTTTCTATTGTCAAAAGTTGCCGAAAGGTACTATCCATGCGAAAATCTTTAAATATTGTGATAATCATAGAGATATTTCATGAGATTCTTTATTATTACAAATCTATAGAGATTGTTTGATATCGTCATTTAAATATTTGTAAATGAAATTTGTGGAAACTTGTCTGTGGCAATAAAGTGAATGTGGTAATAAACCTAGTGAAGTTTACTTTACATTTTCCAGGTAGCGCTTCAAGATGTTGATGCCCAAAGGGAACCGTGTCGCTATTTATGAATACCTCTTTAAAGAGGGTGTTATGGTAGCAAAGAAGGACTATCATGCACCCAAGCATCCGGATCTTGAAAAGATCCCTAACCTCCAAGTTATCAAAGCTATGCAGTCACTCAAATCAAGAGGTTATGTCAAGGAACAGTTTGCGTGGAGGCATTTCTACTGGTAAGTACAGAAACAGTGGTGAATGTGTTTAATTACTGTTATACAAGTACTGAATTGCTGTACCAGGTACACTCTAAGATTTCCTGTGGAGATGTGTTAATTTATGGTACACCTACAGAAATAGTGATGTCTATCCATATCTTTGTAATATTCATAGTGCTAATGCAGTAGGCTATTGTACCATACACATTATTACAAAAATGATGTCATTAGAATGTCATTAAGTACTTTTTTTAAAATTTGTTATGGTATTTATTGATTTGCTAATTTATTTATCTAATACCTACTACTCCTACATAAGCTAAATTAAACAAAAGCTATACGTACATGCAATCCTTTCTTACCATCTGTTCTCAAACTAATGTGTATAGATTAAAATTTGCTTTGCACAAGCACCTACCTATCTAGGTAGGTACAACAAATTTTGAGAAGAATATTGTAGAAACACAAAATTTTTCATAACTTTTATAAATATTGAATAAAATTATCTTTGTATTGTTGTCTATAAGGAATTCAAGTACTACAGTAACTTTAAATTATCCTACTGCTAGATCTTAAACATGAATTGAGAAGAACCAACAAAAAACTACCTATCAACTAGGGAGGAGATATTTTATAAAAATTACACTTTTTTATCCATACTTTTTTGTTTTGCAATGTATGTTGGAATGTTCAAACTTGGACCATACATTTTGTATCTTTTTTTCAGGTACCTTACTAACGAAGGTATTGAATACTTGCGCATCTTCCTGCACCTGCCCCCTGAAATCGTACCAGCGACACTGAAGCGCTCGGTGCGCACGGAGACCGTGCGCCGCGGCGCCGTCGGCCGGCCCGACGCGCCCGCGCGCTCCACAGAGGACCGCTCGGCGTACCGCCGCGCGCCCACCACCCCTGGCGCCCCTCACGACAAGAAGGCAGATGTCGGACCTGGCTCTGCTGATGTTGAATTCGTAAGTTGAGATCTTTTTTGTTGTAACTGCAGCAACAATAACCCCTATACCATTCGCGTGCGAACGCTTGTTGACGAGAGACGCGTACTCGGTCCGAATAGAAAAGTCAGTGGCTCTCAAAATGCAAACTGCGAAGTGTGCGGAATGTTCCGAAACAGTTGGCTATGGCGCGGACTGTTCTGTGTGCAAGAAGACGTACCACTTTGGAGCTGGCTGTGGTGGTATCACCGAGCGTGGTTACACCAGACTTGGAACGGGAAGAGCCACATGGATGTGTAAGCTTTGTAGGGATGCCTCGCAGGCAGGCTTAGAGGAGTCGAAAGTTGATGATGCCCAGCATCATGCCTCACCACAAGCCAAATTTTCTTCTGGTCTGCCGTTGGAGCGGAGGCCTTCCACTTCATCGAGGACTTCTACACCAAAGCAATTACTGTCAGTGGCAAGTGATAAGTCTGAACAGCACCATACTGCGTTGTTGAATGATATTTTGTCAAAAGTATCAGATTTGCAGATTCAGATGTCCGCCATCTCCCTTATTCAACAGGACCTTATTCAAGTTAAGTCTGATATAAGCGACGTAAAGACAACACTGAACTCTCGCTTAGATAATTTGTCAACACGAGTAGACGAAATTGAGTCAAGGGTCTCTGCGATGGAATTGCTCAGGAGCGACATGGAACACTTAAAAGCCCAGATTGAGACCATACATGACGAAGGCCACATAAATGATCAATGGGTGCGACGGTCAAACATTCAAATCAATGGAGTTCCTCAAAAGGCTGGAGAAAATTTAATAAGAATTGTCAAAACGATAGCTGATCGGAGTGGGTTTCCTCTGAACCCTGACAGTGATATAGATTTTGTAACCAGAGTAGCCGTGAAGAACGACACTGAGGGCACGAAATGCAAACCGATTATTTTAAAATTACAATCGCGGTACAAGAAGGATGATTTTCTTGCTGCTCTTCGTAAACTGAAAGATTTTAAGGCGAATGATATTGGATTCTTAGGAACGACCAGCCGAATTTATTTCAATGACCATCTCTCTTCACGCAATAAGAAACTCTTGCATCAGGCGAAGATGAGGGCAAAAGAAAAAAGCTACGCATTTTGTTGGGTCCGCAATTGTACAATCATGGTGCGCAAATCCGAGAAGTCACCGGTCATTAACATCACATCCGAGGACTCTTTAAAGAAAATTACATAAGAACTACTTTTTGTGGATTATTTATAGTCATTTGTAGTGTAACTAATGTTTGCGTTGATTTGTGTCGATGTCTGCTGTATTTATTTTTTATTAGTTTTATAACAGTATGCAAAAGTTTGAGAACATTTGTGCCGATACCGATAACATTGTTTCCCTACCTGTTTGACGCCCGTGACCATCGTAACTACAGCGCACTCATTGTATCGTTACGTGTAATATACATTGCTCGATACAAACCGCGCATCACTGTGGTGTTTGGAGCCCGGAAGGCAGTGTACAGTGGGGATAATAGATCTTTACAACATTTAAACTGGTGTAGCTATAAGGTGAGTCGTAATGATATTTTTATGGTCTTAACAGACTGCACGGCGCCGCATTTCTTTTTGGCATTGTGGGTATGGGTTGAATGTTTGGCTGTTGGCGCGTATTTAGCTACCCTTTATTATTATTATGTCAACATCGGTATTATTTTATTATGGGTGAATAGTTTACGTAGTTGTTCCATTGATGATCTTTTGAAGGTTTTGTTCTTTTGTGAAATGTATAGATCTAGACTGGATGCACTTATACATTATTGTGTATATATTAAATTATGTTGTTCATCTCATTGTACGCCCAAGGATCGTAAATTATTGTACCTCCTAGAATCGTTTGAACTTTACCCCTTTATGATTCAATACATAATATTGACTATAGTTAAAAATCGTAATTCACGCTTAACACCTTCAGAACGTACGCTTAAATTAAGAATAATACATAATAATAATAATAAAAATATATTTTACAGAGGGCGATAAAATTTTAAAATGCTTTTACCAAAACGTTCGTGGATTAAGGACTAAATCTAGGGTTTTTTACCGTAATCTTATTAATTCAAATTATGACGTAGTTTTTTTAAGTGAAACCTGGCTGTTGCCGGGGATTTATGATGCGGAGTTTTTCGATGCACGGTATAACGTATATCGCACTGACCGGGACTACGAGCGGCGTGGGATGACGAGAGGCGGCGGAGCGCTGATAGCGGTTAGGCGCGAGCTGATGGCCGATGCCAGCTGTTCTGGAGTGCTTCCTTCATTTCCGGACGCCGATATAACTCATGTCGATATTATGTTATCAAACGGACCTCATCCAAAACGACTTCACCTATATTGCTGTTATTTTCCGGTGACAATAGATCAAGTGTCGTCTCAACAATCGTTCTTCGAGTATTTATCAGAATTTAGCTTGAATAGACCTGATGATGAGTATCTTGTGACCGGAGACTTTAACGTGACTCATGCCTCATGGATAGGAGATATTGATAGCAACAATTTTATTCTAGCTAACCCCTCGAACGATTCGTTAACCATTCAATTGAATGCTTTCACATCCCTTACAGGTTGGCATCAATCAAACGGTATTCTTAACCATAACCATAGATCTTTGGATCTTGTTTTCTCCAGTTTCCAAAGCTGTGTAAGTCGAACGGAACCGCTTTCCGAGCCGGAGGATGGTCATCACCCGTCCTTAGCTATAGATGCACTGGTCGTTCAGAACGAAGCGTGGCTCAGGTCCCCTCCCCGAACTATACGCCGTTTTCATGCCGCGAATTATGACCTCATTAAGGAGGAACTAGATAGTATTGCGTGGGATAGAATGCTTTCAAGTTCGGACATAGACATTGCACTGGATGCCTTCTATTCGATAGTAAACAACATTATTGATAAATATGTACCGCAAAAAATTACCAATCAGAAAAGGGAGTATCCTGTCTGGTTCTCTTATAAATTAATCAAAATGGTCAAAAAGAAAAATAGGCTGCACAAAAAATGGAAAAATTATGGCAGATTATCAGACTACTACAATTATTCAGAAGTAAGGCGGACCGTGAAGGAATTGGAGGCTTCCTGTTACAATATGTTCATTGATAGATCAGAATCAAATATTAATAGATGCTCTAAACACTTTTGGTCGTATATAAAATCAAAGAAGAATATTAATAGTATACCTGATATGGTTAAATTGGATGATGACATGGGAACAGATGGTCAATCAATTTCCAGGCTGTTTAGTGTATTTTTCCAGTCTGTTTTTGAACGCGATAATGGTGAGCAAGTGAACGTAAACATTGTGGATTCTAATTGTGGCATAATTAGTAAAATCGAAATCACGCAAGATCTAGTTGAAAGATATCTCAAAAAAATTAATGTATCAAAAGGCAGTGGACCGGACGGGTTGCATCCTCTTTTTTTGTCAAATTGCAGCAAACAGTTATCATTTCCCGTGGCATATCTATTTATGTTGTCTCTATCTAGTGGTATTATGCCAGAATTATGGAAGCGCTCCTTTGTCGTTCCAATTCACAAAAGTGGCGACAAACATAATGTTCGGAATTATCGTGGCATTTCGAAGCTATCTGTACTTCCCAAAACATTCGAAAAAATTGTCTACGACTCATTTTACCCCGCAATCAGCCCTCTTTTGACCTGTCACCAACATGGCTTTATTTCAAGGCGCTCCACGGAATCTAACTTATGTGAGTTTCTGGATACTGTTCTTGAGTGTATGGATGGAGGATTACAGGTTGACGCTGTGTACACCGATTACTCAAAAGCATTTGATAAAATTTCGCATTCATTGTTAATTTCTAAGCTTGAAGCAATCGGTGTACATGGCGATCTTCTGCGTTGGCTGGACTCTTATCTTAGAAATAGGTCTCAGGCAGTAACAGTAAAGGGTTTCACTTCCAGTTTTACCCCGGTGACCTCCGGTGTTCCCCAGGGATCTCATCTCGGGCCCCTGCTCTTTAATATATACATAAATGATATAATCAGCTCCTTTAAAAATTCAAAAGTTCTATTATATGCCGATGACACAAAAATTTTTGCAGCCATCAAATCAATAAACGATTGTGAATTGCTTCAGAGAGATCTTGATCGGTTGAGTGAATACTGTTTAGATAATAAAATTTATTTGAATGCAGATAAATGTCATGTTATAACTTTCACAAGAAAAAAAAATGTGATATTGTTTGACTACAAACTTAATGACATGACCCTTGGCCGGGTTACAGAGGTGAGAGATCTTGGGGTTCAAATGGACAGTGGGTTATTTTTTGAGTCACATTTGAATAAGGTCACGGCAAAGGCATTTAAACTTCTTGGATTTGTTCTGCGTCAGAGTACGGAATTTAAAAACGCTAAAACCTTGTTACTTTTATACAATTCATACGTAAGATCCCAGTTAGAATATGCATCTTCTGTGTGGAACCCCATGTACTCCAAATATATCGACATGCTGGAAGCGATCCAGAGAAGTTTTATTAGACGGTTGAAGTATAGGTTTAAGAATTTTGACACTCAAAATATTGAGTCGTTGCTGATCCGCCGAGAGCATAAGGATCAAATATTATTGTATAAGATCATGAATGGTTTAATTGATTCTCCCTTTTTGCTGAGTAGATTGGCACTTAGATGTTCTAGACCTGGCGCACGGCACAAACTTACTTTTTCTGTACCTTTTTGTAAAACTAATTATAGAAAGAATAGTTTTATCGTTAGATCAAGTAATAAATACAATAGTACTTACAGCGACATCGACATATTTCACGAAAGTATGGCGCGTTTCCGTCGCCTTCTAAAAGAGCACACTAGTGATAGATAGGTTTAAAAAAAATTTTCTTTTCTTTATTGTCTCCTTCCTCAATGTATGAATTTAGTATACTGTTCATGAGACAAATGCATACATTCTTCATAATTATTATATTTCTTTTTTGTTACCGAGTTTCTCATTCAACATTAAAGTGTATGAGCCAGTAGTGGGAACTTGTTAGGCTAGTGAATTAGTTTAATTATTCTTAAGCTATAATGTATTAATTTAAGCTGTTTGTTTCCTTAATAAAGAAAAATAAAATAAATAAAATATACTGCTATGCTGGCTTACAGCATTGTCTAGTCCCAAACTAAGCTGTAGCTTGCACTGGGATATGTGGGATACTATTAGACAACCTGACCAAGAGACACACAAATGTTGGACTCAGTCGGGATCACATTCATCAAAGACAACAAAAGGAGATTGTTATCAATTAAACTTTTTTTTGAACTTTTTGCCTGATGGAAAGCTATAAAGGGAGCCCAAATTGCTCTCACAGTGAGTACAAAATCTCAGTTTCCAATCAGTCACACCATTTCGAAATCCGATGGGTTACCATTTCAATATGATCTCTTATAGCAAGTTACAGAAGAAATGAATTTGCTAAGCCTTATTTCAGTCATGCTGACTGCCAATGCCTTGCCTTAGTAATAGGTAGGTAGCCTTTTACCATTTCGTGGAAGTCTGAAGAATTTAATAAAACTGTATTGATTTTGATTTATATAGAATGACTGTCTTTAATGTGTTTTTATCTTTGTTTCAGAGAGGGGGCTTCGGTCGTGGCAGGCCAGCGCCTTAAATTAGGTTTAATAAAAATTTAACATAATAACTTGTTTGATTTATCCAATCACTGTACTTCATACATTTCTATGATTTATCCAAACCTTTGGTACGAATTATAGCAAAGGGCTAGAAGCTTTAGTATTGCCTATACATAATAGAACTGAATGAACACATATACACGAGTTAGGTACTAACTTGCTACTGTATAGTTTAGGGGCAGCGCAGACAACAGACTATCCGTGACGCACTTTTTAGTCTGTGATGCAATTATATGCAGTAACGCACACGACGCGCAAAAATCTGTCGCGGATATTTCAGAGACTCGACGCACATCTTCGATCATTCTGTTATGGCAGTAATGTAGGGATCTAGATGCTCTTTTTAAATGTCTCAGATGCAGACTCTATAGTACAAAAAGTCTGTCGTCTGTGCAGTCCCTTAAAGACAGGTTCTTGTTGTAGCAATTTTCGGACAATCGTTGTTGATCCGAAAATCATCCCAAGGTGCCACCCCTCCCTTTGTACAGTGACATAACTTTTGAAATTTCGAAAATTTAATACCTACTCATTAAACGTGGAAACAATTCATTAACTTTTAGTTCATGAATTGTTTCCACCTTTGGCAGCTATTAAACATTATGGCTGAAACTGGTATAGGTACACTATGCAATTTTTATGTTTTCTCCTATAAAATCGGCTGTATTGATTATTTTTATACCATACCAGACAAAATGTCTATTTTTAAATTATTTTAAGTGGCCCTTTCGATGCATATAAAATATGCTAGGAATTAAAAAAATCTTTAAAACAACAAAATAATTAATTTATTGAAAAAGGTCTACCATAGAGCTGATTTTTCTATACAATGTTATGATCACTTTAATGTGAAAAGGTCTTCGTTCATTATAATTTTCTATACCCATTTTACCATGTAGGCATAGTAATTAGCATGGCTGGGGCTTCGGAGGATCGGGTTTGCCGAACTCTCCAAGTTTGTCTATGTAGTACTGGTACGCACGGAATGGCTTCAGCTCCCATGGCACCTGGTTTTCCATACGGGTCAGACATACGCCTAAATCTTCCAACGTTGGGATTCCAGGTTTTGTCACGTCTGTGGTCGCTTCCTATAAACATAAAATAGATTAGGTCCATTTCATCTTTTCGTATTGATGGCAATCTAAACCGACCGGTGGTTAGCTACACGAACTGTCTTCTCTGAAGCCCTCTCATCATCGTTCCGCGTACGACAGGAAGGGTAGGCTACGCGATTAGCCGTGGTTTTAGGGGAGAACCCACAAGCACAGTTGGGTCGGACCCATCCGCGAAACCCCAAGTATGTATTATAAGAATTTTAAATTTCAAAATAGACCATTTTTAGAGGTACTTAGAATGCTGTATTTACATTAGAAAAATAATTTAAAACTTACTCTTTCAATAGATTCCCAATGCAAATTTCCGAACGGGTAAGCTGGCGATATTAAATTGACGAGAGCCACTTTCAAGGGGAAGACAGGGTCATATTTCATATCGTAGCGTTTGTAGCCCCAATTTTCATCTTTGCGCATGAGTTTGTAGAACCAGTCCACCAGGTCTGCCAAAAGGTATCTGTCTGGCCTGTAACAGTGAATAATACATAGAAGCTGTTTTTCTCAAATAGGTAATGTCTTGTGGGATGCCAAATACTATATGGTTATAGTTTCTTGTACCAAAAGAAAACTAGGTATACATATAGGTAGTTCTAGCTTTCCAAGTGTAGACCTAAAACTGAGTTCAGTTGCTGCAGACTGACTTGGTGGTTCAATTGGTAGTGACTCCTGCCTACTGAGCCAAGGGTCGTGGGTTCGATTCCCGCACAGTGCAAACATTTGTGTTCATAAACATGTCTGTTTGTATTGGTCTGGGTGTTTTCTATGTATAATATGTACTTATTTACAAAAAAAAAGTATTTAAGTAGTTTATCAGTTGTCTAGCACCCATAGTACAAGCTTCGGCTTAGTTTGGGGCTAGATGGCGATGTGTGGCCCAGCATGGCATGTCTTGAGTTATTTATATTTAATTGGTTATGCAGCATCATTATTATACACATATTTTATGTATTATTATTATGAGGTTTCTAGATTATAGGATTGAATTCTGATAAAAAAAATGTAAATTCTACTTTTGATTTGATTAATTCGCTTTGCTCCACCGGGCGCCTTGGTGCACCACCCCACTGGTGAATGAGTTACCTAAACCTAACTACCAATCTTTAAGTACCTACTATACTAATCCTGGTGGGACTAAATACACCTAATTTTAAAGCAGTGGCATCTGCTCCAGTAAATCCTTTAGCGTTCCACTTTGACCCACCAGTGGGGCGCCTTGGTGGGGCAAAGTGGACTAATCCATACTTTTTTTTTGTCTTCTCGTATTTGAGTTGAGGTATTAGGGTTTGTTTAAAGAGACATGGAGCATCAGGCGTCATGTGTTTCTGACTTCGTTTTAAACTTGCTTTTTCGGCAGCCCAGTTCGAGCGGGGCCTCAGACACAACTGTGTTTAATTAGCTAATTAACCCTTTGAACTGTGAATTAGAATTGTGTCTCATTTCTCGGTGGTAAAAGGATTATTGAAATATTAATATAATAATGGTTATTCAAGTCAATTAGAAATAACAAGAAAAAAATACATACCCAACAGCTTGATACGTCTGGCATCTAGTGTCTGGGTCGCGAGCAGCATTCACAATACCCTGAGCGACATCAGAGACATATACGGGTTGCTTGATGGTAGCCATCCCATTCTTGTAAAGAGGCATGAGCTGGCCATGAATGCGCCATTGGGATGCAAAACTCCTGAAAAAAATTAAATAAGACATCAATTAATTGTAACTGTGGGCTTTTTTTTAGCCTTTGTTGTCCCTCTGCTGAGCGAAGGCCTCCCCTAAGTCACTCTACAGCTCTCGATTGTGAGCCATCTTTTGCCAGTCTTGCAGATGGTTGTAAATACCACTATTTAAATCAATAGATCACTGAATGCAAATAGACAATAGTGGTAATTAACAAGCCAGCAACGGTGAATTATTTTTTATTAAGAATTATCATTTCAATATGATTCTGATTATGATTCTTAAGCATAAAGCTATCATATAGGTATTCAAGCAAGGCATTACAAACTTTGGTATCAACTTCTGATTTCATAGTACTAAAAATAATCTATAATTCTCATCACAAACAAAAAAATACCCAACAGCTGACTAGCAAGGCTATTTACAAATGTATTCAGTAATGAGATCTGAGCGGACACATTCTCAATCATTCATTGAATTTTCTCAGAGCTATTACACTAGCAAAGCTGTGACAATTTGATCGAACATTTTGAAAGAATGTTTGAGAATTTCTGAGAGATCATCATAGGCACTCACCTCAAAAATCTGTCTTCCGAGCCATAAATATCAGAAGCTCGTATGATGGTGGCTGTAGGGAACTCCTCTTTAACTGCCAGTTCTCCATGGTACTTAGTGATCTTGAACATGGAAGGTTTACGCAAAACTAGGGGTGGTGGGTTCTCCCCAGCATTCAGGTATGAGAGGTGTATGAATCTTTCAACTCCCATTTCACGACTAATTCTGAATTATAAAAGAATTACAATAGTAAGAAAATCCAAAAAAAAAACAACTGTAGAGGTCTATGTCCAGCAGTGTACTGTGATAATGATAACTAATAATTTTTATATAAGTGAGTCTTACAAATACAACAGTTAAGAATATGAAATATTAAAAAAAATAAACATTAATTTTTCAAATAATAGATGCCTTATTAACTATTTACACAGATAAACTCACAAACCTTGCAAGACGACGCGCTCCATCAACATGAACATCCTTGTATTTGAAGTTCTTGGTTTCATAGTCCCTCCCAACTAAATTAATCACTACATTAGAGTAGCGAACGGCCTTCGCAATAGACTCCTCATCGCGCAAATCAAATGGAGTAAATAGCACTTGTCCAAGATCTCCACAAACTTTCAAACGTTGAGCATCATAAAAGTCGCATCTATAAGGTAAGATCATCTGAAAACAAAATTGTTATGAGATAAAATATAATCAAAGTTCTTATTTTAAATCTAACTTCTTATTACATACCTGTGTACCAAGCTTGCCCAGCTTATTGCACACATATCGGCCGACAAATCCAGTGCACCCAAATACGGTGGCTACGATTCCGTTGAAGCTACTGCGACCTCCAGTACCGCGCTTATACGCCGCCAGGTTAGGTCTGCCATCCGAGCTGTATTGCGCCGATTTGATGTAAACAACGCCCAGGGACCCACTCTTAGCTGAAGATAGAAAACATTCATACACTTGTCCAATTTCTATGAAAGTAACTCAAAAAATCGACATCAAAATATTTCTAAAAACAATTACAATGTTCTAAGGGTGCAATTATGTAAGAGGTTTTTGTAATGTTTTCTTTAGTATTTTGATTACCATTGCCAACTTACGAATTAATTTGGTGGCGAAATGACCCTTTAGAGCTATTGCAGCCATTTTAGGGTCGTTATTTTTCTATAAATCGCTGAGTTTTCTTCACCAGTCCCCAGAGCCAATTCAATTTTTCAAGATCTGACGTTTACAATGTCAAAATGACAATTTCTTTTTTATTCTTTCCAACCGGCTCACAAATAGTTAGTACCAGCCATGTTTGAATTTTTGGGCCCTGCCGACAGGGTTGCACACTGGTCTTTACAATAATGCTTAAATAAAATGTGGAACAGAATCATCTCTCTTGTATTAAATTAAACGCCCTTTTCTTCGATTACAACACCTTTTTATTCGCTCTTCAACTTATTTTCACAACTTACAAGATACAAGTCATAGCTTAAGTATTTGAACCCGTTGACAGTCCGTGTTCGCGTTCGGATAACCAATCACAATCGTCCCGTACGTTCGGAAATCCAAGCGTGAATATGATTGAATGTTAAAGTAAATGATTTTTAAAAAGATAAAGACATGACTTGGAAAATAATCTAACAGTCGGCCATCCTATTTGAGGAATGTCCCCATTCCAATTCAAAGTTCGGCCATTCTAGCTTAGGTATCTCCGCATACCTACCTAGAAATATGCATACAGTAATAATCACTTCACTAAATCATAATGAGCACAATAAACTGGCTTTTACATAATAATACAACAAGATTGATATCTTTCTACTAATATTCTACCAACAATAGTGACATTTTTCCCCATTATGTTCTAATGAAGACATTGACATTTTTCTATTAATTTTCTAATAACCACATAGACATATTTTCTGTTTTAATAACAATATTGGCATCTTCCTATCAATGATAAAATAACAACATAGACAGTATTCTAATAACAATATTGACAATCTTCTTATCAATGATAAAATGACAACATAGACGGTATTCTAATAACAATATTGACATCTTCCTTTCAATGATAGAATAACAACATAGACAGTGTTCTAATAACAATATTGACATCTTCCTTTCAATGATAAAATAACAACATAGACAGTGTTCTAATAACAATGACATCTTCCTTTCAATGATAAAATAACAACATAGACAGTGTTCTAATAACAATGACATCTTCCTTTCAATGATAAAATAACAACATAGACAGTGTTCTAATAACAATGACATCTTCCTTTCAATGATAAAATAACAACATAGACAGTGTTCTAATAACAATGACATCTTCCTTTCAATGATAAAATAACAACATAGACAGTGTTCTAATAACAATGACATCTTCCTTTCAATGATAAAATAACAACATAGACAGTGTTCTAATAACAATGACATCTTCCTTTCAATGATAAAATAACAACATAGACAGTGTTCTAATAACAATGACATCTTCCTTTCAATGATAAAATAACAACATAAACAGTGTTCTAATAACAATATTGACATTTTCCTATAAATGTTCTAATAACAATATTGAGATCTTTTTATTAATATTCTAATACACTTATTCTATAACTATTATATATTCACATTATGATTTTCTATTCAAGCATGTTAGACGAAGTTTTAACAGTTTTTTTTTTTAGGTATTGTTTGGCGAGCAATAAAGAATTATCTATCATTTCTTTAAACTACAGCTATCTTATACATTGACACATAAATTATGTAAGGCATCCGTATTTATTTTCTTAATTTCTAAGGGTCTTATATTCAAAACAGCTCTTTGGTACATACATAGTTCAAATATAGTATTGAAATAAGATATTATACTATAGCTATCTTTTACATTGGCATACAAATTGGGGCATTAGTAATTAGTTTCTTATTTCCAAAGATCTTAAAATTCTGAAAAGCTCTTTGTCTATCAGTAGATTAATATGGTATTAAAATAAGACACAATATAGCATTACAAAAGGGTCAGCAAAAAGCTCAATGTTTCTTCATTTGCCAATGGTGTGTGCAATCATCTGGACGTGTTCTGCACGATCATGGGGTCCAGTTGGTACCATCTGCCACATCCGGAGTGCTCCCTGTAATATCCCACAGTCAACGTTGCATCGTGAGCCATAACCTGTAATATCATGTTATTGTTGTATTATATTAGTATTAGTACCATTTGCCACCAATGGGTCACAGCCTGAGATATTATGTTATTTGGTTGACACCATTTGCCATCTTCGGGACACAGCCTGCAACATTATGTGGTAGAGTTTGTACCGTTTGCCACCGTCGGGACACGGCCTGCAACATTAGGCATCACAGTTTGTACCGTTTGCCACCGTCGGGACACAGCCTGCAACGTTAGGCATCACAGTTTGTACCGTTTGCCACCGTCGGGACACGGCCTGCAACGTTAGGCATCACAGTTTGTACCGTTTGCCACCGTCGGGACACGGCCTGCAACGTTAGGCATCACAGTTTGTACCGTTTGCCACCGTCGGGACACGGCCTGCAACATTAGACAGTAGAGTTTATACCGTTTGCCACCCTGGGGACACGGCCTGCTCCACTAAACAGTAAAGTTTATACTGTTTGCCACCCTCGGGCCACGGCCTGCACCAATAGACATTAAAGTTTATACCGTTTGCCACCCTCGGGACACGGCCAGCACCATTAGACATTTAAGTTTATACCGTTTGCCACCCTCGGGATACGGCCTGCACCATTAGTAAAGTTTATACCGTTTGCCACCCTCGGGACACGGCCTGCACCATTAGACATTTAAGTTTATACCGTTTGCCACCCTCGGGACACGGCCTGCACCATTAGTAAAGTTTATACCGTTTGCCACCCTCGGGACACGGCCTGCACCATTAGACATTTAAGTTTATACCGTTTGCCACCCTCGGGACACGGCCTGCACCATTAGTAAAGTTTATACCGTTTGCCACCCTCGGGACACGGCCTGCACCATTAGACATTAAAGTTTATACCGTTTGCCACACTCGGGACACGGCCTGCACCATTAGACATTAAAGTTTATACCGTTTGCCACACACTCGGGCCACGGCCTGCACCATTAGACATTAAAGTTTATACCGTTTGCCACACTTGGGACACGGCCTGCACCATTAGACATTAAAGTTTATACCGTTTGCCACACTCGGGACACGGCCTGCACCATTATAAGGACTTATGTGTGGGGGGGATACAATTTGTGTACATATAATTTACTTGGCACTAACATGACTAGACAAGCACTTCTCTTTGAACTTTACAATTTACTCCTTCTCCTCCTCACTCACACTAGAACTGCTCTCACTTGGGCTAGTTCCATGTGGAGGATTGGAACATGATCCATGGTTTTTATTTGGTCTGCAGAATATATATAACTGAATTTGTCCTGACCAGCTGACATTAGGAACACATTCCTTACTTTTCACAAAAAGGTAAACTCCTTGAATCACACTAAACTTCCCTCCATTTTTCAGACACACATTTCTAGGTGTAAATAAGTTAAAGTCATTACTACCAGAATGTAATGAAATATAGCCAATCCCATGTAAAATACAATCTTGAGCACAATTGTCACAGTATAACTTCAAGTTAGAGTCGGTTATTAGCACTATTACTGATGGTAGTTCTGTAAGCGACTCTCAAAACATCTGTACCAAATAGATCATCATTGATAAATGTAAACACAAATATTAGCTTTTACCTACAGCATAATAATATACCTCAATATCCCTCATGAAACCTAAAGGAACCTAGAGCAAATCCTTTAATTACAGGGGGACTGTAATTGTGCATTTAGACCCAACTTATTTCATAAAAGTATACATTGAATACCAAAATCCATATAAGCTGACACCTCAATACCATTAAGTTTAGCAGTTTAGAAATATTTACAATTCCGTTGAGCTTTAGTGATGATCAGACAAACTTTTTTTTTTAGTCTCTTTTTTTTTTAATGCCTTTAACACTAGTATTCTGCATAGAAAGATTATTGCCATGCAAACAATCCTGGGCTGTATGGCCTAGTAGTGAACATTTATCACATTTTCTTATAGGTTTTGAACACATGTGGACAGTATGCCCGAGCTCGGAGCAATTGTAACAACGGACACTCCCGTTATGAAAGTTATTCCGTGTATTGCTAACAGTGTCATGATTCATTATTATCCTACTATAACCCTGTATTTGTTTTGTAGGACTAATAGTTTTCTTAGCAATGCGGCGCAAATATCGAAGTAACAGTGTAGGTTTCCTAAAAGTAGAGCCTTGTGCATTTCAACGTACATTATTATCATATATACCATTTATAATACAATCAACTGCATCCCGTCCTCTAATATTACACATTTTTACAAGCCCAGCTTTATCATGATCGTATTCTTCCAGTGATTCATCCCTACCACTTTTCATTTCTAGCATTTCATACAATCTATCGGCGTAATTTGTAGGATTGGGTATCAACACGTTCAACAGGTCACCAGAACATTATTGCTGAACCGCCCATTCACAAATTCAAATCATACATGAAGTCCTTACTTATAAAAAGGGGCTATTATAGAGTAGAAGATTTCCTCAACGACGACATCTCTTGGACCGCTGCTTCGTAGTAAACTTTGTTGCATTGTATAGACTCAACTTTTATTTTGCATTGTTTAACTTTAAAATATTTAAAATATTTAAAAATGTTGTAATACCAAAACATGTAACAATTGGCGATTTAAAAAAAAGTAACTACCGAGTTTCTTGCCGTTTCTTCTCGGTAGAAATCTACTTTCCGAACACGGCGGTAGCTTCTTTTAAATTGCTTTTATTCACATTTTTACATTACTTTTTACATTTGTACACCATTTTTTTTTACTTGACGATTCATAAGTGCTTATTTTAAGTCTATGTGAATAAAGGTATTTTGAATTTGACCTGTGAGATCATCTCTTCCGTTTATTGGCAGAACAGTATTTTTGACGTGACTTTCTCTTATCACCTAAAGAACTGTCGGATGACAAACCATCACTAATGCTGGAACCCCCGTCAGCACAATAATCCTCCAAGCCTGATGAGGACGAAGTCTTGCCACACTGTCCATGTGCATTTTGTGATAAATTATGATGTCGCCTTCTTTTTGCATGATATTGGGGATTAGACAAATAGGGCCGTTGACCGACTCCGAAAAACCGCTCCACAACAATCTCAAGCATCCAATTTAGCCAAAATATAGGTACACTATTTCTTCAAAAAAGAAAGCCTTCAATGAGAAAATGCAATTTCAATTTAATTTTTTTTTTAAAGTTGGAGCCAAAACGCCCCAAGCGTCATGGCGTCCACTTTGACGTCAGTTCTATGACGTTTGGTCGTAAACATTGATAAATAGTATGAGGTAAAACAATAAATCAGTTATTACTTCATTTAGAAATGGATCAGAAAGTGTATAAGTGGTGTGCTGTCCCTCAGCGCATCAATACGTCCAAAACAAGTCCCAACAAACTTTTCGTCAATGTGCCACACAACAAAAACACCAGTCATCAGTGGCTGAATCTTGCACGGCGAGATCCCAAAGCATACAATCTGAATTCCCCTATTCACCTTTGTAAAGATCATTTTGATGTAAGCATCAACCTGCTTTAACATTAAATAGCGAGCCGCTGCGTGACCTTCTTTATTTTAGAATGACAAGTATTATCCTCTCTAGGAGGCCAGACTCAATGAGTATTTCACCTCCAGTTACCCATTAAAGGCTATGGAGAACTATATGGAATATCATTTGATGGGTTCGGTGACGAAAGCTCGCCTGATACCAGGGTGTGTACTCACGAAAATCCGAATGCCAACCTGATAGAAGGAAACGACTAGCTACCACAGAATGAAGATCTAGAAGAGAAAACAGCACAACATTCATAGCCTGAAAGCACAGCCGGAACTTCAGGCACTTCTCCTTTCTAGATTCAAGATTATTAATTGGAATACATGTTGTTATACTAATAATAGAAATATATTCATTGCAGCATGCTCACAAATGTGTAAGTGTGTCCGTCTGCACCATCTTATGCTTAAGCCGGCTAAGTCAATGTGAATGTGAATGGGTGTGCGGGCCACTACCAACTCATTCATCTAACGACACAAAAATTTAATCTCACGAATAAATTCCAAATGCTTCAATGCACTCAAGTAAAGTGTCCAAAAATATATTTAGCAAAAATACTTCCTAAGTACTCACTCATTAGTCTCAAGTATTTTAGTTGTATACTTAACCTACCTTATATTTATAATGTGATTGCTTTTCAGGTACTCATAAAGAAATACACACTAGTGTGACATCTGGGATTAAACTTTCCTAGACTGAGGCACGGGAAACCAAACAAATTGCTGGTTTAAGAATTCATATAGAGAGTGATTCGTCGCTTTAGAGAATTTAATATGTTAAAGCCACATGCATGTGACAATCACAATTTAAATAAAGTACCTACTTGATGAAGCTATTACCATTACCAGTGGCTAGATAAATTTTACAAGTCTCCCTAATTAAGCTGGTAAAATTTAAATGTAAATTTTAAATAGATAATACAAATTTAAATTATTATGTTTGTTTCACCTATGAACAACTAAATAACACTTTTGACACAATACAGGGTATACCTACCTTGTCCCTCCTTAAGGAGACTAAACTTTGAATAAAATTTTAAACATATTTATCATCATGTAACACTTATAACATCTACATTTTCAGTTTCACTATAGTTCCAATGAGCAACATAAAAGTAGGTTTTATGAAGACTTGATAAATACATTTGTAGCTGTATTCTGTGCATAACATCTTTTGGTTGGTTTACCATTCAGTATGTAACTATTGTAAGTCTTTGCTCTTATTGGACACTTTATTTCCATTGTGCACTCATCAGTCATCGCAGATTTCATCTGGGGATCCCATATCCTGCACCTGACCATGCACAGATTTCCATCACGTTTTAACTGCACACAACTAACAACATCATACCCATATATGATGGTCTGGAGGATATTGCAGTCTTGACATTTCCAACTTCTGCCGAACAGAAGTCCCTGTTGGATGCGAGGAACTCTCCCAACATCACCACATCAACTCTGGGCAAATTTGAGCCGCTAGCTTTGATAAATCCTTGTACCATAACTGAATTTTGTTCTTGATAAAACAAAACTAAACAATAAATTAACAGCTATTACAAAACACTCAATAAAAGGAAGTAAGAGACACAAACAAAATACAAATATTAATCACAGCATTAATAAAATCAAGACTGTACTATTACAGTGCTTAACACTATTGTTAAGCACAATTAGATTAAAGTCAGTACACAATTAATTAATTGTATAAATGTATTAGATGTAATAACTTGGATTATGGATAATATAGGTAGGTAGGTAGGTACCTATTAAACTTCTCTTGATAAAGATACCAGTATGTAGGTATCTTGCAAATGGAGTACCTACCCAAAATTGCCAATGCTTGTTTTGTTGTCATAAGTATTTGATGCAAGAAACTAATGAATCATTCATCACCATGAACACAATTATTTATGAACTAAACACGTAAAGAATATAAAGATTCGTACAATTACCGAATATATTATTTTATTCGTGCTCTTGTTAAGATACCGGTATGTAGGTACCTTGCAAATGGCGTACCCGAAATTGGCAATGCTTGTTTTGTCGTCATAAGTAGTTGATGCAAGAAACTAATGAAACATTCATCACCATGAACACAAGTATTTATTAACTAAACACAGAGTAGAAAGATTCGTCCAATTAACAAATGTACTTACTCGTTCGCCAAGTTAAAATTTCAAAGCACAGAATTTCAATCACGCGTCAACACAGTTATTTAAATGAATAAACTTGATACGTACCAGTTAAGGTTCTTACCACTTCTGAACTATTAAATTAAACGCCCTTTTCTTCGATTACAACACCTTTTTATTCGCTCTTCAACTTATTTTCACAACTTACAAGATACAAGTCATAGCTTAAGTATTTGAACCCGTTGACAGTCCGTGTTCGCGTTCGGATAACCAATCACAATCGTCCCGTACGTTCGGAAATCCAAGCGTGAATATGATTGAATGTTAAAGTAAATGATTTTTAAAAAGATAAAGACATGACTTGGAAAATAATCTAACACTTGTTCTGACATCTGTCGTGTAGTTAACAATCTGTGGGTCGGTGGGCATTGAAATAAAATCTGACACTTCTGAGTCTTCTGACAGATATCCCGAGGACTCCGAGGAGGTTTGGGTTGGGTAGACGGTTCGGAGTTTATTTGTGTTGATACAATATTAATAAAAGATATTATTTCCATATTATCTATTCAAACAATAGAGTGCGCGACAAACAGTCCCATTAAAATAATGAATGACGAAGAAATTGATGTGTTAATTAACAGTGATGTTTTGGAGGAGATATCTGGTATTTTGCGGTCTTTTCTAAAATCTGTAAGTAATGTAATTAGTGTTCTAATTATTTCAGTGGTATAATTATCCTCCATGGAAGCACTTCTTTCCTCACTTCACGGACTACACTCTGACCTTTAACTTTATGTTTTTCAGAATGAAAATGCATTTTCGTTTACTTTTCTAAATGAAAACAACAGAAGGATTGTTTTATGGACTACACTGTTTCAACACCTGCAGCAAGAATCATCTGAAAACATACATGATTTGTGCTTAGCTGTTATTAGAATATTAAGGTAAAAATCATTCATATGTTCTATAAAGAGATTTTGTAATTGTTGATTCATTTATAATTATTTTATTCTAGCCGAGATAAAACAGATTTGGACAATTTGATCTGTGAGAAATGGATTACAGTTTTAATAGACAGGAGTGGGTTGTACAATTTTGTGGGCATTGAAGAAGAATCACCTGCATGGAATATGCCAAAAAAGGAAATTGTGCTTGAGGCACTAAAATGTCTTTGTAACATTGCATTCAATAGTGAAGTAGCGAGGGCCCTGTGCGCACACACCAGCATTGCCCAGGGACTAATTGCTCGATTGAGAGTCTGTAAAGATATACCTTTCAAGGATGACATAATGCTCTTTGATATGAAGCTACTCTTTATCCTGACAGCTTTGAGACAAGACATAAAGTTGAAAATTAAAGATGACCTGCATGGTATGGATTATTTAACCAGTGGCTTAAATGAACTCTTGTTGGAGGCCTCTACTCAACAATCCGATAGTGAAGGAGCTTGTGCTAATAGTGCAATAGTTGGAGGGGATGTTTTCCTTCAGGTAACATTACTGTTTGGCATATCCTAAATTCTTAGTTCTGAGTGCCAAATTCGAAAATCGATGAAACATGCATCCCTTTTACCCTTGGCCAAAAGGGACCACCATAATGTGTGAACGGCTGGACCAATTTCAATTTTTTTTGTTGTCTTTGTTATAGTAAGGAGAAGTTTCATATAAAACAAAAAAATTTAAAATTGCATGGTAAATTAGAAAATTTAAGAAATAATAAAGTATTGCACCCATGCAAGCGGAGCCAGG
Organism: Conogethes punctiferalis; assembly: GCA_031163375.1. Taxonomy (NCBI): domain Eukaryota; kingdom Metazoa; phylum Arthropoda; class Insecta; order Lepidoptera; family Crambidae; genus Conogethes; species Conogethes punctiferalis. The sequence continues at coordinate 6,606,748 of CM062085.1, read as the reverse complement.
TTGCTAATATGTTTATAATAACTTAAAGCTGTATTTTGGTTATTATGATTTTAGGACAATCAGCAAGGTATAGTGTGTGAGATTTTGAAAACTCAGTTTAATTTGATAATGCAGTCTAGTTCAGAGGATTCAGTCAATGAAGTTGATGATGCGATGTATCTTAAGCTGATGCCAGTGGTTACTTCATTACTGTATGCACATACAACCAGCGAGGAAAAACTCATGGACTTACATAGTAATATTGCCAACTTATTAACAAGGTATGCTCCATTTTATTTATTATTCTATCAAATCAAAAGTAATAAACTAGGTGAGTTATTGGAATTTTAAACATTTTCTTATCCGATTATCATAAAATTTTTATTATATCTTTTATTTTCAGCATACCAGCAACTTACTACCCATACCTAACACCTGAATTGGCAAAGGATGAAGTCTGTCAATATGAGTTTGATGGAAGAAACATGGACGCCTTGCAGGCATTAGTCCAGCTTCTACATTATCGCCTAACAAATACAATGGTAGAATTTCTATTATGTATAATTAATTACTGCTTGCTCTGTCTTAAAAAGTTGTGGAAATTATAATTTTACAAAAATAGTTTGAACTGCAGGAATAGTTTGGACCTCAAGTATAGGTGATGTACTTAAGTAGCTTTAATTTGTATGTATGATTTTGGCTTTATGCTTTATTTTCGTGAGAAATGACCATAGTTCAATAATAGAAAAACAAAAATTTCACCTATATATGTACTACATAGTAACAATTCAAACTGTTTTCAAATCTAATGTGTGTGATCCATCCGATCACTGGGTGCACACACTTGAAAGCCCAATTGAAACATCCAGATAAATGGCTCACGAAAACCCTGGAAAAGAATGTATTAAAAAAAAGAAAAAAAAAACTGGTTTTATAAATATTCAAACTGCAAGCTAAATAAATGCTTTAAAAAATCGAGGAACGTAGGTGACGCCTTCTGTAAAGGTAGTATACCATTATTTATGTTTATTTCAGGCCAATAAAAACCAATACGAAAATTTGTCTCCGATATTAACAGTCATGGTAAAGAGCGCTCGCAGTGGCCGGTCCCAGAGGAAGTATCTGCGGCAAGTGGTGTTGCCTCCCCTCCGGGACGTGTCCCGCCCGCCGGAGAAGGGGAACACTCTACGGAACCAGCTTTGCAGGCTCCTTACTACGCCTGTGACGTCAGTGAGGGACCTTGTTGCTGAGTTTCTTTTCGTTTTGTGCAAGGAGAAAGGTACGAGTTGCATGTTGTAGTATATACTATTTGGTTAAGTTAAGATTGTTAACTCAGTCAGAATGGCATTAATGCATGCAGGTATCACATCATATTACCCAGGGTATCTATAAATTTTTATTAAATATCCAAGACTAGTTAACCTGTGCGTCCGCGTGTCGCACTGTAACTTTTGTGAATACGGGTGTTAGTTTCCTTTCTCTCAGAAACTGAACGGGTTTGTACAGGCCCGATGTCCTATCGAAGGCACCTCATATAGCTGGTTGTTAAACAAAATTTTAAGAGAGGTAGGGCATAGCGAATCTTCGCTCGAATTGAGCTGCCCGTCCGGGGAAGGACCTCCACCCTATAAAATACCGAAGCCAAATGACCTTCGGGTCGTGTTTCTGCTGGTGAGTAGGGTGTCCGGAGCTCGTGGGGGGTTAGGGTTGGGCCGGCATGGCAGTGCCAACTGACAGGTAACTGACCAGTTACTTGCCAGTTGTCACAGCGACTTGGGCCTCTCTTTCGCTTTCCATTATGTCGAGCCACTATAAAAAAAATAAAAAAAAATAAAAATAATTAGGTGTTTGTATTGTCTTAGTGGGTCGCATGGTGAAGTACACCGGGTTCGGCAACGCGGCCGGGCACCTGGCGCAGAAGGGGCTGCTGGGCGGCGGGCGCGGCGCGCCGTACTCGTCCAGCAGCGACTCGGACACGGACGAGTACCGCCAGGCGCAGCCGCACATCGACCCCGTGCTGGGCTGCACGCGCCCGCCGCGGCCGGACCCCTTCGAGGGCATGACCGAGGAACAGGTACGTCTGCTCCTCCGCTCCGCAGGCGCAGCCGCACATCGACCCCGTGCTGGGCTGCACGCGCCCGCCGCGGCCGGACCCCTTCGAGGGCATGACCGAGGAACAGGTACGTCTGCTCCTCCGCTCCGCAGGCGCAGCCGCACATCGACCCCGTGCTGGGCTGCACGCGCCCGCCGCGGCCGGACCCCTTCGAGGGCATGACCGAGGAACAGGTACGTCTGCTCCTCCGCTCCGCAGGCGCAGCCGCACATCGACCCCGTGCTGGGCTGCACGCGCCCGCCGCGGCCGGACCCCTTCGAGGGCATGACCGAGGAACAGGTACGTCTGCTGCTCCGCTCCGCAGGCGCAGCCGCACATCGACCCCGTGCTGGGCTGCACGCGCCCGCCGCGGCCGGACCCCTTCGAGGGCATGACCGAGGAACAGGTACGTGTGCTCCTCCGCTCCGCAGGCGCAGCCGCACATCGACCCCGTGCTGGGCTGCACGCGCCCGCCGCGGCCGGACCCCTTCGAGGGCATGACCGAGGAACAGGTACGTCTGCTCCTCCGCTCCGCAGGCGCAGCCGCACATCGACCCCGTGCTGGGCTGCACGCGCCCGCCGCGGCCGGACCCCTTCGAGGGCATGACCGAGGAACAGGTACGTCTGCTCCTCCGCTCCGCAGGCGCAGCCGCACATCGACCCCGTGCTGGGCTGCACGCGCCCGCCGCGGCCGGACCCCTTCGAGGGCATGACCGAGGAACAGGTACGTCTGCTCCTCCGCTCCGCAGGCGCAGCCGCACATCGACCCCGTGCTGGGCTGCACGCGCCCGCCGCGGCCGGACCCCTTCGAGGGCATGACCGAGGAACAGGTACGTCTGCTCCTCCGCTCCTCAGGCGCAGCCGCACATCGACCCCGTGCTGGGCTGCACGCGCCCGCCGCGGCCGGACCCCTTCGAGGGCATGACCGAGGAACAGGTACGTCTGCTCCTCCGCTCCGCAGGGGCAGCGGCGGTCGAACACGGCGGCAATGGGCATGATGACTAATTTTTGTTTTGGATTAATATTGATGCATCACCCAATTATAGAAACATTGGTGAAAGAATTAATTCGCTTGTATGAAAAGTCCCCGAGCTATCACAATTTCAAAATCACAAATATGAACTCGCCACAAACGCTTCATGCAATCAGATACGAAATCGTGTCGTCACCATTTCGTATTGCGTGGTGTTCTGTCTGCCTCGTTTAAGAGGTTTGTTCGATGGCTATAGTGCGTTTATGTTATGGATTTCATATCAAAATATGTTTTAATTAATGTACCTTAAACAGTGTTATAATGTTTTTTCATTAATTTTACACTTTAGAAATAGACTTTCCTGATGAACTTTGAAGGCCTATCAATTTGCAAAACAATTTTGTTGTGATTTCTCAAATAAGTGTTATTTTAATGTTTCTTTCTGGCAACCATCAAATAACATGGAAATTCAACCATGGTCATCTCCCCTATTCAGCCGCCTGATGCCGCCTGACGGGGCCCAGCGGGTGGGTGGTGCCTCCACCTGCCTTGCACGGGTCCCCGTCTTCGGCGGACGGGAGTGGGCTGGCCCTCCGGGCCTCTCCCGTCGCTCCCCCCTAGCCTGTGAGCCTGTTGGGTCTGCCGCTTAGGGCAGACAGCGCTGGCGGTGTCATGGTCGTATGGATCACCCCAGGCCCATTGACACCGCCCCCATAGGCGCACGACGATGGGTCCGGTGTTTTTAGTGGGTATTTCCCGCCCCACTTCCATCTTTCCGAGGCGGTGATGAGTCCCACATACCCCGAGCGGCGGGCATGTCTAAATGCATTTTCACCGGATTAAAAAAACAAAAAAAAGGAATAGGTATGGTTGGCCTTACTAGATATACATACAGAGTCAGGAAAATATTCATTAACGGCCAGAGTCAGGAACTTGGCTGTGATGCAACCTCGTGCATCGGAGAGCATGTTAGCCGTTGATTCAGCGCCTGATTTCCTATAGAACCATCGGCCTGTCGGATTTTTACTTCTTTTTATTGATCGAAATGGCATGATGGAAATGATGGTAAGCGATACCGCAGTGTACGATGGAACGTTCACCAAGTAAAAACCGTTTGTCTCACGCCTCGATAAGGAGACTAAATTAGGGAACAACGAGTCCAGACTGAGATTAAATAATGTACACAAACAAAGTGTAGGTGTCAAAAACATCAATTTCCCCAAACAATTTTTAGCTATGTTTCCAATATACATATTGCAATATTCGGATAGATGTGGAATCTTGTTTACAAGTAAATGTTTAATTCACAGAAGGAATACGAGGCCATGAAACTGGTGAATCTGTTCGACAAGATGTTGTCGGAGGGGGTGGTGAAGCCGGCGCGCATCGGGCCCGACGGCCGGCCGCAGCCCGTGGAGCACGTGTTGGAGTTCCGCGACCACCTGCCCAACAGACCGCAGTCCTAACCGCTCGTCATGCGGGCCTTGGTGACGTCACACATCCGACGATGTTCGAATGCGAAAACAAAACACTACTACGATCTACTCAAATGTTTTGTGAAACAGCCAGGTGAGATCGCCTCGTGACATTTGCTGAAGTTCAATGACCGCGTGACCAATCAGCGGAAATGCTAACGCAACTGTCAAATGAATAGTTCTGCCGATGTTCGAAAACAAAACACTGCCACCGTCATATGGTTGTCGTCTTGTGACACAAATTGTATCATGTCTCGTGAAGGACCATCCAAGTGAAGTCGTCTCATGGCATTTTGTTTTGTAAGCCTGTATTGACTATTCGTACAGTTCAAATCCAATGTCATGCCTCCATAATTGCCCCTATAATGGTATGGAGTGTTTTATTGCAGGATAAAGTTGTTAAGATTGATACGGTTTTTAAGTAACATTCAGGTGACTACAACATAAAGATCTTCATACAAGATAAATGTATGGGCAGTGATAATTTTTCATATTATATTCTTAGCTATACGGTTTTTAAGTCTGCGCTTATGGCTTTTCGTCCTCTAGTCTATAGTAATTGAGGACTTGATATATCGGAAACGCATCCACAAAGAGTTCATCGGATGTATGGAAATGAGATAAATCGTGAAATGAGGAAAGTGATTGAAGAGATTTTCTTATTCACCTCGAGTAAAATTTTTGTCGCATTAGACTGTGATTCAGTAATCCTTGCTTAGGCCATATGAATATGAGTGAAGAGCAATATTAGTAAGCAGATTTGTAGGTTTCGTAGCATGAATAGCTGCTGCTGCGCTGCTAATTATAGTAAAGGTAAGTAGAAAAAGAAGGATAGCCTAGCCATAAATCCATAAAGTGATAAGTGCCATGAAAGTAAGTTGATTTACGCAGTAATAAATTTAAATAGCTTTTCCTTGTAGTTTACAAGTAAAAATTACCTTTATTTATTTCACTAAACGTTGTGTGCAAGAAAGTATGTATTATTAAACGATTTAACTGCAACTTAGAAGATTTTAAACTATCATTTGTAACGATTTCTAAGTACCTAGAACTTTATTATGTAAACGTTAAAATTAAACAAGACGGTTGTTAAATACTAAAATCGGATATATTAAGTCAACTAATTCTGAATATAGTTCTTAGATATTAAAAAGCCTTGTTATAATATTTTTTGTATGTACCTAAATTATTAGGTTTTTAAGTATAATAAAATATTTTTATGTAAAACTCTAGAAATAAGTATTTATTAGTTGCCAAATATACCTAGGTAAGTTTACAAGTGGAGTAGAACTTGATGTACACCATTTTTTATTGGATTTTGTTTATTATAAGTACCTATTATTGTATTGTCTATGTTTATTTTATTTTACGTTATACATGTTGTACATTTTATTATCTATTTTGACATTGTTTAATAAGCTATTGTTTTTTCGTTTCACAAATTATCAGTCGATTATTCGTACCTATTTACTTTATCTTAAGTTCTAACTTGAAAACACATGTAATGAATTTTTTTCTTTTTAGTAATTTAAACCCATTCAGTCTGATAATTACCTGCTACATTAAACTACTACGTAACTTCAGCTGATTTGATGCAGCAGTTTTAGTACTGGGCACGACGCTAAGTTTTAGCACTCTCGCTACCATACATAGTGACCATAGTGAGGTTTCAATATTGTCAGCAAACTCAGCCGTTAGGTGACCACCGCCTCCAAATGAGATCTGCTTCATTGAATCACTTCTTCTCTATGTACACATAGAAGCATCTAATCTTAGATTAATATGAGATTCTAATTCCCAACTGATACTTAAGTTATCGCTTCGGTAGCATAATCATTTGCTATTTATTTCATCAATTAACTAAGTTTTGATATCTATATTATCGTTTGTTGATTTAATTTTTAATTTGTTTCTATCAAATTGTTTTATGGTATATTGACAGCACATGGTTTGGTTCAGAGTCACGCTGGCCGGCGTTTATAAACACGTAAGCGTGACACTGAAACCAGAATGGCACGATTCGTAGTAATTTTTCATCTCTTTATCTTATATTTGCTAGCGAAATATAAACATAACATAGCCGTTTTTGGCCCATTAATTTATTATTTCCATAGAGGTAATATTGTAGTATATTAATTAATTCGGTTATAGAAAAATAACAATTATGTAAACAAATAAAAAAAAAATTGAAAACCAATACGTCATAAGTACTGGTAATTAAAGTTTACATATCTATTTCAATGACCAATATTTGTCGTGACTAACGGACCTACATTATTCACGTAAAACCAAGCAAAATAAACTTATGACAAGTTATTGAGTGTGAAATACTGCTTAATAAAAACTTCTTTAAACACACACACACTTCGATAAATTACGAATTTTTCACTAGCATAGTATATAGATTTAAACGATTCTTTGCATTTAACATTTTCAGATATTACTCCGATTTTGTATTAGATACGGAACTTTTATGCAAAATAAATAAATCTTGATAAAATTATCTTCTTTTATTAATAATTCCCTAGTCAAATTAAATTTCTTTTTCTAAAACATACACGAACAAATAAACACTAAACTATGTTATAAGTAATTTTACAACACAACTAGCCTTGCATTATGTTAAACATTCATTTCATCAAATCAGAGATAGGGAACTACCCATAGGTATATTCAAAAGCTCATATAATCGTGATCGATTTTCCGTTCATAACAGGCAGTGTGTAACTGCATAGATATTTGCTGTGCAATCATACAGCGACGTACCTACCGGCAGTATGTGTGTATAGAGCTTCCGTAGCATCCCGTAGCTCACCCAGTCCCCGAGTGGCGCGTAGGGCGGGCGGGCGTTCGCGGCCGGCTCCCGCACCGAAACACCCCCCTTATCATTAAAAACAACAAAAACAATCAATTTAAACAATTGATTTCTACATTAACATAATGCAGAAACTCCACTCTTATAGGAAAATGAAGCATAAACGGGCTTTTGTAGGTTAGTGACCTTTCTTTGTTTTGCAAACAAAAGGTAGGCATTTCAGTGCCTATTCAGATTGAAACGGCGCGCTGCTGTATGCACAGATAATTGATTTCGGGACGCGACGCGGGATGTATAAATTGGAACCTGGATTGGATTTTGCTTTCGATTGGATTATTTTGTTGAACACTTAGTTCGTTAATAAAATATGGACGCATGTTCATTTAAATCTTTTTTAGTTTAAGTTATATGAAACAGCAAACTCAATATCATTGCCATATTTCATCTAAGATAGATAATAGATCATGCATCTAATTAAGAAAACTAGCCAGAGCGAATAATTTGCATTTGTTACTCGTATCTACAGGTGTTTGCGTCAATTATTACAACCCTAATGTTTTATTGCTTAGGTATTAATGTTACTTAATGCTTTTGGAACTTTATTTACTGTTTATTTTACTTTGTATATGAATAACTAATTTATATACTTGCATCTTACTTTAATTAAATTTGTCGCTAAGTGGCAGTCTCTTTAATAAACGAAACTTCGTGTTTTAAATGAAACATTTTAGTAGGTAAAATATGATTATTTAATATATTTAGTAAACTTATTATATTGTGTATAAGTAGTATGTTAAGGCACCTATTTTATTTTATTTATATTTAAACGTTCAACAAGCGATAGCATTGCGAATATTTTTATAAGGCCGGCGATGCACGTCCGAACTCTACAAAGACATTCAATGTTCAGGGGTAGGCAAACGAAAAGTATGCGGTTGGATCATACACATAATAGTTATGTATGTAAGTAGTATATAAATAAATGGATTTCGTAACAGATTTTATATTTGCGCTTGCAAGTAAATTATTCTGTTTATCCTATTGTATGTAGGTCGATAGGTAGGTACAACTCGTAGTTAGTACCTACCTACGTTATTCATGAAAATCTATTTGAGAAGTCACATTATTATTATTTTTCATAAGCTAATCGATTAATAATTTTGAGAGGCGATTTAATACACGGGAACACTTTATTTACATTTAGATTTAGGTATTCCGCTTATTTGCATCCTCCGGCCGGGGTCTCATGGTTATTTGTTACTGGTAACTAAAATTGTTTGGCACTACCAGCAATCATGGGCTGATGTGCCTCTAACCCCCTTCTTAACGATCTTCTATACTCGACCATTTTGGTCTCTAAGCGACTACCTTCAATTATAATCAAACGGCATGTGCCTGTTTTCGAACTTTTCTGAGTGGCCTTCTGGACGAACTTCAGGTGTAGGTACTAGGTTCTACGTCCCGTGGTATATCATCGTCATCAGCCTGTAGACGCCCACAACTGGACATAGGCCTACCCCAATGACCTCCATATGGACTGGTCTTCAGCGAAGACCGGTCTGCATCCAAAGGATCTTCGTTTTCTCAGCAGGTCGTCAGACCCATGATGCGTCTTCCTTCTCGCAGCAGTCATAGTATTGCATATTACCTTTATTATTCTTTATTCAATATGGGTTTGCGCCTGGCCAAAAACCACCTGATGTAACCTATGTTGTGAAATTGAAGGCTACTTGGAGCGTGCTTACCTACCTTTGATCATCACCTACCATCTCTCGAAGAAAGAACGAAGGCAGAGTTTCACAGTTTGGCCGTTCGTAGAGAAAGCAGACGCAAAACGTACCGTGCTAGTCCTTTTGATTTAATTTAATTTATAGGAACTATGCTAGTGAGAAGTGTGGCGTATGTGACATGGATGGCGATGGTTGCGGAGGCGGGTACGGCGGCTACCACGGCGCCGCCCGCTACGTGCGAGCGCGCGCCCTCGCACGCCCAGCCCGCCGACGCGTTTTACCGCCTCGGCATAGCCGGAGACCCAGATCTGTTTCTGCCTGGCGAATTGTATACTGGTAATTATGTACTTAACTTAATTTTGTCATACTTACTTAGGCTTTTTCACTGACGTCAGTCGAGCGTAACAATACCAATAGGTGCACTCGTTCTCGACCGATGTCAGCTTAGGAGGAAATGTAACCTTAGAACTCAGACTACATAGTGGCATAGACGTCAGCATTCTCGAGGGAATCCTGTGAGTTAAGCTGAAATAAGTTGGTCCTTGTAGACTTTAGATGGGCGTATAATTTGTAGATACGATTAGGGGATCGAATTCTAAAACTAGTATGGAGTGCATATCCAACTTCTGCCGGGACCTCTGTTTTTATAACAGAGAATTAGCTACTAGAAAATCATTCGACAATAGGTAGGTACAACTATGCGTTCAGGGTGAGTAACTACATTTATATTCCATAACGTCCTAAGGATACACTAGCGTCTATCTAGCGTACTTAGTTATCGGACTGTAGACTGTAGCGTAGTGTGTAAACTGATTTGTTCACGCTTCATTCTAGTTTCTCTACAAGGAGTGGACAGCGGCCAAGGCCCTACTCCGTTCGTAGGGTTCACCATATGGGCCGAGTTGGACGAGGAGCCCGTCAAAGATGCCAACGCCAGTAATCCCCACGCTAATCAAGTGCTGGGCGCGTTCCAAGCATATGACGCGCAAACCAAGCCGCACGAATCTTGCAAGCCCGCGGTGGGCAACGCTACCGCACATCCCAAGACTGAAATACAGGTACTCTATAATCATCATCATGAGCCTACAACAATCCATTGCTAGACAATAATTCAAATTCCCACATGAGAAAAAGTAGTCATTTGTGGGAATTTTAGTTAGTCACCACCAGGCGCGGATCCACCGTTGTGGCACGACGGACATGCCCACAACCTTAATTGACTTGTGACGTCACATTTATACAATCTATTGAGCTCGATAGGATGGTGATAATAAACCACGAAGCAATTTGCTTCATGGTGTGCCCACAACCTTTTGTTTTGGTGGTTGATCACCACGCCTAGCAGGCGGATTGGTAACCGCAGTAGGTTTTATTTGTACCCCGGTAAGCGCCCCGGTAAACCCGGTAAACACTTCGTCTCCTGCTATTCCCTAAGTCGTCTTCTACGACACCGGCAGGCAGAGACGCGGCCACATACTTCTGTGCTACCTGTTCCCCTGCAAGTTGCTGCCCACGGGCGACACAGGGGGTTTAGTGGGTATGCTCTCCCATTCTAAAAGGTGTGAATCTTGCACACCACGCCAACTCCCCCGGATGTCGAAGATGCCGTCTTGAAAGAATAGCCCGCTTGTGACCATGATTGTTGCAACACAATTGAAACGTCAAGTTGTACGTAGGTACATAATGTATGTAGGTACTTTAAAAAAATGTCGTAGGTACTTGGGTCATTAAGTTTTAATTAAGTACAACATAATTTCTTTAGCTGTTGTTTCGCAGGTAATTTGGAGTGCCCCCTTGAAAGCCGGCGAGGTTTGTCTGCGTCTGTGCGCACGTGCCGCTCCGACAATGGGGATAGTGTCTAATCAGTCGGGCGCGGCGTCGGCGCAGCGCGCGGCGACCGTGCTCGCGCGCAAGATCTGCGCTGCGCCCGCCGCGCCCGCGAGCTTCGCGCGGCAGCCGCCAATAGTCGAGCCTTGCTGCGCGTGCGACGAGGCTAAGTACGAGGTGAGTTGAGTATAGTGATGCTCTTACATATATTCCGCGGATTTAGCAGCCAGGTAAGTCCAGCTTTGCGCGGCAGCCGCCCATAGTGGAGCCGAGTTTCGCGTGCGACAAGGCTAAGTACGAGGTGAGTTTGATCAGAGCATATGATAGGTACTATTACATTTCCTGCGCATTTAGCAGCCAGGTAGGTCTAACCAGACGCGCTCGGCGACCGTGCTCGCTCGCAAGATCTGCGCTGCGCCCACCGCGCCCCCCAGCATTGCGCGGCAGCCGTCCATTGTGGAGCAGTGCTGCGCGTGCGACGAGGCCAAGTATGAGGTGAGTTTGATCAGGGCATAATGATACTCTTACATTTCCTGCGCATTTAGCAGCCAGGTACCAATGCGTGTTTATGGTTCCCATACAACATTAGATGTTCGATTGGAAGAAGGCCAAGCTGCCATATGTTAACACTATGGTACGACTATTACCTACATATATTTTTTGATACCTACTTAAAACTGATCTATTTGGGAACTTGTTTTGTTGAAGAAAAGTAGTTTTCACGTGAAAAACTAACAAACAAGCAAACAACCGTCCGAACAAACTTTCACATCTCTATCATTAGTAGGATTTCTAGTGATAAATTAACTTAACATAATCTGAATAATAGGTGACATTCGAGGGCCTCTGGTCCCGGAACACGCACCCGCACGAGTTCCCGCCGGAGAGTGCGCAGGCGCACTTCGGTGACGTGATCGGCGCGTCGCACACCGCGCAGTACCGCGTGTGGCAGGAGGGCCGCGTGGCCAGCGCTGGCTTGCGGCGCCTGGCAGAAGATGGAGCCACCACTGCGCTCGAGAAGGAGCTCAAGGCTGAGGTTTGAACTTCATCATCATCATTATTAGCAGCCTGCCTGCGGTATTCCACTGTAGGCCATTCTGCTCGATTAGCCACACTCATCCAGGTGATGCCGGCCGCCCTGCGCAGGTCGTCACTCCATCTAACCGAGGGGCATTCCACATTACGCTTGCCTGTGCGAACTATAGAACTTCCCTACTCCACCGATCATCAGTTCTGCGGCAGACGTCAGCCCATTATATTGTATATGTTGATTACCTTAGTTCTCCGGCGTATTATATTTTTAGGGATGTTATCCCTCAGAGAAACTTCAAGCAAAGCTCCATAATTTTAAGCTTGTGGACCAGTCCCACCCTCAGTTTCCACGTCTTTGCACTATAATTACAGGCAAGACGCACAAAGACTTTTGTCTTTAGGCTCTGTTTCTCTGGTCTGACCTGGAAGAGGTACGGGGAATATTTCAATGCAATTGTCTTTTTTACGCCATCACGAGTTCAATGGAACTTGAAGTTTAGGTGAATTCAGAACTTTGTACTTACTTGCTTGTATTTCCAGAGCGATCACATACGGACAATAATAAAAGCTCGTGGGATATCATGGCAGCAAATAGCTGGGGCGGGTATTCCGAACACGTTCGCCGTGTTCCGCGTGGACGCCCGGAACCACCTGGTGTCTCTGGCGTCCAAGCTGTGGCCCTCGCCCGACTGGATAGTGGGCGTGTCTGCCCTGGAGCTGTGCAACGCCAACTGTACCTGGTCCGGCTCCGCTACCCTGCCGCTGTACCCGTATGATGCGGGGACTGACAGCGGTATTTCTTATACGGTGAGTTCAGGATCTGTTCATATTTTTGTTTGCTGGATCTCTCTATATTGCGAATGGAATAATTACTATAGTTACGAAATAACTAATTTTTAATAGTATATGTGATAATTCCAGTACAGAAGGGTTGTGTGTTGTGTGTGTTTTTAACTGCTAATGGTTGGAGGTCTATGTTGCGTACATACCTATGTATATTGTAATTGAACGTCCGGCAATGTAATGGAAGGGTCAATGAATATGACAAAGAGCTGGTGGCGGGAACATGTTAGCGGCAAGAAGTTATAAAATCTAAGTAAGTTTATCAGTTGTCTAGTATCCACACTACAATCTTCGGCATAGTTTCGGACTAGATGGCGCTGTGTGGCCCAGTGTGGGTTATTTAATATCATACCTACTCAGCAGTGGGTTCAAATGGTGATGTAAGTATGTTTGACAGGCTCGGTGGCTCATTTGGTAGTGACCTCTGCCCTCTGAGCCAAGGGTCGTGGGTTCGATTCCCGCACAGTACAAACATTTGTGTTCATGAACATGTCTGTTTGTATTGGTCTGGGTGTTTTCTATGTATAATATGTATTTATTTACAAAAAAAAAAGTATTTAAGTAAGTTTATCAGTTGTCTAGTACCCATAGTACAAGCTTCGGCTTAGTTTGGGGCTAGGTGGCGCTGTGTGGCCCAGCGTGGCATGTCTTGGGTTATTTATTTGTACGCAGTCCCGCCGGCAACCCACCCTGCCCGCGGCGCCGGTGCGGGCGCTGCGCCCCGACTGGCCGCGCGACCCGCGCTCGCCCTTCTACAGCGCGGCCGGCGAGATGCGACCCTTCGCCCGCCTGCGGCTGAATCGACTGCAACTGTTTGAAAAGAACTGCGATGTCGCCAGTGAGTGTCACATATTGCTTACTCGAATAACTAGGAATATAATATGTTACGAAATAAATTAACGACACATTTAAAAATTAAATTTTAAATTAAAATAGCCGCCATGTTACTGTATAGCATCATTCGGGTATGTAAATGAATCAGTATCAGGGTTAACTGTCAACTGGTATGTTACATTCTTTGCACAGCCTTTTGAAATCATGATCATAGAGTACGTACAGCGTTTTCACAAAACCGCGATTTCGCTAGGTAAGAGGCAGCGCAGACGACAGGCTATCCGCGAAGCAATTTTTTACAATTATATGCTGTAACGCATACGCGCGCAAAAATCTGTCGCGGATATTTCAGACTCGACGCACACGACGCACATCTTCGATCATTCTGTCGGCAGACATAGACGCTTTTTTTAAATGTCTCAGACGCAGAGTCTATCGCACAAAAAGTGTGCCGTCTGCGCTGCACCTAATGGTTGTGTTTTTAACTAGTTCACGCCGTGCACGTCTACAAGACTCCATAGTAGCGTTGACGCGCAAAATGCAGCGCGATGCGTGACCAAAATTAATTTTTGGTTCAAATTCAAATTCTTTATTACAGACTAAGTGTTACATTTGGATCTTAATAAGTCATATTATGTTCTTTAAAACTTATTATCGTTTGGCGTGAAATGCTTCTCTTAATTAATAACAAGTGGATGGTCTCCACTGCTAGAGTCCATCAGTTCGGCGCCGGCGTCGCGCGGGGGCGGGTCGGGCGCGGGCGGCGCGGGCGGCGCGTGCGCGACGCACGCGTGGGGCGGCTGGAGCGCGTGCAGCGTGTCGTGCGGCGGGGGCCGCGCGTCGCGCCAGCGGCAGTACGTGTGGCCGGCGCGCGCCTACGCCGAGGCCTGCCGCGTGCCGCTCACCGACTACAGGCGATGCCACGGGCCCAGGATACACTGCAGGTAACAGTACACGCCTCTGCGCCTAGGTTGTCATAAATAGAGCTAGAGTTAAGGTCAATTCATATTTTAATCTATTGCAGAGTCGTAGCGCATCAAAGCGTATATCCAAATTTGGACACAAAAAATTCAACAGCCACAGCGTCTATTCGCGAAATGTCCTTTTCTCGAATTGTCCTTTCTTATAACGTCCTTTCTCAAAGTCCTTTGCAATGCAATGTTTTGCACACAAAAGACACATTGAAACTTTTAGTCATTCCTATTGTGGCAGCTTAAATAATTTTAAGGTCGTAAGGAACGATCATAAAGGTACTGTATTTAACACAAAGCTTCCTTTTTTGTGAAGAAATATAGGTAAGTATCAAGTAAGTTATATCTTTGGCCTGTTGGATTGTGAACTGATAAAAATTAAGTCTACAAGCGCCTTACTAAGCGAGTAGGTACTTAGGTGCAATCCGGGCTTAAGTTACTCGAAGCCCCGAGGGAGGCATCCGGTAACACGCAGAAACCTCTTAAAACATGCGGTGTTTTATTTTAGCCTGTTCTGCTAAGTAAACGGACTAATATACATAAGTATAAGTATTACTGAGTAGCATTATACGGAGAAATCTACAGTTTACTACATATTTAGTATAAAACAAAGTCGCTTTTTTTCTGTCTGTCCCTATGTATGCTTATATCTTGAAAACTACGCAACAGATTTTGATGCGGTTTTTTTTTTAATAAATAGAGGGATTCAACACCCTCAGCCGCTCAGGCCAAGTGGAGCGGCGATTTGCGCAAGATGGCTGGATGCGAGAAGCCCAAGTGTTGCCAAGCCAATCAAAGTGGCAAACTATTGGAGACGTATATTTTTTACCGACTTAAAAAAAGGATGTTCTCAATTCTCAATTTTTTTGAGGTATTTATGTAGGTATGTTGCCAGATCTCTCCGAAAATTGTGAGCCGATTTGAATTCTTATTTTTGGCTTGAAAGGGTGTACTTCTAGTAGAATACAAGCTTAAATATGATGAAAATGGGACCCACATTTTCAATCTCAGGCTATGCGTCTAATTAAATACTCTTAGGGTGGTGTCCGAGTACGAGCCGGACCCTGCGGAGTCGACGGGTCCGTGCGCGATGTCCCAGTGGTCGGAGTGGTCGCCGTGCGAGGGCTGCGGCGTGCGCGCGCGCACCCGACACTACGTGGTGCCGCGCGCGCGCAAGCGCTGTCACCTCGGCTTCCGCGCGCGCACCGTCACCAGCCAAGCCATGCCCTGTGAGGCCGGCCCGTGCTATCGGTCAGTATCAGCATATTTTTTTTATGCAATAGGCGGCAGACAAGCAAGTGTGATGCCTGATGATAAGCAGTTCACACCGCCCATCATCATCATCATCATCCTATTGCAGTCCACTGCTGGACATAGGCCTCTCCAGTTGTTCGCCACTTAGGGCAAACATCTGGAGGATATACCCATAATCGCCACGCTGGGCAGGCGGGTTGGCGATCGCAGGGCGTAGCTTCTTGCTCCGGTGACGCTGCTGCCCGTCATTGACCTGTGGTATTGAGCTACGCCTTCTGTCGTGATGGTTCTGTCGCCACCAGTCGGTTTGCCAGAGCCTCGTTTGTTGTACGGCAGGATGCACCACGGTGAGGATGGCTTGGCGTGAAAAGTTGATAGGTCGCTCTTTTACATCCCACTACCGGTAAGTATCAGCTGATTTTGCTGCTGCTGAAGCAGTCAACACCGCCAATGGACACCCGCATCTCAGATTTTTGGGTCGCTGCCGGCTGATGACGTAAAGTTAAAGAGAGGTGGGGCATAGCTATTCTTCGCTCGAATTGAGCCGCCCGTCTGGGGAAGAACGTCCACCCTATAGAATACCGCAGTTAATGACCAATTCTTGTTTCTGCCGGTGAGCAGGGTTTCCGGAGCTCGTATGGTGAGCGCTGCATCGGCAGCCGGGGGTTAGGGTTGGGCCGTCATAGCAGTGGCAACTGCCAGATGACTGATCTGTTACTTGCCCGTTGAGCGATTTGGGCTCCTCTTTCGCTTTCCGATTATATCGTGCTACTATGAAAACCAGTGCCAGTGGAAACTGCCCCAATAAACCGATTTACTGTATTGCACTGCTTTCAAATTAGGTGTATCCTGCCTCGTTATGTCAGTTGCCCCTAGAGTCCTTACTTGAGCTTTCCATAGAGGCGAGGAGAATCCACTATGCTGCTGTTTGATTGCAGAATTGATATTTTGCTTTATGACAGTAAGTTTTTTTATTTTCAGACCCGCTAACAAGACGAACTCTACTAATTACGATTGGTTTTTCGTGGTAAGCTTGTCTGTTTTTTACTAATTGCTATTTTGGAGGCTCGAAGGACCAACAGTAGGGTGTGAATGAGATCACGTGGTCCCAAAAAGCGCGAGTGAAATAAATCATCATTTGCGGTGCTATTCACAAAATGCGTTCGGATAGATCTCTCTAGGAAACTTCTTCGAAATTCATTTGTCATTAGTTTGTACAACTAATGTTAAAATTTGAGTGACGTTCTTCCAAATTTAATTTATTCGAGCGGAAATAAGCATCATGAATATACTGAATGTTGTTTCAATCGATCGGCGAGGGGGGAAGAATTATCTTGTTTTACGTGGCGTATGTATGACGGAGGGACGCCATAAAATATTCAGATGCAGAGATAAATAGACCAAAAGCTTCTTGATAATATTTATAATCAGATACAATCACCTTACAACCGAAAAGGCACACGCGAGGCGTGATACAATAGGATTAGCTTCTCGTTTCGAGGTGGGTACACGATGGCGGCTCACGGTAACGCCATCTTCAACCGACATCTGTCACTTGAATGTCAAATCATACACAACGTTAAAGTAATCAAAACGTGTGTTCGACGATAGTGCCGCGCGTCAGCGCGGCACTTCCAACATGTCAATGTTTAACCCATTCCCTGTCCACCGTCCAGACACAATAGAATTTAAATTGTTATGTATCAAATGTGATACAAGGGACATGGAACCTGTTGATATTTGCAGGACGAGCCAAGCTGGCCGTGCAAGGTGTCCCCATGGGGCTCGTGGTCGCCGTGCTCGGCGTCGTGCGGCCGCGGGCGGCGCCTGCGCACGCGCTTCTACATAGCGCGGGACGAGCGCGCGCAGCCGCAGCTCTCGCGCCGCCTGCTCGACCGCTGGAACCGGCGGTTCGCCGAGCTGCAGAACCTGGTGAGCCACTACCACGGAGCACATACAAGCAGGCCTCGTTGTAACTAACTGCGCACGCGCTTCTACATAGCGCGGGACGAGCGCGCGCAGCCGCAGCTCTCGCGCCGCCTGCTCGACCGCTGGAACCGGCGGTTCGCCGAGCTGCAGAACCTGGTGAGCCACTACCACGGAGCACATACAAGCAGGCCTCGTTGTAACTAACTGCGCACGCGCTTCTACATAGCGCGGGACGAGCGCGCGCAGCCGCAGCTCTCGCGCCGCCTGCTCGACCGCTGGAACCGGCGGTTCGCCGAGCTGCAGAACCTGGTGAGCCACTACCACGGAGCACATACAAGCAGGCCTCGTTGTAACTAACTGCGCACGCGCTTCTACATAGCGCGGGACGAGCGCGCGCAGCCGCAGCTCTCGCGCCGCCTGCTCGACCGCTGGAACCGGCGGTTCGCCGAGCTGCAGAACCTGGTGAGCCACTACCACGGAGCACATACAAGCAGGCCTCGTTGTAACTAACTGCGCACGCGCTTCTACATAGCGCGGGACGAGCGCGCGCAGCCGCAGCTCTCGCGCCGCCTGCTCGACCGCTGGAACCGGCGGTTCGCCGAGCTGCAGAACCTGGTGAGCCACTACCACGGAGCACATACAAGCAGGCCTCGTTGTAACTAACTGCGCACGCGCTTCTACATAGTGCGGGACGAGCGCGCGCAGCCGCAGCTCTCGCGCCGCCTGCTCGACCGCTGGAACCGGTGGTTCGCTGAGCTGCAGAACCTGGTGGGTGAGCCAC
This sequence comes from Conogethes punctiferalis, assembly GCA_031163375.1. Taxonomy (NCBI): domain Eukaryota; kingdom Metazoa; phylum Arthropoda; class Insecta; order Lepidoptera; family Crambidae; genus Conogethes; species Conogethes punctiferalis. The sequence continues at coordinate 6,588,213 of CM062085.1, read as the reverse complement.
TACCACGGAGATGTGCTCCGAGACGAGCTCGGACGGGACAGGGTGCTGGTGGGCATACAATATGTAATACACACATATCTCAATAAAGCAATGTGTTATACAAGGGTGAGTGAGTTATTATTATGACACTCGTTTCAAGAAAAATCCGAATTATGATTATAGGGGTTTTGAATTTTTTATTGGTTTTCATATCGTTTGTACAAACGGTTCTATTCTATCATCTGTAAAAGTACTCATAGTGTAGGTAAAAGAATGTACCTAAACATTCATTAATACTCGTATCTTATTTCTTTTGACTGGCTCGATGGCTCATTTGGTAGTGACCTCTGCCTTCTGAACCAAGGGTTGTGGGTTCGATTCCCGCACAGTACAAACATTTGTGTTAATTAACATGTCTGTTTGTATTGGTCTGGGTGTTTTCTATGTATTTATTTACAAAAAAAAAGTATAATAAATAAGTTTATCAGTTGTCTACATACTACAAGTTTCGGCTTAGTTTGGGGCTAGACGGCGCTGTGTGGCCCAGCGTGGCATGTCTTGAGTTATTTATTATTTATTTCTATGGCAGCAAATCCCACCGGAGAACAATACTGGCATAGACCCCGAAATCGAGAAGCTGGTGCAGGATCAGCTGGAGAAGTGTCAGTTCACGTTGTCGCAGCAGGAGGCGCTCTGCGACGGCGACGAGGGCGCGTGTGCCAACTCCACCAGTTCACTAGGTAACTCGATCGTTGTTGTAAAACGTACATTGACTATAGGTACCCTTACCTTTACTTTGCTAAGCAACTATGCTGGTAAACTAAACACAATCTTAAAATCTCTTCACGTACGTAGGTTTCCTCATGATGTTTTCATTCTCCGTACGAGCGTCAAACAAATGTACCTACCTACACATGAATTTCTGAAGACACATTGGAGGTTGATTTCCTCCTAAGCTTTCAGTCGAGCTGTTTACACCAGTTATATGAAGCACCGGACTGCAATGTTGTCGTTAGCAGCAGATAATTTACAATGAAGCATACGTTTTGTTGATTATGTGCAATGATGTTAACGTGCAATGTACCTAATATTAGATGAGAATTTTTTTTTATTGTAGCTTGACATAATGATTTGGCTTCCCTACGCCTGATGGAAAACGAAAGCGAAGCCCAAGTCGCTGTGACAGCTGGCAAGTAACTGGTCAGTTACCTGTCAGTAGCCACTGCCATGCCAGCCCAAGCCTAACCCCCCACGAGCTCCGGAAACCCTACTCACCGGCAGAAACACGACCCCGAGGTCATTCGGCTGCGGTATTCTATAGGGTGGAGGTCCTTCCCCGGACGGGCAGCTCAATTCGAGCGAAGATTCGCTATGCTCTACCTCTATAAGATTACAATTTATTTGGATACTGGATAGATACATTCTGTTGTCAAATCAAATCAAATTCTTTATTTGTGAGTACAGGTTACAGTAAGGTGTACAAATTGTTGTAGTTGGGTTCAGCTGTGTCTGCCTATAAAGGCGTACAAATATATTTTTTTTTTATCTAACCTTTATTGTCCTACTGCTGAGCGAAGGCCTCCCCTAAGTCTCTCCACATCTCCCGATTGTCAGCCACATTTTGCCAGTCTTACAGATGATTGTCTAAGAGCCCCCGCAAACCACAGACTTTCTATCGGCCGATAGTTTGGTCGGGCTCACTATCAGTGTGAAGATCAGCCGTTAACAAATCGTCGTAGTATGCGGACTTGCATACCTCTTCATACTGATTTATGAGCCCGACCCAACTATCGGCCGATAGAAAGTCTGTAGTTTGCGGGGGCTCTAAGTCATCACGCCATCTTTTACAAATATATCGCTCGGTGGCTCAATTGGTAGTGACCCCTGCCTTCTGATCCGAGAGTCGTGGGTTCGATTCCCACCCGGGACAAACATTCGTGTGATGAACTCTTGTGTTTGTTCCGTGTCTGGGTGTTAAATATTTGTATTTAAGTATTTATTTGTGGTACCTTCGTTGTTCTGATACCCATAACACAAGTGCTTAAGCTACTTTCTTTGGGATCGGAGCAATGTATGTGATGTTGTCTGATATTTATTTATTATTTATTTATATGTATTTGGTGTCAAAAACGTTTACTTTGTCAGAGGATTGCAAGCTGCCGTACGTGGTGGGCCACTGCCGCAGCTACCAGGAGCGCTGGTTCTACGACGGCGCGCGGCACTCGTGCGAGCCGTTCGGCTACACGGGCTGCGGCGGCAACGCGAACAACTTCCGCACGAGGAAGCTCTGCCAGGACGCTTGTGGGTGGCTCAGGAATGTGACCACTACGCCGCCGCCGACTACGGGTAACGTAAAAGCATTGTTTTATATAATACTAGCTGTGCCGGCGGCGTCCCACGCGTGTGTATCGGGTTTCAAAAATAACGGATATCCATAAAATGGTACTCAAATTTTAAGTTAGACTTCTGGCAATACATCGGTGAATACCGCATTTGATTCCATGCAGTAGTTTTTGCGTGATGCGCGATCAAACTTTTTTTTTTGTTTCTTTCCATCTGCCATCGGCTCTCGCAGCCATAATCAGATAGGTTCTCCAGTGGTAGGCGATCAAACATGCCGATAAAAATTTCTCCCGTTTTCCCAACGCTTCCCGTCACTGCGCTGCTCCAATTGATGAAAAGTATACTATAACCTGCCTAGGAGTATGAAGAATAGTCGTGCCAAGTTTTGTTAAAATCCGTCCAGTAGTTTTTTTTTTCTATAGCGAACATACAGACAGACAGACAAAAATTTTACTGATTGCATTTTTGGCATCAGTATCGATCACTAATCACCCCTTGATAGTTATTTTGAGAAAATATTTCAGCTTGAGCCGATTAAGTACGAACGCCAATATCATTTTACGTTATGATGATTTAAACATCAAAACCGAGTCCTAAATAGAAACTGTCAACCCGATGAGTACCGTACAAGGCGCGAACGCATACTAATACTTAATAACAAATGGGCATGTTTCGCGTGCATATGCTGTACTAACTAACGGGGTAGGTACTACTGTAGCGTACTGTTTATTACTCTCTTCTCCCAAATCGCTTAAAATGCGAGGCTTCCAGGTTCCTACTGTTCGTTACAATGCTTTCTGAATAACTTTGTCAAAAACGGTGTTTTGGGAATTTTGCTTATCTTGGTTTTTGGTGGGAAACCATTGGTATTTTACCTATGTTGGTTTATAATGGCGTGCAGTTTAATAAGTCTGCTATCTTGATGAAAGATATATTTATAGCAAGTTTAAATAATTAAAGCATTTATTTCACAGTGTCCACAGTGGCCACGACGCTTTCAGATGTTATAATAAAGAAGCTGAAGCCGACACCGACTCCGTCATCGGAAGACAATGAAGTGATCCAAAATGATGCGCCCAATGCTCATAGTAAGTAGATTTACCCTGTATAAATGTGATAAACGTAGATTTATCTATATAAATCTACGTTTATCACATTTATACAGGGTACCTATGTATAAACTTTCTTTCGTTATTTCTAGAGCAGACTATAGTTATTCGTATTCAACTCTAACTTTTTATGACGAAGGGACCGATTACCAGGTTTGTCGTTAATATATTTTCCCGAGGTTGGTGGTTGATATTTTTCATTAATGGAGGACAGTGCTGGCGAGCCCGCCCATAGACTAAGAACGTTTACTTATAAAATAAAACAGACATAAAGTTCAATAAATTGTCACTCTGCGGGTTTTAAAATTATTAATTTTTTTTTATAGTGGCTCGACATAATGGCTTCCCTACGCCTGATGGAAAGCGAAAGAGAGGCCCAAGTCGCTGTGACAACTGGCAAGTAACTGGTCAGTTACCTGTCAGTTGCCACTGCCATGCCGGCCCAACCCTAACCCCCCACGAGCTCCGGAGACCCTACTCACCAGCAGAAACATGACCCGAAGGTCATTTGGCTGCGGTATTTTATAGGGTGGAGGTCCTTCCCCGGACGGGCAGCTCAATTCGAGCGAAGATTCGCTATGCCCTGCCTCTCTTAAATATTATATAAATATTTTAGGAGTTTCATCATAAACAATATTTTAATATGTTTTTTTTCTTCACAGTAGAAAACGATGTGGTGAAATGCAAAATAGGCCCGTGGTTGGGTTGGAGTAATTGCTTCGGAGAGTGCGGTTACGGCGTGAAGCTCAACTATCGCTTGGTTCTCGTGAGTATCTAGTACCCATGTATACAGCAGTTATTTAGTAGATAGAGTAATAAAAGTACCTAGTTAATTAATATTAATCCGATCAATAACAAAGTGTTTCTGCCGGTGAGTAGGGTTTCCGGAGCTGGGGTACAACAAGGGAAGCCTCCACGCGTGGTCGTCTTTGACGGCCCGGCGTACCCCGGGCAACGGCGGGTAGTAGAAGTCGTTCACCTACTACCCGACGGCTAATTCCCTGTGGGAGCACGCACTTGTGCGTGGCTCCGGGGGCCAGCGTTGGCGTCGTTTGGGGAGCGACGCCTTCCACGGCCAGTGCTTAGGCACACTAGACGGGGCCTTTGGCCTGTGGGTCTCTCCCAATGGCGGGGTATTTGCCCGATTGGTGAGAGACGTGTTGTCGGCGATGGTCGCAGAGGAAGAGGAGTGCCCTTCGGGGGACCTCGCGGTGTTATCGTTGCCGTCCTCCCTGTCTTCTGCGACCGTTGCCGCCTTACAAGATGGGGGCCTTTTGGCCTGTGGGTCTCTCCCAATGGCGGGGCGTTTGTCCGATTGGTGAGAGACGTGTTGTCGGGCGCATTTGCGCCGGTTTGTCGGCGATGGTCGCAGAGGAAGAGGAGTGCCCTTCGGGGGACCTCGCGGTGTTATCGTTGCCGTCCTCCCTGTCTTCTGCGACCGTTGCCGCCTTACCAGATGAGCCGTTTGACGGCGTGGGATGGCAGTGGATCACTGCGGCGCGGCGGGTCCGATGGCCACGGTTCTCGTGGTCGTCGGATATGGTCCTTTTGGACTGGTCGCCGTGCAACCTGTTTCCCCTCGCAGGAGGGACCAGGGGGCTTGCCTTGACTGGCGAGCCCGAGTGGAGTGAGACCACAATAAAAAACCGCCTGTTATCCCGACTTCGGTCGGGACCAGGGGGCGCGAGCTCAAGTGGAGAAAACCACAATAAAAAACCACCGTGCGGCGGCGGCTGCACGCCCGACGGAGTTCCGCGAGGTCGGCACGAGGGAGTCGGCCACGTATTGCACGAACTCCGTCCTTGGAGGAGGGAGACGTCCTTTTCAGGACCGATCCCTAGGCTGCCCCAAGTGGGGGGGCCAGCCCGAGTCTGCCTAGCAGACCAGCGCTGACAGCTTCGCGGTGTTATAGCCCAGGACCCGCGTTGCTGTCGCCCAAGGCGCGTTAGACGGTGCAAACCAGGGTTTTTTAGTGGGTATTCTCTGCCGACGCGGAGCGAGTCCCACATAACCCGTCTGCTCCCTCGGGCAGCGGGTATGCGTAAACTGCATTTCTCCCTGGTGAAACAAAAAAAAAAAAAAAAAAAAAAAAAGGGTTTCCGGAGCTCGTGGGGGGTTAGGGTTGGGCCGGCATGGCGGTGGCAACTGACAGGTAACTGACCAGTTACTTGCCCGTTGTGACAGCCACTTGGGCTTCTCTTTCGCTTTCCATCAGGTGTAGGGAATGGAACAAGGCAAGGCAATGACATACGTACGTACATATAAGTCGAATATACATTAGTATTGCTTGATACTTACTGGTACTCTATTAAACTTAATATTAATCAAGAAGTACAAAATTAATACATCGCACATGGTTCTGTCAGTAAAGAAGTTGATCTTTCATCTAATCATATACTAAAGTATAAAAAAAAAAAAAAATCAAGTTCCTGAACTATAGTATCAGGAGCGGATTGTTAGGAGACCTGCTTGTTTGCTACTGGCTACCAAGAGCTTTACATAAATACTAATCATTTTACCATTTTTCTACGGGCAGTGCCTATAGACCTACAACTAGATGACTAACTAAACTAGAACAGCCCATAGCTAGATGGGGGGAAGTCCGGGATTGAGAAATGTGGTGTGACTAATGGAGCTCTACGTTCGGCTGTGGGCGGACCTAGGCTGTTGATTGATTGACTGCATCTACGGGGCAGTATTCCTAAAAGGCACCTATGTAAATCCGTATCTGTATTACAAGATGTGTAAGTAGTTAAGTATGCGACGTGACATGAAAGTTGAGTGTGGGCGTTCCAGCAAGGGCCGGCTCACTCGAAGCAGTGCCGACGGCTGGTCAAGAGTCGTAGCTGCCAGCCCGCGCGTTGCCGAAGCCTGGAAGCCTCGCGGCCGGACAACGCCACCGCTGGGAACCACTCCACCTATGAGGAGCTTCTGAACAACTGACTAGGCTAGAGTGAACAGGCTTTAACTAAGCAAGCATGATCCATTGTAGGCCACATCGTTACTTAACATCAGGTGTGTGGACAAATGCTTTCTTAGAATTAAATTTAAAAAACTAGCCTTTATGAGTGGTTAAGATAACTTTACAGGAGCGGTTGAATCGGGGTATGGATTCAGAGCTATGCGGTAAGTCGTTTGATGAGTTCAGTTTCTGAGCCATAATAGTCCGCTCTTACCAAGTCAATCCTAGGTATACCTAAATTAAACATTTAAAAAATTATGACACGTCAAAGGGCGGGCAACAATAATTTATTGAGATGGCGCTATGATCGATGAAAGATGAGTCCGCTAATTGACCCTCGCGAGTTTTTTTTTTCGAGTAGGTACCAATACCTATATGGCGGTGAGAGAGTCAATTTCTTTGTTTCTAGAGCGGTTTTTAATATGCTAATTGGTATTCTGATTGTTGTTACATTGCAATATAGGGAACGGGTTAGTGAGGTGCCCCGCCCGGTGAAGTAGGTAGGTAGGTATGAGAATGTGGAAAGGATTCAGGTCTCCCATGTCTTGATTATAATACGATGCGGCCATCAGGCGTTCTTAGAGTACCCTTTAACTAAATTAAGTCTATAGCTAAATTCATAAATGCCATTTACGAATTTAGCTACAGACTGCGTTACTAATTTAGTAGGTCAAAATCGAATAAAGTAAAAAATAGGTTCGTATGATTTGTCGAAGTGTTCTGAATCGATGCACGGATTGACAGTTTACATTTTTGTAGCACAGTGTACCGTTGGCTGTGGGTGGTTTTCCGCTCACTTAACATTTTGATTCATGTGATTTAAAATATGTACTAGATAGGACTTCATGCTTTTACTAATTTCTTGCCTAATTTCCGGTCTGAGTAGCTGGTACATACTTAGTGCGGTCTGCCAGTTCTCTTCGCTGGAACTTGGCTGACACGCTCTCGCATGTCTTGATTATAATAACACATTTGTGATTATAGATCACATTAATGATTCAAATAAAACAATAGTTACTTGTTATATGTCGTGTTTACTTCACAATCACAATTTACTCAATAGACTTTGTATACCAATCGCTTACAATATACATACCTATTTATAATTATATTATTTACAATAAAACATCATTAAGTTTAAGTTATGTTAGTTAAATCTTAATAACTAACTTTTTTTATTATAATACTGTCTAGGAACATCACAGTCACTTTGTACGCCACTTTTCTAACTGTTCAATGTTAAACATTTTCTCTTCAATAAGATAATTGTAATGAAATATCTAATTTGTGAAATTTTTGGAAATAAATCTAAATAGTCTTATGACGCTTTTAATTAACAACCTGTACCTTCCATAGGAGTTGTTGAACCTAAGATGTCTAGACATCTATTATAAATCGGACAAAATCATACATTGGTCCCATTTTCCGATAAGTTACACTGAAGATGGCCATACACTTAAGGATGTACCTGATAGGACTGCCTGTGCAGTTACGCCTGTCAGGTAATGTTGAGAGAAAACCTGCACAATTCTGTAACATACACTCTCCGGTTTACCTGAACAGTTGACCTGTTCAGGCAAACCTGTGAGGTAGGTACATCCTTGCGTGTATGACCAGCTTTAGTTATTTATTGGGCATTGGAACCAACGATGGTACACAAATATATACTCAAACACAACTTTAACAACCAGACACAAAACAAACGAACAAACACAAATTCCCATAAATCCTATGATTTCCCATGAATGGGAATCGAATTTATGACTCAAGACAAGGTCAATGTCGAATCCGTAATAAAATTGACCCTTCTAAAATTATAAGTGCCAGCCAGAAATCTTAATAGGTACATAGAGAAGCAACATACTCCACAAAGCAGTTCCAAATTATTTCTTCCTTTTAAATTAGCTTTAGTTCCAAAAAAAGTAAGATTGGAAGAAGTAAGAAAATATTCATTTCTTTTTGTCAACACTCATTTGAAACTATGGTTTTCTGTACAAAAACGTATGGAAAAAAGACATTTCAACAACCGAACCTCGCGTATGGTACCTATGTAATTAATTTGCTGTTACATCGGCAACATGCTTATTTTGTTGTCACATAGCGTGTCGCTACCGGTAGTGCGCGAGAGTGACATAACAAGTACAAACCTAACTCCATACTTTCACCCTTCTCGTTGATAGCTAATTTCACCACGGGTCTTATCAAACCACGGAAAATTACGCTGTTCGTTTTCACTTCTTTGGTGGATTTATACCGATTTCATTCACACACAACAGCATTATGTTAAGGCAAGATACAATGGGAACTGTATTTTGTTGCAACGAGGTAGATACTAAATCTTCCATTGTATGTACAGGTGTGTTGGGACAATACTTTTAAGTTGACTTTGAGTGACAGGGTTTTATTTTTTACATCAATAATATAACATACGTAGATACATTTACCTACATGTAGTGAGTAGGTAAGTACTCCCTCACCTGGAGGACTTATTCATAATGCCTATTTCCTTGAATAGGCAATGTAAATAGCCCTGCAACTGCCCTGGTACAAAGTATCTACCATGATTGTGTCTAGTGTCCATTATCGCGTTTTATCCAAAGCGATTAGCCTAATATCGCCATCCCATATCTAATAGTCATCCCATAATACCTAGTCATTTTAGATCCTGTTTACAATCATTTGCATAATTACGCTGTATTAGATTGTACGAGTGATTTCACAAAGGATTTAAAGGCGAGTCGAAATATTTTGTACATTTAGTTCAGATTTAGTTTTATTAGTCTGTTAATTCATGAACACATGAGGTACTTATGGTCGTTATGAAAGTCGATCAGTCTTTCGTAACGACACGGGAGGCAATCTCTAATTGACAAGTTTTTTGACACTAGACGTTGTGGAACGTTTTCACCATCATTACGGAAGATTATCATGTACCTACGATACGCTTATTTGTTGGTACTGATGGATCCTCAGGATTTCCATGATTGTGTCAAAACTAACTTAGTTTATAATAAGTTATAAGTCGTTGTTTATTAGTCTTTGGCGATGCAAGCTTATGTTCAGCAGTGGATTTCTTCGGACTGATGTTATGGGGATAACGCGGTGATCACTTGGGTACACAACGCTTTATAGGAACCTTAGAGTTTTTAGTCGGTCTTTTTATATGTCCCAACTGAGCTGGAGGACTGCACTTATTCTGGTGTAGCCGTAACGTTTATATGCGAGTGACAGCGACCTCTTTTGGAGGTTGACAGCACCGCGGCGCTGTGCACTCCTTGGCACAAGGTCTGGAACACGCCAGATTTGCAAAGTCTATGCAAGCTTTTTTCTCCTCGTCGGTACCTGAAAATTGTATATGGATCTATTAAATCGAGGATGTCGACTCAAAATTAATCTCTAATCTTGCGTGAACCCTTGCCATTTTTCATAGATCTATAAGTAAGTCCCTGTACCTCCGAGATAGTATTAAATTCTTTCGGAGCTCCAGGGAAATATTTAGATGGATTTCTAAACACTCATTCCTCAATTGATACTGCAGACAGGTTCCGAAGCGGAAGCTATAGAGGACGTAACTGAGACAGGGCTAGAAACAGATACGTACCCATAAGTCCTGCAATTTCAAACTCTGGTTGTAACGTGACTAGGCCGATGCCGTGTCGCTTGAACAGGTCGCACACAAGCGGCGAACTTTGCAGGTAATCCTGTAATAAAATACGTGATACTTAATATAGCTCTGAGAGCGAGCTGTGGAATGTGGAATTCTCTGCCAGCACACGTGTTTCCTCCTTCTTACAGTATGGGATACTTTAAACGAAGCGTGAAGAAGTATCTCACGGGCCAGCATGGCTGTGGTAACTGACTAGAAACTGAGGTTTCCCGCCCGTTATCAGAGTAATTTGGGCTTCCTTTTTTTTAGCTTTCCATCAGGCAAAAGGAAGCCACTATGCTGAGCCAATATAAAAAAAACTACTTACCTACTACTTTGAAAAATCTCATTAGCGCAGGTAACAATTAAGTGTCAATATTTGCTTGAAAGTGACGGGGATGCATCAGTATTCCTCTATTAAGTAAAGTATGTGACAAATCCAGACGGACAAATATCCAGTTTGATCGTCACTATCTTGATAAGTTGATGTTTTCAATACCTAGCTTTAGTGCAGCAAAATTGATGTTTTTAATACTTTAGATTCGCTTACAACAATCGATGCTTAATCAGTAATTATAGCATTGGCCATAGCCACCATCGTTAATGAAGCAATTATGCATGTAACTATGCCGCGGCGAGTGTTGACTTTTAAAATATACCTACATTAACGTGCAATGCAATATGTATTGCCTGCATACAAAGGATCCGCCTTACAACATCGTAGGTACTTGTCATGTTACGGTGTCTACTTACTCTTAATTTATCTCACTATTACTTAACCAAGATAGACCTGATTTCTTGGACCTGGCTTCGGAAACTGGGGTTGTTCGAAGTCATGCTAAGGTCAGCTGAAGGATGAAGAAATGAAAAGATGAAAGATATGAAGGATGTGGCCAGTGTTTTCGGCACATCGCTGGAGCGCGCTCCAGCGCATCGTCGCACTATTGAGGAGTCGTGTAGAGTCGCGTTGCGCAACCAGACTCTTCTAGAACAACGAAACTGATCGCAAGAGATTCTCATGTAAAAAGGCTTTATTGCGCTATTTTAAGGTAGGCTCGAGTACCTCGTTAGAAATATCCCTTCCTATCCTAATCCCTTAGCATACAGCACCGTTCAAATCGAAAATTGGCGGTTTCATTGCTTTGCCATAGAGGCGCGAGTCGTACATACGCAAGGAGGCGCAAAAGCATTTCCCGGTTTAAAAAAAAGTTTCGTCTGATCTGTACTGCGTTGTGTGTCGTACCTGATGAGAGCCATAGGCCACGTGTGCGGTAGCGACGATGCGGTCCCGATGCAGCTGCCACACGTGTAGCTCGTGGATGGCCAGCACGCCGGGCAGCCGCAGCGCCGCCTCGCGCAGCTCGCACGCGCCCAGACCCTCCGGCACTGTCTGCAGCAGCACCAGGCCGGCCGAGCGCACTGGAATGATGGAGGAATAGTTATAAGGCCAGGAATAGATAGATATTCTTTAAGTATTTGCACACCAAACAGATCTAGTAATTTTCTTGTGGTTATTATTTCTGGATTTATCTCTATCAATCCAGAAATAATAACCACACGAGCGTGCCATCGCAGATTCGTGTTACACTATAAAACAAAATTAGTAATAAATAACATCGATCACATTTCCGAGTGTGCGAACTTATGCAATAAGGTGTTCGCGTTGGTTCAATGCTTATCTTTGCGTTTACAATGTAATATTGTGTTGGCGAAATTCTATTGTTATAATCCCATTATGTTTTTATATTCAGTCCATTAACTCTCAATAGTAGGTAAGTTGAAAATTTTCAATGGTTTTTAACTTGGAGTTCAGTTGATTACAATTTGTATTGATACGGTTTCTAGAAAACCATAGCTTATGTTAAAGTTCTAATTTGTTCAGTTTTAAATATGTTCGTAGGTGAATGGAATAAACTAAAAATATGTAGATGGATAGTCATGGGCGTATTCAAGGCTTCAAAGAAGGTGGTAACGATAATTTTACGTTCTATTGATTAATGAAGTACCTAATAAAAAAGTTAATTAAAAACCCAAAAGACCCGATTACGTTCTTGTGTAATTTGGAAATGAAACAGAAGTTTCGATGAAATCTCGACATAAAAAACCCAAAAATTTAGTAGGACTCATTCTAGAAATGCGTGAATAATTTGTAGATAAGTATTTTGTAATGGTGATCTGTACACGATTTTAGTCGTTGGCAAATTTATTGAGGGACGGATTTAATGTGATTGATGCTTACTGAAGGGATAGTTGAAGACGACAAGGATAATGGCTGCGCAAGCAGACAGACTGGCGTCGGCGATGCGCGCGATCTCTGGCGCCCACTCCAGCGTCAGACCAGCGCCGATAACGAACAAGCTGCCTGAAAAAAGGTAACCACATGATGTAATGTAAGTCTACAAGTACACTTTTTTATCACAGGATATAACAGAATAAAAAAAAGTTGCCATTTGGGCTGGTGACTGGTGGTTAAATGAGCTTAATACCTTAAGGGTAGGTATTGGTTGGATGGGGAAGAGAAATGTGGCCTACGTTTAGCAGTGGACGGACCAAGGTTGTTCATTAGTGCGCCTGATAATTCACATCAACCATAGGTAATCGATGTCCATAAATCATTTTACAATACAATAACTAGAACCTTATCTAATGAAAAAGCAAGGAATCTACCTGGATCCAGGCAGAGTTTTCTTCTTAAAACATTAATTATTGTTGGAACTTCTAACATAATAATGAGCTACCACAGCTAGGTAACTGCATTCTTTAATCCAGTTGATTTTATATACTTACTAGTGATGTCCGTAGGAGCGTGAGCGAGGGCCGGCTCTCCGGCTCCCGTTTTGTACACCACCTCGCCCCCCTCGGTCATGCTTAGCCGCCGACTGTAGCTCAGCTCGCGACCTGCACACACAATAGTTCAACATCACTTGGTGTCTGCTCAACTATGTTTTCTTCTATGTTAGCTCACCGGATCAGTAAGCTGAAGTGGCAGTGGGCTGGCCACATCATCCGCTAACCGCTGGGGTAAACGAGTTCTGGAGTGGAGACCGCGTCTCGGCAAACGTAGTGTAGGACGCCCTCAAACCAGGTGGAGTGACGATTTGCGCAGGACGGCTGGCAAGAGCTGGATGCGAGAGGCTAGGGACCGATCGAAGTGGCGAGTATTAGGAGAGACCTATGTCCAGCAGTGGACTGATGTGGGCTAATGATGATGATGATTATGTACGGTGCCCCACTAAATCGTAGCAGTGGGGCAGATTACACACACAATTTTTAAGCGATTTACTTTGCTCCACTGGTGGGGCGTCTTGGTGGGGCAAAGTAGACATACTCTCGCCTGAGCCAAGAGTGAGGAAGTATTGCCCTATCAGTCTATCAGAGTTGATGATTGACATTTTCCGCCCATTTCACACTTCACAAACTGGATCCATATTCATATTTTTTATCCACCATAATTTGTTACATAAGTAAGTACAACAATAAATTTTATGTTTTACACGTGCTATAAAACTGATAAAAATAAACCTTTGGCATTGTGAAATATGTACCTACATAACATACAAAGCAAGTAAGTATTTTGCACCTAACGAAACAATAGAAATAAACTTTAATTAAATCAATGAAATATTTCATAAATTGACAGGCTTGATGGCTCATTTGGTAGTGACCTCTACTACCTTCTGAACCGATCTGGTCGTGGGTTCGATCACCGCACAGCACAACGCATGAATATTTCAGTTTTTATTGGCCTGGGTGTTTTCTATGTACCTATTGTATAATATTATTACGGGCACGGGCTGATGATGATGATGATGATTGTATAATATTTACAAAAAAGTATCTAAGTAAGTTTATCAGTTGTCTAGCACCCATAGTACAAGCTAAGGATTAGTTTGGAGCTAGACGGCGCTATGTGGCTTAGTGTAGCATGTCTTGGGTTATTTATTAATTAATTTATAAATTAAGTCATGATGTCTTACCTAGACAGAGGACAAATAAAATTCGGCTGCTAATTAATGCAATCCGTGGTTCAGTATAGGTAATCGTATTTGGTTCGGAGTTCGCATTCGGTCACTGACCCATGTGAACAGGTCAATTCGAATAAAAAAATGATTTTTTCACAAGCAGGCAAACGGGTTTGAGGGTCAATGATAAGTGGTCAAACGAATGTAGACCCACAACACCAGTAGCTTCATAGGCGCGTTATTAGTAGGGCACTATATTCTCTGTAGTAGCCGCCAAGATTTGAATCCACATAGCATGTTGATTCAAATCTTGACGGTCTCCAAGAACCGTTAGACCGAATACGGTCGACGCATTCGCAGACCTAATTTTTTAAACACGCCTCAATTTTTTGTAGCATCTACTTCCTCCATTTTCTTCTTAAAATATTTATAAGTAATACTTATACAACCTGTACCTACTACGAGTATATAAATATAAAAAAAGCAGTCTACACTACAACATAACGCTATCTCGTAAAGTAGACATGAATTAATTATTTCCACAAAGACATTTGAGAACAATGTAATTTGTTTGAGTTTAAATATTGATTCTGATACATTAATGCATTTATATGAACATCTGTTTCATGACGGTTGGTTATGCCACAAAAATTAGGTAGGTACCTACTATTCGCATTTACTTATACCTATAGCAATGCATGCATTATAAGTTGCATTAAATCTAAGCTATAAGTAGTCCGTGTTCCCCGATAGATATAATATTCCGATTTTCAAGGCGTGAGGGAATCAGTTTTGTAGGGTGAGCGTACCTACTTAGTTAGGCTCTAACATAGCTTAACATCACTCCACTTGGGTTCAAACGCTACCCATTTACTTAAAAAAGATTTCTAAAAGTAGGTACGTAAGTAATCGCAATCCCATACGACCTTTAATCTATTACACGTTTGTTCTTGAACTATTTTCCAGAAAATTATTCAATTAACACAATGGCATGTTTTGCTTTGCGCACTTACCGGTTTAACTGGTTTGTTTGAAAACAAACCGCGAACTTACCTAACACAGACCAAATTCGATAGATATCTAAAACAATCGTTCACGTAACGTGGGCTTTGCTTACTCACTAGGCACTGTCTCGTTTGCTATATTAGCTATACCTTCTTATGATTGATAGCTGCTAAATGGTTTATATAAATAAATAAATATTGGACCTCGTCGTATACCTTCATGATTTCTATGTATTCCAATCGAACTTATTATGAAATTGTCTCGAAGAAGGACTCACAAATAATAAATAACCCAATACAAACAGTCCAATACAAAACATTTATTTTGATTCCTCCTGCCTCTTTTTATCATCGGACGAGTAGGGATACGGCGAATAGGCACCGTTGCATGGTGCAAGTTCCTGGGACGCGTACAGCGCGTTTCGCATCTACCTTCATAGTGCGAACGGCTAAACTATGGAACTCTTTGCCGGGTTCCTTGTTCCCCGAGAGATATAATCTTCCGATGTTCAAGGCGAGAGTGAACCGGTTTTTGCTGGGTGAGCGCGTTCCATCGTAGACTACGATATCGCTTACCATCAGGCGAATCGCAATCAAGCGCAAACTCTTTTTGAATAAAAAAAAGGGCAGATTTGTATTTTTGTATGTAGCGAATAAACCCAAAAAGTACTGGACTGATTTTAAGTTTCCTGTAGCTATCTATTAAGTTGTGTCGAAGACGGGTACCTACTTATACTTATGTAGAGTACTCTCGCCGTTCGAAAGTGAGGTTCGCCAGTTTCTTTTTATGGGATGAATAAGTTGGTAAACCACTTTTATGTTTTCACAAGTCAATAATACTGGATCTTAGACCGGCTAGGCAATCATTACTACGTACCTACACTTTCCTAAGCTTTTATTATTTAGGTATTTAATCTTGACAAATTGATTAGCTTTAATTATTGTGTTTATCGTAAGACCTTTTAAAACATCATTATTATCGATTGCGTGGACATAGGTATGTTTCGACAATAAATATAGAAATGTAGGTTAATTCGGCTTAAACATTATAATCCTTTAATCCCCTAAATAGACAAGAGTCGGCATTGTAGGTAGGCATTTATCTCAATTAATACTTATAATAAAAGGTGACTGTCTGTCATACTGTTAACTGTTTTGAATGCAGTCTCATTTACACGTAGGTACAATGAATTATTATTTATCCGACGAATAATAGTATAGGTGACGACTCGTCATATCGTTGACTGTCAAGTGTGTATATTCTTAATCATTAGCATTACAATTAAAGTACAGTAATATAATCATGCTTGTAATAAGAGGGCTAATGTTTAAGCGTTCAAACTAAATTGAAAAAAAAGGACATTTAGTCTCTTTTATGTCCTTAGGTAATTGTGTTTACAGTTAATCTAAATACTCAGTAAGTATTTAATGCATTTGTCATTTGTAAAATGGGCCCACAGGAAAACTGATCGGTAACACAAAGATACCCAAATTTTCGTTATGTAAGACGCCCTCAGGCCAGGTGGAGTGACGATTTGCGCAGGACGGCTGGCAAGAATCGCGGGATCGAACAAGGTTGCAAACATTGGGAGAGGCCTATATCCAGCAGTGGTCTGCAATAGGCTGATGATGATAATGATGATGTTGGTAGTTCCAATTCGTATTCGAGGCAGTTTCTACTATTCAAGTTATGAACGATGTACTATTGACCACATACCCGCAAGCAATACGTAGTTAATCGCGTGCAGCAGCAGGCCTATCACTGCGCAGCCGACGATAACCTTCGGGTAGCGCGGGGGCTGGCCGTGCGAGGAGTGCACGCCCAGCTGCAGAGCGTTCACCACCAGCGCCAGCGCGAAGGATGCGAACAGCACGTGCACCGACAGCCGCCCGACCACCTCGATGCGCGCCCAGCCGAACGTGTTCCGCAACTTGCCTTCCCGACCAGTGCTCTCGTCTGCTCTTTCATACTGTTGGACAAGAAATCAGCTATGGTAAGTAGGCCCATTTTTTTAGTAGCATGTAATGAATTCCCTACGCCTGATGGAAAGCAAAAGCCCAACTCACTGCGACAACGGGCAGGTAACCAGCCAGTCAGTTGACTGGTTGGTCTCCACCAAACGGGAACGTTGTTGTCTTTAGATCCTACGTAAAAAGTATGTTCATTTAATCCCCTACAATTCCTGTTAGAGGACAGAGGCCCGTTCAATCGAACGAGCCGATAGTGCGAGTAGCACGTTTCGACAAGCAGCGTGAGCGAGTGCGTGACGCGTGCGTGGGATGCGAATGGGCGGCTGCTGAAGCCTGCCACCGCTTGGAGTAGCCGCTAGCAGCCACTGGTCTTCTTACCTTGTAAGCTAGCACTGTCGTGATGAGCCCGACGAGTCGGCAGAGCGAGTAGCAGGTATCCACGAGCAGCGTGGGCGAGTGCGTGAAGTGGGAGGCGAACAGACGGCCGCTGAAGCCTGCCACTGCTAACAGCAGCGCCAGCACCGACCGTGGCGGCGGCATCCATTGCAGCCATTCCTTCATCGCCATCTCGTTAGGGTTCAATGGTACTGCAAGTGAAAATAAAATATATTAGCCACTCAGCATCTGTAACTTTAGGGACTACTCCCGAAGTTTTGTTTGTGGAATTTTCGGGGTAATTTCAACACTGTATAATTAACTTATGCTACATTTCATTAGCTGTAAACCTTTTGTATATAAATATAGGTTTTGTTCGTACATGATCCGCTACAAATCTGATAGGTAGGTATTATTATTATTTATTAAGCGTCGGGTATTATTAGCTGTTAGTTATCTAATGGCTTACCTAAATATGATTAACAGCGAAATATGGTGCCTATAAGGCACAGTGTAATTTTCGCGACAAGTCCGTATTAATCTCGAATTTGAACGAACGCCTATTATATCATGTATAGATATGATATAAGCATATAGGCACGTTTATAATGCGCTGTTAATTCGCCAGTGAGGGCAATGACCGAGATAGATTATTATTTTTTAAACACGATTCTAAGGTAATATTCTCGTACCTACTAACCTACGTCTCGATAGATCATACTTTTGTATAAGCCATTAGATAAGATCAATTGTTTGGGTAATTTAATGTATGCAAACAACATAAACATTCCGATATTATCTGTATTGATATTACATTAATTAGTAAATTTACTGGTTGTTTAGGTATTTAGGCGAAAGTCAAACTCCGCTGGCCGAACGAAATAGAAAGTGTTCTATTAAATGATAATAGCATAATCGTCTGTGGTCACATCACACGTGAATAGGTACGTACCACAGGTACCTACTTACTCATAATGTAGTAGAGAAATGGCATTAAAAACGTAGTTAAGCAGTTGAAGCGCGGTAGTTAAAAACCTTATTGTTGTTGTTTTACCTATATGGCGACTTTTTGTAGCGGATTTGATTAAAGTATTTACCGTATCGAGGTTCCATCTAAATGATTAAGGTCTATTAGAGCCGCAATCTTCACTTTGTAATTTAAATCGTATTGATACTTATAATTGTTTTACGTTTAACATATGCATCAATAATTTACATGAGCTTTAAAATAGTGATTTCAAGGTTTTATTGCATTTTTCATAGTAATTATCTTATTTGGGTACCTATATCTTTTTCTTAATTTAACATCAAAAAAATCATTATTATCAATCGACCGTTACCAGCTTAATCGTCCTGAGCTAATGCTATAAGATACTATTCATAGGTAGCTACGTAAAAATAAATAATCCTAATTGGTTCAAGGAAGTTGGTACTCTTGATCGTAATGGGTCGTCTCCGGTTATTCGAATGACCGCATCGCGAGGAGCACAATGGTTGGACCGCTGTTTTGAACCTTAGGGTACAGAAGTAGCTATTATCGCCAATATATACTATGGTAATACTAATACTACTAACATATTATATGGATATTCTCGTACTAACATGTTCTAAATTTTAAAACCAACTACGTACTTATATTTTATTTAACGTAAGCAAAAAAGACGATTTGAGCAAAATGGCTGGCAAGTGCTGGATCGAGTAAGGTGGCGAACAATTGGAGAGGCCTATGTCCAGCAGTGGTCTGCAAAGGGCCGATGATGATGAACAATCAAAAAAGGCAAAAAGAACTGGAGAACATGCCTTCTTTGCTGTCTCTACTCTTTGCCGATTCATATTCACATGATAAGAGCCTATGGTATTACAAACAGAAATAAGATTTAAATAAGCCAGATAATAGTACCCCAAGGGTTCTCCTTGTACGTACTATTATATTCTAATAATTATTTATCAGTATGTAGCCAATGACCACGACTCTCTAGTCTGAATATCTAAATTGCTCAATGGTAGTAGCCAGACTGAGAGCAGTCTGGCTACTACAATTGGCTTGAGCAATTTAGACATGTTCGTTTCAAATATTAGGCCTTAAGTATTGCGGCAAGGTACTTCAGAGATATAAAAGCTGGTCGTCCTCACCGATTTCATGGGTCATTGACCGCTATGTACAGTACTGACCAGCAGCTGTGCCACTGTCAAAAAATCCGAAATAAATCAAAAGATTACATTTCATTAACTGCACAGCGGGTAAATTACTGTGAATTTCAATTATTCATTGAGAAATAAAAAAATCTTAGTGCAAGACGTTTTTTTACTAAGTACCTATACTGATTTTAGATCAGATCTGCAGATCATGGGAAAGGAATAGGAAAGAATAGTAGGTATTGATCTCCAAAGAATCCAAGATAGCGATTCAACCATGGATTCAACTCTAACCCAAGTTGAATTGTAAGTTGTAAACTTGGAACCGACATTGGCGGAAATGAACCTCATCAGGTCAGTCAGAAGATTTCAGTTGTCATTAATATAAAATAATACGAAATCAAATCGAATTGGAATCAGTAGTTAAGTAGGTAATGATTTTAAATAATTTATAAAATAAAGATGTTGTAGGTGTAGATAAATAAAATAAATATCCCAAGACACGTCGTCATCTAACCCCAAACTAAACCGAACCTTGTACTATGGGTGCAAGACAACTGATAAACTTATTTAGATATTTTTTTTAAAATAAATACAGATTATACAAACACCCAGACATGTTCAACAAATAGACATGTTCGTTCATTCATATACACAAATGTTTGTTTTGTGCGGGATTCCAACTAACGACCTTTAGCTCAGAAGGCAGAGGTCACTACCAAATGAGCCAACGGGCCAGATATAGCATAAGATATAGCATAACATAGCGTACCTATTTAGTACATAATTATAGCATCTTTGTTTCTCGTAACGGCACCTAGAGAGACAATTTGTGGTGTGGATTATACCAACAACGGTTTAGGTTATTTTTCTTTTGTGCCACAACGTCTCGCTCTATTTATGCCGAGATCGACTATCAACATGATTTCGTTGCAGCCTCTGACGAAAGTTACAAAGTACGTAAATGTTACCGCTGTAGGAACAGACTTGTCCCTACGAAAAGTGGAAGTACTTCCGCCGAGCTAGGTGATCGTGCTCGGGGACCGCGGTCCGATGGACCATCTTGGTGTTTCGTATATATAGCGAGTCGTGATGAAAACTTCGTATGTGAGTTGTAGGATTCTGTACACTTTTTCCATTTTATTCCGCCATCTGTTGTTAGCTGGCGGAACTTGCATATTGTAGCGACGTGGAGGTTGTTGTAGCGGTGTGGAGATAGGTGTCGCTACGTGTCGCTACAGCACTCCCCTCCTAGATGGAAAGTCTCGTCTCAGCAGGTCTGCAGTCTGTTCAGCGTCGTGCCCGAGTAGGCTCGAATCCGCGGTGAGTCGGGATGAGCGGTGTGCGTGCGTGTGCTTCGGAATCCTCAGTGAGGACGGATGAGAAGCGTCGGTGCCGGTGTGCTCGAATCCGCAGTGGGTCGGGATGAGCGTAGTAGGCAGGAGCAGCTGCTGCCACGTCGAGGATGTGCCGCCGTTGATCCGGACGTAGGGCTGCGTAGCGTCGGTTGCACGGTGTGAGCTGCCGCTGAACCAGGGAGCGTCGAAAGCTGCGGTGGTTCACGAAGGCGCTGGTGGTGATGAGGGCTGCTGAAGACTGCTGCTGAGGATGGAGAGGCTGGAGATGATGCGTCGTCGATGCAGGGCTCGCTAAGGTGGATGTCGTCGGTTTCCATCACGTCGGGCTCCATCATGTTGCGTGTTCAATATCACGTCGGTGTAGATCACGTCGGGGTCACCAATTGTAGGAACAGACTTGTCCCTACGAAAAGTGGAAGTACTTCCGCCGAGCTAGGTGATCGTGCTCGGGGACCGCGGTCCGATGGACCATCTTGGTGTTTCGTATATATAGCGAGTCGTGATGAAAACTTCGTATGTGAGTTGTAGGATTCTGTACACTTTTTCCATTTTATTCCGCCATCTGTTGTTAGCTGGCGGAACTTGCATATTGTAGCGACGTGGAGGTTGTTGTAGCGGTGTGGAGATAGGTGTCGCTACGTGTCGCTACACCGCCTTGAAATGATGATTACGGGATCACCAAAACTGATACCAAAGTTGTGTTTTGGTGTTGGTCTTGTTCGTGCTCTAGTAGAACGGATGGTACTCGTAGAGAAACTGAGACAAACCTTGGTTTAAAGACAACGTGCAACACGTTTCTATTGGTAGATAAAGTACCTAAATAAAGGAACTGATAAAATTGCAAAAAAAGACATTTTACAAAAAAGGCGTCTTCAAAATAATTTTTTTAGAGATAGGTCAACAAAAGTCAATGACCCATTACATTAAAAATACTTCTGATTATACTAATTGAATAGCACTCAATGCGTGATTTACTTTTGCTGTTGCCTGTACATTTTCATTTGCCAACGATGATTATGAAGTTCGAATAATAAGTATTTTTATAATTTTATCCAATAATATTATTAAGTACTACCCTCTGTACCGTTTACATACTATTACTAAGCAATATAATAATTACGTAGATAGATTATGATATGTGTTAGATATTGGCGAATCATTTGATTAAACCATGTAAGTGCTTTTTTGCTGTGCAATTTTAGATAATACCCTACTTTTTATTACAATATCAAATTTTAATTTAGGTCCTATAAATTTTTGTAGATCTACTTTTTAGAAATGCTTTATTATTATTATTATCTTTGTATTCATGTCTGTGTTTTCACGTATATTCATTGGATAGGGATGTATGTGACGTGTTCTTGGCACATATTTGTAGCTCGTAAACTTTTCTACTAGCTAATGTTTAAGGAAAAAAGAAGACAGCAAGAGATTGGAGAGAGTTTCGTTGACCCCGATTGTACAATTTTAGCCGCCCAATCGCCTCAATATTTTTCACACAAAACTTGTGCTCCTACGTAGTAACCTATTTATTTATGAATCACCTGTTTAGTGATTTACAAAATATTTGTGTTTAGTCTCTTATTATGATTGAGTACAATTAGTTTACTTGTATAATAAGCTTCTTCAAGGTATTTGTGTGTTGGAAGTGTTATGGAAGATATTTAACATCAAGAGCGTGAGATACCAAATTGTGCTTATTGTAAAAAATATACTTAGCTGTCGATAATTTAAAGATTTTATCGCGGATTAAGATAAATATGTACAGTTTATAGACTTCTTGAGGCCATTTTATTACTTTACGTTTTACAATATTGGCCCGGTTGCCGGTGTATTTGATGTAATCTTTTTTTTCTCTTCGATTAAGTCGTCAGTTTGATTTCCACGAGACAAGTAAATATTTGTGGTATCACCGTTGGGTATAAGTGCCTAGTAACTACAGCCAGCATAACAAGTAAATGATAATAAGAAACGGATATTTCTTATCTCAATGTCTGATTTTGAACGTAGTGCATTGGACTTTTGCTGTCGACCGTATTTATTATCGGGGCAGATTAGTATTATGTACTTAAGTAATAAATAAATATTATATGTTCCACAGCAGACAATCGAATTGACAATGTGGTAACTAGTTAGATATATTCATACTCTACATATTTTGTATAAACATCCGACCATGTCACCGCGGTCTCCTTATCAACCACAAACGTTTACAGTAACACGTGGGAATACATTTTGAACCTCGAGCACTCGTACTTGTTGTAGGGGATCTGGCTCGGTGGCTCAATTGATAGTGACTCCTGCCTTCTGAACCAAGGGTTGTGGGTTCGATTCCCACCCGGGACAAATATTCCAAGCTCCACTGCTTGCAGGCTGATGATGACGTAAGGAAGATGAAACAAGATAGAAAGGGTGAGTTTCTTTATGTTCAAAAAGAAATACCAATAGATATAATATATGAATAAATATCAGACCACATCACATACATTGCTCCGAAAGTAGCTTAAGCACTTGTATTATGGGTATCAGAACAACGAAGGTACCACAAATATACTCAAATACAAATATTAACCCCCAGACACAGAACAAACACAAATCTTCATGCACATAAATGTTTGTTCTGCGTGGGGGTCGAACCCATGACCTTTGGCTCGGAAGGCAGAGGTGAGCCATTGAGCCAGACGAAGTAAAATAAGTAGACTAGACAGTAGAAAGTAAAAGAAGATGACGTGTGTCCAGCTATCGCATCATTCATTTACAATTTTATCCTAGTATCATTAGGTACTCTTCCCTCTATGTACCGTCTACATAATAAGCAATATAATTATGTAGATATGATTATGATATGTGTTAGATAAGTTTGTCGAATCTCTTGATAAAAAATGTTTAATATCTGTGTTCGATATATTTCATGCTGCTGCTGTGCAATTTAATACATGACTTTTTATTATGGTATGAGGTAGTCATTTTTCTCTTTTTCGAAAACTTAGCTCTACTGTGTTCAGATATTATGTTATACATTTTACTTGATGTACCTATATTATATACATATATATCTATATTTTCATGTATGCAATGCTCAACTTAGGACTTTATTTGCACTTTAACATACCTACCGTCATGTCATATTTTGAAGTACCTAAGTGCTCCTAATTATAATGTAAGTGCTCCTACAACTTCCGATCTCATTGAGCAACAATTGCAAGCACACGTATCGTTGATTTTCATTGCATTTGAGATTTGATATGGGTGAAATTAGAAAGGTCAGAGAAAATATAATGCGAGTTCTCTACGAACGAGCGAAAGAAACGAGCTGCGTCGGTCCGGACCGGCGCGAGGGCAACAAATAAACAACTATTGTTGCTCTAGCCTCCGCTACTACCATGAAAGTATTTATATATGTGTGTAATAAAATTAACAATAACATTTTTTTTCTATTCTTTCACTAATAGGCCGGTGGGGAGTGTATCTATAGAAGCACCTTCCTAATTCTGAACTGTTACTGGGTATTTTTTGAAAGAAAACCGCTATAATTTTTTACAACCCAGGACTATTTACCCAGCGCAGACTGCTACAACAACAGCAGTTCGATATTTTCGTAACACCATTGGCATGTCACGCCAAAATTAAGCCAGCAATAATAGAACCCATAAATAAATGTCCAAACTTACATCAAACGCGCTGCTTAGCTACTTTTCGTCGGAACAAAAGTAAAAGCGATCTTTGTCACAACACTGGAGTTTATAAAACACTTGCCGGTAGTTTATGCACATATCAGTTGTATAATATTGTTTTTGGTTTCAAAACAGGCGAGGCGGGTGCGTCGTGGTGTGGTGAGAGCGCGGTGGCGCGGCGGTCGGCGGCCGCGGGTTCGGCGGCGGACTGAGCCGGCGCGCGCGCGCACCTCGCCTTATCGCCACGCTTCTTACGACGATAAGCCACTTCTGTCCCTCTGGTAACAACACCGGCAGACTGGACGGAGGGGCATCTGCCATAAGGTGATGCGAATTACCGCAAATAAAATTTTAATAAAAAAATAGCCTAAGACATGCCGCGCTGGGCCACACATCGCCACCTAGTCCCTAAACCGAAGCCTACTATAGGTACTGGACAACTGATAAACTAGATATTTTTTTTTACATAATTTCAAGTAATTAGATTACGTCCTATGTAGTACGTATGTGTGTGTGTAGGTACACGGAACACGCTGATCTCGACTTTGAATAGATCGTTTCAGAAAGAAAGAAAACATTTTATTCAAATACATGTACACAATGTGCAAGTAAATGTTACACAATGTGCAGTCAAATTGGTAGGTCACGTATTCAGGGTAAGCTGCCCGTTAAAACCACTGTCATACCTACTTCTCTAAGTCTTATGATTCTATGATTAGTTCATCTCTATTAAAGCTAAGTACTAACTAGAATACCTGCCGTTGTACCGTTTTAAATAAATAAATACGCACAGTTTTTATTTGTTAATAAATGGATGGCTGCTATTAGTAAAGACATGGAAGGTGCTAATATCACATCTGCGACAACCCAGAACAGAATATCCTGACGAATAATGACTAGGAGAGCCGACCCCAAATTATGGGACCAAGACTAGGTAGAGAGAGAGAGAATAAAATAAAAATTGATTTTCTTCAAAATGCACATAGTTCCTACAACAGAGACGACAAAATGCTAAATTAAACATGACCAAAAATATATAGAGTTGAAATGAAATTAAATATAGGTAGGTACGTCATGGGCCGTGTGGATGAAAATGGTTAAGTGTTCATTTGAAAAGAAATCATCGTATACCTACATTTAATATAAACCAAAACTTATCCAATAAAAAAAAATGTGACACAAATAAACAATCGTTTAAAACACGAGGAGTGATCGTGAATGTTTGGATTAAGGGGTCACGGCCGTGCGCGGGCATTTGCGCGTGCGCATAGACAGAGTGTCAAAATATCTGCTCTCCTGCGCATGCGATGAAAATAAGAGATTGAACTCATTATCTGTTCGTCGATGTTTTTCGGTCAGTATTCGTTGTATCTGCGAATGATTGCCTGTAATATTCCACAAGTTTTAACCAATTTCGGTATTGGCTATTATATTGAGTAGGTACTTATATGCTTTTGCGTACGTAATCCTGCCTAGCTATCTACTTATGTACCCTACATCAATCTGCCACATTTGAGTTGATCCAGTCCTGGACATACCTCTCCGATAACTAATATTAATAACACAGTCTCATGAGATCATTCATGTTCCAAACGTTATAAACTATCCTGTCAAATGGCGCTTCGGACTCCCTGATGCTAAAAGAAATGGGGTTCAGGATTTAAGATCCTTTTGACAGTACCCGGAATTGAAGAGGATCAATTACATTTTTTTACCTTTAAGAAAACCTTGCCAGACCACACCGGTGAAGTCCTTAAATCAGTTGCTATTCAAATTAATCTACAAACAAGACATTTCGTGTAATGTCTTTTTTGTATTAACTTTATTATAATGCGTATTGATGTTATTTCAGCTGATGTTTGATGTGACACAATTTTTCTGTTGTAAAGATGTATGTAGAGGCTGATAGAGTAGCAGGGAAGGGAGAGACAATGAGGATTATTCCACAATAGGTTGTAGCCGTGCGCGACCGACGCGGCAAATACCCGTGAAACACGTTAATGTGACAAGCTTCATGCTGATTATATATTTATGTGGTAAACATATTATTGACTAATAATTTATTTCATGTTTCTGCTATTTTATGGACTATTTATTGAAAATTTTAATAACTCCATGACCAGTCCGGACACAAAAACTCGGTTGATGCAAGAACATTCTTAATTTTATGCAGCGAAATTTTTCCTGGGTGGGTAGGTACATTACATTTATTTATACAAATGGAGTAACAATTATGGACAATTAAATAAATTCTAAAATAACTTAATATTGTTTACCCAGATAATTGAATAATTATTGACGAATGGTTATAACTTCCTATAATACCTATCCAAGAAATATTTTTATTTGTCCACAATGAATCTCACTTGTCTTCTATACTTATAATAAATCTGTAGAGAGGTCAATTCTGTACATAAAATATTTTTTCAAAATAACTATCAGGGGGTGATAAGTGATCGATACTGATACCAAAAATGCAATCAGTAAAATTTTTGTCTGTCTGTCTGTCTGTCTGTCTGTCTGTATGTTCGTTATAGAAAAAAAAACTACTGAACAGATTTTGACGAAACTTGGTACAATTATTCTTCATACTCCTGGGCAGGTTATAGGATACTTTTCATCACGCTACAATCAATAGGAGCGGAGCAGTGACGGGAAGTGTTGGGAAAACGCGATAAATTTAAACCTGTATGTTTGAACGCGCATTACGCAAAAACTACTGCATAGAATTGAATGCGGTTTTCACCAATGTATTGCTAGAGGTCTAACTTAAAACTTAGGCACAAGGTATAGATGGGTATTATATGGAAGTCCGTTATTTTTGAAACCCGATATCCACGCGAGCGACGCCGCTGGCACAGCTAGTTCCTTAATAAAATAATTAAGTAAATAGGTACCAAAAGCTATGCCGCATTGATAACTAGGTGTTTGGAGATTATATTTTCGTTGCTTTGTATAGATCTTCCATTACATAGTTACATATGGCATAATACATCTTAAAGCATAGGTAGTTACCTACTACGGTAGGTAAAGGTCGATCGATGTCATCGTTCGATGGAAGAATCTATCGGTCGACGTCAATTGTTGCGATCCATACTGATCACATCAATCTTATCGATCGATGTCGACCAATTGATTCTTCCACCCTAAGGTATTTCTAAGAATGTAGAAGAGTGCATAATGGAATAATGGTATGTTGGTAAAATATTTGTTGGTATTTCTACCGGTTAATGACATGCTCTACTATAGTGGAAATAACAATTGTTTTGTTGCAAGTCAATGACTATTTATCTACAATAGTGTTGGAATTAGATAATGCTAAGTACACACGTCCACTTCTTCTTAATTAGGCCAAAGATAAACCCATTTACTGTCGTTAAGCCTACTCATAAATTTACTTAATCGTTCAACGTGTAGTTGCATTGCAGCAATCGTCTTCAAAAAGGTCTTGGCATTTATAAGTCGCTACATAATCGTATTTTATAGTAGGGGGAGTCCGGGAGACTTGATCACGCGGGAGGTATAAACTACTAATTTAAAAATCAACTTAAATTTAGGTCTAACGATACGTCAAGACGGTCATTGGAAGACCGCGGTTATAGACTGTCTGGATGTATCGTTAGACCAATTTAAGTTGATTTTTTAAAAGGTGGTTCATCACTCCCATCTGATAAAGTCTCCCGGACTCCCCCTAAATAATTTAGTCCTATCGGATGGCACGTTTATTCCTGAACATTGTTGGTCTAGTGGTCGCAGGTGCCACCTGGCAATCGAGAGGATCCGGGTTCGAATTCTGGGTCGGACTTTTACTTCATCATCATCATCACCAGCCTATTGCAGTCCACTGCTGGACATAGGCCTCTCCAGTTGCTCGCCACTCAGGGCAAACATCTGGAGGATATGCCCATAATCGCCACGCTGGGCAGGCGGGTTGGCGATCGCAGGACGTAGCTTCTCGCTCCGATGACGCTGCTGCTCATCATCGGCCTGTGGTATTTAGCTACGCCTTCAATTATGATGGTTATACCGCCATCAGTCGGTTGCCAGCGCTTCGTTTGTTGTTCGGCAGGATGCACCACGGGCAGGTGAGGTTGGCTTGGAGCGAAAAGATGATAGGCCACTCCCTTACATCCTTTTTACTTACTTTTACTTACTGTAAAGAAATTACTCATTAGCGGCTCCAGTCAGGAAGTTGACACCCCCATGCATAGGGAAGCACTTTAAGGGCCAACGTCCTGCGTTTGATCTCTCTCCGGCCGTGTCGAGCTATATTCCCATTGAAAGGAACAGAGTTACGTACATCTGTGCTCCTGCCTACTTGGCCTCTTTGGAAAACGCCAAACGGCCGCTGTGACCGAAATTCGGTGAGGAGGTATTAGTAATGTAGTTTCGAGAGGCCGACATAATTTTGGTACTATAATTGCGATATGTCAATGACAAATGAAACTGTATGAAGTAGCAAGGGTGGATAGCTCCAGATAAAGAACAAAAAACAATTAAGATTTAGCCAAAATACAACTTTGATTGGCCACAATCTGATTTTGGAGCCGCAGTTAGGTATTCTTAGGTAATACATACAGGTAGATAGCATCTACATCGCGATTTGATTACACAAATTATTATTATCGGTGTGATTAGAAATAGCTACTAGGTATTAGGTGCATAGTTCTTGAAACTGTTTTGGTTTTAATTCAATTGTGATTCAATTTAACAGAATATTACCTACTAGCTGTGCTCGCGACTTCGTCCGCGTGGAATAGTTATTTTTTTCCCCGTTTTTTTTTACATTTTCCATTATTTCTTCGTTCCTAATAGTTGCAGCGTGATGTTATATAGCCTAAAGCCTTCCTCGATAAATGGTCTATTCAACACAAAAAGAATTTTTCAATTCGGACCAGTAGTTCCTGAGATTAGCGCGTTCAAACAAACAAACAAACAAACAAACAAACAAACAAACTCTTCAGCTTTATAATATTAGTTAAGATTAAGATGGGGAAGGCCATTCATAAAAATGTTACATTTGACGTCGATTTTTGACATTTTTGTTTCACAGTAACGCCCTCATGTCAATGTCAATCACGTGCCAAAATATTCATGTCGGTCTGTACGTCGTGTAGCTCAGATGAAACCACAGGATGAAACCTTGGAGGTAGAGGCATACTGTGTCACGCCTCACTAGCACTAGTCTATAAAGGGCCTAAAAGATATCTTAATATTATTACTTTGTAATAGTCAATAATCATTTAGATATAATTACGGATTATTGTATTATTAAGTGGCAATACGGAGAACGATTTCGTATCTTGTTTTATCTGATATTAGATACTGAAAGACGAATATGTACATGATTGCCTTTTCTACACACTGTACTTGTTCACTCTACTTCACAATAGGCATTATAGGTACTTACATACATATTATCAGCATTCACAGCGTAGCCCTTCTTTGAAGACAGACAAAAGGCTTAATGGTATCTAGGTACCTACTCCCGCCCAAAGATGACTACAGTAGGTACCCCTACACGCCGGCAGACTTGTGTTTCATATAAAAGCAATTTCACCTGCTGCCAGGGAGCGAAGTAGGTACCGCTTAGTTCTGTTTAGCACATCTAATTTCTTAATTAACCAACTTGTTCTTGTCATCTTGTCATGTGAAGTCGACGGCGTGGATCCCATTATTTTTTAACGTAGGTATTCTTATTGTAGTAGCAATTTTATATCAGATTCGCTACCACCTTGACCTGACTAAACTGCAAGGTCATAAACAAGAGTTCCTTATCAATATTGCTCTTTATAAAAACATTTTTAATATCTACCAATAAAATGTATCTAACTGTGTCAAGGTGCGTAAATAGGCACTTTGCTTCCTTAAAAATTTTGTTTATGCCTTCGTAAAAGTCTCTGTGCATTACCAAATTGATAAGATATATACTGTGGATATATATTATATCCAACATATCTAAAGGACATTACTATTACACATGTTTATTTATTAAAGCATACGTTTATATCTGTCTGTGTAGCACGGCTAAATCGAAGAAGTTCCTATAGCCAGGTCGGACAAACAAGCAGTGGTGAATTTAGTAGACTGAGTGAAGCGTAAGGTGGCATATTTTTGGAGACAGCAAACATAGCCTACCTACCTTTAAATCAGACTCTTGCATAATAGTTGACTATAATTTTAAATGTAATATGGCTGTGAACTAAGAATATTATTCGCCATCTGCAAATAGGTTTTCTCTATCATGAAATCGTTCAGTAAGTAGCAGCTCGAACAAGCGGGCAAGGTGGTGGATTTAGGTATGCCAATTGTGTGGATTTATCAACCAGAAGTCTTGCACTTAAATATGTCATTACTATGCCTAATTCGCTTCTATATACATTACTAATGCGGATTGGAACACATTCAGGGGAATTTGATTGTATGGCAGAGCTAAGCAGACGAGACTTTGGTTTGCATAAATACTTATGCAGTTCAAGGACTTAAAATAAGAAATGAAACTTTGACAATTCAATTTACAAATGACAGCATAATCGAAATTGATAAAATTCTAGGTTTGCCTTTCTTTATTATAAAATTTTACAAAAAATTACAAAAATATAACACAATGTTGCGAACTGCACTACCGTCCCTGCCTTCCGCATTAGGTAAGATGTACAAATCATAACTTATGAGTATGTAGGTATATTGAAATCAGTCTTGCTTAGTAGCCTGCCCTACGTTGGATCTCCTACCAGTAGATTAATCGTCTCATAGGTTAGAACATTGATCAAGTGTTCTTGCACATAAACGTTTTAAATAATACTGTGCAGAGATAGAACCCGTGACCTATGTAGGTATCAACAGCTTTTAAGTATTACTACTGAACCAAACTAAATAAATTGAAACTTCCGAACCACTGATTGATATCAATGTTTGAACAGAAATGAACAGTAGTGTTAAGAAACGGGGCCCGCGATCCACCTACGGCAAGAGAGCACACTCCTCGAGCCCTGTACCGCAGCGAGCCAGAGTTTGTTTGCATCCTTCTTTCGTAGTAATATCTTAACTTTATTTATAAGGACAACCGCTAAGATACACACCAGTACAAGCAAACAAATCAGAAAACACAATCTTATAGCTAAATGCCACTTATTTAGAGGCTGCCATTGCATGCAGTAACTATTTATAGGTAGGTATGTACTTTTAATATTTCACTAAAAGTAAAATAAAAACAATGAAGTCACTTGTTTGATGTCTTACCAAAGGACTGTAATATTTGTCGCCTGAAATTCTAGCGCTTATCTGCTAATATGTGGATATTACCTACTGTATTATTATATTTTTATTATATGTACTTTATAATATCTATATATCTAAGTATTTAAGTATTTTTATCACTGTTTAATTTTATTTTTATCCAACTTTGCAGCACGCTACCTACATCTATTTCTGCTTAGCCCAATGGTTGACTGGTAGAGAATGCCTATGCGGCATTAAGTCCGCTTTTTGTACACTATATTTTATTTGTGCAATAAAGATTGAATAAATAAATAAATGAAGAATTAGCTTTTATTTATTCTTATATTCAGCACAAATAATCCTTTTTCATGAAGGCTTACTAATGCTTATGAACCCACATCGTATCTCATACTCGTCATAACATAATCTCATTTTCTATTAATTTTTTTTTCGTAGTATTATCGTAGTAGTATTATTATTAGGCATTAATTGTATAAGTTCTTTGAAACAAGTTCTTTTCTCAGTTACTAATTAGAATGATAACAATTTAAATATTTGAGTATTGATTTCAGATTAAATATTAAAGCGAGCTTTGTGTTCGTGGAACAATGCAATGTTTCGAACCTACATCAAAATTTCTTTCATTTAATTTTGACAGCCGGTATGCAAAGTAAGATTCACATCGGTTATAAATTAGTGGGTACAGTCAAACGAATCATTGTAGAGTTCACAATATTTCTCTGCACTACGCTACGCAGTATTTACTAGTGTACCTTTCTGTTTACATTCTGACATCGTTACGCTAATTTTATTTTACGAAATTAAAGTAAGCACTTACTTAAATATTTTACTGATTGTAGAGCCCTGTTCACATAAAGAAACCTGGTATAGAGCGGAGGTGCCAAAGTTTATCGCCGTCTAGTGTAAGTACCTTAAGATCAGCGAGCCTTAGTATTTCTTAATGCGGCCTTAATTTTTGAGCCAGCAGAACAAAAAATATAGATAATATTATACTTAGTTGTTGGCATAATTACAAATTATTTGAATTATAATATTTAATTAAGGCAACATAACAAAAAGTCATACGTACTTGGTACCAAAGCACAGCAAGGAAAATTATTATCCACATATGGGACAAGTAACTAGGACATTAGACGAATTGATTTATCATGTGGTATCTGAAGACCTGGTCCGTGGTCTGACTTCTTTCCCTGACCAGATTATAAAACCACATTGTATGCAGGCGGATAAAGTTAAAGCATTACATACTTTTTTAAACTAACAGCAGGCAACAAGGAAGGTCATAGAACGAGTTCCGTTTACCCCAACGAGTGCTTCTGCTCCAGAGGCTACTACCGCACATAATGGATCAAACTCGCAGTCCGAAACTAATATAGGTATGTAGATTGTAGAGCTGATATTTTAGGAGGTGTATGTCTCACTGAATGGAAGGGGTAGATTGTGACGTCACTACTAAATAGCAATAGCCAACGGAGCAGCTAAAATTAATAAAAGTTATTTTATTAGGTATTGTCTTTGTTATTGGAAGTATATCTATGTCCTATATGCATGAAATTACCTAATAATTATTTTATAAAAATTTTGCAGAGAAAGAACCTGTGTTACCACAATGTGTGGTCGCAAAAATTATGAGAAACTTAGCTACAAAAAGAAGGGAGTTCATAAAATTCCGGAAGAGTATAATTGTGCAGCAAGTGAGTTGTGTTAAAATATTTTTGCAATTTAGGTTTCACTCAGCCAAAATGTAGAGTTTCTATAGCTGGCTATTAAATGAAGGAGTTATAAAGTATTTATTATTATTATTTATTTTAGTAAGACGTCGTTAATAAAGTATTTCATATCATTGTCGATCTCTATTAATCTCTAATGTAAGTAGATACTTTTGTTATGAAAATTGAAATATATTTTGAATACATGAATGTTCGCTGGTTTTGGTTCGGGGATCGCTACAAAATGAGCCGCAGGGTCAGTTAGGTTCTTATATTCTTTTTTTATATTTGGTTTTTCGTTCCCCATCATTGGTTTCGGTGATGATGATAGCCCTTGACCAGAATCGCAGTCATAAAAAAGCTGCGGTTTCACTAATTTGCTTATAATCTACAGCTACATAAGGAGCTAGTCTACATGCAACAGCTTCAATTTTAGAACTCAATGTTGGAGCACTACGCCGCATTGAAGGAGCTGGAGAGCAGAGCCGGCGCGGCGCAGGACGAGTCTCTGGGCGAGGTGCGGGTGCTGTCGGTGACCAGCTGGCCGGCGCACGACCTGCTACTGCTCGTGCGAGACGATCTGGAGATGCCGTTCCACGCGGAGATCAGCGGAATGTTTGGTACTTATGGTAGTTTAGCCTGGTTTCGGAGTTACGCTTACCGCCCGCGCAACTATGGAACAAGGCCACATCTAGCGCGGTTTGCGCCCTCTCTTGCTGACTGGCGGTCTGCGTGACTAACCAAAATTAGCATTAGTCTCAACTCTTGTGGCGTAGGAATAATAATAACAAATCTTTATTTTCTCTCACACGAATTACAGTTATATTTAAATACTATTAAATATTTAGTTCACTAAGAGTTACAATTATTAATACCTGGCGTGTGAGAGACTGGAGCCTGAAATAGGTTTTCGAGAAAACCCGTAGTACCCGTAGAGGCATGTGAGGATGTTGTATTCCCTGTACAATTGTGGACAATAGTTCCTATAGCAACCTAGCTTCGCCTGTGATATAGGGCCGCAATGTGAGCGGAACTGGGAACAGATGTGCAAGGGTCTCGGAACTCTCAGAGATATGCCACGCTGTTAGTACTAATCACCATATTTCTATCAACTGTGACCTGGTTAGGCGTCATGTTCAGATGATACCGATATTTTTATGTCAATAGGTATACTCGTAGATACTTATAAGAGAAGAAGAAAAACGTGATGTTTAACGGCATTGGACATGATAACATCAGTAGTAAACAAATAACAATGTTTACTACTTAGTTAGCTATGGCGTTTTAAAAACCCTGTTACATATATTATATCTGTTTTATATTACTAGTCCGTTATTTAGACTCAAAATGTACTGGAACTAAGTTTTGGGAATAAAAAAAAAGAAACGGCTAGTCGAAAAAGACCTGTAAATAATAATTGAATAATGATTGTAGGTCCACAAGTGCTTCAGCAATTAACTGCCCAGCTGTCTCCGATCCCCGAGGAGGTGTTGGGCATGGGGGCCGAGATCATGGCGCGGCGCATCGACCTGCTCAGTCTGCTGCGGGGGAAGCACAGGACTGATAGATCTACCTACCTAACCGTATGTTTGAATTTACAATGCTTTTTTAAATAAGATAATAATCCTTAGAGAAGATACCCTATCTTTTTTGATCACATCAAATAACGAGTTACCAGTAAATGGTGCAAGTTCCGAAGACTCTTAGCGCGTTTCGACTCTACTTTCAAGCGCAAAGTCCATTTAGAAAAAAAAACCTTAATATACATACTTTTTATTCTCTAGTCTACGTTTGCCATTTAAAAGAAAACGTACCTACATTTAAAAAATGCTGGCTGCATGTTAAGAAAATATAAAAAAAAATAGGGCCACGAAAAATGGCGGGATAAAATAATAATGTAAAAATAAATTAAATATTGTAATTTTTATTTGGGTACTTCATTAAGTATTTTTTCTTCTAGAATTTGGAGTGGAAAACGAAAAATACCGAGTTCGACCATGAAACTGAAAAATTGCACAGAATGGTTGCGGGCACTGCGGAGAATCTCAAAGCAAAAGTTAATTATTCATTAGAATTGGCCAGGTAAGGAAATGGTCCCAACGTTATTTTGTTCACAATGTCTTGTCATTGTATGCAATAATTTCATAAGCCATACAGAATTTATATGACTGTATATGCATTACTAGTAGGTATAGTAATATAGGTAGCTATGTAAATAAAGCAGATGTTTGTATTCCTACTACACATTAGAGTTTTCTGGCCAGACCAATGGTTGACTGGTAGAGAAAGCCGTATGGTATTAAGTCCGCCGTTTGTATTATCTTGTGTAATAATGATTAGAGATTTTAAGGGATTTAACTTTTCAGGATTCCATGGTTAGATCGAGAGACAATGACAAAAAAGATAGAACGCTTACAAAAAGAGAATATGATTTTACAAAACAAAATAGAAGAAATGTCAAAGAAAGATAGTGAAGATAATAAAGAAACAGACGCTGGCGATGGTGCACCCACGTATCAGGTTTGTTTAATATAAGCAATAAGTAGATAAATTTATTTGTATTCTTATTTGTATCCCTTAGTCGTCTTCTACGTCAGCTACGGAATGAGATGGGATGGTCCTATTCCAAATCCGGAAATTACACGGACAGATCTATAGGTATAGATGCTGGATATTTAGAAGCTTTACATACGCAGACAGAAGCGTATACACATCAATCAATCAGTAGCATTGTTTCGTCTGATGATACTGATGAACGCAGGCGTCTTTTAATTCGCGCCACATTTCTCTATCCATCCCGGGCTTCTCCCATCCAGCGACTGCCAGCAGTTCTTCTAAGGGTCATCAGCCCAACGGGTTGCGGGGCGTCCTACACTACGTCTGCCTTAAAGCGGTGGCCACTTCAAGAAGTGTCTGCTCTATCTATTGTTCCTTCTACGGCAGACATGACCAGCCCACTGCCACACACATGTAGAGATCATCTGATCTAAAATGACGCACCTTTACGAGCACAAGCGAATTTCATTTCAAAGATGTACGCTATACAAATATTAATTATGCAGTTATAATTGGTCGCTCATTTGACGGTTAGATTCAAACGTGGGGACAGCGCAACTATTCGGATTTGTTGTCCAACTTGTTTAGTTGGTTGTGAGAGCTGAATTCGTCTTGTTTCATACAATGTGACAACGCTGCTCCATAGAGTGAGCGTTGTCGGATTCATCACTGGACTAGTCGGCCGTCAGTTGCATATACAAATCATTGTTCAAGAAATAATCGGCGCTCCAACACAAATGAAGCGCCGGTGTTAATATTTCTTAGACTTACTTATTTTTTACAACTTCCTTTTCTGAGACTTACACATCTAAATAAAGTGAAGGGTCGCGTCATTTACATCGGTGTAATTTATTAACATCATCATCATCAGCCGATCGCAAGGCATAGCTTCTCGCTCCGGCGACGCTGCTGCCCGTCAAGGATCTGTGGTATTTAGCTACGCCTTCAATTGTGATAGTCATACCGCCACCAGCCGGTTGCCAGCGCCTCGTTTGTTATTTGGCAGGATGCACCACGGCCAGAGTCATACCGCCACCAGCCGGTTGCCAGCGCCTCGTTTGTTATTTGGTAGGATGCACCACGGCCAGGTGTGAGGTTGGCTTGGAGCGAAAAGATGATAGGCCGCTCCCTTACATCCCTTTATTAACATGGTATGTACCTACTGTATGTGCACAATATATCTATTGCGTTTGTGTCAGGCGCTATCCGAAGAGTTGGCGAAGGAGCGCGCCGCCCGCGAGGCGCTAAAGGAGGTGGTCTCCGCGGCGGAGAGCATGCTGCGCGTGGCGCGCGCGCGCATCGCCACCCTCGAGCGGCAGCTGAAGGACACGCGCGCCGAGCTCGACGCCGCGCGCCGCAAGCACAAAGACCTCGAGCAACTCGTAAACAGATACGCACTCGAACATTCGCACAAGACAGTGAAGTTGTGACAATCTACATTAGCGCGATGCATTTGTCCTGGCCCGCCGCTGACGCTCTGTTACCGTAGCGCTGTTTTTAGGCTTAACATTGCTTATGTCAGCTGCTACTTTTTCATAAAAAATTTCCCTCAATATTTCGGAGGCATTGCTCGCTAAAATGTACTTTTATCAGGTAGGTACTGTGACTGTGACTTGTAAAAGAAACCTATGGCATTACACATTTCGGGAAAGGGTTTTACATCTGAACTATTTACGTAAGAGGTCAGCGGATTAGGGTCTTAACGGAGGACAAAAGTCATTTAGGCCACATAGGTCCCCAAATTTAAATGGAATATCTCAGAGGCGAGATGCTTTCTCTGGAAATGAAACTGATAATCATTAACTACTAATGGAGTCTGGTGCTTATACCGGATTAGATTACCGGTACATAATAATTCTGCAGTAGGTAGAAACAGTATGTACTGATACTTCTTTTCGTTAAGCCTGCATCAATTTTACTCGTATATCGAGCAAAATTATCAGTCCACACCTGATAAATGCTTAAGTATTTTATGGATATCTGTTTTATTCTCGGGAGTTTTCATTTTCTCAGCACGATTTAATTGTCTTTCTGATGAAAACCACGAATATTTCTTTTACAGTATCGCCATCGGGAAACAAGCTACGATGCGCGATCGAAGAAGTTATTGGAAGTGTCAAAGACAGGGGAAATTACGATTGAGGCCTTATCTCGTCAAAGGGATGCCCTAGAGCTAAGGTAAATCTTTATGCTCTACTCGTATGTATAACACGCTCTTGAGTCTTGGGTATCTACATACCTATTAGGTAGGTATATGTTTACGACAGTCTGGACGTCTTCAGTGGGTGTTGGTTAAATTCAGGAACTTTTATAAAGGGGGTCATAAATTCGCCATTTTTGGGGCACATATCTGGAGGATATATCCATAATCGCCACGCTGGGCTGGCGGGTTGGCGATCGCAGGGCGAGCTTCTCGCTCCGGTGACGCTGCTGTCCGCCATCAGTCTGTAGTATTTAGCTACGCCTTCAATGGTTATACCGCCAGCAGTCGGTTGCCAGCGCCACGTTTGTTATTCGGCAGGATGCACCACGGGCGGGTGAGGTGGGCTTTAAACGAAAAGATGATGGGCCGCTCCCTTACATCCCACTACTAAGTACTACTTCAAGCATGTTACTTAAAAAATAATCCGTAATGACTAACACAATCCATTTAAGAGCAAATACTTAATGGAAACATAAGTACTTACTTACTAGTCGTCATTACGATTTTCTGAACCTTTACTTCATCAGATCCTTGTTTCCCTATCTCGGTTTCAACGCACCGTTGGGATATATGGTGGTATAAGAAACCATATTAACATTAAAATTGAAATTGTTATACATCTTTTGCTATGCAGAGCGTTGCCTCCTGGCACAGGCAATTTTATGCCTAAAAGGAGGCTCCGTCAATTTGATAAATGTATGTTTTATGAATGAAATAAACAATTTTTAATTTTGAATGTGTCAGAGTGCGAGAGCTCCGCGAGCAAGCGGAGATGGCGGAGCACGCGGCGGAGGTGCGCGAGGCCGAGCAGCGCGCGCGCGCAGACTCTCTGCAGGCTAAGGTGGCCGAACAGGTGCCGATCATGTCTCATGGCATGACATTTTAGTAGAGATTGTCTAAACTATAACAGCATTGTTTAGCAAAAAAAACCGACTTCAATATGGTGACAATGGGACCAACTAGAAACAAAACACCACCACCTACCAATACCCTCTCGAACAAAAAAAGAATTTTTAAATCGGTTCACATTCTCGGAGGTATGTGATAACAAATATACAACAAAAAAAAAATCAGCCAAATTCAGAACCTCCTCTTGAAGTCGGTTAAAAATGACGCGCCCCACTACTTAATTATTTTATTTTGCCGTGTGGTGCAAATATTGGCTCCGTGTACAGCTCCAACTAGCGTCCACAACTTTGTGAGCTCTGTCACATTGACATATATGTCGTAAATTTGTGAAAAAATATCGAAATGAAAAAATAACAAATATTTTCGACTAATAAATTGTTGAAACAAGACGACGTCTCCTCTCACGCGATCACGATCAACGAAACTGGTTGAACAAAATTCCGAGAATTGCGCTGTTCCTACGTTTGAATCTAACCGTCACCTGAACGACCAATAAAATTATTTCATCAGTTCATCTTTGAAATTTGCTTGTATGCATAAAAGCTGTGGAGGGGCGCGTCATTTTAGATTAGACGATCTCTATCTTTCGATATTGCTGCACTGTATTTAAGTTATTATTATTGTAGATAGCATTAAAGAGAAGTAAAAAAAAGGATATTTTATTGCTGCACGTTGCTCATTATGAAAATAATTGAAAAATAATGGAATTCATGAAAACGATCGTCCGAAAGATTTGTAGGCTCGCTTTGTTCCGCAAGTCGCATCCATTCGGAAAGTCCAAGTCCAGTCCAAGTCGCAGCTTGGAAGCTGATTCCAAAGAATCGTTGCACGAGCCAGAAAATTGCTCTCAAAACGTGAAAGAATTCCAACTATCAAGATGAGGGTGAAATTTTGAGTTGGTCTCAGATGTACATGATGAAGAATAGCAACTGGTATTAGATTAAATAATTATTTTTCCGAATACTCGTCATGATATAAATGGTAAAAACGCACATAGACGCAACATCTCTGCGTAATAAATTATTTGTCACTATTTTTGTGTACCAACAAACATGGGAACCGGGTGTAACTAAATAATAATAAGGAAATGTTTTTTATTATTTCCAATAATAAGATATTCTAAGTGACAGATACACCATATTATTTTGGCTATTCATTGTTACATCTATAACACCTTGTGAAATTTGATGAGAGTACAGTTGTTACAGGAAAAGAATAAAGCGGCCGCAGAGTACAAAGTTGGCGACCTGGAAGCGCGCGTGAAGGAGTTGGAGGAGCAGCTGAGCTCCCTGCGCGACCGCTCCGTGCGGCTCGTGGACATGGAGCGCCGGCGCTGCCTCGAATATGTGCCTTCGAAAGGTATGTTACATCATCATCATCACCAGCCTATCGCAGTCTTCTGCTGGGTTTAGGCCTCCCCAGGCGATTCGCCCCAGTGGCGATTAACGCCACTTTGGGCAAACATTTGTAGGCTTTACCCACAATCGCCACACTGGTCAGGCGGGTTGGCAACCGCAAATGGTATGAAGCGACATCTATCTCCATATTGCTACAATATACAATAGATACTAGTTCCGCCATCTAACAGATGGCGATGTACTTTCCACGGCAAGCAATCTCCTTATAGAAATAAATTACTCCATACAAGTTCTATGGAAGACCTACACCGCGCATACGAAGTTTTCATCACGGCTCAGCAGTATACTCGTATATTACGACAAACCATGATGGTCCGTCGGACCGCGGTCCCAGAGCACGATCACCTAGCTCGGCGGAAGTACTTCCACTTTTCGTAGGGACAAGTCTGTTCCTTCATTATTATCATCAGCGTCTAGCACATTAGCATGTCGGCCACAGGTGACTAGACTTAAGGAGCTCTACGTTTATAAGTTTCCGAATATGAGCAGAAAAAGCCATTGTGAATAGGCTAGCAAAAGTGAATTGTCGCCATTTATTTAATATTATTTACTGCATAATATAGAAAACGAACCTTCGGATAGAGAAACTGAGATTTGGAAAGAGCTGCAAATCACAAGAGTGGCATTATCTCGAGCGGAAGAAGAATTGCGCCAAAGTCGAGCTGACAAGGACAGTTTCTTGAATTCCTTGTCGAAGATTGCAGTTAGTATATACCTATTTTGTTAAATATTAGAATAAAATATCTATGAAATGCGACACGAACATATTAGTCCGTATATATTTTCAAAGTCTTTTGTTGTTTAAATGAGAAGATAAAGTACCTAATTCCGAAGAAAGTAAATACATTCTTAACATCGTTCAAAATTATTTTAGCAAGGGGAAGGCATGGATAACTTGCAAGATAAAATGGCTACCGAATTACTAGACAGAGAAAAGAAAGTGGTCAAACTGCAGCATATTATTGAAGAACAGCGTGAAAATGAAAAATTAATGTAAGAAATATTAATACAATTCTTCCTTTGTTGTTATTATCATATCAGTAACATAGGAAATAAAATTTCACAAAGTATTCCCAAATTTATTTATAAGTACGTCAGGCAAATAAACATATCCGTGGCTACTGAACCCCGGGGTGAACGGGCCGTTTTCCGCAACTTACCGATTGATAGTACTACGGGAAATTTTACAATAATGTACTTATATGTTTTGGTTTTAATATTATACCCAAATGGTGGTAATTTTAGGGAACAAACTATGACTCAATACGAGAATCAGTTGGCGGCGCTCCGCCTAGAGGTGAAGCGCCTGCGTAACTACGACTGCTATGCAAAAGAAGTTCAGTACCAAGAACTTCAAACCGAGGTAAGCTTCAAAATTAATAGATAGATCAAACAAAAATTTAAATCCCCAAATAAAACGAACAGCCAGTTTAAGCGATACATTATCACAAACCAGCGAAAGGCTAGAGTCATCTCTATGCATACATAGATAGGGCATACCCTATGTCAGCATTTTGTGCAAGCTTGATTTATTAGCGTTTTAGAGGCTATTATTTGTAGCGTGTGGCGATAACCCGCATGTATTGCGCTTATTCTTAACCGCTGTATCCGTGTGATATCTATTCACCAGTTGATGGAGATGCACATGCAAGTGGAGACGCTGTCGCGCGAGCGGACGGCGCTGGTGACGGCGGCGGCGTCTCGCGCGCTCATGCTGGAGCGGCACGAGCGCGGCGCCGAGCTGTTCGCGCGCATGACACGCGCGCGCCGCGACCTCGCCGCGCTGCTCGACGGCAAGGCCGAGCCGCCGCCCGTCAACGAGTCTATGCACGCGGAGGTACGACACTTTGGTAGCTTGAGACGCTCATGCTGGAGCGGCACGAGCGACTTCGCGGCGCCGAGCTGTTCGCGCGCATGACCCGCGCGCGCCCCGACCTCGCCGCGCTGCTCGACGGCAAGGCCGAG
Source organism: Conogethes punctiferalis (assembly GCA_031163375.1). Taxonomy (NCBI): domain Eukaryota; kingdom Metazoa; phylum Arthropoda; class Insecta; order Lepidoptera; family Crambidae; genus Conogethes; species Conogethes punctiferalis. The sequence goes on along the minus strand of CM062085.1, from coordinate 6,545,692 downwards.
CCGCCGCCCGTCAACGAGTCTATGCACGCGGAGGTACGACACTTTGGTAGCTTGAGACGCTCATGCTGGAGCGGCACGAGCGACTTCGCGGCGCCGAGCTGTTCGCGCGCATGACCCGCGCGCGCCGCGACCTCGCCGCGCTGCTCGACGGCAAGGCCGAGCCGCCGCCCGTCAACGAGTCTATGCACGCGGAGGTACGACACTTTGGTAGCTTGAGACGCTCATGCTGGAGCGGCACGAGCGACTTCGCGGCGCCACTCGGTAAGGCAGGTGCCTTACTCAACTTAGATGCCAAAGGTATTTACGTCAGTAATAAGTTACATCATCCATTCGATCACGGCCTTCCAGAAATGCAATGTGCGGACCGAATCGGCCAGCCAGCTTTAGATAAATGTTGGGTCCGGATGATGATAAGAGAGAGAGGTAAGAAGGCATATCCAATCTTCGCTCGAACTGAGCCGCCTGACCGCGGAAGGACCTCCACTCCACCCTATAGAATACCGTAGCCAAATGGCCTTCGGGTCGTGTTTGACTAGAGTAACTTGCCCGTTGTCACAGTGATTTAGGCTTCTCTTTTGCTTTCCATCAGGCGTAGGGAAGCCATTATGTAAGAAATGTCTATACATTCATGTACATTCATTCAGTCTATATTGTCATGTATTTATGTATTATAATATTTGTATTTTATTTAGTACTCATGTATTTAATGTTTATGTTTTACTATCATCAATCTCTGTTCAGTCTATAGCTCCCACACCCTGTCTGTTTAATTTATCCTCTACCCTAAGGTTGCCTGGAAGAGATCGCTTGGAGCGATAAGGCCGCCTAATTGTACAACTAATGTCCATTTTACTAGTTTTAAGTTGATTGTATGGTGTGCAATAAAGTATATCTATTCTATTCTACACCAAAGCTTCAAGTTGCCAAATGTCTGTCCAGATGTCCCGCTCGCTGTCGTCGGTGTGCGCCAACGCGGCGGACACGTGGACGGCGCTGCGGGCGGAGCGCGCGCGCGTGCTGCGGCTGGAGAGCGCGGTGCTGGCGCAGAGTCTGCAGCTGGAGCGCGAGGGCCGCGTGCGCACGCAGCTGGAGCGCCGCCGCGCCATGCTCGAGCGCGAGGTGTTGCGCTCGCAACACATGCCCTCCTCGGACCACTCCTCTATGGGCAAGAATCCAAGTTTGGTATTCCTATCTTCTTCCCAGCTTTCCTTTCCTCGACGGTGGGGTCGCTGTCCGTAGGAATTGTACTGTATTTTAGACTTTAGTGTTGCCAAAATATCGATAGATAGTTTTCTTCTGAGTAGGACGACCCCGTCGGGATAGAAGACAAATTTCCAGAAGCGGCCCAGGCGCAGAACTCACAGCTGGCATGCTCGATCGCGAGGTGCTGCGCTCGTAGCAAATGCCCATTTCTATCTTCTTCCTTGCTTTCCTTTCCTCGTCTTTGCGGTCTTTGTTCGTAGGAATCTGTCTTGTCTTGTCTCGAGCGCGAGGTGCTGTTCTATGGGCAAGAATCCAAGTTTGGTATTCCTATCTTGTTCCTGGCTTTCTTTTAGTTATCGTCGGGGTCGTCGTCCTATAGCATTGTAGGCTGTCTTTAGTGTTTCTGAACTACCGATAGGTTTCATCTGAATAAAACGACCCTATCGGGATATCAGACAGGCTTCTAGAACCAACCCCAGCACAGAGCATTCAGCTGGAGCGAGATCGCCGCGTTCTCACGAAGTTGGAGCTCCTCCAACCACTCCTCTACGGGCAAGAATTCAAGTTTAATATTTCTATTTTCTCCAGGGCTATTCTTTCGTCATCTTTGCGATTTTCGTTCGAAGGAAGTGTCCTGTCGTCTAGTGTTGCAGAAATAACGAAGGTCGACTATAGATATAGTTTTCATTCTAAATAAGACAAAAGGACTATGGACTATCGAAGGATCTAAAGAGTCTTTTGTTTTACTTGTTTTTCGTTTACTACGAGCATATTGTGGTGCATTTATCTTCCCTTATTGCTTTTTTTATTTGATTACATGGTTACATACATATATGGTTGACATGACTTGATCTTACAGTACATATGATTAATGTATCCTTTATCTTTTCAGATTCCGGGCATTTTTTGGGATGAACAAGAGAAGATGACGTCATATTTTATGTACTAAGAATACTTTTCTAGAAAATTGATACCGTTTGTACCTAGTCTCTAAAATAAAATGTGTTGAGTAATTATGTATTTACTTTAAACAAAATATAATTAAATTAGGTACATACAGGAGGTACAAACAATACAAAATACATAGAAAATTAAAGTTTGTGGCCAGCTAATTTATACATTTTACATTTTTTATCTTCACGAAATTGAACTGGCGATATAAAATGTAAGTTTCTTGTTAAGAAAATATCCTTTGGACGGCTCTGGGCCCTTCCTCTAGGTACGACTTTTTCAGGAACAGAAGGTGGTGCGTCATATACATTAAGCCCAGCGTTAGGGATGGACACATACTTTTGGGTATCTATACTCGTGTTAGCTTTTTTACGGTCGAGATTTTCGCCTTTATAATCATCATACATTTTCTTTGAATAATTATCCATAGCAAATTTTGTAGGCCTTCTTTCGTAATCTTCATACATAGGAAGGCGATTGTTTCCATCACGAATATCGTATAATTTCTGTTCTGTGTCTTGAATACGGTCTCCGACGTGCCTTTTCTTTGAATGATGGTGATATGAAGGCTGAATATGTAGTGTTCGAGGATCCAATGGGGTCCCCAATTCATCTTCGAGGATTTTAATTATATTGTCTAGATTTTCAGCTGGAGCTTCTCTACTCGATTTGTGCTCCAGACGATAACTTTCATATTCTGCTATCTTACTTTCCAGAATCATAATCTTGTCGTGATCTTTTCTTTTTTGTGCACTGGCTTTATGCGTCTGTTCTTCCAAAGTTAAAATTATTTTTTCCAGTTGATCGATTTGTTGTTTTCTCTTTTCAAGATTTGTCATAAGAGATTCAATCTCGATATTTTTTTCAGAAAGCTGTTGATTTAGCTGTAAGATATAAAAATTCGATATGAAAAGATTTGGTTAGCTTTATCTATTACTAAACTTTGATAGTCTTCTAAATGACGATTTTTAATCGTTCATAACTACTCACATCAATATCTGCCTGCGTTCTCATTTCTAAGTTATTGCGTAACAATTTGATAATATTAGCATGTTCCTCTTCTTTATCTGACAACATTTTGATAATTCCGTCTCTTTGTTCTATGATTTGGTCTTGTTCTGCTGCGTTTTCAATGTGATGTACAAGTTCCAAGTCTTTCTTTTGCAAAGCCTCAGCGAGTTCACCATTTTGTCGGGTCGTTTCCAATAACTTAGTACGCTGCTGATTTATCTGTCACAATAATATAAAAATTAATTCTTATAATATAAATAAATTCTTCAAATGATATAGTTATCAAATGATTTTACCAATTCTTTAAGTTCGTTTATATTTTCAAATTCACCAAAATCTTCTTGTAACTGAGCAAAGTGAGTCTTGAGTACCGTGAGTTGTTCTTCGTATGAAGTCATTTTACTTTGGCTGTTAAAGTTAAACATATACAAGGTGACTTTTTAATCACTATCCAAATTTTTTTTTGGGCATTATGTATCGTTATTAGAGCCTATTTCTGCAAAAATAAATATAGGATAATATTTTCACAACAAAGTTATTGTCCCGAATCAATTATAAATTTCGCATGGTTACATTACATACCATTTCTGGCGTAAATATTTAGTACGCAAAACGATAAATATCAATGGTATTACGAATTAAGGTACGAATTAAAGGTAAAACGGTATTACCGCGAGTACTACGAAATGGTAACCATGTGAAATTTATAATTGGTTCGGGACAATGAATTTGTTGTAAAAATTTTACCTAATTTTTTTTTGCAGAAATGGGCTCTATTAACTATAGGTATACCTAATGCCCAGAAAAAAATTGGATAGTGATTAAAATGTCACCTTGTATACAGATGTAGATTATCACAGGATAATTTTATACAAAAAATAATAATAAATACAAAAACAAGTCTTATAGATTTAGATAATAGACATTAGATAAAACATAGGAAAATCAGGTACCTTTCATGTAACTGTTTCTCCAACAAAACGTGTTTCTTTTCAAGTTCAGTAATATATTCATTTTTACTCCTTAGTTCACATCGTAAATCATCTTCAAGTTTTAAGGCTTCCTTGAAGTTCCTCTAAAAGCCAACATTGTTTTAATAAACGTATTGTGTAAATTTTTAGCATACCTACCTACAATGTATTGTATAGTTATCGATTTTAAAACACCTTTAAAAAAACTGTTTTCCTACCTCTATGTCCTTGACGGCATCGCTTTGTTGTGAGAGGCGATTTCGGTAGCTATCTAATTCTTTATTTGCTATAGATAATTCAGTTTTTGCGCCTTCCAAGTCTCTATAACATTCCACAGTTTTACCTAGAAATGAATTAAATATTTTGTTAGTGCGTAAAAACTTTCCGAAGGTCAGTTTTCAAATGAATTTGTTTACGTAGGTAAGCGAAATACTTACTAAGTTGCAATTCTCTTTCTTGTAATTGTTTATATGTATCTTTATAACGTAATTCTGATTCTAAAAGCTGTGAACAAAGAGATTCCACTTTTTCTTCTAACTTTAATTTGTCGTCACTTAGATCTTTGTATCTCTTTTCTATTTCAATTAGTTTCATTATATTATTGTTCATTTCGTGCTTGACTTGTTTGAGAGATTCACTGTAGTTTGTAGATAATTCATTCAAACGCATTTCTAGCTCCTCTTTCCTTAAATATATTGTAAAAATGAATTATTAAAGTAAGGCTCGGCTTGGCGGGGGTACGACCGTGCCCCTAGATTTATGAAATTCCATACAATAACTAAAAATGCGTGCATATACCTACTAGATGTATACAAATATCTACTTACTCAGTTTGTAACTTGTCACGAGCATCAGCTATTTCTTCCAAATGTGCTGTATTTTCTCGAATAGACTCTGTAAACTTTTTCAGTTCCCTATCAAAGTCATTTTGAAGTTTTTGGTTCTGAAATATGATGTGCTGCTAATCATTTGCTATTTACTCATGTGCAGCACGTGTACAGCGCGCACGCGCTTACTGATAACGCGATTGGACAAAATTTAACTTGGTAGGTAAGTATAAAAATTAGTGCAATCGATTCTGTTACTCAAATGAGTAACTTTAAATAAAGCAAACAGTTTTGAGGTTTCGTATGTACTAAAAATAAGGTTGTAAAAACCTGTTCTCTCAGTTGTTGCACGGTGCGCTCCAGATTCCAGCATTTGGAGCGTGATTGCTCCAGCGCAGCCTCCAACTGAGACGCGTGATCCACGCTCACGTTCACCTGCCCTTCTGCCCGCGCCAAGCGATCTCTCAACAATGTCCGTTTACACTTTTCCTCTTTCAGCTGTTTTTCGAGTTCCTGAATAGACAATAATCAATTTACTAATCTCATACGCGAAAACAATTCGAATGTCGAACTGGTAATATTACATTTCAGATTATAGAAGAACAATTTTATTTATATTTAGAGCTTCTATATTGTTCGTTATTTTTATAAAATTATGCATTATTATGTCTTACCTCTAATTTAGTTTTATTAACGCTGGACTTAAGATGATCTGCATTGTGTATTTGTTTTCGAAGATCATCTTTCTGCGCATTAAGTTCCGACATTGCGTATGTCAGGTTCTCATTGTTAAGCTGGGCAGCCATGATGTCCTTAACATATTTCCTAATAGGTAACATACATTTTAAACATATAATCGGATGGAATGTCTTATAATAAGATAGTAAAACAGAGTACGAACCTCATAACGTCCACAATATCGTTAAGTTCCCCATAAAACTCATTTTTTGCTTTTTCCAATGAACAAGTTAGCATTTCATTCTCTGCACTAAATTCCTTAATCCGCTTTAAAAGCTGGCTCAAAGAAATTCCCTGTAATTGAAAACATTAATTTTAACGAAAAATTAACGCTCACTCTATTTAGCATTGCTGGCTAAACAGAGTGATTGAGTATATGAAATATGTAAAACGCTGCGAACAGCTTACGTTCATATTTGCACTAAGAGTAGCATCAGCAAAGTAGAAATATTTGATGTTATTTGACTGGCTAGTCAATTGAGTTATTTATTAAGAACAGTTAAAACGGATCGTCGACATTATGTAATGTATTTGAATAAGTAGTGAAATTAACAAAGATGTTTTAATTGATCTTTGAAAGTAGAACTTACTTACTTCTTTTGTTGTCATGGATTCTAAGGTTTCGATTATTTCTTTTCTCTTTACGAGAGTTTGTTCGCAAGTGGCAACCAATTTTGAAGGCATGTTGTAAAGTTTACTCATGTCAATAGCTATTGGAGTATTTGCGCCTGTGAATAGAACAATAACAAGTACAATATTGACATTAAGTATGATCCTATAAACGAGTCACACATTACGAGTACATAACTGTCTCATATAGGTACTGTCTTCTTATATAGGTACCCAGTAATTGCACTAGCACGGATGTTTCACGGAGATGGTACACTAAGAGCCCTTACGCACTGTCGACTAGTCGCCGGTGACTCGGTGACTGTGACTTACTATAGTTTAAATAGGGGCTTGCGCACTTAGTCGTCAGTCGCGTTTCTCTGTTTTGGTCGCCGAGAGACTGAGTCGCCAGCGACAAGTCGCCAGTGCGTAACGGCTCTAACAGGGGCAAACTATATCTACATAATCTTGTAAACTTACCTATAAACTTACAATTCAAAGCATGGCATCCACTAGAAATGTCAACTAGTCCCCAAATTATGATAAGTGTGAAGTATTACAGGGCGTATATATTATTTTGTTGACAGACCTGTGACCTAAATCGCCACCTAAGGTATAAATAGTGTACAAGAACTTAATGTTCATCATTATCAGCCTCTCGCAGTCCAGTATGTTGGCTAAAGACCTCTTCCATCCTTCCTGGGCTTCTCGCATCCATCACTCGCCAAGCACCTTGTGCAAAAGGTATCATTATCATCATCAGCCTTTCGCATTCCACTACTGAACATAGGTCTCTCCAGTTTTTCGCCAATTAGGCAAACACCTGGAGGACTTACCCGTAATCACCACCTGGGCAGGCGGGTTGGCGATCGCAGCGCGTGGCTTCTAGCACGGTTGACGCTGCTGCCCGTCATCGGCTTGTGGTTCCTAGCTACGCTTTCAATCGTGATACTTATACCGCCACCAGCAAGATGCACCGCGGGCTTGGAGCGAAAAGATGATGGCTCGCTCCCTTACATCCATAAGCGCAAAAGGTATGTTGCAGGGTAACTGGATGTGTGGCTATGTACCATCTTGTTGTTTCTCCTGCGCCTGCCGCGCGTTGGCGCACAGCTGCAGCAGCTGGTCCGGCTTCATGTTGGCCACGTTCATGATGCGCAGCTCGTCGGCCGGCGGCAGGCTGGTCCGCTGGCCCAGTGCGAACATCTTTTGCTGCGTCACTCCGAGTGTTGCGTACAGTTCCATTATCGCTTTCTAAGAATATCGTATTTGTTTTTAGTGGTTGCCCCGCGCCCCATGCAACGCTAACATTTGCCTGGTCAGATTTCACATATAGGACTGTGCACTGTGATTCTCAACTGTGTCCTCACGTCATAATTTCGATAGGTACGAATAGGTGTGGACTTTAAGTCTGCTTTTGTATCTGCCGCTGTTCGGACGTGCCCCCAGTTAAGTTCTGAGTTATTTTGTAAGTAATGCACGGTCTATACTTATCTGTCGTCTGGATTTCAGGTACATTGGGATCTTTCGCTCCCTGATATAAGTCTACTAGCTTTTGCCCGCGACTTCGTCCGCGTGTTTAAATTTATACATACAAAAGTTTTTTCCCGCTAACTCCCGTTCCCGTGGGAATTTCTCAAAATACAGCCATAACTAAACTTTATATTTACTAAGGTACCTGCATGCCAAATTTCAAGCGTCTAACTTAAGCGGTTTAGATTTTTCATACAAAAGGATTTTCCCGCTAATTCCCGTTCCCGTGGGAATTTCGGGAATTCCTTTCTTAGTGCACCCCTACGGTACCTAAGCTACGTCCCTTCCAAATTTCAAGTGCCTACGTTTAGCCGTTTGGGCTGTGCGTTGATATGTCAGTCAGTCAGTCAGTCAGTCAGTTTCTCCTTTTATATATATATAGATAGATGGGTAGATGAGGTAAAAAGGACCCATTTACCTACATGTACTTATTGACATATAGTGCAAGATAGCTAAATTACATAAAAGACGAAGAGAAATAAACAAATTTTGAAATTCAATGTCAGTCATACCTGTCTATCATTTAATTCATTCTTCATTTTTTCAAACAGAATTATCTTCTCTTGCCACGTTATTTTCAGCTGCGTAACTTTTTCACTTCGTGATGTAATGGATTCTGAAGAATACAGTCAATTTGATCAATATTTAGGGAACCTACCTACATATTAGCACGTAGTTATCAGTGGCTCAACCGATGATTTTATTACCACACGTTGGCACTTAGGCTACGATTTCTTTACGTTAACCAATAGCTTTATTCGCTTAGATTACTTAAAGCGATAAGACCGCGCGAAAAGGCCGAAATTTTACTTAAATATTTTTGTGTATCTTTTTTTACGTCAATTGTTTTGGTGTGCAATAAAGAATATCTAAAAAATTTCGCGTACAGAAGCTACGATAAAACAAATGAATCTCTATTGGGAAATGCCAAATGAAAGTACCTACCTCTAATGTAGAATGACGATTGCAATAGGTACCTATAGTAAGCATGTTACTTACCTCGGTCGTTGAAATCTGTACACGGAGATGTAGGACTCTCCTGATCGCCTTGTTGCATTTCTAGATCTTCATGCCTGTTTATTGTTTCCTAAAAGATAAATAAGACACATTGTAGGTATATATACTTATAGGAAAAATCTACAAGTTAAAACATATTGTCATACCTGATCAGGGAGGCACGTCATTGTTCTATTGGTATACATCGTTTTTGACGGTTGCTTCTGTAGAATATTATTACATTATTCACTTTTTGGCTATTCATGCAGATGTCATTCAATAAAAAATTAATATGAAATTGAATACCTTAATACATACCTGTGTCACGGGCACCATTATGATTGGCCGGGACGTTTTATTTGGTACCATGTTATGTTCGTTCATTGTCCTCTTCGGTATAGTAGAAGTTTTTATTCCCTGTATTTATTAGTAAGTACTTTTGTATTTATAAACCAGTATTATCATGAAAATATTAAGCCAAGGGTTCGATTTCCGCACAGTACAAACATTTGTGTTCATAAACATTTCTGTTTGTATTTGTCTGGGTGTTTACTATGTATGACATGCATTTATTTACAAAAAAAGTATCTAAGTAAGTTTATCAGTTGTTTAGTACCCATAGACAAGCTTCGGCTTAGTTTGGGGCTAGATGGCGATGTGTGGAGCAGTGTTCGGTGCAATAAATCTTTGCCTGTTAAATGCGTTGAGTCTGTGCCATAGCTCTTTTTTTTATGCGAGAGGCGGCAGACGAGCAAGTGTGATGTTTGATGGTAAGCAGTCGACACCGCCCATGGACACCCTAGCAGCTCTAATCGAGTTTAGGGTGGCTGCCGGTCTTTTGAATATGAATACGCTCGTTTCTTGAAGGTTCCCAAGTCGTAGCTGTTCGGAAAGACTAACAAAAAAAACTCATAACAAAAGAACATGAATTCATTTGATTAAAGCGTAATTTAGGATACATACTCTTGGAAATGGCAGTCTCTCCTTGTCTCCGAGCCGCGCTGGTCTAGGGACCGCGAAAGCATGCTTTGGCGGAGTTACATCTTCTTTTGCACGATTTGCCGATTTCGGTCGTGTTTGCTGCACAATTTAAAATAGTGTATGAACATTTTTACTCGAATAGATCCTAGATTAAAAAAGAAACAACTAAAAACTGACTTCGCCTGAACGCGGGCGCGATGAGGACCGCGCTGCAAATCGAGGTTGTTGAGCTGATACAACCTGGAAGAGAAATTAAGCTTAATTTAGTACTGTCGGCTATATTTTTGATATTATCCACCGTCAACAGGGTATTTAGCCTCATACCCTAGAGCCTGCGTGGTCGCGTACGGTACAACAGAAACTTCTTGCCGCGTACACTCAGGCTGAGGAATGAGCTTCCCGCCGAGGGTCTCCCCCGAGACTACAGTATGGGGTCCTTCAAAAAGGTTGTGAAGAGGTTTTTAAAGGGTCGGCAACGCGCGTGTGATTCCCCTAGTGTTGCAGGTGTCCATTGGCTGCGGTAACCGCTTAACATCAGGCGGGCCGTAGGCTTGTTTGCCACCCTAGTGGTATAAAAAGAAAAATATATGCTTCAGAGTTTCAATCCTCCTGACACAGGACAAACAGCAACACTGCAGGATAGAGTTGATGCAAGTCCAGACGAACGCACACGCACACACTTTACATTCACTATCATAATGCGAATAAAAGCCAAACTCTGGAACTCGTTGACAGGATCCTTGTTCCCCGAGAGATATTATCTTGCGGTATTCGTAGACTGGCTCCTTTGGCAATCGATTCCCCAGAAACGGTAGTCTTATAGAAATTCAATCAATAACAAATAGTAGATATCAGATATAATAAAGAGTCGTCTACCGTTTTTACACTTGGCCGTAGAATATAGTATGTGAAGTTCAGGGACGCGGCCGGGACACGATATAACCACGAATGATTTTCATGTGCCTTCCGCAACTCGATAAAAATAAGCTAGATTTCCTGTGTCATTCTAAATGCTATTTTAAGAAATAGCGGGTAAAAACATTCGTTAACTTGTATATTTCGTGAGAATAAATCAAGGTGTTTTATAAAACATACCACAGATTTCGAATTGACGGCGATTTTGGGCTTATATGCCGAAGGTTTCTGCCGGGCTGAGGGCAGCCTCTGAGGAATACGGCACTTAATTGGTCCCCTCGCGGCATTTATTATATCTGAAAGTTACTTAATTAAGTTAGAACCGTCCATTGTAGAGTACTAAAGTTGTGATTTTTGGTTATTGCTTTTAGAAAAAATCTGAAGATATCAAGTTTGTTTGATTTCCGGTTGGGTAATTTAGGAAAACGATCTTGACCTTGAAGATAGCTAGGGTTTGGATGTTTCATGAGACAATCAGCCATGATCTATGTAATACCTAGCGCATTAATCTATAGTTTGAATACTCATCAAGAAGTCATTTTGTGTTTAGTAGGCACCAGTCAGTGCGGTGTCCAATTGACATCTTTAAGTTCCTATGTTGCTGGATTCTTAGAAATCAATGATCAGAAATCTGACAAGTAGGTACGAGTATAAGTAACGTCTTGTCAGGGACTGATTGACTTAATACTATAATAACAAAATGCAAAACTTGTAGGTACGGTGTAAGGCTTGTTGTCCAGGAGGTAATATTACAGCCTACCTTGCACCCTCGGTTCAGCAGGATCCACATGTGACATATTATTTCACATAACTTGAAATTTTGTTAAGATGAAATTTCCTTTGTCGCGAAATACGTAAACTCTCGTGAATATTCTTGATAACAAACAAAAATTTCATTGTTAGCGTTCCAAAAGTGAACGAGGTAGACTCATTCATGCAACATTTGACGGTACTAAGATGAAGAAGAAAAGAGGCTTTCTTCTTTAAATAAATCTGCCAGTATTTCCAAAGATAGATCAAAAAGGTTTGTTATTAAGGTCTACACACATGTCAAATGCCATAAAAGTTTTTATGACAGTTTCAAATTGAGTTTAGAACTTCAAACCAAAACCAAAATTCCGACACAGAGAAATCAAATTATCAAAATTGTAAATGTCCTCTTTTTCAATAACATATAATATTGTTTGCGGTGAAAATTAGTTTTCTGCGCTCATCATGACGACCACCCCAAAAGCGCAGAAAGATAAACCGCGTAAGTACATCTATACAGACTATTATACCTATTCACATATGAGTCTATTAGGCACTAGACCACCTAGCCGGGTCAGACTGTAAAGACGCTCTGCTCAAGGTAGGTACTTGCACGAATTCTTCTACTTTTGACAATTTTCATAGACGTTTTCACCAGAATCTAAGATATGATGCTTGTGCATTACCATTATTTGTGGAAGCGGCCTATAAATTACTGCCTTTAGTTTAGAAGTCTGTTAGTAAAATTGCGCTAGCACCTGCTTAACTGCAGCGACTTTTAATTATTAATACTTAATGCTCGTCAGGGCAATCGCCGCTCATGGCTCACCCCTGGGGATTTCAGAATCATGTTTACCATCCGCGCGGGTGGAAAGCAGAGGGCCACAAGCTAGGTGTTGCCTAAGCTTATGAAACGCCTAACCCCTGGCCCGCTGCTTGCCAACCTTGTTGGTGATCACCGCGATTATTACCGCGGAGGCCCTGCTTCGAGACTCCAGTGGAGTCCTTCACAAAATTTGTGAAGAGGTTTTTAAAGGGTCGGCAACGCGTGTGTGATACCCCTGATGTTGCAGTCCATAGGCTGCGGTACCTGCTCAACATCATGCGGTCTGTAGGCTTGTTTGCCTTAGTGGTATAAAAAACATGATCGTGTGACTGTGATTTAGATGCTGTTGCCACCCCGCGCCTGACGCCGCGGCCGACGGCCGCGTCCGCCGCACGCGCAGCTCGCAATGCCACCAATCGGAATCTGCTCTTGCCGCATGCGCAGAGGCAGTCGCCTTCTAGACTCTCGAGCTCGCCCGTTGCTAATAAGGTAAAAGCATAGTAGTAGAGATCGTCTAATCTAAAACAACGAGCGCCACCCTCGCTTTTACGCGCACAAGCAAATATTAAAGATGAACGCAGTACAGTTATAATTGGTCGTTCCTTTGACGGTTAGATTCAAACGTAGGAACAGCGCAACAATTCGGATTTGGTATTCAACTTGTTTAGTTGATCGTGAACGCGTAAAGGAGAAGTCGTTTTGTTTCATACAATGTGACGGCGCTGCTCATAGAGCGAGCGTTGTCGGATCATTACTCGACTAGTTGGCCGTCATGACAAATCATACTTAGTTCACCAAATTTTAATAATCGGCGCTCTTACACAGATGAAGTGCTGGTGTTAATATTTGCACTCACACATCTAAATAAAGTAGTAAAGTGGAGGGGCGCGTCATTTTAGTTTAGGTAGACATAGACGATATCTACCTACTTACCTATACAGACTCAGAACCTACCCCCATCTGTCTAATTTCACCAAACAGGTTTCAAGTAGATACTTAAGTAATTTCTCTAATGAGATATCGGACAAAATCACATACTTATATAAGAGTTGTCAAAAACTATATAGTGCTGACGTGGTTATTAATAAAGTTTAAAAATTATGTTTATAGGTACAGACGAAGAGTCCCGCCTTGCGTAATTTTCAGAAATGTGACTCCAAATCTGATATTAAGGTCAGTGTCAAAATTTATAAGAGGTTTTACTTCATAATTTTCTAAGCATATTGATAAACACTTTGATTTTTTTCATTTTATAGTTAAATCTAAATCACGATATAGAAGGTGTGGATAATATTACCGTAAGTATTTTCGTATCAAAATTATAAACCTAGAATGTAATTTCTTTAACAGAGTTTCCTATTAGTTCTACGTATAAATTTGCTAATTGCAAATAACTTCCTTATGCCAGAAGGGTTACGTTTGCTTATTTACAATAGGTGACAGGAAGACAAGAAAATGAGAATTACTTAAATGAAAATATGTCTGCTGTCTTACTAGAAGACGCAAACAATCGAAACAACAATGCCAATTTGGAGGAACTCAATGAAACTGACAATTTTGGTAAGTACGAGTAAAACCTTAGTAATAAGACTTAGTAATGTAGGTAAGCGTGCTTTATGTACATTGCTCCTATGCAAGCTTAGGTAATTAAAATCTGCGACCGGTGGACACTCGCAGCAAATGTTTCCTAACCATATAACTTAAATTTTACCTACTTGTTTCAGATGATAAATGCAATGATAGCATTATCCTTGAAATAGGAAACGAAGGCGATAGAGTTGCGGGTAAAAATATTTTTACAGTTAAATTTATTATCGTCCTTAATTCGTTTTCGTAGAGATAGTGGGAAATGAAAATAGTTATTCTATTGTTTATTTTTTTAAATATGAGTATACTAGCTGCTGCCCGCGGCTTTGCCCGCGTGAATATTTGTATAAAACATAGCCTATATGTTATTCCAATGTATAAGCTATATTACTGTAAAGTTTCATTAAAATCCGTTCAGTAATTAATGCGTGAAAGAGGAACAAACATCCATCCATCTATCCATCTAAACAAACTTTCGCATTTATAATATTAAGTAGGATTTAAGATGACACTGATGTCACGTAGTAGAGTTCCGTAAAAGATCTGCAAACAAACATGCAAAACGTAATTATTGCTACTTGTATCTATTGTGTTACAATAAGTTACAAAATGTTATAGAACAATTCCCGCGCAGTCGCCCCCATACGCCAGCAATGAGCAGCCGACCCCCAACTCCCAAGAGTCTTCAATCGAGTCGTCCCCAAACTCCCCGACCCTTGAGCCGTCCGACCACCCCGGTACACCCTCGGCACACCACCCCCGTCAGCCGGCCGAACACGCCCCAGCGACTGCCGACTCCCAACAGGCCTACGACACCAGTACACGCCCTCATGGAGAAGATCGCACCCGTGAACTCATTTAGCGGCCCTCCGAGATCTCCGCCGAAGGAAGATGAGGACATCAAGACAGTTTACACGTTGAAACAAAAACAATTCCATCGCATGAAGAAGGAACTTGATTTGAAACAAGTACGTGGTGCTCATTTTGATTTGCAACATATTTTTTCTTCCTAATGAGAAACTTTTAGAAATGCTGAAGAAACTTCTGCCTTATAAAGGGATAAGAGATTCTCCGTCCGTGGAGGTTATTACGAAAACGAGGAACGGGTGATGTGCGGATAACAGTCGCTCCCTGCCTGCCCTTTCGTCTTTTTTTCGGGCCCCTATACCTCACAAGCAAGGATTCAAGTAATCCGTTTATCCTGTATTCGATTTATAGCAAGCTGTGCTAGAAGTGTTCGACTGCTTACGCGGGCTGCGCGAGCGCATGTGCCAGGAGGGCTCGGGCAGCGGCGAAGGGCTGCAGCAGCAGGAGCTGGTGGTGTTCAACGTGGCCGACTGGGCAGCAGACGAGGTTGCGCAGCTATGCCGCGATGCCGCCGCCTCCACTGCCACCGAAGGCGCTGCGGAACTCATGAACAGTATCATGCCGTTTGGTAATCTCCCATTTAGAATTATACCTACAACGTCTACAAAGCTGATGTGGTAAAAAAAATTACATTTAACATCGCGTCATGATAGGAGGGTTATCTGATCATTCTGTCTCGTTGAAATATTAAGTAACTATGTATTTCTATTCATAGAAATCCAGTCTATGTCGTCCCGTCCACACTTTTCTTTCCACATAAATTCATCCATCGTTTTTCATCATCATCAGCTCGTATCAGTCCACTACTGAACATAGGCCTCCCCCAATGCTCGCCACTTTGATGTTGTTTTGGATGTTTTTTTTAAATGGCCTAATTAGACAACAAAAGGTAGATAGGTATCTAGTAGGTCTAATATAATATGAGAGATGAGAGAGACACAACTCTATGTTGTAGGATTTGCAGGTTTTTACGATGGACTGCTTTTTTTGGTGTTTCTTTGAAAAATAATTAAGTACTTATTCCAGACGAGTGTGCTATGGCTGAAATGGATTCGAAGGTGGTAACTGTGCCCGCACGCTTTGCTGACCTGTGTCTTCAGGCGTTCACTGCGCGCCAGGAACTTATCGACTGGGTGAAGAACCTCATAGAGAAATATGTGAGTATATTTATCGCTCTAAACTTTGTAGGAACAGACTTGTTCCGGGGAAGGAAAGGGGAAGTATTTTCTATAAAGTGGTGTTTCTATAAAGTCTATTCACGTAAGTATTTTTAATCATAATTTATAATAAATCGCCCTTTTAATCTTGCTTATTATTAATACCTACTACATCGGATTAACACAGGCTTTAATTTAAATGGATAATTACCTATCATTACCATTGATATTCACGCCAACAAATAAATAAATAACCCAAGACATGCCACGCTGGGCCACACAGCGCCACCTAGCCCCAAACTAAGCCGAAGCTTGTACTATGTGTACTAGACAACTGATACCTAAACTTACTTTTTTTTGTAAATAAATACATATTATACATAGAAAACACCCAGACCAATACAGACATGTTCATGAACACAAATGTTTGTACTGTGCGGGAATCGAACCCACGACTCCTGGCTCAGACAGAGGGCAGAGGCCACTACCAAATGAGCCACCGAGCCTGTCAAATCCGCAGGCAGCAGCTAATTTATTTATTCTCGTTTATTATCCTGGTGCAGCCGGAGACGGGGAGCGAGTCCCTGGAGCGGATCGCCCGGTACAACGCTCAGGGCCTCGAGCTGTGCGAGACGCTGCGCGAGCTGAAGGCCTGCGCAGACAGCGTCGTCGACACCGTCACGCAATTGTCCAGGCCAGTTCAATCTTACTTCTGACCGACCACAGACCACGCATGTCCTGACCAAAACTTAGCAACGATATACTAATGCAGTTGCCTGGTAGAGATCCTCCATAGTACAGATGGTGGCGACGTAGTTTGAGAGGGCGAGCCATAATCGCAGCTACTCTGCGGCGCCTCGTCCAACCCTCTGTTTTACTAACAAATACTAAGAATTAGGGCCTTGCCTCACTGGCTGATTACAAGCGTTTTCAAAGCGGAATGGAGCTCACTAAGGAACACACGATGCCTTGCGGTACCGCACCGCTTATAAGCACATTTATTTATAACCAACCAGTTGATCTATTAAACGATGTTTATGAAAATGCACGTACTTAACATAATAACTCTAGATATGTACAGGCGAGCTTGTCGCGAAAGGAGTACACTGGTGACCGTTGGCGAATCCCTGGTGCGGGAGATAGCGCGACTGCGACAAGAAGTGGAGGCGCGCACGGCTGCCTTGACCGAGCGGCAGCCAACTGACAACGAAACCTTGAGATTGTTGGAGGTATGCGTTTAGCTTACCTACTCTGGATTCACTTACTTATTTTTTTGTATCACACTATACTTACATCCCTTTTTCTCGGATAAATAACGAATACAGAAAGAGAGACCATGTTGCTGAGACAGGCAGGCATGCTTTGTGACATATTATGTCTTTCTTTAGTCACAGATTGCTGTTAATGGACATTGTAATGGTAGCCTTGAGATGATTGTAAGAGTACCAACCAAACGCTTGGGTCTAGTTGTAAAGTCAGCAACAAAAAAGAAGATGATGGAATATGTACCTACTCAATAACGTAATATAGTGAAGAATGTAATGTGAATGATGAAGTAAGTAACAAAATTGGTTCACAGGAGACACGTCGAGAACTAGAGGAAGAGCGAGCAGCAAGAATAGCGACGAAGGATAAACTGGCGACCACCGAAGCACAGTTACGGCAAACAAGAGTAAGGGTCACCAAAATGGATCGGCAGCTACGAGAAGCTGATGCTAGCATTGCTGGTTTGACAGGAACTGTCAAGACTTTGGAAGATCAGGTAAACCCTCGTAATTAGGAAGTCGGTTAATATAGTGAATTTAAAAATACCTGTTCCAGATTAATATTAAGCGTTAGACATGACAAAAAGTATCAAAGCAAATATGCTCCATCTAGTATAAACACGTACTTACAGTTTTAGAAAAAGATTCATTATTAATTCTACAGAGTCGACAACGAGAAGTTCAACTAGAAGCACGAGCAAGAAAACTTAAAGAATCTTTGAAAACCGGTGAAGTAGCCAGTGGTCAAATAGCGCAACAGCGGGATGCACTTCAAGCTGAGTACGTGTTATGTACTATTATGACCCCTTTCTTTATTAATTAGCCTGTAGCACACCTACTTAAATCAGAATCATCGTTATAATTTGAATGTATTATTGAGTATAATCAAAATTAATGTTTTAACTTTTTAGGGCTGCGGAACTGAAAGAACAAATTGAAGCGTTGCATACACAACACAAATCCGTCGTGCAAGATTTAACAAATCAATTAAAAGATGTAAAAACGGTTCTCGAGGAACAGAAACGAATGACGCAACAAGAACTAGAACAAAAGAATATGCTGCAGAAGTTACTAACAGACAATAAGAACACCATTGAAGACTTAAAGGCGAAAATCACTGAACTCGAGAATAGCAGACCAAATCCTGGTAACTAATTGATTTATTCATAATGAACGATAATAAACTGCGAATTTGTATTACTTACTTAATGCCAATATTGGCGTTGTTGCAGAATTACCAACAGAACGAGAAATGGATTTGTGGGCCGAGTTGCAAGCTACCAAGGATACATTACGAATGACAGAAGATGAAGTAACTGCGTGTAAACGCGAAAAAGTCAGATTTTTGGAAACAATGACCAAAATCACGGTAATCTCATGGATGTATCTAGATGACGCTTAAAACTTTAAGTCATAGATTTTAAAAAACTTTACTTCGTTTTCTTTTCAGTCGTATATACCCGACATTTTTTTTACATCATCGTCAAGGTGATTACTAGTGAAATTTTTTTTTGCACCTATTTAAAGTATTTTTATTTTATAACTGCACTGCTTTCAGGAATCTGATAATAAAGTAGGCATGCAGCAAAAACTGGCGGCTGAGCTTCTTAGCAAAGAAGAAATTATGGGCAAGATGCAGATACAAATACGGGAGTTGACTAAAAACATTAAATTAAAGTAAGTTGCGCTTGCTTATTTTTATGAAATTACTAATTGTTATTATTTTTCTATGGTTCTTATTTGTTTCAGTGAGCAAAAAGTAGCTCAGTACGAACAATACGTGCGTGACTTGCAAGCGCACAACCGTGCTGTGGCCAACTGCCAGGAAGCCCCCAACGGGATCAGCTACCAAGATTTGCAGCAGGAGGTAATCAAAGCAGTGGACCATATTCTACACATTTTTAGATAAGATTTTGGGTACTATTGCATTAATAAAGGCCTCCCATAATATTTTTTCACATATATCTTCCATGTACAGACAGCGATTCGTTACATTTTTATTATATGTATAGATAATTTTAAGTTTCGTCATTGAATCAAAAATGTCAAGACACGAAATTTTTATATTACCTACTTAGTAGTTACTTGTAGGTCTTATTTAATGATAAAGAAAAAGCTGAATTGTTAGTAAGTAGGTAGGTTGTAACGTAAACGTAACGTCTTCATAAAATTAACGAAATAATGGGATTTATGAAGCAACGCAATCTATTGACCATGTCAAGTCTAGACGCACTCTTAGTTTTGTTTATTCTTTGATCTTGCATGCTCACGCTTTGCGTAAATGCTTACGACCCTTTCATGCCAAAAATGTTTCAATTAGTCAATCAACAGCCTTGGTCCGTCCACTCCGAAACGTAGGCCTCCTTTAATTCACGCCACAATTCTCTCAAAAATGTTTATTTCTTGACTAAAGATCTATCTATCTACATCTAGATCATGAATCTAAGAATGAGTTTACTGGAAGCCGTACACCGGAACGAAGAGTTGTCGGAAATGTTGATGCAGAAGGATCAGCAGCTTGAGCAGCAAGATAAGACATCACGTGCCCAGGCAAGAGTCATAAAGGTTCACAGGCTTTCCTAGTCCCATAACTTTTGCTTCAAGTAGCCATTGTTTGGTTGTAAATGATACCTATAGATTTGAATCCTCGCGATTTACTTGTGTAGTTTGTCGAAGGGTGGTTACAATGGTGATTAAGTCACGCCACAACAGCGCAACTTTGGAAAATAACACGATTAGTTTTGTGATTGTTTTTTATGTTTTAGAACTGAAATGTGTCTAAGCCACATGTATCTACCTGACCTGGTTATTAATGAACATTGGTGTAAGTTTGATTACTTACAATTTGGCACAGACCCTTCTTCTAACTACCTATACCTACCTATAATGGTACGGCGACCACTAACTTTCATACCTAAAATAGTATCATTGTGAGAGGTGTGGTAAATTTTATTTTGTATGAAATGGTTTCTATGTTAAAAAAAATCTATGTATAATATTAATCCTATACTACATAAAGCATGCAGTAGGTAAGTATGTACATTAAGAAGAATTTGAAAACTCCCTTTTGGCCATAATTCTTTTATTTATATGTTTGTAACGTGGAATATGCGCGCGCGCAGGTTCGAGAGGAACTGATCAATATGCTCAAGAACAAGGAGACCGAGCAGAGCCGCGAGCTGACCACTCTGCAGCAGGACCTTGAGCACAGGATGAGCATAGTAGGCGAAGTAAGACGGGTTTCTTTTTTGTATTTTTTTACGTTAAGATTGTAATTTTAACACTAAATGATTTATTTCCAAAGAGGTTAAATGCAGACATTGGATATCAACTTATTTTTAGGCATGTTCAAGACTTGTGTGTGTAAAATGGGTTGTTCTTATAACAATAAAATAATCTAAATTTTTGAACGTCCAGTGTAATATCGATAGACAGAATCACTAACTCATTGAAATGATATCATATTATGGCTTAATGATCAACTCCTTTAGGCTTTAGCGATATCGCTAGAATCATTACCTATCTTCAAGATCAAATTTCCTACATAAGTACATAGGTAGTAAATTTTTTTTTGTTGTAAGGTCAACAAGCAAATCGCGGCAAAAGCTGAAGAAATCCAAGAGCTGTTCGCTACCCTCGAAAACAAGCAGCAACAGATCCACCGGCTGGAGAAGATTGTGCTGGCGCTCGAGGAGCAGCAGAGACGCGCGCAGGCGCAGCGCACGCGCCACGAGGAGAAGATCGCCGCGCTGGAGCACGAGCTCGCCGCGGGCGGGAATCGTCGGGAGCGGTTGGTATCTATCTGCGTTGTTACTTAGAAACAAGCACTGGTGGTTTATTCCTCTTAGTGCCCGTTCACACCTGCGATTTTTTGCATTCAGACTGACGGGTAATTCGCCCGGCGGCGGCCGCAAATCGACCGCCGATCGACCGCAAACGGCTGCCGCGGCCGTCGTGCGGTCGCGGTTTACCCACCAAACCGCAGTGTGAACGCCGCGCCCCGCTGCGCGGATAGTGTGAACAGGGGTAGCGGGTTGATGGCGGTTTCGCGGGTGGAAACCTTATGTTTGAATGAAGCCATAAGGTCCCACTTTTTATGGCATGTAAATTTATGTACGCTTCCACTGGGGTAATACAACCACTTGTAGTACCACTAATGTCATCATCATCATCATGTATGCTGCTGAATATAGGTCTCTTCAGTTGTTCGCCACTTTGGGCAAACATCTAGAGGCTTTACCCATAATCGCCACCCTGGTTAGGCGGGTTGGCGACCGTAGGGAGTACCTAGTAGCTCCTCGCTCCGTCGACCTGTGTTAATTAGCTACTACTACCTTCAAAATTTTGTTAATTTTTGAGGGTAGATTTTTTCTGTGAACGTATGAAATAGTAGAAATTCAGTACTAAATCTTTTCAATATTATGTGTCTTCTAAAACACACAGCGTTAGTATGAAGAAAGCTGATGTGAACATGCCTTTAAACCAGTTGTCTATGGCCGAAACTTACCAAATTGTCTATGTTTCCTACCAGTGTGCACCTAACGAGGGTGCCTGTCACTAATGACATCTCATAGCGTTTGTGAATTTTGCCGGCTAAACATCGTGAAGTTTCAAAATTTTATTTTTGTGATAAAAGTAATAATGAAACTTATAAATAAGTGTGTTATAAAATCACACAGCGTCCGTATTTCTCGGGATTTATGTTTTTCCCGCAAAATTGTAGTGAAATACCGTGATGAAAACGGAATGTGTCGAACCATGCGGTAGAGGTAAAGAAGTCAAGAATATTTCATCAAATCTCCCAAGGAGATTCACGGTGAGATCAACGCTCAGAGAGCGTGGTTTCTGATCTTTTGTCATCTCCCTTACCTGCGGAGGATGAGGAGGACATATCATCATCTCGTCATAACGAGACTCGCAAGAAATTTTGTAAGTACAGACCAGTTTTAACCGGCTCGGAACCGCGTGTTGGTGCTTTAATACCTACAGCATTTGGGACACATCTCTCAATATTTAACACTATCACATTTAGATACTGTTTCTAAACATACTTGCGATTTTAATCCATCTGTACGGTTGTACAGATGCAGTTGCAGTTGGTTAACTGCCCCACTTCATTTTAATTCATAATCTTACATTCCATTTTTTCGACAAAGCCAGTGAACAGGGAATGTCTACGAGATTTAGTCCATCTGCAAAATCTGGCACACCTATAGAGTTTGACCGATTTAGAAAGGTTTTCAGTACAAGAGAGCTTTGTAGGTCTTAGACTTGTTATGGAACTGTGCCATGTTAACAAGGGTGAAGGTTATTTACCTACCACTGCCTATTGGCAGGTTTAACTAACAATATTTCAGGACAGAGACATTTACATTTAGAATTACATGAAATACCTACATGTCTGGACTTTCACATGCCCAAATATTTGATATAAAAATATTTTTTGGTTGGTACCACAGCCCTACTGTATGTTTTAATAAATAGTGTAAATGTGGAACATCTAATGCGACCATTACCTGGTTTCAGATGTGTTAATGATACTTTTTGTATTTTTTATTCTGTAAAATAAATAATTCAGATTCTAATATGAAGTGTCTGAGACCACAATGCAAATTATATGTGGCTATAGGGCTGAGTGCATTGAAGTGAGGCAGTATAAGATTCAGAGGAAATAGAAAACCCTAATTTGAGAGGCACTCATATAGATAGATCTATACATTTCACATATAGGAATGTCAATTTCACTGATGATTGATGCCTTACAGGCTATTATAACTTTACAACACCTGGCTCAATACATCTTCCGAGAGGGAGAAAAGAGAATCAGGCTGATCAGAGCTATGTTATTTGTTTCCCTAACCTGAAGATTGTCTGGAAGTGATCGCTGGTAGCAATAAGTGCACCTAGATTGAGTTATGTTCAATTTTTAATGTACCTTCCTATAACATTGAGTTTGTGCATTAAAGAGTTTCTATCTCAGCACATTACAGGTTCAGGGTGCAGAGGTTTATAAATTACAAATTAAGGACTATAAATTAGTAATAACAGTAATTTGTGTAACATCTTAATACATAAGGAGATTGATCACAACAAAAAGTTGATGACAGAACTCCTAAATTAGTTGCATAAATCTACCCCTCTTCTCACGGAGGGAAGGGGGGGGGGGGAGCATTGCAAGTGGGGCAAACTAAAGGAACCCCCCTTTGCAGTTTCCCAATAATCAGGTTTATAATGTTAACCTCAAGTGAAACTCCTGTATAACCAAGCATTATCAACTTTTCTTAGGTACTATTTATCTCAAACTGGAGTTGAGAGGATCATTTTTATAGACCAATGAGTGGCTGGACAATAAAGTCCTTAGTTCATTGCTTGCCCCTTGGAGCTCTTATCAGTTCCAAGAATGTTTGCCACAATATTTAATTGGGTTGCGGAGACCCTATGACCTCAAGGTTTCCATATAATTTTATACCTGGCTAGATTATATTAAGCTTGTGAAAGACCTTCTGACAAACTTCTTACTCGGGTCTCGGAGACACTGAGAACAACTGGAAACCTAATGAGTGAGCTAGCATGTGTATAACAAAGTCAGTTCTAAAGCCTGTTCAGGAACTAAAATATCCCAGGTGTTCCTATTCCCCATGGAACATTAGACCAGAACAAGATAAGACTTCGGGAGTCTTAGGGAAGGTAACAAAGAATTAAATTAATCAACAAGATATTGAGTTGCACAACCAGTTCACTAAAACAAGCTCAGGGCTTATTTAGTTTGCAAAACTTTTACAACTTACATAATTTTGAATAGTAGACCTTGATGTCGCAAGTACACAAGTCTCCAATTTTCTTTACTCTGGTTTCCTTTAACTGAGAGAATATTAAGAACAATATCAATAGTACTGATAATAGTGCTTCATTTCCTGATAACAAATGCAGCGGATGCAGACTAGGGAGCTCGTTTGAGCAGTTATCTATCAGAGATTTGAGCACCATACCAGCTCCCCTGTATAGGTGGGGTTTTTGCTTATAAGTACTGTGTTCTCTTTAAACACTCACTGCACATATTTTCTGCTCTCTGCATGACCCAGACATTGACTGGTGGAGAATTCTCCTAACATTGGGTTCGCCTTTTGAACCATTTTGTACAATAAAGTTTACAAATTATAATTATATTTGCAACAATAAAAAGTCAGCGGATGACTTTAAACAGAGCACATAATTTATTCGAATCAGATATCAGAAGGGAAACAATCCCTAGTATTACTGAAACTGACAATCGGGCTCTTAGAACTGACCGAGAGGCTTCTCATGATACTCTCAGCCACCCATCTCCCGGAGAGATTACACAAAATTGCAGACTGCCGGACAAGGTGTTGCAAAGTACCAGAGTGGCATTTTTCCCCCAGCCGCGGAGGCTATGTTCAGAGAGTGGGGGTGTCCCAGACGTAGATTTGTTCGCGTCACGAGAGTCGGCTGGTGTACCCAAGTATGTAACTCCAGAAATGGCTTGCAAATTTTTTGCAACTCCCATCAGCCGACAATGGGACCTTATGTTGGGACGGGCATTTCCCCCACCCAGCTTAGTATTTGTATCAAGAATACCTTAATACTGGATCAAAGGAATTTATATACTAAGTTAATTGTTCCGGAGTGAACCAAGTGCTTTTGGTTATCAGACCATAAGAAGCAGGCAATTTTTGCCAATACTGGACCTGCGGAGGGTCTTAATAGAGAACACCACGGGCACCTGGCCTCTTTAAGTAGACATGTTGTCTCTTCTGACTTAGAAGATTGAGGGTAGACTAAACAAGTGCCCTGAATCCATAGGAGAACAAACTTAAAAGTAGTTGGCGGACATCTACCTTAACATTATACAGTTCCCCAATTAAGTTGACTTAGTGTGAGAATTATCAAGTGGTTTCTCAATGGCCTGAGGGCTAACAAATTGCCCAATTTCTAGCAAGATTATTTCTAGACTAGAATAAAAGCTAGCATACAGAACTATCAGTATGCACAAATCAGCTGTATCTACTTACTGTATGGCATCAGAAGTAGTTTTCAAAATTGTCTTCTTTATCCAGCAGGTATTGAGAGCATTTTCTCCTGCCTGATCTGAACAACAAAATTACTTGTGTCGGACACTAAGATTTTGTTAAATATCTAAATAATTTTTGCAATATTTGCTAAATATTGCTTTTAGATGGGCAGCCTTTTAGTTCTGCCTCGTGTTTCAGGTCATAGAGTCTATGATCTCACCTTACTTAATATATATTCTTAAAATCGAATAGATATGACAGACAAACCTACTATAGGGTCTAAATTTGACTCTCAAAACTGATTCCAGAACCCGCAGGCATTCTGCATGGTTGCTACGGCAGCATCCAAATCAACAGATTTGTCCTGTGATGACAGATGATGTCACATCAAGGATACGAATCCTATATGATGATATAAGGATATCTAACTATTGAAAGGGTACAGATCAGAAGACTAGTTTGTTCATACCATTATCAGAATGGTGAACTATTATTGCAAACTGGATTGTAGTATCTTAAAGGATGCTAAGAGTGATGCCTCACCAGGCAGTATCAGATCAGCTGTAGCCTCAAGAAGTTAGCTAGGGTATTGTCTGATTACCTGTCCAGAAAATATTAGAATGTCTGAAATGCATTCAGGCAATTAAGGAGTATTATTTAATGGTCATCCAATGAATAGTGTACTTAGTACCAATTCAAACAGTATTTATTTACTGTGCCAGCTATTCTAATATGCAAATAAGTTGTTATTTTTCTTATTAATTATAACAAACTTGCTTCTTTGCAGGGCACTTAGCCTTGTTGAGACATTTGATCTCATTTCATTTAGAAACTGTTAGTAGTTTCACCTACAGCTTTTACTGTAAGTATGTTGATTTTAATTAAATATACATATATGTATATGAATACAAAATATGTAGTTCATATAGACCAAGGTATGTGGATGTATCAGAAGAAATAAATTAAGTTGTTATTTGTTTTTAATTTTGAATAAACAAATTGTTATAAATACTTTTATAAACATATTCATCATAGCGTTTGTGTTTCCCACCAGCAGATACCAAACAGGTCTTCATACTAACGCTGTGTGTTTTAGAAGACACATAATATGACTGTTTTGCACTACAACAAAACAGGTATTATGTGTTGAATAAAACACACAGCGTTGCAGCAATGCTCTTGCTGGTGATCTGAAGACTACTATGAGATGTCATTAGTGACAGGCACCCTCGTTAGGTGCACACTGGTAGGAAACATAGACAATTTGGTAAGTTTCGGCCATAGACAACTGGTTTAAAGGCATGTTCACATCAGCTTTCTTCATACTAACGCTGTGTGTTTTATTCAACACATAATACCTGTTTTGTTGTAGTGCAAAACAGTCATATTATATTCGAAAAATCTGGCGTGGTCCCGCCATCTTGATATTCACGATTTATTCCTCTATGCTCCCGCTTACCACTATACCTAAGGGCTTGCAAAATGTTATGTAAGCTTCCAATGGGGTCATACAACCACTTGTAGTATAACCCCATTGGAAGCTTACATAACA
Source organism: Conogethes punctiferalis (assembly GCA_031163375.1). Classification (NCBI taxonomy): domain Eukaryota; kingdom Metazoa; phylum Arthropoda; class Insecta; order Lepidoptera; family Crambidae; genus Conogethes; species Conogethes punctiferalis. Next base: position 6,518,923 of record CM062085.1, on the reverse strand, counting down.
TTTACCACTAGAAGTGTAAGCCACCAGTTTCGCCGTGTAACAAGAAATGGCGTTAAAGCTATCTTATATAAACGACTAGCTTTTGCCCGCGACTTCGTCCGCGTGGCGTGTTTTTTCATACAAAAGTTTTTTCCCGCTAACTCCCGTTCCCGTGGGAATTTCTCAAAATACAGCCATAACTAAACTTTATATTTGCTAAGGTACCTGCATGCCAAATTTCAAGCGTCTAACTTAAGCGGTTTAGATTTTTCATACAAAAGGATTTTCCCGCTAATTCCCGTTCCCGTGGGAATTTCGGGAATTCCTTTCTTAGTGCACCCCTACGGTACCTAAGCTACGTCCCTTCCAAATTTCAAGTGCCTACGTTTAGCCGTTTGGGCTGTGCGTTGATATGTCAGTCAGTCAGTCAGTCAGTCAGTTTCTCCTTTTATATATATAATATATATAGATTTCCGTACGTTGTGAGAACTACTTACTAACAAATATTACTTTCAACTCTCTTGTAAAAATGTTCATTCCTGCTAATCTAATAATCACTATTTGTTTCAGGAAATTTTTATTCTTCTAGTATTATGGGCTACGCATTTGCTACAAATAGGTAAATTGTAGAAGTGGAGGTGAAAATCATTGTCCGTGATTGTGTTGTGAAGTAAAACGTCTTATGGAAACAAAAAAAAAATATTTTTATTTATTTACCATTAATTTACAAATAGTTTATGTATAGGTAGGTAAATAAGTAGGTATCTATATTATGTAGGTATAGGTATTAGGTAGATCTACATGCACTTCACACTTTGGCATCAAATGCCTAATAGTAAAAAGCTATAATATCTGGCTAGGGATAATATCTGGGCCATAATGGTTGACTGATAGATAATGCCGCATTAAGTCCACTTTTAATGCATTACATTATTGTTATTAATATATAGATTGATAATAAAGCAATAAGGCTTGTAGGTAAAACGAAAAGGAAGTTTCCTGAATAATTACACAGAACATTTAACTAAAATAAAGGTGGCTTTATTGCTTAAGTACCTAATGTCTTCCAGACATCTTTAGGGTAAGAGGATAACGAATAACAAGGCGCTTTGCGGTCAGCGCGCGGGGCGGAGCGGGCCGGTCGATTTCACCGCGAACGATAGCACAAAATGATCCCAGTTGCCCCAAAGTGGAGGGGACTGTATGTACCTATGTACTAAAAACGACTCTAGGTTCACTAGGGAGTTAGGTTCCCTTCCTAATCTCATATATTTCTGACCGGCGGGATGCGGTGCCTTACAACCGCCGCTCCTGCCCGGACATTTTGACCAGTGGTGGGTCGGGAGGAATCGCTCCTGCCCGTACATTTTGTTCCCGACCCGCCAAGGGTCAAAGGGTTGAAACAATAACAATATCGAACAAATAGCAAGAAGTCGATTGTAAATTATTGGGGGTAATTTGGCAAAATCTGTCGCCTTTTTGACAGAAATATTTCAATTTCCGATAGTTCGATGTGTAAGTGTACGTTACGTACGTTGTCATTATATGTAATTGTCACCGGAAAATAGCAAGAATCGTAAGTTGATCAATTTCCTAGGTAGTTGATTAACTTCCGGAAAATAATAAACGGCAGTTGAAATGTATTATTTAACGTATGTATTTTAGTAAATTGATCTTTTTACGGGGTCTTGCCGTAAAATCACCCGACGAAGGTGAGGTGAACGTTGATTGGTTCAATGGCTCACGTGGCGTTATCCCGGGGAACAGTGTATTAAGTTACGGGTAATAGTGCACCGTTAAATAGTACATTGAGCAACGATTGGCCCATTGGCAGCCAGACAGGCTCGGTGGCTCATTTGGTAGTGACCTCTGCCCTCTGAGCCAAGGGTCGTGGGTTCGATTCCCGCACAGTACAAACATTTGTGTTCATGAACATGTCTGTTTGTATTGGTCTGGGTGTTTTCTATGTATAATATGTATTTATTTACAAAAAAAAAAATGTATCTAAGTAAGTTTATCAGTTGTCTAGTACCCATAGTACAAGCTTCGGCTTAGTTTGGGGCTAGGTGGCGCTGTGTGGCCCAGCGTGGCATGTCTTGGGTTATTTATTTATTTATTATTTATTTATTTGAGGTCGATTTTACTTGTGTCAAAATCGTAAATTATTAAATGACTGTCAGGCTACCGTAAATTGATCAACTAACTGAAATCCATTGCGTAAAATAATACATTTCAACTACCGTTTGTTATATTCCGAAAGTTGATCAACTACCTAGGAAATTGATCAACTTACGATTCTTGCTATTTTCCGGTGACATAATAAATAAGCTACGCTTCCAGTTGTGATACAACACTATGTTTTTCTGATATAATAAGTGTCAATAAGAAATAGATAGTTAGAAACTCTTTATTGCACAAAAACACAGACATTAGAGGAAAACACATCACAAACAACACAAAAATACGTAATATTTAATATTGATCAATTGGGAAATACTACGTGTTTTTCCAATTCACTTTTTCAATCAGTCTAGACGTTTTGGAACCGAGTGAGGTATTATAGCAAACAAATACACTTTGGAATATTTGTAAAAAAACTATTTGATTTACTTTGCAATCCATTTCTTTAACGCATTGCGTGTTGAATCATCGACATGTTATCGTACCTAATCGATACGATTGTTTATAGCCCATTCCTACATATGTCATCGTATTATTTGACGTTGACGTTGTCTGTCGCTGTCAAAAGTGTCAAACTCTCGAGAACTGAATCGAATTTCGCTTCGTTTGTTGTGTTGTTGTATCCAAAATAAATAAGAAGACGGCGCTTGCCTTTAATGAAATATAAATTCACTAATCCTACAAAATGTCGGAAAGAAAAGTATTAAACGTAAGTATTACTGTTTTCTTGGAATATTTATAACCTCTTTCTGCGTTGCGTGCGAATAGAAATTATTATTCGATCTATATTAGTCTAATCAGAGATGATATTTCCACTGTTTTCAGAAATACTATCCCCCGGATTTCGATCCCTCAAAGATACCTCGTATGAAATTGGCGAAAAATCGCCAATACACCGTGCGATTGATGGCGCCCTTCAACATGCGTTGCGCTACCTGCGGCGAGTACATCTACAAGGGGAAAAAGTTCAATGCCCGTAAGGAGGACGTGGAGAACGAGGACTATCTTGGCATTCGTATTTATAGGTTCTATATTAAAGTAAGTTACCTTACTAAGAAGCTCAGTTAAGAAACTCGTTATCCAAAACATATTGTTGCCTCCTCTGGCCCTAGGTTATTTGCAATGCAATATGTTTTTCTCAATACAACAACTTTTTTTTTTGCTTTCTATAGCTACTATAAAAGGCCATGTATCCTTTACTTTAACCATTCAATTTACAGTAAGGTCAAATTCAGAGTGAAACAATAACTTTTCTATTGTGTTTCTAGTCAGTAAACTTTGGTGGCCTATTTGATATGAATGATATTTACTTACACTTATATGATAGATAGACTCAATATATAAAGTATTTTAAAATTAATTGTATTTTGTCAGTAAGACACATATTTCCAGAGTTAGCATAAATGTGGATGAAACAATCATTGGATACGGCCAGTATTGAATAGGATTGTCTCTAGAATGTACTGTTGAACCATGAATTGGTGTTAGATAGTGGGACAGCAGATTCTTTAAAATAGCAATCTGGTGTTAAAATCAAAATACCTTTATTCACATAGATTTAAAATAAGCACTTATGAATTGTCAAGTAAAAAATAAAAACTAAGCTGTCTTTTCTCCAATTCCAGTGTACTAGATGTCTTCAAGAGATATCATTCAAAACAGATCCCAAAAACACTGACTATGAGATAGAAGCGGGTGCTACAAGGAACTTCATGGCACTGAAATTAGCGGAGGAACAAGCTAAGAGGGAAGAAGAGGAACAGAAGGAAGAGGAGGCCAACAATCCGATGAAATTGCTTGGTAATTTTTTGCTTCTTGACTTATTAAAATTACTGGTCTTTTGGCTCATTTGGTAGTGAACACAACTTTCTGGACCAAGGGTTGTGGTTTCTATCCCCATTTCTTCTCAGCATTTTCGCGTCCACTGCTGAACATATGCCTCCTTTCTGGAATTCTAGAGCGTTCTAGATGTGGCGTCTCTGGTCCAGGTCGGCCCTGCCGTCTTTTTTATGTCGTCCGACCATCTAGCTGCCCATCCCCACTTGGGTTGAACATATGTGTCCAGGAGTCTGGCCGCTTGTCATCTGTGGCTGGCCAGGGCATGCAGGGATGCGGCCGTTTGCTTCAGTGTTACCCGTGTCCCTGCAACTTGCTGCCCATGTGCGCGAGTCCGACTCCCATTTGGCCGGTTTTTTTTACTTGCTCAAGCTGCTTGATTTGTAATGTACTGTACCTGTGATGATCAATGTATGTGGTACCTAACTTCCAAATGTCTTTGTAATTCCAGAATACAGAACGGAACAGTCGCGACAAGAGATAGAACTGCTAGAGAGCCTCGAGGAGCTGAAGGAGCTCAACCGGCGGCAGCGGGCCGTGGACTACGAGGGCATGCTGAAGCAGTACCAGCCTGAGACTGCGGAAGCGCGGAAGGCCAGGGAGGAGAAAGAGGACAATGAGTTTATCAAGTGAGTCTTATACTTCACACAATTAAGGACCCATTACTAAGGTTTCCTTTAATTATGGGTCAAGGCAATGCTTTTTGGAATAGAGCTTGGACGTCATATATTAGACAGAAGAAACCTAGTCGAGTTGATATTGTCTAATCTAAATATGACTCTCACCCAACAACGCTTTTACAACCCAACGACGGTTAGATTCAAACATTGGTACAGCGCAATACTCTGATTTGGTGTCCAACTAGTTTAGTAGATCGTGAACGTGTGAGAGCTGAAGTCTTGTTTCATACAATGTGACGTCTCTGCTGCATTAGATCGAGCGTTGTCGGATTTATCACCCGACTAGTCAGCCGTCATGTGCACATACAAATCATAGTTCACCAAATATCAGCGCAATATTTTTTCGATTAAGTCAAATTAAAGTGACCTTTATTATAAGGTATAAAAACACTTGCAATCTTCAAATTTACCATTAGGAGCATAAAATCAAAAGTGCAGATTTTCAAACGAGGCGCTATAGCAACCGGTGGGTGGCGGTATAACCATCACAATTGAAGGCATAGCTAAATACTACAGGCCGATGACGGACAGCAGCGTCACTGGAGCGGAAAGCTTCGCCCTGCGATCAACAACCCGCCTGCCCAGCGTGGCGATTATGGGTATATCCTTCAGATGTTTGCCTTCTGGAGATGCCTATGTCCAGCAGTGAACTGCAATAGGCTGATGATGATGACGTTTACTTAGCAATTGATCAATCACATGATGGCTGTAAACACCCTCATTGTTCACCACTTTGCTAAATCCTGGGCTTCTCGCATCCCAGCACTTGCCAGCTATCTTGTGCAAATCGACTATCGATCTGGCCTTAGATCGCAAACAGGACGGCCGCGGGTGCGGATTCGGGGGCGACTGCGACTACGGGCAGCGAGGCCTCCCGCGCCGCTGCCCTCCAGAACGGTTAATCCAAACTTAGGCCGCGTCCCCAGTATGCAAACTGTTTGCCGCCGACTGAGTTAGCAGAGTTAGCAGCGTATCGGTTTAGTATGCCCTTCCATATACTTGAAATGGAACGTCCACAGTTTACTGTCGGCGCGCGTAACGTTCCAACGCAATTAGGTACGTTACAACGCAATTTGCATGATTGAGCGCAAGACAGGCAAACTGTGAACACTCCATTTCAAGTATTTGGAAGGGCATACTAAACCAATACGCCGCTAACTCAGGCGGCGCGCCGACAATCAGTTTGCCTACTGGGGACACGGCCTTGCGGCCTAAGGGCTTCCTACTAAGCACCAAGGGACACCTACCTAAAACCAATTAACCTGAAATTCTTCGTTCCAGATCCATTAAATTCGGCAGTTCATCTACAAGCAAAGTAGTTGCCGAAGAGATAATAGAAGATGTAGTAGACGACGAACCGCCCGCGAAGACATCCAGGATTGAGGTCATGCCCAGCAAGCCGAGTGAGCCGAAGAAGAAAGAGTCGTGGAATAAGAGCATAGGGGTACTCACCCAGAAAACGGCATTGAATAATCTTGTAAGAAGTAAAAAAGCTGATACAGTTACCAGTAATGCAAGTAGTCAAAATGAAAAGATGGTTAAACCTGAAACGGACACTGCGAATGTCGTAAGTACTAACACAAATAACAGTGAGACGAATGATAAGACTTCAGACAAGAAAGCTCCTGTTGCAAGCAGTCTTTCTTTGTTGGCCGATTATTCTGGAAGCGACAGTGATTCACAATGACTAATTCCCTGAACTATCTTGTACAAAATAGGTGGTTTTTGTATGTATGTATGATAATGTATTTAAAAACCTAAATAATAATCATATATGTTTATAAACAAGCATGTTTTCTTGATTTTTCTGAGCCATTTTAATGTCGACTCAACCCATTATTGGGGACAACTTCTGGATTGTGCGCCTACTTACTACAAGGTAAATGAAGGAAGGAATGAGGTAATCATCATCATCATCATCAGCCTATTGCAGTCCACTGCTGGACATAGGTCTCTCGAGTTGTTCTCCACCTGGGGCAAACTTCTGGAGGGTATACCCATAATGCATGGGAATAAGGTAATTCCCTCCTTCAATAAGAATCATACGCAAACTATACCTTCACTATGTTAATATTTTATATGTGAAAACAAAATCGCTCAACTGGTGGTAGGTAAACGTTACGAAGTCACATTAGCCAAAAACACTACCTGTGGTAAATGATATTTGCCACCTCTCAATATTCAAATTTAATCGCGAATCAATAGCTTTTCCATATAGTATATCGGCCCCTCCTGGCGCTCTTTACACAACATATCAGTTATTCAATTTCATCCACTGATCACTAGCTGCTAACTGCTAATTTCCCCGAAACCAGTATACTTTATATTTCTTAAGAAGAAAAAAAAAATGTGGATAAGGGCAAATGACAGTCCCTACTATTTATATAAGCTTTGATCCGTCAAATCCCATACCTGTGACCTGAAGTAGAGCGCGACACAAAAGATTTTATTTTTCTTGAAAAGTTAATATATATTAATATAGTAATAATTATTTATATTAATATATATTATACATTTGTATTTATTTATATATATTTCTTTTTATATATGTAGGTACACATCTATATATATTTATTTAGGTATGTAATTAAACAGTTTGCACGACCTTGCCCCTCTCTTCAGAATAGCACACTTCCTCTACCTGAAGGTTGTCTGGAAGAGATCGCTTACTAGCGATAAGACCGCCTAAATTGTACCACTAGTTGATTGTAATACCTTGTCTGTAATGTTTGTTTTTGTGCAATAAAGAATATCTATCTATCTATCTAATCGCCAATATAAATTTAATCTTTGTAAAACTGCAGATATGGATTTAAAGTTGTCAATCATTAAATCTGTCATTGATAGCGATTTTTTTTGCGAAGGGTCGTTTACTATTACCCTGGGCGCGCACTGGTGAATTTTTGTCACCGTGACAGATATCTCTCTTCTTCTCATTTTAAAAGTGCAAAAGAGATGAAACGACTATCACGATGACAAAAAGTCACCAGTGCGCGCCTAGCCTTAGACTAGGCGCGCACTGGTAACTTTTGTTACCGTGACAGATATCTCTCTTCTTTTCATTTTAAAAGTGCAAAAGAGATGAAACGACTGTCACGGTGACAAAAAGTCACCAGTGCGCGCCCAGGGTAATAGTAAACGACCCTTCGCAAAAAAAATCGCTATCAATGACAGATTTAATGATTGACAAATAATAATAATAGCCTTAGACTAGGCACGCACTGGTAACTTTTGTTACCGTGACAGATATCTCTCTTCTTTTCATTTTAAAAGTGCAAAAGAGATGAAACGACTGTCACGGTGACAAAAAGTCACCAGTGCGCGCCTAGGCTTAGTTTATGACCTGTCGACACGTTACAACTACTAGCGTTGCAAATTGTGAGTAATCCTGATCTCACTATGCGGGGACGGAGTAACTTTTCAGTCTGGATGGTTGTTGTGGCAGGCTCTAATGATTTGAAGATTCGATCACACGGCACACAGTAAATCTTAGGGAAGTACTGATCACGAGGGTAATTATCTCACTAACAGTTGGTTGTAGTCTCCAACCACTACTATCATCATCAGCCTATAATAGTCCACTGCTGGATATAGGCCTCCAGTTGCTCGCCACTTAGGGCAAACATCTGGAGGATATATCCAGTCGCCACGCTGGGCAGGCGGGTTGGCGATTGCAGGGCGCGAGAAGCTCGCTCCGGTGACGCTGCTGCCCGTCGTATTTAGCTACGCCGTCAATGATGGTTATACCGCCACCAGTCGGTTGCCAGCACCTCGTTTGGCTCGTTATTCGGCAGGATGCACGACGGGCAGGTGAGGTGCAATGGGTGCAATCAATGACCGCTTGCTCATTGTCTTATGACAGTAGGTATGTATGTCATAGGGTTTATTTATTGTTTTTTTTTTTCGTCGCTGGTGTGTCTAACTAGTCCTAGTACCTACAACAAACACTAAAGTTTTTATTGAATATAAAATGTTAGGCAATAATTTAATAGCCATCGTAGAATAACGTGAAATAGTAAGATTATCAAATATGTATACCAAATTTTTGTCTAATTGCTAGTTCTAAAATGCTTATATTTCACTATGACAATTGAAAATTTTTATTTTTATTTTACCTCGTCCCGTTTACATTTTATTAAAAGGAATGATGAAAAACAAACATTTTCAATACTGTCTTGTTTTAATGAAAACGTTATCTCGAGGTGTCACAAAAATGTCGGGAGATTAACGTCCATCAGCCGATTAAAACTGCAGGTAACACTTGTTACATTAACACGAGAGAGTATAAAAAGTGCATGTTTTTGTGCAGGCGGAGCTACAAAAACAGATTATAGCGGTATAGGTAGGTACAATCGGCTTACCGAGCGCCGAGCGCCGAATTCCACCGTTCGCCTTTTGTGTTGGTGCACCATTTATTATGGTGTCCGGTGCATTCACGCGACGCTTTCTTCTTTGTTGCATTGCTCTATTTGTATACAGGTGGATCTCGACGCATTCGATACTGTTACTTTCACCTTTTATAATGCTTTTATTTTGACATTGTACCTACAAAACTATCTTTTTTGCTCTAAATAGTGAAATACATATACCTACATTATATAAAAATGACATTCTCAATGAATTTTGACGGCCTATTGAAGTCTCTTTTAGCAAAAAAATGTATAACTCTTGTTAGTGTAGGTATCTAATAATAATGTATTATGTATCCTCTTAGAGTACATGTAATTATTTACCCGTATTAAATATACCACGCGTATATTATATTCTCTGTGGCCCCGCTTTCCCAGGCACGCAAACGCTAAGTTTGTTGTTTTCTTCATAGATATTGTTTTAAGACATTATCACTCACTATAAATTGATTTACATTTTGTATAAGACATTGGTGATCAATTTATTATTGTTTTTATATAAGTTTAACTTATTGAAGCTAAACAAAGTGATTATTGAATCACCACCAATTAAAGATCACCCTGTGTACAAGCAAGTTTTTGTAAAGTGCATTCTGAAAGCGAAGGGTCGTTACCTTTTTATGGGATTAAATTAATTGATCGGAAAAGCTGTTACGTACGTCAAAGAATAGAGATCTTCGGCGACAAGAAAATAATCTATTGTCATTAGTGTCGAAATATAATGGGACTGAGAATGAGCAGTAGAAGATCACTACATGGTCACCATCGTGACTGACAGAACAGACTGGTCATAACGCAGACGTGGCTTACAGAAATGGGGCGTTTTATTTAACTCGAGTCTAGGGCAGCGGCCGCAATTCATGTTCAAAGGTACCTGTAATAGTTAAACTTATAGTAATTAGTTTTCTTGTGTTTGTAGGTACATGAAACGACTTACTTTTTGTTGTCAATAAATTAATATTTCATTAAAGAATTACATCTGAACGGCTTAAGATTCAGTTTAGGTTCAACAACGTTTCAATAGTATTTTCTCTTCAATAGAAATGCATTACCTATATGCATATCGAGTCATTACCGCGGTAGGTGTGCAGGAATTTCCCTTTTGTCTCCCTTCCCTTATTATCTGCAATCAGCAAATAGTTCAGAGCAACGCCCACTTGCTCAACAAATTAGCAAATTAATATCTCTACAAGTTGGGCGGTACCTGCGGATTCCTGCAAACTTACAAAAACATATCTCACGGTGTTCAGATAATGCGTATCCCGATTTTTTCAACGACATAAATATTGTTTTTACCCTTGGATGTAGCGGTTCGAGCCGACGCATCGCTTCGGTTCTAGGAAGCAGAGTTGTCGCGGCGCCGGCCAGATATCCCCGCTAATAAATAAAAGGCTGCTTGGGAAATATTATGTTACGTCTGGGGGTGTTTTTTGGGCCAGTGCGTGTAGGGCCGCACCGGCGACGCGCGGCTGGCGAGCGGTTCGTGTAAGGCGATCGCCCGCCCTTGCACGCCTAATTAACTAGGCTTGCAATTGCTTAGATTTTAGAGTGCGAACTTGCAGAAAGATATTATTTGCAGGCTGAAAAAATTATACTATCATATTAATATATATATAACAGTACAAAAAGCAGGTTGAGTACGAATTGGACTGGTGCACCGAGAGTTCCGTACAAAAAAATCTTTTTGTGGTAAAGCAGACCAATTTTATCGATGACTTCTCTTTTACTTTTTACGTCAAGCTCTCGGATGTTGCCAAAATTTGTTAGTTCTAAAATATAAAAAAATATTCTTTATTGCACAAAACAAAAACATTACCGGAAGGTAGGTACGTTACAAACTAAACATAGTACAACAACAAATAGACAAATTTTGGTGGTCTGCTCGCTAACAGCGTTCTCTTCCAGACAAAACATGAAATTATAATATTTGTATAAAGCTTTTTTTAAGCTGTGTATACCTTTACAATTATACAAACTAACACGACTAATTAGGTGTACCTACCATTCTATTGAATGATCTTAAAAGCTGTCTGCACAATAAACAGGAAAATATTTACATACAAGTCTCTTAATTAATAGTTTGTATGGATAATTATTGTCGGTAGGCATGCACTACACATTGATTTGAGCTCATTTAATGATCTGTTGGTGCTTATTGCAACTTTGGGTATTTACCATGTAATGTTGTAGGTACGTTGCTTAATTATCACATTATCGTTGGCATATTGCCTATTGGGAATTACGTTTATCTCGTAAAATTATGTTTCGGTGCTTCAGATTTACTGTCAGCTTTTGATTGAATATTATACTGCCGAACTTAGTGTGCGCAGAAGTGCTAGTCATCAAGCAGGGTTGATGTGAGGGCAAGACGAAAGAATGAACATGTTATATTGACCTCTTCTTTGTCGATATCACTCTTGTCTGATAAACAAGAGTGACATCGACTCAGAAGAAGATATCTCAAGATATGCAAAACCAGTGGTCAGTTGCCACTACGGCAAGCTTCACAATGCGTCGCTATTTTTGTTTTACAGCCGCCTTCCTCTTGCGTAGCGATTTTGAGTCTTGAGATTTATTTGTCCCTAAATATGTCATGTACATCTTGTCTATCGCACCCTCCCCGATGAGACGGGTCTCACCACTCTACATACTCGTATTTCAGGCAGTGTCTAGCAATACCGCGCATTATCCTGGATCGAATACACGGCCCTTGGTTCAGAAGTGATCCTGTTACTATTCACTATCAAATCAGCGTCCCGACCAGTTAATTTTCCAGTTAGTTTAGTTAATTTACACCAATGACCACCATGTATTAGTATTTTCAGACAGAATAGTAGAATAGGAGTTGGTTATGGGCCCTGCTATTTAAAGATGGTGGATGCTTTTAATATTATTTTCGTTTGTCTATTATGGATATCAATTTTGTTTAATTATACTCGTATTACCTATGATCCGAGTACATAACAGTATGTTAGGTTGATGTATTATCCTCACTTATGGTACATAATGGTAATAAATAGGGGCGTTATCGAGTTATTATTTTCCAGCAAAATAGCGGATTAATATGATTAATCTTTATTACCGCTTAGTAACATAGCTGAACTCCGCGTATCATATTCTCCCATAGCCAGTGTCTGATTTAAGTCTTTCAATAGAGCCCTTTGTAGATACTATTACAAAATTTACTGTTTCTTATAATGTTTAATTGCAATACCGCTTTCAATTTCAGTTTTAGGGAGATATGGGTACAGTAAATTGCTATCAACACTCAGGTGACTATAAAATTCACAAATTTTATTAGTAAGGGATGTTCTGCATACTGTCGTTGTTACTGCACCCTATCAAAAATTTTATTACACAACAACACAAATTTTATTTTATTTTTTTATTTTATTTTTATAAAGATGCTGTAATCACTAGGGATATTGATATGGATGGGACGCAGCTTTTCCTGTGGTCGTGTAACGTATTCAGCATCACGCATGCAGGCCTCTAGGCAGGGTCATAAGAATCAACATCTTGGCTAAAGTTGTGTCCTGCAGATTGACACTGGCCGCACCAAAAATTAATCTTAAGACATACCTACATCGAACGCGAATCTACATCCCGGCAATCATATATTCTTGATCGAGGCGCGGCTGTTTGTTTCAAATTGATCATGCAATCACAAAATGTATCAAGTAATATATAAAGTATCATGTTTTACAAAGGAACGGTGTTATTACGATTTTTCTATAATTATAGAGGCCCAACAATGTACTTCCATTACTCGGTTGGTAAGCGATGGCCTTTATTGTGCGGTTTTTTAGATAAATGAGTGCGCCAAATTGCACCCACATAAATAATATGCATTGTAGCGCGAGCAGGAACGACATTCCGCTTTCGGACCAGAGCGGTTACAGTGATGGATAATTTCATTTAAACTGTCGTGACCAGTGTTGTCATGAACGTAGCTACTGTAGTTTCATCATTATTTACCTACGTTATTCATTTGTTACACGTTTGGTGCTGTTTTAATGTATCTACAGAATCCTCTTGCTGCTTGGGATGCGCTCCTGCAGTTATCTTCCTGTGAGTCTAAATTCTCAGGGATTCGTCATCATCTAGTACCTACTCATTATAGAATGGAAAAGAATCTTAATTGAAAGCCATATTATAGTTGGTTTGCGTTTTCTGGAGCATTTATTTAGCCATTTTAATAGGACATCATACAATCGTATTCCAGACTCTATACAATTAATTGTATCGAGGCCCTATACGGTTGATAAAGGTTTAAATAGATTATAGTCACTCAGGTGTGTGTAACTATGATTTTCTCCAAAACTGTGCGATTATTGATAGCTGGCAATACTAAGTTGCGCATGCATAGTTTATGGCGAAATGATCAACACTTATTGGACAATTGTCGTACGCACCGGATGTCTCGGTCGCCGCATGATTGATTAAAAGCCGCAAGTTATTCATCGCACTATAAATAAAGTTGTTAATGGAGGCGGCTCGCTAGTAATTGGAGCTAAACATTCCTTCAATAAAGTCGGCCATCGCCGCGCCACCACTCTCACGCACCCTTTCTGGGCTCGGCTTTGTTTGAGCTCCGACATCAAGATTATTTCGTCATAATACCCGCTATAACCAGTAACTTTAATTTTAAATTATATTTTCGTCATTAGTGGAATGATTTATTTATTAGAGAGATATTAGGTATAAGATACGTTACTTTATCAGCTTTACATACTCAAAAAAGAGATTCATAAAAAATCTCAAGATTACATGGCACCAGGCCTCTATGTTGGAATCAGAAATGAGTGGATAAGAACTAGATACAAACATATCGCAAATGACAAGGAAATTCTGGAGACAAAGAATTCTACGAATTCAGATCGTATAGTTCGTTGATATAGATCTTACAGGCTGATTAAATTTTTTACGACTGAAAATGATGAAATAACTACAGTAGGTCCTATACCTGTACCTATCTGTCATACAACAGCTAGCTACCCATTTGCACTGTACTGCATTCAAAACTGGCTTTAAATAGAATTTTGTAATTTATTTTTCTATGTTTCCGGAATCGGGTTCGTTATGTAATACATCTTTAAAATACCAGAATTCCAAGGAGAACAGGACTGGCTGGATGCTCTAATGCAGCGGTTGTCAAAGTTTTCAGATCGAAAGTTCATATTGCCTTCTCCAATATTAATTTCATTCCAATATTGTTGCTTCTTGTCAAACTATATTGGTGTGCTATACTATTGTTTTTAGAGACAAAATATGGGTTTAGGCATACCTGCAAATATAATCTTCAACCAAAATTATATCACATGACATAAGGTTCTCACGTATCTGATTTCCTGCTCATCTCATCTGTCCCTCGTCAAATTCTTATTGCATTTTCTCTCAACAGCGACCATAAATTAGGAATTTAAATTTTTTTATCTAGTAAACTCCCAGATGGCACTAAGTACCTAAGTAATATTTATAAATACATACTTCCAGTAACCGTTACAGTTTGACGAACACTGTTCTAACGTGTAGCCGCCGCATACAGCGCCCGCGCACACTAACGTTGAGTAGAAGCGTCAACTCCGCAGTGGAGCCAATGACAGCGATGTAAGTCCTCAGCCCGCCCTTAGTCTAGCTTGGTTTATGCTATATTGTGCGCGGAAGTCCTAGTCACTTGAGCTATTTGAGCAAGATAAACAAACAGTCTCTAATACAAAGGTACGATTAACGAAACACGTTATCTATCCTGAATCTGCCCCGTCACATCGTTTTACATACTTAGGTAGTGACCAGCACTTCCGCACACACTACCTATAGACGTTGTGCGTTCACTTGTTTGACGCGATTTATATATGCAGCTCAAAAAGTTAAAAGTTTGTAATTATACGTAAATTAGTGTCATTAATTGAAATATTCATGTAGAGAAAAGCAAATGTTAAAATAATTGTTCTAGCAATGAATAAAGAAGGGCCAATAAAAGCTACAAAGCAACAACAATATGCGTCTACATAGATACTAATAAAAACCATTTTTCAACCAAAAACTAAAGGTCAAATAATATTACAAACAAGATATTTAAAGCAATCTTCTAAATTTAACATGCCAGCGAAGAAGTCATGGCTCTTTCTTATTAGAACAAAAGCTACCACTAACTTTCCGGTTTAAATAGAAAGATATTCTTTATTGCGCACCATACAATTGACTTAAAACTAGGTATAACAGACACTTGTTGTACATTTAGGCGGCCTTATCGCTATGAGCGATCTCTTCCAGACAACCTTAGGGTAGAGGATAGTGGAAAAGAAAGGGGGGTGAGGTGGGCTACCAACTGAACCGGGTTTACTTCACTGCGACGCCGTGTTCTGTGCCGGCTCCAGATAAGGCGCGCGCGCATGTGTGCGGACCTCGCGGACGGCACACTACGCTGCTTCTCGGAAGATGTTCCATTCATAATTTTAACAACCTCTCATTATGCTTCGGCTGAGCGCGAGATGGGAAGTGAAGCCCGGAGCGACTTGTGAAAAAATGCTTTTGGACCTCACATTTTGCGGCCTCTTTATACAATAAAATGATATCAACTTTATCTTTGTTTATGTAAAGTCTTGATGCGAAGAGCAGTGCTCAGTCAATAGATAAACTTGAATTTGTTGGGTTGGGCCGGGTCACGGTTTCAATGGATATAGTTGGGATTTATCAATGCTAAGGCGGTAAATCTAATGAAATACCATCTAGAACACTAGGGATATATAGTCAATTTCGCTACGTATGATTTACAGAGCTACAAGTTTTACGAGATATGTCTAATATCCAATTGACTATGTTTCCATAATGTTCTGAATAGGGAGGCTGATTCTGATACCAAAAAGCTATCCGCCTATGTAGCTACAATCTGAGTATTTTATGAAAGAAAAGTCTTTTGCTTTGTCAAAAATAAAACAAATGAATAATGAAATGAAAATAACATACAATGAAAATTAAAGAAACAAACAACTTCCGAAGAAAGAAGTTCTATTGATAAATGCAACAAAAGGCGCAGTTTACTAAAAAGCCATTTACGTTCATGAAAAGATAGTTCATTTTGGCGACGTTGCCTCTGGGTTTTTCATAGATCTGGGAATTTCTATGCCTCATCGGGTCGACTTCTAGTTATTTTGTCAATGGGAATGAAGATAGACGGGATGAATGAAAGTATGAATTAAAACATACCCCATTGCGATTATGGTATTTAGTTCATATAAGATAGGATGTTTCGGTAAACATTTTGGATTCCTGTATAATTAATAAACACCAGTAGATAGGTACGAGTATATGAAGGCTGTTGAAGATACAATCCATCACCATCGTCATAACAATTCGCTGGCGTGTTTCTTTGAAAAGATATAATTTGCTGGTAGAAATGCATATAGAGGTTTTCGTTCGCGGAGAGGGAGCGGCGCGGGCGCAGACTCGGCGTTATTACACGCCGCGGTTATCTTGTCATTACGGGCTTCGTGTGCGGTTGCCTCATTAATGTGCTCTTTATAACTCCACGTGCACAAAGCGCGATCGTCTCTATGGCCGAAGTCTCAATACGCCCCTATTGATGATACCTGATAATGACCTATTTCGGACGGTTCTTTTGATAAACCAAATAGGTACCTTCAAGTGTTTTTTGTATGCCAGTCAACATTATTCAGTTTAATCAGATTCGCTTATTGTATGTGTGTGTACCGTATAATTATTATCACACTCATTCGGTTTTATAACATTATCGCCATGAGTTTACATTTATGTATCCGCTATTTATACACTACAATCTGTTGAATATGAAACGGAAAACAGTTATTGTTATTTGTATTTATTGACATATTGCATCATTCCAATGTTACGGCCCCTGGCGCAGAAGAGACCTGATGAATATTCAGGCCGTGCAGCATCAAGTCCATAGTGCGCCTGAGAAACGCCCATTAAAATTATGACAGGCCATCTACATTCCTGAACAACAAAGCCGACCTACGATTAAAATAACACCTTCTTCGTAGAACGTATATCCATTTTACTTCACAAGGGTCCGTAACGTTTCCGCTGGGGTCTGATGATACCTTTTTTCCGAGCACCGTTGAAAAAACTTGGCGTCCCATTAACAATAAGATCAAAACTAGCCGCGCCACAATGGCCGGCGAGCGCCAGCCTCCGACCGCTCCACGGACACTTCCAAGAATCGTGCCCTTTTAAAAAAGATCCAACTCATGTTGGGCGTGTGATAGCTATAGTTGGCGAACTCGCATTCCTGCAGAGCGGCGCGCTCGCCTAGGGCGCCCGCAGCGCCGCGCCCTGCCCGCCCCATCCGTCCGCGGCCTTGTCTCGACTGCTTCCGCGTCCCTAATTAATCTAATTTATTAATTTTCGTTAAACCCGCCATATGCAAATGCCACTAAAGGTACTTAAAAAAATAACACAGGACTACAGTAACTAACAGTAACTCGATTCTTCAGGTATTTGATTTGACACAGATAAATGGGCCCAAAAAGTGCAATAAAGGGAGCCCCTAGCACCATTACGCAACGCGGTTAGTATCATTGTTGTGTGGAGGTAAAAAAATGTCAACAATTATACAATAGTAATAAGGCGATTTGAGGATCCATTAGAAAATACCACCGGGGGCGCTCCCACGCTCGATTGTCCTTCAGGGCTGTTTCCCGAATTCAATACCAAAATCGACCGTGAAAGGGAGCAACTGAACACCCTCTCACTGGCCCCGACACGCCAAATACTACAATAAATAATGTATGAGTTGAGAGCGCATTGGGAGAGCATCGACAAAATAATTAAACTTGCGAGCAGTCGCCGAGCATTCAATTAAACAAGTTCGCCGTAATCCATTTCAACGCGCTCGTAATGATCGTCTATCCCGACACTTTGCGGTGAGTTGTTTATTTTTCTGACGATATCCCTTCATTTCTCAACAACAAAATGTTCTCCATCTCGAGACCCCCTGCAGTGAAAACGTTTATTGTAATAAATTACGTGTACTGTTCCTATGTTTATGTTAATAGATTAAAAGTATTTATTGGACGTTTATTTACAAAGACCGGGGTGCTTCTTTCCAATTTGCAAAATGTTGGTATTATGGGATTAGTTAGTTGTAAGTAGTCGATGAATATGAAGGAGGCAAACCTTAATCTTGTTTAACCGAACTCCTGTCGGAGGCATGCGTGCGGGTCGGTAGACGTAGGTACTCACAAAATTCCATCTGAGTATGCAAACACTTGTCATGGCCCGTAAAATTTATAACACAAATATAGGTATAATATGCAGCGCTCGGCGGAATGTCGTCTTCTACGTTTTATTTCGTTACGTGTTTGTATGCGTGCGCGCATATAAGAAAGGCCGCATTTCTCGGTGCTTTGTTTTCATTTAGCGGCGTAATAATCATAATTGTTTATCATTTGTTCGGAATTTCATTAGTTATATTTCTTAAAGGCGGTTATTTGTGGCAGATTGGGATTTATTTATACATAATGCGCCAAGAACTGGCTATGTGGAATGCGAAAAGAATGATGATTGAACTGTAAATGACTATCTTGCAGCTTCTGACTAGTACAAAGCGACAGCTTTGGTTTGTTTATGACAGTTTAGTAGTACGAGATAAGTCATTCATAATTTTCTGTAATACTCGTATCAAGTCAATAATGTATCACAGGAAAATTAAAATGTACCTAATTGGAAATCTTTTTGTAAATAAGAATTTTCTACGATGTCTTCAGTCTTTTTTTGATTCGAATTCCGTAAACAAATTAAGAAAACCTTCGGTATCATAATCTCATTAGAACCTAGTATTATTTCAGGTTTAAATATATCCTGTGTGATAATGGGAAGTCAGAAATGAACTATGTGCCTATTCCTACAAGCTATTGCGTTTATGCTATTAGTAGCATTAGAGCTATTGCCTACTTTATTAAAGCCGGTCTTTAGATTAAACTCGGCAGTTCCTTCTTTGCACCAGCATAATGGCATTGCCATGAATTCCCCTTTTATAATAGAAGACAGTACCATGCCTTATGATATAATTGGTATTTGTAACGGCGACTGTAGGTGGGTACAAATTCACTGCATACCAAGATTATTGCATTATTCATCATCGTCATCAGCCTGCATACGCCCATTGCTGGACATAGCCTCCCACAATGACTGTAGTCATTTGTTATTGAATTTTTATAACAGCAGAAAATGTCCCTAAACAGAGGTCATTACTATAATAACTTTAAAAACCTTCGCGTTCATCATCACCATCATTAGCCTATTGCAGTCCACTGCTGGACATAGACCTCTCCAGTTGTTCGCCACCTAGGGCAAACTTCTGGTGGTTGGTGATCACTGGGCGTAGCTTCTCGCTCCGGTGACGCTGCTGCCCGTCATCGGCCTGTGGTATTTAGCTACGCCTTCTATCGTGATGGTTTTACCGCCACCAGTCGGTTTGCCAGAGCCTCGTTTGTTGTTCGGCAGGATGCACCACGGGCAGGTGAGGATGGCTTGGAGCGAAAAGGTGATAGGTCGCTCCCTTACATCCCCACATCCCTTACATTCGCGTTGCATCATATAATATATATGTCTAGCGAGATTTAACGCGCATTCCTTTTTGAACCCGACGTTTAGGCCATGTTACAACGGCCGTAGACACGGGGAGTACTGAGAACTCCCAAAAAGGTATGCGCGTTAAATCCCCCTAGTTATATATATTATAGAGGTCATTACTACCGTGTAACGATGCAGTAACTTGTCAGCAAGAAACATCCTCGTTGCACAATCCAGTTGATCGCTTATCGACAGGGAGCTGAACGATAAGTCCATGGGAAATTCAATACCATGGGAACTAGTTACTAGCAAATATCTATTGAAATCGGTTACGCTCGAATAATGCTGTTAAAACGTGATAGAATGTGAAGTTCACATCGTCCTTTAGGTGTAAGTATGTGACTACTTAATTTCGTATGAAGCAATTGCATTTTTAGCGTTGATTTAACCAATACAGAGGAAATTCTAATTTCGAATGGTCCTGTGGATTTTATTTGATAGTGACATCTGAATAAAGTGGTAGTGTCGGGGGTGGCCCGACACTACCACATATTACGATTTGTTTATTCTGTGTCTGGATGTTTCTATGACTGTAGACATTATTCATGGTATCTTTGTTAATTACGATCGTCAGATTGTTGTTATCTAGAGTAAATTAAGGACAACAGTTAGTGATATATCCTAACATTTAAATTATTTATCTATCTACTAGGAACAAGTTAGGTACTAATATTAAGATATTTACAGATATGTTCCAATTATCCAGTCATTAAATAAAAGTATTAAAAAGTACTCTTTGCCGAAACACGGATGCAGTCACTTCTATTTATTGGAAATAATAATATTTTCGCGGTGACTTGTCATTTGAATACGCTTATGACCGGAACATTATGTAAATTCGCTCGAAGTTCTAGGTAAAGCGTGACGTAATCTGAGATCTTGCGAATCCTGTTGAATAGTCTACTCTGTTACGTGCTATGGGTGCTATGTACTAATTTGTTCCGAAATTGCCACCCGAAACATTTAGATATTACAGGAAAAGGGTTTAGTAGTGAATTCATGGACGTAGATTTTAACAGCAATATAAAGTATTTATTCCAATATAAAGTTGCACACAATGCATCTACAGAAAATATCTCTACCTAAATTTATTTCTGTAAGAGATAGCGATAGCTATAAGACCACAAAACAATACAATAATGTCTGTAAATGCTGTTTTCTGTAAATGTTCCATTTTTATTTTATTGTACAACTAGCTGTGCCAGCGGCGTCGCTCGCGTAGATATCGGGTTTCAAAAATAACGGACTTCCATATAATACCCATCTATACCTTGTGCCTAAGTTTTAAGTTAGACCTCTAGCAATACATTGGTGAAAACCGCATTCAATTCTATGCAGTAGTTTTCGCGTAATGCGCGTTCAAACATACAGGTTTAAATTTCTCGCGTTTTCCCAACACTTCCCGTCACTGCTCCGCTCCTATTGATTGTAGCGTGATGAAAAGTATCCTATAACCTGCCCAGGAGTATGAAGAATAATTGTACCAAGTTTCGTCAAAATCTGTTCAGTAGTTTTTTTTTCTATAACGAACATACAGACAGACAGACAGACAGACAGATAAAAATTTTACTGATTGCATTTTTGGTATCAGTATCGATCACTTATCACCCCCTGATAGTTATTTTGAAAAAATATTTTATGTACAGAATTGACCTCTCTACAGATTTATTATAAGTATAGATAATGTATGTAGGCATATGCATAAACTCTACCCTATATATCCATCGCCTAGGTATTTCTAAATCGATATCTCTCGTAGTCGAAGTCTCTATTTTTATTCTTTATCTCTAAAGAATCTATCTAATGAATAAACAAAGTTGCTTTTCCTTAGAACCTTCCTGACGATATGTTCATACTAAATTATACGTGATCGTGATGTGATTACTTGTATAACTTTATAGGTAGGTATAATATTTCAAATGCACAACTCTACAATGGCGACCGCGTTTAATGTTACGAGCAAATGTAACATAATAATCACGTCATATTGTATCCCATTTAGATGATCAGGGTAGCCCTAATTTCGCATGACGAGGCAATTGTGGCGAATTCGAGACACGTGACCACTATTTGAGGGCATAAATATATCACCAGCAGTCATTACGTTTAGTTTATTTACGTCCACAATTAAGCCATCCAACCCCATGCGGGTCCCTCGATTGGCTCATGTTGCAAAATTATACGAAACATATTCAACAGAAATGATTGGCTATGAATAAACTTTATTGAGTCTATGTTGATAAGAGTTGGGATGGCGGCGAGACAGATCATATCCGGCGGCCGATACGCTGATAAACCCAATACCGAACATATGTACTCGCATACGTTATTAGTTTTGTTATCAGCGCCTAAATCGGTCATGAGAAAAAAAGTTAGACACTTTCTCGGTTCGTCGTTATTTTTGTTTACATTGACTGTTGAAAAAAACGGTCGCGTCACATCAATGGTGGTTCGAAGAAACGCCACCGAGTCAGGTCCTTCCGTCTCAATCGGCAGGGCAAACCGCTGCAATAGAGCGCCTCCCAGGAGTAATGACAATTGTTAGAAAATAGGCGACGGCCGACTGACAATAGAGCAAGAATATGTGGCGCCAGCGAGTCGCCGGACACAATATAACGGTCACGGTGCCTCGCCGGACGAATTGTGGAGCCGGCTGTACCTGCCATTGTGCTGCAGGTACTGCCGTGGGCTTTACCTAACTAATAGAGAACAGGAAGCGATATTATCTCTTGAACATGTCAATAATCCAAAAATAACACTATGGTCCACGTAAAGGCTTTACCGTATACAAAGAAGTTTGTGTACAAGTACTTTTAGAAGCTATTCCTTTCTGTAATTCTGTGGAGACTAAGACACATTGATACATACCCGTTGGCCATATTTTTTGCACGATACAGTTTTTTCTCTCGTATTTGTTCGTGGCCAGTCCAAATGTTTCAAGGTTCATAAGTGTAAGTTTACGAGTGCATATAACTTCCGTTCTAAGAAATGCGGCGTTTTGTTTCGCACCATAAAAAGGGGGATTCTCCGAAATCCTACACAAATTAATGAATGAACGTAAAGTTCCGTCCTTTTGCATAAGACAATGTATCGGTGCGGCATGTGTCCCGGGGAGGCGTGGGGTAGCCGGAGCACATGTGTCTTACGCGCTCATTCACTTGTGCTATTAATGGGCCCATTCAGCATTGTCTTGCACATGCACCGGAAGAAGTCCCCCACCCCGCGCCGGCCATGCACTACGACAAATTAGCAGAATTGCGGTGCGGTAACGTCTGTCGCCTGTTATCGCTCTCGTGATGTTAGCTCGCGGATGACTCACCGCCTGCCCGCGCCAGTGTAAACGTATTACACATGTACGCACATAATACTAGTGTGAGTGCATTCAAAGTAATTGCAATGCGTTACATTTGTAAACCACTCATATGCCTTTGGCAAACAGCAGATTTACTGAGCATTATTAATTAATAGATAGCCAATTTTAAAACCAATAACGAAAAGAACATTAAACATTGTTGTACTTATCATTATGTTTCATTCGGAGGAAATATCTCATTTGCAATCATGACTCAACCCGGCCATCAGACATTGGCACATTGCACTCTAACTGCAATGACAATTAATTTGTTATTATTTTATTTCAAGTAAACGGAAACCAAGCTGCACCGGGAAGATAAGTAGTATTTAAATGTATGTTATCCTCTTCTGTAGCTCATTTGAACTGAAACTTTTACCTACGTAAAATCACAAATGTGTTAATATACCTATACACCCTACATAACTATACATATAATAATGAATATCGTTATAATACCGATTTAATCGTTAAATTGCTTCACGATTTTTCAACTGTTGTATAAATTTTATTAAATTTTAAAATTTATTAATCAAGGATATGCACCTATTGTTCAAAATCGAAAATCTTGTATGACATGACTGAGATATGGGCATTTAAAGGGATAGTTTTAGTCGTAATTCAAAAAAATATCTATGTAAAATGAAGAATGGAGAGATTCTTCAAAATCAGATAAATCTGATCTGATGATTATTTTTACATGATTGCGAATGATAACTGAATATTTTTTTATTAAACCATGCAATTTTTAACTATCTCCAAATCTATTTTCTCTCAATAGAAAAGGAAATCGACAAATCATAAAATCGATTTTTTACCTTCGAATTTCATTTTACTACATGACTATAAACTTGAAATCCCAAGTGTCACCGTACCCATGCTATGTGAAAAAGACTATAATACTTTATTATTGGCAAAGCAACATTCACCTGTACTTAAATAATAGTAACAATTAATTGAATATAGGTTTATCTAATACATGAATATACCGTGCTACGATTTTCGTAGCAAAGTTTGACGTAGCAGCGACGCTACGAATTCATTTTGTTCAATGTTTTAATTTTTTACAAACTATTAAATACACAACATTCATAAGACAATACTTAATTAAATTATAATTCCTGTAATTAACAAATAATATTAATTTATTAGACTCCTTTTGAATAATCAGTATTTCTTGTTATAAAAAGAAAAGTATTATTATGTATTCAATTATGAAGATTGGTAATTCTGTTTCATAAATACGATAAAACATTGTGACGTAACTCTATGTTACGATGCAGATCGAATTTATTCAAGAATGTGTTAGGTGATGACGGAGTTTACATTTTTTATCACAGTGAGACCGTAATAAGATCTAGGATCATGTGAGATATCTCGTGTCGCATCTCCCGTCATAAATTGTCCGTTAACGCCGCCGCAGCCACCCATTGCGGCTTTCAGGGCACTAGCTCCTAGTAATTGAGTCGTCGGGATGTATCGCCACCCTTTCCATAAATATTTCCCGATCAAATTATTATGCGCTTTAAAAAAATGCCACGAGCTCAGTTCTCGGAAACATCTACCGAGGGCGGTTGACGGTTCTATTGAGCGGCGAGGAGGCCGGCGCGAGCGCACGCCGCGCGCCAGACAGAGACGGCTGCTGAATGGAATGAGGTTCAGCACAGCCGAACCACGGGGCGAACTGTGAGAATTACACGAAATGGATTTATTTATTGATCTTACTTGTTCCGTTATTATGAACGGCTGCCCCGAGTAAATAAATAAAAGTTGCCTTTATCACCCAGCGAGGATGTTTGATCTAGGCTCCGTGAATGGGACAAAGAGATGCTAAGAGAGAAATCCGGATGCAGCAGTTACATATAAGTACCTGCACTTACTTATCACTCGCTTGACTGTCTTGCCTTCTCATTAGGACATGTTCAACCATATTTAAACAAACACTGTTAGGAATCTGAACAGACTGTAAGTAACGGGTTTATCTATCAACTTAATTAGGCCAAATTAAATTTTATGCTACCCTATTTCCTATATGTACATGTAATTCGTTCAACAACATCAGCTATGCAGGATTATGGTTAGAAAATTGCACTCGTTATAGCAGTGTTATGGCAGTTATAAACTACCTAGCAAGTAATCTATGCGGAACTAAAAGAAAACTTAGTAAGGATACATCAATATTTACTGAAACATATATTATTAAAACATTGATGAGTACATCAATGTTAAGAGTAGTAACGCTTATCCGATTGATGACGAAAGTACATTAGTTTAAAAATTGGCAAGAATAACAAAGTATGTTAGTGGATCACTCCTTCATAGAATACCTGCCCATTGAATGGGCAAGCGTTCATTTCTCACCGAGAACATTGCCCTTAGTGCCACAAGTAGCGAGAAATATAAAGAGAGCAATTCTATTTGTGTAATGTCTTGGGAGCGTAGTGCTAATTACAAGAGAGCGACATTTTTGCGGCATTACGCACGTTTGTTTCCACTGTTCTGCCTCGCGCTTCCCACCATGGACCTTACGCACTAGCAATAAAGCAGCCCCAACCGGTCCTTCACGGCAATAACGTTTACTTCCAATAAATATTAATACAGCACAAGCGAAAAATTCCAAAGGATGCGTCGCTTTTTGTCGCCATTTCCAGATTTCCTTGAGAAAGCATTCGGCGACACCTTACGACAGAAAAAGAACGAAGCGAGCGTTTCGGCCAGGTTAGGACTTTCTGAGTAATGTTTACAAAAAACTGCTACTTCATAAGTAGGTACCTTAATTTACGCCATGCGGTACTTAGCATTTTAAGTCTCCCATGCATTATATATGATGCACGCCTCTTGTTTATATATTGTGTTTTGCAGAAAATGCATTGATCCATGCGCTACCAGCCTTTCTTCAAGTCATCGATGTACCATTCCAGGGAGCTATATTACATTTGCTTAAATTAGGTAGCAAATTGAATACCTTTTACTGAATCGTCCTTGAAACATGACCTGCTTATTCCCACTTCAACGTACAGATTCCCCGCGCAATGTCAGTGCCTTAATTATTTTAAACGAATGTGGGATCCTCGAGTCCCCTACAATCTTATTTTCACCTAAGATTATTCAATAGCAATTTCACGACTCTCATGACCGTACATAAATATCGTGTCGTGCGACAATGCGAGATAGCGGCGTGTAATAAGCGCGAGATCAATTTGTAGACACGGAGCTAAGGGTCGCCGGCGCCCGCGCATCACGCTGACTCACACAATTTAGCGAAACGCCAATGAACAGATGGTGTTTTTGTGGTGCTCCGTCTGCGTACAAACATTTAATCATTGCAATGATATCACTGTCATTTGCGTTTAAGCTCATGTAGCCATAAGTATCGAAGTTTGCGTATTGTGTTGCGTTTGCAATAACATTCAAAATTTTGTATTGCAGACGTACTTAAAGTCACTTCTGTGTTTTATAAATTCACAAACTGCAGAGCGTGGACATCGGTGACATGTAAAATTATACATAATATTTTTTTATTCATAGCCTATGTGTTAATCTGATGAAAGGTCTGATGTAGTTTTCGCGTGAAAGAGTACAAATATCCTAACAAACTTTCGCATTTATAATATCTACTTTATGCAGTAGTATTGTCAAAATTTCATTTGCAACATTTAATTAACATGATTAAAATGATATTTTTAATATTATTATGATGATTAAGGAAACCTTTACATGTAACACTATAATTAATAACTTACATAACAATTGGGCGGTGTAGACACTTGTTAAAAGACCAGAGCCAAACGGAGAACGAGCAATCAATTTCCAAAGGAGGCGTAAAGTGCGGCCGCCGACGAATGAGCATTCCTTAGGTAATGGTGGCTAACGTAGTGTGGAAGAGGCTTTCGTGCGTTTACGTCAAAGAGAAAGTTACTCAAATGTGTGAAACATGGATCAGTTTATTTATCTATCTATTTATTAGTAAGTTTTGCATGACTTTACACATCTCTTCGGTAAAGTTTCCTCTATCAAATCTCCCCGTAACCAAGGCCGTTGTAACACGGCCGAAACCTAGGCCTAAAAAATGTATGTGTGCTTTAATGCTGAACATTTCAAATCTTATGATACAACGCGAACGTTCTAAAGTTATAGCTTTTGTGTTAACCTGGTCTAATAATTCGACATCACTGTTAAGTTACATTAAAATCCGATAGTTTTCGCTTGAAAGAGTAACGAACATCCTTATATCCATCCAAACAAACTTTCTCATATAACATTACTAATACATATACAAGGATACTCGTGCAAACAATTTTATAATACACTTTTAGAACTAACCGAAACCGGCATTACTAATAAAATAAAAGCAAACGTTCTCTACTAAAGTCTACTTCCATACAATACCTGCTGCATTTTTTTTTTCAGTGAAATCTAACCGCTGTTTATGTAGAGACAATGTATCTATTGCGTTAAAATTTTGGGAATTCCTTTTTTCTCCGGTTGGGTCGTGAGAATGGATTGCGTGCAGTCGACACATCTCATTAGGTAAACAGAATTAGGGTTTGTTTGTGAACCGACACTAATGCTCGCCTAATAATCAATAACAAAGCGTGTGACTGGGGAACTATTTTCCAGACATTAAAAATTGTTTACTATTACCAAAACAGTTCTTCTGTCGGGGTCACTAAAACAAACAGCGAGTAATGTTACATAACCTATTTTATACAAAGTGCAGGAAGGAGGGGTTTACATTTTTGACATTTAACGAAGCTACTGTTACCCCATCGTGGTCAAAGTTTCTTCTTCAACTTTTGCTTTAATATAATTTTAAACTCTCGCATTCAAGAATCTTCTTCTTAGCATGTCGATGGCAATCTCCACAAATTCCGACCAGTGTTCAGCCACACGATCCGCATCTCCAGTGTCATTCATAAGCTCATCCCGTGTGCAGGAAAAAGGGCATGCAAGCCAGGACGTAAGGCGACTCATGGTTTGTGGGGTGAAACAGCAAACGCAGACCAGGTCGGACGCGTCCGTAAAGCCACATCTGCACCTGTTTTCCTTACAAGCCAAGCTGTGTTTTTACACCAGCAACAAATCTTTCCCTTTATAATCTTTCCCTTGCATTATTAATAAATCTAAGAGAAGTGAAGCTAAATGGCATTCAATGTCGGTGTGAAAACGTGTTTCATACGAAAAGAACCTGAACGACAGGATTTCAGCAAACGAAATAATTAAAAATCTATTGTGTCAGATACTCGACTGAACTTTGGACTAACCCAAAAGTGTGATGATGACGAAACTTAATAACTTGACTTGTAGGGCAAATATAGCGGTATTGCATATAATGTACTTGCTTTTGACCGTGGTTTCCACGGCATGAACGGGAACAGTAGATACGTTTCTGGATGAAATCCCTTCTCAGTATTCATAACTAATTAATAAGCCAAAATTACAAAAATAAATTCAATGGATAAAGCGTGAAGGACAAACATATATTCTAATGTAATATAAGTTAAGATGTCTGGGATTAAGGTACGAACTGAAGCCTAACCCTAAGCACTCATTGTTTATTTGATTGCACAGGGGAGCGACGGGATCGCTGGAATGTAAAGCACCGGAAAATGCGGTCGACTATTTAATTTTGTTGTCAGTTCCCAGGGATGGTATCTAATCAGTGAGATTTACCCGTCATTACTACGATTGCGGCTGCATGGGATACGGCGTCTCACACGTTTTCCAACTAAATTAAATATTTATTAAAATAGAAGATCTCCTTCCTAAAGATAAGGGTTCACACGGGGGCGGGATGTTTCCTTTCTCTACAATTTGAACCAGTATAGTTCAGTAGCAAACGCTGCGTCTGATACAGTGGTCGCAGGTTCGATGCCCGTACAGTACAAACATGTCTGTTTGAATCGGTCTGGGTATTTTTTATTTATAATATGTACCTATATGAATACCTACTCGTACGAAAAGAGAAAATATCTAAATAAGTTTATCAGTTGTTTAGTACTCATATTACAGGCTTCGGCTTAGTTTGGGACTAAACGGTTATTTATATAATTACTCTGTGACAAGTTTAAAAATATTTGCTATACATAATAATGTTATTTCGATAAGAATTTTTAGCAAAAATCATCAGTCTACGGTTAAATCCCCAAATAAAAACAAATATTATGTGATTTGTTATTTTTGCAAACCGCAGAATCAAATTGTATATTTATTAAAATGCAAAAAGTAAAACATTATACTAATAAAAAAATACCTACTGCAAAATATGGACTGTTTGTTTTGGCCTTATTATATTATAATAATAACAACCAGGAAATCATTATCAATTCATCTATATCACTAGCTTTTGCCGCGACTTATATTTTAAAGTACCTACCTAACTTATCAATTACAATTATAAAAACAATATAATTGTTACAATGTAAAAACTTATAGCTAAGCCTTTATTGGTACCGGGTGCTTTCGTAAGATGGCAGGTAATTTGAACCATGTCAATGCTCTGAACGACTACTTGACACCGGGTTAACCTAGTTAGTGGTTAACCGCAAGAATTTTACTAGTTTTTACAAAGTTATGCGACGCATTTTATATTTTTTATAGTTTATATTAACCACGCTTTCTCTCAACTTTAAAGATATTATTATTTAAGTACATAAAAATCAAAACATTGAGAGAGAAGTAAATTGGAAGTAAAAAAAATCTCATTTTAGTAAACCCCTGAAAATGTTTCAGCATTTTGTAGCATAAACCACGCATAAAGTTAAAAATAAGGCTTAAAACTTAGTAGGTAAGTATAGTTAAAATTTCTCATTACACTAATGGCTTATTTTCCTTATTGTACCTAGAGAAGTAGAAAAAAATTATCAAATCAAATCGTGGTGGTTTATTACATGTAGATGGATAGGTTTAATAAACTCTTCCTTAACACTGCAACTACTTAGATGACAAAAAGCTGTTCTTTTATCTGGCGTAAGTATGATCCATAAGCATCAGTCTAGGTTATTTTGAATTGAATCTAAATATGATCTGGCTTTAAACCGGCTTGAATAAAAAATAACATAACAGTTCTTGGACTCGGACTTGCGCACGTAGCGGCTTCATTGAAGCCAGAAAAAGGTAATGTGTGGATAATGGTGAGAGGTGCAAGCAGCCAGGAGGGTGGTCGGGCGCGCCCTCGCCGCGCCGCGCGCGCCGCTATGCGCACTGTCAACACGCCTCGCCCCGCGCACTGCACACGCTTTTTTATGCGCACATGTGGGCCGCGAGACGACCGCCCAGACCACAGCCCCGACAAATATTTGCCTTCAATTCTAAAACACTTACATCTACAAATCAATATAACAAGTCAATCTGCTTTCCAGAAACGACACAATTAATTTTCACCTCGGTATTTACAAAGGACGGTTTCCCTTGTACCCTTTGGTTACGGCCGCCCCCCAGAAATACATTACGGCGTCCATTTATTATAATCAATGATAAGCCTAACATTCCTGTTTGATGGCGATTTGCATCATCCTAATACCGTACCTGTCAAACCCTTCCAAATAAATTAGTCTCTTTTAATGCTAAGCAGCGTCGGTAACAAAAATAAACCACGTAACGGCGCAATCCATTAATTGACCGGACCCGCTGCTGAGCGAAAAAAATCTCTATCAGATAAAGCGGGTAAGTGTTTACGGTTTCTCACGAGGCTCGACCAACCCTCAATGGCGCCTTGCTGATTGATAGTAGCTCGGCCGACCTTCGCACCTTCAATGCCACACCCTAAAATGCACCTAATCACCACTCCTAAACGCATAAAATTCGTTCCATGTACACATTCCGCTCCTCCCTTAGAAGATTAGATACGTCGGAACGACTTTCGAGCCTGTGGTGTATGGTGTATGTATCATTGTCGAATGTGTTGGAGGCGGCTAGAGCGGCCCATTCAAGGAATTCTGCACCCTCATAGCGTGTACCTGTCTGCGGCCACCACCAAAGGAGGCGACAAAAAATATTATGTTAATTTCTAATATCGAAGCATTATTCATAGTTGCCATAATAGCTTTGTTATCATTATTCGGTTACATTCCCTTGTAATTGTAGGCGGCGAGGGTTTGAGTTCGGTGGTCTTTTGTTAGATGCTAATAGGTATTGGAAATAGTGCGTTTTCATGCTTGTCATTACCATTTTGACAATTGGGAAAACGGTGGAACAATTATAGAGGGTGGTTAGCATCGAGGTAGGTATACCAAAGGTATCAATGTATAAACTTCGTCATAAAAAAACGTAAAAACTTTTAATTAACCTCGGTTCTCATTCATTTAGCATTGAAGTTGGTATAATTTGTTTTATTATTTATTTACCAAAGAGCCATAAGATTTTTAATTAGGCTGGTCGGTTTTGTGCATTCAACACGAAGTAATTGTTTATTTAAAAAGAAACGAGGTGTTTATAGGAATCGTACGGGATCGGAATGGAGTGATTAAAAGTTATGAAACCATAAGTTATCACCTAAAAAACGGCAATATGAAACTTCTCTTTCATATCTTTAAAATTGAAATGCCAGTATTTCTTAAATTTAGATTTATAAAGCTGAGCTTTCAGTAACTTGTGCTATGTTAAGCTTCTAACATAGGGTAGACTATAACCACAATGTATGTATGTATTATCATCATAACTTATTTTAACTTTCCTATATTTAAGAATAAACTTGCATCATACACCCAATTTTGGTATGTTCCTACCTTCTACATAAACAAATACAATGTGATATCAGTTCACAACTATCTCAGTAGTACTACTGGCTGATAATTCATTGATAAAAGAATTACATACCTACCACTCGTACCTAAGTGTCGATTAAAGATAATTTGAACAAATTTTCAACTGCGCCATTTGAAATGCTTGGCTCTCGAAATTTGCGATAAGTTTTTTTTATCTAGGAAAGGTGCAACTGAGGAATTTCAGTTAATACAAATGACTACATAAAGTTACGGGGTGTGGTCGGTATAATTTAGTAAAAGGCGTGTAAAAAGCATTAACGCGAGAATACAACTTAACGGCATCGTATCTCCATTTATTCATAAAAACGTCTTTGTCAAAAGTATTACGTTTAATTTTATCGTGCTCATAATAATTTCACAAATTTATGTGTTTTAAAATGAATGTGTGCTAAATACTCGAAACAATTTGGTTATCCTAACTGGCCCTTTATCCTCGAGATATAAATATATTCGTCTGGTATTCTGTACTGAAGTTTTAAAATAGCGTTGACGAAACTGTCGGATTAAGGTCGACCGTAGTGCCTAAATTAATTTGATAGTTGATCCGTGGCTGTCGTTGGTACCCGGAGATAAGAACCAATGAACGGGTTCATTACGCTAAGCCAAGCTTGTTATAGCCTGTTGTTAGCACTATGAGTAATCATTTATTGCGTCTTTTCGGCAGCGATCGAGCGTCTTTGTAGCTTGCATCAAGTGTGTTACAAAGCAGACAAAAGTGTAGGCAGGTACTCGTAGTGACAAATACCTGCCTACACATTTGTGTCTGCTTAGCTCCAGTTGTTGCTTATTAATTCAAGTTCAGGGCCGGTTTTTGTACATAAAATGAATACGTGTCTATTTAAATACTACTGATCTCTCATTTTTAACAGAGTTCAGAACGAAGAAGGAACTAGGTATTATGTTAAAAAATTACTTAGTCGAATTCAGGACCTTCTCAATTCGACTCTATTTTTAAACATAATGTCTCGTTTACCATTCAATATAGGTAAATGATAGTTTTCGGAACTTAACCTCTAGTCTAATAACCTCTATCTAATAATCTAACCTCGCCCTAAAGCAAAGCAATGGAAACCGTATGAATTTATTTATATTTTCTTCATTGCACACCATACAATTAGACTTAAAACTAGGTATAGTAGACATTTGTTGTACAATATAGGCGGCCTTATCGCTATAAGCGATCTCTTCCAGGCAACCTTAGGGTAGAGGATAGATAGAAAAGAAAAGAAAATGAATATATAAATGCGACAGACAAATCCACAGACCAAGTCTCATAATTACTAAGTTTCGTTGTGGCTTTGTACGAGTAGTCTTTGTATGTGTTGTTGTATTATGAGCACCAGATGATGACCGGGGACGTCTCCAGAACACCCATACGGAACATATGGACAGCAAATTCGATCGCATTTCAATATTTTCGTAACGATTATGTTCCGAAATGCAAGGCTGCATTCGCGTTAAGGCAGTTGCGTAGGTAACGAGGCGCGATCAGGCGATGCAGCGGCCGAGCGGCGAGCGCTCTGTAATCCCATAGTCGGTGTCGGGTTGCGGCGCCTCCCGCAATTATCATATTCCACCTAAACACATAATATTGCGCACGCAATTTTAAAAATAACCGCGTCCGGCCGACCTCAATCGGGCCTGATTTATAGCGATGCGGCGCAGCGGCTACCCTGCATCGCGCCGCCCGAACGCATTATCTACTGCACGGGTTGCCAACCTTTCTGGAAGGGAAATCACTAGCGACTATTCTTACGTTACATGTCAAAATAACTGCATCGAACCTGATCTTAATCAGAAACAAATCAAATCGGAAAAGTTAAGTCTAAAAAATACAGATGTATAAAGTCATTTACTATGGGCGACCTTGTAGGAATAACCGGATAGTTAGGGAAATTGAAGATTTTACCCCTAAATAAATGATTGCCATTCACATCACACATATATGGGTGAGTGCAACTAAGTTCGAGCACACTGATTTGAGATCAGCTAACTGCCTGACAACCGGAGAAACTAAAAGCGCTAGCCCGCTATTAAAATTGACCGGGAACCTGCACTTATGTGAATCATATTAAAAGATAGGTTCGCCGATTTTATAATAGCACAGCGTAGTGATAGAAAGCGTAAGAGAAACACAAGTTGCTGCTACTACCGACGAGCAATTAAAATAATCACTTGTCAGTTGCTACCAGCAAAATCGGCATAATGAGTTTACTCTAGTTACACACCAAGTAAATTGGCGTTGGAGACCATAGAGAGACGTGCCAAAAGGCTCATCGACGACGACTTGCTTTGTGACGTGAAATTGCAAAGCCTTGGTCACCGTCGAAAGGTTGCAAGCCTATCGGTCTTCTATCGGTTACGTTTTGGGGAGTGTGCGACTGAACTACACAATTTGATTCCCCCAGCTCCATTTTACCACCGAACGAGTAGAGATACGACCAAGAGACACCGTTTTACGGTGCAGGTCCCAAGGACCCGCACGGTGCGGTTTGCCTCTACTTTCTTGGTGCGAACGGCCAAACTATGGAACTCCTTGCCGGACTCTTTGTTTCCGGAGACATATGATCTTGAGGTGTTCAAGGCGAGAGTGAATCGGTATTTTCTGGGTAAGCGTGCTCCATCGTAGGCTTCAATATCACTTAACACCAGGTGAATTGTGGCCAAACGCAAACCCATAATGAATAAAAAAAAAAAAAAAAAAAATGTACTTAAATTATATTCTAGTATTTCCACCAGAAACATAATTCCTTTATGTTTGGCAATTCGCCCTCGCGTATTCATTGGCTTCCAGGCGTAGACGCGTTGCTTGTCCATCGCTGGGTCCTAAGGTTGGTAATCCCTGATCTACCACGGTGACCATAAGTACCTCCCGTATCTCTCTTTATAGACGGTATTGGTAATGCGATACATTCCTTCTAGAATGGACGAGGTAGCCACTACCACAAATTATGTGAACAGGAATTTTCACAAGAACTTTATACAGCCTCAAACGAGCATTACACAACAGTAATTAAAATAGGCTTTATTATATTATGTAGCTTTCTATTAATAAACTTTCGACCGATAATACCTTTTGAAAAAAAATCACAAATAGTGAAGAGTCCAAAAACGGATACGTTATTTTTCGTATGCCTTGGTAAGTTTTCTGATGAGTACGTTAAATATTTCGCTAATAGATTATTATGTTTATAAATTTATAATGTAAAGTAAGGATGCTATTAGGGTTTTTAATGTAATTTACACTTTCGAAATGGACTTTCCCGATCAACTTTGCGAGCCGTCTTAAATTGCAACGTTGTGATCTCGAATAGGTCATCGGTTAATTGGCTCTTTCTGTTATCCTTGAAGTGACAAAATCAAACATAATTTCATATTTGGGGGGGTTAATATTTTCTTTTTAATAAAAGGTTCCGAAAATAAGGAATGATTAAAAATGAGATTGTTCTTATTGATTTTGTATGTATTAATTAACACTGTGTGCGTTTAGTGTGTACAGATTGTACCACGCATTGATCTTAATACAATCACAATCGACATTGCAACAGCCATAGTCACTATAGAAATCATATTCCATCAATTAAGGCCGCATGTGAGACTATACCAAATAGTTTTGTCGAAACCAACATACTCGTAGAACCAAAGTAGGTATCGTGTAGAGTCTGCGATGACATTCGTCTTTACCGCACACATTCATACCACACTGTATGTCTGTCTGTCCGTCCGTATGTCACAGCCAGTTTATTACGGAACTATAAGAGCTACATTATTGAAATGTGGTGCGTAGATGTATTCTGTAAACCGCATTAAGATGGGGTTCCCCATACATAGAACTGAAACTCGATTTTTTTTTCATTAAACCTACTCGTGTTGGGTATCTATCTATGGATAGGTATTTTAAAATGATCATCATTTTTTTCTAAACTGAATAGTTTGCGCGAGAGACTCTTCCAAAGTGGTAAAATGGTTCTCCCCCCCCCCCCCCTGATAAAATTATGAAACTGAAAAAAATATATGATGTGTATTACTATGTAAACTACTAACAAAAATTGGTTTGAATGAGATCTAGACAGTAGTTTTATTTTTAAACGTCATAAAATAAATTGTACCAATTTTTTTTCATTCAGTCAACTCCAATATAATCAAAAATAAAAAAAAACCTTTATTTATCTGTATATGGTATCTGTGGTACGGAACCCTACGTGCGCGAGTCCGACTCGCACTTGGGCGGTTTTTTTATTATTAGTATGGATTCTTGGCAATCAACAATTTGATCAACCATCATGGCCATCTGAGGTGTTCATATTATACATATTTCGAAAAAAAAGTAAATTACTCCAAGCTCTATTTTTCAAGCTTTCTAAGCTTGAATTCAAGCTTCTTCACATTTTAATATAACGTATTTCTGCCTACGTGACTTACATCGTAATTAAGAACTATATTTACCCACCTTGATTGCTTAATTAAATAAATTCATCAATCACTCGGCCATCGACACCGACGTTGATCGAGGCTTCGATCTCATTAATAACAGGCGGAGTGACGTCTTTATGCGGAGGATTGCGCCTCGTCTGTGAGGGTGACTGTTGCATACTAGGGCGTTTTATGAATCAAATGCATGAATGAGCTCGCCGGGGCCACGTGTCGGCGTTCTCACGGCCGCGTCTGTCTCCGATGGCTTTTTATCAGCGTCGGTCGCGGCGCGGGCGCGGCGACATGTGCTGGTGCGACCCCCGCGACGCCTGCGCCTGCGCAACCCATGTGCGCCCTCGCCAATTACTTCGTCGTGTGGCGCACACCTCGCCACACCTCTCTGGCGAACGAGAGCCGAATCCTGGACCCGCTTTAAAGGTTTTGGTCGCCACAACGGTGAGGATGTCTTTCCCCCTCGCGAATAGACAGAGATCGCGAGTTTCAAGCTTAGACTTAACGCCTCTAATGAAGCCTAGGCTCTTACATACGGCTCCTCTATAATACACCTTATGTTGGTCATGTTAGTAATCATCAGTCTGTATAAATAAATATCAGACAACATCACATACATTGCTCCGATCCCAAAGTAAGTAGCTTAAGCACTTGTGTTATGGGTATCAGAAAAACAAAGGTACCACAAATAAATACTTAAATACAAATATAATAAACACCCAGACACGGAACAAACACAAGTGTTCATCACACGAATGTTTGCCCCGGGTGCGAATCGAACCCACGACCCTTGGTTCAGGAGGTAGGGGTCACTACCAATTGAGCCACCGAGCCAGTCAGTATAGTTGACAGACCTTAACAACTATAGGAATCAACCAATGAAAGGTTACTTGGGGGACTTAATTGTCCTAAATTGAAGATACATATACCTACTGTTTACTACAACAACATCTACAACATCATTCTGTGATGAAATTTATTCATTTTCTTACTATTTTGACACAACATGCGCTACATTTATATTTTTATAGATTCTGATCATTTCATGATACCTAACTGAAACTATGGCAGTACCTATTCAGGGCTTCGTTGTGTGCAATTAAAGCCAAACGAGTGTAATTACTAGATTATCCACCGATAATTAGATACGCATCGCTTTGGCAATGACTCTATTTAAATGGTTCTTTTGCTACATAAAGAGCTTGAATAGGTTATTATCTTACTTAATCCTAAATTAATGGGCCTTACAGAGACAAATCGGTCTCTATACGAGCGCGACGGCGGCATTGAAATACGTATTAGTGCCCGATCTCATGACGATGCTGTATCTAGACGGAAATAAAAACGTTCACAATAGAAGTACTTAAGACAAATTCTATTCGCGCGTGCAAATTGCTCGAGTCAACACTCGCACGGACAAAGTTAATGGAAGAATGGAAGGCAGTTTTCTTTTTGTGGGCCATTAGTTTAACAAACGGGCGTCACGATCACGACTTGGGGCCGCGGTCAGGAGAGGCGCGAGACGCACACGACTCATCTAACGTTACATCGCCAAATTCATAATCACATTATCGAATATGTACGCATCATCAGGTATAATATTCAATTCGCTTGGAAGACTAGGCATATTCGTATGACCGGTGGGGACAATACACCCCGAAATCAATACAGGATGACCTTAAATGTAATAGTAAAATTCATGTCTTATGTGCCAATTGACTAATACTGTTGATCAACTATGTTAAAGATTCATTTCAATACACACCCGTTAGGCTGGAAGATGATAAATCTACACATGAAACAATTGAACGATTTCCTTTACAAGGAAATGCATAGATTTTATTCTGACTTCTAATCACAGTAATTAGGTAGGAACACTAATCTTAATATTATCTTGCATGGGTGGGTTTGCATGCACTGTAATGCAATGTAATGGATTGTATGTGAAAATGAAATGAATATTAGAAAATCCATATTTCATTATGTAAGTGACTTGGGACGATCTACTATAGCGATAGAGCACGTTACCTAGTTTTATAAGTTTTCACACAATAACTTACGTTTATATTTCAGATAAATTGTAGATTCATTAGGTACACGTATTACATTTGCTAATCTAAACAAATTTACTCCATGGTCAGTAATAAATGGAGAAAAACATAAAAAAAACAAATGTGAGGCCAAGATTCGGGATAAAAACAATCGCTTTTGTTATCAAGTACCTACTACATTTTTTATTATTCACATTGATACGACCTTGTTTTATAGGAATACAAAATGTGTTTATACTTGTATATTTCAGGAAATCGTATCTCTTTAATCTATATATATTCCCTTAATACTCACATCTCCAACAATTCTCGTTCGAATACCTTTAAGGAATCACATTTCCCTTTGTATATTCAGGTTCCATTTTAGTGTATCACTAAATTATTGATCACACCAAATTAAAGAGGTAGAATAAATTTTAAAGATCTTTATTCAGGTTGACCTGCTCCTACAACCGAAGCAAGGCTGTTTCTATCGGGAAGATCCGGCAAGTTCCCCGATAGTTAGGTACATACATTGCATAGTACGGGTGGAATACTTTAAGATAGAACACGAATGAGCTTCAAGATACAAAAAAATAAAATTGTTATAACAGACGAGCTGTCAATTGGCACCATAAATATCTATGCAAAGTATGTGCAAATCTCTGCACAGGATATAATTAGGAGCCAAACGAGCCATCAACGGGTCACGCGTGCGGCCCCCCAGCGTCAGCGGCCGGGCCCAAATTAGAACCTACGGACTCCAAACGAACCCTCGGGCGGCTTGTAATCATTACTATTTACCATTAAATCGTCCCACAGGCTGTATCTGACCGACGCGATTGACACACCATCTTTTTGTTTTCAATGTTTATCAAGTCAATTATATAACTAAATGGACGTTAAACGCGATGTATCGTATGGTCGATTTAAATTATTACGTGACAGTTTCTTGTGCGCCGTTTAGATAGGAATTATTTATATTTATGTGTAGGTATATTAAGTTCTGTGGTTCGGAGAAATCACAACCAAGTAGTGGAGTTACTGAATATACATAGAGCCAATATAAGAGGAAACATTCAACAACCTCTATGACCAATTGCAATGTTATACACGTTAAAACATAATTACATACCTAATCATACATTTTATTCCTTGTGTTTCACAAAGAAACATCTCTACATATATTTTTTAAGTTAAACTTAATTATTATCTTTACAAATTAGTTCTCCCTATATTTATCGTTGCGTCGAAAGTGTGCCACAACCAATTTGTCATTATTTTATAATAAGGGCAGTATGATAAACATGGTATCAATTGTTTCGCCATCCCAATTATAATGCTGATATTTAATTTAATATTACTGGATACACACAGACACTCAAATAACGTTCTATTATAGGATATATAGGATGAATGTTTATAAATTCCAAGTGTTTTTTTCTCTTTCCACAAACTTCCATCCGAAACACATGTACTCTTGCGAATATGTGAACAATATTGGTGTCTCAATGGCGAACTACGAACCGAACATTATACGCAAATAGGTCTAACCCTGTTAGCCATCTGTCAACTACAGGCGGGTTCATTGTACTCTGGCACTCTCAACTATGATGTAACTATGATATTATAACATGTGCCAAAGTTAGTTAACAAAATATCCCATAATACATACTATTTTTAGCGAATTAATGAAATCGGTTTAGGTATATCTTATTAATGAACGTCATAAAAATAATAAATCGCAATTTGACCCAATGTTGCGTAGTTATTGGTCGATCTGCTTAACACAAACCAGTTATAGAATAGCCAAATTAACAAGGGATCACTCCGGTTTCTAATTCCAAGCGTGTATTGATAAAACGGGTGTATTAAATACCCGCTCTATTCATAACCTTGGAATAATCCTGCACATCATCTATCTAGTTCCAAACTTAGACTTCCCCTGCAGCTACTAGGAGTATCAGATAGCCCTGACCGGAAATAGAACCTGGTTCTTCCGCAGATCAGGTCCAATTACTTCTAAAGAAATCCCGACCACAACCCTAAGAAAGCACTCTTCTCGCTCCAATTGCGAAGAAGGTTCACAAGCGGAAATACAAACAAGAGGACAACGGAACAAAAACTACTACACTTTGCCTAGATCATAGATTCCGCTGTACTGTGCTGTAAGCTTTTTCTTACGTACAGATACAAGAGTGGATATTGAAGTTCCCATGCGATATATTGTGTTCCCCATTCGCATATTTCCTGCAACAGTTAAGCCATGGTTGGCACTGCTAGAGCGTGCGAATCACTGCAGACTGACCGGATGGTGGAATAAATAGAGCGCCAACTTGCATTGTTCATAATGGAAATGTAGGACAAACACAGTACTGTACAATAATTACTGCTGTATCACTGTCAACCATGTAAATATTTTGGATAGTGAAGTCTGTTGTCGATGGTATTCCCTCCTATTACTTAAGTTTCAACTTCTCTCACGATCGCTTTGCTTAGAAGGTCGATATTTAGTACCCGCTGATTTTTAAAAGAACTTATCATTATTATCTTAAAGAAACAATGCTTACTTTTCTTGATTATTTGACAATGAGGGGTTATTCGAACGTCCCAATGCAGAAAATCTACGTCTAGTTTGTTTGACAAGGCATAGTCTTCAGATTTGTACGCTTAAGTAACCTTTTCCTACGATTCTTAAAACGGGCAGAAGATTTCGGCCCATTAGAACAACGAGTATTTTCGTATCGTTTCATTTGATGTTATTAACGAGTCAAGACTGTTGACCCTGATAAAGCGTAATATAGTTTGTCATTTGCCGGAGTCTGAATACGTCCGTTGAGTCCCCCTAGCGCCAGGGGCGCCTAATCGCTCCGGCCCCGCAGGATATAGGTACTTTTTGAACGTCTCCGCATTTTCGGTCAATAAACTCTTTGCAGTTCATAACGAACATCTTTATATTGTATTTCCTACAACCTACTACCTGACTGAGTTGCGGCCACATAAGTCAATTTCCAAGGAAGTCAGCCAAATAGGTACGCAGAAGATATTACGCTGTCTATATAAGTGTGTGCGCAAACACAGGCACATTATTTGTTCTTCTTCTACATTTGATTGAATATCCGATTGCACGTCAGTCGGACACCACCGGAGAGGAATCAGCCGCAAACGGTTTAATGTGCTTTCCGATACACGAGGATGTATCACCAAAACATCCTGACTGATTCGACTGATTTATTTCAAGACAGAAATGCCCAGTACCTATTTTTTCTGCGTTCTTTTCACTACACAAACGGGGCAATAAGAGGCATTTCTACTTTACTACTACATCTGTATGAAACAATCCAGAGTATATTAGCCAATGAATCTGTTCTTATACCCATAAAGATTACCGTCGAAGAACAAATGTTTCCCCTGATGGAAATCTTCATGGATACTTAGTCACTGAATGGTATTGTTATGTTGGACTCGTAGCAGCAAAAACCGCGCAATCTTTAGACGTTGTCGATGCTAGATTGGCCCAAGATCAAGACCGAATATTTGTAATCCACTGGTTGCTCTTATACAGAAAGAGTATAATAACCAATATAATTTTTTAAAGGAGTGTATAATCGAAATAAACATCTAACAACATCACACATTATGACATTAATCCGATCCTAAAGTATCTTGAATACTAGGATAACATTTATACAGATGTTAGAAACCACTCGAAAATCGCAAATTCTTTTCAATGTAACGATACATTTATGCCATCGGAATAGAAAGGTTAAAAGTTAAATAATTTTATTATAATAACGGGATTAGATGGCAAAAATACTGGTATGGAAATGTAGTATTGTATCGCCATTCCACATTGTCATGTCAAGGTCGGGTTCATTTGATATAAGGTTCGTAAAGTTCCAAAATAGATTCCCGTTCGGCTAAGGTATATAGTATACGAACATAGATATATTTCCCTTTTATAAAATAATCTCTCCTACAACCAGATGGGATAAGGTATGCAATATCTTTCGCATTATTATTAATTACACTCGACCACCATATTCGACATTCCTAAAGTGGTTTTAAATATAAGTACATACAAATCAATAATGACTTATACGTATGCGTCCAATAATTACAGATCCGTGGGCAAATTCATAATTACCATTCTACAATGATTTGAGACACGCAAACAATCCGTAGAATTTTCTCGGTCGTCGCTCACGAGCAACAATGTCATTACCGATATCTGTATATTTAATCGGATCGCAAGGCCTTGAGAAAAGAATGCCCTTCAACTTAACCATACGTACCTTACCAAGGAGAATGATTAAGGAGAATCGTCAATTAATAGCTCTTAATTAATTGTCTTGCACGAATTCCGTTTGTCGCCGCAAGAACTTTTTGCGGAGCCTCATTGAGCGTCGTAGTGGAATAGACAGTTAGGGGTAGCGCAGACGACAGACTATCCGTGACGCACTTTTTTGCATTTATATTCAATAACGCACACGACGCGCAAAAATCTATCGCGGATATTTCACAGACTCAACGCACACGACGCACATCTTCGATCATTCTGTCGGCAGACCTAGACGCTCTTTTTAATGTCTCAGACGCAGACTCTATCGCACAAAAAGTCTGTCGTCTGCGCAGCCCCTAACTGGAGGTGTATAGGACTTGTCAATTACATTCTCGCATTGTGTTATTCGACGGT
This sequence comes from Conogethes punctiferalis, assembly GCA_031163375.1. Taxonomy (NCBI): domain Eukaryota; kingdom Metazoa; phylum Arthropoda; class Insecta; order Lepidoptera; family Crambidae; genus Conogethes; species Conogethes punctiferalis. The sequence continues at coordinate 6,475,953 of CM062085.1, read as the reverse complement.
TTCACACAGATACATTTTATTGAAGGCCGGTAGCCTGTTAGGTTAGGTCCTTTGTCTTGTTCTCGGAAAGTCGTTAATTCCTATAAAGGGACGGATTTTTTAAATCCGCCTAAGTAAGTAGGTAGATACCTAACCCTCTTATCTTTCGGAAAACATCATTTTGTAAGTTATTGTTTAATAATTATGAGATTTGTTTAATATCCGGGAAAGTAGTCAGATACTAACAGTCATGTCACGATTATTAGACAAGCTATAGGACCTTTATTTATTTTTAACTAGCGACTCGCCCTTGCTTCGTTTCGGGTATTTCTGTTTTCAGTTCTATAATATGCATGTTTTATAAACCTTCCTCTTGATTCCCTCTATATATTAAAAAACCGCATCAAAATCCGTTATGTAGTTTTAAAGATATAAGCATACATAGGGACAGACAGAAAACAAAAGAGACTTTGTTTTGTACTAAGTATGTAGTGAAGAAAAAGACGGATGTAATAAGTTTGACATAGACGTCGAACTTATTACATCCGTCTTTTTCTTCTATCTGGGTCTGACCGGCGCATCTTAACGTCCAAACGGATAGATCGATTTTGATGTAGTTTTTTGTTGGATATATAATTTCACTCATCATCCAATGTGAATGATCCGAACCCAGTCGAAAAAGTTAATTTCCTATATTTATCCAACCAGGAATACATCTTCGAACTTTACGTAGGTACTGTTAGTCTACCGTATGCCAACGTCTTGCGCAACACCACTACTTACTAGAAGTTGATTACATATCGTCGCTGCGCGTGCAATACCGCGGAAGAGCACTTTGTTAATACCGCCTAACAGCAAAAGGGACAAAATTGAAATATCGCGCAAAATGTAGGTAAATGACAGATAATATTATGTTTTTTCTGTCTCCTGTAAATTCGCGAAAACGCAGATACGCGGTTTTTACAAACTGCTCTTTTGCGGTATTGCACGCGCAGCGACGATATATAGAAAGAGTCTGGCGTGGCTAAATAATGTCCCAGCCAACTATCAAGCTAAGATATAGCTCGCTGAATTGATACGAATGATGTATTAAATCACTTAATTCCTTTGAACTGTGCTATGTTTAGTTATGTTCGAAGTGGGACTATCACGGTATATTTATTATTAGGTGCGAGCCGACGTACCTACGTGGCGCCGATAACGCCCCTATGGCCGGCGTGTGTGACCGACATAGCGACTGATAAACGACACTCATTATTTTGTGCCATATTGGCCACAGACGACCATTTCAAAAATTTATACATATACATTGTCGCAATCCTAAATCGCCAATTTCGTACCTACACTTATAATTTTCGGGGTAAATCGTGATGGCGGGCAAAATCATGCACCTGATGACAAGTCTCACGTCAGGACATGACCGAATTTCGCAGGACCAAACGTTTAAGTGCTTTACGATGCACAGGTGTAGCCCCGCCGCGCCAGCGAGAGTAGTAAAAAATCAAAGTAGGAAAATGTTAGAAGGTATACCCAGGTATAGGTTAGTAGCTTCATTGTTCCCCAATTTCTTGTGTGGCCTAGTGTACAAGCATAGATGCAGACGACTTTGACGCTACGAGGGACGACAGTGAGTAGACGTTCACCCAGCACCTGCAGTAAAAAACACAAAATTATACTAAATAACATTAATAATTATGTATTTGCCAAATTATAATTTGGCAAAAGTCATGTCTGAAATTTCTATGACCATACTCAGCACCAGAAAGGATCATATTTTGACAACCATTTAAAAGTATATCAAGTGTCTTGACAGTAGACTACCCTATTGTAATAACAACAATGGACTATTTGGAGGGCAGTTAAAGTGGGTGCAAGGTCGATCTATTCTATTGCTTTCTTATATTGTCATAATGGCTTTAGTGTATAAAGGTGGTGTCATTTTGCGGTCTAAGTACAGTGAAGTGATCCTGATGAGATGTCATCATTGAGTAACAAGTCGATAACTAACTTGGTACTCGACATCTTATTGTGCGCGTGAAGAATATCCTGGGTTAGAGCCTTCCGTTCCACCGCTTGTTCGGTGGTGATGACAAGATTACCTTGGCTATCCTTTGACTGTTGTAGTGCTTTAGAAATACCTCTTAGAATTCCACGATTACGACAATTACTATAGGTTAACTAGTTCTGTACACCAGAATTGTGTTGTTGTATCGTAAAAAGACGTCTAGGCGTAGTAGATTTAAAGCCTGTTATCCTGGCAAAGTTGTAATACTTGAAGGTATGTATTTGTACAACTTTGCCTTTGATATCGATTTAAGACTCCAAACTCATTATGACTGTGATCTTCAGGAATTCCATGATTGACCATGGTAGTCGTTGATTGTATGCAATAAAATCTTGACTGATCCTTCGTCGGACACATCCAGAACACTACAGGTTCTATAGTACAGGTACACATCTACTTAATATAATATGTAGAGCGAAAAGAGACGATCCAGAGAGCTATACTTTGAAGTTTCGGGGTCATTTCTATACTTTCTAACTAGTACTACTCTTTGTTAACCGTAAACCTTTTTAACCGACTTCAAAAAAGGAGGAGGTTCTCAATTCATCTGATTACAAGCCTAATGGATATCAAACCTACTTATATAGAGTAAGTAGGTAGTATTCATTTGTTATATGACTAGCATCGTGGTCGCCCGAGACTTCGGTATTGCACTTCAGAAGTTTATCTAATGCCAAACCCAATTTTTTTCGAATGCCTTTTCGTAAATATGCATGTTTAACATTTAACATTTCTGTCCTTTGTGAATTAGCCTATTTCCTTTACACGTGTCCGTTGGGGGAGGGACCGCTAGACCAAGTAACGACGTCAATACCAAGGAAGCCATATAACGTACTTATCATACGACGATTTGCCTTTAGAATTATAATTATGCTATTGCTAAATTCGGTTAACATTCATAGTAAGCGAAATTTATTCCATAGATGTTTTCATGTAATGTGACGGCAAAATTTTAATTAGCTTTGGGTTACCTACACACCGTTGCCCAAATTAAAATGTAGAGAAAGAATTGACATTCGTGCTAAAAATGCAAATTAGTGACTATTTTATAACCAGTTAACAACTGGCAGAAGTGGCGTAGAATATCTATAATACTAAGTTTTAAGTCAAGATTTGTATGGTGTAAACAGCTACATGTTACTTTCGAAAATATACCTAACTTAGATTTATTAATACTAGGACTAATCTAAGACTACCTTAACTAAACCTAAAGAAAAATCGGTAACAAAAATAATTAAAAAAATATAGTAATACTACTCGTAGGTGTGACCAAATACATACTTCAGAAAGCACACCTGCAGTGGTAGATATTAAGTGTAGGACACATAAATATATAACAGCTACGATAATGATATCTAGTAGGCAACGCAGAGTGGCCTGGCTGAGCTAATCCGACCATACAGTGGTCACAAATCAAGTCGTTGGTCGGTATGCCCGCGCCCGGAGCGCACCACACCACAGTGCAGGCATAACAGTAAAATAACGGACAAAACACACGTCTGTCTCAGAGATGTGCGCGCAGACATTCACCGTACTGCTCTCACGCGAGATCTCAAGCACGCTGGGCGGTCTCGTAGTATTTCGTAACGTCTACACCGATAGTCAACCTTACTTACTTTACTGCGCTTTTCAGTGCAAGTCTTTCGAGACTACATCTACTAATTAAGTTTGTAATGAATAAACTAAGAACTACTGAGGCGATATCTAAAATTCTTTCACCTTTGGGAAGCTACATTCACCCTGAGTAACATAGGCTATATTTATATCTAGAAATACTAGGGATCCTTACTAAAACGCCAATAATATAACCTAAAACGAAGCTAGGGCGGGTCGCCAATATGACAAGTTTCGCATTCGGTGTGACACGTCATTTCAAGAACGTTAAATATACCTACTCATTATTCATTATTGTGATAACACATAATGATATAGTTATATACTGTTTACAGTGTCAAAACTGTGTAATTATATAAAACTGTTCCGACTAAAAAGATTCTCTATAATAATAAGCATTCTACCTAGACATGACCGGATAAATAATGACCGATCTACGAGTAATATGGGATTCAGTAGGACCATAAAGAAGTTTAGTATCGTTAAATTATCCTCGTATGAAGCCCCATATAGTTATGTACCTATATTTTATTTTGAATCTCTGTCATTTAGGAATCTGAAATGATGAATAATTGGTCCATCAAGCAAAAAACTATACAAAATTTCACTACTTACTGATACTGTGCCTGATAACACTAGTAAAGCTGACTTTTTAACTGGCGGATTAAACGAATAGGCTGTTAGATAGTTACCTATCAGTATCACCAAGAAGTGGAACCGGCGCGATCCGTTGTAGCTGTCACCGTGAAATTGTGAATACTGTTAGATTATGATCTATCTCGCGAGATTGTAAACTGTCGAAATATTGTTGTCTCATCGATCGATTACAGTCTGTGACCGAATAATAGTTAAAATGTAAGCATTATTTTACAGTTCACAATATTTTGACAGTTTACAATCTCGCGAGATGGATTATAATGTAACGGTATTTACAATTTCACGGTGACATATCGATTGTAGTCCTGTGTAATACCATTCGATCAGTTTTTAACATGAACCGGTATAGTAATAAATTTGCTACAGTTGGAAGTGTGACCGTATTAGCGGGAGGTGCGCACACGCCGCAAAAAGATCGCACGCACATCCGAATTGCAAATGGCTTTGGCAGGTAAATGCCGTATAATATGAAATTCCGATTCCAAATGTAAAACTAGAGAACTGAAGTTCCTAAGAATCAGGTTATTGCGTCATTAAGTCATTTTATTTAAATGTACATTCGATGGTGACGCGAAAAAGATGCGGTTTGTTGTGACAAGTAGAACTACCTTCTTTTTTTTTTAGAAACGAGTTGAAACCAGTAACAAAAGCAAATAGTCTCTTTGATTTATTAGTAAATTGAACAAGCCTGCACTTTTGCACCTCATTAACTCATTAAGAAACTGACAACATATTTAGGGATGATAAACTATAATGTTTATCGTTAAATAAATATTATTACATTACATAATATGTGAACCTAACCTACTTACTCTAAATGGTAATTGTGCAACATAAGGAAAATTATGTAGAGTACCAGGAAAATAAATTCAGCTGATATTTCTGTCGCATAATCAATCTGGTGCTAACAATGTTTATAATCGGGGATGTACCCTGCACTCAACACAGAAGCTCTTTCTACTCTTCGCGGTACACCAGTATTTAAGATAACAAACTTCCGACACCTTTTGCTTATCGACAGCATACATACATATGAAGCATGTTGTTCTATGCTCAAATTGTAGTAACTTTGTAAGTTATAGTACCCGAATTCGACAAGGTGACTTCTCTCCCGATGGTCTAACGCGCGATAAGGACCATTCCCGAAATGAAGGCAGTTTTTATTGTTAGCCGAGGCGAATCGAACCGGTTTTACGGTCCCGGGCGCCATCCGTAGCGCAACACAAAATAAGGCGTTAACATTTTTCCTAAAATAGCCGATGGTGGCGAAAATAGTGGGTTACTTAATTGGAAGCTTTTTATGGTATAGTGAAGCGGATGGAAGAATGTTGATCACTTACCTAACCGCCTAATTTTACGGTATTAAACATACCATCTTATAGGTATGCCGATATGTACCTATTACAGACCAACATGAGATTGATTTGGTTACTAGTCAGTCGCCACAGCGACTTGAGCCTCTATTTCGTTGTCCATCAGGCGACGGGACGCCACTATACCGTGGTATCTCCTACTATTAAAGAAAAAAGGGTAACTAGATATTTCAAATGCATTTGGAAGGTTTCTAATCACAAAGTGTCACTGCCAACAGGTTCCATCAGAATACCAGCGCTGTTATGGTATCCTGGACTGGCTCCAACCTCAGCTATGTGTGGTTATGACTAACAGCGCACAGCTGAGGTTGAAGCCTGGTTGGCGCACAGACCACACAGCCCTTGGCATATTCGACCTCTTGCTACAGACACCTTACCTCCTAATCCATACGGAGAATATCGTACTCTTCAAAGTTCCTTCCTTCAAACACACATACGAATCCATATCTTGTGTAAGATAGTTGTAGTGAAGAATACATCAATGGACAACGAATCTATCAATTTAGCCGCAACTTGCCCTCAATCCGGAACTGGAGCGACACTACGCGATTAAATGAATCATAACTCGCAATTGGTAACGTGTTTTCAACTACCAATCACTAAATCTTCGTGACCACCTAATTTCTTAATAAAGTAATAGTGTTTTCACTAATTAAACGAATACTTATGTACCATAAAAGACGACGAGTAAAGGAATATGTATCAGGCAACGGGCATAAGCTGGTTTGGGTACAAACAAAACCTACTACAGTTAACAACCAGCCTGCCTAGGTTGGTGACCGAGGCAAATCCCCGTAAATGACAATTGTCATGGGGGGGAGGCCTATGTCCAGCAGTGGACGTTTGTAGGCTGATGATGATGATGTACCCTTAAATGCTTTAAAACATTGCACAGGACATCGGTCTAAATTGTAACCTTTAAACTTTCCATTTCATAGCCCGCTAAACTGGATTGTAACATATTTTGTGTATTGATTAGCAAACCTTCACAAGACTGACAAAATACTCTAAATATATTCACGACTATGATCTAAGTTTGAGCTACGTGGACAAAACTATTGAATTCCGTTATTATGTTACTAGGAATCCAATTGAGTCGTAATACTTGCCTAGTACCAACGTAAAAGACGGTTACAATTTTTTCCCAGGTTGGTGTAACATGACCAATAAACAAACGTCACATGCTAATTAAATTTAGTTTAAATTGATGCTAAAGTTGAAACTGTGCGTGTATGGGAACTTGTATCTTGGGTCGCTAAAATTCAAAAGGATTTTATTGGCGGTGTAGAGAAATCATCAATCAATGAATAATGGCATTAAAAGTAATAGCAAATAGGTATGTTTATGAATTAGGCTATTCAAATAAATTTTAATTGGACCGTTTGCTCTGCAGATTTCTTTACTTTACCCACGCATTCCCATGTGCTGTTCTGACTTTGTTAGTATAAAGCCACGTATACAGTAAGGGTCAAATAAAGCAACATGTTGCAGAACATGCTCCTCAACAGCTAACAACAGCCACGACGTTGTACGTGACGCGGAACATGTTGCTTGCTCCCGCTTTCGAGGCGTCACGTTCAGCTCCGGAAACCCTACTCACTGGCAGAAACACGACCCGCAGGTCATTTGGCTGCGGTATTCTATATATTGGAGGTCCTTCCCCGGACGGGCGGCTCAATTCGAGCGAAGATTCGCTATGCCCTGCCTGTCTTATTTACGTAGGTAGGTACATTGAGTGTTGGGCGTCATGATGCGAAACAAAATGTATCCGGCGCTTGTAGCTATCATTCATTTGTGCTACCTTCGTTGTTTATGATACCCGCACTGAAGAAAGAAATAGAGGAACTTAAGCTATTTCGGGATCATTACTTATAAAAAAGATATGATTTAATCGGCAACGATGACAACACAAAACCGCCAGAATGTTACGTGTTCGTGAACTTAAAAATCTTTTAAGCTCGCAATCATCTTATCACATCGTAATAAGAACTTCAATCCCACGAAAATTATCTCGGGTGAACGTGCTAATATTTTTTGTAGTACATACAAGTAAAGTACATACTCGCATAAAGTTATCAACGTGCGTTTTGGCGAGCATCTGCCGAAACTGGGCGCGGGTACCTACCGGTTGATAAAGAATTCCGCCGTCGAATCAACACGTTTCAAAATCTTGCCACATTTTGTGGAGTCTTTGGGTAAACTTTGGGTTTTGTGCGCAATTAACTTGATAGCATATAAAAACCCAAAGTTTGTAACTAATTGTACCTAATCTATGGTCTAATCCCGCTGAAGGGAATTGCTATCACGCATCTGATGAATAAAGTTACTGAGAACTATCAAATAAAATATAGAGAAATTAAGTTCTTAGTTCTGAACTGAAAACAATTATTTTTAAATTACCATAAAAATAATTATTACGTATAACTTTAATATATATTCCCTAACTTGAAATAAACGTCAAAACAACAACTAGGTACACTAAGTGCTATATTATACCTAATTATGTATGCACTCTCCCTAATCGAGCTGCAGTTAGTTATAATTAAGCTACTAAAAAAATGCTTTCAAGGAAAACATTTTTGATCAAGATCATGATGCTTATCAATCTGATAGAACAAGATAAGCTTGGGAAATTATCATAGGTATCTTAGGTATCCGGAATATCGCTGCTACAGTGAAATCTGATTTTGCGCACTCGGATTTAAGACTTTTAAATCTGACTGTAATTCGTCATTCTCATGTCAGGTTTTAATATAAGTAGTAAGAAAGGTATATGTATGGCAACAATGTCGGTGCGGGCTGGCGCGATGGCGGTCCGAGCGACAAGACTCCGGCAAGTGCGCGGGTTCACGGTCGCTCCGCGGGGGCAACTTCCCACTAAACAATCATATGTAAAGACACGGATTCTCAATGTGGGCATTGGAGACCCCTTTTGTATAGGAGAATGCCTTCGCACCTTAACTGTCTGCCGCAGAGTTGCAGGTATGTGCTGTGCAAGTTATCAACTTAACTTCCCAGTGTTCTCGCCAGCATAACAACAGTAGTAGCAATAGATAGTTCTGGAGGATTTAGGATGCGCAGCGCGACTCGACACGGCTCTTCCAAGTAAAGGAAATCCCTGGGGTGCGACGCCCCTTCCCCGCCATCTTTTATTTTCAAAACCCGGATTAAAGGTTTCGAAAATAAAAGATAAATTTAAACTAAGGAGGTGCAAATGCAATGGTACAGTCGACGCTACCTTGATAATGAAACATTTGTAGATCGAAAATTGAAATGGAATAACTTTAAAATATATATTATACTCTTTCCTATATGACAGCAGCATTTTATTTTGAAGGCCTCATAGAGGCCTCTTTGAGAAAATGGCCGTTAGGGTCCGATTTATGGCGATGGCGGCAAAAGTTTGGCAAACTGCGCGTATGCTACGTCGCTCTTTTGGCGCCCCCTGCCATATGGATACTTCAACCTGAGGTTAAGTACAAAAACTATTATATTATGACATGAGGCTAACTCCAGCCATGTGCGAGTCAGTCTAAAATTAATATAATAATTAGCCGCGAACTCATACAAGCTCTACATAAATAATTTTTTTATGTTAGAATTACATCACATGTATCACAACGTGTGATAAATCGCACAAATTCATTGATACATTTTCATATTATGATTCTTTAATGCCCTACGGCAAACTCAATGGGCTAACGTCTAATTAGTTAATTGCCAGTTCTACTCGTATAAAGTCTAAAGATGACCGACAGTTACCGAACTTTTTACTTACCTATCTCTCCATAACATGCTTTATGGATTATACGGCCAGTGTTAACGTATTTATTCAATTTTGGAAGCAATTAATGAATCAAAAGACGTGCTAGTTTTCCCACGATAGACGTCTTAAAGACTGGCCGTTTTTAATAGGTTTAGTTATACGTCATCCGCCTTTGTGTGATTGGTATTTTACAGACTGTCAGCCGACACAAGTTAATTTTAATTGGAGGTTAATAAATGTTTACTAGTAGTTCTAAAGAATGTTCACCTGTAAAAAAAATACTACAGTAGGTACATTAGAAACATACCGCCGCTGATTTGGAACAGATCAAAGAAAATATTTAATTGAAATGAGCCTAGTAAGGTGGTGCCTTTTGAAAAACAAATATGTACGAGTATCGTTCATTAATCACTCGTTTAAAGTAATCACATGTTGAGATTTAAATTACATATTGGATGATACGATATTTATTATGAAACTAGTTAATACTAGTTTTACGATTGATCTTTCTTTGGTACTTAGTGTTACGAATATGACTTCATAAAACTGGGCTAATAGTAATTATTAGGTAGATAGAGAGGCTTAATTCTATGCCTTTAACATATTTTCGAAACAATAAATAAAATCGTTAGATTGTATAAATAAGTAAAAAAAAACTTCTACTTTTTCATGGGTCTACAAACATTATATTCTTATTTTAAGCCAAGGTTCATACTTAGTGACACGAATCGCAATTTGCACGCGGTACTTACGGACAGCCTATAATAATAATATAGTCTCTCTTTGATTACGTGATTAAGAATTATTAACGTCTTTATCTGCTGTCCCAGAATTCTGTACGTACCTAACGCATCCACTCACGCAATACCTACTCTGGACGACAACCAGTCAAGTGACAATCGACTCGCGCACGTAAAGGTTCTAGATACATAATATCCTTTCATAATTATTCAAAACCTTTTTGAAGAAAACATTGAACAAACGTAATATCTGTGTACTTATCTCCAAGGAGGCTAGCCAAGTACGAAAGAGTTACTATTTAAATGCACAAGTCATAAAGATAGCTGTACTCTCTGCTCCTTCACTCTCATGATCCGACTTCGTTTGCATTCCGATCCAATGGTGTCGAACTATAGACCGAGGAATGATCAGACGCACGACCAAGGCTTAACGTTTCAAATCTGGAAGGTATCTGTAACTTCACAGAAGATTCCGAGGCAGCCGAGGCTGCTACTGAGGAATTTGTTGGCAGAAACCAAGTATTAGGATTTGAATACAAAACTTCACGGTCCTTATGCGGCACTTGCTAGAAGACCAACGAGGCAGCCTACATAGTCACAACCACGGAGCAATTCGTGGTCACAACGCATTAAGTATAATATGTTTGTCTTCAACCGCCTTATTAAGTATATTATGTTTATTGTCTCTACATCCAGAGGAAAATAATGAAACCAATTCCAACGGAACCTTATAAAAGACAAGTCTGATTAATATATGGCATACCTGTTTGATGTTAAATTAAATATAGTGGTTGTAAGTATAAGGGCAACTGACGGGCAACACATGGCAATGGCCAGTGGCGGTCACTTGCCGCGGGCTGTCCCGCCCACTCCTCGCTAGTGATGTCCCTAAATATCCAGGTTTCCATAAATGATTGCCCCATACAATGGCCCTCAACAGGCCACCCATCTCCTCGTGACCACGTCCGTAGCAAGTTCCTCTCAGTAATGATCTACGCCGAAGTTACTACTACGTTGCATAAATTTGTAAGGCCCTACTGTTCCCTCGTTTGTCCTTTTAATAATGACAAGGCCGCCTGTCGTCGTAGTCATATAGATAGAGAAAAGGTAGATATCTACCAACTAGTCTCAAACCAAGGCTTTCCCGTGTCCTATGTAGTGCCAGATGATAAATGGCTAGGGATGTTGAGGATTGGATGTAGGTAGCGACGTGAGTTTTGACTTGAGTTCATTCAAGATTTGGATAAGTTCGTGGGTCATTTTAATTGATTTATTTGTCTTAGACAAATATTTCAAGGACAAAGAGTCATAACAATGAAAACTAAATAAGAGAATATACCTATTTCAATTCTTTATACTGCTGTATCCGTGATCTTAAATCCGTGAGCAAATCTGCACATTCGGATAACTTGGCGACCTCGGCTGTGTCCATTGTGTGTGAGGCGTGCGCTTAAACCGTGGAAAATCCAAAGGGATTCCGTGTTCGATTCTCTATCTTGTGAATTTAGGAAACTTACCCAATTTCTTACATTTGCTCGAATCTGGGAATATGGTGAAAGACGCTCCTAACCCAGCTTCCATCTCTTCTGTTGCTCATACATAGCATAATTTAACGGAAATATTTACGTAATAGCGACTGTTCCGCTTTTAATTTGATAAGTAATCTGGCCACTCATAGAAATTTCGAAATTTCGAGAAGCTACAGAGATAATTTAAAACGCTCATTCGTAATAGTATTACCAACACGTTCTTATAGCACATTGCTACTATGTAATGTACCTACTGGGTTTTTACCTAGCATAGTGTATGTGTTTTACAAAACTGGTTAAGTTCTCCGAAAACATCCTAATGTTGCTAAGGTTAGAAACTTACTTCTTAACTATCTGTAATTTTTATTTCATTTAATGTGTAAAAACCGAAAGAAATGATTACAAGTATTCTTATTTACGGTCTTGTCTGTATTACAACAAAATGCATCCTCAATAATTAAATTGTTTGTGTTAGTAGGTAAGAAAGATATTACGTTGAGCAAAAGTTTACAACTTAAACTCTTATATCCACACATTGTGCACATTACATTTTAAAGATGGGTGTATGATTTAGATTAATTTAAGAATACGACAAACTGAGCAAGATTTTCCAGCTTAAACGATTAGCTTTTTCGAAACGACATGTATCATAGCATAGATAATTCTAAACGTGACATATTTCCATGCCGAAGCGCTGCGCCACATTTGATCGATATCTCTCAATGCCAGGAAGACAAAAATCCTTGTCTCTATGGTCGCTTTATGAGGTACCCCTTTAGAATACCTTACCGGCCGTGACATAAGCCCCACGGTCCAAGGTCGCCTATATGACGGCTCATGAAGAATTTATGGCTACTTGTTTCCGGCCCGTAGATATTTTAATATATCAACATTTAGAGAGGCGGGCTGTAGAGTTATTTTATCTGCTCACAGAAACTTCCATTCGATTCTTAAATTGGCCTATCAGTATGCATAAAATTTTGATAATAATCGATTATCTTTGGTTTCGAACGATCTTCTGTTTTACAGATTTTATCTTAATGTAAGTAGGTAGGTAGATATTGAAAAATAATTGCGAGTATAGTCCTTTATATATTTACCTTTATAATTCTCATAAAAACTGTAACATTAGATTAGGTAATTATAAAAACTAAATTTTATGCAAATGACTAAAAAGGAACTAATCGTTATGTAGGTACCTATCTAACTACGAATAAATATCAATATGGTCTGGGTTGCCCTTCAACTCGCTGACCCTGAAAATAAATTGCAAAACTTTTGATGAAGTTATTAGTTTTCCTTCCGCAATACAGTACCTACTCGTATGAAACGATATATTATGTATGTACTATGAAATAAATATAATAGATTGGGTAAGTAAAAAAAAAACAATTTAAGCATATACAGCTACATTTAATTAAAGTGATGGAAAGCGAAAGAGAAGCTTAAGAGCGGTGTAAAATGATTATAGTGTCACAACGGCCCGTAGCAGCGATTGCTGCTCCAGTGACGCAGCTGCCCGATTGGGCAGCTTCGTCACTGGAGCAAGAAGCTACGTCCTGCGATTGCCAACCCGCCTGCCCAGCGTGGCGATTATGGATATACTCCAGACGTTTACCCTAAGTGGCGAACAACTGAAAAGGCCTGTGCACACAGTGGATTGCAATAGGCTGATGATGATGATGAACGGCCCGTAATCCAGGCCGCGCCTCTTGTTTCAGAAGACAGGGTCACTACCATATAAATCACCGGGCCTCACGGCTCACGCTCACCCCCTATTCAGATTTATTTCTACGAAAACATTCGATTTCTATGCTTATTGTCACCGTCAAACTTTTTAGAAAAAGACAAAGCGTAGATTTCGAAACGTACCTACTCATAAGTCGTAATGCTCTGAATTGGGGGCGGGTCTTCGTCATCAGGTAATTTATTCATAGAAAACGTCAATCGAACAGATCACCTTATTCGCATATTCATGTTAGTAGGAACTCACTTGAACCCTACTTGTAAGTAAATCAATATTAATCGATAATGACCCCTCACGTCTTTGTTCTCGCGACTCACAATTTTATTAAGAGATACGTACAAAGGTAAAATCGAGTGCTGACGTCCCCACAGGCACCGCCGCTCAAATTGCGTGTCCAGACGCGGTGTCGTGCCAAAATGTATCTCAAGGCAAATTGGCCTCACATCACGCTACGAAGAGCGTAAAATAAAAGGACCATTAAGCGGGCAGGTACTTATTGATCGCGCAATCATCGGAGACAAACGTTTCGGGCCGTTCGCATTTCCCACGGGGCGGGTGCCGGCCGCCATTCCGGTTTTTGCCAACTTAAATGTTTGTTGTCAAATTAATCTGAAGTTATTTAGTATGCGCCACGAGACCAGTCGAGCGACTATTCATTCATAGCGGTTGGAATGCTAGACCGCTCGAGCTCGTGGCTCGCGGGGCGACCTTCGCCGCGCGCCTCCCGCCGCAAAAACAGCGCCCGCGCACACATCGTGAGGCGCCCAGCTATGTGGCTGTACCGGCTCCCGCTGCCAGCCCTTCCACAGGACACTCACTCCGGCTCGCCCTTTGTGTCTGCGTTCTCGACGCGAAAAACTTCGGCGCTTGCATTGTTCACGAGACTCCGCGTCGTAGCGCGGTTATCTGACTAGAAACAACACCTAGCCGATATTCTGGTTCGCCCAATAGAGAAATTCAAACGTAACGGCAGCGGGCGGGCCTGGCGGGGGTATTGCACTGGACTCCTCGCTCGGCGAATAATGGACTCGTGTGAAACGTGCCGCTTTGAGCTTACAGATATTATCAAACAGGATTCAAATGAATTATTTAAGAAGAAAAACCGGCCAAGTGCGAGTCGGACTCTCGCACGTAGGGTTCCGTACCACTATACAGCTAAATAAATGTTTTTCTTTACGTTTTATTATATTGGAGTTAATTAAATGAAAAAATTTGGTATTTTGATTTATGACGTTTAAAAAAAAACTACTGGCTAGATTTCATTCAAACCAAATTTCGTTAGTAGTTTTCATAGTGATACACATGATATATTTTTTTCAGTTTTATCATGCCCATATTTTAGAAGTTACGGGGGGGGGGACACTCATTTTACCACTTTGGAAGAGTCTCTCGCGCAAACTATTCAGTTTAGAAAGAAATGATGTTAGTAACCTCAACATCATTTTCAAATACCTATCCATAGATACCCCACACGTATAGGTTCGATGAAAAAAAATTTTTTGAGTTTCAGTTCTATGTATGGGGAACCCCAAAAATTTTGGATTTTTTTTTGATTTTACTTTAAAATCTTAATGCGGTTCACAGAATACATCTACGTACCAAATTTCAATAATGTAGCTCTTATAGTTTCGGAATAAATTGGCTGTGACATACGGACGGACAGACAGACAGACAGACAGACAGACAGACAGACAGACAGACAGACAGACATGACGAATCTATAAGGGTCCCGTTTTTGCCATTTTGGCTACGGAACCCTAAAAAGGATGCTGCGTAATTCGAAACATTCTGAGATATTAATCTATTACGAATTGTGCCAGGTTATAATTTGCATCAATAAAATTGATGGGCAGTCCTTGCATTGACTGAACGCCATGACATGACTGATCGATACGTGTACTTTAATAGTAGATACTTGTAAATGGAAACTTAAAAGCTATCTGTTGACAAAATACGAATATTAATGTTTACAGAACTAACCTAGATAAACCCTTCTCAGTCAAATACGGCCGTTTGTATTTTTAGAAGCATTGGACCATTTAAGTTAGTAGGTTTCATTTTAGTGGCATGGGTATTACTATACTACCTAGTTTTATAGCAAACTTCGTACCACAGGTATACCTAGTCACCGACAATCGACATAGCCTACAAATGTATGTAGGTAGTAGGCAACAGTTAGACATTTGTATGAAAAATAATATGAGACGTAGGTATGTGCGTACGTCATGAAAAACTGATATTATTGAAAGAAAAGTATTTCATAACGCTTGGGTCTTTGTGAGTTTGGTATTTGTGAGTCATCGAATATTATACCTACGTGCCTACGTATCGTAAGACACATTATGTACCTACATAACATATCTTTAATGCGAAAGATGATAGGATAAAGGGACATAATATAGCCAGCTCATTGGGGGTAAGGGTTGGGCCGGCATGGTAGTGGCAACTGATAGATAACTGACCAGTTACTTGCCAGTTGTCATAGCGACTTGGACTTCTCTTTCGCTTTCCATCAGGCATTATGTCGAGCTACTACATAAAAAAGCCTAATTACTTCATTTTAATGTTTGAAGGATGCGCTTTGATAAAATGATGATTCAAGTAAAGCACGTACAAAAATCAAATTATGGGACGAAAACGAGTAGTAGTGAAAGTGTAACCCTCTTCAACCTTCTTTGGTACTTAAAGGGACTAGACTAACCATGTAGGTACTTTAATTTGTAAGAGCTAAGGCTAATGCTTAGATATCTTAGAATACATTAATGTAGTGGTTTTTCTCCGTGGTGCTTATATGCAAAGAATAAAGAAATTGAAGATCGAATTCGAACTTACCAACCGCTAAAAAGTTTATATATATGTATTTAAAAATTATACGATAAACGATTACTAGAACTATGACAGTCCTTTACATTAACAATTTACATCTTTCCCGATTTTAACGCTGCCAGCTAATAAGTTTGTGGTTAAAACCGTGAAAAAGTTGTATGAAAAAGCGTTGAGGCGCAGTGCGCGCGCGCCGGCCTCCGTCTGAAACCCATCGGCACCTCCGCGGTGACGTCACGGCGGACGCGCCGCCCGCGCCGATCAAGGACAGTAAACATTTGCAGGTCAACGCTCGCCGCTGTCTCTAGCCGCCATCGCGCCCGCGCAGCCGCGCAGAGCCCATGACTGCCCTTCGGCTCTCATGCCCGTGAGGCCCGGACCGTACCAACGTAGAGCCATACTCTTTGTATTGGTACGTTACATCATGATGGCACGGCGCTTGTCATTTGCAAGGTTGACATCGAGTACGTACGACAAAAAGCATACCATTTAACCTATTCATCGTGGATGGCCTCATTTAAATTATGTATGTTTGAGTATGTATGTAAAGTACATTATAACAAAATGCAATGAGAGCAACTAGATCTCTATGACTGGCGATGTCACCAAGAACGTCCAGATCTGAAGCATACTTAACTTACCTACCCCAAAGCAGGTATAATATTAAAGCTGTAGCCTTTATATAGTAAGGATACCTTATTATCTTATTATTTTTCAGAGTCGTCGTCGTAGGCTCACACGCGTTTTAGCTGCTAAACGTTTCGGGAGCCGCGCTCGAACCTAGAGCAGAGGCCGACACGCGAAAACGCGCGTTCTAGCTGTTAGTGCACCATAGGTATTTAGTTTCGTACATTGTTTGTTATTTCACTGGTTTTATATGAAGTTTTTATTTAAATTTGGCTTGCCTTACTGTGTTTGATTCCACACCTATGCCACAATATTAATAAGGATGGATGTGCTTATAAATAAAATTATTCAAAATGAATACCTAACCTTCCAAAAATATTTCTTGCATTCGGTTTGTACTGGACGCGAGTTTCACCAATGTATCATAATTAAATTAATGCACCATAACTTTAGTAGTGGCTGAGGTCTTCGATGCGTGGAATTATTTCATAACTTACATAACGTAGTTCTAAGTTAAGTAAGTATAATATTATGCGCTTTATTGCTGCGTAAGTATTTATATGTGCAATGTTTCGTCATAGTACAAGCTACACGTGCACGACGACATGAGATCTGCGAGGAATGCGAGTCCACAGCTGGATCCTGTCCATGACTCCATGGCGTTGGTACAGAACTCTAAAGTATGAAGAATATTTATAAATATCTAGACATAGGCCTCTCCAATTGTTCGTTCGATCCTGGGCTTCTCGCATCCAGCACTTGCCTGCCATCTTGCGCAAATCTTCATTCGAAACTGGGGGGCCCCAGTACTACAAAAAACGAAAACGATCGCTCGTTGAACGGATCGCGTACTTTTGCGCCATAAATCCCTCTCATTTGTCCCTCCCGTGTTCGAATATACGAACTAAAATTCATCAACGTCGATTTTCAACAATTTAATTGATAGGGCCCCTGGCCTAAGGGCATCCTACACCTAAATACTCGTATTATTTACTAGCTTTTTCCCGCGGCTTCGCTCGCGTTAAATTCGGGGTGAATGCTCATACAAACTTCCACCCCCCATTTTAGGGATTAGAAAGGGGCAAAAAGTAGCCTATGTTACCTACTCTCCATCCCTTCAACTATCTCCACTTAAAAAATCATGTCAATTCGTCGCTCCGTTTTGCCGTGAAAGAAATACAAACATACAGACAGACACTTTCCCATTTATAATATTAAAGTATAGAAAGTAGCATAGCACAGCAGGTCCCATCTTCTGACGGAAAAGTTGCTCGACAACGGACTGTAACCAAATCAATCCAGTCATCAGTGGCCAACGTCTTACTGGCCTGTAGGATTAACGTTATCACCGCCTGTCGTTGCCGTTGCCGAATAACGAACGAGGCGCTGGCAACCGACTGGTGACGGTATAACCATCATAATTGAAGGCGTAGCTAAATACCACAGACCGATGACGGGCAGCAGCGGCTCCGGAGCGGGAAGCTATGCCCTGCGATCGCCAACCCGCCTGCTCAGCGTAGCGATTATGGGTATAGCCTCCAGATTTTGGCACTAAGTGGCGAACAACTGGAGAGGCCTATGTCCAGCAGTGGACTGCAATAGGCTGATGATGATGATCACCGCCTGATCCCGAAAAGATCGCAGTCAGCTCACGGTTTTCGAACAGTTTACAGTAATCGCCAGCCAGGCGGGTAAAGTTGTTCTGGCTGAGAACCTGATATGACTATACGACGAATGATAAGGACGAAAATGAATGCAGTAGTCAGGAAGTGCCTACTCAATCTACTCATAAAAAAAATCCATATTGAAATGACTTGGGGAAACAGACACCGGAGGGATACACCATAACATAGCTGGACACACATTATGGAACTATCTCTTAGGTATTATACCTATGTCTATACATACATATTGACAGGCTCGGTGGCTCATTTGGTAGTGACCTCTGCTCTCTGAGCCAAGGGTCGTGGGTTCGATTCCCGCACAGTACAAACATTTGTGTTAATGAACATGTCTGTTTGTATTGGTCTGGGTATTTTCTATGTATAATATGTATTTATTTACAAAAAAAAAGTATCTAAGTAAGTTTATCAGTTGTCTAGTACCCATAGTACAAGCTTCGGCTTAGTTTGGGGCTAGGTGGCGCTGTGTGGCCCAGCGTGGCATGTCTTGGGTTATTTATATATGTAATACCAGAAGTTTTATTTATAGAAGTAAACGTGCGAACATGTGGTAATATCAATTACATAAATACCAAAATGTATCCTTTAAAATACGTAAGTTTCATTTCTGTTATTTCTTATCGCAAGTGTCATAGTGCAGTACCTAGTACGCTCATTGATGCTATCGCGGTATTATACGACTGTAATATATACTCTGACGGGTATCTTCCGTGTCCATGGCTGGTATACTAGCTCGCGCATGAAATCACTCCCGTTCTCAGGTCTTATCATGGGAAAGATTGAGAGCGTGACCGCGGTAAATGGGGAACGATTCTAATTGACTTCCTTCATCCAAGTACCTAGGTACTGATTTACCTCTGTCATCGCTATGTAGGTTTTAAGTATTGTCAAAAGTATACAATACCTACTTATTTATCCAATTAGGTTCAATTCCGAACAATTTCTCATGCATTTGATGATTATAAATAGATAGATAGATTTTATTATTCATACATTTTGCACTCAAAAATTACATTACAATAGTACATATTGCTTAGTCATCAGTACAATTTAGGCTGTCTTATCGTTAAAAGCAACCTCTTCCAGACAATCTTTAGATAGAGCATAGGTATGTGTTTAATTGAAAAAAAAGAGGTAAGGATAAGAGACTGTATAAAAACCGTAAAAAGTAGGTACTGCACATCTAACGCTGTTTTCAGTCGATCAACTAAGCAAAGTTTGAGTCGTCTGGGGCCCTACTACAGAAAACGAAAACGATCGTTCGTTGAACGGATCGCGTATTTTTGCCCCATAAATCCCTCTCATTTGTCCCTCTCGTGTTCTAATATATCAATTAAATTGTTGAAAATCGACGTTGACGAATTTTAGTTCGTATATTCGAAGTTCGAACACGGGATCTTGCTCCCGTGTTCGATCCGATTCTGTACGATACCGCGATCCGTTCAACGAACGATCGTTTTCGTTTTCTGTAGTAGGGCCCCTGATTCGGTAAGTTGCCGAAAAGATTTCAATCGATGCTATAATCTAAACCCAGTAACGATATAAACAACCACATATAAACTTACAAAAAATAACGTAGTTAATTACTCTTATTAAGAATCGTGAAATCCAAAATAAAATGTTATTTAATGATAATGTAACTGCAGCGGCATGCTTTTTGAAAAACAAAGCTAATAAGTTGATCATCGTTGAGCATGAAAAATGTAATTGATATACAAACAAACAGACATTATTATCTAGCCGCCACTGTAGTGCATCATAATGCGTGTCGGACACGCACTTAGAACGCATAAATTAAATTATCTTAATGGTCTAATTGCATACGTCCGAAGATTACACACCCATAAACCTAGTTACTTTCTCGTGGTGTATAACAAACGCTGTGCTTCACTGTATGGGTACCTTATGAATGACTGATTGTTGATTGATGGATTTGTGGTAAGCGGACAGATGTGAAGCAACCAGGTTCTAGAAAAAAATTTGACATTAAATTGTCCTACATCCCCTTAATCTATTCATACCTACATCTAATATTAACATACATTTTTCACTATAGATAGAATGCTAGGGTAGGTTACTACAATATAATGCATATGCGCATTTAGGGGCAGAGCAGACGACATACTATCCGTGACGCACTTTTTTGCAATTATATGCAGTAAAGCACACGACGCGCAAAAATCTGTCGCGGTTATTTCACAGACTCAACGCACACGACGCACATCTTTGAATATTCTGTCGGCAGACCTAGACGCTCTTTTTAAATGTCTCAGACGCAGACTCTGTCGCACAAAAAGTGCGCCGTCTGCGGCTGCGTCTGCACCTGTAACGTACTCTAAACAAAGTTTAAGTTAGTACAGTGGTGAGACCAGTTTGGCTGATTAACCGAAAATAGGTATTAGAATAAGTACTAATAAATGGGATGTAAGAAAGCGACCCTTCATCTTTTTGCTCAAAGCCCCACAGCTTCCCGTGGTGCATCCTGCTGAATAACAGACGGGGCTCTGCCAACCGACAGGTGGCGGTATATAACCATCACGGATAAAGGCGTTGCTAAATACCACAGGTGACGGGCAGCAGCGTTACTGAAACGAGAAGCTATGTCCTGCGATCAGCAACATGCCTGCCCAGCGTGGCGATTATGGGTAAATCCTCCAAGCTATGCCCAAAGTGGCGAACTGGACAGGCCTATGTCCAGCTAGACTGCGATACGCTGATGATGATGATGAGGTAAAATATAGCAAAGAGTAGACATTTCTTCATCAGCCTATATCAGTCCACTGCTGGACATAGGCCTCTCCAAGGTTCGCCACTGTGCTCGATCTTTACTTAGGGGATCTCGTAGATTCGTACTTAGGGGATATTAATTAAGTGAAGTTTTTTTCAGAAGAGAATTCAGGATGACCTCACTCCACTATGTGGTGTTTTTTATCATTTCAAAAAATGTACGTAGGCTAAGCTCAAGGCGGCACCCTTGATCTAAACGCATCTTCACAATTTCTTACAAGGCATTTAGCTCGCATGACGATTATTCTCTAAGCCTAGTTAGTTAAGATGGCCCGGTTGGGACCTACCTGCATAGTTAGAGACCGTTAGAAAACATCATTAACAGACGAATGCGACTATTTAAACGTGCTTGCTGCAAGCACGGAGTCATTGTTTCTGGCCCGAAGCCCGCAGCTCAAAAAGCGAATGAAGATGGATGACTCTTTGTTTCACATTACCGGCTTTTCATAAATGCATGCTCTTTGGAATGCAAGTCTCACAAATGCGCATTTAGTTTTAGTTTAAAAGCGTTTATAATCCTACTTAAAAAGTATAGTAAGAACCTATATTTTACACTACAGTCAAGCTCAGGTACCTTGTACTATCTTGAAGACTAGTTAGGTGCAATAAAATAATAAAATACTGCCTTACCCGATAGATAACTCACTACAATAGTAAAAGTGGATGTAGGTATATTATAAAAATAGACCTTACTTAGTTGTCTTATGGAACAAAATCCTCGATGGGTACAATAGTTAATCCGTTAATTCCGTTCGTCTAACTTGAGAAAACCCGGGAACAATAGCTGTGTCAGTGACCTGTCAGTCACTATTTTCTTAACGCGAATGAACTATAGCTGTGCTCGCGACTTCGTCCGCGTGGAATAGTTATTTTTCCCCGTTTTTTTTTACATTTTCCATTATTTCTTCGCTCCTAATAGTTGTAGCGTGATGTTATATAGCCTAAAGCCTTCCTCGATAAATGGTCTATTCAACACAAAAAGAATTTTTCAATTCGGAGCAGTAGTTCCTGAGATTAGCGCGTTCAAACAAACAAACAAACTCTTCAGCTTTATAATATTAGTTAAGATATTTGTACTGAAGATTAACAAATGCCTGATTCAAGTGTAGATGAATAAATATTTTTTCTATTCTATTAAGTTTTCAGTAGTACTTAATTGAAAAACTGTAGAGTCATGATTATCTCATTCTCATTATACTTTTAAAACATAAGTAACGTGAGCCAAACGGGACATTTATTATGTACTCGTAGTACATATACCTATATTATTTGTATTTCATCATAACAAATTCAGATCTCGTAGCTCACCTCACCATTTCTTTCAATATTATCCTCTACCCAAAGGTTCTATGGGAGAGATCGTTTAAAAAGCAATGAGGCTGCCTATATTGTACAACAGATGTCGGTTAGACCTAGTTTTTAGTCAACTTCATGGTGTACAATAAAGTATATCTATCTAGGATCTATATTTTGTACTTACAGCTTGACTTGTCGATTGTAATGTATTGAGTCCCTTTAATTAAGTTTTAAAATGGAACGCGAAAGTGTAATATCTCAATTATACTTTTCTTGTTCACTAAGTCTGAATTTCTTCGCTCTTTGTCAGATGCATGATGTAAATATGTTCCACATACACGAGTAATCGACTCAGTTTAGGGTAGACTCGATCACCTCTGTGCATTAGGGACGTACCTACTTACCTATAATAATCGGCAATGTGAGCTGTTGATTAATGATGAACCTATAATGAGCTTGTGATGATAGAAAGGTGCCCAACTGCCCATAGCTATGTTGCTTAATTTCTCCTAAACTTCGTTTTTTTAAGCATTGTCAATTTGTCATACATGTCATAGAAGTAGTTGTAGGAAATCTTTTTCTGCAGACGGCTTGTTGACCATTTTGTGTGTTTTATGTTTGCAATCTCTTCTCTTCTTTCGTAATTTACCTATATGATACGTAGGGGGAGTCCGGGAAACTTTTTAGTTGGAAGAGATGGATCACCTTTCAAAAATCAACTTACCTAAATTTTGCTATAACAATACGCCAATACAGTCATTGGTAGACCGCGGCTACAGACCTATCGTTATAGACCGTTTTGAAGTATCGTTAGTCTCCCGGACTCCCCCTAATCTTTTCACAATAACTAGTTTATTTGGATTAATTTAACATGCATAAAATACCGACTAAATTTTGTTATTTCTAATGTAAAAAAAAAACGACCTTTCGCTCCCCCGCAGTCTGGTAATGATGACAAAGCCATCTTGGCTAGTCAGTCAGGAAAGAATAATAAAAAGAATGTAAAAATATATTTATTTTTACATTCTTTTTATTACATAAGTATCTTGTATTTCTTAAAAAGTTCATTGATGTCAACTAGAACATAAAATGCTCATCAATTTCGTTGCGTACAAAGTACACAGTGACCATTCTATTGGATCAGCTGATTAGCATATCTAGAGTCAGCAATTAACAAATGAATACAACATTTTATTTGTTACTTTTATTACTCCACTCCGGATATTGGGAGCACGATTGTGAAATTAAAATGAATCGGAGATAATGTAAATGACGCATAGATACTGTCTCAATACATTTAGCTACAACATCACTTATGTACCTACGAGTATACCTAATGCTATGGTATAATTATTATGATGTCACGTGTCAACGCCTTTGATTAAAACAACATTTTTAACTGATGGACAAAATCAATTATCTGTCTATTTGTTATTAATTTATCAAACATAGGTTATTGTGTAACCACAAATTGGCAACATTGGGTAACACTTCATTCATTCAAAATTTATACAAGTACATTTTAACCATGTACCTATATTTAAAAGCAAAATACACTTTACAATTTTTTAATCCTAGAAAGTTCCTTATAAAGTGTAGACATTAGCTAAAAAGCTTCATTTTACGAAACTCCTCCGCTAGGGGGGTAGTAACTATTTATTAATCTGTGGTATAACGGAGGTTAAAAGTTTTACAATATCTAAATATCGCATTGCACCCGTGCAAAGCCAGTGCGGGTCGCTAGTTTGTATGTTTGTTCACTATGGGTTCTAAAACCATTCATCAAATCGTGCTGTAAGTTTATTAGGCTGTTCAGGGCGCGTTCGCGAAAACTCCTGACATAAAAAACCTTAAATATTTCTTTTGGTTAATAATCTACATAAAAGTACTTATTTTACTTTACGAATTGCAACGCATGCGGTACAACAACTAGTGATAAATAATATTGACTTGATGTTACTATAAATTTAAAAGTCTGCAAATAGTTTTAAAACTAAATTATCCCAGCTCAACAAGTCAATAAATAGTTGTTTTCAGGTAATTGATTTTAAAAAGCCGATACTTACCTGTATTTTGAGTCGAGTTTGTGAAGCCGGCAAACGGCACTAGGGATGGCGACGTCGAAGTTTCGCTTTGTATTATATATCAGAAGCCTTACAGAGTAAGTAAAAGTCTGATCAGTTTATTAAGTTCACCTATTCGATTCTCTTATTATACCTACCTTTAAAATTGGTAAAACTGATATCGATTATCTATTTAAATAGATTAAATACATTGTGCACAAACAGGAGATCTGTTTGCCGGGGAAAAGGACACGGAACCTAGTGAAATTATTGGATATATATGACACTCAAACTCTATTTGCCGTGTAACTTGGTGCAGACTGGTTTCGGAAAATAATGGTAGGTACTAGTGCATTATTTTGATTGACACCGAATACGCCGTAAGGTCATTGGAAACTTACCAACAGGTAGGCACACGGTCGGGCTTGCCTATACCTACACTTAATTAATATAAAAAACTGTTACTCTAACTCATATCATAGATCAAGGTTATTATAAACGTCCCCTTTAAGTCGTAAACTACGTAAGGAAGTGACGAAATATCCGATCGTGGAACATAATAAGAAGCCTTATTTTTAGAAGCGCGCAGCCCTAGGCAGCCGGTTGCATTCCATTTAGCCGCGTTCTCTTACGCAGCCTCGTGGTTCCAAGAACGACTGATGTCCCACTCGCACTAAGCGGGTTATAGCTATGTTTCGGAATTCTGTTCATTGTTTGCTCGCAAGCTCATTTCAATACACGTAAGGAAACGCTAAGCTCGCATCCGGTCAAAGGTCTAACGAGTCACATTGGCTTCCATTAGCCGCTTTTAGGCACCATTGGGTTTGGATTTTAACTAAATTTCGACCTAAATCGGCTGATTTTTGTTAGGTTCAAGTCTTTAATTGATACTTTTAATTATATAAAGCCCATGATCCTGCAAGGAAGTAAATATAGCCTTATCTTCCTGAGCTGTAGAGATACATCTGGGAGTTTTGGTTTAATCATGTATTTTGCCCGGTAGATAGATATGCCTCTCGTTACCTCAAACTTAATCCATTTTCATTCTAAAACGTTACCTACACGTCGCGATGTCTATTGTATTTACCAAAGCGATGTTTGTTTAAAAGTGCGTGCCAGTTCTCAAACCAAGGAGGTATAAAAAGTAAAAATGCGAAACAATAAAAGTAACTCCCTCATGTTGGTCGGAGCAATCCATGGAGGAAGCCGACCACTCCGACCAGTCGGTGATTAATGGTGCGCGGTTATAGCGCACTTCCTGCGCTCTGCGCCCGCGCAGACCTCCGATTTGAATTAGCAAAAAACGACTACGAAAGAGTTGATCGACACGAGACTCATATTGGCACAGATGATGATCTGTACAAGTATTTATATTAGAAGTGGGAAATCTATATACCTATATAATAAATCTGTAGAGAGGTCAATTTTGTATTTACATGAAATAAATTTTCAAAATAACTATCAGGGAGTGATTAGTGATTGATACCTACTGATGCCAAAAATGCGGTCAGCAAATATTTTGTCTGTATGAAACAAAAACTACTCAACGGATTTTCACGAAACTTGATACAATTATTATTCTTGATGCTCCTGGGAGTTCTGGGCAGATTATAGTAGGTATACTTTTCATCACGCTACAATCAATAGAGGAGCAGAGTAGCAGTGAAGGGAAGTGTTGGGAAAACGGGAGAAATTTTTATCTGTATGTCTGATCGCGCATCACGCGAGTACTACTACATGGAATTGAATGCGGTTTTCACCAATGTATATTGGAACCCGACATCAACGCGTGCGACGCCGCTGGCAAAGCTAGTGGATAATATTAAAAAGGAATACAAATGGGTTCACAATTTAGAAAGCTTTATAATATCAACAATGTATTCGGCAACTTTATTACAGATTTAGAACAGATTACAAAGATATGCAACTAACTGGCGCTCAGATCATCTATCCTCGCCTTAAAGTGATCGGTTAATGAACGTCAGAAATTGAATGGTCGGTAGAGCAAGTCAATTAAGCGTTCTTTTCGTGCTTTACTTTTAAATCCGTGACGATAGGTAGGTACCTACTCATCCTTCGCCCGGTCAGCTCTCTTTTATACGAGTATCTCGTAACGGACGCGCGGGATCGGTTGCTATGCCTCGCCGCAACTCAAAGATTACAGTCCATTGGTTTCGTTCTCATGGCTATTGCTTATATTGTTAGATAGCCTATGACTTTCAGAACGGTTTATGAAAAAAAAATTACCCTCCTGATCAGATTTCGCAACGGCAATCTATAAGGAGAATAGTCGTACCTACGTAAGAGATTGTTGTAGTGCACGCGTGGGGGGCAAAGCAGATGCACACTTTGTTCCTTCACTCTCATAACCCGAAGAATTCGTGATCTGGGAAGAATCAGCAGATATAGGACAAAATCGGCATAGTATACTATTCGGTGCAGAAAGGTAGGAGGTATATCACCATCAATCAATCATCACCGATAACCGTTAACAAAATACCAGACATAAACACCACATAGGTAATCTTAGTACCTAGGGGTTTCTCTACCATTACTCAACGGAAGCCACTGACTTCTTCTTCTAGAAAACTCTTTCTTTATAACCTAGTCCAGATTAAAAAATTCCTTATCTTTTCATTTTCTTCTGCACCACAAAGGTAGGGTAGGTATGAAATAGAGTAAGAATAAAAAGCCCAAGAAGCAGAGTCCAGCGCGCTGATGTTTAGACCAAATCTGCTCAATCCTTGATACATCTTTCGGAGATGACAGACATTCATGCGACTGAGAATAGAGAAAGCTGGCGTGAAATAGCTCGGGAAACAATTATTACACGACCCTCAGGTCGTGGCACTTTCAATTTGCAATTATTAAGTGCCATTGTAGAGTACTGAAGCAAGGAGGACAGCACAAAAAACATTAACAATACAAAGACACTAATGATCTTCTCCAAATAGCCACAATATCGAAGTTCTAGCCCTAACTCAGGTAAATCTGATATGTGGTCATGCTTCAGTGCCTTCCTTATAGTAAAAACTAAAATAATTTCACTTTATGTACCCTTTAAATTAATTCGCTCATTATAGGCGTATAAAATAACAAGTGCTGTTTTACATTATATTTTATATCATCTCTGTTACGGTCATGGCATTTTTAGGGTTCCGTAGCCAAAATGGCAAAAACGGGACCCTTATAGATTCGTCATGTCTGTCTGTCTGTCTGTCTGTCTGTCTGTCTGTCTGTCCGTCCGTATGTCACAGCCAGTTTATTCCGAAACTATAAGAGCTACAGTATTGAAATTTGGTACGTAGATGTATTCTGTTAACCGCATTAAGATTTTAAAATAAAATCAGAAAAAAATCCAAAATTTTTGGGGTTCCCCATACATAGAACTGAAACTGAAAATTTTTTTTTTCATCGAACCTATACGTGTGGGGTATCTATGGATAGGTATTTGAAAATGATGTTGAGGTTACTAACATCATTTTTTTCTAAACTGAATAGTTTGCGCGAGAGACTCTTCCAAAGTGGTAAAATGAGTGTCCCCCCCCCCCCCGTAACTTCTAAAATATGGGCATGATAAAACTGAAAAAAATATATCATGTGTATTACTATAAAAACTACTAACGAAATTTAGTTTGAATGAAATCTAGCCAGTAGTTTTTTTTTTAAACGTCATAAATCAAATTACCTAACTTTTTCATTTAATTAATTCCAATATAATAAAACGTAAAGAAAAACATTGATTTAGCTGTATAGTGGTACGGAACCCTACGTGCGAGAGTCCGACTCGCACTTGGCCGGTTTTATACTATTTGTGAAGTTCATTGGTTGCACTTTTAATTATGTTCAGAGTACATACCTACCTAAATATTTCTTACCACTGTTTTTGGGGACTTTACAACAAATAAAGATCTGCGTAAATATAATACCAATGTCAGTTCACTACAATACATATTAGGTATACCAATTCATCACACATACTTGACAAGTGAGATAATAAATAGGTATTTTAAGTAATTAATTGTCCTCTTGATCGAATGACAGCGTAAACGGCTAAACTAAGGCTCGTAAGGTAATCAATTAACTAATTATGCTGTGTAGACCAGTATGCGCTAACAGTGGTGCATTCTGCTCCAGGGAGAGATTACGCCTACCTCCGATCTTTAATTCTGCGACCAACGGCATAGAAAGCTTTTCAGACTCCGGAATTGCTACTGAGTCATTTCTTGACAGGAAATTCAGTATCGTCTTAGTCTTTAGGCAACGTCGGCGACCACTAGACCAAAACGAAGCAGTTGTAAATGTACCAATTCATCTAACATACAAAAAGGTTGAAGCTAGCAACTTATTTTGAACCTTACATTTAATCACGTCCGAAGAACATTCAAAAAGTGTCCGTGAATTAGATTGTGCACAGCAGACGTGTAAAAAGCATTTAAAGGTTTTTTGCCCCAGATTCTGTGGCGACTACCAGTTGCTTCTAATTTTCGGGTCAAAAACCGGAACTTTTATTTCAACGAAACACGAAACATTCAGTTTTTTAACATCGTCGTTAGTTAGGTACGTACCTATCTTGTACTCTGCGTAAGTAGGTATCTAAATACTCTGCGTAAGTATCTAAATTCTTGCAGGAAAATTTGTAGGTAACGTTCTACCCACTTCTAGAAATAAGTACCGTAGTAATAATGAAATATGTATTTTCGACTTCATAAATGTATTGTCTGTATATTAAAAAGTCTTTACTAGGTAAGTAATGGTAATATATGAGGCTGGTAATGTACCTATGTATGATGGGTTTTGAAGACTTGAGCTTATTAAGTAACATCATTAATGATAACTTCATCGTTACCGAGGATACAACGGGTCATTTACCTACCTACCTATTGCAAACATTTTTCAGTGTGATATTGGGTAACGAATTTTGGGATTGTAATTCTTTCATCATCATCATTCCGGTCCTTCACTTGTCCGTCTTCGGACGTAGGCCTCCTCCAAATCTTTTAATTTTTGGAGGGGTTTTAGCTATAATCACCGCGCCAGCCACGACGAGTTGGTGATCGCAGTACTCCAACCGGTGAGAACAATGTGTTCGCGCTTGCAGCTATTCTCTATCTTGGCCGTAGATCCCGCTACCCGAGGTCCGCCCGAAGATAGGCTGGCAGGCTGCTTCCCTCTGCCAGGGCTGAGTGCTTATTTACTGGCGGCACTAACTCGCCATGTCATAGGATCGTCATTGGGTGTGTTGCGGATTTTCTTGGAGGTAAGGGCGAGCCTCAGCTACTTATCGGGTCACACACATTTTACCACTTTGGAAGTCTCTCGCGCAAACTACCTAGGTACCTATTCAGTTTAGAAAAAATTATGTTAGAAACCTCAACATCATTTTCAAATAGGTACCTATCTATAGATACCCCACAGGTATGTGTTTGATGAAAAAAAAATTCTATGTAAGTAAGTATAGGGAACCCCAAAAGTGTTGATTTTTTTCTGATTTTATTTTAAAATCTTAATACGGTTTACAGAATACATGGTAGGTACGCCCCAAATTTCAATAATGTAGCTCTTATAGTTTCGGAATAAACTGGCTGTGACATACGGACGGACAGACAGACATGACGCATCTTTATGGGTCCCGTTTTTGCCATTTTGGCTACAAGTAAGTAGGTACCTATTTAGGTTCGAACTTTGTCTTAAACTTGTATTAGGTAGGTACCTACCTACATCAAAAGCATTCACCGTTATCCCCTTTTATTATTAAGGTAGGTACCTACATAGGTACCTCTACAAGAAACACATTTTAATCATTAGGTTAGGTAGGTTACTAGGTAGTAGTTAGGTATCTTTTATTCTTATGAATTTGTTAAAGTTGATATGCACACACCTAGGTATATGGGCAATAGGTATCTTACCTACCTATATTCAGTTTAATCTTGTAAAGCTTATTTGAGTCACTTTTCTAGCGATCAATCTAAATCCATGAATACCTACTACTAAAATATCCATAGTACCTGTTTCGTCTTAGGAATCCATCTTATTTCGAAAATACTATTTAGAAAAGGAAGGAATACACGCGAGCGAGCAAGAGGACGCGTTATGTATTATTATTTGAACGTCGAATCGGGAGAAACCTGCGTGCGGCCTCACCGGCCCCGCCTCCCCCTCGCCCCGCCGATCATATGTTCGACGGGCGGGCGCGCGCGCCGGCCGACCGCGCTCACTGCGGCTCGGGCCCTCGCTGTCGCAACACTACACTGACGCACGCCGCTCCGCTCGCCGCTCGCCGCACGCACGATCAGCTGTCGACATAAACACCGCCGGTAGCCATCATAAGCCGCAGTGCGGTGGGACATGGAGCTGCTGTGCGCGGAGCGGGTCAGCCCCGGCAGCGAGGCCGCGGCCTCGGCGCCGCCGCGGGCGCAGCGCGACCCGGTGCTGCTGCGGCGGCGCGTGCTCGACAACCTGCTGCGCACCGAGGAGCGCTACGCCGTC
Organism: Conogethes punctiferalis; assembly: GCA_031163375.1. Lineage (NCBI taxonomy): Eukaryota > Metazoa > Arthropoda > Insecta > Lepidoptera > Crambidae > Conogethes > Conogethes punctiferalis. Next base: position 6,444,716 of record CM062085.1, on the reverse strand, counting down.
ACCGCCAACTACTTCGGCACCGTCCAGACCGAGATCAACCCCCACATGCGCCGCCTCGTCGCCGAGTGGATGCTAGAGGTGAGCGCACCCGCGCATGCCGCACCCACACCGCGCCGCTCCACCCGCTCGCCATTTTGTCGCGTTTTCCGGCCACGTGTAGGTCCTCGCCGGGCGACGTCGGTGGCCCCGGTATGCCACGGCCACCGCGCGCCGCGACGGGCCTGGGGCGGCCGGCAGTGCCCTCGACCCTCGCCGGGCCGTACCCTCGGTGATGATGTGATTCTTTGTGCCTTAAAAGTGTTTCCCCAATGTGGTAAGTGGTCGGATGTTCCGTAGCTACCGTTGCAACATTGTTTACATGATCAGCTGATTACACATTTTCCCAGTTAACATGTTAGAAATCTTATCAGAATTTGTGATTGCGATAACGAGAAGTGTCAAACCTAGTATGAATGTAAGGATAATTTTAGCGGAATGTATAATAAAGTTTAGGTAGACCGATAGCGGTAGGTATCGCGCAGTCGGCTGGAGCGGGAGGCCCACGCGCGGGCGCGCGGTCGCCGACCGGTGTGACTCGCTCGTTCTATTTGAATAATCAGCTGATTTTGACACACAGCTGACGCCGACCGGACGCGTTCTATTATCTTGTGCTAACCGGCAGAAATAATAGTTTGCTATCGTGTCTAACTGTCATTGCGTATTGTGGTTTAAAACGCAGGGCATTTTTAAATATAGGTACATAGGTAGGTACATAACTATTCTTGAAATTATGCTATGACTGCATATGTTTGTAGTACGATACGATATGTAGGTACGCGATGTTAAAATTGCGAAGACATTTGTAGGTAGGTGTAGCTTATTACTAGTGTAGGTTGTCGGGTGAGGTAGATCAGCTGGCCGGCGGCGCCGGCGCGGGCGCGGTGATGAGGCCCGGCCACGTGGAGGGCCGCGGTCGCGGTGACGTCACGCGCGCCGCCCGCGCAGCGCACTCTTGCCGGCTCTTCGCGCCGTGGTACATCTAAACCAGTCACATACCTACCACATTTCAGCACAAGCAGACCGAAACGCTCCTCAGCGCCATTGAGGTCAATGACTCTCAAGACGATAACTTCATGTAGGTAGTTCGTATTTTTCTACTTGCATCATTCATAAATACGAAGCTCGAGATCTCATTTGATAGGTACTAATGCCCTGAAGTTAACGGTGATTTAGCATATTTGTGTAAAGCAGATAGGTACAAACTTTTTTAAACTATTACAGATGAGTAGGTAGTTAATTTCTCTAGCTCGATCATCAAATAAACAAAAGTTTTCCTTAATTTCAGTAGAGAAGTAGGTAAATAAATACCTACGACTAGCCAAGTAGGTACTTTATCTACATCAATGCCTACTATGACTAGTCAATCCGCCTAATACCTATGCCTATTCTATAGTGGATACCTCCTAGCAATTATCAACAAAATTTCGATAAGAAATCATCTAGTACCGATAAAGGTTTTTATTATACGGTAATCAAAAACCTATTGTTAAAAGCGTTACCCACATTAATTACCTTCATAATAGTTATTTGCAAAAAATCCGTACTCCGTAATGAGTAGGTATCTGTAAATTGGTATCAGATAAAAACAAAAGATGGCATGAAAGAAACCGTGCACGATCAGCTGACGTTCAAGAGCGTGAGACAGTCAGCTGAGCGCAAGTACCTACGAGTACGTCGCAGACGATTGCACGAGCGACGATGTGGCCGCATCCGCCGCGCGTCTCGTTACATGCACCGTGCGAAACTATGTGCTGAACAATCCAATTGCCCGAGTCTCATGCCGGTCTCCACTTACTTTATTACTGCATTCGAATATAACTACCTACTTACACAGTTATTTTGAATTATCACTATCTGCCGCTTCCACACATTATTGGAAACGTCTTTTAAAAGCATTGCAATCAAAAAAGACGTTAACTTAAAATATTTACAAAAAAGTCTTGCAACGAGTGAAAATTAGGGTCATTTCCGACACTAAAATTAGCTATTTACCGAGTAACAATTCACGCTGATAAGAAATGTAACTGCAGGAAAGCAGTACGCGTCGTATTTATCGCAATAAGCATGTATTTCAATTTTATAAATGGGTTATCGGGAATTCCGTACGATAAACTCGAAGCTTGGGTGCGGTGTTACCGTTTGGTTGGTTCCTAAGAAAGTTTTTGTGTGTAGTATGTTCTATGGTAGTACGTACTCAGACTCTTTGGGACACGTTACCCGTAATAGCAACTTTATTGGGCAGTTAATGATTCAGGACAGTACCACGTAGACGCCGATCACCTACCCGCTGGACAGACACCATCAAGTCCGTCACCGGGACACCTGTGGTGGAATATTCTCGCCATGCCACCTGCAGAGACCGGTGAAGACGGATCGCGAAAGCGACAACCACAGTAGCAAACGACTCCCCATGACCACGACTGCTCTGTCAAGAGTGCACGACTGAGAAGAGTATATACTATGTATGTGCTAATTTGGGTTATGTTTGCAGGTTTGCGAGGACAATAATTGCCAGGAGGAGGTGTTCCCGTTGGCGATATCATACCTGGATCGGTTCCTGAGCGTGTGCGCGGTGGGCAAGAGTCAGGTTCAGTTGCTGGGCACGGCGTGTCTGCTGCTAGCCTCCAAGCTGCGGGAGCCCAGCTCGCGATGCCTGCCCGCCGACCTGCTCATCTTCTACACCGCCAACAGCATCACGCTAGCAGATCTTTGTGTGAGTAATTGAGTATATACCTACCTATATAACCTCTAAAGCTTACCTACCTCATGTCCTTTTTTGTGTAATGTATGTAACATTATACTTGTAAAGTCCAAAGAAAAGGAAAATAACGACAAAATGATTGCTCAATGCGAGTTAGTACCTAAACTGCCTTAAAAGATCACAAATCGGAAAGCACTGACTGCGACGCATCAACCCACGCTTATGTGTCTTTCCCCAAACAATTTTTAACTGAATCTCCGGATACTCAGGCATATTAAGATAATTTTACAGATTTCTTGACATAATTTGATGTCTGGCTGTGTGTACGTGTATATTTTAACGTAAACTTCACTTTTCAAATAAGTAGCCCTTGTAACATACAACAGACAGACAATGTAAAGTAGTCCTCAGAATAAGAACGTCCGTGCAACAATAGGGTTTAGTATTCATCTAGATCTGCGCACTGCATAATGGTAGGGGAGCCCAAGGGGGGATTTCGGGAGTTACTAAAGCGCGGCAGATTAACATATAGGGAGAAACCTTGTACCCGATTAAATACTTCCACCAAACATGAGTCCCGTACATGCGGCCGCCCGTCAAGGATAAAGGATCAGATTAGTAAAAAAAAGTTGATCATCAGAAAGTCTTGAGCGCGTCAGATTAAGGTAGGGTGAGTTAGTTACATGCTAAAAAGTATATATTCCACTAATCTGACAATTTCCGATTGTCGATAAGAAGTAGGTGGGTTACAAACTTGTAAAAAAAAAACGTCATCTCGACTTTCTCGAGCGTGGCTAAATTTTTTTTTATTTTGAAGGAAATAATTCAACGTTCACAAAAAATATATAATCTGACGATTTCCATAAGCCGAAGTAAGGAAAACTAATTAATAAAGCTTAATGCGTGCAGCTACGTAATCCCTGTTTTCCCCACTCCGCGTTTCTATTCCTCTCTCACTTTTTCTCTATCTATGACTCTCTCACTCCGTCCCCACTCTGGTTTCTGTTGCCATGACGCCATGACGCCAAAGATTTGAAAAAATAAAAAAAATATTTTTTCAATTGTCAGATTAGGCGAATCCCTCTAGATAATCGTCAGATTATGAGACAGCACGTCTAGGGTATATAGATGAACCATATATATCTTAATCTGACGCGCTCGAGTATTTCAAAATGGCGATTTTTTTTTACACAGTTTAAAAATGGCCGCGAGTTTGGGTCACATCCAAATCGTCAGATTATTATATAAGCGCTTTTTTTTAGGTTCACTTAACACCCCCTTAGAAAATCTGACGCGCTCGATTAAGTTTTTTTTTTTATCGATTTCAACCCTTACGTATGACTACCCCCACCATGGAAACAATCAGATTAACATACGTACATCTTCCAAAATACGTAAAACATTTATGCTATCAATATCTGACGCGCTCCAGTATGTCCATGCATCGGTTTTTTTTTACATTTTTGAAAATTTATAGCCGCTCCCCCCACCAATGAAAGTGTATATATTATATAACATTTTTTTCTTCTAATTATCTAAGCTTCTCAATCGAATAGGTCTCTATAGTGCTCGAGTAAATCCCGATTTAGCATCCCGGGCTCCCCTACTATAACTAGACATCTGCTCCGAATACTGGCGGATAATAAGAAGATTTAATGAACTTTCTTCGTGCAAGCGAACAGCTGATGCTATTAACTATGCTGTTTCTTGTGGCCTCTTTTTGCATCGCGCATGTGCATTTGATGTGCATGCACCGATTTTGCACAGCCGAGTCGGACGCTTTCGTGTTCACGCCGCTGATTTCTAAATCATCCGCGATTTGAACATCCGTGAGAGATTGGAATTTTAGATTCACGATGGTAGATTAATTAATCCAATGGTTTAAATTAGTGCAATGTGAAGTTGATACTTAACCTATAAGTCTTTCGGTTATTCCAAGCATTACAGATAGAAGGTATCGGTCTTTTGGGGGATAGTTCACGAGTCAAATGTCTTTTGGGCGAATAGTTAATGGGCCAATGATTCTATTGGTCAAATGTTCATGGAGCAATGGACTGTTGGTGAACCGTCTTAAACCCAACGTTCCGCGTCCAAATTGAGGTTAGGTTTTACACGTTAAGACTAAACTTTGTTTTGTAATAATAAATACTACCTACTCTTATAACATTCCGACTGCTGCAGTCTTGCTGTAAAATGATGACTAGATTTAGAAACGTGTAAAAGCCAGTAATAAACACGTGGTATTACACACACGTCGACTGCATATATAAATAAACTGGAGGTAAAAATAAATCTGTAGTTCTATTAATAAAACACAGTCTATTTCGTCTCTTCTGCCTTGTAATACTTATGTGGATTTGTCTTATTTCATTAATTAAATTGCATCTGTATTCATATTTAGTGTCCAAGAAAGAAAGATAGGTAACAATATTCCAATAAATTTGTTCGATAAATATAGGCAGTGTATTGATGAAAATGGAACTCTGTGGTCACGTTTTGTACTTTTCAAAGTTCCCGTTTAAAACTTTTCAAAATGGAAGCACGAGGGGTGACCTCTACATTTAATTTTGCGGTGTAGGTGTAATTCTTGTGCCAAGAAATGGCGTCTACGAATCGGCTCATCAGTTTCCATAATGTATTTAAATAGGTATTTGCATTTAGCTGATACGTAACTCGTGCAGCTACCCAGCGGGGCCCCGCGTAGATAACTAAGTGCACATCTTTGGTACCTAAAGCCGCGCACGCACGTACGAACTTTTGTTGCGTTGCAGTACGCTTCGGCTTGGTTCACACGTTCGTATCGATAACGAACATCGAACGTTCGTCAAACATGTTTGACGCGATCCTATTAGGGAGGTATTCTCTGTATGGACGTGGACGGTGTTCGAAGAGCTCGCTTTAATACAATGTTCCAACGGCCTGGTTATTAACCCTTGGAACGCCAGTGACGTTTATAAGCGATAATGACATTAGATTTTCTATTGTGTCTCATTTCTCGGCGGTTAAAGGCTTCATGACTGTTACGCGCGAACTCTACTCAAACTACTAGTATTCTCATCTTCGAATGATCCGTCCAAAAACGTTCAAACCACATGTTTGCGTTTGTTCGCGCCACTATTAGAAGCTTACAACCAATCATCTGCCGCCGACTTTGTCGCGGCCTATCAAAGCGCAGCAAACGCGCTGCTGCATGACAGCACGTCAATAACTGACAGACAATCTACACGCACGCTACTGGCATGGTGCCGCCTAATATTTGTGAACTAAAACCTACAATAATCGACGCGAAACGCCAATGATAGGATTAGGACTATTTCACCAAACCCAGCAGCCTTTGTTTAGCGCTGACAACGTTTGATGTTCGTGCGTGCACACTCGGCTTTACGTGCCGAGCACCGAACGCGACCTGTTTTTGTGAACCAGCGATGCATTCCGCGCCGTGCACTTGTGTACTCACATTAGTGACACCTAATGATACCGCGACTTTGGGACACATTTGCCACGGTGTTTATAAGTAAACAAGTGAACTGGGGCGTGTATCGTACAATACCACTTCTCAATACAATGATCGCTATGTTCGCGTTATCTAGGCCTTAAAATACTACTCACTTTCACGTCACAGGACGACTTTTGGCAAATAACTAAAAAAACTTTTAAAGATGCGACGACTAAATGCATTTCGTATTTATTTGTCGCCGCTATATTTGACCGATTGCCCTCTTGCTACGTTTTCGGGTAATGAATTCGTAAATAATTCCGAATGATAACTGGTTAAAACAAGAAACGTTAGAAATACATTAGAATAACAAACTGTTCGAACCGTTAAGTAAATTAACTGAAATAGAATACAATACAACCTGAAATTAGTACTTTTGTGTCGATTCGCAAATAACTCGCATAGTTCTGACATAAGTACCGGAACATGAATACCACAAGATAAAGAAATAGCCCAGCCCAAGACATGCCACGCTGGGCCACACATCGCCAACTAGCCCCAAACTAAGCCGAAGCTAGTACTGTACTATGGGTACTAAACAACTGATAAACTTACTTAGATACTTTTAAAAAAAATAAATACATTATACATACATAGTAAACACCCAGACCGCTACAAACAGACATGTTCATGCACACAAGATATTTATAAACCCGAAAAAAATACTATTTGAGCGTAATATAATAATACTAGCGCTCGTATAAGTGAGTGGTCGTCGAGGAATGCGGCTGGCTCTGGGAGGAGGCTACTCTGCGGACAGTGTCCCCTAACGAGACGCTCACAGGCTTCTCGGAACGGCCGCCGAACGAGGCCCGCGTTTCAATCAGACCAATTACAGAGGAAACACGCCGCTTATTTTTTCTCACGCCGCCGCCCGCGGCGACCCGCCGCGACACCGCCCGCTCAACACCACCTCAATAAATAATATCGCACGATCGATTTTAACTATCACTAGCTGTGCCAGCGGCGTCGCACGCGTGGAGATCGGGTTTCAAAAATAACGGACTTCCATAAAATAATTCTTTCTAAATTTTAAGTTCGACCCCTAGCAATACATTGGTAAAACCAATTCCATGCAGTAGTTTTCGCGATATGCGCGTTCAAACGTACACGTAAAAATTTCTCCCGTTTTCCCAACACTTCCTTTCACTGCTCTGCTCCTATTGATTATAGCGTGATGAATGTATACTATAACCTGCCCAGGAGTATAAAGAATAATTGTACCAAGTTTCGTTAAAGTCCGTTCAGTGGTTTTTGTTTCTATAACGGACAGACAGACAAAAAATTTTACTGATTGCATTTGTGGCATCAGTATCGATCACTAATCACCCCCTGATAGTTATTTTGAAAAAATATTTCATGTACAGAATTGACCTCTCTACAAATTTATTATAAGTATTATAATACATATTAATAAATATAGATAGAAGAATATTTTTCACAATTACTTTTTGTCCGACTCCGGTAACGCGTTTGACCTTGACGTAACCCGTTGTACAATTCGTAAATTAACGTCAATGCTTATTGACACTTTTTTTCACTAATAAACGGCCCGTTTATAGTATTGAATAAGTTTGAAACGCAATATCTATTAAATTTAATAGACAATTTATAAAAGTGCAAGATCACGGATGCACAAATTCCTCGCTTTATACTAGCGGCATCGGTAATCGTAAAATGCGGTTTAGTGCAATATTTACTGACGGAGATAGCTTAATGGAACAATTACTCTGACTTAAAGATATAAACAAGAAACATTCATATTCAAGTTACAATAAAAAATATTGCTATTAAAATAATTTTATTCCTTTATAAAGTACAGTAGAACCTCGATAAGTTAAAGTCCAAGGGAAACACATTTTTTTTTAAGTTATCAAGGTTTTAAGTTATCGAGGGTCTATGATATGGATAGGTTAATGTAGAGGTAGGTATGCAAAATTAGGGAATTCGGCAATTTTTCGTCTTTTACATTGAACATTTTGTCCTGATTCTAGTTTCTTTAAGATTTTAGCTTCTTTTTTTTAATAGTGATTGACAATGTACTCTCATATATCCCAAACTGAGCTGCAACTTCTTTCCTTTTCAATCCAATTTTCACTGCTTCTATAGCTTTATCTCGTACGGAACTTATCAGTGTATAAAAGTTTTGTTAGTTTTCTTTTTGAACTCATTTTAAGTCAGTTTTATCACACAGTAGGTATAGAGATGTTTCCAGGATAGTCTTAAAAACTTATAATCCAAGTAGGCCTAGTTGTCTTAAAGCAACCAATTGGTGACATTATGTATTGTTTACGTTAACAATTTAACACATGCAAGCTATAAATTCCGAAATCATTTGTTTGCACCTTCTTTCAAAATGACTCATTGACAAACTATTTTATGTTATAGAGTTTGTAGAAACATTTTTTTAAGTTGCTGAGGCCAAAACAGAGATTATTTCTTTAAGTTATAGAGGTTGCGTATTTTAAGTTATAGAGGTTTTGGGCTCTGATGGGAAGGGAACATGTTATTTTTTGAAGTTGTAGAGGTTTTTAAGTTACCGAGGTTTGAGTTATCGAGGTTCTACTGTATCTAGTAGACGGGGTCTTTTGTATCCATATTATGTCCACAGCATATATGAACCTAAAATTAGAGAAATACATATTTCAAGCATATCAAATTAATTAATTTATATCATAAAGTGGGTATACATAAAAAGAAGAATGTGTAAGGTTACATACAGATACATAGACGGTTTAAAATAACGAATCTATCTTTCGTAGCGAGTTCGTAGCACGGAGACTACGACGCCCGTAGCGTCGTTACCTGGTAACGTTCATAGCCGATAAAATTCAATTCTTCTAGAAACGACTAACTGCATAACTTTTTAGTTCTATATCTTAATTCGTAATATACCTACGTTATACCATGTATACGTATGTATGAACAGGTGGCACATAGTAACGGTATCGTCACACTGGTTGCATACTCAAATTATGCTCATCTATAATCGTTCATCCGTGACGACTGAGTAGACTTCCTATCCGACTTAAAAACCATTAGGTTTTTATGGAAATGGGCTGATTGAAAAATACCGCTTACCTATATTATACACTGCTCGATAATGCATCGACAGGTAACGGTTGGTGATAGGTTTACGTACCCGACAAACCTATTAAGTACTTTTAATGTACCCACTTTATTTTATATTTACTGTACAGTACGACTTACTGTTCACTGTGACCGGATGAATACCGGAAAATACTTTATTCTTGGATCTTAGGTGGATAGTGTTTTGCCTACATACTTGCATAATATGTAGACACGCAAGAGCGTGTCAGCCAAGTTCCAGCTAAGATTAAATAAACGACAAATAATAATGACGCCAGATATAAAATTCATCAGGAAAGTTGATCTATTCATTTCGAGTATGCATGAAGCTGTGTGTAGTGTACTAATATAGATGTAGTTGAATATAGTTATGTTGTGGTAAGGAAGAATCGGTCGGGGTTGGCAAGCAACTCGCGGTCTGAGCAAAAAGAGCAGCCATTGGCATCCCGGCGGCTCCGGCCGTCGGCTCGGTGCGGGGTTCCCGCGCTCGCCTCGCCGACCATAAAACCACGCGTTCTCACATCCACACTACCTCTGTAACGTTTATTATAATTGAAGCATAAGTTTACGACCCGCGCGGTGCCAGTTTGTCAAAAGGGAAAATTCAATATCGCGACTACAGCTCACTCTTAACTTTAATGAAAGACTGCGTCTACACGTCCGACAAATTTCATTACATCTCACCAATGCAATGATATTAATGCACCTCGCCGTATGATCGTCGCAATTATTATCCGGCTCTTGCACTTTATTCAATTTTGCAGAGTGCTGTTTAACTGATTTTTATTATCTTTTTTTTTGGTTCCGGTAGACCCAATCACTATAATTTAAACTGGACCGTTAATAGCCGAGAGTAGCAGCATGTTTTGTTAACATTTGATAATTGCAGTACAGCTTAATTTGTTAACTTAAGAGCATAGCAAGAAAATCAAGTATAATGCTGTGTTCCGAATTGGTGATCAAAGAATCTGAGTAGAAATTACGCATAAAGAAACATATTTTCAAAAATTCATAATTGGCTTGGAATAAAGCTCAATAAAGCTACTTCTTAGAATCATAAGGTATAAAGATAAGGTTTTGAAAAATGATACAGAGACAAGCAAAAAAACGTTTATATGTACCTACTTAGAAGCCGTAGTTAGTGAGATATGCGATTGTAGTCATAAAAAGACCCTTCTCCGACTGTTCAAATATGGTGCAGGATGAAACAACTTTGTTCTTCACAACATATTACAGATAAACCATGCAATGTACACTTATTTTGATGGCAATTTAATTAATTTTGTACTGTACATTTATATTCTGTGTTCTTCTAGAGTACGGAACACCTTGAACGTGTGTGGTCCACGAACTTTTCTGTTTTAATGTAGATTGGCACAATACATATTTGTATGAATGAAACTTGATTATTGCTTTGTATGTAGAAATGTTTGACCTTTTTATATCTTTCTCGGCCAGCGGTGATAAGAATTATAATAACACGTATATAAAAAAAATACTTATTTAAAGCGTAACCACTCTAAACACCAAAACCTATGTCACTTTTAATCAAGATAAAATAGATCTTCCTGAATAATAATTCCTGAGTGGTATTTGAACTGATGATGACCCTGCACTAAATACGCTAACGTATCTGCAGTTGGAGATAATCCACATCTACCATGGCGCTATTCCTCAATCGGAAGATTAAATACCACTTTTCTAAAACAGTTTTAGATAAAATAGACATAAATCATGTTGCGTGAAAGGAAATGAAGAGTTAACGATATTCTATGAAATGAGTGTATTAGCACGAGTGTGAGCGGCGTGCATATTTGCCGATCCCACGGCACGAGCGGTGAGCATCCGCTGTTTAAAGCTAGATGTAGGTATCTACTAGGCAAGGTTTGCTACAAAACAATTGACGCTCAACATGGTGTTGGTGGCGTAACTTGGCGCACGACTCGACTCGGCGACATTCAGTTGTTTCCATAATTTTCCTCGTTCGAAATATTGAAGATTCGATTCTGTTTCGTGTGTTCGATAATGCATCTATCCACTTCCACGTTATGAGAAACATACTGTACCTAAAACATTAGGTACCTAGATAAATAATTTTCCTTCTTGAACATTAACTACCCGCTACATACTACATAATTGAAATGTGTTTTATCAAACGAGCGTAACTAACCTTCGTCAAGCGAATTCGACTCTTAACCCTTTTCGCGCTAGGTAGACAAACCAAAACTAACACGATTGACCTTCGGAAACTCTTGTTTCGTCGAAGTTATATATTCTGTGTTTTAACCTCAAGTGGCACTTTTGAGGTTGTTCACCGTACCTAATATTATAAATACAATCTATTGTTTGTAAAAACCCATGAGAATTGTAGCGCTTTTTTAAAAATAAATCCCTATGAAATATTATACTAGATTTTTAAATCTTTAAAAGTCAGATTTAAATATATGCCAAGTAGGTAATATATTGAAAAAAAAGTAAAACATTAGTTTTCCACCATGCATTTAATAATCGCAATGCATTTAACCAAAATAAACACAATTTATACTACTTCTCTGCATAAATATGGACGATTTGCTATTTAAAGTCCACCGAGGGTAATAAAACTCCAACTGGTATGCACCAGTCTGGCCGGCCGCTTATGCGGGCGGCGACCGTGAGGGAAGAAAAAATATGAAAATTTTGTGGTCAGCAGCGTTGCGATGTGGAGCGCGACCATTGTGCCGGCGCCTGCCGCCCGCACGAGCCGCTGCCCACCAATGTACCTTTACCATCATTTGCTACCTTCACTTAACTCGCTACTATAGCTATACGCTGTTATCCCCGTTTATATCGCCTTTAACACATTCCGTCACCTTTATTTCCTCGCCACTTTCCGACTAATCGGCCTCTAAGCTATATAGAGAAAAATCCCTCAAGCTCCTTGCTATTATTAACAGCCTGAATATAACATGCATTGTAAGCAGAGCTCGAGCGGCTCGATCCATTGTAGCCGAGCTAATCTAAGTGTCGTTTCTCGAGTCCGCGCACGGTATTAACGACCGGCTGGCCGGTTATGCGTGTTCTTATCCGCATCTGGAAAATTCCGAAGTTGTTTAGTCTCAAAAGCGTAGTGGCCACGCGACACCAAGCTCATTGTTTGATTCTAACAGCGGCGCAGGCGCACCGTTGACCGTTCGATGAAATTGGATAAAGCATGGGAACCGAGCGTGGAATTCAGCGTGTGTGTCGTGCGTGGTGAGGGCTGTTTGCATAGCGCACTTTATTGGCTGTAACTCGCCTCGATAACTGCTGGACCGCCTCCCGACCTTCTCTAATGAACGCCGGCCAGCGTTTACGAGGTGCATTCCATTCGTCTCGGATTTGCACATATACATCTGAGTGCACTAGACATGTCGGGAGGTCAGCTGATAGGATACACGCATGTAGGATGATGTCATGTACCTACACACGGTGCATACGGTATTACAGAGCCGATAAGCGCGCACACATCCGTCTGGCTCGCGTGCAGCGGCATCTGTGGTGAATGCTTTATGAGCGTATTGTTTTCGCATATTCCGCCCGGCCCGGACTTCGCTGAGAGACAAGACAGTCTTCAATTCGCGGTTGACCCGCATACCACCAACACAGTTAACAGCTTTTGTTGTTCGATATCTACTTATGCACATAATTCTATCTAAGAAACAATTGCATTGTTCGATTTTATGTCTGTTTTATAAATGAAATTAGCGTGCAGGGTGCGCTGTCGACGCTACAATGTAACGTCTCAGACTGACGCGCGGAGTTCTTCGATTCCAGCGATTAGACTCCATTCATTCACAAGCGCTCCAAACAAATACCCGAAATAGCCTAAGCACAACCCCTTGCTGAACGACAACGGACTCTAATTCCTCGATATGAGACGTAAAGTCGTGTGGGTGTGATAGCGGGCGCGTCGCGTCGACCCCGCGATTGAGTTAAGTAAACATGAGTATTATCTGTCAACGGACATGCACTGCTTAGGTGTAAGTGTGTATGTGTACACTGAATAATCGAGTTATTCATAAAATGAACTGCCGATAACAGCTAAAGTTACGTATTCTGCCAAGATTCATAATAACGTTAATTAATTTAATCTAGGTCACCATTATATTTGTATAAAGGCAACAGTAACACAAACTGATAACTTGCAGAACTTTTGCGAATGCTGACTTTTATTAAGTACAGTTGGTACAGTGTTCTTTTTTGTCATCACTACAAATTGTTGCGTAGGAATTCCTTTGATTAAACTACCTAATGGGTTTTAGAACGTTACAACATAGAAACCTCTCTGCAAATACAACCAAGTTATAGTGTTATAAATATTTTGTTCGTTTGATTGCACAACAATTGTGTGGGTTCTGCCTACGCGCCGTTCCGGGAAGTGGGGCGAAACTCGGCATGTTTACGATTATAGGACGGATGTGCCAGCAGGAATGCCACTTTATTGTCCTGACAACTCAACACTTTCTTTAACTAACTGCAATCTCTTATTCCTTTTTACGTGCTTTATTATATTCCCACAATGACTAACAATAATACATAAAAAGTGTTTCGTTACCAGAGAAATGGTACAAAGAAACAAAAAGTAGGTATTTTTAACAAGTTCTAAAAAGTTTAAAATTAAAAAGAAATAATTAACAACAAAAACTGTGATACGATGACATTATCATTCAAAAGTTAAAGAATAGCAAGATAAAGGCAACAATCTTGCTTCTTAAACATAAAAAGGAATATATTGTACGTACATGTAACAAGTTTAGTTCATAGCTATTTGTACAGACTTTGCTCTAAATACTTAGAAGTAAGTTTCTCTGCGGCTCCGCCATGTTCTGTGTAGTAGAAAAGAAAATTGGTGGCGTTAAAAGGTTAAGCACGAATCGCACTGAAGTGAGTGCAAGGTGGTCGTGAGAAAAACAGTTCTTGTATTTCATTCTTTTTTATAGGCTTTTCACAACAAAGGTTGTTCTGTCCTGTTATCCTTAAACTAGAATCAGAAGCAGCCGACCAAACTTTTAGGACCGTAGGACGTGTACATCACGCGCGGAACTTCCTTACGTTCTGTCCTGGTTGAATTTCTGATCGGGTCAATTACGGTAACGAAGGTTTCAGAATTGGCTATCCTTTATTCCGGGGGATGCTCCTAACATGAAGATATAATCTGGTACCCACTAGTCCAAGAAAAAACCTCATTCAAGTTGAATACCTACCATTCTAAGCTTGATTTTTGTTTGCCAACAGAGCTGGGAGCTGCTAGTGCTGTCGAAGCTGAAGTGGGACGTGGCCGGGGTGACCGCCCACGACTTCCTGCCGCTGCTGCTGTCGCGGCTGCCGCTGCGAGGGGTGGTCAACACGGAAATGGTGCAGAGGCACGCGCAGACCTTCATCGCCTTAGCCGCCAGAGGTAAGTTCACGTCCTACAATATTCACGATGATGAGTGCGATCAAGCCACCGATGATAAACCTGGTTGTAGGTACTCAAAAATTCCCGACAATAAACCTTAGTAACTGTACAATACTTCTATATCTACCTGCTTTTGCGAGTGTGCACGTTTCCGACAATTGTTTCTCTGACTGTAAAACATCTAATAAAACCTTAATAAGTTGCTTCGTTCATCGTGAAAGATGATATTCTCTAGAATAGAATAGATACAGGCAAGTAAAGTCAAACAGAATGTTTTGCAAAACGGCTTTTCAAATAATAATTTGCAGGAATCTTCCTGAATCGTATCTACATCTGTTTGAAGGCTGCTACTGATTTTGGTAAAGCTTTTTAGCGAATCCAATTCTAGGCCCTTGGACAACAAACAGATAATTTTATACGTTTAGTTGTCTCCGAGTACCAAGGTCTCGACATCCATAAAACAGCCGTTATTCAATCTACGGAATCCACACTGAAATGAGTAATGCTAAAAACAAAGAAAATATTGTATTGAATAAAAAAATTAACCACATAAAAGTCTACTTATACATATTAAATTAGTATCGGTCCGTTGTTTGCGACGAGGCAGACGGTAATTAGCATCTAGATACCACGTCATGTCACGACTAGCCGGGTCTCCTCTCTCGCTCCTCAAGTCACTGAACCATTTCATTTTAACTACAAAAACTCAAAGTAAATCACACGTCAACGGCAAAATGTTACTTTTTGTATCGTACGCGATTGGTATAATGTCAAGGATATAAAACACAGCTAGCAAAAGGGAATTGTCTGTCGCAATTTATGAAGGTGATGAATTAATTGAATGCTTTCAGGCGTAACGACTTACGTAACCAATTCTTTAAGTAATTTAAGAAACTCGTGTCTAGTTCTTGCCTTTACTTTAGGACTGTACTGTAGGTAGGTACCTATATTTTGTTCATGCTTGAAACATTAGCTAATCGGCATTCCCAATACATTCGCAAATATAAAGAGCAAGTTCACAAGCGCTACGACGAGTCTTTCGCTGAATCGCAAGCGGAGCTCCGCTGCCAGCCACCGCTCAGCCTGCAGCGAGATGAGAATAGGTTTGTTTTGTTTACAAGGAGGGTAGGGCAGAGTGCGCTCGGGCTAGGGCCTGTGTGTGTCCGGGCGCGCGCCTCCCACGCCGCTCGCCCGAGCGCATTCCAGCACGCCTCGGGACTCCCCCGCGCGCCCCGCGCCGCCGCCCCCCTCCCCCGCAACCCTCATGGGATCATATGTTTTTGTGCAACGGTTTTTGTTGTTCGCCGCCGCTGTCTTGTTGTTTTTTGTCGATGAAGTTCACGCTCCAGCTCTTTTCACTTGCTCCTCGGATATCATCACCGAATCGGACGCACTTGTCCGGACTCCTTTATTCATAGCATAGCCTCGATGAGTAACAAAATTACTAATTGTATAAAATTGAATTATGGCACTCCTCGATCAACTTTTGCAATCTGACGGTGTATTTATATTTAGATCGCAAACGACTACCCTAAAGCGGCGAGCTCGTAGACTACGTTTCGCGGTGTCGAGTCGAGAGAGCCCGCATTATGTATCATTATTCGAATGGCACAATTTACTCTGGAATCATAACTCGTGGGGATATTAAATTTGTAATGGGTTATTTTAAAGCTGACATGTCTCGCAGGGTCTACCGATGGAGATAAATTATGTATTTTTTTAATAAAAAGTTTTATTGTCGCTTCGCCGACAGTCAGCTCGCCTGTGGGTAGGAGAGGTACCCCCGCTCGCGTAAATTAGCAGAAAGAGTCGAGGCCGGAGATTTGGTGCGTGGAGCGGTTGGCGAATGGGCGATGCGATGGCGACATTGCGTGCGGTGAGGGCAGGTATCTTATCTCGGCGGGCGTTTTCACATGTGAGCGATTATGGTGTCGGCGCTACTCGAGGCGGGGGCCGGCGCGGGTGTTTGTTCCGGTGAGCAGCGAGCAGCGCGGCGCTCGCACGTACCGCGGCCTCGCCAGAGCGTTCACCTCGCGAATAGACGTGCGCAGCCCGGGGTCTGCCGACGCCCGCCCGTATTGCCGGCGTCTATTACCGCATCTACTCACTCCGAGCTCAAGGGCAATAAAACCATTATGTCACCGCCGATGAGCACACCGCGTGTCCTGGGATACCTTTCAAATCGCTTAAGCGTTCGAACCAGACGTACGCTACGAGCTAAGCACTTGTGATGTGACACGGAAGTCACATAGGTACCTAATTAACTTTATTAGCTAAGCCACTTATGAAAAAAAGTAGGTACTTAGGGTGAACTTATGGTAATAACTCCAATCGTAACACACAGGCTGTTATTTTGTTAATAACTTAAGAACGTAGATATTTAATTAGGGAATCATAGAGTAAATTTACTAACGATTGCTACTTTTTCAAAGCAAATAATTTACTAGTTTTTCGACAGGATAAAGTAGGTAGATAAGTCACTCAAAGAAGCAAAAAACGACAAGCTCGGTCAGATTATTACCTACGAGAACGAAGTAGGTAGTGCTTTTGGGCACTTACAGTGATTAAATAGCCAGATGTTACTGAAAAGCCCTTCATACCTACAGGTCAGTTGTAGGTAAGTTTATATGGTTAAGTATAAAAAAAAGTTACTTGAAACGTTTTATGTAAGTTTCCGTACCTTCCGTCACTGCAATAAGAATAAGTTTACAAGTCAAATGTATCAGATTTTCGCAAAATTGTCTGGACTGCTCGTAGCAGCAGCTAAGTTAAAAAGACGAAAGGGAGCTTATTTCGATTACATAATACTTTCGTCATTACCGCTAACATCAGTGAAATTTTATCCACGATAGATGTACATAAATGTATCTTATTATGCTACTAAATGTCAAAAAAGTAAGAAATTTTAATAAAAAAGCTTAATAAGCTTTGATTGAGTTTGTAGATAATAATAATAAGAGAGCTTGCATACTGCGAATGGATTTAGATTTATGTTTTTTCATCACAGCTTTCAAACATAGAACCGATTTTTACAATTAATTCGAATAAGAATAGATGTGTCTGACTTTTCCAGCCGAAAAAGGCAAACATAGAGTGACATAGTTAGTTGAAGGATGACGAATTTTGATAAGAAGATGAATAAATCAATCGGAAAGCTTGTATTGTGAGAGCCGGTGGTATCGGGCGGTGGAAGGGTCGGGGCCTCCGCTTGATTAACATCAGATTATGCAAATGCTCCGAGTGAGCGGGCGCTCGCGTTGTTTCATCTCATTCTTTTTACTCGTTCCCTCTGCCTGTTCCCTTTATCTCGGGTATGCCGACATGCAAATTAAAAAAATGAAAATAAATCTTTTAAATGAGCTGAAAGAGTGTTCGATATCCATACGTTGGCCGGTATAATGGAGTCTACTTAGTGAATGGAGGGCCCTTGAAGGCTTCACTCGCTTTGTGAGTCCTCATGTCTGTTGGGCATTTGTGGTTTACACGGCCTCTCGGTAATTATTCTTGTAATAGCGTGGGAATAACGTGGCTCTCGTTAACTTCATTTGTCTTGACTTATTTATTGCAGCTAATATATATTATGATTTAACGTTACGTTGGTGGGTATCACTACAAGGTTATTAATGGTTTTGTTATCGAAAAGGACAAACAACTAATTATCCTGGTTATATGTAGGTATAACGTTTGTAATTAAGAGGCAATACTGGACAGCATTACTTTGGTAATCACAACGGGCAGCTAACGTCTATTTATATAATATCTTTGTAGGATATAATAGGGTAGTCCGAAATCAAAATTAGATAGGTATTTTGTCCGGAAAAAAGAGTAATCTCATGTAATAGTCGACATAGAGTTTATTATAGGTGTAAACCTACAATAGAATCAGTGTACAATAATTAAGTTTCAACACTTAATTAATTCGTATGACTCTCCCAAACTTGTATGCAAACCCAAAAAGCACAGCATAGGTACCACCTACCCGCTGTGACATTCTTGTCGGTACTACATCCAGTTACCTTTATTTAAGTATCATAAAAAGCTATATTCTGTTGAAAAACAAATTATCTTATAAAACATGAGAGACAGGCCCAAATTGGCTCATGGTAGGTACGGCTGCATACATACACATAATGGGTTCGCCAAAGTAAGTCCGTGAGAAATATTCCGAGTGAATCGGCGCGCGGGCGCGGGCGCAGAGTGGAATGCGGTCGTGAGGGCGGCCGCCGGCTCCTTTGAGGCTAAACTCTCCCGAGAGGGACTGACAACCTGCGTGAGGGAGAAAGCAACATTTCTTTAACGGATGTGGTTCTCTTCTAATATCTACGTAGCGCGTTAACGTATTGACGCTCATTTCGAATGATTTATTGAATGAGTGTTCGCTAGAACCGAAGATGAGCTTCGATTATGGGTTACATTATTGTAGTCTTCTTAACATTATATTTTATCTTATCCGTTACGTACTCAATAACATACTATTCCTACGAAAGTCGCTATTTTTACGTTGATTATGTACTTGATGTGGTTAGTATTTAGTAGTTAACTAAAAACTAAGTACACAACTTTAGGTCGACCTTAAAAAAGCGTTTTCCAATCCATTTCAAAACGGGAATCGCAACCGTGACGAATAGGTCGCCTATAATAGTTGTAGTGTAGTAGTTGGCCTACCAACATTTTTTACCTACTTTTGGTTTATTTAAGAGACATTTGAAATTACAGTCTCAGGTCTTAAAAATATCGTTTAACTTCCCCGTTTAACTACACTATAGGTATGCCAACGACCACCAGAATAAGCCTGTTCTATAGACATGAATTAAAGTTACCTTTCTCATTGTTACAGATTACCAATTTACCTTATATTCGGCAAGCACGTTGGCTGCCTGCAGCGTGGCAGCGGCGCTTCGCGGGCTGGGCTTGGACGGTCACCTGCCAAGGCTTCACGACCTCACCCGTATTGATCTGGTAACTATCTTTTCACGTTTCAATACAGTCACGTTGCCTAGTACCGAAACGCGTAGAATCATCATCCCCTATGGATCTTCCTTCAAACTAAATTAAAAATGTTCATCGATTGATTCAGAGATGAGACGAAGATGCTTCCATCATTTTACACTCCTACTCGTATGTGCAGTGGGGTAAACATACCGATATTTCGTAGTTTTAAAAAGCTTGAGAATTCCCACTTTCGCTTGATGCATCTTTGCCATTCTTCCGGAGTTTTCCGTAATTAGTTTAGCTTAAGCCCTGACAGAGGGCATGATACTTGAAAGCTTATAATCAGGAGATAGGCAAATTTATTCCCTAGATTAAGAATGAAGCTCATTCGTACGTTTTCTTTAACAGGACTGCCTTCAAACGTGCCTCGAGCAAATTGAAGTAATGGTGGACAACATGATCGAGGAGCGAGCCATCACAGTCCCAAACGGGCAGAGCAGGGAGGCCGGGTGGACGCCGCCTCCCGCGCAGGACAAGGCGCACACTAGCGCCGCCACACCCACCGACGTACGGGACGTGCATTTCTAGCCCACCAGTGCCCACTAATGGAACTATTGCTTTAATGACGGTGCGTTAGTACGAAAATACTTTAAACTAAGTTCTAGGGTGCAACCGTGATCGAGGACTGATACCAAGACTGACAATGGCATATTGTGTTTAGCATGTAGGTACCTCATCGAGTACTGAATGTTGTATAGTTGTAAGGCGAACTATGAATTAATGTAAGCCCTGAGCGCTACACGAAGCCTCATTACACGAAATAGCTTTAGATATTTCGATATAGCGTATGTTCACGTTCGATGGAACGTCGGATTCATTCTAATCTTATTTCTGTTAGAGGCGTCGCACTGAATGAGTTAACTTAAGAACTTTTTTCAGGATATAGGTGTAATATTTCTTTGAATTGCAATCTACCTCTTAATATTATAAGACATAAGTTTCAGTCTCGCTTGGCACTATCAATTTTACATAAATAATGTTCTGCCAATAAAATAGTTGTTACACATAGTCATTACCTAAAACTTATAATCGAATGGGACCAAAGTTAGCTCTTCACAGTATCTTGATTTGAATAATGAACTGATTTACTTCAGATACTTGTCATTATTTATAAATATGTAGTAATCATATAAAAAGTATCATAGTAGTAGAGTATTGATATCTTGTTAATTGAATTCCTAATTAAATGTAAGTTAGAAATTATGATGATGGATTCATGTCCAAAAGTTTCGGACGGAAAAGTATTCAGACTATAAGAATTATTTCACATTTTTGTCAGTTTTCATAAGATACGAACGTACAGTTGATTAATGAAGATAAAATCCTCTTCTCAGAACAGATTCCATTTATTTCGGGGGAAGGCAATAAATTACGCTTCTATGTTGTAAAAACTAATATTATGTTCAATTGTTATATATTTATGATATGCTATACATAGTCAATTACAAACACACTCACGTTTACTACACGATTCTTCAAATCTATAGCTAGCTGACTTTATGTAATTAATTTAATAGAATTAAATAAGCAGAGCCTCTTGATATTAATTTGGAGGAATTAAATATAATATCTTTGTTCCTGATTGATTAAAATACCAACAATTATTAGTTTAACTTTAATGTGATAGAATTATTAGAAAGTTATCGAACTTCATATCATAGTCACTTCCAGTCATAATATGTTAACGTAGGGGTTACTATGTAAAGTTTCTAGAATTACCTAGTAGGAAAAAACAAAAAATGTGATTTAGAAATCATTGGTAAGATGATAGAATAGCACTTAGTTATATATAAACAGATTACGTTCCTATGAAAGCAAATGTTTGGAAATAACCACGCAATAGTCACGTTCCACTACTTTGTATGTACTTAATAGTTATCCTGACAATTAGTTAAAATTTCAAATTCATGTTTACTTTTTTCAAATTGTGATATATTTGCATCCGTTTTGATCTTGATTTTTAGTACTGGTGTGCGCAGGTGCAAGATACCTGTGGCGTTATTACCAGTGAACTAGGATTTGTCATCGCTACACCGCCGTTAGTTACTAACTCATTATAATCATAGATAAGAGAACAAGGAATCACTCCAATGTCTTCCACTAGTTTAAGGAATCAGGGGGACACGTTTTCCGTCACATGTGGTGCGAATGCATTGCAGCAGACCTGATTATCCTTAAGAGTTAACTACTGCGATCTGCAATGATGTATGTAGAGTAGTCTAGACAGATGTATAGAATTAAAAATGTACATATTTGTTTTTTTTTTTCATTATAAAATAATATGCTCTAAGCATGTGGTGCCATAAGTAACACTACTATTATAGTATTTTATAAACAGTAGCAATAAATTTGTTGTAACAAAGTTGTCGGAGGTACATTTCTTTAAAAATAAATTTCCTTCGAGGACAATACATATATTTAACAAAGTTATACAGATGTACATTACGTTTAGGCACATATTCTTTTGGTTGTGGACTACACCGATGCCTAAAGAGTTGGGTATAAATTTGACATTAAAATAGACTTAGGTTGTATGTAAAATTATGTGGGAAAATATACGCATTACAAAGTTAGTCTTATTAATTAATGCTTCTTATTTGGCTTTTGGACTGGCTTTTTAATATAGTGTATTTAAAAAATTAAGTACTTTTGTTATGAGTTAGTTATTATTAAAAAGTTGAGGGAAATATTGAATTTCCTGTAATGTATGTATATAATAAATTAGAGCAATTATGCTCAAACAAAAGTGATCTTTTGCTATTCATTGTACTGTACTAAGTATATAAATATATAAACAGTAAGAGCAAGATACTAAATACGTTATGACAAGCAATTATGCGGATGTTTGATTTTATATGTGATTATTAGATAGTTATTAAATTAAGTTCGTCTTTGGATTGTATGATGGTCAAAGCGTCGTATGTAAATACACAAATACTTAAAAAGAACAATAAAATTTCAAAATTATATAATTGTATTATTTGGGACACATCTTTTTAACCTGATACGGACATAAATACTTGCGAAACTCCCCAAAATGCTACACCAGAAATTACATCATACAGACATATTTCACTTTGCCCCATCAAACCACCCTACCCCATCAATCACAGCACACAATTATTTGCCCCACCACAGTGAAATCAGTCTGTTTTTAATGGCTTGACAAACTCCAGTAGGTACAAATGGGGCAGAATTCCCAATATAAAGATCACAGCGCCGAAAATTAGTCCAAGAAGTCTTAGGTGTCTACAAGAATTAAGATGACGCGTCGTGTTCAGCGAGGGATCTCCCGACGCATCGCGTATTTTAACGAAGCCTAAGGTTGCTGTTCCACTGAGGCAGAGCGGAGATGAGCTCCACATCTCTTGGATCACATGGCTTAAAATGCGACGGATGTGGACTTCGAGCCATTTGATTCGTGAATTGCAGCACAGCTCGTCTCCGCTCCGCTTGGGTGGAACTGTAGCCTTACTAGGTATTTGATAGGCGGAGAAAAAATTAGATTCTTGTCATATTTTATATAGATTCTAAGGATTCTTTTTATACTCAGAGGTACACACTTTGTCATAAAATTATTTGGAATTAAAAATGCATTTGAGTAAATTATGATAAAATAACGTTTATTCAAAACAAATTTACATTGTAATATACAAAGGTCCGCCAATAGAGACCCGCGGTTTATATACATAAATAATACAAGTACAATAATTTATAATAACATGAATTCGGTAACATTTACAAAATTGATTTACAAACGAGAAGGCACGCTTCGAAATTAAGTAATTCACATAAATCAATACATATTAATTTTAAGTGAATGGAATTACTTAAACGCGACTTACAGTAAACATTCATATCAGAAGCATGTCATTTTTGAATTGCACTTGATAAACAGGTTATTTGTAATGTAATAATGCTGATACCACTACCTAATTTTACCTCTATTGAAACACCATAATAATATGAAAAGGACGCAGGAAAAATTATGAATGATTGGTGAATATTAAAAACGAGATTTGGATAAATCTAACTAATAACACTAGAGCTTTAATTACCATATGACAATGGAAGGAATGCATCGTATCGTTCGCCTGTGCTTGCCAAACCGTACCAAATCAGTGGTTAGCACGTAACAGAATAGGGTGAAAATGTGGGTATATTTTAAGGACCGATAAAACATAAAAAAGGCCAAAAAATATCGAAGCATCTAACAAATTTAACAGTTTAAACTTCCGTATATAACTTATAATAATATGTCGTAACAACATACAATACCTATATGTGATGTGATTACTTGGAAATGGAAGACAAACAGTTTAGGAAGAATGCTTACGTTCGTTTGGGTCGGTCTTATGCTTGAATATTTACGCGGAAATTATAATATTTCTGCTTGGCCGATCTCAGCGTACCTACCTAAGTACCCAGCATTTTATAACATGACCTTGCTCGAACAAATGATACGAGCATGTCCAAAACTGATTACGCGCGTTGGCAAGTTCGTTCAGATGCACAAATTGTAAAATAATGTTTTTTCCAAACATTTACAATTGTGTCGGAGGTGGTGGTGAAGTCGTGTAATAAATGCAAATAAAGTCTAAACAAGGAATTATAGTTTCAGTTAAGTAGGGTATAATTTTTTAATTAATATTAATAAATTAAAATAATGTCGTTTTTATACTATACTGTTATAATGTGGCCACTACAGTAAATGTGATTTATTGTCCTACGTGTTAATTGCAGACTCACATATGCACTACTTTGGGCGTACTCTTCCCTCGGAGCCAGTTGAGAAGAACTGTTGACGTGCTTTGAGAGTCTCGGGCTGTGGACAAAACAACACAACTGTTATTTATTGACAAGAAAAGTCCGTCAACAATCGATGCCTGCTCCATGACTATTTCGTTGATTCTACAATCATTTGTTCAATAAATGAGCTAAAATTAAGCAAACTTATAACTTTAGCGAAATTTCGAGCAACTAGAAAAGCGAAGTATGGCAAAGCGAATCTTTGCTCGAATTGAGCCGCCCGTCCGTTTCCGGAGCTCTTGGGGGTTAGGGTTGTGCCGGCATGGCAACTGACAGGTAACTGACCAGTTACTTGTCCCGTTTTCAGAGCGAGTTGGGCTTCTCTTTCGCTTTCCATCAGGCGTAGGGAAGCCATTATGTCGAGCTACTATAAAAAAAAACTATAATTTCTTGACAGTAAAGCCTAGTAAGGGCTCTTAACACACTAGCAGCACGTTGATTAAGGTAAAGTCGCTTTTCTCCTGGCCATGGCTAGCTGACAGCTGATGGTGAAAGGTTGACGTATCAACAGCTTGCCGGCTACAAAATAGCAGATGCAGATAGCCGTCGCCATTAAGGTACCATTCGGATCTGGGCAGGCGCAACCGTAGTCGCATCGCACCGCTTCGTCGGGAATTGTATACGATAGTTTACCGATGGAAGCGACCAGGGCTTGGTAACGTTACTAATTTAACATTATAATAGCGGTAAGTAACGTTACTTTATAATGTTACTTTTTTTACCGGTAAAATAATTACCGGTAAGTCGGTAGCGATACTAAATTTTAACGGTAAATTTTTACCGGAACGCAAACTTAACGTTAAGTTTTAGGTATCGATACTGCAATATAACGTTAAAAGTATCGATACCTGCTTTAGTTACCGGTAAAAGTAACGATACTTATTACGCTACTTTGCTGCGTTGCCGCTCCGCACGGTTACCTATAGCAGAGCGGCAACTTCGCGACACGAGACGCATGAGACCATGTTGGGTGGGAGCGATAGAGACAGAGAATGAATTTAATCCAAAATTAAGTAAGTAACGGTTAAACATTTACCGATACCATCATGAAGGTAGCGGTAATTTATAACGTTAAAAATTACCGCTACTTTAGGTATCGCTACTTAAAAAAGTATCGATACCTCAGCCAGGCAAAGTAACGTTACCATATTTTTACCGGTATTCCAAGCCCTGGAAGCGACAGAATCGCGCGCAGGCCACGCCCCCCGGCCACGCTGCCTAACTATCGCATACAATTACCTACAAAGCTGTGCACGTGACCATGGTCGCGACTGCCCACATCCGAATGGTACCTATAGGCGGCATCAGCTCTAACGCTTCGACAGTACGTCCACGGCATGTCGACAGCTCTAATCTCGACTGCCTCCTAATGACATGGCTGCATTTACAATAGCAAATTGCTGATCAGCTGTTTCGCTCGAGCCGGGACGAGAAGACTTGTGTGACTCGGCCATGCCCACTGTGACGCTGTCTCACGTCGCAGCTAGTACATACTATGTGACTCGTGACGTACATAGTGTGGTGGGCCTGCGCCAGCTGGTCGACGGCCGCGGGCGGATGGTGGGCCACGTCGCGCTGCAGCAGCCACAGGTCCAGCTGCCGCTGCTCGCTCTCCTGCCGCAGGTGCACCTAGTGCTATGTGACTCGTGACGTACATAGAGTGTGGTGGGCCTGCGCCAGCTGGTCGACCGCCTCGGGCGGCAGGTGGGCCACGTCGCGCTGCAGCAGCCACAGGTCCAGCTGCCGCTGCTCGCTCTCCTGCCGCAGGTGCACCTAGTGCTATGTGACTCGTGACGTACATAGAGTGTGGTGGGCCTGCGCCAGCTGGTCGACCGCCTCGGGCGGCAGGTGGGCCACGTCGCACTGCAGCAGCCGCAGGTCCAGCTGCCGCTGCTCGCTCTGCTGCCGCAGGCGCACCTAGTGCTATGTGACTCGTGACGTACATAGAGTGTGGTGGGCCTGCGCCAGCTGGTCGACCGCCTCGGGCGGCAGGTGGGCCACTTGGCGCTGTAGCAGCCGCAGGTCCAGCTGCCGCTGCTCGCTCTGCTGCCGCAGGCGCACCTAGTGCTATGTGACTCGTGACGTACATAGAGTGTGGTGGGCCTGCGCCAGCTGGTCGACCGCCTCGGGCGGCAGGTGGGCCACTTGGCGCTGTAGCAGCCGCAGGTCCAGCTGCCGCTGCTCGCTCTGCTGCCGCAGGCGCACCTAGTGCTATGTGACTCGTGACGTACATAGAGTGTGGTGGGCCTGCGCCAGCTGGTCGACCGCCTCGGGCGGCAGGTGGGCCACGTCGCGCTGCAGCAGTCGCAGGTCCAGCTGCCGCTGCTCGCTCTCCTGCCGCAGGCGCACGTCGCGGCTGTGTCTCACGCTGCGCAGTTCAGACAGTCTGTCGAGTATAAAAAAATGTAAGTACACATCATCATCATCGCAGTGAACTGCTGGACATAGGCCTCTCAAGTTGTTCATCCCTTGGACAAACGCCAAACGCTTTACAGATAATCGCCACGCTGGGCAGGCGGGGTGGCGATCGCAGAGCGTAACTCCTCGCTCCGATGACGCGTTTAAGTACACGCGGTAATCCAAATCTCTTTCGTTGACCCAAACGAGACATCGACCATTGTTTCCAAAGTGTTATAAAATGGGGGCAGAACTGTTAAGTTCGAAAAAAGGTAGACCAATTTTTTTGTTTGACACTTTTATGAATTGTGAAGTGCTTACTTGTCTGAAAAACTAAATAAATCAAAAGATGGAACCCAAAAAATTTAACGTCATTAAAATACTGGCACTACTTTTTAATGCCTAAATCTAGATCACAAAAACGATATAGGGATATTGAAACTACTAATGTGTCTGAGTATGTACTCACTTTGCTTGTAACTTCGGCTTGTCCCCGTCGACGTCGCTTATGCTGCTACTGCGTGAGGTCTGGCCGCGGTGAATGTCCACAAACGGCACCTGTTCCCGTTCTATGCTAAAACTAGGAAGTTCAGAAATCGTTTCCTGACTATCACTCGACATCTCTAATTCTGAAGCCTTTATTTTAGATTTCAAGTCTTCATTCGACCGTAAACTGTCGGAGAGTCGCAATTGTAACGTGTCCCTTTCCTCCAACAGTTGTGTAAGTTCCATAGTTAGTTCTTCACAACGAACGTCTCTTTGGTGCAACATGTATAAGGCAAGGTCTAGTTCTGCCCTCGGAACCGCATCTAGTAATTCTTTGTTGATCAATCCCTCTGAGTATTCCCCATCTGGGCTGGGCTTAGTATCAGATGCAAATGTAACATGTTTCTCTATTTTGCTGGTAGCTTTTCTGAACATCTGTTCCAAGGTTGATATTTCATCTTTTAACGTTACTATTTCTAGTTCTTGATTTTCGAGAACTGCCTGCGTCTCCTTACTTTTAGTAGAGTATTCCTCTATAATTTTATTCAAGTCTACTATCTGTTTATTTAAATTTGTACATTCTATTATCTTTGCGTTTAATGCATCTGCCAAATCTGATTTAGCAGTATTCAAATCATGTATATTTTTTTGGTAATAATCTATGTTGTCATGCATTTTTAGCCTTAAAACAGCAAGCTCTGATTCCTTTTCAAAACCCAAGTCTTCGATTTTTCTTTCAAATTCTAGCAGATGTTTTCTAACATTCTCAAACTCTTCGTTTCTTTGCGCCATACTTAAAGTATACTCATGGGTCTTTTGATAAATTTCACTATCTTTAAGTCTCAATTGATTATTTAAATCCAAAACTGAAGCTTCAACCTCTTTTAATTTCTTCATTAAATCATCAACTTCCTGACGTAATTCATCATTATTCGCTTTTGAAGATGATAATTCATTTTGTAATTTTTTAAAGGTCTCCTCATAATTTACAGTATGTTCTTCACTTGTCACATTTAAATCTCGAATATGTTTTTCATATTCTTCTTGTTGAGCAAGTAATTTATTTTCATACATTACTTTTTCATCTTCAATTTCCGATCGCAATAAATCGAGTTGGTTCACGACTTCACAGTATTTATCTTGAAGGGTACGTAGATGTTCCTCTTTATCTTGAAGCTTAATTTGTAGCGAAGTAACTTGTTCCATTATAATTAACTTATTCGTTTCTTCTTGACTGGAAGACTGAACACTATCTAGTAATTGTTCATATTTGGCTTCAGCTGCACCTACTTCGGCTCTCAATTCTTGTTCAATTTTAAGAAAATCTGATTCTCTCTGTGCTAAGTGTTGTTTCCATAATTCAGCTATTTCAAAACCTCGCTGATCTACGGCAGTAGACATTGACGATCGTAATTCTGCTACATTAGAAAGTAACTGATCATTTTCAGTATTCAAATTTTGTATTTTGGATGTTAATTCGGCTAATTGTAATTCGTAGTCCTTAATCTTCTGTTTGAGTTCGCGATTCTGGTTTTCCAGCTGCAATGTTTGGTTGCTAGTACCTTCAAAATCAGTTTTTAAATTAGAAAGATCTGCACACTTTTGTTCATAATCCTTTAGTTTTTGGTTCATCTCCAGGTTAATGTGTTCTAATTCCCAAATCTTTTTTGAGGATTCGTCAATTTGAGACTTTAACTGGGAAGAGTATTCTTCCAGTGCATTACATTTCTCAGAAAGAATCACAGTGTCTCGGTGTGTAGTCTCATTTTTTTCTTGCTCAAACAATTGTAATTTGAGTTTGTAATTATTAACTTCCTGATTGAGACTGTCAATATTTTCTCTAGCTTCAGCCTCGGATGTTTTACAGATTTGCAGTTCGCTTTCCAGAGCATTACATTTTGTATAGAGTTCGTCAATGTTCTTTGCATATAAATCATCCATTGCTTGTTTCTCACGTTTCAAATTCTCGTAATTTCCTATAGCATCATTATATCGAACTTCAATTTCTAGCAATTGATCTTTTATCACCTGATTATCTTTTGTTAATTCCATTATATTCTGATTCAGTGAAGTAATCTGACTATTTAGACTTTCGCAGTTTTGACATACTTGTTGTTGTGCAAGTTTCTGTGTAAGTGAATCGATTTCGAGTCTTAATTTGGATTCTTGGGCTAATAGTTGTTTGTTTTGAGAGTCCAATTGATCTGTAATAGATTGCAATTCGTCATTTTCTTTTTCAAGTTTTGTAATTTCTTCGTTTAATTGATTAGAAGAAATGTCAACACGCGTAGTAATAGGAGCGTCGACAAAGTCTTTACTCTCCCCGCCCCACTGTAACGTAGACATTTTGTCATTAACTTCTTTAAATTTATATTTCCATAATTCTATTTCATTATCTTGTTTTTCTTTCATTTCTACCAACTTTTCATTTGCATTATTTAATACATCGTTTTGTTTCTTTACAGTTTCTTTGTCACGTTTTTCTTTCTGCAAGTCTGTGTTCATTTCTTCTATCTTTTTCTCCAATTCTGCAACGGTAGTTCGCAATTCATCTTCAATAGCACTGTCTAAAAATGAAGACTGCGACAGTTGTTTAGACAATTTTAGTTCGTTAGATAGCATTTCATTGTTGGATTTTAGTTCTTTAAGTTTTTTCATAACTTTTAATAGTTTTGTGTTGTTAACGTCAAGTTCTGTTTTTAACATTTGATTGTTTTGCTCGAGGCTGGAAATTTGTTCAAGAAGATAAGATGTTCCAGGTACCACATTACTAGATAAATCTTCTGGTTCACTAAAACCCCAACCTTCATCAGAATTAAAAGGATCTGGTTCTTCATTAACATTACCATCTTCTTTGTAACATAGATAAGCTTTTTTAGGTACAATTATTTCTTCAGATATATTTTTAGAATCAGCGTCTGCAACGAACGATTGCTTCTGAATAGATTCAGGTTCAAGTTTAGAATCCGAGTAATTCGAAGAAACATCGGAGAGTATCTGAGATTCTAAATCAGATAGATCACTTTTTGGGTGGTCCTCTACGTTCATAGCTTCAATTGTAGATGAAATAACCAGACCTTCTGTTTTAGGTATATTCATAGCAAATGTGACTTTCTTCTTTTCTTTCAATTCCTTAAATTGTTCTTCTTTCTGAAGTATGGCTATCTGAAGCTGTTCATTTTCTTGTTTAAGAACTTGTATTTCATGAATAAGTTGGTCTACATCGGAAGTCGACTGCTGCAGTTTATTAGTCAAATCATTTATTTTACCCTCCAAATTAGAAACAGTTGCCGCGCCATTTCCATAAAGTGTTGTAAATTTGTTGTTGAGTTCATGTATTTCTTGATTTTTAGTATTAATGACAGAATTCAGTTTATTTATTTCACTTATGTATTGATCGGTATAATCGGGTGAAGAACTTTGTTGAAGTGCGGAAGACTTGTCCAAGATGTTCTGATTTACTCTATTGAGTTCTTCAATGTTTATTTTAAGGCGTTCGTTTTCAGACTGATATTCTAGAAGTTTATTTTCTAACTGACCAATATATTCACTAACTTTTTCATATTTTTCACTCAATACCTTCTTTTCCTTTATAGCATTTTCTATTTGTGTAGTAAATTCTAATTCCAGATCGTCGATTTCCTGTTTTCGTGTGGTGACACTTAAATGATGTTCATGCGTCACTCGTTTAAGTTGCATGTCTAAATCACGCACTTGAGCTTGTAACTTTAGTATTTCTGATTCTGCTGCATCAAGTCTATTAGCCTTTTCAACTATGTTATTATAATTACCTTGTACCTCAGACAATGTTTTACGCATACTCTGATTTTCTTCGTTCATGTGCTGAATTTTATCCTGTAACTGTCTGTTTTCATCTTCTATTTCATGTAGTTGTTTTTGAACAACTCTGTCATGGTCCATAAGTACTGCCAGCCTACTGACTAAGTCATCTTCCTGATTAGTGTATTCACTGTAAGCTTTTTGTTTCTCCTGTAACTGACTATCTAACTGATCTGCTTTACGTTCAAGGGAATGTCGTCTATCTTCCATTGCAGATATGCTCTCTTCTAAACGACATATTCTTGTTTTGTACTTACCGATTTCGGTTTCTAAACTTTCTATATACAAATCACGCTCTTGTATTTTAGCATCCTGTCCAAACTGCATTTGGCTTACTAGTTGCTCTTGGTTTTCTATTTTTTGTAAGAGTTCCGCAATCTGTGTTTGTTTTTGACTGATATCCATTTCCAAACTGGATATTTTGGTAACAAAGTTAGTATTGTTTTTCTGTTCTATCTCATGTTCAACCAACTTTTTATTCAGCTGGTCAATTTGTGTTTCAAACTTGCTATTTTCCTCACTGATGGCATGCAAATCATTATGGGCAATATTTAGAGCGTCATTTAATTTCGTAATCTCTTCTAACGCTAGACTTAGTTTCTCTTCTGATTGTAACAGATCATGTTTTAATTTCGTAACGTCGTCTGACTTTTGTTGTTCTATAGTAACTTTCTGAGACTGTAAGCGATTAATTTCTTCTTCAGCATGTTTTAGCTTATCCTGTAAAGCTGGTAGAGTTTCAACTTGTATAGAAAGTTGTTCCATGTATTCAGTTTTAGTTTCTAGTTGTTTTTGCACCTCGTGTAAATTATTTTCTAATTCAGTGTACATTGAAGACTTCTTTTTTATGTTAATTGCAAATTTCTTAAGTTTTTCCATAAGCTCTTTATTTTTAGTTTCCATTGCCAAGTTCTGTTCTGACAATTTATCTTTTTCCGTTGAAAGTTCACTCAATTTGTTTTTCGTGTCCTCAATTGTACGTAGATATTCATTCGTAGATTTATCTTTATCAGCCAGAGCGTCCCGCAATTTTTCATTCTCTATAGACTCTTTTCTAAGTTGTAATTTAATTTCATGAATTTCTTCTTCTCGTTCTTTAGCTTGAAGCATCACTTCCGCAACTTCTTCTAAGTGTTTTTGCTGTTGTGTTTGTAAATCCTTTATTAGGCTCTGTTTTTCAGCGACAGAATCTTGCAATTTTTTTAGTTCACTTTCGACATTACTATTTTTATTTTCCAAGGCTATTTTCACGGTCATTAATTGTGATTTTTCTTCTTCTAAAACCTTTATCTTTTCTTCACACTCTACGAGTTTTTTCTGATATGCCGATATTTGTTTATTCAATGACCTTACCAAATCAGCGTTTTGATCTTTTGCCTTCTCTTCTTCTAGTAATTCAATAGTCGATTTTAGTTTCTGGGAAACATCATTCAATTTAGTAATTTGATTCATATATTCCACCATCTCTTTATCTTTTTGTTGTAAGGTATTGACGTAATTGAATATTTGCTTTTCATTTTCCAGTAACATATTTTCTAATTCATGTACTCTATTATCTCGGGCCATGATTGTATTAGAATAGTCTTGACAACTCTTCTGTAACTCTTCTTTCATCAATTCATTTGCCTGCTTTAATTCTTCAATCTGTTGCTTAAATTGTGTATTGGACACGGAATTTTCTAATTGCTCCTTTAGAATCTGATTTTCGTCAGCCAACAATTTAAGTTTGGATTCATATGATGCGTTGGTCTGTAATAATTCATTTTGCTTTTGTTGATGTTCTTCTAAAGATAATATTTTCATATGACAATCCGCTATTTCAGCTTCTCTCTCTTTGATTGTATTTTTCAGTTTCAGAATATCCTTCGTCAACTGTTTTACTGATTTATTTCTATTGGCACCCTTTTCCCCAGTTCCTTTATCGTCTTGTTGAGTATCAGCAGCTGTATCCAATACTTCTTCAAGAACGGCGGGTTTAGCTACTTCTAGGGTTTCTTTTATAATCTCTATACGTTCACGTTTCAACTCCTCAATTTGACGGTTTAGCTCGTCGTTTAACGTTTGAAGATTGGTCTTTTCACTTTGTAATGAATCAAGATTGTATTGTAAGATACTGCATTCATTATTCAGCTGAGCTATATTCTCTTGAAGGACATCATTTTCTGCACTGATTTTACTCATTTTATCCATAACCTCTTGCCTCTCTTGATTAAATAATTCAATTTTATTATTCAACTCCAATGTTTGCTCCATAAGGTTCTCGATGCTCTTTTCTGTAGCATGCGATGTTCCTTCCTCTTTTCCTGTATTTTGTGTATCCTTTGATTCATGAATACCTTTATTATATTCCTCTAATTCTAGCTTTTCTTGTGTCGTTAACGACTCAACAATTTCAATAGACTCGGCTGAGCTAACTTTTTCAGTACTCATCTTTTCAAGTCTGTCAGTAAGTTCCATATTTTCTTGAATATAACTTTCTAACTTATGCATCAACTCATCTTTTTCGTCGTGTAAATTCTTTATAGTACTGTTTAATTGTTCTTTATCTAGTTTCAAATTGTCTATGATCAATTCCAATTCTTTCCGTGTAGTAATAAGTTGATCAATCTGCTCTTCCAATTGAACAGATTTCATTTCCGAACAGACCTGTTCACTTTGAAGTTGAGTTATATCCGCTAGTTTATCTTCCATGTCCATATGTTTTTGTTGTAAGACATGTAGCTCTAAAAAAATAGAAATCAATTATTTTATGCAAGAAAAAAGTGCGATAAATATTATAGAAAATACTCTTAAACAATAGACTGGATTATATTTTTTTAATCAATTACATTGTTTATAAAGATTATTGCATTGTTTATAAAGATTAAAATAATATTGAGCTGGACTCTTTGGTTTATAAGAAAATTTACTTCATACCTTGCACTAAATCGAACTTTTGTGCTTCCAGTACACTAATAGCTTTCAGTCTAGTTTCTGCTAAGTTTTCCATTTCAATCAGTTTCTTGTAAACATCAGATTCCGTCACTAAAAGTAAAAAAATGCAAATTAATAAAAACCAATATAGCAATATATGTGGAGCGGGATCAGAATCTCAACAAAAGTATTACGGAAGTTAAGAGGGTGGACAATGTGAGGGATGATATGACGGAAAAGGGACAGCTGAGAGAGATGAATTAAAAAAAAAACATATTGTAGGTATATAATCGTATTTCAATACTTACATCTGCCACTGTCATAATCCACAAGATGTAACTGTAAATTGCCTTTTTCTTCTTCAAGCTCGGCCACTTTTTGTGTTAGTTGATGCATTTCTTCAATAAGCTTGACAATTTCAGCATTAGAATCAGATAACTTACTAAAATTATCAATTGTTTTTTGCATTTGTTTAATCTTTAACTTGTGGGCGGATTTGACTTTGATCATATTCTTATTTGCTAAGTCAATTTCCTTGTTTAGTTCAACTATTTGTTGCTGAGCTGCATTTAATTTTTCTTCAAGTGAGACAATATCTGACATAGGAACCTCACTAGATAAAGTAACATCTACATTTTTAGCTGCCACTTCTACATAAGGGTTAGTCACCTGCTCAATAGGTTCAGTTGACACACCCATATCTACAGTATCCGTATCAGTCTCCTTTATGGTAGATTTTAGTTCAATGATAGCAGCTTCTTTCATTGAGTTTGATGATTGAAGTTCTGATATTAGTGAATCTTTTTGCGAAATGACATACTCTTTTTCCAAAATATCTTTATTCAATGACTGGACCAACAGTTCCAATTTGTTTATTTCGTTTTTATTTGCTTTCTTATCACTTTCCTGTGGCAAAGACTCTGAAGACAAATTACTCCAAGGAGATTTCATTTTAGCTGCTGTATTTCTACCACCTTTCCGACCTGGTAGTGGACTTGCTTTTTTGCTTGGAGAACTGGTCGCCGCTTTCGTGTCAGTATTGATTGTAGCAAGTTTGTTTTCAAGTTCTATATTAGTTTGCCTAATTTGACAATTTATTTGTTCCAGTAATTCAATCTTTTTAGACAGTTCTACCATGTTCGAAATCTCAAGGGATCCCTTTTCCTCTTCTTCATTATCATCTTTTTCTGTTGGTGCAGTGAATTTAGAGGATTCCTCTCTCAATTTATGAATATTTTCTTCTAACTGAAGAATTTGTTTATTTTTCATATCTAGTTCTTCTAATAATTTAGAGTGAGCAACAGTAATTTCAAACCTAGAATTTTCCAAAATAGTATTTGCCTCTTGTAGATTGTTAATTTTTTCATCTTTTAGTTCTATTTCTTTCATCAACCTCTGTTTCTCTTCTTTCCACTCAATTTCCATGTTAATAAAGTTTTCTTGCATTTTAGTCATTTGCTGCCTTGTGTCTTCAAGCAACAACATCGAATCTTTTTCTGAAAAATAAATGTATGACTTTAGGCTGTATCATTGTGACTTCATTTTGATGATGATGATTTTACAAAAACCAAAGATATTATTCATTGTAAGCCAATATACAGATTTACAAAACATAAACTTATGTATCTGTCGGTACCAAAACTAATAAAAATTTAATATCATGCTTGAATAACTCGCTTTTAAATAGTTTTTCTAATGTTAATATGCAAAATATCAAGCAGAATCTAGCACACAACAGAACGATGCAGCTTTGCAGTGTTTAACAATAATTTAATAATTAATCACTGCCTTGTTGACACTAAAATAAAAAACCAATCACTAACCTTTCTTGCTTAAAGTATCCGACATCAAAGTTGTAGCCATGTTTTTGGCTTCTATAATTTGATCTTTCTCATTAATTTTTTCTTGAAGGTCCAAAATTGTTGTTTCCATTGCTTTTATTTTAACCTGTATTACACTCAAAGCATTCTCTTTGTCCTTGACAGTATTTGTTAATCTAGTAACTTCGCTTTGGTCCATAATCTGAAAATTGTACAATACAGTTTAACATTGTAGCTTTTCATATGAGAGTCTTATTCTAGACATCAGTGGCGAAACTATAGGCTGGCAAGTCGACAAAATAAAACACACCCTAGCTGTAAAAAGCTCCTCTCACTCAGAAGAGAATCTCAACTCGTAATATTAATTTTTATTACACACTTTAAAAAAATCTGATGAATTTGCCACCAATGGTATATTTATGCTACTGTTGGACACAGTAAATTTATTTTACCCATCATATTTTACATTATATAATTGCATATTTGACATTATGTTGCCATCAAGACTAAGAATTATAAAATAACCACAAAAAATGATATACATACCTTCCTTACATCTAATTTTGATTCCCCAATCGATTCTTTCTTTATGGGTGTACCTTTGCTTGGCCTTCTACTGATTTCTTTATACTGTTTTATCCTTTCCATTAATATCTCCTTTTGTTTTAATGTATTTGCTAAGCTCTCACTAATACCAGGTACTGTAATCATACAAACATAACTTGTTTAATTAACTTTTGATACAAAAAAAATCACAGTTAGTTTGGAACTAAATTACTAGTGCTTGAAAACTATTTTAAATAAATAAATAAATATCCTAAAACATGCCACACTGGGCCACACAGTATCATCTTGCACCAAACTAAGCCAAAGCTTGTACTATAGGTACTAGACAACTGATAAACTTACTTAACAATACAAACAGATGTTCATGCACACAAATGTTTGTAGGTGTACAGGGATCGAACCCAAGACCCTTGGTTCAGAAGGCAGATGTCACTACCAAATGACCCATCAAGCCAGTCAATTTGAGAACATGTTATCCAAAAACAAAACACAATAAATTAATTTAACAGGTAACTAACTGTTTAATGCATCCTGCACAGATAGGTTTGTTGAAGTGTCTGTTGCTACGGAATAGCTTGTCCTCTCGCTCACGGTGGATGCCATTTCAGCTGTATCTCCAATGTCATCTTCCTCTGTGGAACAAATTGAAATATCATTATATCTTATCCAGCTGCTATTTTTTTTTGCATAGTAGCATAAATTGGGATTTTTGTAAAAATCATAAGTACCAAATAAATCCTATAGAAGATTTCAAACCTTCCAGTTTTATTAATGAGGGTGTTTTGAAATGTAATGCCAGACAGATGGCATTATGTAGCCTGCGGTTTAGCTTTCACGCGATTGATCAAGCACAATGTAAATGTCAGTGGCATGTCAAATTAAACCAATCACATAACAGTTGGCCCTGATGCATAGGTTGTGTTTTAGAAAATCCTCATACAAGGATTTATTGTAAGTACATAACAAATGTTGTGTATGAGTTCCATTGACACAAGATGAGAATAATTTGAACAGAAAATCTGTCCTAGTGTGAGAAATTATCTCAACATTTAAAACATGCATGGTGTTTTTGCCCTAGATACACAGATTACACTGAACATGAAAGGCAGTGGCTGAGAAATAACAGAAGTGTAGGTATAGAATACTTGATCAAGGCAAGTATGCCACATAAACTAAGATATGATAATCTATCTCTTACCAAATGGGCGCCCAAGTAGTTCTGCTGTGGCTTTTCTGTGTTCTTTGATGCGTTTAGATACAAGTGCAGCATTCTCTAAAGCTTTCTGGGCTCTTTCAAATTTAATCTGCCTATCTGATGAAGTTGACATACGCTGTGACTGAAAGGAAACTACTTCATTACAAATTGAAATACAATACAATTTTAAAATATGTGTACAGTATCACCATATGGTATAATTTTATACATCTGCATTAATAGAGCATAACATGAGAAGAGAACTGTATTTATAATGAAAGACATGTCTTGATTGATTTCATGGTAAATATGGAAAGTTAAACATTTTTTTTATACTATGATGTGTCAATATGAAGATACTTGTTTACATTATGCTGTTACATAAAAACTGTTGTTATGACATCATTTTATGTATATGAATGACATCATAAAGCACCTATACATGTATATAAAAATCAAGTATAGCTACATACCAGAATTTTGATTTAATAGAGGTAAAAAGTGTAAAATAATTTTCAATAACAATGTGGTAAAATGTTTGACACATCATACATCTATGTCTGTTCATAAACGGAGATAGAAACAATACCTTAGTGGTTTTAACACTTCCAGCAACACTAGACACCTCAATATTTGATACTGCTATGTTTGTGTCGACATTTTCCATTGGTGTTTCCTCTTCAAGGGGATTATCGACTTTTTGATCCGCCATGGCTTGCTACACTCAGCGGACATGAATGATGAATGTAATATGGGTTTCCTTTCTGGTTAATTCTACTAGTAGTATTAGTAACTTATTAATTAGAAACGAAAGTAATTTTATACAAAAGCTCCACAATAAACAAAATCCTTAACCACCACCACTTGGCACTGACTTGCCATTGCCATTTTTTTTGTCCACGTCGTCACCTGTTTGACAAGACAAGGCAAGGACAATATTTCTCCGATTCTAACATATTGTCATGCATAAATTTCACTGTTTCCGAACGGGTACGTAACATCAGATTGTCAAAAATGACAGCATTGACAGGAACAGAGAAGACTGAGAAATTTGACAGTTAATTCATCATTCAACCTTTCTATCGTATTTCTATAATAAATTTAGTGTTTCACTAAACTATTGCGTCATATGCTTATTATTGCAAAAATATAATAAATGGCATCATCTCGCCTACAGGTAAAATACAGTAAAATGTTATTTCATCCTTTCATAATATACTAGTACGTCACATGCTGAAACGCGTAATTTCTTTCAGTCCACTGTACGACAGTTGTCCAAAACATATAAGAAAAAAGGTCGATTTGAAATAGGAATAGCCTCTGAGTTGCCTGCAGCATACAAAAAATTCTGGCGTGAGTGGAAGGTGTTGAAGCCCGCGGCAGTCCATTTCGTCGCTCAGGAAGGCAAATGGAAGCGTGACGAATTGACTGGCGAGACATTGCCTATCCAGAACATCCCGATTCCCTTGAAGCACCCTGCTGAACTTCATGAGGGAATATGGGGCGGGGAAGCTGTTATCAAAGGTACATGCCTAACCTATTAGTAGTGACTGCCCTTGCCTATAGTCTGACCCTGGACTGTTAGTTAAGGACGTCATCTTTATTTTGAAAATAAAACAATTCTTTGTTTTTGATAACACTACATGAATTTCTATGTAATGATTAGATATGCATACCAAGATAAAATTACAATCTTCAGTTAGCATGATTTCACATGAAACATCTAAAACTGTAATTCCTTTATCAGGTTTCCAAAAGCGTGATCAACATAGACGCAGAGTAGCACACTACTGGGTACCCGTGCTGAAGAGAACAGTGGTGAAATCGGAGGTTCTCAACACCCACCTCTCCGTGACAGTCACTGACAGAGCAATTAGACTTATCAACGACCATTATGGATTTGACCATTACCTACTCAAAACCCCAGCCTGTGATCTCTCCTCCATGCTAGCACTGAAATTGAAGAAGCAAATACTAACAGAATTGATGAATGGTTGCCCGAGACATGCATATGACCCTTCTAAACAAAGGGAAGTGTATGATGAATACAAGACATATTTGTCATCGGTGAGTAAGTTACAAGCAAACAAGCATTTCATTTGGTTACTTTATATATTTTACAAGATACATGAACAATATGTAATGGAGCCACAAGTTCACTTAGTGAACAAACTCTCTAAATAAAGAGAAAAAAAGACAAGCAAATTATGTAGTATTAAGAACTTGTGCTCTATCTGTGCATTTTGTTATAATACCTAGGTATTTTTTTTAGTATACCCCTGAAGAAATTGAGTGGTATGGTTTGACATGGTATGAGGCGCTTTGTAAAGTTGCTAAACAGAAGGAAGCAGCTAATAGACCAATCCCACTAAAGAATGTCTATAGAAAAAATCTTGTTGAGAAGTTAAAAGCTGCTGGCATTGAAGGCAGCAAGACTTCCCCAGATGAAATATCGTAAGTACCCTTAACTGTGATTTTAATGTATTTCTATTAATTTATTGGCTTAAACCCTTAAGTGAAAAGAAAGAAAGAAAGTAGTCATTACACTGACTTATCTTTCAAAGTACCTATTCTAAATTTAATTATGGGTTAACAGCGAACTTATCACATTTGTGTATTTTTCTTTCAGTACTACCACATCCTGGTTATCTAAAATGAATCCATTTGGCAAGAAAGATGAAGCTTAGGAAATGATTTAGATGATTATGACCCAATTTATTTAAATAAATTGTTGTTTTAGAGGAGATGTAATATTAATTGAAGTAGATAGTTGTTTATTGCTCAGTTGTTTGTTTTCTTCAATGAGTTTACTGTGTGTAGATTGTATATAGTAGGTACCTACTACAATTTGTAACAGAGATAATGTTGTTCCCAAATAAAACAATAGCTTAGTAATATTCTTTATTGATTTGTTTATGACAATATAGATCAATTTCTAATAAAGGGCATATAAATGAATTACACATAGCTAGTTAGCCCTAAAACAAACAAAAAATCTTGGTAGTACAATAATTTGGCATTTATTGCTACACTAAGGGTGCATTCTACATAATATGTGATCATGTTATTTGTGATCTTTATGTATTAACGTCAGGGTTCGCCCCTGCCACACTCACACTTTATGAATCACATAACATTTCTTAGTCATTTGATACACATCAAATAGGATGATTGCTCTGGTGTACAGCTCAATACAATAATATATTTTATTTTCAACATTAGCAATACATATCACATTTTCCATACAGATACACTGAAAATAATTACAAAAAATATTGATAAAGTACATATCTTATTTATTTGCCATTTTATATTTTATAAAAATAAAATAAACTTAGTCAAAGTATTCCACTATTGGCAAACGAGAAAATAAACAAATGGATTAATGATTTTATCATACTTATAAATGTACAAGAATCAACTAAATAACAATATCAGCTCATAAATGTCTTTGTTTAAACTACATTGTGCATCAGTGTGAAACAAGATTGCTGTCACATGAAGCATTCATTGTGTTCTCACTTTTGTGACATTAAAAAATTATACACTACATACCAATTCTAGGTCATATAGAGACCAAATCAAATTGAACCTAATTCTAAAGTAATACCTGAACCGGTGTAAATTGTTCTCAAGCATTTGTAATGGAAGCTTGGAGCTTGTCGAGGCTTGCCAAGTCTCCACAAGCATGTAAATGTATCATAATTCCTAAGACCATACTGCTGTGTGGTGTGAAATCCGAAGCCAATGTTCTTCAGTCTGGATGGTATTGTAACCAAATGTGGAAAACTAAATCATTATATGGGGTTGAGATTTTTAGAAAAGCGCAACCCGAATCAGTCGCCGCAAGTCGGTCGCGTCCACCAAGCAAGATTACTATCGATCTGTATAGGCCGTGAAAGTGTGACGTCCTCAGTGTGATAGGATTGACACAAATCTATTGTGACAGGTTTGTGACAATCCTGTTGTTTAAGGAAACCATTGCCTGGGGGTGGGGATTGGATGCGAGCGCATCGGTGACTATGGTGCCGCAGATTTCGACGCGTGGGCGCTACGTTTAGGAGGCTGATGGCGCACAAATAATATTACAAACCGCCTAGGATGTTTTGACACGTGGCTAAAATCGGAACTAACTCCCGCCTTCGTATAAAATGTCACATTTGACATTGACATTTTTGCTTCACAGCAACAACACCCTCTTGTCAATGTCACATACTAAAAACTTCCTTGTCGGTCTGTAGTAGCGTTGTTGAACT
This sequence comes from Conogethes punctiferalis, assembly GCA_031163375.1. Taxonomy (NCBI): domain Eukaryota; kingdom Metazoa; phylum Arthropoda; class Insecta; order Lepidoptera; family Crambidae; genus Conogethes; species Conogethes punctiferalis. Next base: position 6,402,696 of record CM062085.1, on the reverse strand, counting down.
ATCGATAAGTAGGTGTCATCTGAAAATGGGTATACTATTGATTGGATTATTGATAGCTTATAAATAGGCAAGACTATCGCGTGAAAGGAATACCAGCCATAGTATCGTTGTACGAAGAATAAAGTATCGATATTATTGTTGCTCGTAAATGAAATACTATATATAGGTTTCCTACTATCGCTAAAATCGATAGGTATAGAGATGTAAGAGAGGACCTATTATCTTTACGCTCCGAGCCACCTGCATCCTGCTGAATAACATGCGAGTGGCGGTATAACTATCACAACTGAAGGCGCAGCTAAATACCACTGGCCGATGACGGGCAGCTACACCCTAGGATCGCCGACCCGCCCGCCCAGCGTGGCGTTTATGAGTAAACCTTCCAGGTGCCTAAAGCGGCGAACAACTGGAGGCTTACGTCCGGCTGCGGACTGCGATTGGCCGATGATAGGTGTCGCCTAGCTGACGGCGCATTGCACAGGCGCCGCGCCGGCGCCGGGCACGCGGTCGGCGAGCAGCGCGGCCACGGCTCGCGCTAAGTACGTCATGGTGCCGTAGCTGCCGCTGGGCGCGCTGTCGAACAGGTGCTGGCACACGCCCGCCGCGCCGCCGCACACCAGCGCACCCCCGCCCCCGCCGCCCCCGCCCGCCTTCGCGCAGCACAGGGTCGCGTCGCCGTTGCACCGCATCTGTGCAAATAAAACTTTAGAACTTCCCCGAGAACTGGCATCTGGCAAACGTCGACTTGTCTGCGCCCGCGCAGCGTCAACTAAGGTTGCCAGACTGCCTATAGACCACCTGAATATGAATCGATAGGACTATCGATACATTTTCATGGAATGCACTTCCAGCTCTCATGTATTTCCTTCCTCTTACAAGGCGTGAAACGGCATCTCAGTGGGTCTTCAGGGTGAGGACGACAGGCACGGTGGGTTTGTCCTATTATGCCTGTCGACCTAACATTTGGACCTCATGACCTACCATCAATATTTTTAACGTTTGAAACGCCCTAGCTTTATAGTTTACTTCGCGGGGAAACTGCTAACCTATTACAAGCTAACTAAAAAAGTAATGAAGTAGTTTATGAAAAGTATCTATACAATGTAAATTAAATAATTTATTTGTGGAACAAAGGTGGAGCATACACAGATTGTACTATTGTTCGTAGGTAAAAAAAAAGAAAAACGCCAATCTAAAACAACACACTGACCTGATCTTCCAAGAATATCTGGTTGGCTTTGTGCACCAGATTCTCCACGCCTATGATCGCGCCCAAGTTGTCCACCGCTTTGTATTCCACCACCAGCGTCAACACCATGAGTGCCTCCACCACCAACTGGCGGTACTCCGGCTGGGGAATCGAGTTCAGCACCGTTTCTACGGCGAGCGCGAATTTCAACTCTCCGGACGTCATCTCTTGGGTCAAATTCGGTTGCAGGATTTTTCCTTGGATCACCAAACCTTGACACTGAAGGATAAAATGTATTATTTGTTTAAGCTATTTTCTGTTAGAAGAAACTCGTAATCGGAAACTTACTCAAACGAACGTTCATTAAAATTTGACAATCGTTCTCGGGAATAGTGACGGTTCGGTTCGGTAACTCGTTGCCGAGGAAAGTCTTTGCGAACATACCTACTGAATGCTCCACAGAATGTGTGTATGACAAGAGCCATCAGACAACATGATATACATTTGTTGTTTGTAATATTATGTTATTAGATTCTATATTGAATCGCAATGCGTATACATGACACCTATGGCTTTACCCCAAATGGTGCGGATGCACAAATGCATTTTCCCCGGTATTATAAAAAAAGGTGTATGATACCTGAACTGAACAATCCCACACGCCGGCTTGGCAGTGGCAACTGACAAGTCATTGAATATGGTTGCCTATCCGTTACCGCAGGTCCTTGGGCCTCATTTTCGCTTTCCATCAAGCGACGAGAGCCAATTATGCTGTATTATATAAAAGAAAAAAAAAGACATGCCATGTTGTATTTAAAGTGTAATATTGCACTTACTTTCTCCAGCACGCCCCATACGCGCGGGTAGAAATCCCGCGGGACTCTGTTCAGAGCGCCGTCTAGCCTTCGTCTGCGCAACCACTGCCCTTGGCGATCTGGTTCCGCTATAGGCGCTGAAACAGTTTAGTACATGACAGTTCGATTCTGATCGACTGGGCGATGATGAACCGGATAAGCAATCAAAACTTTACTCTAGCGTTAAAAAAAATGACTTTCAACTCTTTGTCAATGAAATAAGGTTGAAAATCATAGTTTCCTAGGCCAGTTGGACCCATCATCAGAGGTTGCATGCATCATCTATGAATCTCACATTGCGATAAAATAAAACCTCAACACTATCTACGAAACACGGCCGCCAAACAATACATTTTACTTTATCTGGAATTGAGGGGCATGTGAAGTTTTAAATATGTACACTTGATTTACGTCATACTTACGTAACAAATTAATACTTTGACTGCCGAGAAACTAGACACAATAGAAAAACTATTGTTTGTCGGTCACCGGTGACCGTCATGGCGCTCAAAGTGTTAAGGAGCTACGACTTATGTGATATTCGTAAAAGTTCTCAGAGTTGGCTTCCAGGTTGATACTTATCAAGGCCTACATTCAAAACTGCATTAAAAAATATCACACTATGTAATTACTAGACTTACTATCTTCAATAGTGCCTTGCAGAGATTGTCCCTCTAGTACAATTTGCGATTTCTTTCCGTAACGGTTCGACTTGTTGCTGACGATCGAGAAATTGCCGCGGCCAACTGTAAAAATATGTTTGAATGAAAACAATACGTTTATAGGGATTATGATTGACAAAGATGCATGAACACTTTGCGTTGAAAAAGTACAGTTAGTTGGAGAATTACGAATTAATTGGGGTTCAAATAGTCGTTAGTAATGTTACCTACATTAGGTATTGGGTGGTTTGTGTTTTGGACATTACATTGACAATGTTATCAATGTTTAAACTTTTATTACAATGACATGTTATATTATGAGTATCATGACTCTGAGGACATGGTACTAAACTTAAAATATATTAATCTCATGAAAGCAGACACATAATGACATTTCAACAAGGTACGTGATTATACGATTATGTACAAAGGTCATCACAAGGGCAAGCGTATGGTGAAGACTCGCCTTTGCCTTTGTTGTATTTTTCCTTTACAAAGAAAAGGGAATTTGCTGCAAAGGAAAGCTATTATGTAAAGACTGAATCAGAAAAATAATCACTAATATAAAAACAAAACTGTGACGTTTGTGACGGAAATTACGTGATATTCGTTCACTAAAGGACCCCCAAACATAGATCTACCATATCTCGGGTCGTGTTATAATGATCTATGGCTTAAATAGCTGGGGCCGATCGGACAGGATCTGTTCCGAATTGGGACCAACATAGCTGACTATCATTCTCCTGTACTGTAGTTTTTCTAACTTCTAACCCGTAGTATAATTTTCGAAAATCACTCAAAAAACACTTTTAGCATTAAGTCAAGATATTGAAGAAAAAAAAATTTAACAACTTATTCTTTTTTTTATGTTTGATACATTAACGTCACTATCGCGATCCCCCATCCCCTTCAGTAGTTATGTATGTATGCCATCTCAAAAACTTGTGTTTAAAATAATTTTTTTATATTCAAAATAAAAACTATAAATATCGCTATATCTTACCGCTGTTGATGGCAAACTCTTTTCCACTGAGAATGTGGTAGAGCAGGTTCTTCATTTCGAACGGAGACAGGTTGAGCAGATGCTCCGATGCCTCCTCTCCGTTGCAAGATAGCGTACGGGACAGCTCCGTCGCCATTACCTAAAGCGATTTTGTGTTATATCATATCTTACTTAATTATTACTAGCTGTGCCGGCGGCGTCGCACGCGAGGATATCGGGTTTTAAAAATTACTTACTTCCATAAAATTGTGCCTACATTTTTAGTTAGACCTTTAGCAAACAATACATTGGTGAAAACCGCATTTAATTCCATACAGTAGTTTTCGCGTGATGCGCGATCAAACATCTGTATGTTTATCTGTATAAAAATGTCTTCCGTTTTCCCAACACTTTCCTTCACTGCTCTGCTCCTATTGATTGTAACGTGATGAAAACTATACTATAACCTGCCCAGGAGTATGAAGAATAATTGTGCTAGTTTCGTTAAAATCCGTTCAGTAGTTTTTGTTTCTATAACGAATATACAGATAGACAAAAATTTTACTGATTGCAGTTTTGGCATCAGTATCGATCACTAATCATCCCCTTATAGTTATTTTGAAAATATATTTCATGTACAGAATTGACCTCTCTACAGATTTATTATAAGTATAGATTATATTTATAAGTACTTACTTATTCTAAATTACTTGAATTAAAATGAAGCCAAATGGTCTTAAGTTTAAAAAAGCATTACAAACTATATTTGACATCATAATATCATAGAATTCAGTGTTATGCCGAAAAGAAACAGCTCACTGGATGACTCAGCAAACGACGAAAGTCGACTAGAGGTAAAATGTGTGTGTGTGTGGACTTACTGATGGGAACACGCATTGCGTTGGGCTCCCATCAAAAATCTTATACAAAGTGAAAGGTGTAATTAATACCTGAATTATAAGTCCGACCCTGAGGCGCAACATCTCCAGGAACAGTTGTGGTTCTGTGCGGATGAACATGGCTAAGTACACCAACAACTCTTGCGTCAGCATCGCTGTACTTTCGTCGTCCCCATACGCCTGTTTCCAACAAAGTTTTAATTATTCAATGTCCTTATTATAAAATACGCTTACTAAAGTATTTATGTATCGTAGAAATGATTACCTTTACATGTTCATGGTCATTTTTTTCATGTCGAAATGACTGCGTGTAACAAATTTTTTAAATTAAAATTAGAAAGTTATGTCTGTGATACAAGATGAAAAATTAAGAATTTTTTTATTATAATAAAAATACGATTACTACATTATAACAGTAGATATTTTTGCACCAGATTACCCATCTCTTTAGTGAAACTGGTTTCTTCTACCTAAAGGTTGTCTGGAGGAGACTGTTACAAGCGATAAGACCATCTAATTTAATTTTAGTTCCTAAGTATTTTTTGTATGTAAATGTTAGTACCAAATAAACGTTTTTCTATTCTATTCTAATTTATACTATGTTTTTTTTTTGTAATATATTTCTTTTAATGTCTGTGTTTGTGCAATAAAGTGTCTATCTTTAAATCTATCTATAAAGTTATCGCATGAGGCGTGCACCACTGCGCGTCGTGACGTCACTACATTCGGTCCGTAAGTATTGAACGAAACGAGATCTGTTCTTGATAAAGTTCTTTTTTGCGATTTATTGAGAACTTAATGCGGTTTGCGGCTGATTATAGATCGGATAAAGGGTGTCTTGGTAAGAGGAAATGAGACTCTACCTACAGTCGGTGGATATCTGAAAGATTTATGAAAAGATTTGTTACAGAGTTCGGGAACCTTTGCTAAGTACCCACTCACCAAATGTATCAACTGCCTCAGCTCGTTCTCAGGCAGGGGCGCAGTGATCGTATGCTCGTTGTTCGGCGGCATGCCCACTGTGATCTGCTTCTGCCGCACCAGCAGATCGGTGACCGCCTTAGCCAGGTCCTCGACTCGCTTGCCCAGCATGCCCGCCGTGTGCCGGACGAGGCCCCACAGCTTCTGCGTGCACGCCTTCTCGTAAAGAACCTTTAGGAGGTCCTTTACGGTCACGTTCTTGCCGTTTTCGAGCATGCCTGCGGAGTAACCAATATAACATCTTCAGATCCGCATAGATAGAATACCGCAGCCAAATGAACTCCGGGTCGTGTTTCTGCTGGTGAGTAGGGTCTCCGGAGCTCGTGGGGGGTTAGGGTTGGGCCGGCATGGCACAGGCGGGGATGTGGCCGTATGCTTCGGCGCTACCCGTATCCCTGCCATTTGCTGCCCACTGGCGACACAGGGGGGTTTAGTGGGTATGCCCTCTCATTTTGGGAGGTGTGAGTCCCACACACCATGCCGACTCCCCCCGGAGGCGGCATGAAGGTGCGTAATGCATTCCCCTCTAAAAAAACAAAAAAAAATGGGCTGGCATGGCAATGGCAACTGACAGGTAACTAACCAGCTACTAGCCAGTTGTCACAGCGACTTGGGCTTCCCTTTAGCTTTCCATCAGGCGTAGGGAAGCCATTATGTATGGTTCCCTTACTTATTAGTATTAGATGAATGTAAAAAAGAATCTTGATGAAGTTCTTAGGGCTGCATTGATTGTTTGGTGGTGAAAGTAGCTATTTGCTACGTGTTATTATTACATATTATAATGACGTTAGGGCCATCATCATCAGCCTATCGCAGTCCACTGCTGGACGTAGGTCTCTCAAATAGTTCGCCACTTTGATCGATCGATCTGCCAGTCATACGCGATCCTGCCCCGTCAGTCACGCGGCGAGGCGTCAGTCACCTGTGCTGAACTCGAGCCCGTGCGTGTCCACCAAGTACTGCAGGATGTCGCCCTGCTCGTCGAGGCTCTCGGTCTCGCGATCAGCTCGTCGGTCACGTGGCGAGGCGTCAGTCACCTGTGCTGAACTCGAGCCCGTGCGTGTCCACCAAGTACTGCAGGATGTCGCCCTGCTCGTCGAGGCTCTCGGTCTCGCGATCAGCTCGTCGGTCACGTGGCGAGGCGTCAGTCACCTGTGCTGAACTCGAGCCCGTGCGTGTCCACCAAGTACTGCAGGATGTCGCCCTGCTCGTCGAGGCTCTCGGTCTCGCGATCAGCTCGTCGGTCACGTGGCGAGGCGTCAGTCACCTGTGCTGAACTCGAGCCCGTGCGTGTCCACCAAGTACTGCAGGATGTCGCCCTGCTCGTCGAGGCTCTCGGTCTCGCGATCAGCTCGTCGGTCACGTGGCGAGGCGTCAGTCACATGTGCTGAACTCGAGCCCGTGCGTGTCCACCAAGTACTGCAGGATGTCGCCCTGCTCGTCGAGGCTCTCGGTCTCGCGATCAGCTCGTCGGTCACGTGGCGAGGCGTCAGTCACCTGTGCTGAACTCGAGCCCGTGCGTGTCCACCAAGTACTGCAGGATGTCGCCCTGCTCGTCGAGGCTCTCGGTCTCGCGCAGCATCGCGATCAGCTCGTCGGTCACGTGGCGAGGCGTCAGTCACCTGTGCTGAACTCGAGCCCGTGCGTGTCCACCAAGTACTGCAGGATGTCGCCCTGCTCGTCGAGGCTCTCGGTCTCGCGATCAGCTCGTCGGTCACGTGGCGAGGCGTCAGTCACATGTGCTGAACTCGAGCCCGTGCGTGTCCACCAAGTACTGCAGGATGTCGCCCTGCTCGTCGAGGCTCTCGGTCTCGCGATCAGCTCGTCGGTCACGTGGCGAGGCGTCAGTCACCTGTGCTGAACTCGAGCCCGTGCGTGTCCACCAAGTACTGCAGGATGTCGCCCTGCTCGTCGAGGCTCTCAGTCTCGCGCAGCATCGCTATCAGCTCGTCGGTCTCCTGCTCTGCGTACATCGTCTGCGACTCGGACGTGTTGCGGTTGCGCACGACGGATTGCACGTGCTTGTTTACTGCAACATTTGAAATAGAATAACGTTTATTTGGTGCTCACATTTACATATAATCAAAAAAATACTTAAGAACTATAATAATGTGTGCCACTAACAGGTCCCGCTCAGCGTTGCCATGGGCCCTACTACCAAAAACGAAAACGATCATTCGTTGACGGATCGCGTAATTTTGCAAAATAAATCTCTCCCATTTGTCCCTCCCGTGTTCTTAATCTATACTTATAATAAATCTGTAGAGAGGTCAATTCTGTACATAAAATATTTTTTCAAAATAACTATCAGGGGGTGATAAGTGATCGATACTGATACCAAAAATGCAATCAGTAAAATTTTTGTCTGTCTGTCTGTATGTTCGTTATAGAAAAAAAAACTACTGAACAGATTTTGACGAAACTTGGTACAATTATTCTTCATACTCCTGGGCAGATTATAGGATACTTTTCATCACGCTACAATCAATAGGAGCGGAGCAGTGACGGGAAGTGTTGGGAAAACGCGAGAAATTTAAACCTGTATGTTTGAACGCGCATTACGCGAAAACTACTGCATAGAATTGAATGCGGTTTTCACCAATGTATTGCTAGAGGTCTAACTTAAAACTTAGGCACAAGGTATAGATGGGTATTATATGGAAGTCCGTTATTTTTGAAACCCGATATCCACGCGAGCGACGCCGCTGGCACAGCTAGTATGAATTAAATTAATTAAAATCGACTTTGCCGAATTTTAGTTCATATATTCGAACACGGGGGGAGGGACAAATGGGAGAGATTTATTTTGCAAAATTACGCGATCTATGTTGAGTACAGCGGTTGTAATGGGCTCATGTGACGTTTATGGGGTCACGATATTGCTTGTTTATCGTTACATAAATACATATTAACGGACAGATTTTTTTTTCTAATCATAATAAAGCAAATATGCTTCTATTATTATCATCAACTTGTGTAAACACGCAGAATGTTATAATACAGTTTAAAAGCCATGTACCTATGTTGCGTGTGTACGTATAGAACACCTTAAATATTATATAATATTCTTCAAGTAAATACCTTCTTTTGGCGGCGAGGGAGTTTGCTCTTTCGTGATTTCGATGGTGGGTGTCCCAGCACCCAGACTCGTTGTCGAAGTCCCCCTAAATCATTCACATTATCAGTATTGACCTTATACAGGGTGTTTGGTGCATCGTGTGCCAAATTGAAATCAGTGATTATGGAAGTCCTTGGCTACCTCTTCACGCCCCTTAAAAAAGTCTTGGCTCAACTATTTTGTTTTTCGGAACATTGTCACCACAATGGGTCCAATTAGGAAGTACACCCTTTCGAACAAAATAAATATTTCAAATCAGTTCACAATTTTCGGAGATAGGTATGTGGTAACTAAGAAAAAAAAAGAATTTTCAGTCGAATTGAGAACCTCCTCCTTTTTTTTAAGTCGGTTAAACACATTAGAAACCTCTAAAACGCGATCGTTTCTCTAGTATATTATGCATGTATTAAAATATAAACCTTCCTCTTGTCTATCAATAAAAAAAAACACATTAATATCCGGTGTTTTAAAAATCTAACAGACAGACGAAAGCGACTTTGTTTTCTATTTGGTGACAACATACTTATGATGTAGGTATTCCATCAAATTAAATAAAAAGCATGCAAACAAAATATGTAAAGTAACAAATATTTCTTTAGAAGATGGACGTTAATGCCATCGTCTGATAAAACATTCAGTCTGATATAGTATTTATAATCAAGTCTAAATTCACAATTTAAAGTTAATTAATTTGTTTTTCTTATGCTAGTCTGGCGCCGTGCCAACGCAACACGTAGCCGCTATCTCGTATACCACAACAATGTACGTACTATATTTAATTAAGAAATAATTAAAGTAGGTCTTATTAACCAATACGACCGTTGGTGGAACAAAGTTCACATGCATTTGACAGGATTACCAGGTTCAATAATAGTCAAAACTTCTCATCACACTAATATTTTAAAGGCGAAAGTTTGTAAGTGTGTGCCTGTGAGTGTGTATGATTTCGAATGAAAGACAGTAGGATAGTGTATTGTCCGAAATAACACATTGCGTTCTTCTTTGAAATTTGCTTATGTGCGTATAAAGCGGTGGTGGGTGCGTCATTTTAGATTAGACGATCTCTAATAAAGTACGGATAAGTTGGTCACTTACTTGGTGAAAGCCTTCCTCCTTGCGTCATCCGGGGACGGACTGCGGCCGTATGCAGGATCAACCTCAAGCCACGACGGCTTCCTCTCCAATATAGGACCTGCATATTCTCCCTCCATGCCAAGCGTATCCGCTAAGTAAAACATGTTCATATTAAAAGTACCAAGTTTTAAGGCAAATACATATAAATATTTAGACTCTTAGTATAAGGGAAAACCTTCATTTGAGACCAGGTAGTTTTGAATTGCCTAGGAAATTTTGCCTCTCTGTACACACTGTACACTCCGAGTAAAAAATGCATGCATATTTATACCCTACGGTGGTCAAAGTTCTAAAAGGCTCTGAATGAGGGAATTACTCATCATCATCAGCAGCCTGCAAGCGTGCCTTGCTGGACATAGCATAGGTCACCCCCCATGGCAATTGTCATTTGTGGGAGATTTTGTCGTGGGTTACCTGGGTACAAAGAAAACCTACTGCGATCACCAACCGCCTAGCATGCGTGGTCACTAAGGCAAATCCATTTGGGGAGTGGTAAATAAAACTCATTTGGGGAGTTTTAATTACACCACTTAAGTTGCAAACAAGCCTACGGTCCGCGTGATGATGAGCGGTTACCGCAGCCTATGGATCTCTGCAACATCATTGGTATCAAATGTGCGTTGCCGACCTTTTAAAAACCTTTTCATAACCTTTTTGAAAGTCTCGGCAGGGAGTTCATTCCATAGCCCGAGTGTACTACGCTGTTCAGGCGCTGATCCACACTTGTGAACACGATGGGCATGCCCACAACCTTAATAGACTTGTGACGTCATATTTCTACGATCTATTGAGATCTATAGGATGATTATAATAAAAGTTAAGCTTTAATAGAATTTTTGGGTAGGTGTGCCCACACAGCAACCTTTAGGCTGGTTTCACAGCTGTCCGGGAGTCCCGTTACTAAGGGCGCCCGGAGCGGGAGCACACATTAGGAACTAGAACATCGTTTCACAGCGACGCGGACGCGACCCGCTCCGGGGAGAGACCGTACTGAATGAACCCACGTTTCAGAGCGCTGTGAAACCAGCCTTACAATAAAAATGCATCTTATCACAATGACTTACAGTCCACATTGATGGAGCGCGTCTTCTTGATGGCGCCGCGCACGGACATGCGCCGGCGCAGCGCGCGGGCGTTGCGCGCGCCCGCCGGCCGCGACATGAAGCTCAGCTTGTTGCTGAACGACTTCAGCAGGTGCTCCTCCAGGTAGCTCTGCACTTGAGGGTTCAGTTCTGAGGAGGAATTACACTTTTAGGTGGGCCGTATACATTAGGAAATCCGATGCGGAATTCCGAATTGAAATTCAGGTTCACAACAAAAATGCTCTACTTGCATACAAAGCGCTACAGCATTTTATATGTAAGTAGAGCATTATTTCTGCAAATCTGAATTTCAATTCGGAATTTCGATATGCGGCCCACCTTAGCCTTCCCATTAACTTTTTTTAATACCACTAATGTGACAGACATGCCTACGGCCCGCCTGATGTTGAGCGGGAGTTTAACGCATACGGTCCCATTCACATTTCGTCTCATTCGGGTATACCTTTGACTTGCAAGACCTTATTTTTAGATAAACGCCAAAGAAGAGGGTACTCTGTAAAGAATACTTTGACTGGAAACACACTGCCTTGGAGTGGACTGTCAAGGCGTTTTTAACATCATTTAAAATACTCACTGTCAGGGTAACCATCCTCTTGACTACCGAGGAAACTCAAGTTCGTAATAGCGGAGGTGCTCAAGAAATCTCCGAGATTCCCGAGAGTCACCCTCGTACCATTTATGTATCCCGATTTCAGTTTTTTCATTGTGGTTATCATCGCCATTGGGATTTTACCCTGATCTGTAAAATTTTGCCAAATGAATATCCAGAGAATTGTATTATCTTTTAAATTAATAAGCAAAGTTTTAAGCGACAGGAATGCATGTAACGTTAATATTTAAATAATCTTGAAACATAGAAATAATAAGCCCATTTGAGATCATTCGGATGATTGCATTATAATTAGACTGTATTAATTTAATTTACCATCCAAAACTACGAAAACCATACGATTTAAGGACTTTTAAATGGGATAACTAAGTAATCGTTTATGAAAACCCACAAAACGATAATTTTAACCATAGCCATTTAACTACATCCCACCATAAGACTATCTCCAGAGACACAAACCACTCGTCCCATCTTATCTATGTTAATTATTTATTGTTAGTTGTACAATGACAATTTTACCTAACAAATACTGCGTGGCAAGTAAGGTGATCGTCGGCCGTCCCAGCATCTGTTTCCAACTCATACCCAGGAATGCCACATTCGCTGTGAACGTACTCGCGAGCAACGCCGGGTCTCGCGACATGTAGTACTCCTCGTAGTCGAAGTTCTATGGCACACCCATGCGGGAGGTTATCACACCAGTCGGGGGAATCACGTCTACTTCGAAGCGCGGATCCACAGTTGTGGGCACGATGGCTTGCCTACAACCTTAATAGACTTGTGACGTCACACTTTCACAGTCTATTGAGATCGATAGGCTGATGATATTATAACATCATAAAACCTTAATAAATCAAAAAACAACGAATCGTGCTCACAACCTTTTATGAGGCCTGGATCTGCCCCCGTCTATATGTATGTTAAATGTAACTATACTATATATTAATTAGTATTCGGATATAGGATTAGGGGCTATATACAATTTTTAATGTCATTTTGCATAAATTAAGCTACCTCTGTAGGGCTAAATATAATATAATAATTACTATGACACTATTGAATAAACCGCAATGAGATCTTTAAATTAATGCGCACAATACCAATAAAGTTGCATACACATCACACATTCCAAATATATAAGTGCACAAACCACCAGGAAGCATGAAAAAAAAAATATGGTAAAAGCAAGCACAAACCAAACCTTGTAAATAAAACAAAAGAGAATACCTAAATACATTTGATTCAAAGTCAAGACAACAAGCGGTCGCCCAAGTAGATTTTGCCAAGAGGACTTCAAGAAATTTATTTCAGCTTTGAGTGTATCAACCATCAGTTCATAGTCGGAAGCTATGTAGAAACGCTTCATGTCAGAAAACTATTAAAATAAACAAAAATTAGTCAGTAAGTAAATTTTTTGGAATGTTAAGATACTGAAAGTTAAATAAATGGCATGCAGTGGTTATTAAATAATCATGCCACACAAAATACATTACATTTAAGTAGAATTAGAATTTATATAATAGTAATTTAGTAATGAATGTCGTATTTCGACCATTTAACACAAATGATTAAAATACACACAGAAACATAGCTATCAGCTGCATGAAACACATTGATGATTATTTGTTAGTCAAACATGCTTGCTATCTCATTGTGGTGGCTCAGAGCAAGACATTAGGGGACATAAGTTTTATATTAGACGCAAAATAACTAGAAAATATAACATCTTTGTGTTAAATAAATATGTTCTATGATATAAATCTGAATAGACATGAAGCTACAAATTTGATGAATACTATTGTATGAAAAAATATTTAATAAGTAATGAATAAAAGTAGGAATTGCTTTACGAAATACATGGAGTACGTACTCCGTACTTGCTGTACTTACAGAAAATAAAAAAGTATGGTAAATAATCATGAAATGTGCACAAAAATAGCCCATCAAGGTGGGGATATCATGTTATAAGGTGTTTTATAAATCTATTTTTAACACTGCTCTGATTCAAAAGCAAGTAGCTGGACCACTTATGTTATGGGCATCAGAACAATGTAGGTACCATAAATATATACACAGACATAGAACAAACAAATGTTTTTCCCACATGGAATCCAACACGGTCCTTGGATCATAAAGCAGGGACATTCAAATTCAATTCTGAAAAAAAATTCTTATCTACTGATGCAACTGGATCACAGTAATCTAGTAAGTGTGTCACACACACACACACATGTGTAGATAATAAAATTAAGAAAATAGATCCAGTGGTTTCAGAGAGTACCAATTAAACACAAAGAATAATTATCTCCCCCATCCCCCCATTAATATTACCTGTGGTGTGAATGCAAATATGCGGTCATTCAAGGAATACAACTTGCTGGTGCTAAGTATGCCAACATCTCTGGATTTTCTTCCAGACAGTCCAAGTTTTTTGTTTCTCCCTAAAAAGCAGAATTGATTAGAAATATCAATAGAAGGACATGCTCTTACAACTTTTAAAGAAAAAAATTTAATGTCTTCTAAAGATTTCTAAGGAAAAGCAGAATACTCATATTGTGTATACCTAAATATGTGTAGAGATGGCTTAAGACCCTTGCAGGCTGGACTTCAATTGGTGCTACTTCACTTATTGTCTGAACATGCAAATCATATTCTAGCAATTTGTCCCTTATCTCATTATCTTCAGCAAGTATAACAATTTGGACTACAACATCAGGTTTCTTTTCAGAACAAAGTCTCCTGTTCAATGGATCCAGTTCCCCTACTGCTAGGAAACCCTAAAAATTAAAGAAGAAGTGTTATAATTTCCTTGATTGCCTTTAAAAAAAATATACCATCATACATTTCAAACAATGCATCTAACTAGAATAAGGTTTTATCCTGAAAAGCAATAAGATAAAGTAGATTTGCCTCACATACACATCAAATAATATCCTTTCATAAACTAAGGCAAATGAAACAAGCAATTATAATATAAAAAATTAAAAGCTTTGAGTAAAACTATCATTTCAGTGGTTTGACACTATAGTTCATTCGCGTTAAGAAAATAGTGACTGAGATTGGCTAGTGGCCTGTCAGTGACCTGTCAGTCACTATTTTCTTAACGCAAATGAACTATAAAATGTGAGTGATACACAAACTATGACTGTACCTCTTGTAGTAGCTTTCCAAGGATGTATAAGGACTGGGCCCAGATGAATGGGCATCTACCAAGAGGTATGCGCTCCTGGCTTCCAGGCTCATTGTACTCCAAGTTGGCTTTATCAGCAGGCACAGAATACAGCTCTGGCACAAGTTTGATGCCATCATCTTTTCTTATCATGATTTTCTCTAATCTTTGCATGTAATCACTAATATTACCTTTGTCCCCTTGGAAACAATAGTCAAGAATAAGATAGCAGAAAAATAATGGCCATTCACATTCAATGTTTTCAAACATCCTTAGTTCCCATGGCTCATAGTACAACCTGTTCGGATCCTCCCTTGGAGTTTTGTGCCCATCTCTCAAAAACCTTTTGCAGCCATATTTACCTTGAAGTTTTGTGACAATTGCATCTCTAGTCTTTGCTATTAACTGGGGATCATCTACAGCAAATGCTGGGTAGCTAATGATGGATAATAATCCGGAATCAAGCTCTTTGCTGTTTGATTCTCTCGGCAGCATTGATTGTAACACTGCTTGACACTTTTGTGCCTCATCTGCCAACACATGGATTACACTGGAAGGCCCGCCACGAGCTCCGAAGAGGTCCAGCTCATTCATAGCTTCCAGAGCTGCTTTGGCCATGCCAATGGAGCTAGCATTGAGCTCAGGCAGACCATGGTTGGTCTTGTCTCCCCTCTCCCAAATTCCGTAATCAGGGGTGCAGTAAGCAGATTCAATATAGAATACTAGATTTTGAATGAATGCTACTTCATCCAAAGAGAATACTATCTGTAAGCCAGATGCAGTCATCTGTGCTAAGATGAGTAAATAGAGTGAGATGGCATCAATCTGCAAGTGGCCCCACTCATTGTCTTTAACGACAATGCGGCCAGTGGTGGATGAGTACTTAGCATGAAGTGAATCTAATGAATGCTGTGTGCTTTTAAATTTCTCCACCTTTTCCTTTTGTTGCATCATAGCCATCAGTAGGCCTGCAATTAAAATTATAAATAAGAACAAAATTGTTGCTATCAAAACAACGTAATAAAGAATACACAAAGTAGCTAAATATTGGTAAACTAATTTGAAGCTTGATATCAGTTATCAAAATGAAGGAGGCAAATAGACTAGCTGTTAATTATATGATATTGGCCTAATTTTACGTAAGTTTTATCTCGTACATAAAATTAACGTTTTATTCAAATTAAGAGTCTTGTTCTGCTGCCAATTGCCAAATTTACTTAAATTATTACCCCCTCCATTGTAATTACTCTTGGTAATACATGATATTATTTTTATTTTTGTAAATACATTTAGCTACAAATGGTCCAAAATAAACATCACTAATTATAAATCCCTAATTGTTAACCTGAATACTAACAAAATATTATTTACCTCGCATAAGTTTGACACAACTTTGCTCTAACTCGTAAGTTTTAGCTCTATCTTCATCTTGATCAGCAATTTTCTTAAAGGCCATTGACAACCCCCATACCGCAAGTATACAGTACAAATTATCCCTGATCCACGCATGGTCATTGTGTGGACTTGCTGGGAAAAGACCAGTTACAGGTTGTTGATGATCTAAAATTAACTTGTGCACGACTCTTTGATAATAGTCCAAACGGACTCCGGAGTTGCTGCGAGTCCGCATATTTGGTTCGCTGTTAAATCAGTAGCACATCACTGGTTAAATAATAATCCTTTTAATTAAATACTACGCGTTTGAGTTTAGATGAAAACAAAACATTTTTCATGGATTTTACACTTTTCATGTCATTTGAAAGTCGCTAAAGTCAATGTCAAATTGTAAACTTTTTTTTATTTACTGCTTTGGGCCTTAAGCAGTTATTACACCACCCTAAATTCAGGGCACTGAATACCGGGTGGGCGGCCGGCGGGTACCCTAGTTAGTGCGGCGCTTATTACACTACACTGAATATCGTTCAAAGAAACATGAAAAAATTGCTGTAGCAGTCATGGCAGTGCTCGCAACAACTAATTTTGACTTTCGGGAGATGTATTTTCAATCCCGGAGATAGGTACCTTGAGAAAGATCGGGAGATTTTATTTTTGCCATGAATGATGATTACTATAATGATGATTATTATAACTAAAATGTTTCCATTCAGTTGCTTGGAGAGCAAAAAAAAAAGGTCGTCCTTTAGGGAAACCGTTGAGGTTTTGCTCCGTTTGGTCATATTTATACAATATGGGAGGTAAAAAAGCATCGGGAGTTTTGGACGAAATCCGGGATATTGGCTAAAATCTGATAACCCTGAACACGCACGACCACTCTACGCCCTGGTCGGCTCGGCGCGTCACTGAGCTCCGTAACCGCCCTAAGTGTTATTAGACTACACGGTCGGCAGAGCGGTTAGGGAGTAAGGCAGACCGGGTCGACTCAGTCGCCATAAATCGGGACCCCTACTCCCCACGGAATATTAAACACAAGAGGAAAGGGCATAATCTAGTCAGTTCATAGAAAACTGCTGTCGCCAAACTCACACAATAACATTATACGCACACATAAAATTAACCAATCATAACTATAATAATTTCTTGAAATCACAAAGATGTAACCGCTACTAACAATAACATAAAAACTACCATAATGCATTTGAGATAAAGAAGAATTTAGAAATTACACTTTGAGGGTTTTACGGCATATCATCGAAGTGCTTTTGGCCTGCTTTGACTAGTTAGTTCACCTACTGAACGCTAGATGACACTCTTAAAAGTTGTACGCTGTTTAACACCTTACGACAATCAGCGTAAGGTTTTAATTTATACGCATGCACTTGCTTTTTTTCTAGAATGTTTATCAAATATTATCGTCGCTACTCAAAAAGGGATGGGATTAATACGAATATTATTGGTGATGAAAAATCGATTACTTCTAAAATAATTAATTAATATTAGAATAGATATACATTAACATTTAAATACACTGACAGAAGTTTCACATTTAATGTATATGTTACGGGTAGTGCTGGAGGTTGGAGTGAACCTAGGTTTGCCCGGGTTTACTTGGGATTACCCAAGCTACTTGGGTAAAGTCCGAATACAAGGTAAAATAAATTCGTGGTTTACCCATGCTCACCTAGGTCTACCCAACTACTGGCTGGGTAAACTTAGGTGTTGCCTAATTTTCTTTCTTATTTAATGAAATAGGGTTCACTACTAACGGTTCATCTGATGGTAAATGATAACCGCCGCTCATATACATCTGCAACGTCAGGAATTTCGAATCATGTCACAGAAGTTTATCTTGCTCAAATAAATAATTTCAATTTTAATAACAAAGACCGCTATTATTTTTTGCTATTAAAGCTATTATTAAGTTTATGCTCACTAAATGTTGTTGTAGATGTTTAAAATGCCCTTGAAGTTTCATTTCACTAACCCACTTGGCTCCCGGAGCCACGCACAAGTGCGTGCTCCCTACAGGGAATTAGCCGTCGGGTAGCAGCCATCCTCTACTACCCGCCGTTGCCCGGGGTACGCCGGGCCGTCTGCAAGCAGACGACCACGCGTGGAGGCTTCCCTTGTTATACCCCAGCTTGGGTAATACTAGGTCAGCCCGGGTGAGCCTGGATTTGCTCCACCTTCTGGCGTTACCCGTAACATATATAAATATTATTTGTGTTAACAGATCTAAAGAACCCTATAATAATAGAAATTATTATTGGGTTTTTTAGATCATAAGGCCTACTTACACGACAAGAAGTATTGACTAGATCTACAAATGTATTATCTACGAGCCGTTTTCTGCTTAAAAAGCTAGCAGCTCCAATATAATCAATTTTATGACGTTCAACGAGCTTTGAATGGAATAGAAAAATCCTGTCATTTTATGACATTGAAAAAAGTATTTAATGTAATTTTTCCTTAAATTCCGTAACAGTCTGAAATGGGTATTCTATGATCATCTAGGGAGCTACACCGAACCATATTTTTAAAAAGAAAACAGCTCTTTGTAGGGAACTTCATAAAATAAAACTCATTTAAAATAAATAAAATAGTTTATTTCTGCAAATAGATTCACTAGTAATACTTTTGCACGTCAAACTTTTCCTACCAGCACTTCGACGTGTAGCCTGCCGAGAAGAATCCACCGAAGAGCCGAATCCACTTCTCTTTTGCATTTGGATCTTTAGGAAAACTAAAACAAAAATAATCAATAGTTTTTTATGCCTTATAAAAAAGTGTAATAGACAAAATACATAATTAAATCGATGATATTTCAACGTGTCACAACCCTAAAGTAGGTTCGACTTGGGACGTAGTTTCTGATTCTACTATTCGATACTAGATGGCGCATGCGGACCAGGCGTCAGACAATTATAAACTTTATTTCAGTGTACATACGTGTGATTCTTAATTTACACGAATGCTTTAAATGGATAGAGGTTATGCCGAAAGATTATTTAATTAATAAAAAGTAAATACCGACTTACCGATGATAAGAAACACATGATCGAAGCAAGTTCTTAGTACTACTATTGTTTTTGCACTCAAAGACGGAACATCGAGTCAATATTGAGAGTTATTTAATAAAACACTCGAATGAAAATACCGACAGCGCACGTCACGATACTTAAGCAACCACAAAGCGACTGAGTCAAGTTAAGACTCGCTGTCCTTAACTTTGGCACGCGGGCCACGCCCACACGTCCTTTCCTCTTGTGTTTAATATTCCGTGCTACTCCCTGAATCCTATTACACCACCCTAATTCAGGGTCAGGGTCGCTGAATTTAGGGTGGTGTAATAAGTGCTTTAATTCAAGCCAAGTGTGAGTAGTGTGACACGAATCACGGACATCACTAATTAGGGACCGTGCACAAACTATAGGTGGCAGCACTACGTACCTAGTGTAAAGTAGGGTAAAACCATGGAAGTATTAAGTACTACGTACAAATACTTCCATGGGTAAAACATTCAAATTTATGACACCAGTTAGCAGCACTATCGATGTGAACCTTCCTTAAAACCAAGCAAGGGCCATTCACACAATGCTAATAAATCAAGGCTTTGTTTATTATGATTAATAAGTCACCGTAATATTGAAAAAATACTGATAAATTATAATCTATCCAGCGATATACAGTAATCAATATACCAAGATTAGGTCGGTCTAACAACTAACAGTGTGACTTGTTGGGAATGATTTATGAAAGTTCTCCCAACGTGTCACTGTGCGACTGGTTGGGAATCATTTTACAAAGTTCTCCCTACGAGTCACAGTGAACAAAGGGAATTTCGGAGACACGAGCTTGAAAAACTATTAATGAGCACCTTGTACGACAAGCGAGCTACTTTGATTAATAGAACAAATTTAATGCTTATAAGGGGGTGGGATATGCCATGAGATGCTTATAATCAAGAAAAGGAGGAATTAAAATAAAAAATCCTTTAAAGTATTTAATCTCAAAAAAATTGGTAAACAATAAGATTTCCTAAAATTAGTGTAAAAGATACAAAGTGTCACATTTTCTGAATATGTAGGGATGTTACATACAGTTAAGATTTAAAAGAAATACAATAAATAGAATTTCCGCATTCATGGTAACAAAAGAATTACTTGATAGGTTAATGTTTTTAATAAACCTACTTAGATATAATAATACCCAGCCACATTTTCCACTAATCAAGTTATGATATCAAATAGTGATGTGCCGGATAGGTAAAAATCCGCTGATACAGATCTTCTTTTTCGTACTCAACCGATGTCTGCAGTGCACGCGCCTTTGAAACGATGGTTGACGTCAGGCCCGCCTCAACGACAGGAGGGGTGTTTCGTTTTGCATTGTGCTGGTATTATTAAGGTTTAATCGATCAATATTTGCAAAATAATGCCTTAAACATAGCTTTGAAGAAATAAAAAATAATAAGTAGAATGTAATTTCATGTCTTTTAAAATATTACCTAATTTATTTCATTTTAAAAAAAGATCCGACAGAAAAATAATGGTTTCGGTTCTTTCTTCTCTTTAGAATTTCCGCGGATACGGATATCCGGAACATCACTTAAATTAAACATACATTATCCAAATATTAATTTTTTTTCTATGAAATGTTACACTAATAGGACTGAATATGACAAATTAAGCAATATTTCGTCTAGAAAAACGTAGGTATATTGTACATTGCCCACTCATCAACCTTTCTTAGCTTGGGGAAATGTGACAGCTGGTGTTAAAATAAAAAGGCTCCTTCGCAGAATTTCCTTTTCGCAAAATGTCCCCTGGTTGCAAAATGTCCCTTTCGTAAAATGTGCCCCTAGTAGCACAAAATATCACTCTCACCTGCCTAATTGCCATTTTGTTCAAAATATTATACGAAAATCAAAATATTTTAATCATATAAAGTAGGTCATTGTGTATATTTATTAATCAATGACTTGACTTTAATTTCTTTCAAATTTGAATGGACAATATTTGAAAAAATGGCCAGTACCTATATGAGAGTGATATTTTGTGACGAGAAAGGGACATTTTACGAAAGGGACGTTTTGCGAAATGGACGTTATGCGAAAGAGACGTCTTGCGAAAGGGGCATTTTGCGAAAGGGACGTACCTATTGCGACCAGGGGACATTAGCGATAGGGATATTCTGCGACGGAGCTGTTATAAGGGGGTAGATTGATGCGTGGCCATGTGTATTATTCATGTAAATTCATAAATTATGTATAACAATAATTCATACATAAATGCTTAAAACATAACATCAATATCACAATAATTATCATAATTTAGTTTAACACAGTTATCACAAGTTACACCAAGGCACTTTAAAATGGAAGACAATGTTAAAAGTTAATAATTTGAACTGTTAATAATAATATTTTGTATACATATAGGTACATAATTAGATTTGTATACATATACAATAGTATACTCGTATTTAAGGCACATAATGAGCACCAATTTATTGCTTACATAGTTTTTTGTTATTATTAATAGTTTTGATAAAAAAAGGTTTAGTCAAATAACCCAATGTGTAGGTAGGTATCTGGTATTGCACATCAAGTTCTTTGCACTGAGGAATGTTTTACATTATAAGAGAATCAGCGATTAAATTAATTAATGAGTAGGTACTATTAAGTAGTAATTAGAAAGCTTAAGACATAGTACATATATAAAACCTAAATAACAATTTCTTTTTATCATTCCATTGAAATATTTAAGTCATTAGAAAAAAGGGGGGTTGTGGAATAGACATTATGCATGATTTATTTTTTGCTCTATTAACAGGTTGTTCAGCCAGAAATAATCAATTAGAAATAGTTCTAGAAAGACAGTTTTCAATATATTGTAGGTTATACACCTCTAGTTCCATGATGACATAAATATATTGATCTCTCTGTTTAATTTGCAGTTTATCAAAATATAAAATAAAAACCTCTGCTATACATATAGACTTAGGATATAATAAAAATATTCAAATATTAATTATTCCCTTATTTTAAGTGATTAAGCCCTTTCGAGTTTTTTAATCTTCAGATAAAGTTTTACAGAAAATGGTTTTTTACATTTATTATTTGTTGATAAAATTGGAGTTCTTTCCCCCCCTTTTATCAGTTTGTCAAATTTTATCTGGCAACTAAAAACTCAGATCCTAATAAATTTTATTTTAAAACTAACTTTATTCACTTGTTTTACTTATTTTGTTAAAAGTTTTGATAAAATGGTCATGCATATATCAATAGTGATGGAACAACAAAAAGTTATTGTATAAAATTTTGAAACTTAAAGAATTACCTAAAATAATAAATTTGAATCATAACAAAAATAAATTACAGCACAAAATATGCTCTAATTGCGGAATTAAACAACTTTCATGTTGTTTATCCGATTAGGCCTAATCTTTGTACATACCATCAAGCAAGAAATCCATTCGTTTGTAATGTCTGTTTTTCCATGCTTCTTGTCCTCGGCGTAATGCCAAGTATCCAAGTACTGCAAACATGGGTACTAATAATATCGTTATAACTACAGGAATGACCACTGGGTCACTGCTTGAGCTCAGCTTCTCATACTTTACTTTAGGTGATGGGAGTTGACTATGTTCTGGCTTCGATGATGTACCTAACTTTGCTTTTTCCAATGCAACTTTCTTATCAGTTTCAGCAATAGCCTGAGCTGACACCAGTAATGGTTTCTTTGAAATATGTGTTTGCTCATTAGGCAATGGTCTAGTAACATTGTTCGTAGTTTTATTTATATTACCAGTTAAGTGTGTTTGAACAGATGATTTCACCTGTGGGGGCTCTTTTGCTGCTGTTATTGGTTTTGCTTCTACAATTTTTGGCTCCAAAACAGTAGTGTCTGCTCCATCTTTTGTTGAATTACTCTGTGTAACATTATCTTCTGTGGGATATTTGACCCCTTTTCTGGGGACTACGGATTTTATCTTTGATTTCCCAATTTCTTTATCCAGATTGATTAAGTTAGAATGTGATTCCTTAGGCAACGTTGCAATAGGTGCTTCTGGTTCAAATGACCCACCCTCAGTTATTAAAGGCATTTTGGTATCGTTTAAAGGAAGCTTCAATGGAGACTCTATTGCTTTATTAGTCGATTTTGAATTGCTATCGGCAATTGGCGTTGATAAGCTATTCCCATATAAATATGGGATAAATAGGATAATACAAAACAGAAAACACAAATACATTTTCGACGTTTGAATGATTATTTGTTACATTAACATTACCTTTGGTAAATAAGGCAAGCCCAATTCTTAAAATATTTATATAAAATGCAACAAATTGCAAGGTTGTAAAAAAATCAGTTTTTCCCAATAGTCATCACAAAATAGAATGTAGGTAAATGAAATGTCAATTGTCAATGTCATGTATGTCAGTCTGCAGCCAGTTCCTCATTGCAGCTGACGGCGCTGACGCTGAGTTGCAGCAAGAGTTGCAGTGACACTTGTTTTTTTTATTTATATGAAGTGATGTTCAATGTTACTAGGCATTATATGCGCATGCACATGATAAAGAACAAATCGACAAGTATCTCTTGGCTCATCATGGGTGAAATGGACATGGGGGCGATAACTGCTGTTGTAATAAAATGTCGAAATGGGTGAAAAATAAAGGTAAAACATAAATATCCTACTGATCCTTATTCCATATTCCGTTTTCTCAATCTTTCCTATCCATTCGTTTCCCTTACTTTTACTTCTCGCAGTAGAAATACTTGTACACAGACTGACAGGTGGAACAGTCAGAACGGAATAACGGATCCAATCTGTCATCCTGAGTAAGGACCTTGGCTCCCTGCTTTAAATGACACGCACTGCACTGTTCATGACATGACGACAAGGCCTGGGAATCGTTCTAGAATATAAGCGTTTATTATAGTCTCTTAAATGTACTGCATTGGTAAGGAAGTTGGTAAGTGTTATTAAAAAAATACTGTATTGTCAATTTAATCCATACTGTGGCGCTTAACTTCAAACGGAGGTAACTCCATTTTCCGAAATATTGGAGATTTTGGTATCAAATGAAAGCTGAAAAAAAATTCTACATATCCTTTTTAACATAAAAAGATAAATCCCATTATATTTCGAATAAAACGACCAGAAAATCGTGCTTTTTTAACAAACTTAGACAAATCCTACTAGGCGTTTTTATCAAATGAAGGCAAATCCTCCTCAACCAATCAGCGTGATGCATTTTTTCAATATGGCCGATAATAAATGCATTCTAGTCAAAAGACGGTTATCTGCATTGCGATTTTTTAATTATTTAACTGATTTTCAGTTGATTACAATGGGTAATTTAGTGAAAACTGTGTCCCGAGTAAAGCCCAAAAACGTTTAAAACATAAAAGTTAAAGGTTAACAACGGGAAAAGGCAAAGAAACTGAAAGTAATCTACTACTTTGCTTTTTTTTAACAGATTTTGACAGTTGCGCTAACCCAGGGTTGTACAAGTATTATTCCTCACAAAGACTTTTATTTTGTCGTGTTACAGATGTTGGTGAAATATTTTTCTACTTTATGTTGATGATCAATCATGACTGGCAATTATTACAATTGCAAAACAATATCGATGTCTTGGGCCCTTCTACAGAAAATGAAAACGATCGTTCGTTGAACGGAACGCGTATTTTTGCCCCATAAATCCCTCTCATTTGTCCCTCCCGTGTTCGAATATACGAACTAAAATTCGTCAACGTCGATTTTCAACAATTTAATTGATATATTAGAAAACGGGAGGTACAAATGAGAGGGATTTATGGTGCAAAAGTAAGCGATCTGTACTTACGTTAGTTTGTGACCTAGTAGTTAGCTGACCCAGGTCTGCATTTTACGTTAGTTTATTTTGCACACATTAAAATTAGCTACTGGGTAACTCTACTACTAATCTAGTCAACATTGAGTTTTATACATAATGCCGCTTTTCAAAGTTCAAAGCTTACATTGGCTTTTATAATTTCATTTGTCAAAATTGCCCACTATTTCAGGAACCAGACATTTACGAAAGAGGACCTACTAAACAGCCAAAATGTGGTTGGTCGTCCTTCGAATAGAAAATCATTTCCACATTTATTGTGGCTTACCTATAATCTACATTCCGGCATATCTCGTATTTACGTATTTATAACATTATTAGCTGATTTGGTGACAGCCCTTGAATGTTTGTAGAAGAAATCTAACCAAAAGTAGATTTTATCAAATCTGGGCAAGTCCAGTCAAGTTTTATCATAAATAGGCAAATCCATGCAGTATTATTTCAATAACGGGTAAATCCAGCCATGTTATATCAAACATAGACAAATCCAAACTAAAAACGCATTTTTCCATTTTATTCGGCGTTTAATTAATCTTTTTTATGCTTAATTTAAATGTTTAGTGTCTATTGCAAACGAATAACCATTTTTTTAAAAATTAAACTGTGTATTTTGGCCACAATCAGTTTTTCTCAAATAACTCAAATTCACGTTCGCTGGAGTTACCTCCGTTTGAAGTTAAGCGACACGACATGTATGTATGTAATTATTCTACGTTCCGTTTTCCATGTTTGGTACGGCTTGCTTGAGTTTGAGTAGGGTTTTTTTAGTTGGGCACTAGTGGGCGCTAGTACAGCAGATTAGTTGGGGCGCTAGGAAGGCAGGATCGACAACAAAATACTGGGTGTATTTTTCGCATTTCTAGTCACTGGCGAAGTGGTCGAAATTCTTATTTACTATTTTAAAAATGTAGGATTTGTTGATAATAAAACATCTACTATTATTATACAATAAAACAAGTGTGAGCTAAAGGAACGTTCATTATAGTGTAGTGATATCTCAGAATTTGTGGAGTGTTTGATGAAGTACCTACATACTTACAAGAAGAAATTATTAGAAGGTAAATTCGCCTAATTCGCAAAATGTAATTATTTTATACAGTTCGCAATCGCAATAAATGAATTGGAATGATAATGTTGAAGGCATTCGATATTTCCAGTTTTTTTGCCCTTCAAATTGGGAATTGGTTACAAATCTATTATATTTTGTTTACCTATTTGTTTTATTCTAAATTTCATTATATCAGAGATATTTTGACCTTTAAAAAAGAGCAAATTCAGGAAAAGAAAGTAGGTAGTAATGTTAATGTTACAGTTCAGATGAACAAAATTTTAGATTTTTAAAATAAAGCTTTTTACATCATTTGCAACAAATGTAATTGGTCATTTGATACAAATTGATTTGGTTTAGGTCTTCGTAAACTTCAATTGATCTTAATATACATCCATTAACTTGAACTAACATAGTTTCACTACATTATAGAAGAATAAAAATAAATTGTTTTGTTTTTAATAATGCTAAATAGTTATTTAATGGTTTGCAATTTGATTTTAAGTCACAAATATTTTTTCAGCAGACTGAATATGGTTAACCATATAAGGAATTGAAAATGACTGGAAATATGATACACATTAGTTAACAATGAGTGCTCCAAGTGGGTGTGTAAACTGCAGCGATGGCTCGCAGCATTTTGACATCAGGCATGATGTCGAGTGCTCAGAAGGGGAGGATGCCCAGATCCGACTGGCCCCTCATGTGCAAGCTTACCTGGCACATAACAACCCCACCACCAACTGCTGCGGGCTTGCTATACCCATAGCGTTTGAGAGGGCCGCACCTGGAACATGGTGGAATCCTCGGTTTGACTCTGAAATACTTGAAGGCCAATACCGTAGCAGTTCCTTTAGACAAATAAGATTAAGATTCAGGTAAATTTTAAATGTTCACATATTAATATTTTCTTGCATGTTCAATATTTATTAGAATGATTTATTGTTGAGATTATTTGATGTTGTCATTTTTCTTTTCAGATTTGCACTTTTATACATTTTGATATTTTCTATATCCTGGTTTGTCTACTTTGTGGGCCTTGGCTTGAATAGTGTAACAGTAAAATGGCCATTCCTA
Organism: Conogethes punctiferalis; assembly: GCA_031163375.1. Taxonomy (NCBI): domain Eukaryota; kingdom Metazoa; phylum Arthropoda; class Insecta; order Lepidoptera; family Crambidae; genus Conogethes; species Conogethes punctiferalis. Next base: position 6,375,591 of record CM062085.1, on the reverse strand, counting down.
TGTTCAATGTTCGGTGGGGTCCTGTTGATTACGTCTGTTATGCTGTTTGTCACATTTACAAGTATTTATAAAATCTACACATTCAAACTCTCACTGATTATGGCACTCGCTCTGTGTACTCTCAGCCTCTCACTTGTGACACTGACTACCCAGTTAGATGAGACCCTGTCCCAAACCGCAGACATCAGCCAGTCAGGACATTTCACCATGTGTATAGAGATTCTCCTAATTATATATACATTGACTCCATTACCACTATATGCCTGTGTAATCATTGGACTATTGTATTCCATTGTGTTCGAAGTTCTGAACATTATATTGCATTTAACAGAACAACAATGGCAGGGGCCAGGAATGTTTGTGAGAATTTTACTCCAGTTGTGTGTGCACATAATAGGTGTACATATATATTTAATGACATTTGTAAGAATGCGTGGTACATTTATGAAAGTAGGTCAGAGTTTATTGGTGAGAAGACAGCTTGAGATGGAGAAACAGCTAAAGGAAAAGATGATTCACTCGGTGATGCCTCCTAAACTGGCAAGTTGGTTGATGGAGGAGCAAGTATTAGAATCAGAGACGAATCTCAAGCCTCATGACCCACTCAATCCTAGGATATCGAATCCAGGTGCCTCTGACATAAAATCTCTATTTAGACCATTTAACATGAGCTCAATGGATAATGTTAGTATTCTATTTGCTGATATTGTTGGTTTTACAAGAATGTCCAGTAACAAAGGTGCTGATGAATTAGTGAATATTTTGAATGATCTGTTTGAGAAGTTTGATGAACTTTGTCAAGTTCATGGATGTGAAAAGATTTCAACCTTAGGAGACTGTTATTATTGTGTGTCTGGTTGTCCAGAGCCGAGACCAGACCATGCGACATGCTGTGTTGAAATGGGATTAGGTAAGATTTTTTTATCTTATTTATTAGCAGTAAGGTTCTCTATTACATGTTTTTATGTGTGTAAATATACTTTTTACCTATACTTTTTAGACCCTGTATCTATAGACAAACAATGTTTTAATTAGCTACTCGTCTGATTTACTTTTACCCTCTTGATAGTGTCAATCAAATGCATTTATTAAAATTTAATATCCTAATCAGGGGTCAGTGGCTTATTGTAAGTAAATGCAAACAGCTTTCAGCAGGAATAGAGATTGGTTCTGTTAAATTATACCTACCTAAGATTGTAGAGGTCCTTTGAATACCTATTGGGGCTTATAACTAGTAACATAACATTGATAAGCAAATGGAAAATATTGGCCTTTTTAACCAAATTGGTTTGGATATGATTCAATTTTCTTCAAAATGTTTTTATCTGAGTGTGTAAGCTACATTGTTAATTCGTCATTATGATAATATGTCAGTTAGTATAACAATCTTACTTATTAGAGACTAGCTGCGCCTAGAACTTCGTTCGCGTATATCACCATTGCGCGCCTGTCGCCCGCTCCCCCCTGGGTTCTCCTAAAGGTCCTTCCCCAGCAGCCTTAAAGGAAGGAATTTATAGAATACCCATAAGTAATACGTCGCAATGTTTTTCCTCACTAATGAACGAATGATCAGTCGAACGATGTGGTAGCCGAGTGCTTTTCCTACAATATGGCTAGCAGAATCCTGCTGCCTTAATGTTTGTCTCCTTAAATGGCTAAAATGAAGGCCAGGCTTTGTCATTGTCACCAATGGTGTGAATGATATAGACATCCCTATGCCCAGTGGTATTATGAAACCAATTCAACGAGAAAGTTAGTGATATTACGAAACACATCAGTTTGTTTATCAAGATCAAGAGTTGTTTATACTGTTCGTATTTTACCATTAAGATTTGCCAGATCTTTTTTTAGATTTTATTTGATAATAATCTTAGGATTTAGATCAAAACACATATTTCACTACAGTTTGATGTTGGAAAGTAGTTGCCTACACGGAGTTCGTAATGTGCGAGTATATTGCGTCCGTTGTCATTCAATATGTATGTAGTGTTGACGCATCTGTTGTAATTTGCAACGCAGCAACCAAGGTAGGTCAGTGGGAACCCATGATGAAATTAAAAGCTTACATATACTTATTATACGTGCATACTAATTTATAAAATTTTGAATAATCAGATCCATACATCACTTAAATTCCAAAAAAAGGACGATTACAAAAAATGAAGCTCAGAAATGCAAATAATTTAATATCACGTACTCCGAGAACATATTACGGTAAAAAAAATATTGAATTCGAAGGCGTAAAAATGTACAATAAATTACCTCTGGAAATTAAAGGTGCAAAATCATTATTAAGTTTTAAAAGACAACTAAAACTTTATGTAGCAGAAGAAATCTCATAAAAGAAAAATATTATATACATACATTTGAATATATACAAATCTAAAAAAAAAAAAATTATCGTTACTATCAATATAAACCATACTAACTACTTAATACATATATGAAGAAAAAAAAAATAACGATACAAACTTAAAGGATTTTACATTGACCAATATGCCACATCCAGAATACAAGTAGGTACGCTCCGTGCGTTCTTGATCCGTGGTTGCTCGGTGCAATAGATTAACAACGGCAGTGTTTCGCGACTTCTACCCGACTTTTTTTTTGTTTTTATTTAGATGTGTACTTTTGTTTAGATACGCTCGCTGTATCGTGTAAAATTTGTTAGTATTATTTTGTTTTCTCAGTAAGTGAATTATTATTGTTATATTCTTAATGAGAAATAATAAAGTTCTTAAACCAGAAATTAAAAGCGCTCAAATGTATACGTCGTAATAGTTGGAAATCGGGGTAATAAAACATCAAAGCTCATGTACAGTGAAATTTATTCAGCACATTCAAATTTACTATTTGTTGTTCAAGGTATGATAGACGCAATTCAAGAATTTGATAGAGAGCGCGATGAGGGTATAAATATGAGAGTGGGTGTCCATACCGGTACAGTGCTGTGCGGCATAGTCGGCACTCGCAGGTTCAAGTTCGACGTCTGGAGCAATGACGTCACTTTTGCCAATAAGATGGAGTCCACTGGAAAACCGGGTCGCGTACACATATCTGAAGAAACTAGCAAATTTCTCGGAGGTTCATATGTTTTAGAAGAGGGCGAAGAAGTGTTTGGTAAGTTGTTAATACTATCATTTTCATTATTTATTTATCCTGCTTGTATATGTGATTTTACAATATGTAAATACCTGTGTTTAGGTCACAAAACCTACTTCATTGAAGGCCGGCAGCTGTATTCCCCGTACGATCACGACCAGTGTCATACTCCCTGTAACCCAGTGAATTTACGCCTAATCATATCTCCCGCAGTATCTCCCCAGTCCGCTCTCTCTTTCGCCCATTCCCCGCCTCCTGTCACACCTAGAGACATCGATGTGAGAAATGACAAGCACAGCCCGAGGATACCGGACGTCAACAATTTTTTATCGCCGAATCCTTTTAATTTTCGTACCAAAGCCAGTTCGCTGCCGAGTATTTTGGATTCCGATGTGGAATTGGACGAGAAACGAACCAAAGGTTTCCCCGAAAGGAACGACAATACCTCAAAAAGTCCTACTTCTGTGGGTAAGTGTACACCTTTATGTGAAAATGTTTTCTAATCTTTACTTAATAATATTGGAGCGTGAGGACTGTTATACCTTGACATGAAACAGAAAATAGAAGAGAGATTGATAGAATGATTCACAAGAGTGCGCATACGAGATTAGCTACGGACCGTAATAATTCAACTGGCGTGTGCGTTAGAAGATTGGTGTTTGGTGTTGATGTAAACTCTATATCTGTTTCATTTGTTTACTTAACTGTGCTGATATGTTATGAATTGAACTGTGGTAAAGTCACGTTATCAGCGGGACAAGGTACAAGCACGATAAGATTATATTACGACTCTTATTGCTTGAAGGTGATGCGTATCATAGATTTACAAAGCTCTGATCAGTCATTCTAAATGGATTGACTATTGATAATAATAGACATCGTATTTAAATGGACGTCACTTATTAATTGACCTTACATATCAATGAAATTGTCATACGATTTTGTTTTTTGAGATTATTGTGTATGAATAATAATTATAGATATAATAATGACGTACATGCCGTTATGTTCGATATGTCGTAGTATGTACCAGCATCGTCATCGCGAAACTATTATTACACAAGCACATTAGATGTGGTATTCGCAGCGTACAAAGCCCGGATTATGTAGCACACGTCGCTATTTTTGCTTCCTATAAAATGGTCGTTAATTCTGATTTTTTCAGGGAGCTACGGCAAGTATACTAATAAGCTAAAAAATTGGAGAGTGCCCAAATTTTTAAGAAAACATTCGGATACTCCACTACATGAGATCAAAAAGCAAGATTTAAATGCTAAGCCTGTAAATGCTTTGGAGCGGGGGGATGGCACCGGCGTACATTCGAGTAACGGTTACCAACAAGTGCCTATAGTGATAGAATCTCAAGACAATAAGAGTGCCCGACCGGTTCAAAGTAGCAGTAAGCTAAATATACCGCTGGTGCATGATGCAGGCTCAGTGGAGAGGGAGATTATCGACATTCGCGCTTATTTGAGCCAATCCAGAAGTAATATGTCGCCTTTTGCTAGGAGTAGCAGCTACAGATCACAGTATGGGAGGCCGCATAATAATATCGAGGTGAATAACAATTTTATTCTATTACGTATTCTTACATTACTTAGTAACATTTTGGTATCTCATGATGATGACATAAATAAATAACAAATAGTTATTGTTGATTCGTTCGAGATCACGCCTCGTGTTTACACGGGACTGGAATTATACGGAGGAATTAACGAATAAATATGTCGACAAAGTGGTGAATAAATGCGTCGCAATTTAGAACCCACGCCTATTTGTATATCTACGCTGTTAAGTTGAACATTTTATTAGTTAGTTTTCAAGTTTATTTGAACTATTGATATTAATCTTTGAATTATGGCGGCAATATATTTGCCACTGCTAATGCGACAAACAATAGTTTTCCTATTGTGCCTATCTTCACGGATGTCAAATTCAAGGTTTAAAATGGTATTCATATTGAACGCATTAAAAATGTATTTTTCTTGTAAGTTACATACTTAATTTTAGTTATTACTCGCCTATCAATATTCCTCGTGTGTGATTGTTAAATTATGTATGTAGGTACATTTTGTATGTAGCCGGGCTTGGTTCCGCCTCACAATGGCTTATTTCTACACACTGAGGCTACTTTACAGTGTTCAGTCTCGCAATAGTAGGTAACTTATCTTTGGCCTCCGAAAGATTTGCATTACGCCCGATTTATCTATCAAATAAAAAAATATAAAACTTGTAGAAAATATCACTGAATACAGACTGGAAAATTGATTTTCAATTTCATCCAGGTTTCCATAGAAGATTGGTTAGAATAGAAAACGTGTGCAAAACTCATTCATTCTCTGTCGTTCATTTGTTTGTAAATACAGATTAATTAGGTCCATTTCAGAAATAGTCACTTACTGTACAAAGACTGGTATAAATTAATGCATTGTTTGAAATCTGTTAAAGCTTTTTGGATTCCAAACAGAATGATTTTCATTGTCTATTTTTATCAATTTAATTGATTACTTTTCTGCTGACCTTTCAAATCACAATTTCACATTCTTTATTACAGACTAAGTGATATGTTTGGTGTGGCCAACCGAACTTTTTATATATTTTTTATTTGATTTAAATTAAGAATATTTTCAAATAATAATGTGTAAATATAAAAAAGATATAAAAACATGAAAAAGACCTACACCTTCTATATTGTGATGACTAGCTTTTTTTTATGGCTGGGACTATCATGCGCTGCGCTGCCTAGAAAATGTATCAACATTTAATTTTACACATCTAGTTGAGGTGATTTATCAGTTTAATAACGTCCATACAGCGAAAGTTAGTACTTCCCCAAGGCTCAGGCTCAGCTCTATAAAGGGATAAAAACGTTAAGATCGTCAACGTAGATTTGTCTTCCATTTAATAATAGATAGAATATATTCCTAGATGCCGGTTAGTCGAGCTAGGAGCTCAAATATCCTGATGCGGATAAAATTAGTTCTTTCCAAAAACGGGCTTTACCGCTTCCCATTCTATTATGGAAATTGAACCTTACAGTTGCAATTATAAATCAGACTCTTATTTGAGGAAGTTGTTAGTCAAGGTCGTGAGGCTTAACAGCTATCGTGTTACAGTGTGCTGTGCTTTCCACCCTAACTTTATTAGGATAGGGCGGAACTTTAAGATCACTAGCATGGGCAAATCATTATCTTGATATGCAAGCAATACACGTTTCAGTTAGATACAATAAATTTCTATACATATACAGGAGAAATTGATACCTAATTGATAATTAAGTATCTTGTATGTAATACTTATTATTGTATAAAATATATATGTATGTGCATTACTTGTATATTTGTGCTTATATTTATAGCAGTTGTTGTAAAGTCTATTACCGCACCACATTATAGTTTTCTGGCTCGCCCAATGGTTGACTGGTAGAGAATGCCACACGGCATTAAGTCCGCCATTTGTACTTTCCTTGTGCAATAAAGATTAAATAAATACCTACGCGCTACCTAAGAAGGAGGTTTATAGCTCACGTTTTGCGCAAATTAAGCCTTATGTTTTTCTAAATGACTACTGTGATGGCCAGGGCGGTCACCATCACCAGACAGCTGGGGGAGCGGAAGGCTTAACATGCCACAAACATGCGGGCTTAACATGCGGAAGGCTTAACATGTTGCTGGGCGCCCCCTGTTGGGCTCGAGCCTCGGCTCAGGGCGTTGCTGGGAGATGCCCTACGGACTTATGTTTGGGAGGAAAAGCGACCAGGCGTAGGCCGGTATTGTGAAAAGGGCGCGAAAGCTGTGGGGCGTCGCGACGAGAGTCCCCGCCGGCGGACGGAATGACGGTTGATTTGAGGTGTTTATTTGTCGCGAGTTGTTCGCGCGGCGGTCCTGGCGAGTGATAAGGTCGTCGGGCTCCTTATGATTGTTACTTTAGGTCAGTCTTTCATTCTTAAAACTTAACATTCTTAGGTACCAGTCAGTCGAGCGAGGAGTTCAACGATCACGGTGCAGGGGGAGCTGGTTCGGCCCAAAGACCGGCGGCTGAACTTGCCGCTGCCAGCGCCGCTGCCGGTGCGACCGCCGGACGACGTCGTCAGCCTGTGTCCTTCGGTCAACAGCCGGAAGGATTCCGGCATTAGGAGCACCAGTCGCCGCTCCAGTATACAGCAACAGGTTGGCTTGAAGTTGTATATTATGTCCCCGTGAAATTGCATATACCGTTAGATTATAATCCATCTTGCGTGATTGTAAACTGTCGAAAGGTACAACTAACGAACTGTAACAACTGCTTACAATTTAACGTATTATTTTTCGGCAGATTGTGATCTAATTTAAGAATTTCACTTCGGTCGATTACAGTCTACCGAAAAATAATAGTTAAACTGTATACATTATGTTATAGTTGTCGACAGTTTACAATCTCGCGAGATAGATTATAATCAAACGGTATTTACAATTTTACGGTGACATATACAAATATGTATGTACGCCGAGTTTGTTTTCTCCAGTTTTATATCTTTATCTGTGAAGCGACGTATAAAGAATAGATACAAATCTCCCCTCATTTCTTCCCATTGGTGTCTTATAAAGTCTGCAAAGGGACTACTTGAGATTTCAGCCGGTGAGAGAATTAACTTGCCTAGCTAGAGCCGGCAGGCGAGGTGAAGCTACTATACTGTGCAACTATATAAATAACGCTCTCATCAGGACCACTGCTGGGCTTAGGCCACCAAACATGTTAACCAAAAATGGTTGATTGTAGGCAACAAGGGTGGCCTACTTGTTTAATTTTTCCAATGGAATCTCCTGATGAAAAGTCAGGAGGCCAATCTAAAGGAGACTAGGAAGTACGCCGGGGGGATGTTATAAAGACAAACAAATAATATTGCATTTGCGCATAATACCAGTATATTTTCTGCGTACTTGACTAATATACTTACAAATCGGGTGCTTTATCTATTAAAACTGACTGAAACCACCCTTGTCCGTTAGATATTTGCGCTGAACCACTCTACGTTGGCGACGTCCCAGGTGGACATAATGCAGCACCGCGTGTCCGGCTACTACACGTCCAGCCAGTCGTCGCTCAACGAGGCCGCGCCCCGCAGCCGCCTGCCCGGCCCGCTCAACGACAAGCAGGTACAATCCCTCCAGAAACTCCGCAAGCAGTCCGACCTCCAACTCATCCGCTGCGTCCAGGACAACGCCAAGTCCGGCATCAACTACTTCGTCCAGCGACCCCTCAACAGATTCACGCTCTCCTTCAAATCCGACGAAATGGAAAGACATTACAGGGACAAGGCGCACAGGAGCGACGACAGCGAGGACTTCCCGCCGACTCTCACCACATCCCGCTTCAATACCGCCCTAGACGTACTAGTGTCTACTATAATATTCCTGGCCGTCACGATTTCGGTGTTCATATTGTACGGCGACTGGCGATATAACATCGGTTGGTTTATTCTATTAGCGTTAATTGAAGCAACGGCCATTTCGCTCTGCATCTACAGACACTATCTCAAGTGGAAGACAAAAAACAACCCTCATATGACTGACACTCTCCGAAAGTCCGTTAGAATATTTAGGAAACTATCCAATTGGTACCCTTGGCATTTGTCAGGCGGTCTGCTGATCAGCCTCCCGATTCTAGCCGTTCTTATCAATTTCTCATGTAAACACACCACTATGGTGATACTGCAGGGCGACCAGTCGTTTTATGTGTACCTTTTGTGCTTGAGCATAGTAAACTTTTGTAATTTTACCCAGATGTGTTGGTTGATGAAAAATACTCTAGTGACCATTTACGCTGGTTTGTTCCTGTTCCTCGCAGTGCTCGGCTGCCATGACGCAAATACTCAAGTAATAGGTGATATTATAGATCCCAAGTTTAATTACAATATTTCGAGTTTCGTTAATAATATGACTAATGCCACCGAGGATTGGTTACAAAGTAATACAACAATGGAAAGTACGGGATTTGCTCACCACGAATTGCATCTAAAGGAACTATACTTAGATGTGGCACTGTTATTGATGCTGGTGTGGTTTTTGAATAGGGAGTTCGAAATAAGTTATCGTTTAAGTTTTTATAGTAACGTTGTGGCCAACCGCGACAAGCAGAGGGTACAGAACATGCGAAATCAGGCCGATTGGCTGTTGCACAATATCATACCGCGTCATGTGGCCGATCAGTTAAAAAATACTGCAAAGTATTCCGAAAATCATAAGGACGTCGGTATTATATTCGCTAGTATTGTGAATTTTAATGAAATGTACGATGAGTCGTATTTGAAAGGGAAGGAGTACCTGAGGGTACTGAACGAATTGATTGCTGATTTTGACGAGTTGTTGGAAAGGCCGGAGTTCCAGCATGTGGAGAAGATTAAAACTATTGGCAGCACTTTTATGGCGGCTAGCGGGCTGGACCCCGACCTGCGTCACGGGTCGCGCGACGCCCACGAACATTTGTACCAATTGATGGAGTTCGCTTTAGAAATGCAGAAAGTGGTCGATAATTTCAATCAGGATTTGCTGGAATTCGATTTTATACTTAGAATAGGTTATAATTTTGGGGATGTAACAGCCGGCGTCATAGGGACGACGAAGCTGTATTACGATATCTGGGGCGACGCTGTCAACATCGCGTCTAGAATGGACTCTACCGGTGTCGTAAAGAGAATACAAGTAGGAGAGTCCTGCATCCCCGTACTGTCCAATATGTACGAATTTGAGCAGCGTGGAAGCGTCTATGTTAAAGGCAAAGACGACATGAATGTGTATCTTATAGTTGGTAAAAAAGAAACATAAATAAAGAAAACGTTCGTATGAAATCTGTGATTTATATTTTATACAATATTGTATATTGATAATGTCGAGATCTATTTATTGTGTGCAGTTAACCGTCATAGGAAATGTGAAGCTTGAAGAAATACTCTGTGTTGTAAGGCAATTGTGTATATTATTAATTTATTGTTATACATTAAGTAGGAATCTGAAATGTAATTATTGAAATATTTATAGTAATATTGTTACAAAAGTGCTAAATCTCCTTGCCTCTTTAATAATAATAAACCTGTGACCAGTTCTCTAGTCTCAATTAAAATTACAATGAGGTGGTCTCGTTTTTGTCTATCATATGTATTTACAAACGAACGTACCTTAACATTAGTCCAAGCGGCAATTGTCCTACAAATTGTGTATTTTTAATTAAGTATATTTGTAATTCTAAGAGAGGTAGGGCATAGCGAATCTTCGCTCGAATTGAGCCGCCCGTCCGGGGAAGGACCTCCACCCTATAGAATACCGCAGTCAAATGACCTCTGGGTCGTGTTTCTGCCGGTGAGTAGGGTTTCCGGAGCTCGTGGGGGGTTAGGGTTGGGCCGGCATGGCGGTGGCAACTGACAAGTAACTGACCAGTTACTTGCCCGTTGTCACAGCGACTTGGGCTTCTCTTTCGCTTTCCATCAGGCGTAGGGAAGCCATTATGTCGAGCCAATATAAAAAAAAAAAAATTTTTTTTTTCCATGTTTGAGGCAAATAAAGACATTATTATTATTATTATTAATGAACCAGAGAATAGTTACCTCTTCATCGCTAGAATTCGCTTTAGTGACTGGTGAAATGGACGTAAGAGAGGTAGGGCATAGCGAATCTTCGCTCGAATTGAGCCGCCCGTCCGGGGAAGGACCTCCACCCTATAGAATACCGCAGTCAAAAGACCTCTGGGTCGTGTTTCTGCCGGTGAGTAGGGTTTCCGGAGCTCGTGGGGGTTAGGGTTGGGCCGGCATGGCGGTGGCAACTGACAGGTAACTGACCAGTTACTTGCCCGTTGTCACAGCGACTTGGGCTTATCTTTCGCTTTCCACCAGGCGTAGGGAAGCCATTACGTCGAGCCACAATAAAAAAATAAAAAAAAACGTGCTAACGAAGATGACGCGCCAGATTCCGGGGCAGTCCGCTTCGGCGTCTGAAGCTGGATTGGGCTGAAGCACGGCTCTCCGAACTCAACTGCGTCTAACATGTTGTTGCGGTAACACGACCTGCCGTTCGCCGAGGGATCCTTCTTGAGTGGCGTGCCAAATCGCTTCATCCCTTTTGCGACCAAATCTCGACTCAAGTCTGGACTGAATACAATAGGTATATGTGACTCATAGCTTGAAGGGGGACGAGGTTCATGGTCGATATGTATGCCTTTGCTTCACACTTCCAGCGATATTAGCATTAAGCTGACTAGTTTCCCAAAAGAAAAGACTGTTATTAGGAGAGAGGCACAAACAATACTTACCCTCCCTCTTAAGCTTCCACCGGAATTAGAAGAATTATTAGCACCATTCTGCACATTTACACAGGATCAAGACATATCAGGCGATTATGAGATTACAGCAAACGAATTGGCACGTCGGAAGCTATTATTTGAAGAACTTTGTGACTCTGAACAGATTGATGACGAGATACATATCGACCATGAACCTCGTCCCCCTTCAAGCTATGAGTCACATATACCTATTGTATTCAGTCCAGACTTGAGTCGAGATTTGGTCGCAAAAGGGATGAAGCGATTTGGCACGCCACTCAAGAAGGATCCCTCGGCGAACGGCAGGTCGTGTTACCGCAACAAGATGTTAGACGCAGTTGAGTTCGGAGAGCCGTGCTTCAGCCCAATCCAGTTTCAGACGCCGAAGCGGACTGCCCCGGAATCTGGCGCGTCATCTTCGTTAGCACGTTTTTTTTTTTTTTTTGTTGTGGCTCGACGTAATGGCTTCCCTACGCCTGGTGGAAAGCGAAAGATAAGCCCAAGTCGCTGTGACAACGGGCAAGTAACTGGTCAGTTACCTGTCAGTTGCCACCGCCATGCCGGCCCAACCCTAACCCCCACGAGCTCCGGAAACCCTACTCACCGGCAGAAACACGACCCAGAGGTCATTTGACTGCGGTATTCTATAGGGTGGAGGTCCTTCCCCGGACGGGCGGCTCAATTCGAGCGAAGATTCGCTATGCCCTACCTCTCTTACGTCCATTTCACCAGTCACTAAAGCGAATTCTAGCGATGAAGAGGTAACTATTCTCTGGTTCATTAATAATAATAATAATAAGAGCGTAGGGAAGTGACGACCCCATCGCCCGCTGTTGGGAGTTGCTGAGCTTCGCACCATGAAGAGCAACAACTCCCAGCAGTGCAGTCAGTCTCCGCAGGGCAGCTTGTGGCCAGCTGTTGGTGTGTGGCGACACCACGGACCCGAGACCTCCCGGGGGAACACACCATCTTTCCCCCACCTCTGGCTTGCCTTCGTTGGCCGCCCAGAGTGGAGCGCAGGAGCTATATGCTTGAAAGGGTGGAAGTGCTCAACCTACGTAATAACGGGGAACGGCTGACCGGATTACCGCGATCCAGAAACCGGTGTACACCTCTCTACACCCTTAGCCAGCCACGCCAGTGTTGCCCCCTTGCCGCCGAGTCTGGTGGCTAATTTGGGGGGCCCACCTAGTGGCCGGCGAGTCACCACCTGCCTAAATTTTAATTTGTGAGATATTGAAATGGCAGGCGACCGTTATCTCACCCCATAGCCCAGATATCCTGCCCACAAGAACCTCATTCAATAGTCCCAGTTTTAGTTACCCATCTTAACGCAATAGTGCTGCACTCGCCGGGTATTACTATTGAGTGTGTCATCTTGGGGCACTCAGAAGTAATGCCCGGCCTGTGTATCCCATCTCACATACACATATTAAATTGTCTCAAGGGGCCTCTACGTGTTGGGCCTGTGCCCCCATGCAAGCCTTCCAAAGGACCGGGAGGGGTGACACCTTCCCGTGAAATCCAAAAGAGACTACATAATAATAATGTCTTTATTTGCCTCAAACATGGAAAAAAAAAAAAATTTTTTTTTTATATTGGCTCGATATAATGGCTTCCCTACGCCTGATGGAAAGCGAAAGAGAAGCCCAAGTCACTGTGACAACGGGCAAGTAACTGGTCAGTTACTTGTCAGTTGCCACCGCCATGCCTTATAATAATTCTTCTAATTCCGGTGGAAGCTTAGGAGGGAGGGTAAGTGTTGTTTGTGCCTCTCTCCTAATAACAGTCTTTTCTTTTGGGAAACTAGTCAGCTTAATGCTAATATCGCTGGAAGTGTGAAGCAAAGGCTTCACTTTCTTGGAAGACTCTAACAGTATTTCCCTAACTGTGGGTCGCGACCCACTGGTGGGTTGCGGGTAGATTTTGGGTGGGTCCTGATTTTCATATAGATTTTGCAATCTACGAGGCCCCCTTAGCTACTAGGTACGTTTGTTAAAAAAAATTAACAAAAATTGTATTCTTCAATAAAAAAAGTTGGAATAAAAAAATGTCGGTAACTGTTCTACTATCGTATATTTCTCCTTAATTGAAATGTGTGTAGTGACGGGTTTTAGAAAAGGCCGAAGTCCAGCAGCGAACGTCAATAGGCTTTTGTAAATAAAATCATTTACTACTCTTCCGGATCTCGAGTCTAACTTATCCTCCGCACACGGCTACTGGACACACACCACAGGCTGATGATGATGGTATGGTGGTGAACTAAGATATAAATAAACGCGTAAATACCGCGGCATCAAGCTGCTTTTTTATCTTCATGACACAAGGTGGGCCGCCAACTTAAACTTTCTTGTAGATGGGTCGCTGTCCCGACAAATTTGGGAAACACTGCTCTAGAGGGCTTGGCATTACCATTTCTTGTGAAAAGAACCTTTCAGTAGCTTCTTCGGCAATTCTTTCCAAAGCAGGGACCGGTGTAGGCTCAAACTGACTGTTACAAGCCTCAATCTCAACTGGGACCAAAACACACGCTTGGTCGATATCGCAGCGGAACGAACCATTGCTCTTTTTTTTGTATATCTTGCACATGCCCGGACTGCATATTGGCTTGTGCAGTCTGGCGATTAAGGCTTTATCGAAAGGATTACGAACTTTTTTATTTGTAGGAGTTGATTTATATTTATTATCAGGACTATCATCTTTATCAGTCATTTCGAAAATATCGTTAGTGTAGTTTAGTGAAAAAAATTGTAGTTTAATGAAAAATATATTTTAATAATTATTTTGCTCTGAAAAATTAGACCACCTCAATGATTGTAAGTATATTCGAATATGTTTTTTTCTGTTATATTTCGTAAAAAAGTATATTTTGTATATATAATGAGTATATTAATTACCCATTTAGGGGTAAAAATTTATATATAAGATTGCATATTTTAATATATTATTATAATCTTATTATTTGTTGACTATGAACATCAATGTGCGTAAACCAATACGTGGTACTAACACTTTGTAGTTAGTAGATAATGAATAACGTAGTGTGTATCCATCCATGTAACATTCTACGTGGTTAATTATTATGAAAATGTAAAAACACATTGCCATGATTCTTTTTTAATCTTTTCGGAAATGTGTATTAACTTCTCTCAATAAACATTTCCGTTTAATGTCATATAAACACACATGCATAAATTGTTACTTGAATGTATTAGTAGTTACTATGAATTCTACAGAATTTTTGATACAGGAAGCCTATTTAATCATGTAATATCTGAAGTTACCGAGTAAGTGGCACAGAACATTTGTCTAGTTCAAAAAAGTAGAGGATTGGATGTTGATGTCAGTTGTAATTAACGTCTAGCGTGATTGTTTTGTATTTTGCCATACCGACCCGCACACTACTCGCACCCAATGTTTAACAAAACAATGTTATTTTCGTTGTTGTTTTGGGATCCGAACCGCTCACTCATACACCCCATAAAACATTGCAGGTTTAAATTGCCTTCCTGTATAACGTGATAATTTTGTCACTAGATCACTATTGTGTAAGTATACTATTTTATGTATCTACTGTAGTCTCAATACAAACACCGTTGTAATGACACGTTGCGCATTTACAAGTTTATACTTAGTACCTAATATTATATTTTACACGGTGTCCAAGTAATATTCTAAAACTACGTAACCCTAACGTGAAAGGATTTGCATTAATCCCTGAATGGTGATTTTCAAACTTATGATGGAAGCCTTATACATTCCACAAGTATTTTAACTATTGCCTTCGAATTGTCTATTTTCTATAGTAGAAGAAAATTTAAGATGGTGGCATTTTTTGAAATAAATCAAATGACTATATTTACCCAACATCGGACCAAATGCGGTACTGTATTATATTGTAATTAGCTCTCTGTTTTGTGTAGATAATGTAATGCTATATATTGTGTTGCTATTGACATGAATTGAATGATGTAGGACATTGTGATATATGTAAATATTTATATTGATTTTATTTACACTATTGACAAAATTATAAATTTATTTACCATTTTGAATATTAATTTTCAATATGATTTACGAGTATAATTCAACCAAACACAAATTAAATAATTCGGTCGTATGTGTCTCATATTTTTTTGTAACTTATTAAACTAGATTTATTGAATAATAATGTTGTAACACAGTACCTTAATTTTATAATGCTTTATATGTACACAATTATTATTTATCATCCTCATAAATTGGCAACTAAATTTTATGTATTATGATTATGCTTGTAAGATACATTTTATGTATCGAATTTAGACTTGAAAATAATTAGAAAACAAATTAATATAATGTAACTATGCAATAGTTTTCTTCCTATACTCGTATGATGTACGAAGTGTGTTGACAGATTTCCTACACTCGCAGACTGCGGGTGCACCAAAGATCTGTCGAATACTGTTTTGCATTATTTTTGAAAGACAAAGTGGTAATTGAAAGTAGTGTACCAAGTTTTGGCCTTATAGAACCAGTGCCATGTAAGACCAGTCCACCATTCCTATTTTTCCTGAAGATATTCCTACAAACTTAACTATGGCATCTAATAATATTGTAAATATTTATATAATTGTAACTGAACTGTTAGATGTGAAAGCTTCGAAGATGCTTCGTAAATGTGTTATAAATGCATTATGTAGTATATGTATAGTTGCGTACATGTAAGTATAGATTTGCGATATGGATTGATGATCGCCTGCAGCTTTTAAACTTCTTTGGAGACATATTTCGAAGCTTAAAGGTCATAGAAGCATACCAACACGTAGATCTTTTTGAAAAACAAAATGTATTATGACTTGCTCAAACGAACTGTTTGGATTTTATTTTTCACTTTTTCCGTAATTAAACTCAAAATGGATTCAGAATTATTGTTTTTATTTAAACCTTATACTAAGTATTTAACATAGATATATATAGTTAATCTAAGTCCCAGTTTTATAATTTTCTACTTATAAATAACATATACCTACGTAGTAATCGATTCAGAACACTTAGGAAACGGAACCTAATTCGATAAACGCTTTGCCCGTGTAATCTTTTAGGTTAGACAAAAACAAAGCAGTTATCGAATTCGATTTTGTTTCCGAATTGGGGGACGAGCATTCTTAGGGTTAATTCACACAAACGGAAAAATGCTCCCGCACTTTCTTGATATCACAAAACAATAAACTTTATTAGCATTGACATAGGTTAATAAAACTCCGACGCAGGCATCAAGCGTCCTGTACGCGACTTGACGCTTGAAGTGTGCGTTTTGCGTTTGGTGTGAATTGACCCTTTACCTCTTGCTTCGTATTGCAGTTCAGATAGGAATCATCATCATCAGTATATCGCAGTCCACTGCCGGACATGGGCGTCTCCACTTGTTTGCCACTTTGGTCAAACAATAATCGCCGCGGTGGGCAGGCGGGTTGGCGATCGCAGGGCGTAACTGGGGCCCTAGGTAGATACTACAAAAAACGAAAACGATCGTTCGTTCGGCAACAATACGCGATCCGTTCAACGATCCGTTTTTTTGTAGTAACTGCTTCCTCCGGTGACGCTGCTGCCCGTTATCGGCCTGTGCCATTTAGCTACCTACGTCTTCAATTCTAAGTTGGCAATTAAAATAAATACAGAATAGAAAAATATACTCGGCAGTCAAGGGTCGGGTCGGGTATTCAGTGAGACAGCGTGTTGATAGGGTTGTCGCTCCAGGCGAAGTCGTCGTTGGAGAAGGCGTAGATGAGCCAGTAGAAGAGGTTGAGCAGCGCGAACGAGGCCGGGAACATGACGCGCGCCGCGCGGTCGATGTGCGACACGCTGTTGATGTGCCCGCGGCTGCCTGCCACCACAAGTAAAACAACTTCAGTGGAATTAGTCTCCTTTACCTTTTAGAATAGTTTATTCAGCGCACATTAAAAAATACAAGGGTGTACTAAGTCTATAAAGTAACTTAAAACCTAAGTGCTATACAATGTGCAGCTAAATTGGTATCCACTCAGTGAATGTCGAGGCATGACATAAAGACTGCCAAGACGCTGATTTTCGGTGGAACCGTCAAGAGGGAATATATAATAACAGTGGGATAAAACAATGAGTAGTTAAGATTAAGCCAGTATAAAAACGAGAAAAGAGTAAAAAAGACCCCCCACCCTGTAGAATACCGCAGCCAAATGGCCTCTGGGTCGTGATTCTGCCGGGTTGACCTGCGCTGCCCCTTAGCGCAGACGACAGACTATCCGTGACGCACTTTTTAGTCTGTAATGCAATTAACTATATGCAGTAACGCACACGACGCGCCAAAATCTGTCGCGGATATGTCTCAGACGCAGATTCTATCGCACAAAAAGTCTGTCGTCTGCGCAGTCCCTAAGGGTTGGGCTGGCATGGCGGTTGCAACTGACAGATAACTGACCAGTTACTTGCCCGTTGTCGCAGCGACTAGGGCTTCTCTTTCGCTTTCCATCAGGCGTAGGGAAGCTATTATGTCGATAAAAAAAGTGTCCTTCAAGCTGGAATCCTCATCTCTGAAACCTGCATGAAAACGAATTTTGACTATGCCAAAAAATAGTCATGAAATAGTCATAAATAGTCGCCAAGTAAAAAAAATAGTCGCATTATAGTTTCGGAGTTATAGCTATAGGTTAGTGAGGATTCTGGCTTGACGTTCAAGCTGTAATCCTCACCTCTGATGCAAGCAAACGGCAAAGTCTATCGAATTGGTTTATGTTCCAAAAAATAGTCATGAAATAGTCGCAACGGCATACCAAATTTCAGAACTAGTCGTTAAGAGATTCCAGAGATATAAGGGTAGGTTGGTGAGGATTCTAGCTTGAACATTTGAAAACTTCAAATATCTCCGAAACGGCTACGATTTTCGATTTGAGTTTTTGCCAAAAAATAGTCATGAAATAGTCGTCTCCAACGGAAATAAATTTGAGCTGATTTAATTTGAAATTAAAAAGTGTTAATTTTTCCCTACATTTCTATGGAGGTACAGTCGTGTACAAAATGTTTACTTCATTTTATACTATTGTAAAATATTTCGCTTGAACTATAATATTTCGTCAAATTAGGTGTTTTCCAAGACTAGTGACTAGACCGAGTGCTATTATGATAAAACAAATAAAAACAAACATTTATAATTTTTGTAGCTATTTTTATTTAGTACAATTTAAAGCTTGAAAATGCGTACATAACATGTTTAAATTAAAAATAACTAAATATAATGTTTATATCACAGCAATTAGTTTTAATTCCAAGCAGTAGTTTTCGCGTGAGGCGCGATCAAACATACAGATAAAAATTTCTCCCGTTTCCCCAACACTTCCCGCCATTGCTCTGCTCCTATTAATTGTAGCGTGATGAAAGTATACCATAACCTGCCCAGGAATATGAAGAATAATCGCACCAAGTTTCGTTAAAATCCGTCTAGTAGTTTTTTTTCTATAACGAACATACAGACAGACAGACAACAATTTTACTGATTGCATTTTTGGCATCAATATCGATCACTAATGACTCCCTTATAGTTATTTTGAAAATATATTTAATGTACAGAATTGACTTCTCTACATATTTATTATAAGTATGGATAGAAGATAACTTGTTATAAAATGTTTACTCAGTTACGAAACATTTTCTAACATGAAATAATTTTTAACACAATGACATGTGATTAAATGTCTGCTAACGTTGCTAAACATTTTCTAACGGCGCGGCAGTGTGGAAGCACCATTAATGTCTTCCCACAATCATCGTCGCGGACATTTCATTGACTTGAGTATTTTGCTTGACAGTCACGCCATCTAGTAAGTGTTGTGGAACTAGCTCTAACCATTTTAAAAACGCATTGCTGTGACATTAACATTAAAGGTAAAAGTGAAATATATGTAAAGATCAATAATTAAAGCTCATAGTTATTCTTTTTGCTGGGTGGGAACAGGTCGGTAATTGTGTATTATATGTACTGATTTCAGATTTAAACAAGTTTTGTACTAATATGCAAACTTTATATTATAATAAATAAAAATAGCTACATAAAAATGTTTGTTTTTTTTTGTTTAATCATAACAGCTGCCATGGAAAATACCTAATTGAACGAAATATTATATTTTAAGCAGAACATTTCACAATAATATCAAATGAAGTAAAACATTTTGTATACAACTGTACCTCCAAAATTGTAGGGAAAATTATAACTTTTTATTTTCTAATTAAATCAGCTCAAATTTATTTCCGTTGGAGACGACTATTTCACGACTATTTTTTGGCAAAAACTCAAATCGAAAATCGTAGCCGTTTCGGAGATATTTGAAGTTTTCAAATGTTCAAGCTAGAATCCTCACCAACCTACCCTTATATCTCTGGAATCTCTTAACGACTTATTCTGAAATTTGGTATGCCGTTGCGACTATTTCATGACTATTTTTTGGAACATAAACCAATTCGATAGACTTTGCCGTTTGCTTGCATCAGAGGTGAGGATTACAGCTTGAACGTCAAGCTAGAATCCTCACCAACCTATAGCTATAACTCCGAAACTATAATGCGACTATTTTTTTCACTTGGCGACTATTTATGACTATTTCATGACTATTTTTTGGCATAGTCAAAATTCGTTTTCATGCAGGTTTCAGAGATGAGGATTCCAGCTTGAAGGACACTAAAAAAAACCCAGTTGCTCCACTGGTGGGACCAAATCCGACGTAATTGCGGCGAAAGTAGTGTTTTCGGACAAGCGAATTTTAGTTACTAAATTACGTATTTCTTCTTCGGAGGCTGTTTACATCCCATATTGAAGAAAACCGCTGTAATTGAAGGTCTCTCAGGAGTACCTACGTTACGTTGTCGTACCTTAGACCAATAGATAATAAGCAATACTGTCTGATTTCACCAACTAATTTATTGAATTAGGTATGACGCTACTATGTAGAATCTTATCCACTACGTTTGTCGGTCGGTATGTCTTAGGGGAAATCAGAAACTAAATTTATTACTTCACAATTTAGAACTATAAAGTTATAGGTAGATAACTTTGTCGCATCCAAGTTTGATGATGAATATTTTAGTTGGGTGAAATGATTTGATCTGATTTATCAAACATGCCGATGCCTACGAAGAGTTCTCGTTTCTTTTTTTAACATGGGCCACACACCCCATCTAGAACCAAACTAACCCGAAGATTGTACATACTATGGGGACTAGATAACTGATAAACTTACATAAATACTTTTTTTTGGAAATAAATTTTGTAAATATATTCATGCACACAAATGTTTCGGTCTGTAGTACCTATTTAGCGATGCCTTCAATTGTGATAGTTATACCGCCACCAGTCGGTTGCCAGCGCCTCATTTGTTATTCGGCAGGATGTGCCACGGGCAGGTGAGGTTGGCTTGGAGCGAAAAGATGATAGGCCGCTCCCTTACATCCCTTAAATAGTAAGTATTGGTTTATAGAAGGTAATGTCGTAACGATCCTTGTTATTATGGCTATGTCGATAACTGTCAGCCGTCACTCACCGGCCTCGATCTGCCGCTGGCGGCGGTAGCGGTCGTCGCCGGCGAGGCAGTACAGCAGCTGTCTCCACCGCGGCACTCGCGTCTCCGTCTGCGTGGTCCTCTCCATAGTCAGTCGCACCGCGCCGCCTCCCGGCTCAGAGGGCCGGCCCTCCTCGTCACTGTGGTTTGTGTTAGCTGGCAGGGAAAAGCTCTGGAAGGAATACACGCTATAGAGAATATGGCATCATGTCAAGAGTTTGGCAATTTTAAATAAACAACCAAAAGACATACCATGCTGGGCCACACAGGATGCTGTGATGATCTAGCCCCGAAGCTTGTACTATGGGTACTAGACAACTGATAAACTTACTTAGATATTTACGGAAGTCCGTAGTGACGGAAGTTTGCAGATGTGCGCGGCCGCTGTGTGTGCCTTCACCTTGACTGCTCCTAGGCGCTACTATACTAAAGCCTCTTGTCACCTCTCTTGACCACGTCACGGTTGTTCAACCGTACGGCTTATACGTCATACGGTTGAACAACAGTCGCGTGGACAAGAGGCCTAAGGGCCTGTCCGCACTGCGATTATTCACCGCGCGATTTTTTTTTTCGCAATTCAGTAACTCGTGCAGTACTATAGAAGTAACCGCACTGGCGTTTTAAAATTCGCGCGAAAAAAAAATCTGTGAATTGCAAAATGACCGCGATTTCTTTCCGCGCGAATGTTTTGTGCAATATAAAGTGGTACGGGCCTGTCCGCACTGTGGAAAAAAATCGCGCGATATTAATAAATAAATGATTTTACTCATTCTGTAATATCCGAAGAACTTTTTACTGTATTTTCGTAGCTCTTGATATTTTAAGAAGGAAAATTCTTTCATAGGTCTCAGTGCCGTAAAGGGATGAATCCAGTATTCTTGGCATCTTTTGATAGCTCTATTTCGTCGCCGCCGCCGTAGTATCAAGTAAATTAAAAATTTTCTTCTGTCCATTGTACACGTCCGTTTCAGCCGGGAACTCCATCGAAATGACAAAATACGCACGGAATTTTATTCGCAGTGCGTATAAAATGTGATTCCGGTCGCGGAAAGAGAATCGTGAGAATTAAAAAAACACAAACGACCAAAACTAAAAAGCGATAAATAACGTAAGTAATTCTATCCTTAATACATAATTACATTATTTAAATATTACAATTATCACTTATTTTTGAAGTCGGTGCCAGCCTCTCGGTACCTAACGTAGACTGTTGTTGTATGACGCGCGCGGCCGGCAAATCCACACGACAATATAGGTACATTTATTTGGCTGGCACCGACTTCAAAAATAAGTGATAATTGTAATATTTAAATAATGTAATTATGTATTAAGGATAGAATTACTTACGTTATTTATCGCTTTTTAGTTTTGGTCGTTTGTGTTTTTTTTGAAGTCGGTTTAATTTTTTTTTAAAAATAACTTTATTTCACTATTTTTAGTTGCGTTTATGTGCTGTGACCTTGAATAAAGGCTAATTAATGTCCTTAAGACTTTTACTTAGGAATGAAAAATTTTGCTTTAAGTTGAGTGAAGACTTTGCGATCTAGAATCAAGCATATGCGGGTTGGCAATCGCAGGGCGTAGCTTCTTGCTCCGGTGACGCTGCTGCCCGTCACCGGTCTTTAGTATTTAGCTACGCCTTCAATTGTGATGTTTATACCGCCACCAGTCGGTTGCCAGCGCCTCGTTTGTTATTCAGGCAGGTGAGGTTGGCTTGGAGCGAAAAGATGATAGGCCGCTCCCTTACATCCCAAATCAAGCAAATTACTTACCAAATCACCTGCCCTATTAGCCCTGCATAAGTACATACTACTATCTAGTTTAATATCGACCAATGTCAGTACTGTCCCCTAACTCCTAACCGTTAAGGAGTTCTGTGGCTTCATCATCAGCACCAGATGTTGACGCCCGGAAGCATATACCTGAGTAAAATATGATTACGTAACAAAAACACCATATGGGCATACAATTTTCGGTTGTTGCCCTCAATTTCTCCAGGATCCCATCATCAGATCCTGACTTGGTGATAATGGGACCACCTCGGAAATGTCCTCTGTCGAACTGTCGAAAAATTTTTGAAATCCATCCATAATTGACAGAAATATCGGTGAACATACATAAAAAAAAAAAAATATTATACATACAGACGAATTGAGAACCTCCTCCTTTTTTCGAAGTCGGTTAAAAATCGTGAATAATCTCAGTGCGGACAGGCCCTAATAGGCCACGTTGTTTAGCTGTAGGCACTCACGTAGTTGGTGGCGGAGCGCGCGGAGCTGCGCCGGCGCACGGCGAGCTGGCGCGCCGCGAACGCGTCGCCGCCCACCTCCTCGATCAGCTCCTCCCACTCCGAGTCGTCTATCACTATCTCGCCAGACCCTACCTGCAAATTGCCGTATGGGTCTGTTCGATACAGTATTTATAGTTCATTCGCGTTAAGAAAATAGTGACTGACAGGTCACTGACAGGCCACTAGCCAATTAAAACGCTAGAAATTATAATTTCATAAGAAAAGATTATTCTGATTATTTATTCTGACTGACAGGTTACTATTTTCTTATTCGCATTAAGAAAATAGTGACCTGTCAGTCACTATTTTCTTAACGCGAATGAACTATAGGTATGTGTAAAATATATGAAGATGTGAGAAACACAGGCTTTTTAAACGGTTTTTTCATAGTCTGTTTATTGAAGCATTAGACAGAACGTAATACTAATTTATCACGCTCAGCATTTCTAGGAATGTTTTGGCCTGCATATCTACCTACTTGTCTAATAAGTAAAATAGATTTTGTTAATACGCGGTGCTGGCTGTCATAACACGTCTGTGTAAAAAGGTTCCCTACCACTGCTTCCTTGTTTACCAAATTTTTACAGCAAAACAACGGTGTATAATTGCTACTTTTTACAGCAAAAGAACGGTGTATAATAGCTACCTTAGTAAAGTAATGTACTCCAGCGAACTCGAGCAGGGTGGCGATGCAGTAGAAGAAGCTCATCAGCAGGAACCAGTCGAGCGCGGTCGCGTAGCGCACCTTGGGCAGGTCGGTGCGCGAGTCCAGGCTGATGGTGGACAGCGTCAGCACCGTCGTGATGCCCAGCCCGACGCGGTCCGACGTCGCCTTTGTGACGTTATTGAAGTAAACACAACGATATCAATTGATGACTGCGGTAGAGCATTGTGTAAGGCCGGCTAAAGGATATAGAACATTATACCGCCCTTCTCCAAAGCACCCGGCAAGTTTTTAGTTTTATCGGGCCGTTTTCCGCAACTTGATGACTGTGCGCCTATTTTACGTGGGGAACCCGGCAAAAACAATACAATTCAAATATGGGCTTTAAATATTGATCTTAAGAAATAGGGGATGCTGGGTTAGTGGAAGAAGTTTTAGAAACGTAGCTTATTGTGCTATATAAACTGGAAATTACATCAATCGTGCATGCGATAACCTAGCAGGGGTAGATAGTTAGATGCAACCTTCGGAAGCTAGGAAGGTCTTGCTCCTGCCGCCCCACAGACCCAATTTAAAACTTGCCCCATGTTTGCTGCTATACACATCACAATTAAAAGTTATATTGTCATATTGACCTCGTAAGAGCTGTTGAGTAGTTGGCTTAAGCTATCTATCTAGAGTTCTATAAAGCGCTGACCAAAGACATTTACCTATCAAGGGCAAACAAGGCTTTGTATCTGTTAAACGCGTGCCTCAATCTTACACAATTGCGCATGATTGTGAACCGTCACAAGTAAAATACACAGATATACATTAATTATACGTGTTAAGGAATAAATGACATGTGATAATAGGTAGGTACTATAAGTTCGATCGTGTTACGAATGCAGTAAATGATAGAGATTAAAACACGATATTCACACTCATGGATTTTAAATTTATTTATGAATGCTTTAAACTTGATGTTTAAAAAAGATTTATTCGAATTGCGAAAACCAAGGTCTATCATACATCAACACTGGTGATTTACTGCATTCTTTACGCGAATGAACTGTACACTGTACTGTAGTGGACTTATAGGTACATGTATTCGCTGAAAGCTGTCGAGTTCAAGCGAATACAAAACATGTAGCGACCTCGACACTTTAACCATCAACTACCGTACAAAGTGTGATAGATCCATTAATCTTTGTGAAAGATACAGGTATTATATAAAGTTACGTCCCGCGTCTTGTCTGGGAACTCGCCTTCGAGTAGAGCTTAAGCAAACTTTAAGTAGGTACTAGGATGACAGCGGATGAAAACGGATACGAAGTCACGCGCCATAGTAGGTGGAGACGTGTGGAAACCGCTCGTTTATGTTAGTACAACCTTATTTTTAGTAGGTTGGTAGGTAGGTACATACGAAACTTCAAAACTGTTCTAAAATCAGTTAAAGATAGAGAATCCTTTGCAATAGAGTTTTTATACGACATAACATAAAATTTTTACGTAATCTGGGGGCACGGCAGTGCCCTAGCCAAGTCGATAATACTTACAAGACGTAAATAAAATATTATAATTTTTTAAATACTTTTTTATTGTATGAAAATGTTTGACAAGTGTTTCGGTTTTCCTATGAATAAAAAATATGTTGTGTAAAACTTTTAGTTTAGAGTTGTTCCACTGTAATAACCAAGATCTGCTTCACCTTGGAAAATGCTAAACCGTGTTGCAAGGACAGTAGAGCATAACAGTCGTAAAGATGTTTGAGATACTTTATTTTTAGCAACGGAAAATGCTTTTACGAATCCTCGTCACCTGGGGGATTGACTGGAATTTACGCAGCCCTAAGAAATAGATAGGTTGGTGGCCTCGATACTTCTGTCAAGGGCCATGACATGTTGTCGAGTGCTCAGGGTGGTTACATATAGTTTGACAATTATTTGTTTGATAGATATTATGTACGTAGGTACATAGTCGAAAATAATAATCTTAAAATCAGGAGCGGATCGTGAATTTGTGGGGCCGTGGGCTGATACTACTTAGGGTTCTACCTAAATACTTTATTAATAGCCATGTCAAAAAATCTGTAACTGTTTTAGTTGTAGAAAAGGCTTCAGCGGGGTCTGAGGCCTCTAGTGACCTCGGTTCTGGGCTGCAGCCCAAATAGATCTTATCTGTCTCTAGATACTAAGGTAGTGCTTGTAATAAAAGCCATGTACTGGTCTTCAACCTTGTGTAACATTGTACTTCAAGGAGCCGAAATCTTCAACATACTAATTTTACACTTGTATCTACGCATATTTATAAACCTAATATGAATATCGCGTCTTACCTCACGATGTATCCAAAATGATACCCACGAGAGGACGACAATGAGGATGCAGGGCACATACACTTGGATGAGGAAGTACCCCGTATGTCTTTGTAGGTTGAACGACACCTGGAGTACTGAGAAATCGCCTGCAACAAGAATACAAGCGTTGAGACGTTTTAAACGAAGCGTGAAGGAGCCTTTGGGCCATCAAGGTGATAAAGCAAACTTAAAAAAAAAACAGAATGTAGGTATAATTAAAAAATAAAAGTTTTTTTACTTTCCGGGAAATGGTTGGAAACAAGAATGGTTTTGCGAATACACGGAATTGTATTATTTAGTATCTCAATAAAATCATGAGTTTTGTTTTTTAAATAGTAGTACGTACCTACTCTTGGAAAAGTAGATAATAGATTTGAATAACTTTTTAACAATACCTACCTATTATCTTTATCTAAATATATGTCGCCGGAAAATAGCAAGAATCGTAAGTTGATCAATTTCCTAGGTAGTTGATTAACTTCCGGAAAATAATAAACGGCAGTTGAAATGTATTATTTAACGTATGTATTTTAGTAAATTGATCATTTTACGGGGTCTTGCCGTAAAATCATCCGACGAAGGTGAGATGAACGTTGATTGGTTCAATGGCTCACGTGGCGTTATCCCGGCAACCAATCAGGGTACAGTGTATTAAGTTACGGGTAATAGTGCACCGTTAAATAGTACGTTGAGCAACGATTGGCCCATTTGAGGACGATTTTACTTGTGTCAAAATCGTAAATTATTAAATGACTGTCAGGCTACCGTAAATTGATCAACTAACTGAAATCCATTGCGTTAAATAATACATTTCAACTACCGTTTGTTATTTTCCGAAAGTTAATCAACTACCTAGGAAATTGATCAACTTACGATTCTTGCTATTTTCCGGTGACATATATATAGTTCTAAGGTGACTGACTGACTGACATAGTGATCTATCAACGCACAGCCCAAACTACTGGACGCATCGGGCTGAAATTTGGCATGCAGGTAGATGTTATGATATAGGCATCCGCTAAGAAAGGATTTTGATCAATTCTACCCCCAAGGGGTTAAAATAGGGGATTAAACTCTATTCCACGCGGACGAAGTCGCGGGCACAGCTAGTTTACCTATAAATTGAGACTTATTTGTATATTGCTACCCCGTAACAAAATTATTCCTTCTTGAGTTCATATTCAACATATTTTCTGCCTATATTTATATGAATTTGATGACCGTTTGGGGTGAATCGTTTGAGCAAATGTAGATTCGTCAAGCGTAAAAGCCGATTCGTGTCATCGAGTCAGACGGTGCTGTTTGCCCGATATTACTTTATGTGTGTATCTGGCGAGAAAAAAGCAAATCATATTTGTAAAGGAAAGCATTCGACGTCTATTTTGGAGGCGATTTGAGATAAGCATGACAAACGTGACGTAGGAATTTTCGATAAACGAAAGATGTAAGGGTTTCACGGGGTACTGCTCTCAGACATATTGTAAGGCGTACCTACTTAGATATACCTTCTTCGATGTAATACGCAACATTAACGGAGCATCATAACAAAGTAGTATAGTCTTTAGATAGACATAAATAATTATCTGTAGCAAATGTAGTTTACAAGATAATTAAATACTGATCGACCTTTTGAAGCTTGTTGATGATTTAAAATAAAGATTTAATTTAAAACTTTTTGCTACCAAAATTATTTTTATTGACGTCACCAGCTACCTACCTAGCCTGCCTGAGACGACAATCACTATGTTGAAACGCAGCGTTTTCCTTAGAGCCGCGGCCACACATTGGTGATATTTGCACCAACGTAACGTTTTGAATGCACAATGGTGTGTATCGGTACTTTGACACAATGAAGACATTGAGCGCACATAGTATTGGGCATTGGACAATGATTGGACGCAAAGTTGAATCCAATGTGTGGCCGCGGCATTAGGTTTAGCTTCCAAAGAAAACAAACAAAAACAATTGTCCATCAAAATTTCTTCACGTGTCGGTAATATAAGCAGCCTAGTTATTAATAGCTTTCTACACGTAACATAAAAGCTTCTTATTTGTGTTTATCTCATAACAATATTACGCCTACCCTCCAATAAACAAACACATTTGGGTAATATTTTCCATATCTCGCCGCGTATAGAGGAAATCACATTAAGCGGTAAGCGGATAAAGCCTGGAGCGGCAGTGATTAGTGGAGATGGGCCGTGTGAGGGCGCTCCGTCCCACTCGGCTCTCGACTTCAAGCAGCCTCCAATATTGATAGCGTTAACACATTTTTCAAGTTTTCTTAGAATATAATTAAGAAAATGTTTGAGCACCGCTTTATCAGGTATCAGACCGAGCCGTCAATTTATCAATTTGTTTGTAAACGCAAACAGATTGTGTATTTCTTCTATAGGTACTCTACAATCTGAATATTTGGGCTGAAACAAAAGGAGGACTTTGCTTTCAGTTTTCATCAGATTTTAATAAAGGACACTTATAATGTAATGAAACTACCGAATTCCATCAGTTAATGCTGTCTTATTATTCGGCTAGCTGTTCTCTCGACATCGTCCGCGTGGAATAGTTATTTTGCCCCCGTTTTTTTTACATTTTCCATTATTTCTTCGCTCCTATTAGTTGCAGCATGATGTTATATAGCCTAAAGCCTTCCTCGATAAATGGTCTATTCAACACAAAAAGAATTTTTCAATTCGGACCAGTATTTCCTGAGATTAGCGCGTTCAAACAAACAAACTCTTCAGCTTTATAATATTAGTTAAGATTTAAGTTTTATTCCTTATAATCATCATGTATTTAGCAACATCCTTCGTCTTAAACGAGTTCGCAGTTGTTAGGTCTCACATAGGTGCCTAGTGATTGCCATAGCAACCGTGGCCTTTCCTAGAAATACGGGAAACCTAACACGCTTCTATTTTGAAACTGAGTGTACTTTCGAACACAAAGCTACCGTCTACCTAAATACTTAGAGTGTAGGTACACTGTCACTTTTTATTGTTATATTCCGGCAGGAAACGATTCGGTATCCATAATATCTCTTTAAAGCATAAAAATGAAAAAAAAAACTCAAAATTTAAAAAAGAAAGTCAATCAATGATCTCTCGAACCGCACAAGCGGTTGGAGTTAAAACGTTTTAAATAAGCCCGTTTGTGATACAATTAAGGAAATAATTTCGAATAGATTTTAACATCGAAAAGAGCAGTTCCAGTCATAAATCAACGATTAAAAACTGGTGGTGTATAGTTTCTGACTAGACATAAGTGTAAGTTACATAGATCTAGGTACACGCAATTATCGTCGGTATACTATCGTCGGTAGCGTTACCTATTACACGGTTAAGTGCACATAATCTCTATTAGAAATCCATCTAGCAATCAATGTCGGTAATAGAAGCAGGTAATGATTCATTATTGCTATGAGCAGGGGATGTAAAGGAGCGATCTATCAAATTTTCACTCCAAGCCACCCTCACCTGACCGTGGTGCAGCCTGCTGAATAACACACGAGGCTCTGATAACCGACTGGTGGAGGTATAACCATCACGATTGAAGGCGCATGATATATAAATACTACAGGCCGATGACGGGCAGCAGCGTCACCGGAGCGAGGGAGGGACTACGCCCTGCGATCGCCAACCCGCCTGCCCAGCGTGGCGATAATGGGTATAACCTCCAAGTATTTTCCCAAAGTGGCGAACACATGGAAAGGCCTATGTCCAGCAGTGGACTGCGATAGGCTGATGATGAATGATTCATTACTTGAACTAAATTTGTAAGTTACTTCTTACATGATGAACTTAATTTGCACTGCAAAAAACACTCATATATTAATGCGTGAACTCGTAATATTACAAAGACTATGACAGGGGACAATAATGAATGATATTAGTGAGGGAGAAAAAATGTACGATGTTTGTAGAGGCAAAGTAATAATAGGGTGGGTATTGTTTGTGCTGCGCAAACTTGTGCTAAATTAATAGAACTTCTTTGCAAATAATGTAATGATGGGATGCTCTATTAATGAGGGCCACCGTAGTTGTGCTCGCCAGTGGGCGCCACTGTAGGGCGAGGTCCTGAGGCATAGCTTTAGTTTGTTTCATGCACGTGATTTTGTAGGAAAAAATAGGCGGCCAAATGATAAAATTGTTTGTAAATCGTAAAATCTAACAGACTAGTATTTCTTGCAAACCGCTTATCCTAATAGTATTTATTTGCAAAAAATGAATTTAATGAACTCGTTTATGCCACATATACTATGTTATTTCATATTTGAGAGACCTTACGCTACACTAGGTCCTCTGGTGGCGAATCTGAACACGGTAGCCGTCATTGCATATTTCATACTAGCTGTGCTCGCGACTTCGTCCGCGTGGAAAGTTATTTTTTCCCCGTTTTTTTTTTACATTTTCCATTATTTCTTCGCTCCTAATAGTTGCAGCGTGATGTTATATAGCCTAAAGCCTTCCTCGATAAATGGTCTATTTAACACAAAAAGAATTTTTTAATTCGGACCAGTAGTTCCTGAGATTAGCGCGTTCAAACAAACAAACAAACAAACTCTTCAGCTTTATAATATTGGTTAAGATTCATCATCGGTGTCAATAAAAAAAATCAACAACCTTTGATAACTTTACCTTCTCTCCTGGTGAATGTGAAGTTCCTGTAGGGGAAGCTGATGAGGTCGAACTGTGACAAGGTCATGCCGGGAACGAAGTTGACGCTCTCCGAGTTCTGCCACTGGTACACGAGCTGCTGGTTCGAGTACGCATCTGGTTTGAATCAATAACCGCCGTTATTAAAATTGGATGTCTGAAGAATCATCAGCATTCTCTATGTAATTATTATATCTCTATGTAATCATTGTCTATGTAATTATAAGAAAGGGGCTTAAAACAAAGATGTGAGTACTAAACAATAGTACAGTCCTATTGTTAAAAAAAGAAAACATAGATTTTCCGTATTGGAAACGTTTCCGTTTCAAACTAAAATTTTACCAAATATTACAAGGAGGTACAAAATTATCAGGTAAAATTATGAGGTCATCTCATACACAGGAGGTCGGTCAGTACACTCAGACCCAATCCACAAAAGTTTGTTTCCGAAATTGACCCGATCGGAAATCGTATCCGGAATCATCATCGGACCATCCGAGCTTTGTTCAAGAGCGTCCTATAAAACGCTCCAGTAAAAGTCGTAGAATTCTATGTACTAAATATGTTTAGTATCAAATTCATCCAATACGGCTACCGAAAGAAATCTTTATAATATTTCTTATAAGCTGAATTTGCTACAAGTAATGTTATATAAGCCAAGATTTGTTAGATACACTTACAGCTCCCCAGGATAAGAGGACATGACTGACGATCCATTGGAAAATTTCGGAGCTCCATCGGGCACTTCGCTTTGATCGTTAGCCTGTAGATAATATTGACAAAATATTACCAGTTATGCAAGTATCAATAGATAGTATACTTTTTATAGTATCGCTTAAGGTTAAATAGAAAAAATAGTTATATACTTATTAAGTGAAAGTAATAGTTTCTTAAGTATTTCTAAGCAAAAGTGGTTCAAATTCGAAACATGAGTACAGAATGAAGTGTAGACATCTATGAGATTATTACGATAATGATGTGATATCGAATAACTACTTCCTAGGAATGCTATGAAACTAAATTTTTATAAATTTTAAGCACCTTCGCGCTTATTACATAACGATAAGTATTAATATTTATTAATGAATGTGATATTTCGCTATAATGCCACCACCTAAAATATATGTACGATCACGCCAGTGAATTAAAATTATCATAGAAGTCATAGAGAAGTTGAAGAATAATTTAAAAGGTTTGGAAATAGATCATTCATTGAGATGTACCTACCGTCCCGCGAGCCCATAATTGAGTGAGTAATAAGAAGGGTACATAAATGAGGACAACCTCCCTAGACGCCTATTAATAAAGTCGCAAAAGGATTGTAATTATTCATGTAATTAATTAAAGCAACATAGGAAAATAGCTACCAAAGCAAAAGTCTGTTACCTACAATAACACATGTTCACAACACTTTCGTAGCATTACGCGTAGCGACTACGAAACTACGAAATCTTCGTTACGAAATTATGTGCTATGTCCACGTAGCTACGAACGAATGCGTAGTAACTAGCAATAATGTAATTTGTTTCCATGTTGTCCTGCTTCTCATTAGTGGTAGGTTTTATGCTACGCATACATAGTTTTGAAATTATACTTAGTCTTTTGGTATGTTTTAAGGCTAATTGTTTAAACGCCGGATAAAGTAAGTATACAGATTGAAAACAGGTAATTTGGCTGATTAGAACGATTGATCATTGTAATCAGCCAAATTAACTTTTACTCATTAAGAAATAATGCTAAATAACGTCCTGCCATAGGTATTAGGTAATCTTACCTTTTATCAGACTGTTAAATCTTATCTAGACACGTGCCAATTTGGCTAGCCATTGGAAATTCCAACCTTAGATAAATATGTATGGTTGTATTCGTGAACATATTTAAGAGGAAGAGCGATATGACACATGAATTTGAATTCAGCTAAAAGTTAATCAGGGACGCGTTATGTTAGTTAATTAACATTTTAACGAGTTTGTGCCGGTCGCTGAAAAATTGTATGATACTTTGACAAAACGGTAGATGGAAGAAGTTGCTAAGTGCATTTGTGGGTAATGGTTCACACTAGAATATCCGTTGGGCGAGATTAGCGCAGCCAGCTCGGTGCAAGCGAGCCCGCACGCTTATGCGCTCGTGCGCTCGCGATCAGCGCTCAAACTAAACCGATTAACAGCTGATTGGAACTTGCACTCTGCTAAGTAAATGCACGTATTCAAGCGTGCCTCCTTCCCAACCTAGTTAACGGTATGACTATTACGGGGAATGAAGGCTGGATCTGCCTTGATGACAGACAGCGAATTATGTTGTATTCTTTTATTGTATTGAGGAGCATCAAATCATTTTTGATAAAGGTATGATAAAATGTTCTTCTTATCTATCTTACCCTTATTAGGGGGAATGAAAACTTGATCAATCTTAATGACCAACAGCGAAATATGCTAAGTAAAGATGTATTCTTTTATTTCATTGAGAAGTAACCAATCACTATTGATATAGGTCTAGTAAAATTATTAATTCCCACTACTATACGAGTACGTTTCGGCACATAATGAAATTTCTTTGATTACAAAAATGGAATAATTACAAACTTAATCAGGTGCTCAGAAGATTCGGATCGTCAAGAACCTCCACCTCTCCACCAACTTCTCGTTAGATTTGGATAATAAACGCAAAAATATGTAATGGCGTTTCCATAGGCTTTCGAACATGGTTATCCTAGAAGTACACCTGTCAATTGAATAGTTGACGGTCGTCACCACGAGTGCCCTCAGCGCAACCATTAGAGCACTCTGTCACTCTGAGCGTAGCGAACTCTCTAGTCGCACTTCCATTTGTCACAAAATCAATGTTATCTCTTGTGAAATTCTCGCTAGATGAAATTCCCTTTAAATATTATACCGGTTGCCTCTTTTTGTTAAATATTTATTATTACTACTACATATTTGTATTTTAATCAAGTGTCACGAACAAAAAGATTGAAGATGTTTGAATCATTATAATTATTATACTCGTACTTTAAGATTACGATTTTATTCACGTGTTACGCATTCCAGACTGTATTCGACCGATTGAGTTATGAGTTAACAATGATGATAAAAAAAACACATAATTTTTAATCAATGTGGAACATAATGAATTACCTATAATGGACAATAAATGTTGTTTAAAAAACACCCTTATTAATAGTAGATATATCTTCCTTTTTACCAGTTTCTGTCAAACAAAAGAAGGATAAATTAACAGATGGCATAGTAAGAAGATTAATCAATGGTTAGAAGGAACAAAATGGGGGAAATGTAAGAAGGTTGAAAATATACAAACAGGCATAAGTATAACAGCTGGTTTACTCGTACTTCTTACTGTTAAAGAAAACCTCGAGTTGTAACGTTTACTTTTGAAATATGTAATGAAACTTTATTTTTTTTATATCAAATTGAAATGTATTGTTATGTCCGTTTAGCATTTATTCCTACAACCCTTGATTAATACCACAATTTATCACTAGGCGAATGAGTCGGTTGTTCATTTAAGAATATCCATGGCAATTTGCGTCCAATGAATATCTGGGCTGGGTAATCGGAGCGCGCATTTTTCACTTTGCCAATTAAAAATGGGGGACTCTATGTTTGCTCAGCACTACGAAATTAATGAATCTCTTTGTAAAAAACGATTTTTGCGCAATAGCACTTTTTTGATGATAGACACGTAATTGTACTTACGCCGTTAATAATTAGTTCAGTTCAGTTTATTTACTTTGGCAATAAAATGCCCTAGTATAGAGATACGTATGTAAGTTTAAACATATTATAAACACAGCCATTGTAACACCTTGGCGTTGAAAAGGGTAACTACGGCGTTTCTTGTCGGCTTTCAATGGAAGCGTCATTTCGAACCGGAAGTAGAATCATGATATGTTATAACTAGCCAATTCACGATTTGTAATTGCATATTTGAAGTCTAAAGACGCAAATAAATATTATACAGCGTTCGTTTGTTATTTTTAATGTTGAAAATCTACAACGTTATTACATTTTTATAATTGCGAATTCTGAGAGCCGTACCCTAAACCGGCTAGTATGTATGAAGATATTGATGAATGTGGACGAAGCAAAAGTTGTGTGCCAGGATCGTAGCAAATGGGAGGACGTGGTCTCTGCCTAACCCTATGGGAGAAGGGCGTGATGTTATGTATGTATGTAGTTGAGAATTGTTGATTTAGATTTAGGTTTGGCAAATTTTAAATAAGGAAAACAGGAAAGAGTTCAGCCAAGTAATGAAACTAAATGAATTCCATATTGTCATATGTGGAGGATAGTTCCGCTCTGGTCTTTATTAGAGCAAATTGCGCTGATATAATTTCCGAATATAAAAGGTTCCTCCGCGTACGAGTCACATTGTCCGTGCATTGTCTGAATCGTCACCCTCGTAGTTAGCTTCCTGACACGATTCTCTTTTGTTTCTGCGTTTAGCCTTCGGCTACGGCACTCGCCGCGCACGACTCACTTACGATGCGGGGTACGTAATGCGTGTGACTAAACCATGATGTGTTCCAAGAACTACATTTATTTCATTTGTGTAATATTCAGTAAGTTTGTCGCAACACCAAGTAAAGTATGTTTACGCACAATTCTGCACTGCATTACGGCTTTACGGCAAGTTGGTTAGTTTTGGCCGAGATTGCCTGTTGTGATCATTATTCGGTCAGGAGAATATATAATATACTCACTCGTGTTGAAATATTAACTTTTAATTTTTTCATTTATAGTTTCGTACAATATTAAAAATAATCATAATTAGAGATGTATTTAATGCAATCAATGTATGTGTGTAATGAGATGAATAAGTTTGGTTAAAAGCTTAAGTGCCATGTAGATAGCCCCATAGTAGGCTTTGACATTGGGCGGTTTGAAATGAGGGTATATTTTGCATATAGGTATACCTACTAGCCGATGAAAGTTCACTCAAATCGGCAATTGTGATTTAGTATCAGCTTGGTAAATACAAGTCTAAAAACGCGTCCAACCTCATTCGCTTGTGTCAAAAAGCGTATTACATAATATAAAATATACCCACACGTTTATACGCGTTTTCGAGTTTAAACGCGTCTTCTTGGAAACCGCCCAAAAGTTAGCTTCCCGCTTTGCTGATATAAACTTACCGCATCGAATAAAGTATGTCCCCATGCTGACTGATGCGCAGGAGTTTATTGGGCACAGTGATGGTGTGCACGTACGAATGCTTCCCGTTGTAGAAGTATGTGTCTGGTCGCCAGATGCGCTCCAGCATCTTGATGGAGAGGGAGAGCGAGCGGATAGGCCCGAGGAAGGAGAGACGGGTGTCGCGCCAGTACTGCCGGAAGTAGCAGTCCATAGAGTAGTCCTGGTGGAAAATTGGGATATGTTGTATAGACGGTCATATATCAACCTACTGTTGTTTGGCAAATTTCCCCAAACAATTTTCAACTAAAAGCGGTTTTGCACTACGTCCTATCTGAATCCGATCCGAAAATATAATCCGTAGTAGCCGTAGAACTATTTCTATGGTAATTTACGCACTAGATATCTACTGTAAATTGAACAATCTATCTACCTATCTATCGGAGGTAATGCGTCATTTCATTCATTTATCAGTCATTTTTCATTATCCATTGAATTATTTTGCCAGATATGAGTAATTAAAATTTGTTGTTTACTTGAAGGCTTGGCTTGGCGAGGTTTAGTATCATTCATTTGATTCATATAGGTCCAGTAGTGATACCACCCAAATTAATTATGAAAACAAATAAATGTATTTCAAGGCACCGTCACCTATGACACAGTTCAGCATTGTAATCGCAGATGTAATCCTTGTTATTAGGAGTTTTTTTTTTCTAAGTGACTAACGGTTTTGATGACAACGCTGCCAAGGCGGCAACTGCGGGGCAAGAACTTGGCCCGTGGGTGACCATGAATATTATACGGTTAACTATTTGATTTTGATATTTGAGTTAAAGATTTTTATTCATATTTGAGTTTGATTTCTGAACGTCTTTTTGAATTACATATTGAGAATATGAAGGTGTGTAATACCATTTTAAGGTTTATTGCATACTTACATTCTCAAGAACTTGTTTACGAATGTGACATGTTATGACAGGTATTCAAGGTTTTAAGACAATGTACGAAAATTCAATAAAGATGTAAAGTTACTCACCATGTCTAGCTCGGACACCGGCCCCATGCTTCGTATCAGGATATTGGTTTGCACGACGGTCGGGTAGCCTGCACAAATCGAAACATTAATGGTTGGAACTGACGGCGACGCTGCTCAATATTTGTAACGTTGGCGCATATGTACAGAGACAGCGCAGAGACATAGAACCTGTGACCGTAACGTAGGTTGTGAAACCATGAAAGATTTGTTAAGTATTATTTTGAACGAAAAGACATCAATATATTTATCGGTGAAATCGAACGTTCATCGCAATCTGCATACGTAATATAATAAACATTGTACAGTTCAGCTTATTTACGAGTAGTTACAACAGGGAGATAACATAACGAAGATGTTTATGACAACTTACAAACAATTAGTAACGCGTCTAAACACTCGAATTAATTAATATTATAATTAATTCTCTGGTCATATACTAATATACACTATACACTTCCGCATCCAAGCTCCCGTTTCTGAACGTCAGTTTGTCGGCTGAAATAGGCATACGACGTCATATATGTATACCTAATTGAGTTCATCCCTTCTTAAGTGTAATCTTCTAATATAAGAGCAATTCCATCAGAATAATCATAATCATTTATAGCTTTATGTGGCCCTCACATAAACCCTGCAATTTCAAGAAAATATTCCTTTTAGTTTCTGGACACCCTGTTTAATGAATTTCACCTATTACTTGTAAGCCGATTTTAATAAAACTTAGCGAGAACTTTCATCTAGGACGCGGCTTCCTAACATGAAAGTTCTTTCAGGGCTTTATGAATGAAGCTCGGATTTTTATTGGTTATGTAAAAAGGGCGCGACAGGCTTTGTCATTCTATTTTCCGTTTTTGTACACTTTCGGTCTTATTATGAAAATACTATTCAACCATATCATAGTTAGGATGTAAGGGAGCGACCTATCATCTTTTCGCGCCAAACCAACCTCATCTGCCCGTGGTGCATCCTGCCGAAGAATCAACGAGGCCCTGGCAACCACCATCACAATTGAAGGCGTAGCTAAATACCACAAACCCATGACGGGCAGCAGCCACAGTCACCGGAGCGAGAAGCTACGCCCTGCGATCGCCAACCCGCCTACCCGAAGTGGCGATTATGGTTATATCTTCCAGATGTTTGCCCTAAATGGCGAACATCTGGATTCTGGCCTAAGTCCAGCAGTGGACTGCAATAGGCTGATGGTGATGATGATACACATGGCCAACACTGGAATGTCAAGAATGATGTAATTGATATGTACCTTTCCCATGCGTCGGCAACTGTGAATTCTCGTAATTCTTCAAAAGGTTCTCCAGCACCAAGGTGATGTTCTTTGAGACGGCGTCGTTGATGCTCCTCTTGGCGTTCCGTCGCCACACGTCCGCGCTGAGCGATTCGTAAGTGTCGTTAATGTAATTGGAGAGCAGCAGTTCGTCGACGCTGTCGTCCCAATAGTCGTCCCTGTCGCTGTCTGGGGCTGGAGCATTGTGTGAAAGGTTTTTAGTGGCCGCGGATAAAATCTTCGGAGTGTCTTGCGCTATAGTGCCGCCACGGGACTTCAAGGACGTCAGCGTTATTGGAAATGTTCCATTTTTAGTCGTCAAGTAGATTGCTCCTTTTGCGTCAGCTTCTAAAATGCTGAAAGGTTGGAATGGAACGTTATTAAATTCTATTACCGCGAAGATACAATAAGTATACCATTATTTTTGGTATAAACAAAGAATTACAGCGGCAAGGATCTTGGCCCCACATCTGTAGGTCTTTGATTAAATCTGGCTTGTAGCTTCCCAAAACCATTTGCAAAAATTTTACATACCTACGTACGTTTGGCTATACGTAATAGGGCCTGATAGATGTGATATACATAACTAGCTAAGGTACCAACCTACATATACAAATGTTACGTGTTGTTTAAACTAAAAGTAAAATACCTGCTCCAAATGGCATACTTACTTAAATATTTGCTTAAAAAGACAATGAAAAGTTGCCAGCGACATAATACAAAACCTAACGAAATCGTCATAACGATTTCGATTCATACCGCGATCAGTCCATTTCTTTTAGGATAGCTATTACACACCTTGGCATACTGCCATACCACCGTTTTTGTTTTTAGTTTATGATAAAAAGGGTTCCGTAATGGCGCTATGTTTCTGAATACGTCATTTTTATTCATCGCGGGCCCGACCGTTTATATAAAGACGGTGATCCGGGACGATTTAAATTCCAATATTTGGACTAATGTTTCAGTCAGTCGCCGTAATTGGTTTCATTTCCGACGTTTGTGGATGCTCCAGGGGCACGTGCCTTGCTAATCCGGCGTAATCGGAGGGCAGCCGTCACCCGTCGGGGCACTCCTAGAGGAAGGTGTCCCATTTCCTACACCGCTTAGTGGATTTCGATACAGGAAAGCTAGGAATTTTCTCCGATACTTGGTGCTGAGTGCAGCGGGCTCAATCAGCGCGCACTCCTCGGCTCCCGCTTGTATGCGCTCTAATTGCAATCTGACATCCGATGATTGCGCCTTCTCTGAATGAACTGATTTGATTGCGTCTACTCATCGTCGCTATAAATCTGATTCGGGTGGCAAATTGCCGCGACTAGCGACTGTATTAAAAAGTTATAATAAACCTACAAGATTATAAAGGTACCGAGACACCGAGTACTAACTACTGAGTTAGTACCTACATAATAAAGATACAATCTAATGGAAGCCAGAAATGAAGAATAAGCTTCATAGACATGAATTTGTTCACTTATCAAACAAATCTTCTAAGAACCTACATATTCAAATCTTGAATTTTGACGGAGTTGATAAATTTAAAAGGATATGAATGGAGCCATTTTGTATTACGAAGGTAAGAGTGGCACATGAAAGCGCCTCACCGGTGCGTCTGCTACTGGCATTAATGAAAATTAGTTTGTCGTAGGTTGATTGTCTAGATAATGGTGCTACGATTGTTCAGCAAAGGAAAACACAGACATTACTGGCATCATTTAAGAGCGCGCATACAATTTTAAGCAACTCGAAACGCACGCGGGAGCCGATTCCGAAACACACATAGACATCATTTGCGTCTGTGTGGGTGAGCAGCGTGTCGGACACTAACTCCTACGGACGAACATATTTTGATACTTAACAATTTATTATTCATCTAAATTATTTGAACATTCTATTATTGTTAAATATTTTATTAGTGTAGTATAGGCGCGTACTTATTAAATATATTTAAACCCTTTATAGTACATTATTCTTAACTGTTTATTAATTAAGGCTTAAGAAAAATATAACAATATTTTTGTCTTTCTATCTTTATATGTACCAGGTACTTACCTATCCAAATTATATTTTGAAAGGTATTGTGTGTGTGATTGACGTTATTAATGTTGCTTTATAAAAATCAATAAACCCTACTGTTTTTTCCTTGCATTCTGATCATGAGTCAAAGGTCGTGAGTTTGATTCCCATCCAGGACAAACATTCGTGTGCTGAACATTTGTGGTTGTTCTGTGTTTAGGTGTTTGTATTATTATTTAAGGAAAGAGCAGTCTCCATGGTTGCCACGATATAACTCTAACCCGTTTTATATTTTAACTTGTCAAAATTACTTTGTCCATTTTCACTCGGCAGAAATGCATCTCACAAAGAAGCTGGTTGCCATCATTAAAAAAAGATCAGTTTGAAAATTTCAATTTGTCAATTTGAATTAAGGTCCTAAGTCTCCTATGCACTGATCACAGAGATCTTGTATACCTACTGAAGCTTGTGCTGAAAGTTGTGCTTGTGTTTCGTAGCAGAAACCCCAGATGGCCTACAACAACTTAAATCTGGTTCCTATCCAGCTTGACCAAACCATTACTTATTCTCGGGATGAATGAATATTCGTCGTAACCCGAATTCTAAGGAAGAATTGAAGGAGTCATTGACTACTGCGGCATTCTCTAAAATACGTGTCCTGAACCTGATTCTGAAGGAATATATCACAACTGTATAAGACACAAATCTTGCGTAGAATACTGCTTTTACGCACTTTTATAAATGATGCGATGGTCAGGCGAGCTATCTGAATAGGTAGGTATGGTGAGTCCTCTTGTGTATATTCAAAAATTGTTTTTTTATTTCTTTCCAATCATCATCAGCCCACTGCAGGACATAGGCCTCTCCTAAAGTTTGCCGGTTCTTTCCAATAATAAACGGACGGTTTTTGTTGAATAATTCGCCCCTTTTCTGATTTTGCAGTAAAACCGTGAGAACAAAAATTGTAGGAAATTTGATTTTCTACAAGTTTGATTCCAACTATTTTTCTTCTAGGATCGGTATTTTGGAAATTAAAATTGAAAACAACAGCAAGTAAAAAATGTTGTCATTATCTCGTTTATTTTATACTTTACGGTCTAAATTAAGAAGACTACTTTTTACGGTATGAATGGAAATAAAGAAAGTTCTAGAGAGTCAAATTCCGAACAATTTTGGTTCCTACCTTTTCCCCCAAAATCGACATTTTGGAAATTAAACTGAATTAATTAATTACCTATTAATATTTCGAATTTAACATAATTCCAATGACGGCGACGAAGCAAATAAAAGAAGAACCTATTATGACAAACTGCTGCACTAATGAGGGCGTAATGAGGGCGCCCATATCGCGTGTGAATTTGCCACTAGAGGTGCCAGTGTAGGTGTGAGGTATCCGAAATGTCAAATTACATAGGTTCTGTGGGCTAAACGAGTTTATTTTAGAAAATTAAATAATTTTGTGCAATTTTGGCATAGCTAGCATTAATTTTGGAAAATATGAGACACGGCTCAGTGATTGTCTGCGCTTTAAAAGCGGAGCCGAGAAGATGAGGTGTAAAAATTAGCAGTCTGAAAGAAAAGCTAGTTCACTGGTTTGTTAATTAACCGTTAACAAACAGTTTTGCCTTTTAGAAACTTATGTCCTCCTTCTTATAACGAACAAACAGTCATCACATGCATAAAACAAACCTTAACAGCTATGCCCGAAGACCTTACTATACAGTGGCGCCCTCTGGTGATTACAAAAACGGTAGCCCTCATTGGCAACGTTGCACCTAGCGACTTGCCATACCACCATTCAGCATACGTAGCCGGTAATTTTAACGTAATGTATGTAAATAAGTTACCGTAACATTTCTGTATCTTACCAGCCTTTTCGTTAAAATCAGCCCTAGTAATCGTAATGGCCATACATTTCACAACTATCATGTTGCATTTTGGTTTTACATTTTGAAACTATAAAATATAATTTTTACTTATTTCTAATACTATCTAAATGAAAGTAGTAATCTCATATCGTTATCAGCCTCTCACAGTCCACTCCAGCAGTGGCTTCTCCCATTGTTGACCACTTTGATCGATTTAATTTTAATCTCATATACTTGTTATTTATGTGACACAAAGATTCACTTATTCCACACTAAATAATTAAGCGACAATTCCAAAGTTGGATTTTTAATATTTTCTAAATTTAAATAGATCGATTATCTAAATCTAAATAGATCAATTTAATCATACTATCAACATTTTATCATCCATCTTTACACTTATAATTTTACTAATAATAATTCGACTATGGGATTTCTAGGACTTTCAGCTTCATTGTATGCCTTTATTTATAATCGTGAACATGTGACGTAAATTTTTAAATGCTCCCAACTCAAATGAATGTCCTTATCAGTTTCTTCATGGAAGTTGTTTCTGACCATTGATGCATTAACGAGCATAATAATTATCATTGGAATAGCCTTACTTTGAACTTGTAACTTCATTAGTGAACTAATAAACAAATTTCATATTAAATTTTTGAAATATTTAGCAAATGTGGTTGTAGATAATAATAAGTATAATAACCCTGATGTTTGTATTTGATACTCATGACTAAACATTAAATCATTTCATTAATGTACTAAACATTATTTTAACTTAATAAATTTTCCATACAAAAACAATATTACAAAGTATCAAACTCGTGGAGTTGCACTCGCGCAGAGCGGTATACGCTCATAAAAGTGGTTGTGCGTATGTGTGCGTGAGCGGAGCAGCGAGCGGCACGTCCTCCCTCTGGGATGACCCGATTTGGACTGAATCGGCAAGCGTCGCGCGCGTGGCTTTATAGTCACTTTTAAAAAAATCGTATAAAATAACAGGCATAGAATATTAATAAAATAATAATTTAGTGCACTTAAGAAACACTTCTTTTACATTTACACAAAATTTTAACTTAAAGAAACAGTGTTTTCTACTAGAAAAACACTGTTGAAAAGTGTGAATTGAGCTTATTTTGAAAAATTATTTTGGACAATTTAATAACACATTTTTGAAAGTTTTTTTATCTAGTGCACTAATAGACCATATAAACTATTGTATAAACATATATTTAAAACATATGTATGTCATGCAATTGATATTAAGACTTTCGAAAATGACTCTGACTCGCATTTTTGCGAATCGGCTTACGGGAGATCTTTGATAAACAAAAATATACTAGTAAATGTTGCATTTTATCTAGCCTACGCACTAATTAAAGAGTTTGTCTATATAGAAAACTATGTTTCTTATTTTAAAAAAATCGTTTTATATGATAATAGCTCGCCCGAAAATACCAGTTTCGCCGCAAATACGTCGAATTCTGTATGCGCGCTCTTAAACTAACTAACATAACGTAGTAAGTATGTTAAGGATAATATGTACCTACTTATAACATGATTACACTTTCTGATTATAGTTGCATGAATTAGTCGAATTTAAATAAATGAATTTCTGCAAATGGATTTCTAAAAATAACTTTAAGATAAGGCACAATGTATCTTTTGCAAGTCGATCGTACTTTTTAGAAAACGTGAGAGCTCTCGGAAGTAGACATTTTGAACGTCCTTCCGATTGAAACAGTACAATGAACTATAGATACTTACTTATTCAATGGGCTAATAAAACCTTTTCAGGCTGTTTACTTGGGTTTCTAAAGATGAAAAACGCGCGTGAGTGTCGCAAGCACTCTTGAAAGTTCCTTGGGAAATGAACATAAAACGTTACAGTGTCTTCCTATACCGAACCAAATGACGTTATGGCACATCCTTATTATGCTCATGGCCGTTAGTCTAGTTACGGGCTAGCGGGAGTTTGTAACGATATTTTTAGAATAAGGTTAGGCTTGTATCTAAATACAAGCCGACGTGACGTGCTTAGTATCCGCACAGTACCTATATGGCGGTAGCGTTAAAGTACGAAACATTTTAAAGTACTGAGTTTAATTCTTTGTTGGGTCCATAGCGTGATCTGTGGTCATCGTCATCATCTAGTGATGATAGTCATCATCTAGTGATGATAGTCATCATCTAGTATAAATAGGCTAGACTAGCTGATCCAACTTGTTAGTTATAATGCTGGAATGACGAACATATACATAATATCAAAAATGTAGGTAAGTTTCAGAAACCGATACACCTTCTTTGAATAGCGATGTGTGTAAACCGGATAGATGCATGGCACAAATATATTGCGTTAGCTCTAACACAGGGGGACATCTGTAACTAGAAGTTAGGACGACATGCCGACCTCTGAAAAACAAACAG
Organism: Conogethes punctiferalis; assembly: GCA_031163375.1. Lineage (NCBI taxonomy): Eukaryota > Metazoa > Arthropoda > Insecta > Lepidoptera > Crambidae > Conogethes > Conogethes punctiferalis. Next base: position 6,330,911 of record CM062085.1, on the reverse strand, counting down.
TGCAAAAAAGCAAGAAGAACTCGCATTAGCTCACACGACTCCACTCCACGTAAGACGAGGATAAGTAGTTTGTTTAAAAAGTTGCCCTGTCACATAGAGAAAGATAATAGCTGGTGGATGGAGAGTAATGTTTGGTTTATTAGTGAAGCAAACTTTTGTTTATACGTTAGATAGATAGACACTCTGGAAATTTGTTTAGAATATCTACAGTTGAAATGCTACATAGAACGCTGAATTAATTTGTTACGCTTTCTGCTTAGATAAAGTCTTTGTAACAACGAGGTTATGACAGAAATGGGTTCATTCAGAAAAAAGAACATCAACGACAAAAACTGCGAATGAAAACGAGCAACCAAATATTGTAAAACTTTTAATTGAGAGTGGCCTGTCTGAATTTATTGAAAAAGGGTGATTGATAACATTAACGGTGTTTGGATCTAAGCCCGTCCGCACATGGAGCTACTCAAATATGACGGAATTAATCAGTAATTAGAATTACAAACTAGTTATAAACTGTATTTCGCACACGACGCTACTCAAATTGCAAGGTTTCAGTCACTCCTGTTATTTCTACTACTATAAAAACTTGCGAAAAACCTAGAAAGGGGAAATATTGGAAGCAATAAATATGTCGAGTGGATCGAGCGAACATGACGATGTCATTATACTATATTATCATCTAAAACAGACGCCGAAGGAATCGACGCAGATTTTGGATTCACCCATATATCCAAAATAATGTGAACTGCAGATTGTCAGTTGCAGCATGAGAGCTGCGTGAAGCAGATAACTTAAATTTGTGGGATTCATTCATTTCTCACATCAAAAAACTGTAAACTCGGTAACCTAGTAGCTCGGCGACCGGCACGTCGCGTGGCGCGCGATCAGTTGCCAACGCGTTACTAACTGGTTAGTGACTAGTCGCGTCGTGTGCGAACCTGTATGGCAATGTATGGGCGGTGACGCTCAAAAAACTCGTTAGTAATTTGAGTTTGTGATTAGTTCCTTTTGAGTAGCTCCATGTGCGGACGGGCTTACTTTTACCTTAGTTTCTGATTTTAAAAACAAAGCCAATGCTTTTAATAATTCGCCAATGTCAAGTGTTTAGAGAGACACGTCAAAACTCAGTTGGCCGGTAAACAAAAGTCATTCATTTGATCATGACGTATGCCGAACAAAATTGAGTAATTATGGGAGTTCATGGGAGTTACACGTTTGGCAGCCGCAAGACGCCCAATGCTCCCCCAAAAACTTCCCCTGAATGGTTATAATGGCCGCTTGTTAGTAGCCTGTATCTAGTGCGATATTGCTACTCTCAATTCACCTCGTTGGTGGGCGTCCCACGATGCATTTCATAATGTATGACATTTACTTTTTCGAATATTTATTTCAAGATTTTTTTGCCCCAGCTGCCATCCGCTCTTCATGCTATATGTCATGACTACTGCCACCTCTACCTACTAATTCTCTGGTATTTCGGACCTGATGAGGAAACCCACTTTCTTGCTCAATCGAGTTGGATTCGTCGATTGATCTCCATCTATACTTTAACATTGTCCATTACTTCACTAAACTGATCAGCTAGCTAGTCAAACACTCTATTAAAAGGGCTCGAATGTCACTAGCGGTCTCCAAGTAAAATGGCGAAATTATACAGGAGAAGGTCTTATTTTTACCATTAGGAACCCAGGCAATATACCAATCAGTAATGGCCACTAGAAGTGGACTTTAATTAATCGAAGACGCTGCAAGGCATTGTGATTCATAGCGCAGCGCACTGCCAGTACCGGCTGCCTACTGCCAACGTCCATCCATTAATTTAGCCCATAGGTTCCCAACGGGGGCGGTACCACCCCTGGTGGGCACTGAAACCTTTCGTAAAGGCAACAGCGGGTCAAAAAGCAAATTGACAAAAAAGGGGCACATGAAATTCAATCAAGGGGACTATTGCATCGCACTTTTGCATTGCATTTAATATAATTAAATATGTAGATACCTACATAGCAAATTACCAAATGACTACGAGAAGATCGATAAATGTACGAGTATCATACGTCCATCGGTCGAAAGTTAATGTTCACGTTCACGAACCGTTGGACTCCGAACGAATCACACGCACGGCACGCAACGGATTGAACGAGTCTTGCTAGTACGAGCAAGTGGTCGCGTTGGGTGTGGATGCGGACATTGTATGCAGTAATAATTGAAATCATAAAAAGCCAATTAAAATTCGCTGCGCGCCGTTCGTGCAGTAACACCTACCTTCAAAGAAAGAGAGAGAATTAATTTTTAATACACCGACATAATATATAGGTATTATTGTTTATTGATATAATACAAATTATTGTATTATGTGCTATAATGTGTAATTCGAGTGTTAAATAATTTCCTTGGAAAAGGAGCGTTAGTCTAAAAATGTTGGGAACCTATGATTTAGCCGAAACGGCGGTAATGTGATGAAAGCCTTTCCCTAATTCCCCCATTCCCGTTCAACCAGAAAGGTTCAATAAGTATTGCTATTAATTGCGACTACGATGATTTATGCCCTCTTTTACAACAACCAAGATTTATTATCAATCCCCAGTGTGATAAACTTGCTATATTATTATTTTATTTACCTTAAGAGCTTTCCTTATGGCCCTACAGCATATCTTTGGAGGAACTGAAAACTTCTTGCTTTTTCATCGTTACTCTCATTATTTACCAAGTATTTGTGGTAACTATGTCTGGATTAATTCAAACTATATCAATACATATAGTATTGATAAATGGTTTTTCAATGAATCTTATAACTTATAAGTAAAATTTTTTGAAGTATTTTTTACGATAATATTTGGAAAGCCACCATATAACTTTTTTTCTAGAAGAGCTTTAAGTGTAGGTGTTAGATTGCTCATAGCAAATGGTCTGCATACAGTTTGGTTATTTTCGCCTTAAGTCCACAAGAGTCGGTGGAAGTTTTATTTCTTTCAACATTCACATTGAAGAAACAGCAGAATCTATAATAAATGCTCAAAATCCATTAAGACCAGTATTCAAATCAGTCTGGGCAAAAAAGCATTGTGTAATTATTTCTATAGATCAAAGAACATTTCTGAAATCATTTCGAACTACTATGTCACGGTTTGAGGACAATAACAAAGCTTAGGTTATAAAAAGCTTTTGTAAACAACGAAGCCTTTAAAGCTTTCATGAAGCAATCTTTGTCGAAGGGCCAAATTCAATATGATCGAACGATTAAAATTTACCCGATATCCATCCCCATAATGATCCGATAATAATTGTGTTAACAATGACAAAAAAACCATGCATACAAGCATATCAGGTGAATTGTATGTAGACCACGTACTGCTAAATGAATGCGCATACGTTAGGCAAAGCACATCAATCACCTGGTTCAAACTAAGGTTTTCTTTAAGGAAAAAATGATGTCTACTGGAGGCGTCCGAGAACACCATGAGCCAATTTAAAAGTTCCTTTAAAGGCGAAAGTTTCTTCCTTAGATTAACAGGAAGAATCGAAACCAGTGCCTTCGAAGCACTGCGTTTTAGGCAAGAGCGCTGCACAATGCACCATTCACTTAATTTGCTATATAAATAAATCGCACGCATCCGATATTAGAGGGGTTCCTTCGTCTGTGAAAATATTACCTACTTTAACAAGTATAGACCCCTCTTCTGATAGATATGAGATATCATATACAAGACATGGAAATCTGAACCTAATTCCATAGATATTACGAGTAAGTGCGTCAACGATAAATCATTACATGACCTCTGTTAGAGTCCCATTTACCTATATGTAAGTACGCTTGTACAATAACGCACCATCGACTAACAAGATCCGTTGGACCCAGGGTAACGAAGTTCCTTATCAAGCGACCTTCAATAACGTATTTTCTCTTTGTCAGGAGGACAAAGGCCAGTGCGGCCTCATTGGCGGCGGAGGACCCTCAAGAACCCTCTGCTTGTTACAAAATGTGCCAAATTGTCAACTCAGGCTTGATCGCACTTCTGATATTGCGGAACACGCTTCGCCCTCGACGCCGCTGTAGTATTTACTGAGGGGGAAATCTTTTTTTAGCCCAGACGAAAGTGGTTATAAATGATTAAAGACGTTTACTTATGTACCGAGATGTTACTCAAAAACTTCTAGAAGAGTGCAGAAGCAATATTTTTATATTCATAACTCCTGAAACCAACTACTTTATTGATTTGTTTAGATTAGATTTGAAAATAAAAGACGAAATGGCCCAATGAGCTCAGAATGTTCAATGAAAAAGATCTGCCTTCATCATCATGTACTGCAAGTCCATTGCTTAGTGTGTCTAATATGAGATAGTGTGTCTAATATAAATCATGCTTGTCTTATTCGCGACAAACAAATATTCAGGGGGGCGAAGCTGCGGTAAAAAGCTACTATCGCTACACCAGCCCTCTCCATGATTACGGCCGTAACATCAGGTTGTAACAGGTATGTGCGCGTTAAATCCCGAACAATTCATGTTGTAAAAGCTAATTTATCAATATTAGCACAATTGTTATCAGATTTTTTTTTTCGATATCTATCACGGATTCAAACTCAGCCGAAGTCAGAATTCGCGTGGACTTAGTCCTGTCCTTGTTGCTGAAAAGATGTCGCGCGTCAACTTTTACTTTAGTAATATTAACACAAAATCTCAAACACGAAAACGAAATCGACAAAACTTTACCTATTTTCAACAAATTGTTCAAAGGATCTACCTATTTCGCAAATTGCCTTTGTAATAATAAGGCTACTACAACCTGGTTATGTTTAAAGATACCTTTTATTTTATTTAACCCTTTCAAAATCGTTTACCATTCAAATTTTAATTCGTCTAAAATACTTGAATAAGTTTGCGCGGCCCGTCCGCTGAAGACGAGTTTTAATTTTCTTGTGCCAACATTATCACGTAGCCAATTAAAATTGTCTTATATATAAAACCCTCTCTCATTAATTATGGACGCTGCAAGGGTTTATTTATTGTTTTATTAGTCGGGTGTCTTATGGATAACCGACCTTCTTGACGCTATGTACGCAGTCTGCACAGTATCAACACTGATCGCTGAACCCTTGAAATGAGGTAGGCAAACCTGTAATGTGTTTGCTTAACGTGTTTTCAATTAAAGGTCTCTGCCCACTACACCGTATCATACCATGGCCGTGCTATGAACGTGTCAAGCACGGAAGGTAATACGATACGGCTTGCTTTGCCCACTGAAACGAGTCGACGGCGTTTAATGCCCGTATGATGCCCGTATGATGCGCGTATGATGCCGGTATGGTGTCCGTATGTAACCCGTATGATGCCCGTATGATGCCGGTATGGTGTCCGTATGCAACCCGTATGTTGCCCACCCGTAATTTGTGTGACTATTCATAGGAAGCCGTTTCATTATCGCATGTGTATCGATAATGCCTGGACGTCTGGGGAGTGGTTTTAAGAATAGGTATGGCTATTAAAAGATTAACTGTTGGACAACTGGCAATGATTGCCATAATATTGTATAGGCTGGACTAAACTCAGAGAAGGCATTTGAGACGCTTTTATAACGGTCCTTATACGCGGTTATAACCCGTATTATCACCGTTTTGCTGCCGGGACGCATCGGTTTGGCACCGTCGCGTGCCGTGCGCGGAGCGTACCGCCACCGGCAAAATATTCTCGCCGACAATTCTGAACTGTCCGTGCAAGGCACGCGACGGTGTTGGTCGGTGACGGAACGGTCTAATGGGCATCGTCTCATAGTTTTCAATACAAAGAATACTTTTTTGTCTGACACGTTCATAGCACGGCCATGGTATGATACGGTGTAGTGGGCAGACTCCTTAACGTGTTCGATTGGAAATCTTCTGTGACTCACACCAATAAATCTAGCTGGTGTGGCCTATAGCACCTAGAGAACTGCGAGAGACCGTTGAGAGTTGCAGATCTACATTTAAGAATCATTTCAGTAACGATATTCGTTCATCAATTCCAAGAAATATAAAAAGAAGAAAAATAAGTAAAATAAAGATCTTTATGATTTTATTTCCGACAAGTTGAAACATTGATAATTTAAAACCCATTTTCTGCTGATTTTTAATCAAAACATGGGTAAAGTGTAGTCATCCCATGTATTGATCTAGTTCATTTATCATGGGCAATTCGTATTCCAATGCAATAACAAAGTCGTACAGAAAAACTAGGATGTTGCTGATCAAGAATATGAGGTTGATGACTTGGACGCTGGGCTGCGCGGGCGACAACGTGCGCGGATCTGAGAGGACGCACAGGTGCCCCACCAGGACCACGGCGCTGGGCAACGGAGGGTTGATGCACTCGATCTGCTCCAGAATGTACCCCATAGCCATTATGAAGTGACCGACGTACGGCAGGTACACCTCCACAAACGTCCCCAAATCCAGCATGGAGTCAGCTCATGTCAACTCGCTTGTAGCGCCGACTTCAGCTGTTGATACTGTCCAATCAGCGATAAAATGTTAGCGACCACCAAGAACTTGTTTATGCTGAAGTCACGCCGGTACTCTTTGACGTAGAGGAGGTCTGACAAGATGATGAAGGCATCGGAGACTAAGGCCACCGAATGGCCCAGTAGTATAAATATGCTTCCTAAGAGACTGTAGAGGACTTCACTGTAGCATAATTTTCCAAAGATATATCCGACTACTATGAGGCAGTCACTGATCACGGCCAAGTAGAACTCTATGCCGGACATGAGTATCCTGGTCACCGCGGACTGAGTGGTTATTTTCATCGGCGACAAGAAACTCGATACGGATTTGGGTCTGCATATCTTCATTATGAACGAATGTAGGAACCGTATTCATCATTAACTTAAATAAACTGTTAATCTGTTCTGCACATATTGTGATGTTATTGACCGTCTCTTATGATGTTTAATGTCATTTTATATTGGATATGTACGACAGTAGGGTAATTTGTTGGTCATAATTTGTATTAGTTTCACTTCTTTAAATACTAATTCACATCACGAAACGGACTCAAAATAGAATTAAAGTATTTGGGGCCGTGACAGGCCCACATGATGTTTTACTATTTTGAAAGGTTAGTAATTTTGATGTGAATTTGACAGATCTGAAGTACTTGACCAAAAAGAATTTATGTAGTGTTTTTTTAATAGTAGCTCGACATAATTGCTTCTCTACGCCTGATGGAAAGCGAAAGAAAAGCCCAAGTCACTGTGACAACGGGCAAGTAGGTAACTGGTCAGTTACCTGTCAGTTGCCACCGCCATGCCGGCCCAACCCTAACCCTTCACGAGCTCCGGAAATCCTACTCACCGGCAGAAACACGACCCAGAGCTCATTTGGTTGCGGTATTCTATAGGGTGGAGGTCCTTCCCCGGACGGGCGGCTCAATTCGAACGAAGATTCGCTATGCCCTGCCCTACCTCTCTAAATAAGTGTCCATAAAATTTTAAAAATGTTATGGGCTTTGGACTTTAAAAACTTACTTAAATATTTTGTATTCATCCGCATTATATACCTATAAAACTCAAAAATATACCAAATAGATTAACAAGCATACTAGCATAATTTCTTAAAAATAACGTGATCGCTTAATACTGAGCTATTTCACAGTCATTTACTTCACTCACTGAGTAAGAAGTCGAATGCGACATAAGTCTAGTTTTAAACAGCTGATGTCATTATTGCATTATACACAGTCAAGTCACAAGAGGGCATGGCAAAGGATAGATAAGGTAAGGTATTCGTTTCGAGCGAAGAAAAGGGTAAATTCCGGAGAGACGGGCGAGTCCCAAGTGTCGGTATGCACCTCCGTCCATAAAATGGGACGGTCGCCAGTGGGACAGCAGGGCCAAAAATAATGTATCCACTTCAAAGAGATACCGCTAACTTAATCTAGGGGATTTTCCGGTGTTATTATTTTGCTTTATACCCGTCTGTGTATCCCTACACTCGCTTGTAGCTAAATCGTCTTGAATCCTGAGATTGCCGTGTATCCCGGCTACACGTAGATGTTTAAGGATATTATTTTTGTAATGGAAAATAATAAAACGATGTACCTACGTCTACCACTTTCTGCTTTCTAAAGAAGCTGGACAATAATTGTATTCGATTAACAGTTAAAATTGATACCGATTTCTGCAAAGTTATTACACCAAATTGAAGAAATTAAAAGCAGAAATTCTGTTAATTTCGTGAAAAAAAGTGCACGGAGTAACAAATCGCAAGAAGTATTTTAAAAAAAATGATATCTGAGATTTTTTTGACTGAGTTTAGAGATGTTAAACAACAGTATTGGTTAACATAAAATATTTTTTGAACTAAGGCGTGGGTACGCCGAGTCACTCAGGGATATAATTGCACAGTTGAATTGCAAATATGAGTTGAGACCTCAATCCTGTCTCGTTCATATTCCATGAATTATGTAATAAAAGTTTTAAATCTTAACTGGCAGGCGTTTACAAGGTTTTGTAAATCTGGATGAATGCTAAAACAATAGGCATGACTTTCCCAGACGAAAATGTTGGAACACTACAAACTAAAATTAATATTTAGGTATCCACATACCTACACAGAATAATATTGTGGATAATAAAGATTATAAAATTATGGATAATTGATGCTCTTTGTTCAACTCATTTAATTATTGATCTCATTTAATACAAGAAAAGATAAGTGTGCAATAAAAAGAAGTTCTCGTACAGAACCGAAGATAACATTACTTACATACTTGTAGTAGCAATACTAATTGATCTACAAGCATATGACATAAGCGTTTTGTACGAGTAGGTATTCATATCTCGCTTGTATTCGGTGTACTGGAGGCGAGTATTCGGATACCTGACCTACTTCTTTCTATTGCCACGCGTCAAAGTTACGCAGGCGAAGTAGCGAGAGACGTTATCAAAAAATACCATTTTGTTAGATTGGCAAAGTAAATGGGTGCCTACGTCAAACGATGTAGTCTCATCAGAGTGTAGGAAACTTGTTTACAAAGCAGCTTTGAAAGTTTGAATAATATTTTAGCGGATGCATGTATTACGTTGGGCGGCCCTTTCGTGCGTGGTTCTAACAGTGTCATTTCCCGTCCATAAGTAAACGTCTATTGGATGTTTCGCGTGTTTTGTGCTCTCAGGTAGACGCGGTGTGAGCGGCAACTTAGTCAAGAGACACTTCGGCAAGTAAAGTGCATCGTTCCGTCAAAGCCTTTGTCAACCCGTGCCGAGATAACTTATCTACTTGGTTTGCTTTACAATAAATAACAACAACGTTGAAGTGCACTAGCTAATTCTCGTAGATACAAAATGTTACAAATACAACTATATTTAAAAATACATCACATACTTGTTTAGTCTAGTAATACAAAATCCAAATACATGTAAAATACCTGCGTTACTACACTTGCGTTATTGCGACTTTACCGAAGTTTTAAAGTATACACAAATAGGTACAACTTATTTATTATGAAGCTGTAGGAAAATCGGTAAAGTAAAAACATTTACCTTTCAAATGTTTTAAATTGTGTCTGAATAAGATTGCGTATTGCGTATTACTTTAAATCTCTTTTGAATATGCAAATAAAAAATCTTTTAAAAATTTGAATAACTTTGAAATGACATATGACAAGCTTAGTCTGGAATATGGATAATCTGTCCTTCAGGTCCAGTCATTTGGATGGATTTCCAAGTAATCACATATGAAAAGGTTTGATATTATAAATCTACCCAATAAATTTAATAAAGATTTCAGACAAAGCGAAAGGTTATCTTTCAAGCGTAAGATGTAGGTACTGAGGGTACTAGATAACTGATAAGTTTACTTGGATACTTTTTTGTCAATGAATACCTATTGTATATAGCATACAACGCCCACACCAATACAAACAGACATGTTCAGGCGCACAAATGTTTGTATTGAGCGATGATGAAATTCGGAAATTTGCTGTGTCCTTCTGAAGGAAGCGTTCACACTACTTAAAAAAGATTCACACTACTTAGAAAGACAAAGCAAAAGGAAATCTTTCGGGGGAGAGTTATTTTACATACACACAGCGCCATCTAGTCCCAGACTAAGCCGAAGCTTGTACTATGGGTACTAGATACTTAACTGATATTTAAATACTTTTAGTAAATTAATAAACAAACACCCATACTAATACAAACAGACATGTTCATGCACACGAATGTTTTTAAGTGCAAGGATCGCAACCCCCGACTACTCTGTCGGAAAAGGCAGCGTTCATTACCGCTGAACCAAACCGGTGGTCTACCCGAAAAAGATTCCAATGGATTTTTCTCTTCTTTCTTATTTTAATTATAAGTGTTTATACGGATGAGTGTGAGTAATACGGATGATGACAAGGTATGAAAATGAAGAAAATAATTAGTCCGTCTCTTAGATAATAAAAAAATATAAGACCCGTATTTTTTGTTTTGTCGAAATAACAAGAAAATACTTAGATATAGCGCATTAAAGTTACGGAGTGGGGGCTAACTACGTCACGTTAGAGTATAATTATTTTGTACTCTAACGTGACGTCATGTGACATTTAAAATCAATGTATCTTCGTAAGTTTTTGAACAAGAGGCAAAATAAAAAATACGTATCCAATATTTTTCATTAATCTATCTGATGGACATTAAATTATTTTTTAGTCATCATCCCAATTATTGAGCAGGCTAAGTGTTGGTTGACATTGCCGTGATGTGTCGCCGGTCGATAGTTGGCAGCTCGTCAAGGGGCTGCCCTTGCGCGACCCTCGTATAATCGTGTCATGAACACGTCGCGAGCTCGATGATTCCGTAAACGATCGTTCGAGCCCGTTTTGTTCCCCACTTCACCTATGAATTTTACATGTGATATTATTATATAGCACAGTTGAATCTGTGCGACTATTTCACCAAAGTACTTATCTGATTATCGACAGTGACAGTAGTCAGGGGCATCTTGCACAGACAGCAAGGTGCAGGGAGGAAACCACAATGTCCTCCCGAGGTGTGCCGAACATTCTAGGCGGTAAGAGATAAGGGCTTCGAAATCAACAAGTGATCACGATACTCAATAATGAGGAAACGTCTGAGAAGATTAATTAACAAAAAGTTATATATGACAACTGACTCGATCGCACCAAAACTGCCGTCTATAATACCTGTTTCAAATTTTGCTAGCCGATAAATCTGATGGCCTTTCGTAAAATCGTGTCATTTTAAATGGAAATACTGAGTAAGCTCATAATATCAAGTCAAAACTCGACAAAGACGACACGATCCATTAACCTAAAAAATATGTCACAAGTGGCAGATCGTTCAATTTATGGGCTATATCTCTGGTGAGATTTGTTAGCGGTCGTCACGCCGATGTCGGACACACACTCAAAGGACACTCATAAATTTCAATACTGTTAAAATGTGTAGGGTCGAACCTGAAAGGCCCGTTCTATAGACGTCGTTGGTGCGATAAGCACGTAGGGGTTGCGATATTTTCTGTACACACCCTCCGCGCGAAGATAGCGCCTAAGGGCACTTTATCGAATTCGTATGCAACGCACCAGACGAATTCTTCCATACGACACTTCGCCACTTTACAGAATACTCTACTCTTATCGTTACGTCGTGTACATTTGAACGAAACCTCAATTTTGTTTCCCAATAATAGCTTAAATACTCCCCAAATCAGATAATTCTTTTGTGTTTAGAACTAAGTTAGTATTTACTCGCCTTACGTAGAAAAACGACAGAGAAACATTGTTTTCAACAGCTTAAATAAATATAACGAAATTTGTTCTTATAGTATAAAGTTATTCACAACAAACAAGAAGTTTAAATTCTCGTTAAGAAGTTAATAAGATTTTTTTCGCAAAATTTTCTCCCTAGGGTGTAATTTTGGTAGTTAAAACTTGCTAAAGTCGATAATTTTAGATTATCGTAAATATGTATTTTACTTTTTAAACGGTAATTAGATAAGTGTTCAGTCATTATTGTAGCAAGTATTAATATTTTGGCAATTTTCAAGGAAGTCATACTCGTAGTTGAATCGAAGACATAGCGTCAAGCTCCCAGAAAAAATATTAAACTCAACAGAAAAACATTTACAGAAACCATGAGCCACAATTGTTCCTCCAAATTAATTTACATAAACTTTAAATTAAAATAGATTGGCCATCTCAGTTGATTGAACTAACCCTAAAGAATCTTTATTATTCCTTTCTAGACAAGTTAATTGATTTGCAACTTAATCAAATGTATATTTCGACGATTCAAAATGAAAGAAAAGTTAAATGAAGTAACAAAAGTAATTCTGTTTTACACAAGTGAATGGAAATGAAAGTCGGAACTTTGAAGCTTCTAAGGTTAAGGTAATTGGGTATTCAATAAATTTATCCGCGGATTCACAAGGATCCTATTCCATTTATACGTTTCTTCACTCAATCCTACCTTTATTAATAACGAAACCAGAAAATGTCCGGTCGAATATCATTATTATTTCGCTAGGTAGTTCTTGTGTGAGGAGGGCATGCATACTCCTATGTAGAGGATATAGATAATGTTATTTTCCAATCTATCACATGTATTGTGGCACGGAGGCAGGAAGTTCCCTGTCTATGCCAGGGCAATGAGCGATGGATGTGATAAGCAAGTTTTTTGGTGCCAAAACCGAAAGTGCGTTTAGCGCAAGAACTTTGTCGTTACAATGGATTGAGTTTTATTAAATAAGAATCCATGAATTATTAATATTTTTTAAAATTCTCATCTACATCATCATCAGCCCTCCAAAAATTCTCATAAAATTGTATCAATCTAAGGGAGTAATTAAATAAGATAGATTAAACTTTAACCGTTTAGGGACCTAGAGGCCACATGATTACCTAAACACGATTTCAATTTAGTTGAAATCTAAATAGCTTTAAATGAGACACGAACCACGATCATTTGCGACTACGAGTATGGCTAAGTGAAATAAAACATTTTAAGGATTCTTAAATTTTAACAATCTAACTTCATGAGCAATCATCATCATCGTCATCAGCCTATCGAAGTCCACTGATAGACATAGGCCTTTTCAATTGTGAGTTACTTTAATCGATCTTGGCTTTCTCGCATCCAGCACTGTCGAACAAGTCATTAGCAATAATTCTATTTTCAAAGTTCCATGATAGAATTGCCATGCTTTTGTCCAAACTGTAGACTGTAGTCATCTAATACTATACTAATATTATAAAGCTGAAGAGTTTGTTTGTTTGAACGCGCTAATCTCAGGAACGCTAACGCGGACGAAGTCGCGGGCACAGCTAGTAATCTATATGCATTTGCCAATTCTGTCATTTACAATATTATACTATGTATTTACAATTAAGCTCAAAAGTTTATGTAACACTTTCATAAATTTTACGTACTATTTACGTAGTCATGTGGCTGTATCTATTGACTCTCTATTCCAATATAATTATAGGCAATTTTTACATAAAATACTGGGCAAATTCTTTTATGGAGATACTTTTTCTCTTCTGTACAAGCCGTTTCAAGCCGTACACACGCATAATTTATTTAATTAACGAATTCAAACGCAACGGCCAACGAGATTACTCGTCTCTGTCCCAGGAGAGGCTCATCTGTTAGATACGTAATTATGTTATACAAATCTGTTCCTAACCTTTTTTTTTTGAATAAATGTTTTATGTTTTTAGAGAGGCAAGCATTTGTATATTAAGTTGGATACTTTCTAAAAGGTATGTAAGTAGGGCTATTATCTACCAAGGAGTTAGAGACAACTTCGTGAAGTGTTATCTACTTATTACACGCTCCGGTACCAATAATTTGAGGATGATAGTCTGATTCTTTTGTTTCTATTGGTAAGTTGTCCCATCTGGTAAAGAATAATAAAAGGAAAAACGAAGTAAGGGGCAAAACAGCAAAAAGGCGGGCCTTGAACTTTAAGCTTGACGATGATGATGCAAGTCTATACAAATTGTATAAATAAGGAAAAATGTTGGTCAGTTACGAATGACACGAGTAATATCAACATATTTTTTCTGTCTAGGGTCTTGAAAATTTATTAAATTTATCTCGTGTAAACTACGCCCAGTGTTTAGTATAACGAATACAAGAATGGCATAAATTACAATCTTGCACATCGCGTAGTCTTTTTATATAGGTATACATTTATAATTGTGGTGTGTTCATGACATACAGGGTAAAGAATTCATTCATGGTATAGTCGAAGTCTGTTCCATTTATCTTACATTTGACCACTGTCTTTAGCTTGGAGAAATTCAGCACATAGATTAAATCGCTTTGTCTTGTAAAAGACGGTCTGAGGGACCTGACTCATAATGAATAATTGGAATTCTAAGAAATGGGATAAAAGGAAATAGCTGGAGTGGAGTTAGAGGACTATGGGGAAGGCACGTGAATTATTTGCGGGTATCTATGGATATTTTAGGGCCCAATCGACGTTTTGTATTAAAGACAATATTCATTCACCTAACTTGGATACAATATAACTTAGGTAGGTAGGTACATATTGTTACGTGAGAATTATAAAGACAATAACCATTTGACAGGCTCGGTGGCTCATTTTGTAGTGACCTCTGCCCTCTGAGCCAAGGGTCGTGGTTCGATTCCCGCACAGTACAAACATTTGTGTTTCTAAATATGTCTGTATTGGTCTGGGTGTTTTCTATGTATAATATGTATTTATTTACAAAAAAAATGTATCTAAGTAAGTTTATCAGTTGTCTAGTACCCATAGTACAAGCTTCGGCTTAGTTTGGGGCTAGGTGGCGCTGTGTGGCCCAGGAAACATATCATGATGTTACAAAGGTACATAATGTATTTAGAAAACTTTTAAATATGTAGTCGATGATTGAAAACGGTGTTTTAGTCTCTTACCGAATTATAGGGATCTCTAAATTCAGGGATTAAATTAATGTTAGGCAAGTATACGATTATCGGGCGAGTAGGCAGGCATTCATAATATGTTTATTTCTCAAAATCCTATTCAGGCCGTAATATTATTACCCCGTCTCTTGTACCTACTGTTGTCCATACATGTTTGAGTTTAAACTAAAGGCTATGTTTGCTAACTAAATTCAATAACATAAAACAATAGTCTCAAGCTCAGATCCAGTCAGCTGTCCGGAAATCCGTATACCTGGTGCCGCGTCCCTGGTCCCACTTCGTCGATCGCTCCCATCTTTTTGTTTACCTACAAATAGTCAGCGATGTGTGTAAAAGTGTATACTTTCAGCTACATAGATTGTATGTCTCAAAATAAACATGTTAGCCGTATCTTAATGTAATAAGATTTTGTGTTTTCTACACTAAAATTTCGATCGCTTTAAGCGGATAAGGCCGCCTAATTTGTGTTACGATATGTCTTTGTATCTAGTTTTAAGTCGACTGTTTCTATAAAGAGTTAAGATAAAAAAGATGTTATTATAAAGAGGAAAAATTTTATTGTAATTTTGTTTGTCTGTTTGTATCTACGAAACTACTGGACCGATTTGAAAATCTTTCACTGTTGGGAAGCTACACTATCTCCGGTGAACATAGGCTATATTAAATGAATACTCGTGCGAAGTTGAGGCGGGCTGGTAGTTATTTATTGTAGTTATATGCATTTGTAGTAGGTACTCTTGTTGATACCGATTTTTATACATATGCTCATTGCTCGTCTAATGCCTCTTGCATAAAAAAGTATAAACTAGTCACCTAGTAAAAAATATATATAAGTTAAATATACTTACATGATAGTTTAGGATGCGGCCTTTGCTTGTGACGTTGCCTTAATAAAACGGGAATTCTGTCACTTACTGGCCTGATAATAGCTGAAAATTTGCGGGTTTGCTCGTCAAGTAAACAATTTACTGAGTCATTGCCTTTTTCCACTGATTTTCCGGTTTTGCACACATGCCTATAAACGAGTAGTATCCTATACCATTTTCTTGACGTTTGCTGTATTTTTTTAATTCATAATGGGATTGCGCTTGATGGTGATTCGTTTTCTTGATTGTCATTTGATCTGTTTGTTGTGTAAGCATGTGTCTTTGCAAATAAATATTCTATCTATCAAATTACTTTATTGTGAAGGGAAATATAAGCTTTAAAAATATAGGTACATTTATTTCCCTACAGATTATAGTTACTTTGTCCTGGTCATCTATTTGAGGTTTATACTCTGTCATGAACAACAATTGGCTTAATAAACGAAACAACAAAGCATTGTTTATTATCACACACCGATTTCATATAATATTAATTGGGATGATGACTAAAAAATAATTTAATGTCCATCAGATAGATTAATGAAAAATATTGGTTACGTATTTTTTATTTTGCCTCTTGTTCAAAAACTTACGAAGATACATTGATTTTAAATGTCACATGACGTCACGTTAGAGTACAAAATATACTCTAACGTGACGTAGTTAGCCCCCACTCCGTAACTTTAATGCGCTATATCTAAGTATTTTCTTGTTATTTCGACAAAACAAAAAATACGGGTCTTATATTTTTTTATTATCTAAGAGACGGACTAATTATTTTCTTCATTTTCATACCTTGTCATCATCCGTATTGTGATAACCATGGTGATATGTATGATATATACTCGTAGTTCGATATATCTACTGAAATGCTCTACCGATTTCAATTTATTTGCGATACTATACGACTAGCTGGTTTTGGGTTACGGGTTCAGTTTCAGAGCTTGGGGAGACGTACGTACTTTCTTATCGATTGAAAACCATTCCAAGAGTATTTCCTTTACACTGGTATCACCTATTTCGGAGATTCGGAATTTCAGTACAAATAGGTTAAGTACTTAGCTAAGTTTTATTTGTTTAACTATTTATAATTCGTAAGTAACTATTTATAAGTCAAATGCAAACGATCGAAATAATTATATTTTCTATTTACCTGCATGAATAAATTTTATACTGTCAATACTTTTTCTGGGTTGTTCATACTAAAATTATAGTTTCAACTAAACAGCAAAACTATTAATGTATTATCTTTGATAACACATACGACTAGCTACGAGTATGTTGGTATTTGTATAAGTGTTATACAAGAAGTATTAGTATAACTAATAGAAACGTACCTGGGTAGAAATAAAACGTACTGCAGTCACCAACTGGTCTACCAAGCGTGGTGACTAAGGCAAAACCCAAATGAAATTGTCATTGGGATAGTCGGGATAGTCTATGTCCAGCAGTGGATGATGATGATGAAGTTGAACTACAATAACATTAAAAAGAGGTTGTAGGAAGCAGTCGACAGTTAAACATCACAAGTTTCACCTAGAACACTTATCTCTGACTGTCACCACATCTACGGTACCTATTAAACTAAGCCATATATTCACGTGAGAGTTTCTAAAATAGTAATTAAAAGTTGGTCGTGTGTTTCAGTTAACGGGGCACGTTTAGTGGGGCGGCCGAGATAGGCACCAGGTGTAAATAACTTTGCAAATAGTCCGGATTCCCTGTAACCACTTTGTATCAAGCTGTTGTTAAGCGTTCTGCATTCCTTGTGAAGGTTCCCCTCAGATGTTTGGAGACTTATTTTAAAACTATTAGTTACGAGACGTGTAGGTACAATGTTATGATAGTGCACCAGGATATGACAGATCGACCTTCACGTGCTTAATAATTTAGAGATTTTTATAGAAACTTAGCGTATAGCGTCAGAATGTTAAGGTTCATATTGCGATTTGAGCTGCGGAGCGAACAATTTACCAATTTTTGATTAATGGAATTTTGAACTTAGTAAGCTATCAATTCATTCGCAATCGTAGCCTCTTCAAAGTTTTTAGAAAACTTAGCGTATAGAGAACGCTATTACAAACCTTGAACTAAGGTTCATATTGCGCCTTGAGCTGCGGAGCGAACAACCCCCCAATTTTTGATCCATGTAATTTTGAACTTGGTAAACAATCAATTCGTTCGCATTCGTAGCGTAGCCTCATTCAAAATTCTCAGCCTTGCTGAAGACCAGGTACTCATTTGTAGGAGGGCGCGATAAACTAGGCTAAGGCCTAGTCTGTCGCAAAAAAAATGATGTTACGAGTATAACCCGGTATCATAGGTTATTGACAAACGCACTACTAACCCGGCGCGAAAATATTAAGTAATCTTTGTATGAAATAATAGCCTACGTTGTCGCGATTGTCAATCACATTACGTCGTGTAGCGTCGTATCGCTATATATCCCGTCCCGTCGCTCACCTAGCAGAATGCATGAAAATAGAAATCCATAGAATCCGCATTTGAAAGGTGCTATGATTGATAATGTTCTTTATTCAAGGAATCTTTATAATTTACATAATAAAGGTTAAAAAGGTACTTGTATTTTTTTAAAATGGATCCTATGAAAATTGTTATAAAACGGATTAAAACTTTTTTACGAAGAAATGCGATCGCGTTTCCAAATTTTCTCCTTCATTCAGATACCCTTGGAAGTGTGACCCGAACCGGTACTATTGGGTTACCAATTCCGAAAATCATTTCTATAGGTATAAACTTCCAACTCTTTACAAAGATCTGTAGTGTAAAATAAGATCAAATATCTCTAGAGGCAAAGCCCAACCGAGATGAAAGCGGCGGTTGAATATAAACGAGGAGAGGGTGCATCCCTGCTAATAAAAACAAGAATGGATAAAGGAATTTTAAAATGGTTGATGATTTACTAACTTCAGATAGAGGCTAGGCTAGAATAATCTACAATTTTTAAAAAAATATAGAGGTACGCTTACAGATTACTTTTTATAACATGCCTAGTAGTCATAGTCATAATTAAATATAGGTAGTAGTAACTAGATGGCAACCTAAGATTAGTGTACACAACAAAAAAAAATGTATTCAAAACGAAATATCTAATTATGATGTACTAGCGACCCGCTCTCGCTTCGCTTAGAGTGATTCAGGTGTACATTTCATTGCGTTACATTATATTGGCATTTTAGTAATTATTATGTTACTCAGGGTGAATGTAGCTTTCCAATGGTTCTGGCTCGGTGGCTCAATTGGTAGTGACCCCTGCCTTCTGAACCAAGGGTCGTGGGTTCGATTCCCACCCGGGACAAACAGTCGTGTGATGAACACTTGTGTTTGTTCCGTGTCTGGGTGTTTATATTTAAGTATTTATTTGTGGTACCTTCGTTGTTCCGATACCCATAACACAAGTGCTTAAGCTACTTACTTTGGGATTAGAGCAATGTATGTGATGTTGTCTGATGTTGTCTGAATGGTGAAAGAATTTTTGAAATCAGCACAGTAGTTATATTTTCTAGCAATAATTATGTTACTCAGGGTATATATACCTATATGTATATTTTCTAGCAATAATTATGTTACTCAGGGTATATATACCTATATATATATTTTCTAGCAATAATTATGTTACTCAGGGTGAATGTAGCTTTCCAATGGTGAAAGAATTTTTGAAATCTGCACAGTAGTTTTTGAGTGTATTCATTACAAACATACACACAAATTCAAATCTTTCCTCTATATAATAATAGTGTCGATGTAGATTTCACTCACTATAAAAAAGGTATATATATGTTATTACTCTGAACCAGTACTATAATATGTAATCTTTTCAAAGATTTTTGAAACCTTTAAGATTTTAACGTTGAAAGATATTCACCAATTTCACATTGATTTCAACAGCAAAAATCGGTTTCAGTGAATTTTTATAAACGACTAAAATCGCTCTCGATGACCATTTTGAAGTGGGAATTATGAATAGCTATTGAAAGTGAACAGATTTCGTTCCGAATACTTGAGATTTAAAATAGAAATTAGATATTTTCCCAAGAAATCCCGTTCTCCATACAGAATAGACATCATTTCAATTAAACCTTGTGACACAGTAGCTCCAGGGATAAGGTTTATTTCCCTATTCAAGAGTTTTCAATGGGGAAAGCCATGGATACGGAAATGAATATATTTATTTTGAGAACTTGTTATTTCTTTCTGTAAGCGGATTGTTGGTCGCAAATAAATAAGTATTACAAGTTTACAAGACTTCCCTAAATGGAAGTCTTGTCTTGTGTCTTACTTCAAATTATACATTCCTCAAAACTACATCAGTTACCTACTAGTGGTACTACTTAATTGAAATTACTCTTAAGCTTTACTTGGTTCATCACAGGACCATGGTGAACGGCATTCAAAAAAGGAGGCCTGTGTCCTGCAGTGGGAACGATAAGAAAGTTTGATGTTGATGACGATGATGACTTCGTTTGTCCACGGTCAGCTAAGATAATTTATTTTAGTTCGAGGGGTTACATCATTTTATGGCAGCAGATTTCTTTAAGACGCAGCCAAAGCAACAGGCTAAGTTGCAGGAGCCACTTGGTGCTCTCACTGGGAACAAAGTGGAGTTTAGTGGGGGTAGTATTAATGTCATAGGGCTAGGAAGGCGAGGACCTTACCCCACGCTTGCTCCCCGTGAGAGACGGCATGACCGTGCCGTACCATGACCGTAGCGCATTCCCCATTTTAAAAAAAACGTCTCAAACTGTCTCAAATATGCGAACTAAATTAGCTTCATCCAACTGTCGGTCAAGTATGTGAATTACCCACTTGAAGCACAATGTGGCTTTAGGGCATTTGATACTGAAATAATGTAGGTGAACTTATAACCTACTTTGTTTTAAAAATTTTGGTGGAAATTAATGTTAGGTTATTACTTTCGCCTAAATCGCGGAAGAACCCGTGTTAGATCGCCGGTTGGGTCAGCTTAGGAACTTTTTTTTTCATTGTTAGTTAGCCAAATAATGAATATTGTCTGGCGCATTTATTTATTAAATTATTTTGAGCAATGGTTTAAATGTTTAAATACTGAATAAATACAGCAGTATACGCCAGGCAGTTAGCTAAAAGTAAGTATTACAAGTTATTTACAGATTTGTATTACCAAAAGATAATTTTGTAAAGTTCAATACTTTTTTCTCTAAGTCTTTGAGCGCCTTCGACTTAAACTACTTACCTACAAATATTTTAATCCGTGCTTGTAACGCCGACTGCGCTGAAAACGCGTTATGGGACGCACGGAGTCGACATTTGACGAGGGTTCTTCGTTAAAAAGACAATCCAAGTCGTTTGCATTTATAACATCGAGTAATTTGTTTTCATCCTATCGAGCAATTAAAAATCCCGAAGGAGCAATCGTGCGGCATTAGCTTAATCAATCAGTTCAATTCAGTTCTTTGTCTTTAAGTTCGGGAGAAAGCAAGATTCCATATAAATAGAAAATCTATGCTCAAATGACTTAAGGAATCATATGAGTTTGATCTTTCCGGTCAACAATTAACAAAAGCGATGGTAAACTTTTACTTACCTAACATTAAAAAAAATACTATTAAAAGGCTGTCGATATTGAGTCAGTATGTAGGAAAATCTGTTTGCTACTATACTATATTAGGTACCTTAAACTTCTATGATAAGGACTAACTAGCGTACTTGCGTAAGTCTTGTTTTGCATTAGGTAGGTACGTCCGGACTACTTACAAAACTGTTTCTATGGTAATATACGCACTACGTTCGTAGGAATCGGATGATGGTAATCAGCTCTAGTGCGTAACTTTTAAGTAGGTACATAACGCACACTTTTCATTGTCAATTTTAAAAACACATTCATAAAGTAACTATATGCACAAATAAGTGAATGAAGGAAGTAACATGAGTATTTCCCTGGTGCTTTGTTGAAATTTTCGCGTTAATACAAATAGGTTTCCTACCACTTTAAAAGTTTTAAGGCCTTTATTGGCCGAGCGACCAGACTCAACAAGAAAAAGTATTGTAAGCAACTCATGACACTTATTTCGTTAATTTAATGAGTAGGTAAAATACAAAACATTACTTTTGCAAACACTTACTTCAAGCACTTCTTTTGTTTTCAATGTAAAAGTATACTTAATCAACCTGTTTACACATAATAAAAACTTACCAAAAAACCGCTATGACAAATTTCTCAAGAGCCGTCATCGTCTTCAGGTATTAGTAAACTGCGTTTCTTCTGATAATGGGACTTGTATTTAGTTAGTTTGACGCGAAGCTGCGATGGCACCGCGGCGGGCGATCGGCGGTCGGCGCCGTTTTTCCCGCGGCTACGCGCGGCTGTTCGCCGCTTGGCGCGAATGGTTGCGGGAGACAAGTCTCCGCGCATGCGCCCCGCGGTACCTGAGACCACAGACGTTAAAATCTTCAACCAATGATGGTAAATGTGGTCTCGAAACAGCGATCAGCGGCTTAAACGTCTTGTGACTAGTCACAATCAATGCTAGCATTGATAATGTTTTTTTTTATTTTTATTCTTGTCAGATAAAGGGAATGTGATTTAGAAAAAATAAGCCTAAGTAAGGTTTGAAAACGATTTTTTTTGTCTAAAATCAAATAAAGTTTTAATTATTAATTTTATCAAATGTCCATCAAAAATGAATAGGAAAATTCAAGATTCAAACGATGAATTCAATCAAGTCTTAAATTAAATAAAATCGTACTTATCTGCAATAAGTAGGTACATTACATAGGCAGGTACGTAGGTGTAGTTCCCTATCCCATGTTTGTTTTGTGTTGGAAAGTAGGTAATTATTTCTTTCCATTCTTGGCGAATGCGATATGTAACTATGTTTTTTTTACTTAGGTATAATAAATAGGTACAAGGGTAACAAACATTTGTTATTAAACTACTGTGTACCAAAAGATATCCAAATCTGGTATTAATTAAGGTAAGATTATCTTTTTCAGAAACAGATCTTTCATAATGGGGTCAGGTAGGGCATGAAATTGGTTGTTAGTAAGTAGGTAATCACATATTCCAAGGGATATTAACTTTAATACTACCTAGGTACTTACCTAAGCTGTGATTTACTGTACTAACTACAAAATAATGCAGTGGATCATTTTGTACCACAAGAATAGGTAAAATTCTTATCTAGGTATACGTTAGTGTATGTATAAACAGATGTTTGAGGTAAGGGAATAGAGATCAACATACTTAGGTATACCTACCTATTTAAATAAAATTGTAGTGCCCACGTTAAACTTTGCTCAAAGCCGGAGTTTTTACAGCAAACTTTTCACAGATTACGCGAAACCGTCGGTAAATCGTGTTTAGCAGACTTTTCTCTTTGACTAACGTAGCCTTTGATTTTGAATATGTAGGTAGGTACTTCTTTATTTGTCTTTGATTGAGAATGCGCCATTTTCGTGATTTCTTAATCTCTTTCTTGTTTGCGATTTCTGGAACTCACCCAGTGTTTTCTGAAGGTATAATCTATTTTATGTTTACGTCTAATTCTCTTCCTAAGTAAATAAGTAGGTAGGTAGTAAAAAAATCTAAATGTAAAAATTGCACTTTAAACCTTCCTTAAGTGGAAATTTGAAATAGATGATCGATGCTGCTAGGAAAAAAGGCATATTTTGATGAATATAAGCCTCAATCATTATTGAGCTACCTACATTATGAAACTATTATGGGTGGTCAGCAGCGAAACCTGATTAGCCACATGTAAAGAGAATGAAAACTAACCTTATAATTAGTTATTTATATGAACACTTTTAGACAGAAAAGTAAATTTACCTACTCTGAGTTAAAATACACGATAAATATTTTCAAGGCTGGTAGTTGACCACAATTAGATACAACTTAGTTCCAAATTACGAATAATCGAGTAACAACTGCCCAAAAAAATTATAGTTGATGTAGAAAATTTAATCATATAATGGTGCGGTGCCCTCATCATCATCATCAAACACCCTAACGTGCCCTATATGACACTAAACGGTTCAAAGACCAAAACACGAATTAACCGCGTTACAACCATTCCCAAATAAGTATTCGTAACAGCGATTCCCTGAGCTCAACGAAACAATAGCACGCAAACATTCTGATCCCACCGCCGCGCGACTGATTGCTCCGCCGCGGTCTCGCCACTCGACCCGTAATAGGATCCCGATCCGTTGAGCGATACCCGCTATTAAGAAAATCCCTTCCATTTGATCGTGTTTAGGCGCAACCAGGATTGAGATACTTGTTCAAGCGGAACTCTATAATGACGCGCATATTTGCCCCAATAATTTCGTGACGGCGGACCGGTGAGGCCAGCAGGTGACGATGTGGTGGGAACATAAAAAAGGCACGCGACTTGCGCTGTGAAAATATTTGATTTTACATGTCTATCGATAATGGATAGGACTCGCCATCATCATGAGACCTTATTCATTATTCTTCACAAATAAGCAATTTTAAAATTAGTAGGCGGGAAGTTTAGCTTTGCATTTCAACAAGTACCTAGAACAAGAACCATTTTAAATGGGTTGGTGGTTCAATTGCCCGAATGGTCGTCTAAATCAAGAGACGTGGTTTTGAATAATTTCTTAAAGAAACATTAATTTATTTCCATACAATAAAGCATTGAGCCGCTTTTATATTAATTTTATTTCCTGACAAATAACACAAATTAAAATATTTCAAAGAGAAACATTATAAAAGTAAATTCGGAAGGTCAATGAAATAAAAGCAAAGGGCTATGAATGTGAATTTACATTTTTTCTTGGCCTCTGAAAATTTTATCGTATCAAATTTTACATTCCCCACTTTACAAGATTGATTGAAATGGAAATTTCATTAAAAGTGTTCATTTGCAAACTTTGAAAAAAACTTTCGATATTTTTATTTGACAGCCTAAGGCGATTAATTCAGGTTAAAGTGTTTATATGAGAATAAGGCTCACTTGGTCACCCATACGATTAATTATAAGCAAATAATAGTATCTATATTAGTTAAAGCATAATGCATGTATATGAACATAGTGTCAGAATGTCTCTACACTACCGATACCTAATTTTAGCCTAGAGTTACTTGTAATTAGATGGTCGCTCACAGCTTTGCTTGGGAGAACTTCAGATTTATTCATACAAACAGCCCCAGTGACAGAGTACTTTCAATATTATCTAACATGTAAATTTTCAGCCTTTAAGTATATATTGCATACCTTTTTCAAAGTCTAGTGTTGGTAGCGCAAATTATTAGTATTTTGTGGCGGCACTTACATACTGTTCGTTATAAATTTAAAGTTAAAAGTCAGTGAACATAGGTATGCAATTCAAACAAAGAACCGTTTAATAGCTTTAAAACGGTAATTTTATTATGGTGTCTTGATTTCTTAAAGTTTCACGTTGTTTATGCCCGTGGGCCAACGCACACTTGACATATTATTTCTTTTACCTACCATTCTTGCCCAAAAGTGGCTATTTTTTAAAATGATAGCTTTATAACGCTCACGTTTCATAGCCACAGCGCGGCTTAAACGGTCGTGATATTATGACGTGTTTATTTACTGTTTTATTTTTGCTTCCATGATAGACATTTTGTCATTAAATACATTTTCCGGTTACGTTTATGCGCTGTATTCATGATACCTTCAACTTAACAGCTTCTTGAGTGTTCAGAGCTTTAAGTATGAGCAACATTTGAAGTGTATTACTTTTTAAATCGACACTAACTTAATAATATAGACACTAATTATTACACTTGTATGTATAAATATGGACCAATATCTATCAAAAAGTACGTACACTTCTAACCTTGCCCTTATGTTAATAATTCTTTAAGGTTATTGAATTGCAGATAATAATAACATATGGTAGATTATTCAATTACGAATCAAAACTAACAGTAAAAAGATTATGATGCGACTGGAAAAATGTGTTACATATTCGCCCAATCTCCGGGCGCATTCGGCTACATACCCCGTCGGTAATATATGATCTTATCTTCCTGAAAGATCACATTTGCTGCTATTAAGACGCGAGTGTGGAGATTTGGAGTTTGATGATAATAACCCCATATGTGATCGAACATCTGTGGTTAAAGAGTCGAAGTAATAGTACTTCGTAGGACAGTAATAAGACATTAATGTTCTTTTGCATGTAAATTCCGTCCGCAGGTTCCCGTGGCCCTTGCAAATTGTTTCAATGCGTGTATCTTCCAGACTCTATGAATATATTTATGAAGGTTTGAAACTAAGTGTATAAAGAGTAAGTTTGTGTACATTATTCATCTAAAATAGTTATAAACATGTAGGCCAATAATATAACGGGTTATGAATGGTAAATTCTGTATTTAAGTATGGTTTCGGTTGTTCACTTCGTCCATAAATGACCCAACGTGTTATCCACATTATCAAACTATAAGAAGGGAATCATGATAAATGTCTTTTTCGTATGTCCAACAAACTTCGTGTTAATTTTTAAATCCCTTCGGTAATTTAAATAACACACGAGATCCAAACTTCTATTGTAGCATTTAGTGAGGTAGTAGAATATTCTTTATTGCGCACCATACAATTGCCTTAAAACTAGGTATAACAAAGGTAAGGCTTTTAACAACATGACAAATTATGATAAAAATTATATCCAATGAGATTTTGGTAAGTAGAATTTGGTCTTTTTAAGAGTTAAGTTGTAAATTTTCTTTCACAATAGCCACTTCCAAATGCCAGCAATGTAAAGAATAGAAGTTTATTTGGTACTAAAAAGCACAACAAGGTTTCCGGAACGCTACCAAATATGATCTAGGGATTCTCCGAAAGCATCCTGTCTACTGAAGAAAATAAGACGTAGTCGAAAAATAAACGCGACTTCTGAGACAACATGTTCGAGTGAAATATTCAGTGGAGCGGACACCGAGCCTCGTGACCTGCCCGGAGACAGGCGACACGGCCCGCACATTCGACCAGTAATGCGCATCATAAAACAATGATATTTTGACGCGAATACCAGTGGTACTCGAATGAACAAAGTCATATACGTACGTAACATACCTACAATTCCGAAACTTTTTGCAAAAATTCCGTATTACTTTTGTGATCTATATTCGTAAGTAGCCGTATCCCCGATTGCGACCACGTGGAAAAGAGTTTCATCCCCTATTTTTCCCCCTGGGGGCAGAATTTATCAAAATCCTGCATGCGTTTCAGCCCGATCCGTCCAATGCGTTGAGTACGTCAGTTAGTCAGTCAATACTCAGTAAGATAATTTTTTTTAGATAATTATTTTTTATTATTTTTCTTTAGTATTAATACTTACATCTGTTAAATAATTATAATATACAATAAGTATATGTATTATAATTTTCTACAGTACAGTACGGGGATAGAACTCGCGAACATTTGTGTGCACGAAAATGTCTGTATTGGTCTGGGGGCTTGCTAAGAATAAAATGAATTTATTTATAAAAAAGTATCTAAGTAAGTTTAGCAGTTGTTTAGTACCAATAGTACAAGCTTTTGGCGGTGTGTGGCCACACATCTATTTAATTAATTGTACAATCATATATTTAATTAATTATTAGTCTATTTCTGTCAATGGTGTCCTAACAGTGGCACTTCGTGAAACACAAGACACTTCACGAAAATCTACTATATCATAAAAAGAAAGCAATAAAGTAGATCGACCATGCATCCCGTTCAACAATCCCCCAAAACTCGCTATTCAACTAACAAAATACAGACCTGAGACGTCTGTCACACAACTCTCTTTCACACAATAGTATTCCGGTTGTACCTTCAGTCGGACCCATACAAAAGTTCTAGGAAAATACATTTTTTTCATAATAATTCGTCCTCTTAATTCATATTTTGAGATCAAAAGCTGTCGCCAGCAGTTGCCAACCCTCCTGCGGGTGCGGTTTAGTTGCCTACTTCTGGAAGGCGTGGGAATTAATATAAATATATGTAAAGTATTTGACTACAAATTGTAGGAAATGTTGAAGCTTGAGATATTCGCCTTGAATTAAGAGAATATTTATACAGCTTGATGATTAACTAGGTTTCCGTCTGAATTGTAACAACCAACTGTCTTCTTTCAGATCAAGAATTTTTTTAAACGTAGTATTTTTATCTTACACCTTTATTAAAGGTAGTAAGTAGTATTAGGATTTCTTACTCTTACACAGTGTCCTATATACATTAAGTATTCTTTATTACGAACCATACAGTTGACTTAAAAAGGTTTAATAGACATGTGTATAATTTACGCGGTCCTGTTGCTATTAGTAATCTCTTCCAGAAAACTTTTGGGTAAAGGATAAAAAGAAGGAGTGAGTGAAATGAGTATCCGACTGATTCAGAACTGGTACTTAATGATATAGTTAAGAATGCGACTAAACACACATACATTTATTACTTGCCCATCAAAAGGGAATAAAAGATCGTTATCGTTTAAAAAAATTCTGTAGAATGTTTTTTAGGTCGAGTTTCCGACTTAAGAAACTGTTCTGTCTTTACATTCGCTTATAAATCAGATGTGACGTTCTGCAGTAAGGGTGTCGTATGCGGCACGTTTCTTTTAAATCGTCATCATTACCAGCCCAATCTCGCGGGTCGCCCGCGCCGTTATACAGACGAGGTGTCTCAACTGAACGAGACATACTCGCAGTTTTCACGCACTGATGTTGCCCAGTTCCTACAGAAACGTGGGTCGCACCTTTATGTTAAGGAAAGTTCAATATTTTATTTTCTTTTTTGGTGAAGGATTTTCTCACCCTTTTCAGTGTCAAATTAAAAGTTCGCATTGATTATAACCATTTCTCCGTGCAGTGACGTAAAATAATACAAATCGCCACCCCATTTCTTCCTGTCAGTATCGCAAGAGACGATTACGACTTCTTGAGGTTTCAGCTTTTCAGTCCGCGGTAGAGTTTACCTGCCTGGCTAGCGACCACTGCACACTCACTGAAACACCCGTGAAGTGACTTGGGGTCTCGTTTCGGTATTCAGCGTATACCTAGATGAATTTTGCGGGCCCGCAGGGCGATGGCAAATGATAAGTGATTGATAGGTTAATACGCTACGGATTCCTCACGATTCGCGTTCGCTTTTCATTAGGCGAAGGGAAGCGACACACAATCGACAAGTGATTGATTTGGTTACTTGTCCGCTGCCGACAGGCGACAAAAGGCCATTATAAATATCAGACAACATCAGATTCATAGCTCCGTTGCCAAAGTAAATAGCTTAAGTACTTGTGTTATGTAACAACGAAGGTACTGCTAATAAATACTTAAATACAAATATAAACACCCAGACACGGACCAAACACAAGTGTACATCACACGAATGTTTGTCCCGGGTGTGGGGATCGAACCCACGACTCACGGTTCAGAAGGCAGGCACTACCAATTGAGCCACCGAGCTACTGTGCTTTCTTACTGTAAAAAAAGAAAGATAAAATCTGTAAACCAATTGGAAATTATAGCACGGGTGCTACGACAAACGTTTCAGTTGTAGTCATATTCGTAGATCAACGCTATGTGCTACGGTAGTACTACGAAAATGCTACGACGAAATCTCGATGGCCAAGAATGTTGGCACTCATTCTAATTGCGGTCGCTGAGAAAATGTCGGTGTCATCGAGTCAAACACGGCACTCAGCATTATTGTCGATATGCAGAGAAAGGCGGGATAAAGAATGTCACATTCTTTTCCCTTGACGCTCGTAACACCTATAATTTTGTCTTAAAGATGCAGCGGAGCGACTAGTGCAGGAACCTTCTTTGGTCTACATATTGCTAGATCTTTTTGTGTAATACTAAGACGATGCGTTTACTAAAATTGTACATTTGGCTAGTGTTTTGAGACTTTGGTGGGGCAGACGGAATAAGGGGAGCCCCTTATTCAAAAGTCTAAACACGAAAACTACAGGATTATTTTTATACCTACGTACCTCGTACGTATGTTAGCTGAATTTTATTTAAGGACGTAGTTACCTTCACGGCTTAATGTATGTATTCTGTGATTAATTAATTATTATATTGCACTTTTAGCTTCATTCTACATGAAGCTAAAAGTGCAAAATTAAGTGATAGTTACCTTAAGTAAGTAAGTTTAGTTAAATTTTAAACTTAATATAACTTTGAGCTACTTTTTAAAAATTTATTATAAATATCAGATCAACGAAGTCCCATAATAGGTGTACAGGGTGTTTCTTCTAAGGTGTCAAGCCGATAGCTGATAGCAGGGTGCGATACCTCTCGTTTCAACCCCCATGTAGGTATGTTCTACGATTTTTTGTAGGTTTCGAGAAATATTTGTTTTTGTTATATTTTGATGATCTCTTGACCAGGCGGCTTTAAATAATTATAACTGGTTTTTGGTTTGACTTTTATTGGATAGTTTGTGCACCCAAGACTCTTGATTCGAAACGCAGGGTCATTGCGATATGAGTCCGGTTCAGTCAACCGATACATTAATAGATTAACAAGTAAGGCAAACTTCGTGCAGAGAAACAAATTCCAAACCGTATACTGATCTCGTAACGTAATACACGCAGTAGTTGACGTGGAAAAAGATTAGACAGAATAGGATATGGGCCAAGCATATGATTGGGGAACGGGCCTTTCAAATATCGTTTGCTATTTGGATAAATCCTCTATCTTTAGTTAGATGATAATATTTTCAACATCATAAATGTTGCCATAAATCTTCACAGGGTCTATGTTGTACTAGTTAGTAAGTATACCTTGTATGTAAACTATATATGAACATGGTGCAATAAATATATTTTATTCTAAATGCTAGTAGTATAAATAGTGTAGATATATCCTCGTATTATAGGTATTACGATTATAGGAGTCATAACTAGGCTAGTCTAAGCGTTAGCTTTTTAGTGGCCTTTTTCTGCCCATATCGAACACCAAATAAATGCTAAAACCCGCGGGAAGCACCCAGTGTGGCCGGGGTGTAGCCGCAGTCCCCGATCACACCCCGGCACACTAGTGATTATTTCACCTATGTTTCCATCACATTGCCACTTTTGCATTTCGTCGTTAGCTACGACTTGCAATATTAGACCGCAAATAAGCCTGATTGGGAAACTCAATTTCAAGTGTGCTTTTTAATTCAAAATAATCTTACGTCAATTTTAGCTACAATTTATAACATTTTTGTTGGGAAACCATTACCATAAACGCAACTTTGAATCTGTATTCAATGTTGCGTACGACAGCTATCTTTCGAGCATATTTCTCACAAGCGTACAGCGTTTAAAATTGTCATATCTCAACAACTATGATTCTATCACTTATGTTTCCATATTGCATCGATATCGACCCAAAAACGTCAACTAGCCTATACCTACACTTACCTATTAATACATATACTTCAACCTGGTTTTATTGAAGTATGTAAGGAGCGGGAACTTAAGCTTATGTAACTTAATCGTATTTGATATCACATCTGGGAAGAAAATAAAACCGTGAGGGTGTTTTGCTTACCCTTGTGTCCGTCAGCTATACGTTTTTGTAGCCTTTGCGTTTCCCATTGTGTCGTATCCAAAGTTTTCATTTTCTTTGTCGAAGGTGTCGTCATCAACTCGTCAAGGCCGAAACGGACGGGAACCAACAGATTTTAAATGCCTTGAACGTGAAGTACCTAATGTAGGAATTAAGCTATCAGTCTCCGGCCGATTAAAAGTCTGCATTTTACGAGTTCATAATACAACTGCTTTGAGGTTGGTTCAATGTAAGGGATATCTGCTATAAAGTTTACATGTTCTGTGTCATTTGGGATTTTAGGATAACACTAGATATTTACTGAGATTTTTATAAACACCTACATATTATACATGACAAACACCCAGATCAATACAAACAGACATGTTCGAATCCGCGACCACTCTGTCAGAGGCAGCATTATTTACCACTGAACCAAACTGGTCGTCAAACAAGTCTCTGAATAACGGACATAGAAGTTACAAAAACTTATCGGTTGCCATCGCCATGTAGGTCTGTAAGATAGCTTTGGCCGTGTAACTTTTAAAGTATATTGGCTCGATGGCTCATTTGGTAGTGACCTCTGCCCTCTGAGCCACGTGAGTTCGATTCCCGCACAGTACAAACATTTGTGTTAATGAACATGTCTGTTTGTATTGGTCTGGGTGTTTTCTATGTATAACTTGTATTTATTTACAAAAAAAATGTATCTAAGTAAGTAAGTTTATCAGTAGTTACCCATAGTACAAGCTTCGGCTTAGTTTGGGGCTAGGTGGCGCTGTGTGGCCCAGCGTGGCATGTCTTGGAATATTTATTATTTATTTAGTTTAAGTTAAAAGCCTAGTAAACGGATACACTTCATGTCATTGAAGTATGTGTATTGATCAAGTGAGAAACAAATATGTAAGTAACCAAACTTTTCGGTTGCTACCGTCATGGCTGGCCTGTATGATTATTCTGGCTATACATCGGGCCCTGAAAGGCGTGTTACCATTCATCATCAGCCTACTGCAGTCCACTGCTGGACATAGGCCTTACCAGTTGTTCGCCACTTAGGACAAACATCAGCTGGAGGATATACCCATAATCGCCACGCTGGGCAGGCGGGTTGGCGATTGCAGGGCGTAGCTTCTTGCTCCGGTGACGTTGCTGTCCGTCATCGGTCTGTGGTATTTAGCTACGCCTTCATTTGTGATGGTTACACCGCCACCAGTCGGTTGCCAGCGCCTTGTTTGGTATTCGGCAGGATGCACCACGTGCAGGTGAGGTTTGCTTGGAGCGAAAAGATGATAGGCCGCTCCCTTACATCCCCGTGTTACCTTTAAAACATATTTAGTTTAAGTTTAAAGCCAGGTAACGGCAACAGCGTTTATCACACGCGTCGCATCTACGAGGTACAAGCGGCTCTAATCTGCGGAGCGGACGTGGCGCGGCTGCCGGCAAATAACTTCCGTGCGCCCTCCGACCGCATCACGCCGCCTGCACCTCTGAACCCTCACAGAGGGTCACTTGTGCAACGCGTCTTGATTCAGCGTTGTATTCTGTTTTTTGTTGGGGACTATTTTACTAGATTTTTTTTTATTATAACCCAAGCAATGCTACGCTGGGCCACACATAGCCATCTAGCCCCAAACTAAGCCGAAGCTTGTACTATGGGTACTAGACAACTGATAAACTTACTTAGATACTTTTTTTTTGTAAATAAATACATATTATACATAGTAAACACCCAGACCAATACAAACAGACATGTTCATGAACATAAATGTTTGTACTGTGCGGGAATCGAACCCACGACTGTTGGCTCAGACGGCAGAGGTCACTACTAAGCTCGCCACGCTGGGCCACACATAGCCATCTAGCCCCAAACTAAGCCGAAGCTTGTACAATGGGTGCTAGACAACTGATAAACTTACTTAGATACTTTTTTTTGTAAAGAAATACATATTATACATAGTAAACACCCAGACCAATACAAACCGACATGTTCATGAACATAAATGTTTGTACTGTGCGGGAATGGAACCCACGACCGTTGGCTCAGACGGCAGAGGTCACTACCAAATGAGCCATCGAGCCAGTCCAGTTACCATAATACACGATCCTATCTAAGTTGTGTTAGCAGAGTTGTTAGAAACTGGGCATGATCCTGTTCTGTCCAGTTTCTGAAAAGTACCTTCTATCGAAGAGAAGTGGCTAGGAACTCGGTAATTAGTTAGATAGGTAATATTTTGCGTCGTCTATCTGTTTTACAATATTTCTCAATACAATATTTCTAGTCTCATCATGTCTATAAGATAATATCTCACATCAACAATAGATCACATACATTTACCCGATCTCCAGATCGTATCGATCGAAATGTATGTGATCTATTGTTATACTACAATATATAATACAAGTGTTTCAACACTTACTTGGAAGTAACAAAAACAAACACCCAGGCACGGTACAAACTGTTCTTCACATTAATTTTTGTTTCTAGTGGAAATCGAACTCATAATATTCTGCAAATACAAATTTCCAATTACCATAATCCACTTACTCCATTTAGTAAATTCGGCATCTCGTAAAGTACCTACATAACTATTTCAAATAGGGACAACTTTTAGGGTTGAATAAACTTGTAGCTAAAACGGCGTCCTTATTATTTCGCTACGTCCGTCTGTCCATATAGGTACCAAAGGCGTCTCTTCGGTCACGTACTTACTCTCGGAGTGGTCACTTAAGTGACTATTTCACTCCTTAGATGAATAAGGTTTAAAAAAGTATAGAGCTTCGCACTTCGGTTGTAATTTATTACACAGATAGATAAACCCACCTATCACCTTTTCGCTCCAAGCCAGGATGTAAGGGAGCCACCTATCACCTTTTCGCTCCAAGCCATCCTCACCTGCCCGTGGTGCATCCTGCCGAACAACAAACGAGGCTCTGGCAAACCGACTGGTGGCGGTAAAACCATCACGATAGAAGGCGTAGCTAAATACAACAGGCCGATGACGGGCAGCAGAGCACCGGAGCAAGAAGCTACGCCCTGCAATCGCCAACCCGCCTGCCCAGCGTGGCGATTATGGGTATATCGTCCAGAAGTTTGCCCTAGGTGGCGAACAACTGGAGAGGCCTATGTCCAGCAGTGGACTGCAATAGGCTGATGATGATGATAGATAAACCCAAAACATGCCACGCCGGGCCACACAGCGCCATATAGGTGATACCTAGGTACTCATTTAGATATCCTAGTTAAAACTTCTAATTTTAACCATGACCATTCATCCTAGCTACGGTGCCCTACACAAAGCGCACATGACCGATGTTTACTGACTGAGCATGTATGTATTAGTTTACGGACGCGCAATGTCCTCATATCATACTCGTAAAGAGTTGCCCATGCAACATTCAGTAGAATTCTGTAAGTGCGAGATCGGTAAAGGTGATACAACAACTAAAATCTCACATGTAGGTTTCACTGAGTCATAAAAATAGCGATCGTTTTGCCAATAAACGATACTCTAAGGTGTAAACGCGAAATCAAGACGTACTTGTCTTTTATAGCAGGTGATTTAGAAACCTTTACCTATCTCGTCGAGTATCTAAGTAAGTTGGAGCTTTTATGTACATTTTTCAAAGTTATGTTGCCAGGCTATGGTGAAAAGTGAGCTGAAATCTTCTCTATTAAGTTTGAAAAGTAACTTGTTAAAGCCTATTTGTTTATTTAATCTTTATTACACAATATATTAAGTAGTGTACAAAAGCATAATGCCGCATAGGCATTCTCTACCAGTCACCCATTGGGCTAAGCAGAAAGAAAGGGGAACGTAGTATGCTGCAACTTCATAATATTCAATTATACATTTACTGAAAAAGATATCTAATTAGATGTCATATTCATAATATGATAATATATACATATAGTATACACATATAATAATAAGTACGACAACTTCGTATCATGAAGCGAGCGATATCATTAATGTTGAATCCAAATTGATCAAAGCTTGAGAAACCGAAATGACGAACTAATGTCCCAATTAATTGAAATTAAAAGAAAACTTAAAGGGCCGAGACAAAAGTAAATAGGCGAGTAGCGAAGGCGAGTCGCGTGCGAGAAACGCGCCACGCGTAGCGCACGCGCGACGCCACTCCGTGCCACGCCGCCGCCGCGGCCGCTCCTGCCACAGGAGACACACTGCCGACGCCGCGTAGTGCCGCGATTGTCCTGGAGATGCAGTCGTAAGGGTCCCGGGATGGGTGAGCGAGCCGGTGGCGGCGCAGCGGGCCGGAGCTGAGCGCGATGCGCCGGCCGCGCGCCCCCGCCGCGCGATGAGCGCGCGTCGCACGCCCCGCGCGCGCGCCTCCCGCCAGCACGCGCGCCCCCCCACGCGCGCGTTCACGCTCATGCTGCCCATCGTACTCACGCTCGCGCAAGCACGGTGAGTACGCACGGCACTAACTTTACGAAACTTTGGTGACTTACGAAAACTTTTCCGGAACATTTCGTGACGAATTACGGCGATGGTGAAACAATTTAAAGTGATTAACTTTTTTTTATTGATGTTGGTGGTAGACGAGCTGACAGCCTGTCTGATGTTACACGGCAACCGCCTCCCACGGACATCAGCATTGCCAGGGGCATACCATGGGGAAAGAGTTCTCTTTAAACAACGGTTAAAGAAGGACATGCCTCAATAAAGTGAACGTTTTGTTTAAACTGTTATGATTACAAAAACTTTGTAAAATTAATGTTCTTTATGCCAGATGTTCTCGAGTGGTAGGATTGATATTTGATGCCTAAAGCACTATACAAATTATTAATAACATCATAATTAGTGACATAATGAAGAAAAACATTTCCGAAAGATAAACAAATGTTAAGAATAAAAGGATTCGTGGATTCGCTTCGCTAAAAAAGTAAAAGAAAATTTACAGTTGTTAACACTTGTTTTTAAATTTACTACTGGTTATAAACAAAACAATTTTAAACATTCCCAAATACCACAACAGCGGCGAAGTAGA
The DNA here is from genome assembly GCA_031163375.1 of Conogethes punctiferalis. Lineage (NCBI taxonomy): Eukaryota > Metazoa > Arthropoda > Insecta > Lepidoptera > Crambidae > Conogethes > Conogethes punctiferalis. Next base: position 6,294,603 of record CM062085.1, on the reverse strand, counting down.
AGCATATAGGTTGATAGGAAATTGAACTCAGTGCAAACCGCAACCGAATAACTTCGCCGATCTCAAAGGCCGCGCTCCGTCCGTCGGTAGCGCCTTCCTATAAATCCTGACATGTTATATACCAAGGCATGCCTTGTCTAATTATGCTTACTAGGTTTCCAAAAAATATTATGCAAATTAACGTTACACTTAATTGTTAAAATGTTTCAGGACATAAAGTGTAAAGAAAAATAAGTCAGATGCATAAATTTGTACAAATTTTTTCCATTAATTTAGAGAGTTTAAAAGTTATCTGAAATTCGACTGGATTATATACTCAGTTTGACTAAAAATAAATTAGTTTAATCGGATTTTGAGTCGAATATTCGGTATGCTATACACATACTAAATATTATTACTATTTTATTTTAATTATTAAATTCATAAATCCTACCGCAATAAAATTGACAGTATAATGCTACGTCGCGGTCGATAAGATTTTCTGCCATTCTTCTAAGTTACTTTACATACATAAAGTAACGGAAGATAAAGAAAGTTATACATTTGTTTTAGAAACTGTGACTTTTATTTTAGATAAATGAATTTGATAGTAGATATTAATACTAGATTGAAGTCACTGCATTAATGCGGTGTCTGAGATAATAAATTGATTTATTAGATATTTGTCGATCCAGACATGCATTTATCAATGGTTAAAGTTAAGAGTACTCTCACTTAAGATGTATTACATGCCTACTTATTTAATCTTGTTATTATTATTGTTATTATAATACGTACACAATCAATTAATTTGCGAAATATCTTGGGGACCAGATATGTCAACTGACTGGGAGTTTAGGTACAAAATTAACAAAGCAACTTTGAGCTTCCTTTATGGCTTTTTATCAGGCTAAAGAGAGCCACTATGCTATATTAAAGCAATAAAGTTAAAAATATGAAAAACATATTTTTTGAAGAAGAATAGTTAAAAAACTTACCATTTACCTACTAAGAAATAGTCGTTGCTTACTGTGGTATAGATAAGCGACTCCTTTCAAGAACGATAAGGTCATAACAATAATATTAACGATGTGCATCATACAATTTTAAGCAGGATATTGTTAAAAGCTCTCGGAAGGTCTGAGCGTTGCTTACAAGTGTCGACATTCTTATAGCTATCGAAATATTAAGTATACAATTTGCTTTTTGGGTTAGCGGCGAGCGAATATCGGCTGCCGATCGTCTAGAAAACGTCACACACACTGTCACTCGGATCCTGGACGGGTACGACATTCGATTGCGGCCAAATTTCGGCGGTGAGTATAATATAATACGAGCTATATTATAGCTCAATATACAATAGACGTACCATCGCCGTAGATTGAAAACCTTGTTATTGCAATGTTGTTAACAATTTCATGTAAACTAACTTTTTAACTGCTAAAACACGCGATTTCGTGTTTTGCCATCTTATGATGATTTGCGGACAACTCGTGAGCGAGAATTTTTAACATTTTTCATAAATGAAAAAATGTTCATTTATTATTTCTAAAGCTACTAGCTTTAGAATACATCTTCATTGAAAACTCACAAATTTATCATTATAAAACGGCGACAAGCTTTTTTCGAAGAAACAAACAAGACGCGGGTTTTAGTGTTTCTCCTTGAAACGTACATCACACATTTACGAGATTTTCAGTATACGGTGCAAACTCACCTCATCTCACATCATCACCTCTAAATGTTATACAATACACTAAGCTAAAATTTACTAAAAGTAACCCATCACGATCACGTAAACGGATAGCCCATAATTTTTGAAGACTTGTCTTATAATTCCTAAACTTACTTGTAAATTTTACAACTTATAACTTTGAAGAAAATAAACGTTTTATATAAAGAACTTCACCTAAAAATTAAACCACTATGTCATCTTAAGGAAATAAATTTTACATGGAAATTATCATGTAACTGATAGGAACTTATTAAAATAGGTACATTCAAGTGATAAATCTTCTCAACCCGACAGCTCCAGTTTATCAAATAACCACGTTGAATGTCGGAGATATTAACCCTGCAATAACTACGACTGTAAACGCAACATTCAAACTGTACGACGTGTATCTTAGTACACATACTCGTACATGAGACCGATATTATTCTAGATTCGGGTGCATCGGGTATAAGTATGCAACCGTACATCACGTTATTGCAATCCTCGAACCATAAAGATGCAATGTGGCATCGGGTTCGGTGGGCCCACGGCAATACGTCAGCACACCACTCGGTGCATAAAATGTTATTGCTTTCAGGCGATCCGCTCTACGTCGGCATGGATTTGACCATCGCTAGTTTTGATGCGATATCGGAAGTTAATATGGTAAGTACTTGGGAGAAAGCGAAGATTTCTACTTTTTCGATCATAAAGATAAGACTTGAAAGATTTTATCAACGTCCGAATTATGATTTGCTGGCGTTGTCAAACCTAGCATTAAAGGTTATTATTTAGAACGAAAAATTGTGTGCACACATGTAATTTTCATTAAAAGGATTTTAAGGTTTTTTTTTACATTGGTTTACGTTTACGTTCATAATATATACCTAGATGACGAATACGAACCATTTCTTAAAAGAGAATTTCTTCCAAAATGGCGATTAATCTGTCGATTTTGTTAATATGCATATAAGTTTGTTTTTACAATTTAAGTTCGGTTCTTGTTTCCTTAGTGTAAATAAAGCTAAAGTTACAGGCCATAATACTAAAGTTAACTGAAACTGCACATAACTTAGACATCCAAAACTACCTATCAAATTCGGCCACAGATCAAAGGTTGACGGATAACGCTCGCCCCGTCCAAATCGACCTTGGGCGTGCTTGAGATTCGCTTAGGATGTTTTCGGGTCATATCAAGGACCGCTCGAGCAGGTCGTCCATCGTAATTCATTAAGCTTTTAATAGCGTCGAAAAGAGAGCAAGGCCGTCACTTGACACACATCGAGTCGCCGGTGGCGAGGGGCGGAGTGCTGACTCGCCCAATCGATGGTCGCTTTACACCGCGCCGCCACTCGCCGCCTTCGTCTCTGAGGTCACCGCCCACTCATTCTGAAACAGTATGTAGCCACAATATATAGCTACGTCACGTCTATGTACTGGCAAGTACATACAATTAGCGTTTCGTGTAGCATTGTTCTGAAGACGTTACAGGGAAAAGTTTGAACGGAAAAACAATATTGTCGTGCAATTTTGTTTAAGCTTTCCAGTATAGTGAAATACGTCGATTTCAAGGACATAGTTTCACTATAAATAGACTCTTCTGAACTATAATTTTAGTAGCTATATGTATTGATAAGAACCGCTTTTCGTTTTAGTAGTTTTGAGTTCATTTAATGAATCATATTCAATTTATAATTATGTGAGTACCATTATGTCATTATGTGATTTTTTCCATACATATATTGGTTACATTATGTTTTTTTATATAACTGAGTAAGATCGGAAAATTTATTGAGTAAAGTTCTATGTATGATCTGTAAAGCTTTGGACAGGATTCTCAAAAAGTTCGGTTTTCTGAATACCCAATGTAGTGCCCTAAAAATATATCAAGCAAGAGTAAAACGATAAAAACTATCACAGAGCGTCACTTTTACAAGCGTTCCAAATTGAAACAATTAAAACAAACTCAATTTAATTGCGCATTGTTCTTGAAACGAGCCCTCCAAAATACATTATAACGCGTATTCCACGTAAATCGTTCCGATTTACAAAAAAAATACATCCGACGTTTTACAAATCATACGATAGCGAAGTGCAAGACAGAGCTTTCTATTCTAGATATATTTGTGGTAAGATCATTGTCCAATAAAATCTCGCGCTACGAAAATAAAGATTATTCTAAAAAACGTCTCTTTCAGGACTACACAATAACGCTCTATCTGAACCAGTACTGGAAAGATGAAAGATTGGCCTTCGGTCTGCCGGACGAGGTCCTCACTCTATCGGGGGACTTTGCTGATAAAATCTGGGTGCCAGATACGTTTTTTGCTAATGATAAGAATAGGTGAGTGGTATGGTAATTATACATTTAGACGTAGAGCTGTATGCCCATACTTAAAGGGTAATTTTAAGGGCTTTATTTTTTACAATACTCACATTGTATAAACACTTAGTAAGCAAATACAAATGATTACTTATAATTGCCCGTATTACTCGTGATGTCGATGATGATGTCTGCCCAGGCTTACAACATTGGACGGCGGGCTTCCTTCCTTCTCAACACTGTTTTTTCGTCTCCTGTATAAGTTGGTAAAAATAACTTAGGCGGTGTTGTTAGCTAAAGGACAAAGTTTTGTTTCAGTTTCCTCCACGACGTGACGGAGCGCAACAAGCTGGTGCGTCTAGGAGGCGACGGGAGCATCACGTACGGGATGCGGTTCACAGCCACGCTGGCCTGCATGATGGACCTCCACTACTACCCGCTCGACAGCCAGAACTGCACCGTCGAGATTGAAAGCTGTGTGACTCTTACACTTGTAACAGGCCGATACCTTGCTTTGCTTGAGGCCGAACCATGGATACCAGTGCATCGCATTAAGGATCTGGCCGCATAGTGTAGCGCTGTACCCGAACAACTGTACCTGTATCTTGATAGAACAGCACACACGTCTTATTGAATACGTCGGATTCGGAAACTTTCTCGCACGTTCAATAAAATTCGACATTAGTCTAATACAACTAACATTAAATATGAATGACGTTCATTCAAAGTTTGCGTATCAAAGAGTAAATAGGCAGTGTGAGGTAGTGTTTCATTGAGCGACATCAAGTGTTCGAGTTGGACAACGACTCACCTGCTAGCTCAACTTCAATAAGTCTGTGTTTTCTCCTTGAAACTACCGCTAGATCAATCAAAACGCACGCTTCGATGTGATCAAATTTTTGATGTGTGCGCCGACTAAACGTTTTGCAATAACGCGAGATTGCATCGCGCATTTTGCGTACACCAAGTCTTGTATCTTGATACATTTCTGTGCTACAGATACACCAAAAGTAAAGTGTCAAACTAAGTTCAGACGCTCGGTGTCGCAACACCATGTGGCCTCATTACTCATACAGCCATTGACATTTAAGATACTCAACACTGAACACCGTCCGCGCTTTTGCGATGCTTTGCTTCAAACGTCGACCGCTAGTTATTAAATTCCTACCATGCCTTCGCGCATAACACTCATAATATAATCAAAATCAATACCCATATCGTCCCCCGCTGATGTTCACAATTAGTGATTCCACCACGACGACATGACTGCCAGTTTCATAAAGTGTCCGCTTATCAAATATAGTCCCGTCCGCTGGTTCCCCCTACTATTTCTTTATTACTCGCTTAAAGGCTTGCTAATTCTTTTACAGTCAAGTGTAAATGTGTTTATTACTTCTACCTTTTTTGAACTTACATCTTTACGGTTCTGACTCTGATGTTAGAACTATTATAAAAAGTAACAGTAATATTTGATGTCATATTTTTTGAAGCTCTTTCTTGTTAAGGAATATACGAGTATAGGTACTCTTGACACGGTTTACGTACATACAGAGGATATCGTTAATAATACTATCTATCGTTTAATTTATGATCATTTAAAATTTAGAGTAAGACCTTGAGCACGCATAACATTTTTAGCTGCTAAAACCTACGTTTCGCTGTTTCGATAGCAGAATAGACACATGAAAGCAAAAACGCGTTTTAATAGCTCAAATACATGTGTGCCTGGGCACAGTTCTTCATGCTATCATATTGTTGATTCAACGATATAATCTGTAAGTACAGATAGTACACAACTAGAGTCCGTTTCACATAAGAAATGCCTTCGCCATTAGCTGTTCTGTCGGTCAAGTACATTTCAAACTATACTTGTGACGTTAATCAACTATCATGAGATCTTCGATTACCATTTGGGTATAATTTCAAGAGATTCGATAACTTGGTAAGGGATTATTATGTGAACCGTACTCTAGACGAGTGAGTCAGCATGCTAACTTACTTCAAACTGGTACAGATGGGTATACGGTGTCGGACGTGGTGATGTACTGGAAGGAGACGCCCGTGCGAGGAGTGGAAGACGCGGAGCTGCCGCAGTTCACTATACTGGGACATGAAACCAATGACAGAAAGGTAAGTGGTATAAATATGAAGCTTCTAAAGAAAGACGTTCTTAGACGTCTCTATAGACAAGAACGCTCGATAGCTTTCATTCAGCAATTTGATATTAAATTAACCCCTGTTTTATATCGATAAAACTGACAACCTACTGGTGGCGGTATAACCAACACGATTGAAAGCGTAGCTAAATACCACAGATCGATGACGGGCAGCAGCGTCACCGGAGCGAGGAGATACGCCTGGTGATCACCAACCCGCCTGCACATCATGACGATGATGAGTAAAGCCTCCAAATGTTTGCCCAAAGTGGTCAACGGCTGAAGAGGCATATGACCAGCAGTAGACTGCAATAGTCTAATGATAATGATGATGTAGGAACAGACTTGTCCCTACGAAAAGTGGAAGTTACTTCCGCCGAGCTAGGTGATCGTGCTCGGGGACCGCGGTCCGATGGACCATCTTGGTTTTTCAGTATATGTATTATCGTGGTGATGAAAACTTCGTATGCGCGTATTAGGTCTATATAGAACTTGTATGGAACTATTTCATTTTGTGTGGAGTTTTGCGTGCCGTGGATGTTACATCGCCATCTGTTGTTAGGTGGCGGAACTAGTGCTCGTATATTGTAGCGACGACGTGGAGATAGTTGTAGCATGTGGAGATAGGTGTCGCCACATGTCGCTACAATGAACAACGCTTGTTCACACGTCTGGTCCATTCCAGGAGAAGTTGGCGACGGGCGTGTACCAACGGCTGTCGTTGAGCTTCAAGCTACGGCGCAACATCGGCTACTTCGTGTTCCAGACGTACCTGCCGAGTATACTCATCGTTATGCTCTCCTGGGTCTCCTTCTGGATCAACCACGAAGCCACGTCTGCTAGAGTCGCTTTAGGTACGTAGCTTAAGTTGTGATTTATTATTTTGAACAGAAGGAAAAACAGAAGAATACACATTCTAAAATCGATACATTCTTGAAATTTAAAATTCAACAGCAGCAGAGCAGTAAAAAAAAGTATCTAAGTAAGTTTATCAGTAATTGTCTAGTATACATAGTACAAGTTTCGGCTTAGTTTGGGGCTAGGCGGCGTTCTGTGGCATGTCTTGGGTTATTTATTTAAATAAGCACTCATAGAACAAAAACAAAAATACCAGTGACTCTACCACATTATTCGAAATTTACGAGCAACAACATCACATAGGTACTTTTATGATCCCCAAAGTAATTAGCCTAATTAAGCATTTGTTTAAAAGCAATCAGAATCAACCCATATACATGTTATGGACCAAGTGATAAATGGAGCATTATAAATAATGCCCGGGCATTATGATAAATGGCCAATAAGAGAAGGCAATTTGATAATAATTATTAAAATAATCAAATTGACCGGGCATTATGAATTTTGTTTATCACCTTTTGGGCAGAGTGATAAAAACATATTTAATAACTATATCGCAGTCTCCATTTGGAGTGTTACTCCTCCTGGTCCTCTGTAAGGCACGAGTGGGGACACAGGCCCAACACTCCTTGAGATAATTTAATATGTGTATGTGATACTCAGGCCATACATAATTTCTGATTGCTCCAAGATTACGCACTTAGTTAATACACGGCAAATGCAGCACTATTGCATAGTGATGGGAACTAAGTTATAGGGCTATTATTTAATTGACAGGCCCTGTGTACAGGATAACTGGGCCATTGGTGTGATATAACGGACGTTAGCCATTAAATTTTTATAAGGTATGGAAGTACCTAAAGGGTGAAAACGGAACCCTGTAAGTTTTCAAATTATGTATATCTGTTCGCTATAAAAACATGATGATGGTGCAACCAATATTAAAAACATTATAAAATAAATATTCAAGGGGGCTTCCATACATTGTTGGCCAATACGACATTAAATTCTAATTTGTATTTGTTAAAACGTGATTGATCAAAATAATATAGCTACTACACTACAGTTATGTACAGTTGCACCACGTTAATAAGTCCCTTCGGCAAACATCGTCTGTAAAACTAAACAAAAACATATTTTAGCGGATGCAGCGATCTCCGAATAAGTGATTAGTTACGCGCGCGTCACTCCTCCTTGCTTTATTATCAAATTGCCCAATTGTCAAGTAGCAGTGCAATAATGACCGGGCATTATGATAAATAATGAAGTTTAGATAGTAATTATCATTTTGCCCAATAGAGCTTGACATTATTCATAATGCCCGAGCATTATAAATAATGCCCGCATTAATCACTTGGTCCATAACATACACATATAATGCATATTTGTGAGCCAACCAATGAGCCATCGGCCAGTCTAAATATAATTTAATGAAACAGTACCAGACGCGCGTATTTTTATTGACTATTGTTTCCATTTTAAATTTTAGGTATAACGACGGTGCTGACGATGACCACAATAAGCACGGGAGTACGGAGCAGTCTCCCGCGCATCTCCTACGTAAAGGCGATAGACATATACCTAGTGATGTGCTTCGTGTTCGTGTTCGCCGCGCTGCTCGAGTACGCCGCGGTCAACTACACGTACTGGGGCGCGCGGGCACGGAAACGCGCCAAGTTAAAGAACCGTGACCAGATGTCCACTAGTACTAGCGTAGAGAAAGACCTTAAATGCTCCACCGGTAAGACTTTTACATCCGTACATGAGCTTGTCGCGGCGAACATGATACACATCACGTACATACGAATATGTTCATGTTTGTAAGTGATGTGTATCATGTTCGCCGCGCTGCTAGAGTACGCCGCGGTGAACTACATGTACCTACTGGGGCGCGCGGGCACGTAGACGCGCCAAGTTAAAGAACCGTGACCAGATGTCCACTAGCAATAGCGTAGAGAAAGACCTCAAATGCTCCACCTTTAAAACTTTTGCATCCCTACATGAACATGTCGCGGCGAACATGATACACATCACATACGAATATGTTTATGTTCGTATGTGATGTCTGTTCGCCGCGCTGCTGGTTGTCTTCAAACACTTCAAATATTCCACGAATGACACTTGAAGATATATGCGATGTTCTGTTTGTTAATGTCCGTGTTCACTGATTGTGACGAGTTGTGTTAACTTCTTTGTACCTACTGATTAGAAAACTAAACAACAACATATCCATAGCTTATCATTTTCCTTAATGGATAAACTTTAACGGACTGGTCCGACCTCCTGACTCGAAAAGGCCAGACGACTGATAGCAAAAAGTAAAGTTCGCTAAAAATAATATTAAGTAACATCCTGTCACAGCTATATGAATGGACACCGACGCGCATAGGTCTGTGACAAGCCGTTTGCTAAGCCACAGGAAAAAGCTAGTATTACCATAAAATAGATAATAGGAAACCTAATGTAGTTTCAAACTATTATCTCCGTGTGGTTTTCGGATTTACAATAGGCCCCCCATCCCATCTCATCCCGTGGTATGTCGTAGAAGACGACTAAGTGGATATTTTTACCGGTTACCAACGTATGGCTAAAGAATCCACCTGAATGACAAATGTCATTCGGGGAGGCCTATGTCAAGCAGTAGACGTTTGCAGGTTCATGATCATGAGTTCATGAATTGTTTTTATTAAAAAGATTACCAATGTTTGATGAATGGCAGGTTCCCGATCTCCCGAAGAGATCATAGCGCTCCGCGAGTGCACGAGCAGTTCGGGGCGAGTGTCCCCGCTGCTAGGGCTCCGGTCCAAGCCGCTCCCGGCTGCCGCGGGGGCGCCGCCCTCGCTGCGGCTACAACGAGACCACACGCACCTGCGCTACCGTACCAGACCTCACTCTAGAACGTCCAGGAGTAAGTTTTTTTTTATAGTTGCTCGACATAATGGCTTCCCTACGCCTGATTTTTGTAATTGTGATGTCGCTGCGCGCAGTTGCGTCTCCTCCTTCGGGACATGTGCGGAAGACCAGCGTCACGGCGTCTTTTGTCGTCGCGACATTTATGCTGAGCATTTTGTCCCTTTCGGTGACATTTTATTGTGTTTGAAATTGTATTGTATTATTCTATGTAAGTCACTGAATAAACGTCTTTTCTTTCTTTCTTGATGGAAAGTGACAGAAAGCCCGTTGTCGACAGCGAGCGAAGATTCGCTATGCCCTACCTCTCTTCCAATATTTCCCTTCATAAAAATCATTCAAGGTAACATGTACATAGGTATTAGATTAATTAGAAATGTTGTTTTTTTTCTAGATGGATCTACTGGCAAGCCCAAGATGATACACGCTCTACGGAGGGGAGCTACCGTCATCAAGGCGTCCATACCAAAAATTCGCGACGTCAACGTAATCGACACATACTCCCGAGTTATCTTCCCCGTCTGTTTCCTCGTATTCAACGCTATTTATTGGGTGTTCTACATTATTGACTAAACTGACTCTTTCAGAGGGTGAAAACTAACATCAACTAAATTTAATATGATGTTTGTGATCAGAAATTTGGATTCCACTTCATTTCATTGATACAAGGTTGTTTCTAAGAACATTTTATTACTTTAGTGCAAAATTAACGAAACCAAGACGTTTAAATAAAAGGTATGATAGATGGGCATGCCATTGCGCATCCTAGGAACACGAAACAAGCGGCATAGATACATAGATAGGGCGATACTTGGATCACGCCGAAACTATAATGTTACTCGTACAAGATTTTGACAAGATTTGACAAAAAACAACATACCTACCTACTAAATAAAGTAAATACTTACTAGTAGGTAAAATTCTCAAAAATGTCGTATGATGTCAAAATAAGTTTTCATACATAGGTTTATCTACGACTTTATGATATTTAGAAACGTACATTATGGCATCATAATATTATGGTGTGTCTATACAAAATTATGCATAACTGAAGAATGGGATGCTAAAAAACGTCATAAAGTAGACGAAAGATTGAATTTTGACTTATTATTATACATTTGAGCTCTTTGTTTCCGAATTGCGAATGATAAATTCAGTATTTTGGAAGGAGACATTAAGAGGGTAAAAAGAGGGGTCGACAAAGGCGACAGTTTGTCATAACGTTATAATCGGTGAGGGAATGTTCACGTCACCGAATTAATCGGAGAATGAATGTTTCAACGAGAACAAAATGGTGGGCACAGTTAGTTATCTCTAAGATAATCTTTTATCCAAATCGTATATATTCATTCCCTTATAAATTTAAGTGTCCAAGAATAAAGGTGGAGTCGGTAAATAATGAGCTATATAAATAATATTGTAAAAATTTGGTGATTCTATGTGATTGATGAACTTGTGCCAAAAGGGAGGCCAAAATTGTTTGTTGCATGTCATGACTTTAGGAAAACGAAATATACTATATCATCCGGGAGGGGTGGAAAGTAAGATATTTTGTAAATACATGCAATGCGTAGAGTTTTAAAAACCTATCACCAATAGATATCCTTTAAAATATCCATAACGAACCAAAAAAAAATAAGTTCTAATGTAATTTTTCAGTCCCTGCCGGATTTCCCAAAAAACATTTACCTAATATCTTGTATATTTCAGTAGTGTTAAATGTCAGTAGATATAGAATATTGCATGTTAAAACTGCCAATTATATTATGATGATAACGAGAGAAATGAATGAACGCTTACTTTAATATTAAAACAATAATACTGTCCTATTAGTTATCGAATGTTTAAAAATAATAATTATGATTATATATCAAATATATGAAAATAAAATAAAAATGAATAGATAATATCATGAGGTGCATTGTTTTACAAGATTTCAATATCATCAATATATAAATTATGTTTGTAGATATGTATCTGTTAAGCAAAACATTAACAGAGGGAAATTGCGGTATTGCTTAAAGAAGGTATTAAGATCTATGGGGAATAGTACATATAATAGAAGTAGTGATAATGAAAAAGTGTAATATTGCTATAATTTATCATTTTAAAAGTAATAGCTTTATGTCTTTGAATTGGGCAGGTTTTGTAGTTAATTACACTTAAATATTTAAAACACGAACTTTTGGACTTCCAGGAAACCTCTGATATGTCCGTGAAGTGAATTAAGTTTAATACCGTCTAACACAATACTTCGATAGATAAATTTTATTAAATACTAGTTGTGCCAGCGGCGTCGCACGCGTGTATATCGGGTTTCAAAAATAACAGAGTTCCATAAAATACCTATCTATACCTAGCGCCTAAGTTTTAAGTTAGATCTCTAGCAATACATTGTGACAACCGCATTCAATTCCATGCCGTAGTTTCCCGTGATACGCGTTCAAACATAAGTACAGGTAAACATGTCTCCCGTTATCCCAACACTTCACTGCTCTGCTCTTATTGATTGTAGCGTGATGAAAAGTATACTATAACCTGCCCAGAAGTATGAAGAATAATTGTACCAAGTTTCGTTGAAATCCGTTCAGTAGTTTTTGTTTCTATAACGAACATACAGACAAAAAATTTACTGATTGCATTTTTGGCATCAGTATCGATCACTAATCACCCCCTGATAGGTATTTTGAAAAAATATTTCATGTACAGAATTGACCTCTCTACAGATTTATTATAAGTATAGATATAGATATCATGGCCATTTCCATAAATTCCCATGGAAAAGGCACGTAAACGTTTCAATACTTATATACGTACTAATTGATAAAATTAATAAATGGTTCATAACTGGATGTGAAGTTGTTTGCGTATGTTATCCATAAAAAAATGAGTAACTATTTATAGTTGTAAATAATAAAACTATATAAGTAGAATTAAAGTCATTGCAACTAATGATAAAGTAGTGAATTGATGTTTATATTAGAAAAGATTGCAAACCTATAGATTTAATATAAGGACGTTGTAAAAATAAAAGTTTATTATCGAAATTTCGTTTACTTTCATTTACAAGGCGTACCTAACACCCGTGAAGTCACATCGGTCGCATTTTGGAAACAGTCTGTGTATGTCCAGACCACAACCAGACCTATGTGGTACTTCTACTGGTGTAACGCTGTCTGTGAGTGAGATTGCGGAGCGGTGAATGTGGAAAATCAACAAATAGAATTGCATAAAATCTCAGGTTCCACATTGAAACCAACTGCACGTATGCTAATTTTGGCAAGAAGTTACATTGCGTCTCTTAACTTTCGGTAAATACCCACTTATATAGGCTACCATGGCAACTGAAAAGTTAATCGAGAAAAGGATGCCGCTTTTTTGCTCGACTTGGTGGGGGCACTGCCATGGATTGAGATTTGGTTACTTGTCCGTTGGATTTTTTTTCGCATCAGGCAAAGGCAAGCTACTATTCTGTGCAGTTTCAATGAAACTACAAGGGCGTTTCTAAGAAGTTTCAAATAAGGTGCCTACATTAAAAAATCTAATAGCATTTTTATACAATATCTCTACTTAATAATAACATATTTTAAATAGCGTAGCAATAGCAAAATCCACAATGTCAGAACAACGCCCTCTATATCCTTTACTGTAACTGAAATTACACAGTGAAAGCATTCTTCTTAGAGTTAGCGAGCTTTTAGCCTTTGTCGTAGGTTATAAACTCTCCCCTTTATTTTACCATACAAATAAGCTAATCCAAGAACCACAAGATGTCGTTTTGCTAATTGAAACATAAAACTCAACCACAGGAATTCATAATAAGCTTTTTAAATCGTGACGTACCTCGCATCTAAAATTGGTCTCATAATTTATTACATAGTCAAAGATAATACGACAATATATCTAATTTCAGGAAAGGACGTCTCTACAAACATGGGTTTACTATTTTCTTTACATCTACTTTAATTTGAAATCAATGATTTTTTAACCGACTTCGAAAAAGGAGGAGGTTCTCAATTCGTCTGTATGTATATTTTTTTTATGTATGTTCACCGATATTTCCTTCAATTATAGATGGATTTAAAAAATTTTTGTTCGATAGAGGACACTTCCGAGGTGGTCCTATTATCACCAAGTCAGGATCTGATGATGGGATCCGGGAGAAATTGAGGGCAACAACCGAAAATTGTATGCTCATATGGTGCTTTTGTTACGTCATCATATCTTACTCAGATATATGCTTCCGGGCGTCAACATCTGGTGCTGATGATGAAGCCACAGAACTCTTCAACGGTTAGGAGTTAGGGGAAAGTACTGCCATTGGTCGATGGAAACTAGATAGTAGTACTTATGCAAGGCTAATAGGGCAGGTGGTTTGGTAAGTAATTTGCTTGATTCTAGATCGCAAAGTCTTCACTTTACTCAAAGCAAAATTTTTCTTTTGACAAAAAAATTTCGTTTGTTTTTTAAGTGATAGTTTTTTGACTACTCCTCATACATAGATGCTTACATGATATATTATGCCTTTTGCGTAGTGTTTCATTCATGATACCTTTTTAATAAGAAGTGCCCCACATTTCTATCTGCAGCTTCAATTTAGTTACAGCACCACGTATATTTAACATGCAACAAGAATCCTTTTGCAGTACGTTAAGGCCGATGGTCTGACCAAAATAACTACCTTGATGAGGCACTTACTGTACTACAAGCATACAAGTTTTTTCCAGAAAGGAATCAGTGGAGACAGTTCAACTATATTTATAATCTCTACATCTATTTCCATCCAGCGTTATTCAGAGTGGCCGATACAATAAATGTAGAAAAGTGTTGAAAGGGATTTATATAGGGGAGCATGGCAGGGGCGGCTGTTCCATTCATCGACGAGGCGCAGACTGCGCGGGGCGGGGGCGGCGCGCGGAGGGGGGCAGGGGGGCGCAGGGCCCAGAGCCAAGCTCGCTAGTACCGCTCCAGCATTAAGGCGAGACACGGCGGCTCTCGGGCCGCCAAGAGTTACCTGGACTACAGTGGATTTTCAGTGATATATGTTGTGCTGTGTGTGATAACAAAGATTATGACACATTCCGCTTTGGACTAAGGTATAATAAATAGGTATGAGATGTTTGTGTTACTTAAAATGTGTTGTTATTTTTATTTTTGGAGGTGTTAACAGGTACCAAAATCTGGTGGTGTGAATAAGTAAATGCGTAGAGATTATTCTATTTATTTTATTTTTGTATCGTTTGTGGTGGGCGGAAGGTGTTCAGTTTTGGCTACAGATCGGGAGGGGTAGCGGTGCGGGGGCGGGCGTGGGCGCGATCCACCGCGCAGTCCTACCCCCGTATTGATCGTTTGATTTTCGTACTTATTTGCTAAATTTTGATACCTACAATAAATAACAATATTTACCTGCCCTTGATTACATTGGTAAAGATTTTGAAAAACGTATAGGTATATAACCTGTTTATTAGATATATCCTACTCTCGTTACATAGCAAGTAAGGCCGTTCGGATTTGGCCGTTAAGATTTAAAATTAAAAAATCGCATGTAAATCTATATTCATCAAGAAGAAAAAGGGAAATAGTAATGTGCAACGTACCTTGCACACTAGAACGAAATCATAAAATAGATTAGATTTGAATTTAATATCATTATTTTGGTCCCTGAACAAGTCCTAAGAATATAACGAACATTCGGAACCAAAACATGCAAAACTTGTGGTTTGTAAGTACATATAAGGAAAACTAAACGAAACAACTCTATCGTTTTTTTCGACCCTAGGTCCGTCCGTACCATAAAGATTACAATGGAGCGAAGGAATCTGACCCCTGCAAGTCGAAAAGAGAACCAAACAGATTGAATCATGGTTACACGTTTAAAAGTAACGGGAATTTGACAGTTTTATCTGGACGTTTCCCTATTACGCAGAACGAGCAATACCTAACCTAGATTTTTTTGTATTATAGTAGCTCGACATAATGACGTCCCTACACCTGATGGAAAGCGAAAAAAAAGCGAAAGTATCTTGAAATAGTCATTTCAAGAATATTTATTAAATTCATTTAAACTTTTGCACATTTATACATAACAACTGGTCGTTAAGTGTGATGGGTAGAGTCAGACCATAAATTAGCTGTTAAATTGGCGTCGCAACTTTTAGCCAGATGGGCGGTTGAGTGTTTAACATCAGACATATGAATAAGCTTTATCATCATTATCATCATCATATTCAGTCGTACGATACACCGACCACATAGGCCGCCCCCAAAGTCTAAGACCAAAGAATAAGTTTAATTAGGTAGAAACTGATACCCATATAGGTATACGAACAATAAAATTCTTTGCTAAGAGGCCCCCTGAACATAATTTAAGGGATGCTTTCACATCAATTGCTCTTTAGGTAAAGTCAAAGAGGACTGGCAGAGAAGACTTAGAGGACTAGGAAGCTGTCAGATAAAGTGGCAGCCTCAGGGGCATGAGTACTCGACGTGGAATAATTACCTCACGTCTTATATGTGGAGATAGAACAATGATAAAGCTTGCTTAGACTCCAGCACCACTTATACCACTAGATTTGACTCTTTTTTTTTATAGTGGCTCGACATAATGGCTTTCCTACGCCTGATGGAAAGCGATAGAGAAGCACAAGTCACTGTGACAACGGGCAAGTAACTGGTCAGTTACCTGTCAGTTGCCACCGCCATGCCGGCCTAACCCTAACCCCCACGAGCTCCGGAAACCCTACTCACCGGCAGAAACACGACCCAGAGATCATTTGACTGCGGTATTCTATAGGGTGGAGGTCCTTCCCCGGACGGGCGGCTCAATTCGAGCGAAGATTCGCTATGCTCTACCTCTCTTAAATATACTTAACGTCATCAATCAAGTATTTATACACGCCTCATGATTCGTACGTAACCACCTTGGTTTGGTACAAGCCACGCGGGATGTGCTTTTTGGTACTTAGAATGTAAAATAACATTAATGCAGGAAAGACCTAAATCCATGAAGTTATCCGTAAGTAAATTTACTTACGAATAAATTGCCATTAAGTAGTACTCGTACTATCAATGCTGCCTAATTAATAATTCTACTAATTCTGATACAAATAAAAGGAAATCCTATTGGTTTTTTGATGTCGCTCAGAATGTATTTTGGGTGTAAAAATAAATATGAGCCGATCTAACTGCGTAGAATGCGCGGTTCGCTGCGTGGTGAATGAAGATGGGATCAACAAGTCGCTCGTGGAGTCTCTGCTACAGCGCATGCGCCCACTCCTCTTATCCGCCATTTCCAACCAACATGGCTGCTTAAAAATGTCCTACCTTGTAATTCGTGAAGTGTTTCAATAAATAAAACAAGACATTGGATTCAAAATTACCAGCACCTGTTAAGGAGAATGTGATTTAGTGAAAACCATGACAACTGTTGAGTAGGTACTGTGAAGTTATTGTAGATGTTTATAAGTTATCTAATATTTAACACTCAAAAATTTTATTTGTGCTCGCATAACGAGTTACGTCGTCGTAAATCACGTCAGTACTATGTAACAAAAAATAAGTGAGTTGGAAAAATGCGTACGTGTGATACAGTTGAGGATCGCAAAATCAAATGAAAGTGGTTTGTCCTATCCGTACGCCTCCATTATTGCATCCTACTAGGTAGGTACATATCTAGTCAAATTAAAACTTAATTTTATATTATTTAATAATGATAACTTGCCCATAATGCTTAAATATTTATTATCACTTATAAAGCAAATATATGTTTACCTATGCTTCATGATGATATTATCCCAATTAAAACAACGGATTGTATAAACAAACCATTAACGTTTAGGTATAATAATTATTATAATAATAACAGATAACTCAGTCTTGAGTGTCTCACAATGTCTACGAACACGTTGAATAGAAACGGAACATTTAATATTCGTATAAATTCAGTGGTGAACGTCTGGGGGCCTACTCTAGTCAAACGAAAGTGATCGGATACGAACAAAAAAACGATCGTTTCGTGAATTGGCTACTATGAAAAACGAACACGACAACGTTCGGATACGAACGCTTCAATTCCCTCCGGCGATCGTTTTTTCTACTACAGAAAG
This sequence comes from Conogethes punctiferalis, assembly GCA_031163375.1. Classification (NCBI taxonomy): domain Eukaryota; kingdom Metazoa; phylum Arthropoda; class Insecta; order Lepidoptera; family Crambidae; genus Conogethes; species Conogethes punctiferalis. Next base: position 6,276,558 of record CM062085.1, on the reverse strand, counting down.
CCATAATGACAACGAAACTGTTCGATTTTTAACCTCAAATCTTACGTCAACTAAATAGCTGTCGTTTTCGTTTCGTTTAATATTTTATATAATTTTATTAAATCAGAATGGCTACGTTTGTGGCAAACGGGTACTACTTAAATCTAGAAAACCATAAATAAGCGATTCCGATTGCGGTACAAGCGGTTTTTGACAAATTTCTGACTAGGAATTCTATAGGCTGGTACAGCCTCTTTGAAAATCAGTGAGAAGACAATAATCCTGAATAAAATCTAAGGGAATTGATTTCATAATGAAAGTAAATAAGGTAAGAACGGAAAGATCTTCTAAAATCAAAATTTGGTAAATATTTCTTATTGTATGTAGGTATTTCTTCTATGTATATTAAGGTGCATATTTTTTCAGGTTTTACCAATTATCACCATTGTTCTATATGATAGGAGACATTGCCCAGAAAAGGAAGGCATTAATTTGGGTATGGAAGGCCCCATGGCCAACAAATGGTGTCAAAATAAGTACTACAAGCAGGGCAATAAACCACCCCAATGTGTGGTCTATATGTAAATACAAAGTATTAGAGGTAAGGATTTCTTAAGTGTTTATACATATACAGTGTATAACTAAATAATTATTCATGAATTAAGTCAAGACAATCACTGTGTAAATTGACCAATTTATCTTTCTATGATTTTCAGGTTATACGGAGTATACATACGGTCTACCTGGTGAATGAAGGTGCACCCATCAGTCGTTTGTGAAGAACGGTTTCCAATTCATTACAAAAGAATGCTAGTATTAGTAAAATGTGTCAAGATTTTAGTTTTGTTTTCCCATAAATAAAAACATAACTAATAAGTAGGTACATAATATTTTAAATATTATTATGACATGTTAGTAGTTACCTATAATTCTAGACTGATGGTATCTAGTTACATCATGTTTGATTGTATTGTTTGGTAGTTAACTATAACTGATGTAACCTATACATGTCATTGAAATGGGCATGACTCTTATTATCAAATTAAATAAAACAAATTGCTTGTTAAAAATTACTTTTTATTAAGTAGGTAGTACAACCACATATATTTTATTTAGTATTTGCAGCAGAAAGGCAGGTAGTGAATCCACACAGAAGGATTTTTCTAGTTGGAGGCTTTAACTGTGATAATCTGGTTGGATGTGATGTACCGTTAACTGTAAAGTAAAAAAGGGATGGTTAGGCAAGTCAATATATAAACACTGTGTTACCCCTCTCCAATAGATGGTTTGCAATACATGGTATATCACACATGTAATTAGACAACCAGTTTGGTGCAGTAGTAGCCAATTCTGCTTCTGGTACAGTGGGTGCAGGTTCGATCCCGCACCGTACAAACATTTGTATGCATGAACAATGAACATGTGTGTTGTGTTGGTCTGGGTGTGTTAATGTATGTTTGTATAATATCAATACATATGTATAATGTATATTTATTTACAAAAAAGCATCTAAGTAGGTTTATTAGTTGTCTACCCAAAGCATGTATTTACACCATCTTAGTATGGAACTAGATGACCCTGTGTGGCCCGATGTGGCATGTCTTGGGTTATTACGTCAGATTTACTCATCTCTGCTCATTTTAGGCTCGTAATGTTTATAACCACACATCGTTTCTCTGTGCAATCTCTTTATCGAGGTAGTGTATACAATTTGAAAGAAACACAAGATATATTACAATGTAGAGTACTTAGGTACCTTTTCCTACTGTTTAGATGTCTTCACTGAACCCCCATACTATTTAATTGCACTTCAATCTCTCGCATCTCGTCTGCATGAGCTCACGTTTCCAAACTGTCGACAAGTCCAATTCCAGGCTTGAACTCAGGAAATCCACGGGTACATCGATTTGTAGTCGTGGCAATGATCATAAACTGTAAATTTATAAAAAATTAAGAAGTTATAGGTTATCATATTGGACGTTTAACAAACTCAAAAGAAATTGCACTTATAAACACTAAAAACGACCTAGATTTGAAAAGTAAATAACTCGTGTCTTAGAAGGAAGTAAATATAAACTTGTTAAATAATAATACTTACCAAAAAATTGCAAATAGATACAGAAAACATCTTTAAATAAGATTTTTCATGCGAACTTGAATTGGAAAATTAACATCAACAAACACTTGTCAAATTTAAGATGTCAAAATAAAGACCATAGATAAACCAAAGGCGTAAAATCGTCTTTGCAGATTTCAGATTACTCAAAATAATTAAATTTTTTATTTAAATTACTTTATTTAGGACTTAATTTTTAACATTTTCACAAAAAAGGTAATTAAGTATTCATTCTGTTCTTTTATCATGGCTTTAAAACAATTTTTATCTTAATCTTAGATTATCGATTGAGATACGTCAATATATTGCCCTCTGTAGTTCATCCGAAAGGTTTTGTCTATGGTCGGAACAAGAGAGGGTCGGCTGTTCGGGCCCGAAAATGAACTGGAGTAGGGTCTAGATCGGATGATCGTTTCCGATCAACGAAATCCGTCATGTTTCTGTTCGTTTTTGGGAGTAGGGCTCCTGAGTCGTGTTATCTATATTCCTATTTAATTAATTATACATTGCATTTTTAAAGGTACGATTTTCTTACATTTCGTTACGGTAAGATTAGTTTAACGCACCCTACTGGTAAATGTATCTTAAAACATAGTGTGTAATTTCTCTAAAAGTTTTTAAACGACGAAACTGTTAAATGATAGTTCATCGTTAGGTCCTCATGAAACGTTTGTATTGCCTTAATAATTTAGTGAAGGAAGAGGCTGTTGTTTCCACACTTCAATAATAATTTATTGTTTTCTATTATGTCATCAACTATAAGCATCGCAAGGTTAAATTAAAAATTTGTTTTGTATATTTAACCTTGAGATGTTTAACATTAACACAAGTCGATTTTGTTTCCGTAAAACGTAACATTTCAATTATAATTGGCAGAGGTCAGAAAAACAGTAGTTCCATTGTATTAAGATTATAATCCCAGGCTGACTTACCTATGACATGCCATATTTTGAATTATAGGTACCACCAACCTATTTAGATTATTCTAACCAATTGCGAGTTCAAAGGAAATAACTGGCACACGTAAACATAATGTCTATGAGGTATCCTTTATACAGTAGTAACACAGAGAATATAATACATTTTAGCTAAAGCTTTAAAGTAAGAACCACAATCTCAGCATCGCGAGAATAAAATCAAACATTATGTCGAATTATAAACGCGTCTCAGGAGCAGCGTGTCTGCCGACGAACCGCGTCTCCTATTCCCTTATACGAGGCCTAAGATTTGTGTGAACAGATAGTGTGTTCGGTTTGGCACGCCGAACCATAAGATCTGCGCCTGCTTCGTCTTCACCGCGACACAAGGCGTGTTCGCTGCGGCCGGCCAGTGTTATTTGAGAGCTTGTGCTCCTTCATAGTACTAGCAGGCGTGTATTGTGTACAGATAGTGCGAGAAGCAGTTTGGCGGGCCGAACCATGAGCTCCACGCGAGTGAGGACTGCTGGAGCGCCCGCCTCGCTGGTCACTAGGTTATGTGGTCGGCTAGTGTTATTTAAGAGGATGTGCTCCTTCATAGTACTAGCAGGCGTGTATTGTGTACAGATATTGCGAGAAGCAGTTTTGCGGGCCGAACCATAAGCCCCGCGCGAGTGAGCACTGCGGGAGCGCTCGCCTTGCAGGTCACCTAGGTTATGTGGTCGGCCAGGGCTATTTGAGAGGTTGTGCTCTTTCATAGTACTAGCAGCCGTGTATTGTGTACAGATAGTGTGAGTAGCGGTTTGGCGGGCCGAACCATGAGCCCCGCGCGACTGAGGACTGCTGGAGCGTCCGCCTCGCAGGTCACCTAGGTTATTTGGCCTTCATAGTACTAGCAGGAGTATATTGTGTACAGATAGTGCGAGTAGCGGTTTGACGGGCCGAACCATGAGCCCCGCTCGAGTGAGGACTGCTGGAGCGCCCGCCTCGCAGGTCACCTAGGCCGCTCCCGCCCGCTCCGCCGGTGCCACGCCGCAATGCCGGCGCCGCTCGCCGTTTACGTCATCTCTGTTACCTTCGTTTGGCTATGTGGTGAGTAACAACACTAGTATGGTAGTATCATTGTTCAACCTCTTCATGACTGAATCTGCTAATGTCATTTGACAAAGTTCTGTTCATGAAGCTTAGGATGCCAACTGTATTTGGAAAGGGATTAAACGTAAAGCGTATACTAAATCAACCAATTTATTTTGTCAGTATTATCCCAGAATGCTACGCACTCTTTGAGCTCTACTCTAACGTTGTAGAGAATTGTACATTTTACAACTTTCATAATAATAAGGAGAAATATTCGCGAAAATACGATACAAATGACTTTCGACCTTTAATACCTTAAGACGCGGACATAACAAAGGTCTATACCATAGATTTTGCATTATTATTCTAAGGCCCAAGCTAATTTACAGCTTATTATTTTTATTTCGAGGTTGACCCTTTTTTTACCCCTTTTAATATGACTGCTTTCAGGATACACAGAGATAAAGGGAAATACTGGGAATAATCGTCTAATAGTAGGTACGGCCTGACGTAAATGTCCCCATCAATAGCCAGTACGCCACTACCTGTTAGGAAGACTACGCGTAGTTGATAGTGTCCCATAACATAATACCAATGTTGTTTGTCCAGCTACAAGCGCGGACGAGCCGCCACCGATGGCGGTGCCCCGTCCCGCCAACGGCACCGTGGGCCCCGCGGACCCCCGGTCCGTGATCGGCCGGGTCCCGCCGTACCAGCCGCCCGCCATGGGCGCGGGGCCCATCACCATGCAGGGCCCGCCCGTGTTCCGGCCCCATAGTCCGTATACGCGCATTGAGTCGTGGAACCGTAAGTGTTATATGAGATTTTTTTTATAGTAAGTAGCTCAATATAATGGCTTCCCTACACCTGATGGAAAGCGGAAGAGAAGCCCAAGTCACTGTGACAACGGGCAAGTAAATGGTCATTTACCTGTTGCCACCGCCGTTCCCTGTGAAACACCTCAATTTTCGACGTTTCTGATAGGTTTCTCATTCAATTCTATACATATAAAATGTGTTTTTTTTTTTCGATTAGCGCATCCACTATTCGAGAAACACCCATACGTCGTCGCTGAAGACTTGGACGGCGGCGAAGACGACGGCGGCTGCAATCAGCCATGCCTCAAACAACATTTTTCGTGTCAGGTAAAAAAAAATTGTAGAAATTCCTACCTACCTTACCTACTTTTTTATGCGAGAGGCGGCAGACGAGCCTACTTATTTACCTCAACAATGCAAATATTTCATTAAAGTTTCCAAGACCAAGACTCCACCACTTCACTAATACCATTAACAGAGATGCCTATTAATATTAATCTAAGTAACCAGGCATGACTCGGGAAAATGTCTGAAAGAAAACTCACTCGCACCGATTATCACGTTTAACAAAAAAGCTTTAGCTTCTGGCATGACTCTTATAGGGGCTAACCTAAACCTTGGTTGGCCTCGTCAGGGCTTTTTTTGGAGAAAGACTTCAGAAAATGTTTAAAGAGAGAAAAGGTGGGGTCTAGAACATTAGGTATAGTTATTTCATTATGTCTTTAAGTGACATTATGTTTAGTTTAGGAGAAATTTAGGAATTTTCATGGCACAGATGGAAAAATCTGTGCCATAAAAATTCCTAAAAAAGGTTTTTGTTTTAGTTGAAAATGAAATAGTTTAGAGAAATGTCGCAATCCCTTGTACATGTACGTATTTTCAAAATAGTAATATCGAGCCTATTTCAGATATCTTGCACATGCATTCCCATGGAGAAACGTTGCGACGGAGTTGCGGAATGCGCCGAAGCGGAAGACGAAGCCGGCTGCGCTAGGTCTTGCGACGAACACGAGAACCGCACCATTTGCCAACACACCAACGTCTGCATTGCGATCGAGTGGTTCTGCGACGGTGATAACGACTGCGGCGACTTCTCCGACGAGACACATTGCGGTGAGTAGTCGATAAGAAGGTGCCATTTCTTGTGCACACCAACGTCTGCATTGCGACCGACTGGTTTTGCGACGGCGAAAATGACTTCGGAAATTTTTATTATCAAAACTAACGAGATGTAACATCGCAGGTGGATCAGCGAACTGCTCATCAGACCAGTTCCAGTGCACCAACGGCCTGTGCGTCCACAAGGACTGGGTCTGCGATGGCGACAACGATTGCCGAGACAACTCTGATGAAACTAACTGTACGAAGGGCACGTGAGTATACACACATTCTTCTTCTTGTCGAATAGACAGCAAATTATTATATGTAACCAGCAAACCCGGCGAACTCCGTTTCGCCACCAGATGGCTTCTTTTTTCCTGAATTTTCTTTGCTATTAACCTCACGGAGCCCGAGACCTTTCCAACGAATGCAAAACCGTGGAAATCGGTTCGTGCGTACTGGAGTTATAGCGTCAGTGAGGAAAACCCGACTTATTTTTATATAGTAGATGAGACCAAAACTCCGAAACGCGGATTCGTAACTCGTTAGCGTTCAGCAAGAGGAACTTCAATAAACTTCACTCGGAGGAACATGTACTCGTATCTGGGCACGCGGGGCACTGGAGTAGGTGGGCCATAGTTTTGGGGAACGGCACCACACTCGTATCGGTTGGCATATGTCCATAAAGCCCCATGAGATGATAATATATCATTTGACTACTTCATCATCATCATGAGTCTATTGCAGCCCACTGCTGCACAGAGGCCTCTGCAGCTGTTCGCCACTTACGGCAAACATCTGGAGGATATACTCATAATCGCCACGCTGGACTGGCGGGTTGGCTATCGCAGGGCGGAGGTTGGCTTGGAAGGAAAAGATGATAGGCCGCTCCCCAGGTAAACGCTGCTTCCTGATCCAGAAGATGTGATGAGGTGGTCCTGTTCTAAGTCCGGAAATCACACGGACACGTGTACAAAACGCTAAGATAATACAGACGTGAAGTCTTGTACCGTGACTGTACGTATATGTTTTTGGGTGGGACTTTTATCACCAGGCGAAATGGAAAGCTTATGCTTTTCCATTAGACAAACGATCATAAACGCAGCTCTATTACGATACAAGAGCTGACCTTTACTGTTACGGACGGGAAGCGCCTTAAGCCTGTAGTGCATAGGTCAATTTATTTTTGAAATGTCCTTTCGTTGAAGGCAGTGATAAGATGAGGACTCGCGACTTATAAAAAGAGTTAAATATTACTTTTGACTTATTCCTAGAACCGACAATTGTTAGGTCTCGAATACCTTATAGGTACTTTAATAAATGAATAACATTACACATGCTATACTGGGCCACATAGCGCCATCTACTTAGTCCCGAACTAAACCGAAGTTTGCACTATGGGTAGACTAGACAACTGATAAATTTACTGAGGCTTAGGAAAACCTTTATGCCGTGGTACTATAAAAAAATAAATAGTATATAAGCAACTATCTAGACCAATACAAATAGATATAAGAAATAATATCTACATAGATAGATATTCTTTATTGGTACTGTAGCGACACCTATCTCCACACCGCTACAACAACCTCCACGTCGCTACAATATGCAAGTTCCGCCAGCTAACAACAGATGGCAATAAAAAATGGAAAAAGTGTACAGAATCCTACAACGCGCAAACGAAGTTTTCATCACGACTCGCTATATATACGAAAAACCAAGATGGACCGCGGTCCCCGAGCACGATCACCTAGCTCGGCGGAAGTACTTCCACTTTTCGTAGGGACAAGTCTGTTCCTACAGTACCATACAATTGACTTAAAACTCGGACACTTGTTGCTCAATTTAGGCGGCCTGATCGCTATAAGCGATCTCTTTCGGACAACCTTAGGGTAGAGGATAGTTGAAAAATAAAGGGGGTGAGGATAGTTACCAGCTGAACCGGAATTGAGGTATTTAAATATAACACAAAATACATATTATGAACAGTAGTGTAATGTGCGGGGAACTAACCCACGACCACTGTGTCACAGGCAGCGTTTACCTACCCGAGTTGGTCGTTAACTTAACTGCAATAGTTACTGGATGCTTTGCTCAAATCATAGAAAAATAGATGGGTACATTTCTATTTCATAGATTTCGTGCCACTGAATCGGACTGTGCGGAGTTAACTAGAAGCTAATCTAGCTAGGTCTATTTAAAGACCATCGATATTGCTCAAACCACACGTCTCATATCGCACTTCAGTGAGACAATATTGGTAAATTTCAAGCTTCAGAATAGCTCCGCTTCTGTGAAAACATGCCCTAACTGACATAGCAACGGTCTCTTATGTACCGGAAATAGTAGACAGAAAAATAAAATAGTTGAAACAGCATTCTACACTAGTATTTATGTAAGAAATAAGTCTTATCATTTTGAATATTGGCGCGCTTGGTGCGTCGGCATAGTAGTACGACGTTGCCGGTAACTGTCGGTAAGGTAGCTAACAATGAGCGGACATTTTTTGACAATAGATGTGTCGTGTAAATCATAACATTACGAAAAGAATTATCTGAAAATAATATTCTAGCAGTGAAGGAAAGGACATTGCAAATAATAAACTTTAATGTCGTTTCTTTGTTTTCAGGTGAGAATTAAATAAAGTGAAAGTGTTTATGTTAAGTGTGTAACTGTGTATTTTGTTGTCAAAATTATTTACCTACTTACAATAAAAAACTTTGTTTTCAGAGCAACACAAGTTTATTATTTAAAACAAACAATCTTATAAAACGACATTTTGTTTATGAGATTTCAAAAGATCAAGATTGGAAATAATGGAGAAACTTCGTTTTGAGTTTTCAATTCTACCAACGAGTGACGGAAAATCGAACACTATTTGTGTGACCTCCATAACTACAAATGAAGATAAGGTATATGTTATCCCAGAAGAACTCCAATCTGTTGGTTGTCATAAACTACTAACAAAAACCGCTGCCTACATCAAGGTAAAGAATAGTCTCAAGAAAAGGTACCAAACCCGGAGAGTCTGGATTTCAATGTCAGAAGAACTTAGGGGAATTTACGTGGATGAAGATGGTAACATACAATTTGGAGACCAATATCTTGAAGAAATGGAACAAAAACCAAAGACAAGTGCACAATGTAGTGAAATGGATGCAATAGAAAAATTGGTTAATAAATTAGTGGAAAGCAAACAAGATAGTAAAGAACGGAATTTAAAAAGTATAGCCGAAAAATTTGTAATTGAAAAATTTACATCCAAAAATTCAAATGCTAAGCAATGGATTGATGTTTTTGAAAAAGAATGTTTGCGCTTCAATGTGATAGATGATGATAGGAAAATAGAAATACTTAGGTTATTTATGGATAACAGTTGTATAGATTGGTATAGTTCTATGTTGATTAAACTTACCATGGAATCAGAATGGTCATTATGGAGAACTAAGTTCTGTGCATCTTTTACAAATAAAGGTTGGAACCATATTACCTATGCATTATCATTTAAATATAGAGAAGGACTATTAGTGGATTATGCAATAAAAAAGGAAAAAATGTTACTTGATATGAGAAACTCTATTGATTCAGGGACATTAATTGATCTCATTGCTGCTGGTTTGCCGGAATATGTTCTTACGAAGATTGACAGAGAAACACTGAAAGATACAGTCGACTTATTTAATGAAGTAAGGAAATATGAGCACATGGTGAATAAGAAGAATAGTTCAGTCTTCAGGAAATATGGAAATGCAAAAATCATAAATAGGAATGAGGATCGTGACCCATGCAAAATCTGTGGAAAACTTAATAAAGGAATTCGCTATCACTCTGAATCTGTTTGTTGGTTTAAAACAAAAGATGATGAAAAGATAAGAGGTAGAAATATTAAACATGTAAACAATTCTGTGATAGAGGCTGAATTAAATGACAGTTATCCAAAAAACTAAGAGTGACACCATTAATAAAGGTCAAGCTGGTACTAAATGATACATTACAAATATATGGAATATATGATTCAGGTTCGAATGTGTCGCTGATCAATGCTAAACTATTGAAACTGAGAGGTAATGGTAACAAAATGAATAAAGCTAATTTAGTAACAATTAATGGTGTCAAAAAGACCAGTGGCTTAACAAATATAAAAATTAGAATATTCGATATAGAGAAAAATGTCGAAGTATACATAATTGATGAAGAAAATTTTAGATATGATTTTTTGATCGGATTGGATATTATAAAGAATTTCAAATTAGTTCAAAACGAAGATTTAGAAATTACTCAAAAATACTTATATGGAGAATCTACAGGAAAAAAACAAGTTGAAGGACAATTTGTAGATGCTGAAGATCCCAAAATAAACTTTAATGAACACATCAGAGAAGAAGAATTTAATATAAAAACAGACCATCTAAATGAGTATCAGAAAACAGAGATCAATAAGTTGATAGATGAATATAGTACAGTATTTGCAAAAAATAAATATGATGTTGGAACTGTTAACGAATACGAAGCTAGAATAGACTTATTAGTGGAAACCTATTGCAGCAAAAGACCCTACAGATGCAGTATAGAGGATAAAAAAGAAATAGAAGAACAAATATCAAGGCTACTAGATAATAAACTTATAGAAGAATCCTATAGCCCATTTGCTTCCCCGGTTACCTTGGCATATAAAAGAGACGAAAACAGGAAGTGCAGATTATGCATAGACTTTAGAGAATTAAATAAGATAATAGTGCCTGAAGCCCAGCCATTTCCGTTAATAGAGGATATAATGACAAAAACAAGGAACTGTAAATTTTTCTCGACACTTGACATAAATTCAGCATTCTGGTCCATTCCGCTAAGAATAGAAGACAGAAAAAAGACTGGATTTGTCACTCAAGAAGGACATTTCCAGTGGACTTGCCTTCCATTTGGCTTGAAGACAGCACCTGCAATATTTCAGAGGATACTAAGCAATATACTAAGAAAGTATAAACTCACTGATTTTGCCGTAAATTATATTGATGATTTATTGATTTTCTCAAAAACTTATGATCTACATATCCAACATCTAAAGAAGTTATTAGATGCCATTCAAACAGAAGGCTTCAAACTGAAATTTAAAAAATGCACCTTTGCATCTGATTCTGTTAAATATCTGGGTCATATAATACAAAATAATTCTATACAACCATTGAATGATAATTTAATCTCAATAAGAAATTTTCCCACTCCAAAAACGCAAAAAAATGTCAGGCAGTTTCTAGGGAAAATAAACTATTATCATGAATACATTCCAAAGCGTGCACTAATATTAGAACCGTTGCATAATTTGCTCAGAAAAGATCAAAAATTCATTTGGTCTGACGAATGTCAAAAAGCATTTGATAGAATAAAAGAAATTCTTTGCTCCCAACCAGTTTTAGAAATTTATGATAAAGATCTTCCAATAAAAATCTATACAGATGCATCTTTAGACGGGATTGGAGCTATTCTGAAACAAACTCAACTTAATGGCAAAGAAAAACCAGTGGCTTACTTCTCAAAGAAGTTAAATGGAGCCCAAAAAAAGAAAAAAGCTATTTATTTAGAATGCTTAGCTATTAAAGAAGCAGTGCAATACTGGCAATACTGGCTACTAGGCAGATCATTTACAGTCTTCTCTGATCATAAGCCACTAGAAAGTATGAATTTGAAATCGAGGACCGACGAAGAACTAGGTGACTTGATGTACTATCTGTCACAATATGATTTTAATATAAAGTACGCCCCTGGAAAAAATAATTTGGAAGCAGATTGCCTTAGTAGAAACCCCGTTTTAGAACCTAATGAAAATAAATATGAACAGCTAAAGATAGTAAATTTAATTAATCTAGAAGATATCATTACAGATCAGAAGGAAAATGAAGAAATACAGAAGAATAAAGACAAACTGAAGCGAAGACAAAATATATATTATAAAAAAGTTAGAAATAAAGAGAAAATCATTCTGACAGAGGAATTTAGTTTAGAACTTATAAGGAAAGTACATAAGAACCTTTGTCATATTGGAATTAAACAGATGCAGAAAACACTTAATCCGCACTACATGGCTAAAAACTTGACAAGTAACATTAAAGAAATTTGTAAAAAATGCGAAGTTTGCATAAAAAATAAATCTAGAGGGCAACAAAAAGTCGGATTAATGTCCCACTTGGGTCCGGCAACAAAGCCATTTGAAATAATATCAATAGATACTATAGGAGGTTTTGGCGGTTCCAGATCTACAAAAAAGTATTTGCACTTATTAGTAGACCACTTTACAAGATATGCAGTAATTCTAACGTCAAAAACACAGAATGCAGATGATTTTATTAAACTGGTCAGTAATATAACAGAAACAGAAAATGTCGGAATGCTTCTCTCTGATCAGTATCCAGGTATAAATTCGAAAGAATTCAAAAGATTCTTAGAAGTACAAGGCATTGATCTGGTTTTTACTGCAGTCAACGCACCCTTCTCGAATGGTCTAAATGAGAGACTCAATCAGACACTGGTGAACAAAATACGTTGCAAGATTAATGAAGATGGAAATAAAAAAGCCTGGACAACTATAGCTCATGAATGCGTAGACAAATATAATAACACTATTCATTCAGTGACCGGTTTCGCCCCAAGATATCTTTTATATGGTACGGATATTGAGATTTTACCAGAAGAACTAAAGAACGAGAAAACACAGAATGATTGGATAAAAGACAGGACTGCAGCTTTAAGAAATACAATTATATCACACAACTACAACAAAGTTTTATTTGATAAGAATAGAAAACTTTATGAGCCTAATATTGGAGACATGGTGTATGTGGAAAATGGGAATAGGCTTAACAGAAAAAAGCTAGACGAGTTAAAAATTGGACCTTTTCAAATTATAGAAAAGGTTTCAAAATCTATTTACAGAATCAACACTGGACACAAAAAAACGGAATCAAACCTATTCCACATTACAAAACTTATACCAGTCCAAATGGAAGAAGATGAAACACAAAAAAACTTAAAGTAATGACTAAAGGATGTATTCGATGCTTTAAAAGAAAATTCTCCAACAAATTTTCTTCCCTTAGGGGGGAGATGTAAGAAATAAGTCTTATCATTTTGAATATTGGCGCGCTTGGTGCGTCGGCATAGTAGTACGACGTTGCCGGTAACTGTCGGTAAGGTAGCTAACAATGAGCGGACATTTTTTGACAATAGATGTGTCGTGTAAATCATAACATTACGAAAAGAATTATCTGAAAATAATATTCTAGCAGTGAAGGAAAGGACATTGCAAATAATAAACTTTAATGTCGTTTCTTTGTTTTCAGGTGAGAATTAAATAAAGTGAAAGTGTTTATGTTAAGTGTGTAACTGTGTATTTTGTTGTCAAAATTATTTACCTACTTACAATAAAAAACTTTGTTTTCAGAGCAACACAAGTTTATTATTTAAAACAAACAATCTTATATTTATAGAAATAAATTTACATCTGACCCTGAAATCCTAGCGCGTTGCACTCCGCGTAGTATAATGACGACACGTTGAGCGAAACATATGAATGGTTTCAATTTTAGCTTCGTATCAGAAATTCCAAAGCGAGGTCGGTCGATAAGGCTTGAAATAGTAGGTCATTAGAATAATGGAAGTTCATTTATCTCGAACTAGCTTATCAGAAAACGTTTGTATTCGATCTTGTAACCGGTAAAATAAGGTATCATTTGCCATGGCCTACGAATCCTACGATAATAGACCAACAGTGCATCGAGAGTGCCATTTAGACTTAATTAGATTGGAGGATTAATACCAGCAAGCTTCAGTATCCAATACATGAATGCATTGTACAGTAAGCATCAAAAGAGAAACAGAACTCCTGAGTATACCCATAAAGAGTGGATGGGAATACAAACTTGGCAAATATTTTTTACCGGTTTATTAACTTAGTTAACGGAACAGTTGAGAAAATAACTGTTTCAAAGGCTTCTAAAGATTTATTTGTATTTTTCTGTATTTTTATAAAATCTGATTAAAATTTGTTTTGCGTCATATAACTATACCTACGTAAAATTATACACATATTGAGAACAAGAGAGGATAGTAGGACTTTTTTAGGTATCGCATTTGGTCAACTTGGTGGGGTTACCTACTACATAATTCCCAAATAAGTGCCATTTATGCCTTACTAGAAAAGCTCACACAAGTTTCAGGTCGAAATTTCTGCCTACGAGTATAATGAATGCACACCTATTTCTATTTTCTCTCAATATCTATTCATATCTTGAGATTGATTATGTGCATTATAATGGGAACAGTATATTAATAGACATTCAATCTGATTTCGCATGAGTAGGTTGACGTCGAGAAAATATAAGTTACTTACTAATAAGGGGCGTTATCAGCCGCAGAATAAAGGAGGGTAGTGCACCGTGGGCGGGCGGTCTACTATAATATTGAGTACTTATGCGGCTTTGAATATTAACTGAAACTGTATTACTTAATGGAATAGAGTGAATAAGATATAATTTGGAAGCGTACATTAGCTTAAAGAGTCTCTTTTTCGCGAAAAACATGCAAATAAATTAAATAAATAATCAAAACATGCCACGTGGGCCACACATCGCCATCTAGCCCCAAACTAAGCCGAAGTACTATGAGTTCTAGACAACTGATAAACATAGATTTTTTTTTGTAAATCGATACATATTATATATAGAAAACACTTAGACCAATACAAACAAACATGTTTATGCACATAAATGTTTGTACTGTGTGGGTATCAAATCCAAGACCCTTGACTCAGAAGGCAGAGGTCACTACCAAATGATCAATCGGGGCACTTTTAATGACTTCGTCCATGACTTCTGTCCAAGTTGACGATCTCGATCTTGAGGTAAAAATGCCTCCATACCTATTGACACCGTCATTTCCCCGAACGGCGGGGCCTTTTTCCCAGCACAAGAAAAGTTTATGATCTCCATCTTGAGGCTTCCGAATCGACGGTGCATTTTTCATTATTAGTTCAAGTAGGCGTGTTGTCAGTCGTTCCCTTTATCTGGTACTTAGGTATAGTAGGGACGTCCTGTCTTGAAACTAGGTGTTCTGTGTGAACCGTTTCGTATATTTAGACTAGGAACTATCGTAAACTATTTTGACTTAGAATTTATCTGGTCTCAGTGCTACGTCACTAAAACATTAATTACTTCTTACATCTTTGTGATAAAGGTCGACCATAGAGACCAGTTTTTTCTCATTCTAATCACAACGTAATACGCGTTATGGTAGCGTAACAGCGTTAGGTAGTTCCGTTATATCAATTTCTTCTTCGTGGAAACAGTCAACATCGTTGCCCGAACTTGCTTACGCCCATTCGTAGGTATGCCTGAGCGAATTCTAAAAATAGATTTACCAACGGTAATAAATAAAATAAAACCCTTTTTAATTTAGATTTAGAGTACCAAGAGTTCTTATATAATTTGAACTATTTACGGAGGCGTTCATTTTGGAGATCAGGAGATCCTATTTATATTGAGATTAATTGGCACTAGATGCTTTGAGAGGCAGTCGCAGATAGAAAGAATATAAGCCGAAACGTTCTATATAAATAGGAAACAACCCAAGCCAATCTTTCGGCAGTCACTGCTGTTGGTCTGTAGGATTAGTATTATGGGAATCAGAATCATCAAAGATGCCGGTAACGACACGGAGCTTTTGAATGTTAAGGGGGGGATTCCGATCTTCAGTTCAGACCAGCCAACGAGCCAGATATTACGTTTCATCATCATCATCATCAGCCTATAGCAGACCACTGCTGGACATAGGCCTCTCCAGTTGTTTGCCACTTGGGGCAAACATCTGGAGAATATACCCATAATCGCCACACTGGGCGGGCGGGTTGGCGATAGCAGGGCGTAGCTTCTCGCTCCGGTGACGCTGCTGCCCGTCATCAGTCTGTGGTATTTATAGTGATGGCATTCAATTGTGATGGTTAAATCGCTAGGTTGCCAGCGCCTCGTTTGTTATTCGGCAGGATGCACCACGGGTAGGTGAAGTTGGCTTAGAGCGAAAAATGATAAGCCGCTCCCTTACATCCCGATCTTACGTACAGACCGAACGTATAACATGTAGCTGTGCATTACATATTTGATACGCCATCCAGAGCAGCGGCAGTTGCATTTTGCAACGCGTTTAATTTCCCGCGGGATATGAAAGGTCGACGTCGCGACTTCCAAACGGTATCCCTGGGACAGGCATTATTTTTCTGTAATTGGTGTACATCAGGCGGCTTGTAATGGTCGGTAGATCAATACGATGTTGCAGGGCGGCCGGGACGGTGGGGTGTGGGGGGCGGTAACCATGGCGACGCGCCTACGCGCAGCCTGCGTCCTGGTAGCCCGATATATCCCTCTTCCGTGGGCGGGCTCATTATAGAGCGAAATCATCGATATTATTAACGTCGAGACGAATGTTTCATATAGCAACTACTTATGACGGCCGCTTATGGATCAAGGGACATAAATACTCCCGTTTCGGATTCAATGTTAAGTAGGAGTATTACCGATTTGTACGGGTTATGTGCTTGTTAAACTTCTTGTTGAGGCATAACAAGAATATCAACAAGATTAGTATATGTACCTATAACTAGACTAGTTATAAATGACTACACTCTTCGCAGAAATATGCTCACAGACAGTAGATGAAAGCTGGATAAATTTTGCCAGTTGTTTGTATATTGTAGAAACCTACTGATATGGATAATTGAAATATAATTAATTAATGGTTCCCGGTTTTAAAATAGGACGATCCCATCTCATCTCGTGGGTGACGTAGAAGACGATTAAGGGAATATTAAGAAAACTTCGGTAACTACATACAAATAAAACCTACTACGGTCACTAACCTGCCTACCAAAAGTGGTGACTAAGACAAATCCCCGCAAGTCACAATTGTCATTACGGGACGCCTATGTCCAGCATTAAACGTTCAACATCGTCATAAGATGATGATGATGACTTGTACTGAATACCAAATGGTAACTGTGATTGACTGGGATGTAAGGGAGCGACCTATCACCTTTTCGCTCCAAGCCATCCTCACCTGCCCGTGGTGCATCCTGCCGAACAACAAACGAGGCTCTGGCAAACCGACTGATGGCGGTAAAACCATCACGATAGAAGGCGTAGCTAAATACCACAGGCCGATGACGGGCAGCAGCGCCACCGGAGCGAGAAGCTGCGCCCTGCGATCGCCAACCCGCCTGCCCAGCGTGGCGATTATGGGTATATCCTCCAAGTTTGCCCTAAGTGGTGAACAACTGGAGAGGCCTATGTCTAGCAGTGGACTGCAATAGGCTGATGATGATGATGAACTGTGATTGGGGGTGTCTTCAAAACTCAAACCAGTTTTGGTAAAGCCATATCCGGATTTCTTTGGCGGTTTTGGCGAAAGCTTTACACAATGGACCATTGAGGTCGTCAGTACCCCTAAAATTTCTTTTTTGTATCTTTTTTTTTTGCAGATGCCGAGAAAATCAGTTTATGTGTGCAATGGGGGAATGCATCTCGGAACACTGGCGATGCGATAAAGAACCTGACTGCCCCGATAGTTCTGATGAAACGGATTGTCGCAAGGGTATGTATTTAGTACTATATTTTAGAATTATGTAGGCATATGCAGGTTAGGTCACAAGTGCATCACCGACCTTTGAAAAAATTCTTGATGCGACTACACGTTTGCCTGTCTAGAGTCGTGATTAAGCATGTTTTTGTAGGTTGGTTAAACTATACGGCAATAGGTACATAAACTACTCGAATTTTATTTTCTCCAAAAAATACATGATGCATATACACAGTTCCTAACGTAGCTGTTTTACTGGTGCTACCTGAATCCAGGATTAATAGCGATCTCTCTTCCAGAACTAGACCTCCTGCGTTGCGGCGAGAGCGAATTCCAATGTGACAACAAGAAGTGCATCCGAAAGGAATTCCAGTGTGACGGCGACAATGATTGTGGGGACTGGACTGACGAGGACTCCTGCCCCATGATGCCGGGCAGCTGCAACGATGGAGAGTTCAAGTACGTTCAAACATATCTTATCTTGGGTGGATGGGAATCGTCTGCAATGAGACGTTGTACTTCAAGCAGGAACAGTGGCTCTTTAACGAGCACAAGTTCAGTTATGAATGAATGAATACTGTTGGCACCTTTGGAATACATCGGCTTGAGAGGTTTAAAGATGAAGAGGCTCAGCGGCAATTGCTCCTGAAAGTCTTAATCACCATCGCAAAGTTGCTGGTCTCCTCCCGGTCTCCTATCGGTTACATTTACGCCTTGTTTATCGACGGTCGAACATTTAGGACAACAATGCACTGTTTTACGTGGAACATCTTGGAATGATTCTTGCATACGAGAAATATAATCTTCCACGCAGATTGATCTGGTTGTTGCTGGTTGAATGCACTCTATCGTGGTCAAACATTATAGCTATGAATGCAAAGTATTACGAATATTTTATCTAGATCTTTCTGTTTCCTTATTTTGCCCGTTTCTTGTTCTTGAGGAATCAAGCAACTGATTCAATATATTTTGTCCCATACAGGTGTAGTGACGGAAAATGTATCCCGGAACGCTGGCGCTGTGATTCTGAGAGGGACTGCGCTGACGGAGGGGACGAGCTGAACTGTGAGCCCCATGTTATGAGGAACTGCACTTCCGACGAGTATACATGCGCCGATCGCCGTTGCATATTGGTTAGTGATCAATTTGACTGTCCTGTTTTTGCGAACACTGAAGTAATGTGCTTCAAGTATGGAAAAGTGGACATTCTTGCCATAATATAGTGCTTAGCTCAACTAAGTTCAGTAGTCGTGACCAACCATTAGAGCACCCTAGCACTAGGCTAGCTGTGGCATCCAGTGAAACATATGACGTTATATAGGTACATGGTTGTATAGTAAGAGCTATATTCGGAATCTTTGAGTCATACGACAAAAGATAAGCACAATTATTAGTTTGATGTGGCGTTTACTTAGAAATATCTATCAATATTAAATATTTTTCCAGTCTTATGCGATGTGTAAATGTAAAATACTTCTTTTTTATATAGAAAACCTGGCTTTGCGACGGAGTCCGTGATTGCACCAACGGGGAAGATGAGATGAACTGCCAAGTATTTTGCGAGGAAGACCAATACATGTGTAAAAGTCAGGAGCATCTTTTGAGCAATGCTTTTAGAAATTGCGTCAACAGAAAGCACGTTTGCGATGGCATGAAGGACTGCCCTCGCGGTGACGATGAGGAGAAGTGTCCTACGAAGAGGAAATGCACCGCAGAGGACAGATGCGAGAAGCAATGCATAACCACGTATGATGGTTTGAAGGCCTGTGCTTGTCCGCTAGGATTTTTGCTGGCTGATGATGGTGTTAGGTAAGTTTTTTACCAATTCTTCAGGTTTCCTTTAGTGTTTTCTATTACTGAATACTTTCACGTCAACTCTACCATATTATTATCTACATACGATTCAACGCTATGTTAAATTAGACTATACGTTTGTAAAGCGCTGTTACAGGTTTTTATAAATTGAGTTTTAACACGATCGATGTAATAAGTCGAATCAAGTAAGACGCGTATTTTGATATGCATTCAAAAAGGCCGTCAGTGTCCAGTATTACCTACTCGTATTTGCTTTTTATTTTTTTTATGTTTGAGGCGGAAGACAAGCACATGTGATGCCTGATTGTAAGCAGTCAACAACGCCCATGGATACCCGCAACTCAAATCGAGTTCTGGGGTCGCTGCCGGCCTTTTAAATAGGAATACGCTCGTTTCTTGAAGGTTCCCAAGGCTTTACTAATGATATTGTTCCACTAATGTACGACGAAGGTGACATTTATGATTTGTACTCAGCTTAGATTCGCGCCCCGCTTGTGTTAAAAGCACTGTTAACTTCGGTGTCACTCGCGGATATTCTTGAATACATACGCGCATCATCGACCAATATTGAATGATGACTTAATGTCCTATGTCCCCTGGATGGGGCAGAGCCAGAGGGTGTCCACAGTACGTCGCCATCCCGAACGGTCTTGGGCTTCGCGCTTCATTTCGCTCCAGGTCTTTCCTATCTCTTTAGCATCTGCTGTGACCGTCCGCCGCCTTGATTGTTTAGGGCGGCCGCGTTTTCATTGAATGATAGAAATACCCTTCTACCTTGTGCAGCTGCCGCGACATCGACGAGTGCATGTACGAGCAGGACCCGGTGTGCTCGCAGACGTGCTCCAACACGGTGGGCAGCTTCCGCTGCGGCTGCATGACCGGCTACGTGCTGCGCCCCGACGGCAGGTCCTGCAAACCCACTGGGGAGTCGCCCTCGCTGCTCTTCTCTAACCGCATTGGCATCCGGCAGGTACGTTCTTTCAGTGAATAGGTGATATTGAGTTGCTTATTTTTTCTTATTAATAACAATCTATACTAGTAATAAATCTGTAGTGAGGTCAATTCTGTACATGAAATATTTTTGAAAATAACTATCAGGGGGTGGTTAGTGATCGATACTGATGCCAAAAATGCAATCAGTAAAATTTGCGTCTGTCTGTCTGTATGTTCGTTATAGAAACAAAAACTACTAAACGGATTTTGACGAAACTTGGTACAATTATTCTTCATACTTCTGGGCAGGTTATAGTATACTTTTCATCACATACGATCAATAGGAGCAGAGCAGTGAAGGGAAATGTTGGGAAAACTGAAGAATTTTTATCGGTATGTCGGTATGCCACGCTCCATCAATAGCATTTCTATTGTGTCTGGTTCTCCAGCAGTCTCACAGTATTTAACAACCATCACATATCACATTAACCTCATTCCTTTTCTTTCTCAGTTTTTAACTGGGCAAAATTTTAACCAATTGCTCTTTAAATATTTTTGGGTATTTCTATAGATACTTGTAAAGCAATGAGTAATCTATTTTCAGGTATGGCTTACTGGAGACAACTACATGTCAGTTGTGAAAGGCCTACACAATGCAGTCGCTTTGGATTACCACTACGGAAAACAGCTCATATTTTGGTCTGAAAACAATTTGAAGGTAATAAGAGTCGCTACGATGGAAAGCAATAATATGACAGGTATGTACCATCTATATAACTTAGATAAGTTCTTAGCTTTATAGATATAAAGCTTGTTTCATGACGATCATTGCCGTGCTAAATAGAACTTTAATTTCAGACGTGATAAAGTGGGGATTAGAAACACCAGGAGGCGTGGCCGTAGATTGGATTCACGATTTACTCTTCTGGACCGATTCTGGTACTAGACGTGTTGAAGTGGCTACCCTCGACGGATCTCAAAGGGCTGTGCTGGCTGCGAATGATTTGGACAAGCCTAGAGCTATTGCTGTTCATCCCGGGGATGCGTTAGTGTTTTGGACTGATTGGGGTAAGATATCAATATAATTATGTTTTTATAAGACGCGTCTTCTTTTCATTCGTTGATGGTTAATGCATTCTTAAATACATTTCTGTTACAACGGCTAATTCTAACAAAAGGTCAGAACACGAAAAGTTGTTTTATTTAAAAAGATACCTTACTGAACTAATTTACGGGACCGAAAGGGTTTGCAACACCTACATTTGATTCGTACCAGAATCTTATTTGCCAAAAATACCAAAAAATTTAGCCCCCCCCCCCCTTCGTAAGATGCTTTCAGCATCGATATAAAAATAAGTATAAATATTATGATGTCTATAATAGGTGATTGTACACATGAGTCGCTGAATAATTCAGCTGTCCAGAGATGAGACTGAGAATTAGATAAAGTATACCTACTTTGAAAAGAGTCTCTTTGATAACTTAGAACACCTAAAAATGATACCAATGTACCAAATTTAACTCATTACTATATTTGTTACAGGCCCCAACCCCAAAATCGAGCGATCAGATATGGACGGGAGCAGACGCAAAAGCGTCATAGTAGATAGGATATTTTGGCCTAATGGATTAACTATAGATTACATGGAGTCCCACATTTACTGGGCTGATGCAAAACACCATGTCATCGAAAGAGCTACATTCGATGGACAAAATAGGAAACGAGTAAGTAATAAACCTGTAATTAACCAAGAATAATGCCACTATATCTTCTGAATCGTTACCTTAATATTTAGGATCAAGATCACTGATCTGATCGAATTCATAGCCCTTATCAACTGTCTTCGTTCGAAGTTACCCTCACCGCCTTATGAAATTTGTCTAGGGCGGTGGCATTATTCCCTGTTGACTATCTGGTTGGTGAGCGGCATCGGGCTCTCTTTCGTCCTACTCCACCAACCACTACCAATTCTTCAAGACCCTGATTACCTCTTCTCATAACATGACCACAATATGATAAGAGCCGTTGCTGACAGACAGTGTAAAGTCGAGCATCGTATACCACATTCAGTGTTTCATCATCATCACTTGCCTTTATCAGTCCACTGCTCTCCTCATGTTCGCCACTTTGATCGATCCTGGGCTTGTCGCATCGAGCACTTGCCAGCCGTCCTGCGCAAGTTGTCACTCCACCTGGCCTGATGGCATCCTACATTTATCGTTTGTTAAATCAATATTATTAATCCATGTTATCTATTACAGATAACTAATAAAGGACTACCCCATCCGTTTGCTCTGACCCTGTTTGAGGACGCAATCTACTGGACGGACTGGCACACCAAAAGCATATCAACCGCAAACAAGAAGACGGGAATGGGTATACAGACTGTCCATGCCGGCCTAAATGTTCCTATGGACATACACAGGTAACTTAACAGCTAATCCAGCCTTTCGTAGTCCACTGCTGGACATAAGGCTTTTTTTTTTAGAAGAATCCCTACGGACTGCCACAAGGGGCACGCGGTGGTGTGTGGTGGGATAGACGTCATAAGCCTGTCTTGAGTGAGAAACATATAGTAGATCGCTTGCAGTTAAATTCAGAGCATTCATACTCCTAGAGTAGGATGCTCCGCAATATGATGAGCTGATGACCTTAGAAGAGCTGCTGGCTCCTTGCTTTGTTCGCGGCTGGATGGGGAATCCCGGGATAAAGAATGTGGTCCAAATTGAAAAAGACCTACGTTCAGTAGTGGATTTATTGATTGATGCCTTGATGTCATGTAATTTTCAAAACTTTATCTGAGAGTACATAGAACATCTCGGACAATTAGGACTGAAAATATGTCGTGACAATAACCACACTATTGCGAAATCTGCTAATATGATAAGTGATATTGATATTAAATACTATTTGCAGTTACCACCCTCTTCGCCAATTGAAAACTTATAAGAACCGCTGCGGGCCAGCCAAGAACGGTGGATGCTCCCATCTTTGTCTACCGAACAGCAACGGACGCACCTGCCGTTGTCCGGTCGGGTTTAATCTTAATTTTGATGGGTAAGTTTGACAATTATGGAATCTTGACAAATATTATAAAGAAGATAGATTCGAATTTTTGTGCGCCAATATACTTGCAACGAATACACCAAAAAACCACTGCGCTGATTTCAAAAATTCTTTCACCATTGGAAAGCTACATTCATCCTGAGTTAGTCTATATTTATAGCTAGAAAAGATAGGAATTCTTACTAAAACGCCAATAATATAACTCAATAAAATGTTTATCTGAAATAACCGTAGAGAAAAGAGGGCAGTTCGCTAGTTAGAAATAAAACTAGTAGTACTAGTAGTAGAGTACTAGAAAGGCAATGAAGCTATGTCTAGAGATTAATTGGCAGTCTATTTGCAGTCGAACGTGCGAAGAAACACCAGAAAAACTATTGCTTTACGCCCGGCGTAAGGACATAAGACTGAAACTCCTGAACCCGAGAAAGCAGTCCGATTCCTTAGACATGGTGAGTTTTCTGGATAGATAACCTTTCAAATGATCTATATTTGCGCTAAATCTCTTCTATGATACTAATTTGAACCTCATAATATTGGCTGCCGACCAGGTGATTCCCGTGGACAACATAAAGTCGGCTGTCGCTTTGGACTGGGATCACAATAGCAACTCCATATTCTGGACGGACGTTGAAAAGGACACCATTAACCGTGCTTATCTGAACGGCTCTCAGCAAACTGTGATTGTTGGATCCAACCTCAGTAAGTTGCTTTTTCAATTAAATTTACGTTTCGCCTCCATTTCTACATTTTTACAGTGATAATGATCAAACTATGGTATTCATCTTTGTGCCCTCAAGAATCTTCTAATATTCAAGGCAAAAGTGAAACAGGCTTATGGAATGTGCAAGCTCCAACTGAGGTTCCAATATAGTTTCATATCCAGCAAATTATCATATATACTTAACTTTTATTGCACAATTTAGAATACGGTTGAAAAGGTGGGTTAAATGTGGTCTTAACAGAAACAAGTGTGAAGTGTGTTGCAATGTTGGAAGCATATAAAAGACTAGAGTGTGGTAGAGTGTTGCAATGTTGGAAGCATAAAAGAGACTATAAAATAACTGTCTCCAAGATCAAACCAATTTTGGTTAAGAGCACCACCTCATAAGGCTCTGCAAAAACTGTTCATTTATAATACATAATTTCCTTTACGGAAGGGTAAATAGATCTGTAGATATTATGTTTAGTATAAGGGTCGCATAAGTAAGAGATTTTAAAAATTACTTTTGTTTTTAGTATCACCGGCCGGATTAGCCTATGACTGGATAACGGACAAACTGTACTGGACTGACGCCGGCACCAACAGGATTGAGGTGGCGAATGCTAACGGTACTATGAGGACCTTACTGGCCTGGGACAAAATCGACAAGCCTAGGGACATCGTTGTTGACCCAAAAGGTAACAATTAAGTTTTACAGATACATACGAATGTTCAGCAAAATTGGATACATGTTAGGGTCTGTCCAAAATTAAGACCAAGTCTGCCATTGCTCGTTCGAGATGAAATGAAATGTATGATTCGAATCGGATCATTCTTCAAACTTGTCCTATTATTTTTGTGAAGAACGTTTCAAGTTAGAATTCTATTGAAGTACAGTCCGTGCTCACATTTTTTTTATAAGAAGAGCTTTCAGGATGACCTCATTCCACCTGATGGTAAGCGGTCGTGAGGTCCAAAAGTTAGGTCGACAGGCACAATAGAACAATCCCATTGCGCCTGTCTCCCTCACCCTGAATTTCCACATATATCTGATGCTGATTGTACTATTGTAAAATACCAGGTGGAGTAATGTACTGGTCCGATTGGGGGGCTACGCCCTGTATCGAGCGAGCTGATATGGACGGAGGGAACCGCAAACGGCTGATATTCGGAGACATGACGTGGCCCAACGGGCTGGCTCTGGACCTCGCCAACAACCGCATCTACTGGTCCGATGGCGGCAACAGGACTATAGAATACGCAAACTTAGATGGCACTGGAAGAACCATTTTGATAGGTAATTTGGAACCCACACCTTACCCCTACCCTTCTTTTAATCATCTTTTACCCAAAGGTTGTCTGGAAATGGAGCGTTTAAAGCGATAAGACCGCCTAAAATATACTTTTACATATCTTTTTGCATAGCATAGCTATTTTATAGCAGTAGCTTATGTTTTCATAGTAATGTGAACAGTCAAAACAAAATCAACTTTCAAATACAACTAGGAATTTATTCACCGACAATCTAAACAATCCAATTCTTATACGGGGTGTTTCTTTTAGGGTGTACAGCGCGCGAATTGATAGGAGGTTGTACCCCAGTTAGGTAGTCTTATCTCATCATCATCGTATTATCATCTGACCCTATGGTTTTAGGGTAGAGATAAGGCTAGATCTACTAGATCTTAAACCCACTCCCATTTTCCAGGTCAACACCTCCCTCACCCGTTCGGCCTTGACTTGCACGGTGACGAGGTATTCTGGACCGACTGGGACACGCAGTCCATTCAAGCCGCCAACAAGTACACGGGCAAGAACAGGCGCACCTTGGGCGCTGGGGTGGCGGGACTTATGGACGTGAGAGTGTTCCACAAGGACAGGATTGGTGGGAGCAACAGGTGAAGACAATTCTTTTTAACAAAATGCTAAATGCTTCTTTATGTATGTATGCTTTTTAACAGGCTTCAAAAAAAGGAGGTTCTTAAGTAAATTGATATTTTTTGTTGTATGTTTGTTACTACATATCTCCGAGAATTATGAACCAATGAAAAATTCTTTTTTGTTTGAAAGGGTGTACTTTCTAGTTGGTCCTATTGTCATGAAATTGAAATCATGTTTTTTGCTAAAAAATGCTGTTATTATTCATTCACACGTCAACGTCAACACGTCATTTGACATAGGTCCGCGGGGCTATTCACAAATATGTTCATTCAAATTTGATATTATATGTAGGTACTATTAATGTCAAATTGAATGACGTTTATTAAAAATCTTCTAATCCGAGCGGAAATAGGCATTGAAAATAGCCTTGCTGCAGGACCGAGAAAGTTTCTAAGAAAAAACTTTCAGAGCCCATTTGTGAGAAACATAGTTTCGAGGCGCTTGGACAAAATAAACAGTTACGAATATGCCCTGTGTTAGTTACTTATTGTTTTGAATAATTACAGATGCGGTAAAAATAACGGAGGCTGCTCTCATCTTTGCCTTTTGAAACCTGGAGGATATACTTGTGCCTGTCCGATTGGAATAAAGCTTAGTGTAAGTTTTGTTGATTCATTATAAGCGTCTTACTTAAATATTCAAAGCACCGCACTCAAGTGGGGTGGTATGGTGTACAGACTGATCTGGAAACGCTACTGAATATGTAGTCACTTCATGGGGTGTGTATGTTAACAAAAGAGACTTACTATGAAATAAATGTATTATTTGAAGTTTTTTTTTATAAAAAGACTAGCTGTGCCCGCGGCTTCGCCCGCGTTGCCCCCCATTTTAGGGAAGTGGAGGTCAGAAAGGTGCAAAAAGTAGCCTATGTTACTCTCCATCCCTTCAACTATCTCTACTTAAAAATAACGTCAATTCGTCGCTCCGTTTTGCAGTGAAAGACAAACAGACAAGACAGACACACTTTCCCATTTGTAACATTAGTATGGATGGTTCAGGGTGACCTCACTCTACCTGATGGTAAGCGGCCGTTAGATCGACAGGCATAATAGGACAAACCCACCGCGCCTGTCGCCCTCACCTTAAAGTCCCACTGAGATGCCGTTTCACGCCCCGTCTAAAGAACCTAATAAAAAGCTAATATTCTATGCATTTTATTTGTAGAAGGATGGCAGGAATTGTGTCAACGGACCGATAAACTATCTGATATTCGCCCACCGCGTGGACATCCGCATAGTCTCTCTGGACGTGCCGTATCTGGTCGATGTAGTGCTGCCGTTGCCACAGCTGAAAAATGCATTGGGCGTCGATGTCGACCAAAAGAATGGTAAGATATCATATAATTAAATTCTATAGGTAGGTAGAGATTGTCTAAACCAAAATTACGCGCCCCACTCTATAATGGGCCTGTTGCCGTAAAAAATGTAATTAGTCCGTCTTATACATTGTTCAAAAATAAAAGATACATATTTTTTCATTTGTAAATTAGACCAAAAATGACAATGATATAGCCCGTTAAAATTACGCGTGACGTCACAGAGTGGGAGGTTTTTGGCCACTGAGTGACGTCAAAACCCCTACTCCTACATTTTGATGCCTTGTATCTTTGTTATTTTTTGTTTAAATGAAAAAAGGAAAAATATGTGTCCAATATCTTTTCATAATCTAAAATACGGACTTAATAAAATGTAATTATTTTAACCCTGGAAACATCCCTATTATTTTATTTAGACGACTGAGTGCAAATACTAACACCGGCACTTCATTTGTGTGGGAGCGCCGATTATTTGGTGAACTATGTTTTGTATGTGCACATAGTCGCGTGATGAATCCGACAACCCTCGCTCTATGGAGCAGCGCCGTCACATTGTATGAAACAAGACGACTTTTCCTTTCACGAATTCACGATCAACTAAACTAGTTGGACAACATGTTGCATTATTTATGTGTATAGCGTCCATATTTGAAAAAAATCAAGCAAATTGCTTGTGCGCGTAAAAGCGGTGATGTAATACCTACTCCTGTAGAGATCAGAATCATCACATCATTATTAATATCAACCCAATTTGATAACTATTACTTATTCAGTATTCAAGTTGTTCTGTTAAATCCAAATCATATTTTAGGGCTAGTGTATTGGACGGATACCGGTGAAAGAAAGATTCAACGAGCTACAAAAGACGGACGCAATAACGAAACGGTGATAGGCAAAGGTCTCCATACCGTGGATGGAATAGTGATCGATTCAGCTGGACGTAAGGTGAGTGTTGTACACAATACAGTATTTTGAGGTTACCTTTGAGCAAGAATCAATAGGTTGATTACATGATACATTTTTAATTCTACAGATCTATTGGACGGACGGAGGACGTAACAGCATCGAAGTAGCAGAGTTGAATGGTGATAACAGAAAAGTCCTAGTGTGGACCGGATTAGGTAACAGTCCATATAATACATACTTAACAAATATATAAGGTAGCCGTTAACCTAACTCTCCCAACGTTAAGCGAGGTAAGAGTCTATGCTGGAGGGACCCAACAAAAACCCATTCACTCTCGTCTGAAGATTATATCTATTGGGGAATAAGGAACTTTGGCGAAGAGTTTCAAAGCTTAGCAGTTCGACTATTAATGTAGAGACGAAGCGATATGTCCTAATGTTAGGAACCTATATCCTATGTTCTACAAACCATTCAGCAAACTCAGCACAAATTCAACAAGGAAACGAGAGCGATTAATGTTTACAATATATTTTCAGATTCACCAAGAGCTATCGCGTTACACTATGAAGAAGGTTACATGTTTTGGTCTGATTGGGGCCAGACTGCTAAGATTGAAAGAGCTGATATGGACGGCAAAAACAGGTACGGTTTTTTGGTTAAAGAAAGTTGTTCCCCAAAAATTTTTGCTAAAGTAACATAAATTGTCTATTGAATATACATAAAATATTAATTTTAAATTATTACAGACGCATTATCGTCGACAACAACATCAAATGGCCTAACGGTTTGGCAATCGATAGCATTGAAGGTCGACTGTACTGGAATGATGCTAAGGTCCTCACAATAGAAAGCTCCGATTTTGATGGCAACGATCGCAGAGTCGTACTCAGTCAAGTTCCTTACCCGTATGGCATTGTCATAGTTGGACAGCACATTTACTGGACGGATTGGAAGACCAAGGCTCTGCACCGGGCTGATAAGACCAACGCTAAAGATGGCATAATCATTAGGGAGAATTTGGAAGGGCTAATGGAGATTCGTGCGATTCAGGTAAGGAGTTCACAGGTCAAGTGTCTAATATCTGCAGTAGTCACTGGTTGCGGTTGTCAAATGTGTAGAGATAGGCCTAGTGTTGCAGCAAACTCAACACAAATTCAAGAATTCTTATATGACTGGATACAAGATAAATTGCTAGTTAATAGTTACTTATTAGTTAGGTACTGCTAGTAGTTGCAGGCGTCATGAGCTGCGGTAAACGCACATACAGCCGTAAAATCAGCCGGGTTATAAGCTTGTCACTTGACACTTTAGCGGTATAAAAACCGGCCAAGTGCGAGTCGGACTCTCGCACGTAGGGTTCCGTGCCACTATACAGCTAAATAAGTGTTTTTCTTTACGTTTTATTATATTGGAGTTAATTAAATTAAAAAATTAGGTAATTTGATTTATTACGTTTAAAAAAAAAACTACTGTCTAGATTTCATTCAAACCAAATTTCGTTAGTAGTTTTTATAGTCATACACATCATATATTTTTTTCAGTTTTATCATGCTCATATTTTAGAAGTTACGGGGGGGGGGACACACATTTTACCACTTTGGAAGAGTCTCTCGCGCAAACTATTCAGTTTAGAAAAAAATGATGTTAGAAACCTGAACATCATTTTCAAATACCTATTCATAGATACCCCACACGTATAGGTTCGATGAAAAAAAAAATTTTCAGTTTCAGTTCTATGTATGGGGAACCCCAAAAATTTTGGATTTTTTTCTGCTTTTATTTTAAAATCTTAATGCGGTTCACAGAATACATCTATGTACCAAATTTCAATAATGCAGCTCTTATAGTTTCGGAATAAACTGGCTGTGACATACGGACGGACAGACAGACAGACAGACAGACAGACAGACAGACATGACGAATCTATAAGGGTCCCGTTTTTGCCATTTTGGCTACGGAACCCTAAAAAGGGGATCCTTTCAACGGTATTGTAGTACCGACATATTTTATTCTGTCTGTTAAATCTAACTCAACATATTAAACACCACACAAGGAAAATTGAGAAAACTGAGTTTTGTTTCAAGCTCGAAGTTACGCACGAAACGCAACAGATAAAAATTACAATATTCATCTAAGGACTCGTGGTAAGTAATCTTAGTAACGCATATTTACCTCGATGCAGGGTGAACGAGTACTGAAAGATGTTTGCGGCACCAACAATGGAGGCTGCTCCCACCTTTGCCTCCGGTCGCCCCGCGGATTCACGTGCGCTTGTCCCACTGGTCTCTTCTTCGAAGATCCCGCTGAAGCCAACCCCAAGAAGTGCCGAACTTATCCAGACAACTTCCTGGTTTTCGCCACAAGAGGCAGCATTGCCATCATCTCGCTGGATACACCAGAACAGTGGGACGTCAACCTACCATTGAAGGATGTCGAAAATTCTATCGCAGTAGATTTCCATTGGGAAACCAAGCAAATATTCTATACGGACGTGAACAAAGACACTATAAGGTTTGTGATTGAAAAAAAAACTACAGATTATATTATTTTCCAATGTTGATAAATTCGTTTTCATCAATATTTTTTAATGTTGCAGTGCCATCAATATGTTGAACATGAGCGAAAGCAAAGTAATTATAAAGGGAAAACTTGACACACCTAATGGTTTGGCCGTCGACTGGATTGCTAATAACATTTATTGGACCGACAACGAATATAAGGTATTAAGACAACTTCATAAAGAAATATTAATAAATATGAACGTTCTTCTACATTTGTTAATTTATATGATTTTAGGTGATTGAGGTGTCACGCCTGGACGGGTCATCAAGAAAAACAGTGATAGCGGGTCTGAACGAACCACGAGCCCTTGCTTTGTTCCCAGCTAAAGGGTAACTAATTTACTTAGCTAACATGTCAGTCACAAAATTACAGACACGTAAGATTAGTTTATTAAATATTTTTGTTTGGTTTTAGATTCCTATACTGGAGTGATTGGGGAGAGCATCCTCGTATCGAACGAGCATTCTTAGACGGCACTCAGCGTATGGTGATTGTGGACCAGGATTTGGGTTTCCCTAACGGAATAACTATCGATTACAAGGAAAGAAGGCTTTATTGGACTGACGCTTTGAAAGATAGGATCGATACCGCTGACTTATATGGAAATCATAGGGTGCAATTAGTTCCGGATGCTAAAAATCCATTTGGAATGACGCAAGTAAGTGTTTTTGAGAGTACATAATAATGTAGATCAAGGTCAGTTAACTAAAGCTGGCACGTTCGACACATTTACACTAGAGTATGTGAATAAGCGCGCCGCGTGACGTCATACTGCATGCGCATCATCAAAAGTCTGTCTGTCTTTCTCACGCGCGGTTTAGCTTATGAGTGTGAAGGAGAAAGTTACAGCGTAACTTTTGCTACTGTATAGTGAAATTGTATAAGTGTGAGTATTGTGAACGTGCCAACTTTAGTTAACTGATCTGTACCGGCATTAACACCATGAAACTCATTTCTAAAGCCATATACATTTTCAATAGTGTTGCCCAAATTCAGTCTTGGTCTTGCAGTCTTGGTCTTGTTCTTGCGTTTTTGCAAGACCAAGACCAAGAACAAGACCGCGTATTTTGAGCAAGACCAAGACCAAGACTGACCGTGCAAGACTTGAGCAAGAACAAGACCTAGCCTGCAAGACTCTTGCGTCTTGCAGCTAGGACTTAGCGCTATTTCACTGAGTAGTTAGGTGTATAGGTAGGTACGCTTAGGAATTCTATGAGACGCAAAAAACTGTATCAAAGAATATGAAAAACTGGACCTATGCGCATTACGACTAATACCATAAACATAGCGAATAAAAAAATATATATTAAAATCAAACTGAGTGCATGCATAGTTATGTTTTAACCATCGGCACTTTGATAATGCGGCATCAAAGGTTTTGTACTTACTTCTCAAAGAAATTTGCCGCTTTTCGGAAGTACATTATGATACACGCGCCGGCGGCTTCTTTTGAAATCTTAAACAATCGTTGCCGCCACGCCGAAATCATAACATTTGACACTACATATTTGATTGCCGCCATAGGGCGTAGGTATACTCATGCAAAATAATTTCGAATTTTAAGAGTACCTACAGGTGTTCCAAAAAATAAGTAAGTTTCAGAGTGCTTAGAATGAAAATGAATACATTATACTAATCACGCAAGTAGTACTAAGATTAGGATAAAATGGTAAGGATAGGTAGTAGATGTCATATTAATTCATTCTAGTAAGTATATCGCGTGTAAAAAGACCCTTAACGAAGCCGTGAACTACATGTTCTCCTGGTCATGACGAACATCGTTAGTTCTAGAAAAATACCTGGGAAATGTATGGTTACCGAGATATTGACCTTCAAAGTTAAAAAAAAAATTACGTTTTTCATATTAACGCCTTTAAAACGTAATTACTAACATTTCTTCTAAAGAAACCATATCCCAATTTAGAATATTTCTCAGCAAATAAGGCCATTCAAATCACGGCCCGCAATGTACATCGCACGCGCACACACAGTCACTATCCCTTGTAGCGACAGCAGCGCACGCACACGCGGCGCGCGTCAGATGTTCGCGCGAGGTCAACGACACAAAGGGCGCGAGCGGAAAACCCAGCTGATAGCTCGACTCGACCCTGTTACCTTACCTAGGTAGGTACATTGCTTAGGGTACCTTTGACGTAGGTGTAAGTAAGTATGTGGCTACTCTTACGTGTTCGTTGAAATAAGAAGCACACAGTTCTGAAAAGAACTATTTCACTCTTTCGTGTGTTTCACTGATGGTGGCTCTGAAAAGAGCCGTGGTTACTCTTCCGTGTGTTTCAATGAAGTGGCTCCGAAAAGAACCGTTGTCACTCTACGTGTGTTCAATGGATGGTGGCTCTGAAAAGAGCCGTTTTCTACACTGCTGGACACCGAGCACTGCACGCACACCGCACAGCTGATCGACGCGCCGCGTAACAACACACGACGCCAACGAAGACGCACGCATGCGCGAGCCCAAGTAGTCGCGTCGTGTGCCTCGCAGTTCGAGACGCGCGCATGCGCGAGCCCAAGTCGTCGCGTCATGTGCCTCGCAGTTCCTCTCGTGCGCACTGCGCGCCTCGCCGCTCGCTGCCGGAATGAGAGCAAGAGCGCGCGCGCCAATTTCATTCATCATGACTGCGCTGCGCGAAAGCCGCGACCGTCTGGCGCCATCGTGCGTGCGAGCGAGACGGATACATCCTGCATCCCTTTCCCCCTACACGTGCCACATTTAGTATTGTTACCTAATCTGTTTGTTTTCTGTATCATTTATTTACCTTCTGATCGGAGTTTTACTTCTGCCTCAAGAACCTTCAAGAAGAAATTACCAGCTACTGGAAGAGAATAGCAGACCACTCTGCTCCCCTACTGGCAACTAGGCACCCTCTGCCTACCACTTGCTAAAAGTACATAAGTCAATGGCCAATTACAACAATCATCTCATTTCCATAATTTTATCGACATACGGAATGCATTACCTACCGTAATCTCAGTTGGGGATCTTGATCTCAGATCGTGTTAGGGGCTCCTGGGGGCTTGAAAATACTGCGTTCATTGATTTATTTTCGATGGAGAAAAGATAAATACCTACCTACCTAATTGTACATGTTAGTTTGTATCATGCATGATGTCCACTCGAGATCGAATTTCCGCCAATCGGTGCTGCTAATCTCGTAGGAGACTAGCCTGTCAAGTACGCACAGTTGTAATCCGATTCGAATCATACCTATCATTCCGACCGGAGCATCGGATAGAGATCGGTCGCATGTCTTAACGTGGTTTCCGATGCACTGGGGTGTAAAACCGGCACTACCCTGGCTCCGGAGCTGCTACTAACTAATTTCTTTAATAAAAAGAAATACCTACCTATGAACAACTTTAGAAACAACCTGGAATTCGAACCCGGGACTTCTCGATTGACGGGTGACACCTGCGACCAATAAACAGACCAATGAATCGATCTTATTGGGCACATAAAGCAGGTAGCGAAAACTTGCATTTAATTTCAGTCGTGTTGCAATTCAGGTAGAATTTGCTCGTATTAACTTTTCTGCAGGATTGCATGATATTTAATTGACGATTTTCAAATTCAGTTATTTATTATTAAAAGATGGTATAATATGTAACTTTTTTTCTTCATACAAATAGCGCATTCCAAGCGCCTGAGGGAATTCTACCATTTTCCTTATTCGGATTCAAGGACGAAATTAGAGTTTCACAATCAGAAGAGCATTTCTAATAGTCAAAATGTAAGTAGGTACTTGTTGACTACCAAGTACATAAAACAGTACATAAGTAAACTCTTAGAAAAGCCAGAAATTATTAAAATGATACTTTACGTAGGGCCCTTCTTACGTACCTAATTGTTAGGTAATTGAGACGTATTGAAATTGAATTATGTTTGAAGAGACTACTTATGTTTAAAAACATGTTTAATTTTACCCCGAGTAGGTATCTACCTACGACATAATCAGTAAAACATAAAATACCTGTGAAAAAATACGATAATTTCTATTGCCGACATTGCCGTGGGTGGTGGTGTTGCCATTAGAGCATTCAAATAAATAACTTTTATTATTTAAAGTAATAATTTTATCACGACAATAAAATGTATCATTTATTTCATAATTGGGTGTAAGTTAGCTAGCTAACCAAGTTTTTACGTAAGTAGGTACATTTGCAGCGTATAAGTAAATTATGGGCGGTTATTAACCTGGTTATTGGTATCAGAACCTAATGATAAATTGTTGAATGCAACACATTAGCGATGAATAATACTAGAAAAACAACAACTCCAATCATTAGGTGGTAACTTCTGTAACCTTAAACGCTCAGACTCCATAAAATTTAGGTACCTACTTATAGCAAAAATGTTAAATGAGTGAGAATTATTACATTGCCTTAGCAACTTTCAATAACGTGTATTATTGATGCAGATTTGTTAACTAGTTTAATTTGATTTTTAGGTGAATTACTTATTAGGTATTTTAAATAAATTTTATTAATTAAAATTATTACTAGTTAAGTAACTAGGTACTGTACAGTATATCCATTTAACTAATCGCTAATCTGATTTTGTAATTTACCGCAAGCAAAACAAAATTATATAACCTAGTTTATAAAATGGCAACATTCGGCGCGCGCGGCGACTCAAAGGATTTCTGCGCTTCCGCGGAAGTTAGGTACCTAATTTTTCAGTTCGGTTCTAAACAACATCGAATGCGTTTTGATTTCGGATAATTTCGCCTCGTTGTGTATTTTTCGTTTGTGTTGAGTTGAGTGTTATTTGTTGTGTTGTGCTGTGGTCAGTGACTAGTGTCGAAGGTGCCATTCCATGCATACAGCGCTTGCGAGTACGTTAACAAGGTGTAGGTACGGTATGGCCATACATGGAAAAGTGCTTCTGAGGCACTGCGGCTGTATTCATCGTTCGTTCCACTTGGTACCAGAACGATGGAGCTCCGCCATACATTGTGAGACCCGGCCGTGAGCAATGGCTTGGCAACCAGTAGATCGGGCGGTTTAGGCCCCATACGTAACCCGCGCGTTCGATAGACTTGACTAACTTGGATTTCATTTTGTGGGGCTTCGTCAAGGACCTTTATGAAGGTTTTCGACCGCCCACTCGCTCATGGAGGGTCGCCAGTTCGAGCCACATCTTGTCCGCTTGGAGAGACCTACACTAGAAGACAACGAGTACTAGGTAAGTACTTAGACCTCATTTAAGGAGACGCGACACTACAGTCAACACGAGCTGCGATTTATGGCGAAGTATGGAAGCATAACAAATGCCAGTGACGTCGCCTATTGCGTCATGTCGTTTGTCTTAAAACCTGTGATTTCATACATTCAAAATAAGTATTTTTATGTGTAAAATAAGTGTAAAATAAGGGTACAATAGGTAGTTTAAACTTATTATTGTAGTTCTCATAAATTTCTATCGCACGAGCGCGCGTTCGCGTAGGTATCTAGCGAAAGAGCGGAGACATGCCGCGCGCCGGCGACCGCGCCGCGCGCGAGACATAGGCACCTACGCGCTGTACATTGCGTGGTCTTGAAAACAGCTGTTTTTTTACTCATAAAAACCAAAATCATTTCCCTGTCAAAATATTTGAAAATAGTACTCAGCTATAGGAACAGAATGCGTAGTTTCAGGCTTCGTTAAGGGTTTTTAAACTAATTACTTAGGTACTATTATTGTACATTTGTACATATTTTATCATAGGAAATGTTTATTAAGAAACAGTTACTTCCATGGAAAACGACATATAGGTCAGTTGATTTTTCGAATTTCTTATCAAATCTTCAGTTATTTATTAATCTGCTTGATCTTTACTATGGCTATGTTAATTCAAGCTCACAATGTTCCAATTCTAATACGTTTTTCTAAGATTTAAAGTAAACTTTAATAAATAGTAATAGACTAATAAGTAATTGCAAGACTTGCAAGACTCTTGCTGCAAGACCAAGACCAAGACCAAGACTGGGAGCGCAAGACCAAGACCAAGACCAAGACCAGGTGTATTGGCGCAAGACCAAGACCAAGACTGGCTAAGTCTCGTCTTGTTCTTGCATTTGGGCAACACTAATTTTCAATAGTAGTGACTATGGAAAATTTTGCAATGAACAATGTATATTTATATGATGATGATGATCAACAATATTATTTTAGTTCAACGACTACATTTACTGGACGGATTGGTACAAGAAGTCAGTTATGAGAGCCGATAAGAGGACAGGGAAAAATGTGACCGCACTGAGGACAGATCTGGAGATGACGATGGAAATAAAAGCCGTGTCCGCGGAGAAGCAGCACGGGTGGAATCCGTGTAAGGAAGAAAATGGCGGCTGCTCGCATCTGTGTTTCTACAGATCGCACGACTACGTATGCGATTGCCCGGACTATCCCGATGATAGACCCTGCTCTGAAGGTAAGTAGTTAATTTGATCTAACATGATATGATTAGTGCTATATAATATTCCCTATCCATTAAGCCATTTCATATCAAAATCAATGGTTAGCTGATAAAAATCAGATTTTTATTGTAGCACAACAGGATCACTCTATTTTCTAGTGAAAAGAGTTCAAGTCACCGTGGCAATAGACAGGTAATTAGAAGATCCCATATGCTAGGAAAATTACTTCATACTGGTGTGACAAAGTTAAAGTAATTGTGTTTGAGAAATCATGACAAAGTGTAATTTGTGCAGTAACACTGTGCCATTCGTGCAGTAACTCTGTGTAACTGTACACTTGTTACTGAACATTGTGTAATTTGTGCAGTACCGAAGAACCTCGTCGTGAACAAGATGCCGTCCCACTACCCGTCGTACTACGACTACGGCGACCCGGACATCGTGAACAAGTTCGAGCCGGCGCCGCCGGCCACGCCCGACACCAGTGTGGGCGCCATCATCATCGTGGTCGCCATCATGACTATCCTCATTATTGGCATCGTTGTCGTCGCTTTTGTTTGCGGTAAGTAGTAATAATACGAGAATTCTTAAATTTTTTTATAACGTAAAATGGGTAGCTCTTGACCCCAACTCGCCTGATGTTAAGCCACGTCAGAGTCTAAGATGGAGCTCGCTCACCCAACAGTAACCGATTCACTCTCACCTTGAAAATCTGAAGATTATATCTCTCGGGGAACACGGACTCCGGTAAAGAGTTCCATAGCTTAGCCGTTCGCACTATGAATGTAGATGCGAAACGCTTTACTTACGAGTACCTAAATCTAGATTATCTAGAGTATTAAATCTTTATCAGTAATACTTCTGTTTGTTTCGTGTTTGGGTATTTGCAAAAATTTATATTCTTTGTTTTGATACCCATAACAGGGTAAGTAAATAAAAAATCATCTCTTGTCTCATTGTCTTCTTCATTACACAGTATAAGTCCCATAAGTCACCATTCATCATTTACTTTCAGTGAGGATCAACAGAGACCGCGGCGGGGAACTGAAGGAGAATTACCGCGAATCGAGCGGTCATATATCGTTCCACAACCCGAACTACAACTGCACCACCGGCGTGAACGGAAACGAACCGTTGGAACGCAGAACGAACCGTTTCCAAGGAATTTTCAAATACGACAAGGGTCAGGTTAGTACCTATGGCAGTGGTAGACTTAGTAGATAGAGGGATCCTTAGTAGTAGTAGTATCATGTCATCATAATTTTTTACATCTGGATATATGCTGATATCAAGATTTCGCTGTCGATAAAACCATTTACAATATAAATATTGTTATACGATAGGTTTGTAGATACGAGTATTACATAACTTAGACACGATGGAATATAATTAAAACGCCAAGTAGGCAGATTATCCCTTTTCTATTACAAAACTCACTCCGAGAAAAAAAAAATACATCAGGTCATTAATTATACACCAATCAGTGTTACGTCTGGATCTGCATCCACAGATTTCGGTCTTTGCCGACACTTACCTACGACCAAGGGAAATTTGGATAGCGAAGAGGTCTTTTCTTTTCTCAGCCTCTGTGAACTGTATGTTCGAAACTTACGAGAATGCGTTCATAGCAAATGAACGGGAGAGTTTTCCAACCAAATTCACCACTATAAGAGACCCCGCAAACCACAGACTTTCTATCGGCCGATAGTTGGATCGGGCTCATAGTCAGTAAGATCAGCAGATACCAAATCGTTGTAGTATGCGGACTAGCATACATCTTCATACAGATTATGAGCCCGAGCAAACTATCGGCCGTTCTATCGGCCTGTATTTCGGGTCTGTGGTTTGCGGGGGCTCTAATAGTGTCAATGTATGCACAGGAGCGGGTAACGAACGTGTACATCCCGGAAGGCACTAGCCTTTTGCCGCCGCCACCGCCGCCGCCGCAGCGGCCGGCCGTCCGCTCCGGCCACGACGACTTCGAGCCTGTCACGCTGCACCCCTTCGCGTGAACACCCATCAGCCGAACTGATACGCGTCAATCCGTTTGCCACAACCGTAGGACAGTCGATTCTTAGTTTTTTTTATCACGCCTCTTCAACTTTTGTCTAGTCGGAAGTCATGCTTCGTCTTTTCTAATCTAAACGATTGGACAGTACAAAGGGTAGACTTTCCAGAATGGCTTTCAATCAGTATTCGTTGTAAGGCACAATTGCAGAACAACAAACATTTCTCAATTCCCATTACTGGTGATAATGTCTTTGTCTTTTTTCCAATCTGTTCTCTTTACTACTAGAGTCGACTATCCAATCAGCGGTGAAGTCTACATCCAGGCTCTGTATTAGTGCTACAAGCGGAAAGTTGAGAATAAAAGCGCAGCCTCAGGGCTAAATGTGGATCCGACCATAGACTTAGTCGTCCCAATATAATCTCAACTTCACGTCTGTGAGCAACGTCACTTATTCACTGTATATGGAATAATGATCGTCCTTGTGAAATAACGGTAATTCAGGTTTGATATAACAGAATCTTCGTACTGGACTGAAATCGTTTCAACTGTTCGAGCGAAATTTTATAATTGAATTTTTTCTTTGAAATTTTATACAATGTTAAACGGCCACAGTACACCAAACGACCCGTAACTTTGGCGCACATTAAAATAAGTAAGGTTAACATTGAATTTAATTAGTCTTAAATGCATTTAAATTGTTTTAATAAGCAGAATTAGTATAGTTGAATATACTCAAAGAAGAAAAAAATACAATGAAAGACAATTATAATCACGGACTGACGAATGGCAAATATGGTCAAACTATGATGATATCGACATTCTTTACTTTCATTCGAGATAGTTAACCGAAAATAGACTTTGAAGCATATGTACAAACGTAATACGTTCCATCTGTCGAAAAACTATCGCGTACTTATTTGGGTATTTGAATGATGTTACAATAAAATACAGCCACGTAGCTTGTTCAGATAATTGTTTTCATACAAACTAACGCTTTGCAACTCATTCAAATGCGAAACAGCATATTCGACGACTAGCCCTGATAGCACAAAATAATTAAGCTGAAGAGATTTTAGCGTAAGCCAAATACACAATACTTGTGACAAACCCATACACAACAAGAAAACGCAAGCAAGAGTTAGGTTAATAAGAGTTTAGAAATTTATTTAAAAAATAATTAAGTTGCTGTCCGTTACTGGGATGATTACTAAATGTTATAATAATACAATTGTGGCAATAGAGAATACTCAATTTATCTAATATAATCACCCTTTAGAATAATAGCACACAAATGACCGTTACATTACTAAAGATAATAAAAAATAATTTATTTAAATGTTTACTACATACGCATTTTATGTGAAATAACATTCTTGTCGTTTATTGTACATGCTAAAAGATATGTTCTTGCTCAAATTGTTTAATCTATATATTAGTTACAATTTCATTTTTAATGATAATTAAGTCGCAATGTAAAACCATCCAAATTCTACTAATATAATTATAGTATAAACAAAGAAAACCACAACGTTTAATTTAGAGCATAATGTAAAAGAAGTGATCGTACCGCGACTAGGGAGTTCGCGTTATGCATAGCTAATGCAGCACGTGTGTTTATTTCCCTATCGGTATCTATTTAATAATCGTCAATTGCAGAATCGGAAATGTCCAAAAGGATACGTAGGTATTATAAGATCACAATGTTAGGAAATAATGCATTTATTACCTTGTGAATCATTTTAAAATAATGCATGTGTTATATGATTTTAAATTACTGAGATACTTATGTACTATGTAGCATAACTGGTAAGGCATAGCTCGTGTTAAGAAATTTACATAATTTACTCCAGATCAAGATTTCATTTCGAAGATAGTAATCATCATAATTCCAATAAATATGTATGTGCTTTATTAAGACACATACCAACTATATACCACGAATGGTTATTGTTATAGTTTATAGAAATAGATAAATACGTTTAGATATTCTAGAAATAATGAACATCTTGTGTGTAAATAGATGTGTTAAACTACAAGCAAATAATATACCCACATTTGTTGTATTCCATTCACGTAATAAATAAATATATATTATATTTAATAAGATCAAAATTAAACAACTACGGTAGCATGCTAAACGGTGGACACGATTGCGTTTGCCACATTTTGTATTAAAGTATTTATCTAAGAATGAAGATCATTAAATGATCTTTCTTACCTACTTACTTTCTATGGAAACATACATTGTTAGACAATGAAAATTAGCATGATACCGCAGTACAATCAATTAAAATTATCAAAAACATTGAGTGAATGAATGTATTTGAGAGGAAAGAAAATAATAGAATTGATATTGTAATATGATATTTATTATTTTTGTACAATCGAGCTGGTGGGCACGCTCCTCCTAGGCTCACGGGGGGCGCCGCGCCGGCTGGTATATTATTCATGTTTATATAGAAATATATAGATATGGGGGTTTGGGATCATAGAAATGTTTATAAAAATATTACGAAATATGCGTAATCCCAAACTTCGAACATAATCAGCGAATTCGAAAATTCTTATACTTTAAAAGTGTCAGGATATCGAAAATATATTTTATCGTTTTATTGTTCTTACGAGTTCAAATTGGCAAAATCGTTTTCAGTTCAAAAATAACGAATTCACTTTTAGAAGTAATTCACCAGGATTAATATGGTGACAATAAAATATCAATGTAAATAGTTAGTTTTAATTACGACGGTTTTTGTCAAACAAATGATATTGCATTGTAAATAATAGTTTATTTATACCAGGTACCTAATAATGATTTTATTCCGTTTCAACTGTTGCACCTACTGTCCGTGCATAGGTATGCCACTAAAATGCACCTCATATCAGAGTAATTCTTTAGTGAATTATCTAGATTAAAATATAAAATTGCTTCAATTTACTAACTAAACGCCTAATATTGTTTCTGACGGCTGCCGCTAAGAATATACATATTAAAATAATGAAACGAACACCTGTTAGTTAATTTGTATTTTACTATTTATTTTTGATTGTGGATTAATTACGTCTCATACACGAATTGGACGTACATAACGTTTCACAGGGTGTTTTAATCTAAGGTAGAGTTAGAACGGTGTCAACGGTGTAACCGGTCTCAATGGACATTGATTTATTTTTCATCTAGTAGATAACTGTTTACCTAATTTGTTAAGGCATTGTTTTTATGACGAGAATGCAACCTTCTCTATACTTACTTAGGTAGTTGCGTTATATTATAACGAAAGTTCCTTTTAAAAATCAATGAAGAAACAAATTTTAAATGGGGATATCTCGATTTATTTATAGTTTGTTAACGTTACTTACAACTAAATTGAAGTTATTTTAGTATACGCTCTTTTGTACCCTAATACAGATGTATGTTACGGCGGACGTTATAAATTCAATATGAATTATGTTTGACTAAGCAACTTTTGTGGGCATCATGACCGTAACATCATCTACTATATTTTTTATTCGAAAATGTATCTGCCGCGTTTGGTAATATTGGAACAACAATATTTTTATCTTTAATGTGACCCAATAATGTTGCGTTGAAAGCTTTCAATCCTCT
The DNA here is from genome assembly GCA_031163375.1 of Conogethes punctiferalis. Lineage (NCBI taxonomy): Eukaryota > Metazoa > Arthropoda > Insecta > Lepidoptera > Crambidae > Conogethes > Conogethes punctiferalis. The sequence goes on along the minus strand of CM062085.1, from coordinate 6,233,669 downwards.
TTCATTCAGACACCTCGTAACGATTAAAAGAATTAATAAAATAAAATAACCTGTAAATCTCGCCTAAAGTAATGCGAATAAAAGAGGTTTGAAAGAATAACTTCTAGGTGAAGTAATTCATATGACTTTTTATATTAGTTTTAAGACATATTTTATGTAAATTGTTTTGTTAATAGCATATAAGGAAGGGAAAAGTTAAAGTATGTGAGTGCTGTGATACCAGATGCTATGAGAGTTAAAGAGTTGATCACCGACGACGACAGTTAGTAGGTATGTGAATATACCATAAACAATTTCGTTGACAGCGGATTGTGCTGGGCTCGAATTAAACTTAATACACGAGATGCACACATTACAAGCACAATGCGTATCCATTCACTTTAGTGATATGTTTTCATATTTTGTTTGTACGTAAAAATTCTAAATTTAAAATATATATTGTGCAAACATTGTGCCAAATTGTGAACGTCAGTATTCCTTTTATTAATTTGGATATTGAATTATAGAGGGAAACTAGATAATTAATTATACAGCTTTTACACCTCGTTGCCTCCCCTCTAGGTGTTGAAGCTGTTGTCCGATTTATTATTGTACTGAAAATTTAAATAGAAATTATTCAAATAAACCTGTATTTCATTTATATAAGCGGTCTACCCCGATCACAATTAGAAATATAATCAAATCGAGCCGTAAACACTACAATTTGAGGTACCTAGGTTTTACACGTCAATAAAAATACATGATGCTGTTCACTTCCTTTTATTACAGTTGCCCTACATACATGATACTTAATCTTAGTCAACAATCGCATATATTATAACACTGTGTAGATAGTTCCAAAGACACCGAATATAAAATAAAATCTTACAACGATACATAGTAGAACCTACAATTTCATTTGTTTATAACCGACAGATAATTTATAATTTAGTAAAGATTAGAAAATAATTAATTTCATTCTTAGATAAATAACTGAGTTATTGATGATTAATAAGAAATGCCGATATTATCAGATACTTATTTTGTGCTTACGCTAAGAGTATTTTGGGTGGGAATGTAAAAGTAATACTAAAAGTATGCCCTTTAATTTACTAGTAACAACATGATAATAATATTTCGAGACGTATTTTGTTGGTATGCTAAATACCGACACGCGCAATATTTTAAATACTTACAATTAATATTTATGAGACATTATATTATATTTGAAAATAGTTTGTTTTATATTAGGTCCGATATATGTTTTCATTAAGTAAATTGTAAAAAAACATAAACTTTAAAATCCGTGCAGTAACGTAACAAATGCTGAGCGCACCGAATAGCACAGCCGAGACGAACACAACAAACTACACATGTTTACGCGATTTATTTTTAAATAAATGCCACATTTACATAAGCATTTAAACATCACCAATCACACGTGACCTTATTTTATGGGAAACTTATAAAGTCTCTTATCAACGTCTCTAAAGCGAACCATAGACGAGCTACGGTACACCTTATAAGTTTGCCTGTATACTTTAAACCTGAGCGTGTATGTTGCAAAATTGTGCAAGTTTTAGAAACGACGATCTGACAAGTCAACCTGTGCAGGCAAACTTGTAAAGTATACCGTAGAGTGAATGGCTAGCTTTACTATATATTAGTACTGGCATCGTTATACGATATCTCTTATAGCCAGTTGAAGAAACATTTTTCAAATTTTAATGACACGTTTAAATCTTTAGTTTTTATACTCATACGTTTTTAATGTAAGCATTAAAATTTAAAGAACGCTTAAGCAATTGGTTAAAGAGCTTTTTAAATTTCTCGATCAATAACATTTTTATAAGATTAACATCGAAGTAGTAAATTTTATTTAAGTAGAGATTACTGAGTTTTGGTTTTTTCCAGATAAGTAGCTTAAAAATATGTTCATTCTTTGGCACGAACAAAATAAAGGCAAATCCATATCCTACTGATAATGTTTCTATCAATGAGATCATTCTAATATTAAATAATAAATGAGAAAATATATCGCTCCTTTGATGAAGCTTTCAGGTAAACATTAAAAATACTATTACGGAATGTCTCTCTTAGAGTATTTAAAAAAACCTTTTACTTTTTGGATAAAGTCCCTGTAAGTTCATATGAAACTTAATAATTCTATTGTCATGGCTTTACTCACCTACTCTAGGCAGATCATTAATGATAGCGTTTGAGTTCCGGGAATACTTCCAGTAATACGAGTTCGAAGAGTTCCTGTGAATGAAACATGGCGTGTTATAATAGGGAATCTGTGTAATTTATAAGGATTAACTTAGGCTACTTTTATAATAATTCCACGACAAGAATTACAATCGAACGTTGCTGAGTACGAAGTATATTAATTCCTTATGAATATTTTCACGTGGTGACGGTAAAGCAAACAAATTACTTTCTTCCCGTGGGTGTGTATAGTTGCGTCCAAATCTCACGAATGGGACATTAAGTGCGGTCGCGAACTGCACATTCACGGCACATTCGTGAGATGTGGACGCACCCTAAGAAGTCAATAAGACACTTCTTGAGATGTCAGCTTCTCGCTACACTCGGCGAAACACCCGTGTAGTGACTCCGGTCATAGTATCAGTCGGTGTATAACCGGAGCTATTTTACAGGCCAGCATGCCTTTTGCTAGTTGGTCTTGATAGAATTAGTTCATATAATTTTTTCCATAACGAGCGTTTTTTATATTTGTCTATTTATTTTTATTAGATTTATATGAATGAAGATATTTTCTATCCTATTCCACCAACTGGTAATAAAATTGATTTATTCATTCTTATGTTTTTCTAGGTATGAACCTAGCAGTCTATTACGACTAACTTAGGTCATGAAACATTTTAGTAGAGTAATCTATATGTAAGGTCTATAACATATTGCTCTCCTAAAACTCTTGATGTTTCATTTAAAAACCGCACAAGAAGAAGCGAACGACCGCGCTGAGCATGACGCCGAAATGTCTTCCGCACACTTGTCATGTTATTTCAAATTGATCGCCGATCTTCGGAGACATTTTTAGCGCGACAGAGCGTTTTACCAGCGTCTTGGCAATAATTTTAGAACGATCTTGCGATATCTGTGTGATACCGATACGTAACTCGTTGTATCGCGGTTCGCAAATCGCCCGAGTCGAGCGCGTGGGCGGTAGAGAGATTTCCCGAATTTTATTAGTCGCGGTTCGTTTTTATATACGAAAGCACTCGCGAAGTGATATGAATGTTTTAATATAAATGTTTATTATTTACAAAGTTCCAAAATAACATGTGAATTTATAATAGAGTTCAGTGATATTAAAGCAAACATGCCTATCCTATTCAGTGCAGTTGCGTGTGATAAAATTGTAATATCGAAGTTTGCTTCTTGTGATGGCAATTTTGCGGAAATCACAGATCAGGTGCTGGCGAGAATTCAGTTTGAAAATGGAAAAATGACTTATGCACACGGACATTACTTATTCCATTATACTCTAGCAGATAAATATTTTTATTTTTGTGTTACCGATAAGGTGAGTTTGAAAAACATCATAAAATATACACAATAGTTTTTAATTTAATCTAGATTTCGCCATAAAAGACAATCTAATTATTAGTTTTCTTTTATTATAAGTCACCTAATCCCTGACAAATTCATAACTGTGATTGTACGGAAAACAGAATTACCAACTCACGGTGACGGAAAGGACAATACTATTAATTTCGAAACCACAACTTTAGGTACCTACATTGACCCGATCCTTAAGTAGGTATCACTTGTTTTATGGGACCCAGAAACAACCGAATCCATCACAAATATGACTGAAATACAATGTTAAACCAAGACACAGATCAAATACAAATGTTCATCACATGGATGTGATCGAATCCACGACCTTCGGTTCAGTTGGCAAATGCCGGGTCACCAAATAAACCACTGGACCAGGTGATAACATTTTGCTTTCTCTTTAACAGCAATGTCAACGATCAAGAGCATTTCTTTTCCTCAATGAAATACAAAGGAGGTTCACAGATAGGGACAAAGGTGACTTCACACCCGTATTGGCAGCTGAAATGTATAGATTTAGTGAAGACTACAGTACTATTACCATACGAAAAGGGGAACTGGACGAAATAAATACCATCGGAGTTGGTTGCAGTGGTGAGTATGCAAGCACATTAGTTTGATTTTTAAAATCGGAGTGGACTTGATCTATCATCATGTTTAAAAACCTGCCATATGTTAGACGAAACGAGACAAAGACGAACAAGAAATAGAAAATGTTAAAATAGCAGCAGTTTAAATTCCTTTACAGTAATATCCGCATAATCTTTTTAAATTAAGTTAGGTTTAAATTTGTCCGTTAGTTCTAGCCAGAGCGTCCAGTAATTTTAGCCAAATAATGGATTAATCTGCTATGGAAGCGATAGTTCAACTTGTCTTGTTTGTTTCAGAAACATTATTGGGCGAGAAAGTTTTATTTGTAAATAATCCTGAAAAAATAACATTCAGTGTAAGTATTCATTAAAATTCATTCTGTCAAAGCTGTACTCAAAAATCCATGTAATCAAAACACTTAACATTTTCTTTTCAGACCATATCATTTGTGGGAAAATCTCCAGAAAAAATTACAGTTTCCGTTAATCATTCAAGAGTGTACGCCACAGTGGTTGTAGTACTTATTTTAGTATTAGGATTAGCGATATGTATCTTTGGTCCAACTACTTCTGTGATTCTAATGGGTATATTAATATATTTCCTATATCATTGTTTTATCAAAACATAATATACGAGTATTTTAGACGCTAACGCTAGTCTTTTTTGATAATTGTAAGATTTTTAGTGTGGTTTTCTCCACTTGTGCCAACCGGTGAAGGTAAGCCCCCTGGCCCCCGCCGAAACAGGGGTAACAGGTGAGCGCCACCGAGACCTTCAACAACCACAAAGGGACCGAGACCTTCAACAATCACTAATTATCATGTATTGTTGTACTCTGTTTTGTGTGCCAATCTTCTTATATATAAAAATGAATTCCTGTTCGTTAGTCTCGCTAAAACTCGAGAACGGCTGGACCGATTTGGCTAATTTTGATCTTAAATTATTTGTGGAAGTCCAGGGAATGTTTAAAAGGTAAATAATGGGTGGTACGAAGTCTGCCGGGCCAGCTAGTAAATAAATAAAAGGTAATACACGACTCACATAGAACAGCTGCTTATTGTGCGTGGTATTCTGCAGCGTGACGAACAGCTTGCGAGCGCCGCGCGCCGCCGCGTGCGCGCCCACCAGCGACGACAGCGCCTCCGCCACGCTCTCCAACAGCTGCGCCGACGCCAGCGTGCGCGTGTGCTCTGCGCCAACATCATCACTCATCATCATCTTTTTTTTATGTATGAAAGTATGTCTATTAGAGATGTCCCGACTAGTCGGCAACTAGTCGTTAAAGCCGACTATCCGGCCACTATTGTAGTCGCCGATTAGTCGGCGACTAACCGACAAAGAGCGCCGACTATCCGGCTTCTTACGTTGCGTTGTATGAATTTCTCAATAATATGCATGCGGGGGAACTACATGAAATAAAAACCTTAATTAAATTTTAATTCTACTTGTTCACTTCAATGAGTAATAACAGTATTATCTATAATTATGCACAAAAAAATATTTTTTTACACTAAAACACCGCTCTCGGCCATTACACAAGCAAAACATGTTCCATCCGACACGCTCGCAGGCGGCGTATGCGATTGTGCGCGAATCAGCCGTAAAAGAAGCGTTACGGAAATCCCCGAAACCGTAATCGGCTTAGCCGACTAGTCGGTCTTATTACAACCGACTAATCGGCTAGTCGGCGAAAGTCATAATCGGCACATCTTTAATGTCTATATGTTACATTCTGTTTGTGAACCGTAAATAAGAGAGGTAGGGCATAGCGAATCTTCGCTCGAATTGAGCCGCCCGTCCGGGGAAGGACCTCCACCCTATAGAATACCGCAGTCAAATGACCTCTGGGTCGTGTTTCTGCCGGTGAGTAGGGTTTCCGGAGCTCGTGGGGGGTTAGGGTTGGGCCGGCATGGCGGTGGCAACTGACAGGTAACTGACCAGTTACTTGCCCGTTGTCACAGCGACTTGGGCTTCTCTTTCGCTTTCCATCAGGTGTAGGGAAGCCATTATGTCGAGCCACTATAAAAAAAAAAAAAAAAAAAAAAAACACGATCATCAAAGAGAGGTAGGGCATAGCGATCTCCGATAGCTGCGCCGACGCTAGCGTGCGCGTGTGCTCTGTCTCAACACCATCATCATCCTCAAAGAGTGGTAGGGCATAGCGATCTCCGACAGCTGCGCCGACGCCAGCGTGCGCGTGTGCTCTGTGTCAACATCATCATCATCAAAGAGAGGTAGGGAATAGCGATCTCCAACAGCTGCGCCGACGCCAGCGTGCGCGTGTGGTCTGCGCCAACATCATCACCATCATCAAAGAGAGGTAGGGCATAGCGATCTCCGACAGCTGCGCCGACGCCAGCGTGCGCGTGTGCTCTACGTCAACATCATCATCATCAAAGAGAGGTAAGGCATAGCAATCTTCCAAAGCTGCGCCGACGCCAGCGTGCGCGTGTGCTATGCGCCAACATCCCCATCATCAAGGGCCGATTAAACTTTTGGTCTGTAATCGGCGTAATGATGATGCGCAAACTATGTGATCAATATGGAAAGCTGCGTCAACTACGCTAGCTAAGCTAAACTAAGCTCTTGGTCTGTAATCGGCCCAATGATGATGATGTTGGTGATAATATTCAATAAATGAATGATCGGTGATATTATTATTCACATTGGAATGATATCCCCATTAGTATGATTCAAAAATAGTGTATGTATGTAACCTTACCTTTGTCTTGGAAGTTCCGGTTGGACGTAGTCTCGCTCAGCACGCCGCCGGGCCACCACGACTTGAGCACGACGCTTATGTAGTAGTGCAGCATTTGCTCCGAGAACAGCCACGATATGGTTTCTTTGATTTGTCTGAAGCAAAAATGTATATGAGCACAAGCCACAACAATTGATTCAAAAGACAGGGGTCACAATCAAAAGGGTTCGCACTAAGCTTGCCGGAACAAAAGAGAGTTAGAGGACCCCCGCCATCGACCTGGTGGTCAAACATCGAATGAGACCCTAAGAAAGCCCAGTTGCCAAAACCGACAACCCAGGACAGATCAACCTGGCGCCGTAGAGTGAGGAGACCCGTCCCCAGATAACGGGAATAGGGATGAAAGAAGTCGAAGAAGACACAATCATATTGCTCGTTTTGATTTGGTCATTCAATAAGAATAGAGGGTTAAACCAAAATCAAATAGGCTCGCAAAATAAATGGAAATGAAACTTTTTTAAATTCGGCAGTATATTTAATTGTTTTAATGAGAGCTAATAATATTTGGTAAGTAGGTACTTAGTAAATAAAATTTTAGACTAAACTAACTTTTCACTAACAACGTAGATTGCTTAAATAAGTACTACATTGTATTAAAGCAAACCAAGCCACATATGGCGAATCGATTGATTGTCGTCTACGCGTTAAATACTCAGTTAGGACACTGCATTATTCTCTACTGTGGCCAATTAAAATCAATTAACGCATCGTACCTATTTATAGTCCTGCCATACGTGATCTGCACGAAGGTGACGAGCGTCTTCCGGAGCCAGCGGAACACGCCCCTCATGTCGAACACCTCGCTCAGCAGAGCGTACAGCGGTTCTGCTATGCTGTCGCGCTCCTCGCCCGCGAGGCCGGCACCTGTCAATGTGACATTTTAATTAGACATCATACAAAGTGTCACGTTTGAAGTTGGATTTTCGCGGCTTCATGTCAATTGTTGTTGACATCCACGTGCCACAACATCCTAGTCGGTAAGTGCAAGTCTTGACAGCACCTGTCAATAGGTCTATTAATAGATATATCTTTGAACTGATTGTCTTTGAAATACTCGTATACCGTGGGATATACAAACTGTCTCTTGCGTATCATTTTTTAGAAGGACAATTTAGAATTCCCGTTCAGAAGCAGAGTTCTTCATGTTTGTGTTGTCGATGCCTTAAAAATCTACGCTACTAGGTACCAAAAAATTTTCGCGACAATGTCCTTTTGAAATCCCAATTCTACTGTAAAAAATAAATCTCACCTCGCATGGATGTGGTCATGTTCTTGTTTGTAGAGTCACCACCGTTGCCGTCAAGATATAACGATATCTCGTCTTCATCAGCCGATAAATGTGTAAAAGCTTCCTTCTCCTGCGACGATCTACTCGTTGCTTCACTACTTGTGCTGAATAAAAATTATAGAGACATTATTACAACCGATATATTCAATTATAAAGCAATTAAGGTATTGTTGAGTATTGAACATCGCAATTTCATTTTAGCTACGTTAATAAGCTGGCTGTAGTAGAGACGGCGACACATCAACCTACTTCCATGTGCCAAATTTCTGGAAATAATTTTGAACTTGGTATCTAGATATTGTATAGAGTCCATAATCTATACTTTGCCATTGAAAAGCGATATATTAAGAACATGGGAGCTCTTTTAATGGGAGCCCTTGTCGGCAAAGCGACCATTATGACGCAGGACTTTTTGCGACAGTCTTTTCGTACAGCTACGACTTGGGAGCCTACAAGAAACGAGCGTACTCTTATTTAAAAGGCCGGCAGCGACCCCAGAACTCGATATGAGTTGCCGGTGTCCATGGGCGGTGTCGACTGCTTACCATCAGGCATCAAATTTACTATCTACCGTCTTTTACATAAAAAAAAACCGCAGAATGGCTGCTGCCGACTTTGATACTAAACACGATTAGTTGAATGCTCATATTGTCCATCCACCTACTGTCATAACCTACCACTGTCAAAGTGGTATACTTACATGCCCTTAATATTGAGGCCCTCATGCCCATTGAGGTTCGGAGCAGAGATGGCCTATATAAGTCAACGATTAGGAGTCAAATGATCACCAGGTTAAGGCCGAAACCGGTCGATTACAATCTTTGACATTTTAACGTATTCGGGTAGTTTGACGTGTCACCGTATGTACAGACCGTCAAGGACGTTCTGGCCCGTGGCCCAATTCGGAACTAAAGCAGCAACTCGTGCAATATGACGTCACTTGTGACATCGATTTTTGACACTTTTGTTTCGAAACTTCCCTCTTGTCAATGTCACCGACGTGGCAAGACATCCTTGGCGTTCCATAGACTATCCTAAATACCAGTTTACCTTTTGAATAAAGTAGAAAAGGAGAATTTATTTTTCTTTGGCAGATCTCCTTGTTTCAGGTACTCAGAGCTAGGGTTAAGGAATGTGTATAAAGCTTCGCTTTGGTTTAATCTGTCATCTTCTAAAACAAACTGGAATAAAGATAATGAAATATTGGCTGTTGTAAATTGTAAATTATGGAAATTTCAAACCTTCGTAACACTAAGAAATTGATCGACAACTTTACTTACTTCTAAATATTTCTGAATTAAAATCTTCGCTTTTTCCAAGGAATTCCTATCGTTCTTTCCAAACAAAAATTTGAAAGAATTTGATGGCAATTCCAAGTTTTTCAGCTCCGAACATAAAGGCCTTAATTTTCGATGTAACTCCTGAAATTGGACGATTTGTTTGAGCGATAATATACCTTGAGGTCAAGTGTTTAGATTTAAAATGCAATAAGGTTTCTTACTTGAAACTCGTTTAGTGTTCGCAGCAGGACCCATCCGGTAGATATCTGTTCAGGTCTCTCTTCACCGGTGGCTATTTCTTGCTCCGCCATGTGGACTACTATTACGAACTGCGGTGGCTTTGACTCGTCTATTATCTGCAATGAAATAAAAATAAGTAAAAAGCGGTGTTTTTAGGGTTCCGTAGCCAAAATGGCAAAAACTGGACCCTTATAGATTCGTCATGTCTGTCTGTCTGTCCGTCCGTATGTCACAGCCGCGGTGGCGCGCCAGCTGCCCAGGTGCTCGGCCCACGTGTCGGTGCGCGCCAGGTGACCTCCAGCCGCGTCTGCTCGTCGGATGGTTACCTCTGCGCTGTGCACGGTGGCGCGCCAGCTGCCCAGGTGCTCGGCCCACGTGTCGGTGCGCGCCAGGTGACCTCCAGCCGCGTCTGCTCGTCGGATGGTTACCTCTGCGCTGTGCACGGTGGCGCGCCAGCTGCCCAGGTGCTCGGCCCACGTGTCGGTGCGCGCCAGGTGACCTCCAGCCGCGTCTGCTCGTCGGATGGTTACCTCTGCGCTGTGCACGGTGGCGCGCCAGCTGCCCAGGTGCTCGGCCCACGTGTCGGTGCGCGCCAGGTGACCTCCAGCCGCGTCTGCTCGTCGGATGGTTACCTCTGCGCTGTGCACGGTGGCGCGCCAGCTGCCCAGGTGCTCGGCCCACGTGTCGGTGCGCGCCAGGTGACCTCCAGCCGCGTCTGCTCGTCGGATGGTTACCTCTGCGCTGTGCACGGTGGCGCGCCAGCTGCCCAGGTGCTCGGCCCACGTGTCGGTGCGCGCCAGGTGACCTCCAGCCGCGTCTGCTCGTCGGATGGTTACCTCTGCGCTGTGCACGGTGGCGCGCCAGCTGCCCAGGTGCTCGGCCCACGTGTCGGTGCGCGCCAGGTGACCTCCAGCCGCGTCTGCTCGTCGGATGGTTACCTCTGCGCTGTGCACGGTGGCGCGCCAGCTGCCCAGGTGCTCGGCCCACGTGTCGGTGCGCGCCAGGTGACCTCCAGCCGCGTCTGCTCGTCGGATGGTTACCTCTGCGCTGTGCACGGTGGCGCGCCAGCTGCCCAGGTGCTCGGCCCACGTGTCGGTGCGCGCCAGGTGACCTCCAGCCGCGTCTGCTCGTCGGATGGTTACCTCTGCGCTGTGCACGGTGGCGCGCCAGCTGCCCAGGTGCTCGGCCCACGTGTCGGTGCGCGCCAGGTGACCTCCAGCCGCGTCTGCTCGTCGGATGGTTACCTCTGCGCTGTGCACGGTGGCGCGCCAGCTGCCCAGGTGCTCGGCCCACGTGTCGGTGCGCGCCAGGTGACCTCCAGCCGCGTCTGCTCGTCGGATGGTTACCTCTGCGCTGTGCACGGTGGCGCGCCAGCTGCCCAGGTGCTCGGCCCACGTGTCGGTGCGCGCCAGGTGACCTCCAGCCGCGTCTGCTCGTCGGATGGTTACCTCTGCGCTGTGCACGGTGGCGCGCCAGCTGCCCAGGTGCTCGGCCCACGTGTCGGTGCGCGCCAGGTGACCTCCAGCCGCGTCTGCTCGTCGGATGGTTACCTCTGCGCTGTGCACGGTGGCGCGCCAGCTGCCCAGGTGCTCGGCCCACGTGTCGGTGCGCGCCAGGTGACCTCCAGCCGCGTCTGCTCGTCGGATGGTTACCTCTGCGCTGTGCACGGTGGCGCGCCAGCTGCCCAGGTGCTCGGCCCACGTGTCGGTGCGCGCCAGGTGACCTCCAGCCGCGTCTGCTCGTCGGATGGTTACCTCTGCGCTGTGCACGGTGGCGCGCCAGCTGCCCAGGTGCTCGGCCCACGTGTCGGTGCGCGCCAGGTGACCTCCAGCCGCGTCTGCTCGTCGGATGGTTACCTCTGCGCTGTGCACGGTGGCGCGCCAGCTGCCCAGGTGCTCGGCCCACGTGTCGGTGCGCGCCAGGTGACCTCCAGCCGCGTCTGCTCGTCGGATGGTTACCTCTGCGCTGTGCACGGTGGCGCGCCAGCTGCCCAGGTGCTCGGCCCACGTGTCGGTGCGCGCCAGGTGCGCCTCCAGCCGCATCTGCTCGCCGGCCAGCCGCTCCACTTCGTTGGCCAGCATGGACAGCGCGGGCGACTCCGGCTTCAGAGACGCTCGGAGGGCGGCCAATGCCTGAATTGAATAAATAAATAACTCAATACATGCCACGCTGGGCCACACATCGCTGTCTAGCCTTAAACTAAGCCGAAGCTTGTACTATAGGTACTAAACAACTGATAAACTTATGTACTTACATACTTTTTTTTAATAAATACCTACACCTATATGAACAGACATGTTCATGCACACAAATGTTTTTACTGTGCGGGACTCAAACCCCGTGAATTGGAAGTATGTCATGAGAAGAATAACTTTTGCTACCACAAAGGGGTTACCTGGACAAGGAAACAATCCTCTAGGCTCTCTCATATGCTACAAACCCAGCGATTCGTACGACCAAACAACGGTAATAGTCCTCTATAGTTAAGTCTTATATAGACTTGAATCAAGCACTTAAATATATTAGGTACGTAAAATTTTTGAATTTTGAAAATTGACTGGCTCGGTGGCTCAGTTGGTAGTGACCTCTTCCTTCTGAGCCAAGGGTCGTGGGTTCGATCCCCACACAGTACAAACATTTGTGTGCATGAACATGTCTGTTTGTATTGGTCTGGGTATTTTCTATGTATAATATGTATTTATTTACAAAAAAAATGTATCTAAGTAAGTTTATAAGTTGTCTAGTACCCATAGTACAAGCTTCGGCTTAGTTTCGGGCTAGATGGCGCTGAGTGGCCCAGCGTGCCATGTCTTGGGTTATTTATTTAAAAAAAAGAAAATCTTTGATCTCGATTTTTCACAATTTGTGTTTGTTGTGTTTTTCATCAATGTTTACTTCGCCATGACGTCGGCGTCGTTCATGAGGTGACGATTTCACTTTTTTATATTTATCCATGACACTATGGAATCTGAATAAGACAATTAACAAAAATAGGCGAAATACCGCATTGTGTGAAATCATACCTGTATCTTATTATTATGCCTCTCTTGCAGCTGGTCCAGTTTTCTCCTCGCGTACGTGGAATGTTCGGTGAGGTGCAAAGCGCCCGCAACGCTCTCCGCAGACGATACAGATTCGTTTGACAACTGGCGGTCTTCGATCGGTGAACGTTCCGTACTCATATCTAAGAAGAAAACATTATATGGTTCATTTCCAAATGTAAAATCATTCTTGTGCGACTATAAAAATAGGAATGGTCATTATACTATTCATTGTTAGCCCGAAATCTGTTTGATTTTCTTAAATCTTACCTGACCCTTAAATATTGGTTGTGTAATGATGAGATAAAAAACTTAACGGTTCATTCATCGGAATAGGAAATGGCTGAATAAAAATTCGCATCGGGCCAGACTGCTACTTGTTGAAAACTGTTTTTCCGATCAAGTAACACTATTTAAAATTAGTGTTACTACATGAGAATTCGCAACGAGTCACACTATTACTCAATGCGAATATTTTTCTCAACCCATAGTGTGACTCGTCACTACATAGAATAAAACAAAGACGCTTTTTCTGTCCCTATATCCCTACGTGCGATTAAATCTTTAAAACTACGCAACGGATTTTGATGCGATTTAATAGATAGAGTGATTCAATAGGAAGGTTTTTGTATAATGAAATATCCGAAGCGTAGCGAGGGCGGGTCGCTAGTTGAGAATAAATAAAAAAAAATAGTTTATTTTTGCAAATAGAGATTCACTAGTAATACTTTCGCACTTCACACTTTTTCCTACCAGCATTCGACGTGTAGCCTGCTGAGAAGTGCCGCAACAAACTCAACAGTTAGCTCCCAATAAAAAACGGCTTTAGTTAAGTACATCGGCAGCTTTAAACCCTTACCTTTGTTCGCCTCCTCTGTCGCAAGTTCGGCAATAAACGCTCTATACTGCTCGCTGAGAAGAAACGAAGTATAATATTTTTCTTGAATTGTATCTACTACTGTCTCTTGTACTTCATAAAATACTTCTGGTCCTTTATCACCTAATAGGAAAGCTTCCATTCGCTTTCTTGTATCCTGAAATAATCAATAATCATTAAAACAATCTGTTACAGGCAATCCTAGTATGGACATGGTATACAATAGCAAAACTTGTAAAATGTTTTCACGTTAATACTAATAAATAAGGAATAGGGGGAAATTATGGTAATGAAATAATCTATCCTGTAGCTATAATAAACGGTATTTTTATTCTGTATTTTGATATTCGACCCCAGATATTTCCGCACCGTTTCGCAAGCCTCACGAAAGAATTTCCTTTATCTAAACTTCAAAGATACCCGGGAGTGCGTCAGCCAAGTTCCAGCATAGAGAGCTTGTACACCCACATTCTATATTACAGTCACTTTTTACCCCTTCATAACTGAAGAATTAGTAAACTTGATTATAATTACAATGCTAGTTTAAAAGAGTATAAGGTTCAAACTTGTCATTAAAGGCGAAAAGTGGACCTTACTATACATATAATGATCTCAAATCTAATCTATCGTCTAATTTACAAGTGACTGTAGATCTCCCAAGCCTTTGTAAAAAAAATACATTTTTATCTACTTTTAGTAGAAGTAATTAAGGATTTTGAAGGATTTTTTACCTTATCAACTTTAATTTCAGCACTGGGCGATCTAATGTAAGTGTAGAAAATTTCGGCGCCTAACTGGTGCCAACTGCTCCTAGGGCTGTGCCGTAGCTCCTCAACAGCCATCCAGAATCCAACTAGGCCTTGTGAACACATTTTTTCCAGAAACATCGACAGGTAACGGCGACCAATCACGCTATCCATGATTTTGTGAAGCGGTAGAGTCTAAGGAGAAAACAGGTGAAATAGATATAATGAAATTAAAATTATGTGCCTAAAATTAAACTTGGACAGTGTTTGCCTCTTTGGGAATCATTGTTCTGCCATGGCCCGCCAATTTGGCTACTGTTCATCATCATCATCAGCCTATTGCAGTCCCCTGCTGGACATAGGCCTCTCCAGTTGTTCGCCACTTAGGGTTTGCCCTAAGCCAGATGTTTGCATCTGGAGGATATACCCATAATCGCCACGATGGGCAGGCGGGTTGCCGAACGCAGGGCGTAGCTTCTCGCTCCGGTGATGACTTAATAGGCTGTTAATCCCAAGCTGGTTCCATAATTTAAACTACATATTTTGGTTTCGCCAATTTAGTTTGAAGTATGCAACTGCTACCTAGTGCGATAATAGGTATTATTTTTAAAACAAAGCAGGAATATTGTGACCCGGTGTTTTATTTTGATCGCTCGGTACAGGGTCGCAACCCATAGACAAATGGGAAGCTGTGAACAAAGATATAAAGTGTGACCTCACATCAAACTAGAATGTTCAGTTTTATTAAGTCTAGTTAATTATCTTAACTTTTAACTAATATAATAAAGCTGAAGAGTTTGTTTGTATGTTTGTTTGTTTGAACGCGCTAATCTCAGGAACTACTGGTCCGAATTGAAAAATTCTTTTTGTGTTGAATAGACCATTTATCGAGGAAGGCTTTAGGCTATATAACATCACGCTGCAACTATTAGGAGCGAAGAAATAATGGAAAATGTAAAAAAAAAACGGGGAAAAAATAACTATTCCACGCGGACGAAGTCGCGAGCACTGCTAGTTATTTATAATTAAAATGGTTGTAGTCTGTGGTGATACACTGCCGCAAGATATTTTTCCTAGTATTAGTTTTAGTCGTAGCTTGTTACATACATACATATCTACAGTAATTGTTGTCTTACTAAGATTGATATATGACACAGTAAGATAATTTTTAACTTCAAATAAAGTTATTCTTAATATTATCTTGGGTTAAGGGTCATATTATAATGGCAAGACAAGATTAAAGATCAAGTCAAAGTGGATTTTTTATAACAAACAGCTGTGATTCCTTACCTACTGTAATATCATACGCAGCTTTCGCCTCTACCTTTATAGTAGGAACCGCTAAGCCATGGAAATATTTGCTTGGGCTCTTTATTCTCCAAGAGATAATCTTCCGATGTTGAAGGCGAGAGTATAACGGTTTTTGCTGGGTGAGCGATTACCATCAAGTGAATCGCAGTCCAGCGCAAAGCCATCTATACTTAATATTATAAAGCTGAAGAGTTTGTTTGTTTGAACGCGCTAATCTCAGGAACTACTGGTCCGAATCGAAAAATTCTTTTTGTGTTGAATAGACCATTTATTGAGGAAGGCTTAGGCTATATAACATCACGCTGCAACTATTAGGAGCGAAGAAATAATGGAAAATGTAAAAAAACGGGGAAAAAATAACTAAGTATTCCACGCGGAGGAAGTCGCGAGCACAGCTAGTTTAGAATAAAAAGAAAGTCTTTGGAGGAGGCCTATGTCCAGCAGTGGACGTTTTCAGGCCCATGATGATGATCTTACCTTACTATCAGACTCGTTGACGGTGGGGAAGGCGCCGTCCCACCCCAGCTTCCTGAGCGCCGTCTCACACTCGGCCTTGGCAATAGTCAGCTGACTGATGTACCGCTTCAGTTTCTTCGCATCCGCGATCTGTTGCCGGCTGACATTGTGTTGAGGCCCTGTCTTCTCGACGTCCGCATCTACGCCCTTCGCCCTCTTCACGTTTTGAAGGGTCGTCGCTTGCATTATTTGTGTGACGATATCGTACCTTTAGATAGAATATTTGTCAATATTGCTAATTACCAATCAAAAAACACAAGTGTTTTAATTATTGTTCTCTGTGAAAATTAAACCTGTTAGATTAGAACCTCAGATCGTAGTTGGATGAGGTCGTCCATCGCCTATAAAAAAAATGACAGGCGGATAGGCGATATTACGTATTCAAGTATACCTATAAATAAATAAAACCTGCTCTGCAGCCAAAAGGCAGATGGTTTGACAGTGAGACCTGGTCTCAAACTGATGTTTTCCCTTGTACCAGATGGTGAAAGGACTACTAGGTGCCAAATGATGACTTGGGTGTCTCCTAGACCTCACATCCATACTATACCATACTTAATATTATAAATGGGAAAACGTGTCTGTCTATCTGTCTGTATGTTTGTCTTTCTTTCACGGCAAACGGAGCGACGAATAGACATGATTTTTTAAGTGGAGATAGTTGAAGGGATGGAGAGTAACATAAGGCTAAAAACTTAGGCTACTTTTTGCCCCTTTCCAACCTCCCATTTCCCTAAAATGGGGGGCAACGCGGGCGAAGCCGCGGGCACAGCTAGTAATTTATAAAACCTAGAACCTTTGGGTCGTCCACACTTTAGGCAAAAACAATTTTATTCTATTTCACCACAAAGGTCGTGGTAAAGGTCTCTGCCCACTACACCGTATCATACCATGACCGTGCTATGAACGTGTCAAGCACGGAAGGTAATACGATACGGCTTGCTTTGCCCACTGAAACGAGTCGACGGCGTTTAATGCCCGTATGATGCCCGTATGATGCCGGTATGGTGTCCGTATGCAACCCGTATGATGCCCGTATGATGCCGGTATGGTGTCCGTATGCAACCCGTATGTTGCCCACCCGTAATTTGCGTGACTATTCATAGGAAGCCGTTTCATTATCGCGTTTATAACGGTCCTTATACGCGGTTATAACCCGTATTATCACCGTTTTGCTGCCGGCACGCATCGGTTTGGCACCGTCGCGTGCCGTGCGCGGAGCGTACCGCCACCGGCAAAATATTCTCGCCGACAATTCTGAACTGTCCGTGCATGGCACGCGACGGTGTTGGTCGGTGACGGAACGGTCTAATGGGCATCGTCTCATAGTTTTCAATACAAAGAATACTTTTTTGTCTGACACGTTCATAGCACGGCCATGGTATGATACGGTGTAGTGGGCAGACTCCTTAATAGATAAAACTAGATGTGTATACGTATTTATTACATGGAACATTCATGTGTTAATTAATTGGGTAGCGAATGACGCGTAACTATCGTATGAAGCCAAGCGGCTACGAAAAACTGATAATAAAATACATCAGGTTTCTTGCAAAACATCACTTCGCTTTGATAAAGTTATTTTCAACTAGTTGGTGCCGGCAACTAGGATGATGTTGACTTTATGATAATAATAATTAGTACTTGATCACACGAAGACTTTTAAAAGTTTTTCTAAAGTTTTATAAGTAAGCAGAAAATGCCAATCAGATTAAACAAATTTTGCAAACTCGTGATTCCTTTGTCGTTTATAAGTGATATAAGATCGCGATTAGCGATCTCTTCCAGCCCACTTTTGGGTACAGATCAGAAGATCTTTCAGAAGATCTTAGAATTTAGATGAATCAACTTCGAAAAAAATGGTCATCAGGACGGACAATTGAGTGATACATAATTAGTTTATTAAATAGTAAAGTAAAGCAGCCTTCAACCGTATATTACAGACGGCACACCGACGTGAAAGTAGCGTCATCGATGCCTACTCACCGTAACCGTTTCAGAGTGTCGACATTATTGCAGCTGTTGATCAGCCTTATGTAATCCTCGAACGTTTTCGCATATTCATGCGTTCTCACGTGCATCGCATCCACTTCCTTCTGCGCTTCTAAATATTGTATGATCTTCTGATTTATGTAGTCCGGTTCAGTTATCAAGTCTATTGCTGGTTGCAACACTGGAATTCGGTATTTGTTGTCTACGTGATTAGGGCTTTCATAAGTTATATAAACAAGGCTAATATGTCACAGATGTTTTCAATTAAAATCAGATATGAGAGATTATCTAGGATTGTATTTTCTTTTACAGATTAATTTAATTTAACATTGCTTTTTCTTTTTTTACACCTGCAGTGTATATAAGGGCCAATAAAACTGTGACACATAAAAATTTACTCCTTCCTTTTTCCCTCCTAATTTTCTCCAACTATCAAATCAATTAAAGCTTGTAACATAAGTTAAAATATTTTAGAAGTTTAAGAGTATACAAATATTAAAAATCAGGACTCAGCATTAAGTTTACACTCACCTTTACATGCTAATATTTCTCTCATTAGATGGGAGGCTGGTGAAAGTGAGTAGCACCGAGGCATCAAAAACATGATGATGAGTTCACTGATTTGCCTTAAATAGTGCAGTTCCGTTTCACATGACATCAGGTGGGGTGCCAAAGCAAACACAGGGGATTGGTTTAACTCCAGTCTATAATAAAGAGTAAAAAGTGTACTATTATAAGTACAGTACAGCTTTGAATATCCGAACGTCAATTAATTTAACTGCTTATCCGAATTACTAGGCCCGCCTGAACCATGTTACAATGATAGCTACAAACAATATTTGAAATTATTTTAAATGCACCCAGTACATGATTAATGCTGTTTTGTTAGTGATAATTATATTATTACTGGGAGATGTGTCTATTATGGTAACCATTGGTAATTACACTCACTTGATTCCCAGGTATTTGTCATTAGGTAGCTTGTAAGGACATATATATATGCATGTCTGAATCAGTACTGTTCGATCCGAAAATCAGATAACTGGTATCTGAACACTCATATCCCTCAATTAGTTCGGATAATCGATGCTCTACTGTACATGTGTACATCAAAAGAAACATATTGTCTTATACAATATTAACACCCATGCACAAAACAAACACAAATGTTTATCACAGGGATGTTTGTCCCAAATGGGGATCAAATCCAAAATCAAGGTTCAGTTGACTACCAAATTTGGGACTAGATAGTGCTCTGTAGCCCAGCATTTTCTTGGATCTTGGGTTATTTATTTATTTAAACGAGCCACCATCCAGGATCCATAACTACATGTCCTTCACTGCAATTCTTTTACTGTATTTCAGCCATTGGTGTTCTTTTAACCCTTGTAAAGGGTAATCAAATATAATACTGTATTATTTTTTAAAACCTCATATATGTTCATTTACTCAAATATAGGTGTGTTGGTTCTTATTAAACCAAAAGTATCCTCAAACCATTATAATTTCAAGAAACCAATTCAGAATAAAAGGGGCCTATAGTTCATTCGCGTTAAGAAAATAGTGACTGACAGGTCACTGACAGGCCACTAGCCAATTAAAACGCTAGAAATTATAATTTCTCTTTCTTTAACTGTAAATAAAAAAGTGATATATATTCCATTAATATTAAGTGAAATGCATAAATTTAGACTGGAATAGATATATATAGAATTTTATTAATGTAGACTGTTTATTTTTGTGACAATGATAGACAAAACAATAACTTACGCACAACTCTGAGCTATCCTTATTCTTTCAAAGTGCTGTGTTATCTTTGTGACCATATCACTAGCTAGTAATTTTTCAGCATCCACTCGTAATAATCGTTCATAAAGGCTTTGTATAGCTCCCCAGGTGTGTTCTTTGAATTTGTTTACCACAGGATCCGGTTTATGAGATAATTCCTTCAACCAGCGAGTAACGAAGTCTCTCAAAACGTAGTCAATTAGTTGTTGTAGTTGGCTGTCAACCGTGCGGCCAAATATTACTGGGAGATGTGTCTTTTTCGTTGTATGAGGCCAATTACTCTGATCTTCCTGTAATATTTGATAAGTACAGGAAACCAAATTGCATATTCAGTCAGCTAAGTAATACTGTAGCTAAATATGTACCTGTTTGGTACACATTTAGTTCAGTAAGTTCAGTTCTTAAGTTTTTTTGATAGTATGTATGTATGGTCCATTAAGTTTCTGGATTTAGAATAGAACCACCCCATCTCAACCCATGGGTATCATAGAAGATGACTAAGGGACTATCAGAAAATGGTACAAATAAAACTCTATAATGGACTAAGGCAAATCCCTCCCATTAACAATTGGAGGGAGGCTACTATGTCCAACAGTGGTAATGATATAAAATTGTGTATTTAGGCAATCCAATAATATAAAACTTTACCTTAAGCAACTCTTCCAGTTGGCGCATTTCTTTATCTACTCTATCTATAAGAAATAACGACGTCTGGTGAGGAGACGAGAGAGCTATATGACCCCATAGTGTGAGCAGGAATACTGACAGTATGAGTAGCACACTGAATACTAATAAATAAACGAAACTCCAACTTGAAGGGAAATACCATGTTAATGCCAACCACACCGGCAAAACACTAAAAACAAGCCACTTCATCACGAATTACAGAGATATCCAATGTCGTAGTCGAGTCTTCATATTAATTCTTTTATTATCAGAATATCTCAATGAATACCGTTGAAAATTGGTACCCTACATAAAAATTCAATGTTTTATAAGTTTTATTTTACGAATTATGTTTTTCAATCTTTCGTATATTTACATTGCGAGGAGAAAATGACATTTCGCGATTGATTTCTTGTTGGATTTGATTTGGTTTGGGATCTCCTGCTGCCTGTCTCACTGAATGTACAAGGGCCCACACATTATTTATCCTTATCTGTCGTATTATTTTAAACGATTTTCATCTTTATCGTTCTATGATAGAGTGCATTATGTATCAAAGATATTTTGACAGATTAAGGGTACTTTGATCCACTTTTTTTTTTTTTTTTAATAAATTCGTTCCTAATGGAACCGGCTAAGGTCTGAGACCATGCTGCCAAGTCTTAAGTAAAATTACATTCATTTCCAGTGTATGTTATTGACTTCATTAGTATTTTATAATTTTATCCTGTTCCATGTATTATAATAAGTTATAATATGTTTATGTTTCCTGTTCCATTCATTTTTTTCCCGTCCAAGTTATTCATTCTCGTTTTAATGAAATGTCAAATCCATAATGTGTCAAATCCATGTGTCAAAATTTATGACAACTTCATGTCAGTCAGTGTAGAGGTTAGAAAATGCCAACGACTCAAGCAAAAGCAAAGTAAAATCAGCAAAAATTATTATAACAAGAAGATTACAACTAAAAACAAAAACCAAAGTAGTATTTACATATATACACATAATATAAAATTGCATATTTCCTGACAAAAGAATATAATTATTACTACATAGATTTACACCTTTAGATTTGCCCAACAGTATTACAAATAAATTGATATAGGGGAATGTAAGTCAAAGCATTTACAAGGAGAGCCTGGATTGAGCGCGGTACCAAATTGGGATTACCATAAATTTCAATCAGCTCATCCATTAGCACAAGGCGCTGAATGCCGAAGGATGAGCAATCAAAGAAGATGTGTGACACGGATTGCTCTGACTGTGTATTGCAATGATCACAGTGTGAGCTTCGAACAATTTTTAAACGAAAGAGATGAAAATTTAAACGACAGTGCCCAAAACGAAGCCTTAAAATACAAGAATAAAATTTTCTGTTAATATAAAAGCTGCTTTTGCAGAACCAGGGCTTACTCCCAATGGGAACATTGTAAGTAGCATACCATAACCCTTTGTTTTCAATTTGGACGGTATAATTCCAATGTCTTCTCCACAATTCTATCGACCTTCTTTTTAAAATGAAGTCTATATCTGAATGAGGCACTAAAAAGTTGAGACTATCACTGGAATCAGGAATAATAGTTGATAGATTTGTTATAGTTCTGGCTAAAAAGTCAGCTTGCTCATTTCCTAAAACACCAGAGTGAGAAGGAACCCACATAAATACTACCTTTATACTGTACATCATTGAAAGGTTTAGCCATAATTCTTTAATTAAAGGGATTAAATAATTTGTGTTAGCATTATATTTGTTATTTTTGAGACTTTCTAGAACACTCATACTATCACTAAGTATGATCCATTTAGAACACCCATTATTTTTATGTTCAATATGTTTTAAGGCAGCAAGAATAGCCAAGGCCTCAGCTGAGAATATACTTGTGTTTGAATTTATTTTAAAACCAGAACCAGTATTTAATAATCTATCATAAATTGCAAAAGACACAGCAGAGTCAGATTTTGACCCATCAGTGTATAAACGTCTGTAACCATCATATTCAGACAGTTTACTATGTACATCATTAGAAGATAACTCATGTTCAATAATAATGTCAATTGCAGGAAATTTGCTAGAAAAATCCCCCTGATAACATGGAAGAAGGGATTGCCTGTGAATTTTCAATGAATCAAGCAAATTTACAAAATTACGAAAGTCCTGAACAATATAAAGGGAATGACAATGGAAGTGAGAAATTGAATTATGGAGATACAAGAAAAGATGATTGCCAATTTTACTATATAATTTCAATAAAAACTTTTCCTTTAAATAAGAAAATCTTATATTTAATGGAGGTAAGTTACACTCAACTTGCATTACATTAATAGGGGTACTTCTAAATGCCCCAGTAATTAGCCTTAAACTTTTATTTTGTATTTTATTCAAGAAATCTACCAGCCGACTATCACTAGCGAAACAAAGGAAACCATACTCGAAATGACTACGAATTAAAGATTTGTATAAAAGCAATAGTATTTTGGGATCAGCACCCCAAGATGTTCTACAGATAGATTTCAGGACATTGAAAGCTTTATTAGCCCTAGAGCATATTAGTTCAATATAATTTTTCCAAGACATATTGCGGGTAAAGAGCACACCTAAAAACTTCACTTCACATGAGATGGGGATAGGGATATTATTATAATTAATAGAAGGTGCAATAGAACTTGATTTGCCAAAAATAACGAGCTTTGATTTCAAAGTATTAATGCTTAGATTCAAATAGGAAAAGTATGTATGTAACCCTTTCAGTGATTTATTTAGTTTATCTGATACAATTTCCAAATTTTTTCCAGATGCGTAAACAACTAAGTCATCAGCAAATTGGAGATTCTTCACATCAGAACCCAGGATCAAATTCAACCGGCGTATATAGAGGATGAATATAAGTGGAGAGAGTATTCCTCCTTGACACACACCAACAGAAGCTAGTCTTGGACCATGCAATTTTCCTTCATGTTTGACAAAAACTTCCCTATTAGTCAAGAAATTATGGATCCAGTGAACTACTTTACTTGGAAACACAGAATTCAGTTCACCACAAAGGATGTCTATATTTACACTATTAAAAGCCCCAGCAATATCAAAAAAGACAGACATTAAGAATTCTTTTTTACTTAAACTATTTTGAATATCGAGTTGTAACTGACATATACTTTCACGCGATGAGGTACCTCTTCGAAAGCCAAATTGATTTGCAGGTAAAATATTATTCTTTTCTACATAAAATTCCAATCTTTGTTTGAGTAACTGCTCAAAAACTTTTCCTACACAAGAAGTCAATGCAATGGGACGGTAAGAATCAGGAGATGAACTAGGCTTATCAGGTTTTAGGATAGGAACCAAACAATCAGTCTTCCAAGATGAAGGTATAACATTATTTAACCACAGGTTATTTAAAATTTTAAGAAAAGCATGCATCCCCTGATCACTAAGCCTTTTCAACATGATATATGGAAAGCCATCTAAACCAAAAGCACTGTCTTTCCTAGAAGAAATAGCTGATATTAATTCTTGAATAGAAAATGGTTCAGTTATAAAATTATTTACAGAATTGGTTTCATTATTTAAAGGAAAAGTAATATTATTATTTACATAGTCAGGTGTGTACTTTTGTAAAAAATCCTGAACCCAACTATCATCATTTTTCTTAAAGGTGTATGTTTTGTTAAATTTACGCATATATTTCCAGATTCTTGACAATGGAGTACAACGATTGAAAGTGCCACAAAGTTCAACCCAACTATTTGTTCGCTCAGTTTTTAAGGTGCGTTTTTTGATAGCTTGTAATCTTTTAAACTCTATATAGGTTAGATCAGAAGGGTTATTTTTAAAATTTAAATATGCAGTTTTAGAATTTTGAACTGCCTCTGAACATTTTTTATTCCACCATGGAAGGGGAGGATTCCGAGATAATTTACGAGGAGGACTATGCAATGATGAGGTTGTTTTGGCTGCAGAGAAAGAAAGAGAAGTGTTGCGAGAAGGAAGGGATTTATCAACAGCTGATTTCAGAATTTCACAAAATGAACTATAGGCCTCCAGCGGGCTAATATCACTAACCACATGTTCAAGCAATAACAAATCTACATTTTGTGTATACATATTCCAATCCACCATTTTAAAATTAGGGTAAATAGGCAGATTACTATCTCTACACATTGGATCACTATTTACATGACTATTATTTACATATATTTTAATTATTGCAGGGAGATGATAGCTGCCAAGGGGATCATTATGTACAGACCAATCAGAACAAAGAGACAAGGATGGAGACACGAAGGACAAATCTAAAGCATTTGGACGCCACGACAAAGAACCAACAGTAGTCGCCTCACCAGAATTGAGTAAAATTAAGTTATTGTCATCAACAACTTCTAAAATATCTCTACCCCTTGGGTTGATGGAGTTACACCCCCAAGATGTGTGATGGGCGTTGAAATCGCCGGCAAAAATAATTGGTTCCGGAATTGACCTTACTAAAGAATCAAATTTTTGTTTATTAAAAGCTGGATTACAAGTTGGAGGACAATAAAAACTTACAATACTAATTTCTCTATTATTTACAACTATTCTTACACAAATATTTTGTAGGGAGTTATCTGAATATGTGTTAACTTTTTTGAAATTTATTGAGTTATGGATTAAAATGGCTACACCATTATGCTTATTACCTATATCATTTCTTTCAATTTGATATCCTTTAATACTAAAGTTTTTAACAGGAGTTAACCATGTTTCTGATATTATTGCAACATGTATGTTATTATCATATAAAAACTTAGTGAATTGGAGCTTATTGCATAAAATGCTCTGAGCATTCCACTGCATGATATTAAGACAATCCATTATTAGGGGGAGACATACTGTTTCTGAAGG
Source organism: Conogethes punctiferalis (assembly GCA_031163375.1). Classification (NCBI taxonomy): domain Eukaryota; kingdom Metazoa; phylum Arthropoda; class Insecta; order Lepidoptera; family Crambidae; genus Conogethes; species Conogethes punctiferalis. The sequence goes on along the minus strand of CM062085.1, from coordinate 6,208,129 downwards.
TCTCTTCTAATATATCTTTAATTGATTTTGAATTGATGGGGGTATCTTTTTGATTTGTTATCATCTTTGTAACGGCTTGAGTAAAAATATTCATAAAAAAAGTAGATTTAGTTAGGTTATTGAACTGAGTTTCTATGTTGGACTTAGTTAAATGTGGGAAAGAATTTTCGTTAAATAATTCAGAGTATTTGGTGGCCATGGACTTAATTTTGTTTTCTTCTAATTTCTCTTTCTTTTTAGGACACTGGTTTGATATCGCTATATGATTACCACCACAGTTCGAACACTTAGCATTTTTGGGGTCTTCTGTACAAGTTTTGAAATTGTGGCTTTGTGAGCATATAGAGCACACTTCTGCGTTCCGACAAAATTTTGCAATATGTCCGTATTTAAGGCAACGAAGGCATTGTTGCACTGGAGGTACATAAGTGCTAACTTCGTGCCGCCAACTATCGAGGTAAACATATTGTGGAAGTTCGGTGGATGCGAACGTGACCGCAACAGTCTGGGTGGGTAGAAAAGATATTGAGCCATTTTCGTTACGTACTCGACGCATGAAGCGTCTCACTTGAATTACATTCCGGGAGCTACCTATGAGCGAAAATATTTTTGCATTCGACAAATCGGTAGGAACTGATGTGAGGACACCAGTAGCCTCAGAACTCATCGCTGGTATTGTCGCCTTTAAAGCCAGTTCATCTAAGAGTTTTTTATTTTTTAAAAATACATTGGCGTTGTTTGATAAATCAAATGTAATGCCTATTTTATATTTGTTAATGGACCTAAGATGTAAGATGCCAGTTACACAATATTTCCGTATGGCATGGGAAATGGCCAATCTGTCTTTGTCGGAAAAGTATCTTTGATCGTCATTATGCGACAGAAAAACGATATATTCGGATTTTTGACTATTTTCAGGGTACTTCCTCGAGTACCCTGGGACTTTAAAAATATTATACTTCCCGGCATGGTCGTCGTCGGAATCCGAAGACGTCTCCATTGTGGGAGAGGTTCGGTCGTCAGGCGGATCTTTTTTCCGTTTCTTCACTCCTCCCATCTTCTCAATCCGTACTCTTTATAACTATAAAACTACTATAAACAATTTTATGTACAGTAACCAGGTGATAAAACTATATTTACAAATAAAATTAAATATTTTCTATCGCACAAACTTTTAGGCGCCTTTCGTGTTCAAAGGTTCCCGCGCAAAAAAACTACTTTGATCCACATCAAGCGTGTACATATCTTGACACTTTACAAAACGTTCAGAAACAGCGGTGTGAACCAATCATGGAAGTGAACTATATAATCAATCAATTTGATATGCATTTTGATTATTAAAACAACCTTAAATTAATGCTTAAATGTTTCATGCATTTAAGTACTACGTTCTTAGAACACACAGATTAAGTGCACAGTAAATAATAGGCTATTCCACCCTATGAATAAAAAAAATTAAAATTATGTTTTTATATGATAAATCATGAAAAAGTAAACCAAGAATATTAATATCAATTCATTAAAGTGAAAAATAAATTTAATATTTCCATTTTAAAATTCATGTTTTTTAATCTGTCTCCAATTTGGTGAAAACGCTGTTCGTCATGTTGGCTAAAGTTTTGACGTAATCTGTCTTGTAAACAAATAATCTTAGTACTATGTCTACTACATTTACTACAATAATTCGAAAATTCTTAGTTATTATTAACACGTTTCTCGATATTCCGGCGCTATAATATAATTTCATCATGGAAGATGGTTTTATCAAAGCAGAAAGCACTAATCTTCCACGAAGACATAACCTATGAAATATTAGTTTTGCAATATTGTGAATATAATTTTGCAAGTTTTGAAGGTCTATTAAATTGCATACTTACATCAAAATGATCTTCACAAAAATAGTATTTACTCTTTGTGGACAATAACTTCGGATCTCTTCATGCTATCTTTAGCCACGTATTTCTCATTTTTAAATCTGTTGGCACTTGTATCCATAACTTTTCCGGCGTTTTAACACTTGTATTCTTACATTCAGACACAAGACACCAATGATATGGACTATAGTTCATTTTGTATTTGGGAAAATAACTTTAATCTCTCAGTGAAGCGTGATGTTTACTATAAGTGTGACGTAAAAGTCACGGCGGACTAGAGTTGTGCTGTTTTCGAGCAAGTAATTTAATTGAAAAATTAAAAGTCGTTTTTCTTTATTATTTGATATTAATAAAATATATCTCTATTTTTCCGTGGTATTTTATCACTAAAAGATGCATTTGAACTACTTTTTGAATGAGACCGGAATAGCCTATTACATTTGTACGGGTACAAATACTTCTAAAATGGAACTTTATTCTAAATTTATGTGCAGACGGCCACTAATTAACCTGCCCTTGGTATAATTTGACAGAATATACAGCGATTTGGCATGGTCGTACCCACTGTCGAGTCGAGTCCATAAAAAAGCATGGAGTTCATCTGACCAGAAACTTCATTTGATTTAAAAAAAAAAGAGTTTACTTTTGACATTTGATTGATAAATATTATCGTCAAAGTTCAAACTCAATTTGCGTAACATTAATTTGCAAAAATATCTGATTTTTATTAACCGACGAGTGCAGAGATCCATTAAATCTTTAGCCCACTTCGTGGATCGATGAATTTTATACAAAAAAAGAACATTTGTACGAAAGACTTTTTTTTCTGTAACCTAAAAATTAGGCTGCAAAGTGGATTTTAATGGAAAGTACAATATGTCTAATAAATCAAATGCGGTTTACGTAGTCGTTGGGGGCGGAATCGCCGGCGTAACATGTGTCGAAAGTCTAGCCATTTTACACCCAGAAGAAAGTCTTATATTGATAACAGCTTCATCATTGATCAAGAATGTAAGCAATGTAAGTTTCTATGCCAAAACTATTGTGAAATTTGATGTTAATGAAACAGAAGCTAGTTCACTACAAAAAATACACCCTAACCTGAAAATAATATATGATTCAATAGAATCCATTAATACTGAAAATAAATATGTAACAACTACTGGAGGTATTATTGTGGAATACAAAACAATTTGTATTTGCACTGGTGGTGTACCTAAGCTGATATCAGAATCAAATAAATCCGACAGGATTCTTGGCATACGAGACACAGAGTCTGTACATAAATTTCAGGAGAGATTGAAAAATGGGAGACGCATGGTTATAGTGGGGAATGGAGGTATTGCATCAGAAATTGTACATGGCATAAGAGGTATAGAAAAGATATGGGTTATAAGAGACGATTATATATCGGCTACTTTCATAGATCCTGGAGCTGCTCAATTCTTTGAAGATACATTTAAAAATAAGCAAAGTGAAACCACAGACCAATCTGATTCAAATACCATTATACGTAGACATGTGTTTACTGAAGAAGATTCTGTAATTTCTCTAAACAAAGATATGAAATCAGCAGCATTGGGTCCAGACTGGTATAAGCCATTGGAAAATTTAGTAAACATGGAAGGTAATCGAGACTTAGAAATAGTATATAAAGTTGAAGTTAACACTGTTACAGAATGTGATGGTGAATATCCTTTAAGAGTGGAGCTTTCTAACGGAAGGGTTGTGTATTGTGATTTTGTGATATCTGCTACAGGAGTTGAACCAGCAGTCAATTTTGAATTTGATGTAGAACCAAAAAAAGGCCCAGATGGGGGCTTAGCTGTTAACGAATACCTAGAAACCTCGATACGGAATGTTTACGCAGCTGGAGATGTTGCACATGCAGCATGGGATCCTGCCCCACATTGGTTCCAGCTGAGGCTATGGACACAGGCTAGACAAATGGCTTCAATGGCAGCCAAGGCAATGCATTCAAGAATCACTGATGAAGAAGTGTTACCAGACTTTTGCTTTGAATTATTTACTCATTGCACAACATTATTTGGGTACAGAGTGGTGTTGCTAGGTAAATTTAATGGACAGGGCTTGGGTACCAATTACGAAATATTAGTACGCACTACTCCTGGTCTAGAATACATTAAGCTTGTATTCGATGATGGTAAATTACAAGGAGCTATAATGATTGGCGAAACTGGTTATGAACTTATGTGCGAAAATCTAATCCTTAATCAACTTGATGTGAGTCACTTGGGTGATGAAATTTTAAATGATATGTTTGATGCTGATGATTATTTTGATTGATGAGCATCAGTATTTATGTAAGCAGTGCTGTTAAGTATATAATTTTTAATGGTTTGTTATAAGTATAAAAATAAATTATTTTTAAGTTTAAATACATATTTCCAAACCTAGTTTTATTTACTTTCAAGGCATTTAAAAGTACATTTTTGTAAGACTACTTGGGTTGGAGTACTTGGAGTGTAGGAAGGGTGTGCAAGGCAAGGACCAGGGCGGGATATATTGTGTGCTATGACGTTTAGGGGCTGCGTAGACGACAGATTTTTTGTGCGATACAGTATGCGTCTAAGACATTTAAAAAGAGCGTCTAGGTCCCCACAGCTCTGCCGACTGAATGATCGAAGATGTGCTTTGAGTCTGTGAAATATCCTCGACAGATTTTTGCGCGTCGTGTGCGTTAAGCAGGTATTACACCACCCTAAATTCAGGGACCCTCCCCTAGGGGGCGCCCTAATTATAGTTCATTCGCGTTAAGAAAATAGTGACTGACAGGTCACTGACAAGCCACTAGCCAATCAAAACGCTAGAAATTTAATTTCTAGCGTCCAGTGACCTGTCAGTCACTATTTTCTTAACGCGAATGAACTATAGGGACCCTTACTCCCTGAATCCTATTACACCGCACTGATTCAGGGTCAGGGTCCCTGAATTTAGGGTGGTGTAAGGCCCTGTCCGCACTGCGATTTTTCACCGCGCGATTTTTTTTCCGCAATTCTGTAACTCGTGCAACACTATAGAAGTAGCCGCACTGGTGCAAAATGACCGCGATTTCTTTCCGCGCGAATGTTTTGTGCAATATAAACTGGTACGGGCTTGTCCGCACTGCGGAAAAAAATCGCGCGATCCGCTCAGTCGTAAACTAACAGCGCAAGGAAGACGAGATTATGGAAGGAAATATATAGATATATTTTACTTGGGAACATGGACGTAGGCTACGTCCATGCTTGGGAACAATATAGTGTTGTTGAAAAAAAAAACAAAAAGGTGAATAAAGCTAATAGTTTATTAATTTGCCTAATAAGTACTTTTCAATTATTATTCTAAAATATTACTGTGTCAATACTCATTAGATATTCACATCGCGCGTCGTTTTAACATCTTATTTGAGCTATTGATAGAGTATCAAGTAAATTAAAATTTTTCTTCTGTCCATTGTACACGTCTGTTTCAGCCGGGAACTCCACCGAAATGACAAAATACGAGCGGAATTTTATTCGCAGTGCATATATAATGTGATTCCGGTCGCGGAAAAAGAATCGCGAGAATTAAAATCGCACGGTGAATAATCGCAGTGCGGACAGGGCCTAATAACTGCTTCAGTTTGCATTCGCGCCCAGAAATAGTGTAGTTATCCACTATGTTCAATAAATTAACTAACTACATACAAATCAGTATTTTTTTTACAAAAACTGAGAAAACATTGGATCTATGTTGGTACTATAATAGCAGCGTTTTCCCTGAAAGAAAACGCATATTAAAATACTTTTTTTTTTTTTTTTTTTTTTAAGTTTCTTTGGCAATGCACGGCTTGTGCTTATGCCAGATGAGATTAAAGCTAAGGAAACGTTTATGTAATTGATGAATTATTGGGAGAAAAGGAACGGAATTTGGATAGGATCATAGAAGTTGGTGTAGGTGGTGTGAATGAAATGGAATGAAAATGGGAATAAAGAAATATAAGGATGTGGACATGGAATCATATGAATTAAATATATTTATAACTTAATACAATTTTTCAGTATGTACATGGATAACAAATTATATATTTCATAAGTATTTATATACAAAATACATATTATGGATGTGGGAAAGGGAACACGAAGGGTAACTAAAGCGTCAATAAATGAAGATCTGTCAAATTTACAACATGAAAAGAAAATATGATTCAAATCCCCAACACCATCGCCACACTCACACAAGGGATTGTCAATAATATGCAACTTGGCTAAATGTGCAGGAGAACAGACATGTCCCAATCTCATTCGTATTATACTAGAGGTAGCAATTTTTCCAAATTTGAATTTATAAAACCAGGGCTTGACAGGGATATCAGATTGAATTTGTTTATAGTGCTTTGCTTTAACTTGACTAGTAGCTTCCCAATTCATTTGCCATGATTTATGAAGAAAGATTTTCGCAGTATTTACTAAATCCTGAGAAAAGTTTCTATACGGATATAAATCCCCACACTGTATAGCTTCATTTGCTAGCTTATCTGCTCTTTCATTGCCATAGATGCTTCTATGTCCCGGCACCCATACGAAAGTTACTTGATACCCCTTAGTTACACATTCTTGTAGTAATTTCCTACATTCGAAAATAATTGAGTGAATATTAGACTTAAATGGGAACTTTTGCAATGACTGAAGAGTACTTTTGGAGTCTGTTATAATTAAAGATTTCTTGAGTTTAAATAATAAAATATATTCAAGGGCCTTGTATACACCAAAACATTCGCCTGAGAAGACAGATGACTCTGGTGGGAGTTTGACTTTTTGCACTATTCCAAACTGGTGGTGATAGATACCTATGCCCACATGACTGGTGTTGTGCTTAGATGCATCAGTGTATATATGATGGTAATCTGGGAAATCTCTATCTAAAATGAAATTAAAATGTACATTAGAGTTATCATTATCTAAATTTATTTCTAACAGAACTTCAGGAACATGTATCAGAGACTCGAAGTCTATGGAAAATATCGGTAAATAAGAAGATTTATGGGTTGGAGCTTCAAAGGCAATAAATTTCCGATAACTTATTATTAGACAAGGAACATCTTTACGAGACCAATATGCTGATGTTTCTATTAATTCAGATAAAGTTTGCAACTTGAAACGTAAAGGATGATCAGAAGATTGAAATATCCGGAAAAGGAAACGGTCACATAAATATTGTCGACGAAGTTTTAAAGGTGGATCTGAACATTCTATTTGAAGGGCATTAATGGGGCTAGATTTCATAGCGCCTGCTACAATTCTTAAAGCTTTTGACTGAATTTTATTCAATTTATCCATAGCAATGACATTACAAGGCTCTAAAAGATATGTTCCATAGTCAAGAACACTTCTCACTAAGGCATTGTAAAGTAGTTTTAATGAAAATGGGTGAGCTCCCCACCACACTCCTGAAAGGCACCTCATGATATTTATAGATTGTTCACATTTAGCTGCTATATAATAACAATGAGGGATGCCAGTTAATTTTCTATCAAGAATCATTCCAAGGAATTTAGCTTGGTCTTGTACTGGTATAACAGAGTTATTATAGTATACAGAAATATCCGGAAGTTGCCGCATTCTTGTAAATAAAACTATCGAACTTTTAGGGACAGATAACGCTAGGCCATTTTTATCTAACCAAATTTTAAGAAATTTTAGAGATGAAGTGAGGCTAGTAGTTAATTTTTCTATCGATCTTCCAGAAAAATATAAGAGCAAGTCATCAGCATACTGAAGTATATTAACCGTGCCGTTTAATGAACGTTCTAAGTCGAACGTGTATATATTATACAGAATTGGGCTAAGCACTGAACCCTGAGGAAGGCCACGCCATAATAACCTGGATTTAACACTAGAGTTGTCAAGAGTGACATTTATTGACCTTTCTGATAGTAAAGAAACTATGAAATTTGAAAGCATTTTCGGGACATTCAATTGATCTAATTTTTCCTTTAGAATGGAAATCTCAACATTGTCATAGGCAGCTGTTATATCTAAAAATGCAGCAAGAAGAGATTCATTCTTGGAAAATGCAAGTCGTATATCAGTAGAAAAAATAGCAATGCTATCCATAGTGCTTCTTCCCTTTCTAAAACCATACTGGCTAGGCGATAATAAACCATTACTTTCAATGTACCATTCTAAGCGGTTTTTAACTAGATGTTCTGCTATTTTAACAAGAACAGAGGATAAAGCTATAGGACGGTAAGATGTTGCTTCACAGCTAGGTTTATTAGGCTTTAATATTGGTATAACTTCTTGGGATCTCCAAGAAAAGGGAATAACACCGGTTAACATAACAGAATTAATTAAGGTTAAAAAATATTTAAGGCTGAAATCACTCAAATGTGATATAAAAGAATAAGGTATTCCATCTAATCCTGGAGCTGAATCAGTTACGTAAGATAGAACACCTTTAAGTTCACTAAGGCTGAAAGGGGAATTGAGTCCAGATTGGTCTTCTACACAGGCATTAACAGTGGGATAAATCGTAGATGGTCTTTCAAAGGGGGCCGAAGGAGGCGCTAATTTATCGAGAAATTCATCGGCTATTGAACTATGAAGATATGGAGGTCTAGATTGTTTATATATGGACCTGTATCTTCTAATATTAGACCAAACTATAGAAGGTGGTACGTCCGGTGATATAGAAGAACAAAACTTTTGCCAACCTTCCCATTTCTTCTTTTTTAATAATTTCCTAGTACTACCAGTGATCTCAGAAAGGATGTCATAGTTTTCGTCAGTAGAACTCTCTTTATATTTTTTCTCAGCAATCTTTCTAGCTTTAACTGCACTGGAACATTCACTATCCCACCACGGAGGAAGGGGAATTTTTCCAGAATTACCTTTCTTCAAAGGAAAAGTTTTATTAGCTATCTGTACTAATAACTTAGCCAGGGCATCAGCACATTCTGACTGATTACTGTGATTAACTGGTGGAAGCGTGATAATTTCTTGTTCAACCTGTTCTCTAAATGAACTCCATTTGTCATTAATAAGCTTATGTTTTAAACGAGGAGAATAACTAGAGGGAGAGGTAACAGTCATATCAGGAAAAGTAATTACTAAAGGGAAATGATCGCTACGTTGTAGAATTATATACATGCCAAGTCAAAGAAGATGCAAAATTGGGAGAACATATCGTTAGGTCAGGAGCGCTAATTGCTTCAAGAGGCTTCGTACGCCTCGTTGGTTCTCCAGTATTTAATAAACATAATTTTTTTGTATCTAACATATCTAAAATCCTATTACCATAATAACTACAAGTTGAACTACCCCAAGAATAATGTTGTGCGTTAAAATCACCCATAATTACGATAGGTTTAGGAAGAGTATCAATAATATTTTCGACTTCATCGTAGATACATGAGGAGGGATGTGGTATGTAAATAGAAACATAACATGTATTATTAACACTAATTGCAATAATTGAAAATTCCGTACTATGAGCTGGAATCGGTATATGATGAAATGGAACGTTATATTTAATTAATAGGGCAACTCCAGCATAGCTGTCAGATCTGTCTTCTCTGACACATGAGTATCCCTGAATTTTAAAACTAAAAGAAGGTCTTAGCCATGTTTCTTGTAGAGCAATTATAATAGGATGAATATTATTAATAAGATAAATTAAGTCATTTTTCTTGTTTGTGATGCTACGGCAATTCCACTGCACCACTGTTGGAACTTGATCCATAATTGAGATTAGTGACATTTAATATGTCTGATGAGGTTATGGCAGCGTTGGTCGGTCTAGTTAAAGCAGATTGAGATAACTGATTGATAAGACGAATTAAAAGATCTTTTACAGACATTTCACTAAGTGAAGAGTCGTCATTCAATAAGGCACATCCATTGGATGAGGGAGGCATGTCATAGTCGCTGATAAGATTTAAATGAGCTGCACGATCATACCCTTTATTTTGTGGTTTAGGTGGACTTTTCTTTAACAAAACAGTTTTTTTATAAGAAGTGACCGGTGTCGGTGTGTAGGTTTTGGACTGTGCAAGTGGAGCTGCAGTAGTTAACACATCAGAATATAGCTTTGTAATTGGCTGATGTAATCTAACAGCTTCAGAATATGATAAGCAACTCTTTGCCATTGTTTCTTTAATCGCTTTTTGCCTAGCAAATTCGGGACACTTACGACTTGTGGCAATATGGTTACCAAGGCAAAGACAACAGGAAATAAATTCATTATCAATCGGACAGGTTTCACCAGAGTGAGCTTGACCACATTTGTAACATTTAGGTTGTGATCTACATTGGGTTTTAATGTGGCCGTACCTACAACAATTAAAGCATTGTATGGTAGGGAAGATATATAAATCAACAGGAAGGGCATTATAACAGAGAAATACCCTTTTTGGCAAAACCTGACCATCAAAAGTTAACACAACTGTTTCTATAGGAATGAACTCACTGTTACCATTCACAATGTTTTTCCGTTTAAGGCGTCTCACTTTTAGTATTTTACCAGTTCCTATAGGCACAGTTATGTTTTCTATTAGTTCTTCGTCTGTCCAACTAGTGGGAACACCCCTAATAACACCCATGCGTGTTGTATTGAATGACGGAATGAATGCTTTATAACAATTTTTCTTCAAAGCACTATTAACAATGAATGCATTCGCATCCTCAAAGTTGGTGAAAGAGAGAGTTGCTCTGTTTCTACCTATGCGTTTTAAACTTCCATTTACAATATTTGTAACATTGTTCTTTTTCAAAAAATGACCAAAAGAGATAGGATGGATGTAAGTATTATCATTTGGGGATGTTTGCTCTCTTTGTACATGTACCACAAATGGGGCAGCATCAGTTGAACTGTAATAAACTCTACCTACAGGAGTGCGTTGAGTATTCTGTTCAGACATATTATTGACCACCATTGGAGACTGAGTTGATGGCAATCTTGACGATGGTGTAGGAGGAGGACAATCGGAATTAGTTACAATTATTTTAGCTGAAGTAAGCTGAGGCGACTCTGAAGAATCACAACAGCAGTCAATTTCATTAAGTGACGAGACTACATTTGACTTGTGATGTTTACGCTTCTTTTTATTGCAATGTTTGCATATTTTTTTAGCCGAAGAACGCTTTCTTTTTGACACATTCCATGCCTTGTCTGAGCCATCGGTATCCACTAGAGAACCCTCCGTGTCCATTCCAGACCCATTATGGGATATAGTTACCGTATTGAAGACCTGGGGGACTGTCCCCCCAGGATCTTCGGGATCGTTCATAAAGAACAAAATGAAGGTAAAAACTTACCAGATGACGGTGAAAGCTACACTACAACAAATAAAATTAAGTAAATAAGTTAATATATGTACACTACACGACTTATTTGATCCAATTTATCAATATAATTAATTAAAATCACAAAGCCAAAAAAAGACGCCCGCTCAAGTTGACGTTTCCCGCGCTTTTCATTAAAATACTTACCTAATTCGAAGCTTATAGATGAGATAGGCACTTCCGTTTCCCGTAGTTTTAGTCAATTTCGTACTAATTTTTACCTTATGATGACGTATTTCCGTTGGCTCAGCAGGCAGTGGCGCCATTTAACGAGTATTAAAACTAGTGCAGCGCCATTTTTTCTCATTGGCTTTTGAAATCATCAGGCAGAGGTATAAAGTAAGCTTCGAATTAGGTAAGTATTTTAATATGCGTTTTCTTTCAGGGAAAACGCTGCTATTAAAAGTACTTGACCGTAATTCGAAGCTTATAGATGAGAAGTGTTTGTTTTCGCCTGGTGAGACTGGGTAAGACTAGAGCCTAGGGTGAGTTAAGGTAAAATGTTATGCAAAAAATAAAGAATACGCCAATGTGATTCAATAATATTATGTATTACAATATAATCCTCTTCCCCCTCGGACCGCTCACTGAGTGCACGCGTACACTAAACCCATAATTATTGATAAATCTATTTTTAAATAAATTTAAGAGCTTAAATATTCGAGCGTTAAAATAGGAGTGTATAAGAACGCAAGAGGTTGCCGTGCTCGACGAGTGACTACGCCAAGTTAAGTGCTACAGGACCCACCGAGTGCCGTAGCAGTCTGCTACGGAAAACGATACACTCGTAGTCTCGCTACGAAATCTCCACCGGATTGCTGTTGCCCTGGTACTTTTGATGTTAAACTGGCATAGATTGTGTTGACTCGTTGCCTTACCTATCAACGGATCAGTGCGCGCTGGGAATTGCAGTTTTGACCAATATCTTCCGCTAGACGCTGTCTGCCTGGTATCTGAGAGTGGAATTAATCGATTGATTTGTGGATTGGTTTACGATTTTTTCCCGACTAGTAAATTCAGTCGGAAAGATACTCCTGATATCTGCTGCTCACCTGGTACTTGCTCATCATGACCGACAAACAGTCTACTCGTTTGGGAAGCTTATTGGACCCAGATATGTCTATATGCCTTTCGGACAACGACAATGAGACAACGCCGCCTAATTTTGTCACCCAGCGCCCTGCCAGACAGGATAATCAGCTCAATATACAGTTGAACGACAAGTTGGATGATTTCAAGAAGGAAATGAGAGAATTATTGATGCACTATGTAGGAATGCAAAAGGACGACATAGAAGATCTCAAATTGACACTAAATGAGATTAAGATCTCCAACCAGAACATCGAGAGCTTGGTGGCCGCTCTGACGTTACAGAACGAACAACTTAAGCAAGATATGATAATTCTAGAAAATAATGTGAAACAAGATAGAGAATATATTTTATTGTTGGAGAGAAGGGTGGAGGATATTCAAACTGGAAATCGGAAGTCAAACCTCGAGCTAAAAAATGTCCCAAAGAAAGAAAGTGAAAATAAGCAAGATTTGATAGACATGGTTGTATGTCTGTCGGAAACCGTGGGCTGTGAATTCACTAAAAGCGACATTAAAGATATCTACAGAGTCAGAGGTAAAAACTCCAGCCATAAAAACACACCGATTGTGATTGAAACCAGCTCTGCCATTCTAAAGTCTGACTTCCTGAAAAAGGCTAAGGCTTTCAATATTAAAAACAAGACAAAGTTATGTGCAAAACATCTGGGCTTTAAAACTCAAGAAGATGTCCCTGTCTTCCTCTCGGAACACCTAACTGCTAAAGGTTCTCGACTGCATTACCTGGCTCGTGACCTTGCAAGATCCAGGGGCTACAAATTTTGTTGGACGTCCTATGGGCGAGTTTACGTACGCAAAACTGAACAAACACCTATCGTTCAAATCGGCAGTGAGGAGCAGGTTCATCATCTTCTTCACGAAAAATGACTTCATAAGGTAGCTCTTAGATTTCATATTGTCATATTAGAAACTTGTTATAACACAAATCTATTTCTGTTGTTAGTACAAGGCGTGCACACTACAATAACTAATAAACAAAGCAACATAATCACAAAAACATCTTACGAAACACAGACACAAAACAAAAACATCTCACACGATACAAGACACAAAAATATAACTACACTACTTAACATACAATCTCACGATGCTCATTCCTCCTCATACGTACTACAAGGTTATACAACTCCTTTTTTCTACGCCATTTACCTTAATTCATATCGAATATATCAAAATAATACACTCTGTAAATTCTTCGTAAAAATTAATAATAAGATTGCATTAACATATACATATAAAAACATCGAAGACACATACATCTACCTACATGTAATACTTAACCTATTGATCGACCTCCATACTCTTACCTTTCATAATGTGTGATAAAATACAAACAATGAATGAAATAGACAATCTAGAGATAGCAACTTCACTGGAATGTGAAGTAAATGACCTAGAAAAGTACATACGCGTAGAAAGAACAGACTTTACTTTGATTTCCCAAAATATACGTAGTATATACTGTAACTTTGATGATTTCTTGACCACTTTATCGGAGCTGAAACACGAAGTAGACGTTATCGTTCTAACTGAGTGCAGACTCAGTCCACATAAGACTATACCCGTGTTACCTGGATATTGTCAGTATTCTACTAAGCATCAGCTGAATCAAAACGATGGTGTGGTTGTATATGCCAAAAGTACACTAAAGCACAATATAAGTGAAATAAACTTATCCCAGGCAACCGGCCTTCAACTTGAAATTCTTAATAATACCATTTTATGTATATACCGATCTCCTTCAAATGCAAATACAGAAAGCTTCGTAAACTCATTAGATGCCCAATTAGACAATTTGAAATCTAACAATAAAAACATTATAATAGCGGGTGACATAAATATTAACATTACTAGTAAGTTAAATGAAACAATTCAGGAACAAAAAAAAAGAACACATTACCTAAACACCTTATCGGGGCATGGTATACTACCAGGACACTCGATACCCACTAGAAATGAAAACTGTCTCGACCACATCATGCTCAAAATTGATAAAATTAAAACGTTGGCATCTATAGCCGTACTACCTACAACAACAACCGATCATTTCACTACATTCTTATGTCTGTCTAAATTAAAAAATAAATATAATAATAATATGACTAGGCTTAAAACGAAAATTGATTTCAACAAAGCATTAGAATACTTAAAACAAACTAATATTTCTGAACTTCTCCTCTGTGATAATCCAGACACAGTAATTAACACCCTGATATATGAACTATCGCAATCAATAAAATTAAATACAATTAAAACTAATATTCCAAGTAAATACCGCATAATAAAACCATGGATCACCCCGGGAATCCTGCGATGCATAAGAAATCGTAATAAACTCCAAAAAAAAGCACGAATCGAACCTTATAATGAAATAAACAAAATTATATATATTAGATATCGTAATTACTGCAACAAAATTATTAAACAATCAAAAAGAAATTATGAGAGAGAACTACTATCAAAAAATCTTAGAAATAATAAACTATTATGGAAAACCATCAAGACTATAACCTATACTAGTAAAGACAATAGGACCAATGCAGAATTATTAAACTTGAAATCTAATCCATCCGATTCAGCTAATTTCGCGAATAATTATTTTGCTCACATCGGTAAAAACCTTGCTGATAACCTATCTAAGAATCAAATAAATTCCTCACGGACATCGGATAATGATGTGGAAAGCTCTCAAACTCAAGTAAATACTTTTGCACTGTTTTATACAGACCACGACGAAGTACATAGAATATTAAGGGATCTAAAATCAGATAGCGCCCCGGGTTGGGATAATATTCCTACAAGTTTTTTGAAAATGGCTGATGCTGAGGTCGTTCCGGTTATCACACATCTTGCGAATTTGTGCTTCGATAAAGGAGTTTTCCCATCCTCCAAGAGTGGGGATAGAGACGATATCAATAACTACAGACCTATTTCAGTACTGCCGGTTATTACAAAAATTATTGAAAAACTGCTAAACATTCGACTTTTAAAATATCTGAGTAAGTTTGACATACTATCGCAATATCAATTTGGATTTCGGCAAGGAAAATCCACAGAAGATGCTGTTTCGGCCCTTACATCCTTAGTTACTGAACATTTAGACAATAAAAAGAAATGCATGTCCGTATTTCTTGATTTAAAAAAGGCGTTTGATACTGTCTCTATCCCCATCCTTGTCCACAAACTACAAAATATTGGTCTGAGGGGTACTCCACTCGCTCTTTTCAAAGATTATTTATCGGGTAGGACACAGCAGGTCAAACTAGGAGATTACATTAGTGATCAGGTAGATGTGTCTTATGGTGTACCCCAGGGAAGCGTCTTGGGCCCTACGCTCTTCCTCATTTATATCAACAATTTATGCAATATGCAGATAGAGAATGCGAAAATCTTTTCATATGCTGACGACACTGCTGTAGTCTTTTTTGGTGACTCTTGGGACGATGTTAGAATGAGAGCTGAACAGGGGCTGAGACGTATTGATAAATGGCTACGTAATAACATTTTAACCCTGAACGCCTCTAAAACTAACTACATGTGTTTCAGTATTTACAATGACTCGCAGCCTAGTAATGAATTCTCTATAAAACTTCACAGTTGTGACACCATTAGGGGACATGGAAATTGTAGCTGCTCCTGCTTACAAAAGGTTGCGAAAAGTAAATATTTAGGTGTTTTGGTGGATCAGCGTCTATCTTGGTATCCACATCTAGAGTTCGTTGCTAATAGATTAAGAAAACTTACATGGATTTTTAAAACACTCAGACATGTGGCGCCAAGAATGATCGCTGGGACTCGAAGCTCAAACAGAGATTTGTTAAAGGAGATTTATGTTTCTTTAGTTCAATCCGTCTTGGTGTATTGTATACCTATATGGGGTGGGGCGGCCAAAACTCGTTACCTTGATGTGGAAAGAGCGCAACGTAGTCTGATCAAAGTAATGTATTTCAAGAAAATGAGACATCCAACTAAACTCCTATATCAGGAATCCACTCTGTTAACAGTCAGGCAATTATACATCACACACGCAGTTTTAAAAATTCACTCAAATCTGTCATACGATTCGAATATACTGAGTAGAAGAAGAAAGGATAATGTCGTGAAGATGCCGAAGGCCAAATCTTTGTTTGTGAGGAGACAGTTCAACTCTTGTGCGGCCCATCTGTACAATGTTATAAATAAGCAACTCAACATTTATGTACAAACTTACTATGACTGCAAGAAAAGTATTTCGAAATGGTTACAGAGTAAGAACTATGAAGAAACTGAAAAATTACTAGAGAGATTGTCGTAAATCACACATAACACACTAATACATATACATACACACACACAAACACATATGCGCACACACGCACACACACACACACACTCACGCACACACATACACACACGCACACACATACACACACGCACACATATACACACACGCACACCCTCGTATACGCCTGTACGCTCGCACGTACAGACATTATACACGCACTTGCACGCTAAAATTGTAAAATTAAATTAGGTAGTAATCTTTTCTTTTCTTTTAAACAAAAAACCATTTTTTTGTCATTGTATTTAGATCTAGGGTACTTAATTATACTATTTATGGAAGAGCGAAGCCTCCTGACACAAGCAATACTTTGCTTAAAAGGAGGCTTCAGCCACTGTTTTTTTAGTGAAGTACCTAATTGAAAAATAAAGTTTATTTTATTTATTTATTTTTTATTTTTTTTATAATTATTCCATCACTACACATATTAATATTATTCATTAATTTTAAGGTATTTTAAGTAAGTAATTACTTATTCTAAAAATTATGAAGATTACATAATTATGTTTAATTTTCCTACATAATAGGTATATGATAGGTATAGGTATACTATATAGGTAATGTATCTACACACATTTCTACAATTTAATCAAAATCAAGCAGCAGTTTTTCTTAATTGATTTCTTATTATGACATTAATCAATAGGATTGAATAATTGTGTTATATTATTAGAAATTTTGTCACCTGTCCTTATTTCCCGTCTATAAAATTTTTTAAAGGTATTGGCTGAACGCCAATTTCCCCGTGCAAGGACTTCATCAAGAGGGTAATTTAACCAGTTCTTCGAAGCCACTGCAGATCTGACGCTGCCAGGACTGAACTCGATTTTTGCGTCCTTGAATAAATGTTTGATCCAGCCTGCTATGACGATTCGGGATGCCGGCTTAGGAGTACCCCTGACCGTCATGAATAACTTATATGATTTCGCGGATTCACGCCGACTTTCTAGCAAGGATATCAAAGTGTTGATCCAAAAAATTGGATTTAACTGTAAACTGTCATTATTTATAATCAACTTCCAACCTGACTGTCTGTGGTCACTATTATCAGTTTTAGAACCAAATTCTGGCCAAAAAATTATATTATTCTGAGACCTGACACAATGTTCGGGGTCTACTCTAAGCAAAGTCAAATCATGAATGCGGCGACCTGAACATAACAATAACAAGATAGCTGTGTGACGTGAAACTTGATAAATATTACTTTTATCAATCGAATAAGTGGACAAATACTGAACTAGACTATTAATGTCCCAAATAGGTGGCTTTACTTTCTTTGTATTTTTTAAAGAAATTGATTTTAAAACATGTTTGACTAATACATGAGAACTAAGCTGGCTTGACATATTAGCGTTACAAAGCGTTGATACTACAGATTTATGTAAAAGAATAGTATTATATGATAAATCATGAATTATGTGTAAATCGGCCAAAAACCGAGCAAGTTGAGACCCAGTTGGTCTTTTAAAATCAACGTTATGAGATTTCGCCCATATTAGCCACCTGTTCCACGCTGTTTTATACGTTTTTAGAGTAGATGGTCGCCAAGAATTTTTTAGCAACGATATTTGACTTTCATTCCAGCCGTCGATCTCCTCGGTCCACCCCCACATTTCCACACTTCCAGAGTGAGGTCTTCTAGATTCGGGGGAGGCAGACCTGTCGATGTGTCCATCAGATTCATGTGTAGGTTTCTCAACACAAATGGAGCTTCGAGGGCTCTTGCTTTGAGGTCCGCCCGCCAAAACACCTTGTGCCATCGGGGCACTACTAACAGGAAGACTCCTGCAGACTGGTTGAGATGCGATAGTACCTTGGGTACTAGAAATGGGGGTGGAAATACCCATGCTAGAGGGTAATTCCACGGTACGCTGAAAGCATCGTGAAATAGTGCTTTCGGGTCCTTCAGGTCTAAGGATACATAATTGCTGATCACATGTGCCGTTTTGGAGGCAAAAAGGTCTATCATGGGAGTTCCCCATTTTAGAAATATTTTCTCCAAGCACCCTGGTAACAGATGCCATTCCGGAGGATGTCGGTACCTCGAAAGGTGATCGGCATGATTGTTGTACTTGCCTGGGATATAGTGGATCGTGAATGAGATCTGGTACTGGTCTAACAGTGTTAGTAATTGACGGGTTATTTTCATTAATGCCATCGATTTGGTCCCCCCTTCTTTTCTCAAATGAGCCACTACAGTCTTGTTGTCGCACTGTATTAGAACTGAGCTGCGACTCAGACATTGAGCATGCATTTGAATGACATGCAAGATTGCTAGCATTTCTTTTTGATTGCAGTGCAGATTTTGCTCCACTTGCGACCAAGGGCCGCTCAAGGGGATGTTGTCTAACTGAGCTCCCCACGCCAGATCTGATGCGTCTGTTGTGAGAAAGTGGATCGGAGGGGGTAAATGTAGCCTTGATGTGAGATGAGCGTTTTGAATCCACCACTTTAATTCTGTTTGGATCACTTCTGGTAGTATACATTTTGTCGTTGGCTTTAGCAACAGGGAATTCATGAACCTTAGCAAATGGCGATGGTTCAATCGGCCGCGTGGTATGACGAAACTGGCAAAGTTCAATAGACCTACGAGACTTTGAACTTCGTTTAAAGTTACTTTCTTCTGACCTAACATTTGGCGAACCTTTTTTACAACAGTATTGATTTTGTCTATTGGCAACGACTTTAGATTGTCCCACGTGTTCCAATGAATACCTAAGTATGTTAGAGATTTCTGGGGGATCGTTACCGATTTCTCTAAGTTGACGCTCCAGCCGAGAGTCTGAAGGGTGTCTAGAGACAATTGTACGTGCTCGTGCAGAACAACTGGGTCTTGATGAGCAATTAAGAAATCGTCTAGGTAAACTAGGATTCTTATGTTCTTTTGACGCAAGATCTGAGCGATCCAATTGGTCAGAACTGAAAAGGCTTTCGGGGCCGAGCTCAGACCGAATGGGAGGCAACTTATTTCTAGCAGTTCTTTGTTGTAAATTAGCCGTAGAAATCGTCTGTGTACTTTTGCAATTTTGAGATGGAAATAAGCTTGACTCAAATCTATTTTGCACATCCAATCTTGTTGCTGAAGGAAATTGGGTATTTGATTCACATTTATGAGACGAAAATGTTCGCTCTTCACAAACTCGTTTAAAGCCTTTAGATTGAAGATTGGGCGGAGTGACCCGTCGGTCTTTGGAACTAGGAAAAGTGGCGAGACAAAACTGGGAGTCCAATGAGCCGGTTTTAGAATGCCTTGAGCTTTCATGTTTTGAACTAACAGAGTCATTTCGTCTGAGACACGTGTGTGACAAGGGTGATTGACATTTGGGATAGATAGAGGAGGTTTCTGGAGGAATGGTATACGGTAGCCCATTATCATTTTTAAAATGATATCTGGGGCCCCCATTTCGCTCCATTTTTCGTAATAATGAGCCAGTTGTCCGGCTCGAAATGACCTCGAGTCATTGTTCATATCGCTTGGATTGACCTCTAGGGGCATGAGCAGAGTTTGCTCGGCCTCTCCCCCCTCTTTGTGAACCGCGAGGCCTCGAGCCTCGGTATTGAAATGACCCCCGTGTATTGTCACCTATACCACTATTACCTGGGCAATTGTCGTGGCTAATATTGTGGCATCCACCCCTCGAGAGTGGTGCATACAAAGGCTTATTTAAACCAGATGTATAGTATGGCATGGTATGGGTGCCGCTCGACGGACCCGTATATTTCTTGGCGGTTGCGCCACGAGAGGACTGGTAGTTAGCTTTATTCGATAATTTTTTGGAATGTTCAGGTTTATGGGGCCAAAAAGCTTTACGGACACCACCTGCCTTTTCTAACGCGGATGAAAAAACATCCGCTTCAAAAATATGAGTAGGCGATGGGGGTATTTTGTTAAGACAAGTTTTCACTACAGGATCCTTAACATGTTTGAGAATTGCATCCCTCCTTACTTGAATAATTTCCGATCGATGGCCGCAGACCAATTGCAAAAGGTCTGTCGAAGCCTTATGGAATTCTCCTTTCAGGAACAATTCCTCAATTTTTTCCTTTAAATTTTCAAAATTATTATCCGATTTAGCCCAGCTTAACAAGCAACGAATATTTTCTTCTAAAGATTCTTTTTGTTTCAAAATGCAAAAGGTAAGTGCCGCGTATGCTTTGTCGGCTTTGGCTAAGTGTGGCAAAGAATCATAATTTCGTATCTCCTCATTAGATTCAAGATCTACGAAACCGGGAGTGTGATTGTAAAGCTTTTGGGTATCCGCATATCTTACTTCAGACCAGTCCTTTTTGCAAAAATGTTGAACATCATTTATCATTTTCAAAAAGTTTTGAGGGGTCTTCGGAACAGGGGGTTCCTTTAATTTAGTTTCAATGTCAAAGGTAAAGTCAGATTGCGAAACTTTAAGAACGTCTGGTTCATTATTCACATCAGCATAAAGCTCGCCACTTACGCCCGAACCAAGAGATATGTGATCATCATAATGCACGTCATTATGATAGGTACGGGGCTGCGATATAAAATTGCGTAACTCACTGATTTCCTTGCTAAGCTGTCGCATGGACTGCAGTTTCTTGCTTTTCTTATGACGGCGTCGACGCGAGCGTTTCCGCTTTGAGCCCGAAGAAGACGAGCTTGAGCTGCTAGAAGAGCTGCTGCTGCTGCTCGTACTGCGCCTACGCTTCCGCTGTGCGCCGCTAGGTCCAGCTTCTGGTTGCTCCTCATCAAGAGATGGTAGAGGAGGATTCACTTCACTCATTCTGAAAATCGTTCAGTATTATAAAAATGTTCGAAGTTTTTTATAATAAAGGGCGTTGCTTAATTATTCTCGAACGGAAAAACCGTTAAAAATAAGTCTAAAAAACTTTTAGTTGTGTAAGGTAGATTAAAATTGAGTCAAAAGAAACGATACTTATTATAATAAAAAGGAATATTCTTTTTTCAATAATCTATCACTGTGCAAGCTGCTAAGATTTACACGTTCGTAATGTTAACTATATTTCATAAGTAATATGTACTCACTTTTTCTTTACACTGCGAAATAATTGTACTTGTAGTTTCAAATTTCTTTCACAAGTAATAATCATGTAATAAATAGGTACTCACTTTTTTCTTACTCCAACACAACTGTATAAAACTTTTATAGATTTAGCGTCTACAATTTCACTCTTCACTTGTGCATAAGCACAACTTTTCACTACGGGAGTTAACCCTTTGACGACTACGGGGACACGGGGATCCCATGCCAAAAACATAAGATAACTAAATAACTATCATGGGAATCAATGTAGTTTTATTTTAAATTGGTTTTTGATAGTATTACTTCATTATTTATTGTTGTCAATATAACATTTGACATGTCAACCATTTTCTATGGTCATGGGAAGTTGACCGTCCGCGTGGCGCGCAAAACGAAAACTTTGCGATGATGTCTCGAGGTGTAATAATAGTTTTGAATACTTTGTATTATGATATATTTATTCGTTGGTTAGTATGTTGTATCATATGTTATTATAAAATAAATGTGCATGTCGAGTACTTTGCTACATAGCTGTGAACATAAAGGGACATCGGGGTCCCTATGGCCCGTGAGGGAATATTTTTGTATACATATTGCAGTTACATTTTTTTGCTATTATCATCATCGGCTTCTCGCAACCACTGCTGGACATAGGCTCTTTCATTTGTACGCCACTTTACTTGATCCTAGGCTTCTCGCATCCAGCATTTACCAGTAATTTTGATCAAATTGTCGCTCTATCTACGTTTGCCGAGAAGCGGTATCAACTCTAGAAGTCGTGTATCTCAATGGTTATCGGTTCTGTGTTCTGTGGCTAATATGGCCAGTCTACTGCCCTTTCTGCTTACTAATTAGTAGAGCTATATCGATGGCCTTAGTTCTCTGTTGGATCATCTTGTTTCGGATCCGATTCAGCAGAAAGATGCCGAGCATAGTCCTTTCCATAGCTCGCTGAGCAATTTTCAGCTTGTGAGTTAGCCATACCGTAATTGCCCACGTTTCGGCTACGTATGTCAGAACCAATGGGACGCACAAATTGAAGATTTTCGTATTTAGGCACTGTAGGCATCGACGACAAACGCTGCCCCGCCTAGCTGAATTCTTCATTATTCAATTCATCTAAAAGCAGTGTTCACCTAATTGTAATGTCTGCCCGAGATACACCTATTTTTGACCAACTACGAAGATGGCGGCGCTGTGTACAGCAAACGGTTCAGGGGAACATGTTTATTGAACATGGTTTTGGTTGATAGTTTTAGCCAAGTTCATCCGTAGGTGCGCATAGAAGATTCGGCCAGTTCATTCAGCATCTGTTGTAGGTTCTACAGCGATTCTAGCATTATGACGTTGTCGTCTGTAAATCGGAAGTAAGATATGTGTTCGCCATTTAGCTCAATGCTAAGTCCGTCCCAATTCAGCGTCTTGAACATATTGTCTAACTAATGCATTAGTGAACAGTTTCGGGAAACGATATCCCCTTGTCTCACTCCTTGATACAACGGAATAGGTCATGTTTGCTGATTCTGTACTTGGATGGACATGATGGGGGCTATATAGAGACATCTAATCACTGGGATGTATCGCTACTCTACGTGGTATCGGTGCAGGGATCCCAAAACAGACCAGATTTCAACACAGGGGCTGATAATGCTCTCTATTATAATTATTTTTCATTTATATTACTACTAATTTGTAAAATAACTACAATGTTTAATTAATTAATATGTTAAAGTATGATATATTTTGTAAAACCCCCAAAAAAATTAATGAATCTTAAAAATTTAAAGAGAAGTTATACAAGCAAAAAGTGACCGTCACCGACCATAGGGACATGTGTGTCCCAGAAAAAAACTGGGAAACTATAACTTATTTCAGTATTTTGATTTAAAAATATGATTTTCAGGAGCCCTATGAACCATCCTAACTAGTTAAAATGATTGATTTACCTCCCATAACCTTATGGTCCTGAAAGGGTTAAAACGCCAATGAGAAAAAATGGCGCTGCACTAGTTTTAATACTCGTTAAATGGCGCCACTGCCTGCTGAGCCAACGGAAATACGTCATCATAAGGTAAAAATTAGTACGAAATTGACTAAAACTACGGGAAACGGAAGTGCCTATCTCATCTATAAGCTTCGAAATAAGGTCAAGTACTTTTAATAGGCAAAACGTCAAATTTGATGTTTTCTTAACCCAAAACCCGGCACGCTGACGAGGACAAGAAGAATATGTGCATTCCTTTGGTTTCATAATTAATGTTCTCTGTGTAACATCTGGTCTTGTTAAGCTATAACCGTGGACGTATAAAATAAGCATTTATACGTCCATGGCTATAACCCACAGCTATATCCATCTGCCTTTGTAGCATTGTAGTGACACCTACGTCATAATACTTACATTGATGAAACGTTAAAATAGTGAAGTGATGGTAGTGATAGCGATGAATCGGGTCTTCTTTCCAGTTTTTTAGAGTTTTCTTCAGTGGTGTTTACTATAAAATTCATCCAATTATTCATAACGTTTAATTAGTCAATATTCGTTTCCGAATAAATCTAATTAGTGTTTTTATTTCCATTATAACAAGTAGATGACGCACGTCGTCTGTTTTTATTGTAGTTTTGTATTGTGTTTGTGACTCTTTGTTTCACCGAGAATTGTATCAAGATTAGCCAGCAATAATGCCTATCTTATTTAGTGTTGTTGCACGGGGAACCGTTGTTCTCGCAAAATATGCTACCTGCGCTGGTAATTTTACCGAAGTTACAGAACAAATCCTCTCTAAAATTCCGCCAAGCGATGAAAAACTAACATACTTCCATGGAACTTATTTGTTCCATTATATATCAGAAAATAAGTTAATTTATTTTTGTATAACTGATGATGTAAGTATGTGTAGAGTCATATTATGCTAAGTAAACATCTCTTTAGATAATTAATGGCTAATTATCAATTAATTAACGGCTGATGCCCATTTTCAGAAATTTCAGAGATCCAGAGCCTTTTTATTTCTCAATGAGATTAAACGAAGGTTTACCACCGTTTTTGGCGACACAGCCCAGACTGCTATTCCCTATGCGATGAATAGTGAGTTTGCCCGTGTTCTTGCTACCGAAATGAAGCACTATAGTGAATCACGGGATCTGGATACCATTTCAAGAGTACATGGAGAATTAGATGAACTGAAAAATATCATGGTTAAAAATATTGGTATGTGTAGAAATTAACTAAATTACAATCACCTGACTGCTTTTACATCTGCTCTGTTCATAGGGCTATGTTTCAATCCGCTACCTAGTTGGACGTTAAGTGACGTATGTTAGTCATCATTCAGTCTAGTCATTCAATTGAATGTTGTCATTCAATGAATGCGCTAGCCATTCCATTGAATAGGAGATTCAACCTATATGATGACTGCGACATTATATATTTAAACTAGTATTCATTATACATTTTTTTTTTGCATTCATATTATAGATTTATTTGCAATTAAACTAGTATTCATTATACATTTTTTTTTTGCATTCATGTTATAGATTTATCTGCAAATTTATCTTTTAATTTTGTTTTGTAACTTTGAATGTCAAATGTTCTATATTTTCACATGTGAATTAATAAATTTATATGTATAGTAGTAGGTATTTGCAATAGTTTTAATGCTATGATTACATTTATCACAGGTTATATGAAGTCATTAATCCATTCAATGAGTCTTATCAATTTGTAAAAATGTATAGACCTCATTAGTAAACATGGCGCTTTGATAGTTCATTATATTTCTGGTTCTGATAAGGGATAAATGTTTATACAAACACTATTTATCTGACCCTTATCACCAAGTTGGATGCACTGTGTTCCATTACCTCTGCTTTATTGATCAATATACTCAGTATTTATTAATTTGTTTCGCACCTACTAGGAAGCAAGATCCTACTAATATTGTAAATGCAAAAGTTTGTTTTTTTTTATTTTTATAATGGCTTGACATAATGGCTTCCCTACGCCTGATGGAAAGCGAAAGAGAAGCCCAAGTCGTTGTGACAACGGGCAAGTAACTGGTCAGTTACTTGTCAGTTGCCACCACCATGCCGGCCCAACCCTAACCCCCCACGAGCTCCGGAAACCCTACTCACCGGCAGAAACACGACCTAGAGGTCATTTGACTGCGGTATTCTATAGGGTGGAGGTCCTTCCCCGGACGGGCGGCTCAATTCGAGCGAAGATTCGCTATGCCCTACCTCTCTCTTGTTTGGATGGATGTGTGTGTTACCCTTTTATGCAAAAACTACTGAACATATTATTTTAATGAACCTCCTTTTAATGAAACCATTCTAAATCATACTGTAATTGTAATTTCATGATCACCAATATTTACACACAGCATAGCTTCTGCTCACCCGGTAAGCGAAAGAGAAGCCCTAGTCATTGGAGCAATGAACTAGTAACCAAATTATTAAAATGTTAGTTGCCATTGCCCATGCTGGTCCCCAAGATAGCTCTGGGTATAAACCGACTAATCCTGAACCCATATTAACTAATTACCTACACATGAATTTAATGTAAAGGAAGTGTGTAAATTACTATCCATGGCTGTTTTTAATGATAGTGTTTTTCATACAATTTCCACTTAGTACAACCTTGTAATGTTTTCTAACGTTATCTATCTAGAATTGGTAGTATTTGTGTTGATATACAAGGTTACAGCTAATGAAGGCTTATTAAATCAACTACCTACCATATAATGATATTGGATTGTTATATCAAATAACAAACATGTACTTTTTGGCTAATGGATAATTGGAAAGTTACTGCTCGTTCAATGATTAGGTATAATGAATCAAATTCTCCTAATGAATCTGTTTTGATTTTTTTGTTTCAATTTTACAATATAAATTAAGTCAAATTAGGTATACATTTTACATCTATCTATACTTATAATAAATCTGTAGAGAGGTCAATTCTGTACATAAAATATATTTTCAAAATAACTATCAGGGGGTGATAAGTGATCGATACTGATACCAAAAATGCAATCAGTAAAATTTTTGTCTGTCTGTCTGTATGTTCGTTATAGAAAAAAAACTACTGAACAGATTTTGACGAAACTTGGTACAATTATTCTTCATACTCCTGGGCAGGTTATAGGATACTTTTCATCCGCTACAATCAATAGGAGCGGAGCAGTGACGGGAAGTGTTGGGAAAACGCGAGAAATTTAAACCTGTATGTTTGAACGCGCATTACGCGAAAACTACTGCATAGAATTGAATGCGGTTTTCACCAATGTATTGCTAGAGGTCTAACTTAAAACTTAGGCACAAGGTATAGATGGGTATTATATGGAAGTCCGTTATTTTTGAAACCCGATATCCACGCGAGCGACGCCGCTGGCACAGCTAGTCTTCTATAAAATTATAAATCTGAAGAGTTTGTTTGTTTGTTTGAACGCGCTAATCTCAGGAAGTACTGGTCCGAATTGAAAAATTCTTTTTGTGTTGAATAGACCATTTATCGAGGAAGGCTTTAGGCTATACTAGCTGTGCCAGCGGCGTCGCTCGCGTGGATATCGGGTTTCAAAAATAACGGACTTCCATATAATACCCATCTATACCTTGTGCCTAAGTTTTAAGTTAGACCTCTAGCAATACATTGGTGAAAACCGCATTCAATTCTATGCAGTAGTTTTCGCGTAATGCGCGTTCAAACATACAGGTTTAAATTTCTCGCGTTTTCCCAACACTTCCCGTCACTGCTCCGCTCCTATTGATTGTAGCGTGATGAAAAGTATCCTATAACCTCCCCAGGAGTATGAAGAATAATTGTACCAAGTTTCGTCAAAATCTGTTCAGTAGTTTTTTTTTCTATAACGAACATACAGACAGACAGACAGACAGACAGACAAAAATTTTACTGATTGCATTTTTGGTATCAGTATCGATCACTTATCACCCCCTGATAGTTATTTTGAAAAAATATTTTATGTACAGAATTGACCTCTCTACAGATTTATTATAAGTATAGATAACATCACGTTGCAACTATTAGGAGCGAAGAAATGATGGAAAATGTAAAAAAAGGGGAATAAATGACTATTCCACGCGGACGAAGTCGCGAGCACAGCTAGTCTTCTATAAAATGAATGGTTTACCAAAACTATTGCAATTTTTTTATAGTAGCACAGTATTGTGGCCCCCCCATTACAAAGCGAAAGAGAGATTCATTGCTAGGAAATAGAAAAATGCAATGGAAATAGGCAAACGGGCCTGAATCCAAAGATGCTCATATGAACTTTTTCATTTTATGTTCCTAGTATAGTTAATTTAATGATAGTTATGGTCAACAGCAAAAGTTGACGATAAGTTGTGTGCCTTTCTTTAAATGCAGAATCATAAACAGCTATCATATTTTGCTGTCTATGATTTCCTTCAAAAAATATTTGTAGGTATAAATCATTCATTATTAGTAAGTGAAAAATACTCATTATTACAGATAATATGGCGACGCGAGGTGAAAAGCTAGAATTGCTAGTTGATAAGGCAGAGAATCTGGCAACTACAGTAAGTATAATGTATTCTCATATTCAGACAACATCATACATTGCTCCGATCCTAAAGCAAGTAACTTGTTTTATGGGTATCATAACAACTAGGTATACTCGTATATATACCTAAATAAATACAACAGATACCCAGACAGTAAACAAACAAGAATATTTTTTTATAATAGCACGACATAATGGCTTCCCTACGCCTGATGGAAAGCGAAAGAGGAGCCCAAGTCGCTGCGACAATGGGCAAGGAAGCGGTCAGTCACCTGTCAGTTGCCACCACTATGCCGATGCAGCACTCCCTCCACGAGCTCTGGAAACCCAACTCACCAGCAGAAACACCACCTGCAGGTCATTTAGCTGCTGTATTCTATAGAGTGGAGGTCCTGCCTTGGACGGGCGGCTCAATACGAGCCAAGATTCGCTATGCCTTATCTCTCTTATTATAATAATTAACAATGACTGCTTAATGAATATGTGTGATTGTGAATTTTTCACAAAAAGATGATTGATTAATCTCTTTTTTCAGTCTGTCACCTACAGAGCGACATCGAGAACGTTGCAGCGATCCCTGTTCTGGAAGAACATCAAGATGTACGTAATCCTGGTTGGTATTGCCGGACTTGCTGTATATCTGATTGGAGCCATGGCCTGTGGTGGGCTGGCGTGGAAGACCTGTGTCGGCTAAGATGAACTATGATACCAACATTCCTTGGAACCACTGACCATTAATTTGTTCTTCTTTGGTCAGTCATCAATATGTAATTGGTAACTTGTGGATTGTGTGCTGAAGTGAATATTATCCATATCGAAATATAAAACTATTTCTAATTGCAGTAGTTGTCTATTTAGTTTGCTATTTATTCACATTTAAATTACGTAGAACATAATATAAACAATATTTAATTTTTGGTTTAAAAAGGTCTTGATGTTTAATTTTTGGGTTGGTACAAAAGATGAGTTGTATTATAAATTGGCATATGAAATTTAATGATACATCTCATCTCATCATACACTGGTGTAAGTTTCTTGTCAATCTAAGAACTGACTTGTATGTAACATAAAAATTTGTATCACATTTTGTTCTAAAAAAATTAAATTTTACAAAAGTAGACTACTACTGCCTGGAAAGATATGGGAGTATTTGACTAATTAAGGCATATACAAAACATTATAATCATACCAGTAACAAGTTATTGTGTTTACCTAATTCAATATTAAATTACCTATTTTATGTTTATGTATACAACGGAATATTCTAGTATTCTTCATCTTAATAAGTAAGAGCAACGAGAAATGCTGTGGACCAGATACAAAACGTCATTATATTATAATAACTTATTTACGAACATAAATAAGTTGTGACTTTTATTTACTAACAGTAAATAAGTTATTAAAGTAACGAATACCCGCCCACCCTAAACCCGCTACATAAGCTAACATTTGTGTTGGGTTTCGCATATAAACTGTAATGTAATGGGCGATTAATATCAAAGGAACTCTCATTTTCATCATCGTTACCCATTATCTGGCCTTCATGTTTGACATGTAAAAGAAAAGAGAATGGAGGGAAAATAACAACGATTCGAAACTGCATTGGTGCGAAATGTAATGCTCGTCCCGATTCACTAGATATGACATTACACGCCGATGCTCCCGATCAATGCTTCACGAACAAATGGTACAAGTCAGTTCTGCAGAGCTATTCACAATGGCTCAGGAAAGATTTTTGACGGACAGGAGACTTTAGGCCGATATGGTGTTGTCCGTTGAAGTGTGTTACCGAAGTTTCGGGATATTGCCATTACGTAGCTATTCAAGTAACTCACTGGTAATACTCTTCGATGTTTATCTGCAATCAAGTTTGCACCGAGTAAAAAAAATGCGTTTATGTAGTATGCTAGTTGCCCAAAACTTCGGTACTTCGCAGTAGGTTCCCTGTTTCGCTCGTTCAAATAATTGATTTGAATCAGAAAAAATTCGATCGCAGTAAAGTTAAGTTTCTAAATTTGAATTAAAGCGCGAAAAAGTTTCCGAATTTGAGTCGACTGACTGTATGTGGTGGTTTTGAATAGCCCTGCTGGGATTGAGAATTTTGAAAATACATATGTATAGAAGCGTATATTCTTTAACTTAGTGGACAACTTCTTTTTTGTAACTTGATTTTTTGTTGTTTTGTTATGCATTCATTTGGATGCATCATTATTATGTCAAGATATTGGAAGTTCAATCCGATACCAAAGCTATATCATCAAATTTTTCTACTACACTACCAATCGGCTCTGTACTATTATTCTAACGAAGTAAGATTTTTTAAAATATTTGTTAATCACATTTGAGAGTATAATGTAACCGTACTTCATGGTCACATGTTTGTTGCTATTCACATGATCATTTCAATGTTTATTTATTAATTTTAGTATTTACACAGTTGTAACGAGAGTGTCCAAAATAATTTTGTATTCAGTTTATTTTCATGACAATAATATCGCAATATTTATTATAATGATATTTACTTTTCCTTGCCAGTACGATTATATTTTTAATTTTATATAAAATTTTTCCTATTTTGTGTGCTTTAGAGCCACAAGCAAATTCCAGTAGGTACATTCTCTGCACGTTGTATTTGAGTATTCCCTATTTACCAGTTGTTGTAATAGGGAAAATGCATTACTTTTCCATGGATATATTTCTTTTTTTTAATACACAAAGAACAGTGTTTGTACAGTGTTGTGTAACATTTAGGCTTTAAGAGAACCAAGCAAAATTTAATGTGTTTTCATGTTTTCCTTTGTTTGTTTCAAGATATTTAGAGTTATTAATTCCTAATTGTAATTCATATTAGAAAACTTACAATAAGTCTCTATACCAGCGAACATCAATACATCTGTTAGAAGTTATCATTAGGTGCATATTATGTAGATTCTTTTTTATTTCACAAACATTGTAGTTTAATCATAATTATGAGATATGATAATTATGATGTATTACAAATTAGTTGCAACTGTTAATTTTTAAAAGGAAAGAAATATCTATGTCATAATCTTTTCATGGATTTGTTACTTTTATGAACTTTCGAGTACCTAGATTAAATAAGTATGTAAAGGTAATATGCACGATACTGAGTTACGTCCTGTTAATAATGACTACCTTACCTAATTTTTACACTTACAAATTTTTCGTATGTCTATCTATACATAATATATTATTATATTTTATGTTGATGCAGTTCTTATATTGTATTCAAACAACATTCTTAATCTACCTACTGATCTAAAATAATCAATCTCTTATAAATTTTATTTACCTATCTACCCCAAAATAAAAATTATATAGGATTAAAGACTAGAAAGTATTGTGATATCGAGTTATTATGTATATTGTAAGTTTAGTCATAATTGTTTCTCTAAAGTATGTTATACACTTGTATAAACGATTACTAAACGGTTGTTTCATTTCGTAATCACGCGTAGTCCCGCTTAGTTGATAATATACAGCCATTGCATTGATGTAATAAATAAATAATAACCCAAGGCATGCCACGCTGGGTTACCATTTAGCCTCAAACTAAGCCGAAACTTGTACTATGGGTACTAGACAAAATACTTTCTTTTTTTGTAAATTAATACACTAAACAAAGAAAACATCCAGACCAATACAATCAGACATGTTCATACACACAAATGTTTGCACTGTGCGGGAATCGAACCCACGACCCATGGCTCAGAAGGCAGAGGTCACTTCCAAATGAGCCGTCGAGCTAGTCGAGTTATGTCAATGGCACTATCCGAAATATTGGTCCGCTACCGGGTCCTGTCAGATTGATCCCGGAGGGTGCATCCCCCGCCCTGCCGGCCGCCGCGCCGCGCGGCAATCGCGCGCCAACCTCCGCCGCGGGAGGGCGCCGCCGTCGCCCGTCGCCTCCTCACCACGTGCGCGCCGCGTCTCCCTCACTACCAGTGTATTATACCAGTGTGTGTGAGTGACTCCGTTGAATTATTCCGTGTCAATACGCCTCCGTTCGCCGGTGCGATGCGTGCCTCGCATCGGAATCGCCCGATTGTCTATCGTGTGCAAATGAATATGTTTGTTCATGGGCATTATTGTTGTTCCCTGGGGACTGTCGATCATATCGCTCCTGGATGTTGTATTTAATATTAATATGACTTCCGTGGCTTATCGCTATCAATGCTGAACTTACGAGTTTTGCATTGAAAGCTTTCTTGTTTGAAAGTTCTTATTAGAATCTTATCGGAGTTTCGGTATTCGTTTCGTGTTGAACTGCAATTATTTAATTTTAGATTCTTATGCGTTAATTTTTTGTATATACCTAGTTAGATTTATTAAAATAGGATATATCCGGGTCGAAGGACCAGTCGCAGAAATTGCTCTTTATGTAGAAAACTGATTGTCGATTCTCGTTGTTGATTATTATGCACTTACCTACTTCGTACTTCCTGTCCGTTTGATTTGGAATGAAATATATTCAATCATTAATTTTCGGAGTCGTATATCTCAGTCGGAATAGTTTACCTGACCAAATTAACGGTCAAGATTACTCACGATACATATTCATTAAACGGCTGCCTCATATGCTTTGCCGCCTCAGCGCCTGTTTTGGGCTGCGTGTATTGAAGAGGAGCTTAATACGTATTGCCGGTAAATCGAATTTATAAGGCATCACACACACGTTCCCGCGGGTTCTATTAAAATAGTGGCATGCGTGTGTGCGTGATCCGTGGCCAGTTATTAAAGCGACAGGAAGCGGTGTCGATTTTAGGGAAGGTTACTACGAATGGTTCACAGGTCATTGTTCCTTTTTACTTCGAAGCGTGTTTTTTGTTGCGCGCGCGTCAAGATAAATTGCCATTGTTCGAGATTAGACTTTTTTTGTTGCTTCAGTTTCGGATACATGTGTTGGGAGTTGGGATAGTTCGTTGGGAGTCTGCTAGAGTTGTTTACTACTTACACGGCATTGATTGTAAAGTTCCCTGTAATTTTGTAGGACATGGAATGACCACGTCTCCACTAATGTACCTACGTAACTTGGGCTTACCTATTTAGAATATACTTCCTTTTTCGTTTGATTTTCAAAAGCTGGCTTATATGAAATACCTACTTACTTAAATACCGATTTCATAAATAAATTTTCATTTTAATTCGGTTATTAAAAATTCAGCGTCATTGTTTAAATAGCTTATCTACTCAGGTAGGTAGGTATGACTTACAATATTGGTCAGCCTGGCAAAATGGGGCATCTTCATTTCTGTGTGTATTGTTAAAAAATATTGATCCTTCTAATAACTTATCTCTAGGAATCGTTCTTCAGAGATAGGTACCTACCTACCACTTGAGAAACAACGCCTGCATGAAAGATGTCCCTAATTTTGACCTGATTTTCTGGGAACTATAGAGGTCCCCTCTACTTGCAGCACTCTGGAACTAATCTCTACACTAGGTATACTTATGTGTAAGTACGTGTGCCTATATAAGTAGGCGTTGGTAGATAAAAGTTACGTCTATCCATAATGAAATAATTAAGAACTGCATTTAGGACTATCGGAAAGAATCTTACCGAACACTGTTTCTGAAAATACTCACCTACATAAACATTACAATACAGTCAGCATACATCGGTGTGTGTGTTGTAACGATGAATCCTTGTTACAAATCCGTAATAGTACTAGATCTGTTACCAAGTCAACATTAATGCTCAATTTCAGATTTCCTCCCATTCAACATGGGTTAATTTTGTGAAGTGCTCCCAAAACTGTTCAAGATGACTCATAAAGAAGTGAAAAAACGGTTCTAATTCTGAGATACGATGACACAGTGGTTCCGTTAGACCAGTGGTGTATTTGTGCTCGAAGATGGATGACAGCTCGCCAGATCTGTCGCTGAAGCTGCGACGAGGCTCGAGCGACTCCCGGGAGTCGTTCTACATGGACTTCGCTCAAGGCATCGACTCGGATATCGAGGAGGTGACCACTATAGAGAGGGTGATACCGGAGCATCCTGGAGGGAGGGCAGAGGGAGACTCCGATACGCTGGCGACGCCGTCCGGCCTTGAAGAGAACAAGGATCTGGTGCAATGGTAAGTGATTTGTTTATTTACATACATTTAGCCATCCAAAGCTCAGAATCAACCGCCATACCGCCATATCAAAAGTATGATTGTTGATTTTGGACTTAAATGACCATACCTATTGGTGCTTGTTGTCCTACGATGTATTATTACACCTACATACCTATCTACTTAGTTCTCGGACAATTGTGTGTAGTACTGAAAAGCTTGTGTTCAACAACCGTTGTTGTCTGCCCTACGAGAATGTTAAGGGATTATGAATCTGATGATAGCTCTTGTCGGAAAGAAACATTGAGGATGAAGTCTCAAACACGAGGACAAACTGTTATACGTAAGTGTAGGTATACTAATATTACGTACTTTATATTTTAAATGTGATATAGATTTCCAGCTCTTACGACTGTCTCAGGTATAAATAGTTCACCATCTAAGTCTGTCTAGTCTTAATGACCACACGCGCGACAACTATAAATAATTGTTAGTACCTACCTAATGTCTAGCGTGACTTTTTTGTAAACATAGAACTCTTCCATCTTACATACCTATATACCTACTTAGGTAGGTTTATAGTGCATCAACATTTGTGGCATCAATCAATCAATCAATCAACAGCCTTGGTCCGTCCACTGCTGAACGTAGGCCTCCTTTAATTCGCGCCACATTTCTCTTTCATTTAATTTTTCATTTCTTATTTTTGTGGCATACCTACTACCTTAAAATTAGTTTCTGCTTAGCCTAATGGTTGACTGATAGAGAATGCCTATGTATGTGGCATTAAGTCTGCCTTTTGTACACAGTTTAATTATGCAATAAAGATTAAATAAATAAACATTCTTTTCAGACCGCC
The DNA here is from genome assembly GCA_031163375.1 of Conogethes punctiferalis. Classification (NCBI taxonomy): domain Eukaryota; kingdom Metazoa; phylum Arthropoda; class Insecta; order Lepidoptera; family Crambidae; genus Conogethes; species Conogethes punctiferalis. The sequence goes on along the minus strand of CM062085.1, from coordinate 6,173,003 downwards.
CAATTATTCAGAGAATCATTACGCAATTGTGGATTAGGGCTTAACATAGATTAGATATATTACCTATACAACATAGTGTACTTACACTATGTTGTATAGGTAATATATAACTACTTAGTTAGAAACGACAAGTTTCAATTAAGATTTCGTGCTAAATAAATCTTGATTTGGTCTTGTCGGCATTTGTTATGATTTAGTGCACAGTGTGCGTGTTTGAGCCTAGCCACGAGGGAATTATTGCACAAGAGAGTACAAAGGACGAGCTTGATCCGGTATTCTCTATCAGTAAATGATGGGGCGATCCGGAAATCTTTTATTTAATAAAATAACACAAGACATGCCACGCACAAAGTGGAGAGGCCTATGTCCAGCAGTGGCCTGCCATTAATGTGATGTGTATTCGAATTAATTAATCCCAAGCCGTATAGATATTAAAAGCCTAAGCTCTATTATAAACAATGCCAATAAAGCACGACATCAGATGTCGGCCGGTATAAGTGTGTCAGTGGGGACCAGTCAGACGGGTTGCGAGTTCGGTTCCCGACTTTCTCTAGCGGCAGCATCTCGGATATCGGCATAGTGTTTAACTGAATCAAGGTCAGTTTGCGGACTAGGGGATATTTTTTTGTCATCGCGACTCCTAAAGGCAGCGAACGCCTTTGCTTGGCTCCTCCCAAATCTGGGGGGACCGAAAGCGCACTGCCGACATCTCTACGCCGGCATCTTACGGAGTATAGCCATGTATGGGGCCCCAATATGGGCCGACGTTGTCTCACGACGTGACAACATTAAGCACCTGAGGCGCCCCCAGAGGGCTATAGCCCAGAGAGTGTCACGGTCGTACAAGACCGTGAGTTTCGATGTGTCCTGCGTCTTGGCCAACACCCCGCCCTGGGAGCTCGAAGCTCAGGTGCTGGCCAAGGTTTACAGGTGGACGTCCGAGCAGAGGGCCTGCGGGGATCGCCCTGCTCCGGCTGAGAGAGGTGCAATACGGAGGGAAGCCCATCAAGACCTGGTCCAGCGGTGGGCCGAGAGCCTCGCCTCCGCTAAGTTTGGTCGGCGCTGTTTAGACGCCGTGGGTCCGGAGCTGCAGTCATGGCTAGAGCGGCCACATGGACTCCTCACGTTTCGTCTGGTGCAGATATTGTCTGGGCACGGTTGCTTCGGACAGTATTTGCATCGGATCGGACGGGAGGAGTCCACAGCGTGCTGCGAGTGTGGGGCGGAGTGTGATACAGCGGATCACACCCTAGCCATTTGCCCCGCGTTCTCCGTTCAGAGAGCCGTGTTGATCGACTCAGTGGGGCCAGATCTGTCGCTCCCCGCAGTCGTGGCGTCGATGTTGGGGAGTCGTAGAGCCTGGTTGGCTATGGTCTCCTTTTGCGAGACAGTGATGTCCCAAAAGGAGGCCGCGGAGCGGCAGCGGGAGGATGACCCGAACGCTCCTCCGCTCCGCCGCCGCAGAGGCGGTCGTGCACGGCGGCAGTTTCGCCGCCTGATACCGCCTGACGGGGCCCAGCAAGTGGTTGGTGCGGGGGCACCTCCACTTGCCTTGCACGGGTCCTCGTCTCCGTCGGACGGGAGTAGGCTGGCCCTCCTGGTCTCTCCCGTCGCTCCCCCCCAGGGTGGGAGCTTGGTGGGTCTGCCTTAAAGGCAGACAGCGCTGGCGGTGCCAAGGTAGTATAGGTAAAACCAAGGTCCCTTGGCACCGTCCCTATAGGCGCATGACGGAGGGGCCGGGGTTTTTAGTGGGTATTCCCTGCCTCTCTTCCATCCTGAGGCAGGGTGCCGTCCTCCCACTCAAGAGGACGGCGTGAGTCCCACATACCCCGTCACTCCCCCTGGGTGACGGGGATGCGTAAAAGCATTTTCCCCGGCATAAAAAAAAAAAAAAAAAAAAAAAAAAGGGGATATTTTTTTGCACGTTTACTACGGTAAATCTTAAATGAAACTTGTAATATAAACAATATCCTTTACTTTAGTTAACTGTTTTAGATATTGTAGAGCTAATTTCGACGAGTATATACTTGACCGGCTCATTTACTAGTGACCTTGCTTCCGGAACCAAGGGTCGTAGGTTCGATTCTCACCCGAGATTAAACATTTGTGTGATGAACATTTGCATTTGTTTCGTGTTTGGGTGTTATTAATTGTATTAAATTTGTCAATAGGCTTTATCTTAGTAGGTTGGCATGCTCAATCCCAATTAAATCAGGTGTTATTGTGCAAAAGTCTATTCCCATCAGTTTCCCCGAATGTTTTCCCCCCATCGGGGGAAACTGGGAACTTTAGTTGCATCTTTCCCCGAAATAATATTTAGTAATGGATTTATACATTTTAGGCACTATATTGTAACGAACAAACATCAATTTTATTAGAAAGTTAGGAAAGGAGCAAATATAGACTTTCATGAATAAATCCAGCCTCAGGACGGACCCAAATGTTCATCACATGAATATGTATTCTGGTTGGGATTCGAACCCACGTTCAGAGTCTGAATATCCCTACCAAATTATACAACTCCTTTAAATATCTCCTCTGCAAGGGTCTCTTTCATTTATCTAATTGCTTTGTTAATTGTGGGATATTTCCTAATGATAATGATAAACGTTTCGATTTGGGAGTGGGAGCGGCCTCTGTCTAGCAGTGGACTAATGAAGGCTGATGATGATGAATGATTAAATTGGAATGGAAAGAAATCCTTGGTAGCGCGATAGTCAGGACGTTCTCGCCATAAGCACGGGACGGGCCGATTTACTAAGGTACAGAGCAAGGGGCTTGATTGAGGGACCGGGTTTTTTAGTGGGTACTCTGTGGCCCACCACCATCTTAAGGCAGGGGAGTCTCACATACCCCGCTCCTCCCTCAAATGGTAGAGATGCATAACCGAATTCTCCCTGGCAAAAGTTCAGGTTCAGACTAAAGACGGCCTCACCAGCGCAATGGTTACAGGATTAATCCTAAATGCGCGGAGAATGCGAAGGTTCCGCATTCGATTCCAGATTCACCAACGTCGATTTTCAACAATTTAATTGATATATTAGAACACGGGAGGGATAAATGAGAGGGATTTATGGGGCGTCGTTTTCTATAGTAGGGCCCCTGGTCGGGTCAATTTCTCCTATTCCAAATTGTTTCGGGTCAAGCAATGTGAGACACCTCCAGCCATTATCTGGTACCCAGCACAACGAGACAAGGGGGTTAGTGTGATTTGTCTGGTGTATTTATTTAATTACTAAATTACGTTGATTTTTTTATCTTAGACCCAATTCGGAAGAGCTCACATGTTCTTATTCTTTACCTTAGGTACAGGGTAAGTTAAAATTGTAAGCAAGTAATATTTGAATTTATCACAAGCGTCCTTTGTTTCAATTCCTATTGTTGCGCCATTTCGTTTGGAGCGAAAGAGCTCAATTTGTCAGGAAATAAACATCAAGACACTATTCGTGTTTTGTTTCCAATGTTTCTTTACTTGTTTTTTTTCGGCACAAGTCACGGCTGTTGTCAAATTCCGGGAATGTTAACATGAAAGGGCGTGAATGTGATGTTTAACGAGCTTTTTTTATTCCATCGGCATATGAGCTGACTCGCTGCGAACAGTCGTAATCGTAATAGGATTTTCAAACGTTTAGTGTTTTTTTGTAGCTATGTGTCCTTTACGAGTATTTTATAATCGCCTAATATTTTTTTTATCACAGTGCTAGTCAAAGATTTAATATATTCCATTTTATTCATGCAACTGTGTATTTAACGTCAGTCACGTGTGTAGAAGATGGTTTGAACCTCATCTTCTTCTTTCTTGCTTATCTTTACATATGATTTCGCACAGTTGACGTATTGATTGATCATCCCTTATGATCGTTCTTTGAAATGATTCCATCTACTGTATTCTATTGTCTTCAATTTAAGTTAGATACATTTCTTGTTCATTGTTTAAGAATTCGATTCACAAAACGCCACATACATGATTGGGTATACATAGGTGCAAATCGTATAGGTATTCATTTGTTTTTATCTTGGTCATCTGAACTAAGTATTTCTCAACTTCATGCATCAGTCTCTTGAAGATAATATTTTAATAGAATCAGCACTTCGTCATAGAATAGGTAATAACTATTTTAGCGACCACTCGTTCATACTAAACTTGTAACAGGCGCATTTCGCTTCATCGTGTCCGTTTGACACTTTACTAATAGTTTCGTCGGCCTCTCATTACGCAGGAAACGATTCCCGGAATAGAGATGGAAGGAAGTTGGAGCCGTCCGACTGTTATTAGTCTTAACTGTTAAGGGGTGCGTTAAACTTGTTTGTGTAAGTTTCAGTGGCAACAGTAAATTTGCGAAGCAGTTGAACGGAATAAAGCAGTCGTCCCATTGCCGGCGAGAAAACGACTAGGCTAACCTAACCATCAGCTATCTTCTCGCTGAAGAAACGTACAAAAGAAATATAATATCTTCCGTGTAAACAAAAAAAATGCATAAGTATACGAATAGATAGTGACTTTTCACACTGGCCGGCGAGAATTCGCTAAATTAATTTGTCGCTGAGCGATTCTTGCCGGTAGGACTAAGGGGCAGCGCAGACTATCCGTTAAGCACTTTTTTGCAATTATAAGCAGTAACGCACACGATGCGCAAAAATCTGTCGCGGATATTTCACAGACTCAACGCACACGACGCACATCTTCGAATATTCTGTCGGCAGACCTAGACGCTCTTTTTAAATGTCTCAGACGCAGACTCTATCGCACAAAAAGTGTGTCGTCCGCGCTGCACCGAAAACAGATAGATGCGTTGAAGACTTTAAATGAGGTGTTACACACTACAGACCGTATTCGGCCATGGCGACTGTTATTCCAAAGAGCGCCGATTTGTTGGCAAAAGTTGGCATGATACTCTATGCATGTTTGCTTTTTTGTATCCTAAATGATAGCCATGGAGTCCTTTTCATTCATCATCACCGGACTGATGATAAGAGTGTGTGATGTTTAGCTAGTACGGAATACGTACCTACTTACTTTTATAAGCAACTAGCTGAGCCACGCGGTGTTACTCGCGGTTTCTCGTTCCTGTGGAATTTTGGCAAAAATAGTAGTCAAAACATTTAACAACAAACATTCAAATCCGGCCAGCCGTTTAGACGTGAAGAAGTAACCAACACACACAAACTTTCGCCTTTATAGTAAGTGTGATAACAAATATTTTATATGCGCACCCAATACAACAATTGTTACCTACAAACCTCTTAGTCCTGATAAGTAAAATAATAGGTAGGTTTACCTTATAATAAATAACATAACAAAATAGGATCATGCTATTAGAAAGTTTAGATAAATTTATTAATCTCTCTAATGTCTAGCAAATTGTTTATCCTTATTATTTAATAGTTAGCGTATCCACCCAGAAGTGAGTTATAGGGCCCTAGAGGACCGCAGCCTAACAATTAGTCACTCGGTCTGGCAACATCGTGATGGTTTGTTTTCCTCGCGAATCGTGTTTACTGCCAGACACCCTGTGTTTTGACATGCAAAAATTCGCGTACGTAAATATGGCGAGCAAAAATGTCTATGTTAGACAGGGAGGCGTGTAGTTTTGGTGTTTTTTGGTTGTGTTCGCTGATGAAAAAAACGGCTAAGTACTAGTCGGGTACGGTACCAATAATTGGTCAAACAACTTGTACAGGAGCCTTGTTTCTTGTGTCACGATGTGTCAAATAACACAACATGCAAATATTAATACAACTGTTCCTCACGTAAACGTTTGGCCCGGGCGGAATTCGAACCCACTACATTAAACCCGCCCTCGGTTCAGAAGGCCCTTCAAATGTTATGTTAATATGCACGGCGGATAAGTGTCGAATAGATTATTAGGGTGTTTATATTTGTATTTATTTGTGGTACCTTCGTTGTTCTGATACCCATAACACAAATGCTTAAGCTACTTACTTTGGGATCGGAGCAATGTATGTGATGTTGTCTGATATATTTATTTATTAGGGACTTATCATATTATACTCATAAATATGAAAACGGGTCTCTATAAAGCACTTTTAGATTAACAATGACATAAGCAGTCACGGGAACTCTCTGTCACTTCGTTTTAAAACTATTTCATATGCAGAAAATCCTACTAGAATCAAAGTACATTCGTATCCGAATACGAATGAACAAACTGAATAAATAAAAGCCAAAATAAGGGTAGGTGGATCTGTTTTGGTGACGCGAGATTTACCTATCGGTTCACGAATGAAGCTCCGGTTTCAATCCCGATCCTTTGGCGAGGGTTGTTTATCTGATTTCTTTCATCTCCAACAATTTGTCCGTTCGAACTGGATGTATGGGAATATTATGTAAGGTTTTGTTAGAATACAAAAGGTTGCCTTTGTTTGGATATGCTTATTCGGTCAAGATACAAATTGCCCGCGAGCGAAGAAATTTAGACAATTGCAACCTGAAGCAGTCTTATCAATGCTGAATAACAAAAAATACTAGCTGACCTGGCAAACTTCATACCCGTTATTCACCTTTTAAACCTTCCCTGGACTTCCACAAATAATCTTGTATTATCTTGATTCTTCTCTTGTACCAAAATTAGCTAAATCGGTCAAGTCGTTCTCGAGTTTTAGCGACACTAACGGAAAGAAATTTATTTTTATGTGTAAGATGGATGTGACTACAATTTTCTTGATGTTTTGTGCTATTGAAGCCTACGATGGAGCGCGCCCCAGTAAATCTCCCCAGTAGATCTCCGTAAAACCGACTCTATATCGCCTTGAACGCCGGAAGATTGTATGTCTCAGAGAACAAATAGACCAGCAGGAGTTTCCTTATTTTAGGTATTGTTATGAGAAGTATACTATCAGTTATACGAACATAAGTTTCACTGGGTTTAACAGGTTTGACTGCCGTATGCAGCCGCCAATTTTTATGTCCACAAAATATCAAATCAAACATAATTTTCCGGACTACTGCAGCTGGTAATTTAACACGGCATCTCTCGCAAAAACCTGGCGCACGAGTGTCGCCGAACGAACGAGTTAATTAAAGGGAACATCTAGTTTCATAACCGAAACTAGTGATTACCCGCGCCCGTACTGATTCCCGCTCGTTAAACACTCCACGCAATTAGCTGGCGTTGCTTGGGTAATTAGACATGACATGGCTACAACTCTGTAACAAAGTTGAAGCTAATATTTTTACAGACATGTTTACGACTTATTTTGTGGGTAGCGAATTGCAATTTAGTGGTGTACTTTTGGAAAAGCGCATTGATGCAGTCCTATAAATGGGCCATACACCTGATCTGAACCTAAGGTTTTTCTTACCTATGAATTGAATACGGATGACAACAAAGACTTGGGGTGTCTCACAAAACACAAAGCTATTTGATATCTAAACAATATTTAAATGTGCAATATTTACGGCTTTTAAATTCTTCTCTTAATTTGGGCCCCAGCGGCCGATCTTCAAGAAGACTAGCCAGGTACGCAGTATATAAGTGTACCTATGTGCAAACATGAATGGACCCTTTGTTTCTTTACCTTCTTAATCCCATGATAGTTTGACTTATCTACATTATCCACAAAACCGAGGCGCGAGACAGAAAGTTCTTCATAAAGCGTCGGGGATCGCCAACCATAGAGATGATGAGGATGGAATTGCAATTGGTTACGTGTGCCTTTCATTATTAAGCCGAAGTGAACCTCTTGATGATTTGGTTTTCGCGCAAATGAGGACTCCTAGCCACAAAATGTTTAACCAAGCATATTCAAACAGCACTCGTAGACGCAACGCCTTTATAAATGAGAATTGCGAGCACAGAGCAGACACATTTATCTCGTTAATTGTTATTACAATCAAGTTCTCGCGGAGATTTTCACAACTTTTCCGCAACAACGTGCTTGCATTTTCTTTGTTTCGCCCTAGGGTGAAGGGATCAGGTGAGGAACCTCAGTTGCAAGTGTTGCGGTGTTTTATTGCGGTTGGCTATTTGAAACGTTACGCGAAGCCTTAAAACATTTCCCTTTGTTAGGATTCCGCGCCCCAAAAGGGAAAACCTTATAGGATGGCTTTATTGTCCATCAGGCTGTTGATTGACAAACAGGACCCTCGTTTTACGGATACAGATGTAACGTTAAAATAAATGTACCTAGATAAAATACGACCATCCTTCTGGGTACAACGATGATTGGCTATTTTATTAGATAGACTTTTTTATTAGATATATATAATAGCTTTATTTTAGCTTTTATTTTATTGCATGTGTACTCTTTACCTTCATATAGATAGTATTGTAGAGATATAAAATTAAAAAAGTATTTGTAAGACGCACAACACTAGCATGTTGAAAAATGGTATAATCTCCAGATTTTTCTTGAGTTTTTACACAACAGAGTGAGTAATTTAATAAAACAGCCTTTTAAATTTAAAATAACCTGATGTAATCTTACTAAGTTATAACTAAGTACATGTATTAGGTAAAGGTCAAAATAACGCATCCAACCTGAAAAAATCCTCTATGATCCGAGGCACACTTGTCAAGTGTATTTCAATACTTCCTGTTGTGCGAATCGAACGAATTGCAAATTTGTCTGCCGTCTCCCAAACAGCGCACACATCAATATTGTCAAGTCATGTACCTACTCATGGACTCCTATATTGTCAAAGGTTTGTAAAACTTACTTTAACTTCTTAGACGAGAACGAGTTTAGAAGTTATTTTGTTATGGTAATTCGACAGTGATTTTTTTGAATCTTTGGATTTGGAAAAAATGATGCTATCCTAATGTAAGCGCAGATTGAGAGAAGTGGTGTAATAATACTGTAAATAACCAAATAAGTATATTTTGATCCATATCTATCATCATGATGGTATAAGCGGTTACCGCAGCCCATGGACGCCTGAAACACCAGGAAAATCGCATGCGCTTAGCCCGACCCTTTAAGAACCTATTTAATTTAGACTTTTGATTTCCTTGACACAAGTAAAAGCAATGCCATGCTGCATGCATGTAATAAAGTAAATTCAGCTAGAATATTGAATGAAATTTTGTCTGTAGGGTAATATCTACTGTGCGAATAGTATATTCTCAGATATCATACTCAACTCAATGACTGGCTTCAAGGCCGTAACTTCATCAGTGATTTTATTTTGCCTACTTCTCATTACTACTACCTATGTAGGTATATTACTTATTCGTCAATTGATACTATTGCATAGAACCTTACTCCTTCTTTTAAGTATCTTCAACCCAAAGGTTGTCTGCAAAAAATCGCTAAAAACGCCTAAATAAATAAATAATAATCCATGCCACGCTATGCCATACATAATATCTAAATCTAATATCAATCTACATAGGTACTTTGTTATAATAATCCTGAGTAAACATTACTGGTACGTTTCTATAAGATTGACCGTAAGTACCATATAGGTTTGAAATCGTCCCTATTCCCAACATAAGGTATAGCACTAAAATACCAAACGTTGTATGTTCAAGAAAAGCATTGTAGGCAAACTAGCCTATTCAAATTGCAGGAATAGTTTCCCCGCCACAGTATTAGCATAAAACGCCAACAACTTAAAGCTGCGTGCATACGATCTCACATCTGATGCAGATGTGGTCGCCGTATGCAAAGTCCGCTTATTAGACAAAGTATCTAGAACCATAAAGTTTAATTACCGGCGCTTTGTGCTGATTCGCAGAATTATGGCCTTGTATTTGTCTGTTGTCTCCTTACATAGATACTCTATGCAAATAAATATTAAACAAATTTATACTTACACTGGTATTGAAAACGGTATTGACAAATTGTGTATGATCATTCAACATCGTAATTTAAGGAATGATCCTTAAATTATGATATACCTACAAATAGATGCTGTTTTGAGGCCATTGAAGTAAACCTAGTAATTTAGTATCTCAAAATATTTATTATCTCCATTAAATTATTATAATCTGTATTTGTTTCATCTCACTTTTCATTAGTAGGGAGACCGGGTACAAAAGTAACGGCGGGTCGAAAGTAACAAATGCTCTCACGATTTATCCAATGGGCGAAAGGTCGCTTTGCCGCCTTCAGGTGATTGTCAGGACACAGATCTCCCCTACTTAATAGAAATTCAACCTGTTCATATAAATTTTCCTAAATCATAATTTTATATTTGTTGGCGCACGGGTGTGTTGTGTATGGGTATAGGTACATCATCTAACTTCAATTGAATTTCATAAGTTAATAATTACTCGTCCACCTCTCTTTTAATATTTTAGTCATTGGCGACCTGTTTTTTGCTTTACAAACCAACTAGACGCGTTGGGATATTACCGTAACATAAAGTACCCATAGCATTTGCTTCCTTACAGTGTATAATTCCAGTCTGGCGTCAATTGCTTTACATGAGGCGCGGCGAGTTGATGTTGCGGTAATGATGGTAGAGTTGCTTTTTAAATTATCCAGTTAAAAGTTTAATAAAATAATTTTATTAAATTGAGAGTAAGAATTGCGATGTTTATCTATCTACATATATAAAAGGGTCTCCGAAATCTATGTACGCTCGTAACTTTGGAAAGACTTTACCAAATTGGTAAACGTTCAACAGTGGACGGCAATAGACCGATTGATGGACTCCTTAAATTTTAATAGCTTTCTCTGTAGATTACTTATCGGAAATTTTACGAGATCGTAGACAGAATTTTAGGGGGAAGTCCCTATGGTTCTGGAATATGTATAAGGATTTAAATGTATTATGGAAATACGAAATTAAACAGTTCCATCTCAGTGTCCGTTATTTCGTATAAACTTTTTTTTCTCCTAACTCTATCGCTTGTCAAATTATTAATTATCTATCCAACTTTTCTTCCTCAAATTTCTTTTAAAATTAAGCATTTAAGTAAATTCCAGACATTTCGCAAACTAGCCAGACATCTTGTAATATCCCGGTTCCGAAGTAACTTTACTAGTACATAATGGTCTGCCTTCAACTGCTTTACATGAACCGTGCTGAGGTGACGTTGCGGTCGCATGTATACCCGTCTGGGAGAAATTGAGCCGTTCTTTTGTTTCCCTAATGCACATCGTCTAAAAATATCAGCTATCCCTGTTAGTAAAGTCTTGTATACCTTGTCTACCCGTATGAGGCCATACGTTGGGTGTGAAAAGGATTACCTACACTCGTTAAACTTTCCTTACAATTATTACATCAATTACTAATAACTAGGTCTGATATTTAAATCGCTCGATAAAGTTTACCAGGCTGATAAAAGCTAAGACGCTTTATTGCAAAGCCATGTTGTAATCAAAATAAAATTAGACTTTAGTGGCCGTAAACTATTAAAAAATAATTGTTACTATTATAGAACCTCCTTTTTTTTAAAGTCGGTTAAAAACGGCTTTGAAAGTACGACTGCATGTAGCGCCGATATTGTTGAATCGAAACGGGGCTATCCTAACAACGCGTGACGTCACGCCGTGTGGCATATTGTCGCACGGAGTGACGTCAAAAACTCCCACTCCTAAATTTTAATGCTTTGTATCTTTGTTATTTTGAAAAAAGGAAAAATACGTGTCCAATATGTTTCTATAATCTAAAATACGGACTAAATTTATATTGTAAATATTTTGACCCTGGAAACATCCCTATTGTTTCTCGCTGAACCAAATAGACTTAACCTAATCTATCTATGTGGTTTACCCCGAGCTTTATGCAGAGCTAACAATGGCTATTGCATTCGGAAATCCACGAACCTATGTTGCAGTAGGTATGTAGTAGATATTATTACTGATAATGTCCCATCTAGCAGCTGTTAAGCTCATTAGAATCGCTATCAGCCATTTGGCTCTGCATGTAATGGTACAATGTGGACTACTTTACATTAATATTATGCCATTATGTTACGACATGTATACTTACCTACCTATCTGTTTAAACGGATCGTCCATTGTCAGATAGAACTTACTTTAGCTTAAGCCTAGAGTTACCTATCTAAGTCTACATGTCTGGAAAACTGGTTGGTAGTATCACCACACCATATGAAGTATCACCAATAATAAACACATGTATTGGTATATGGTAATATGGTACCAAATAACTTATTTAAGCACTTCATATACCTACACACAGACACATTTTATATCACAAAGATAGTTTAGTACCTATTTAGAACTCGTTTTTTTCACACTAAAGAGACTTATGTAGTTCACACTTACTCACACTTTAGAGACAAATTGATTAGAATCCTATGCTTTTTCTTTGAATAAATTTAGTTTTTGGTTTTTGTGGAAATTGATGCGATTTCTTAAATTGACTCGTATTAATAAAAGACGTGCCTTATTTCGCGTACGAATAACTAGTGTAATGAAATAAAATTGCGTCTAAGTATAATTCTGTTTTTATTCCACGCTGAAAATTATACTTCCTATTTATTTAAAGCAGTAGTAAAGTCTCAACTTTTTCAAGTATGTACTCTTTTGACGACTGAGCCTGTGTTTTATATGAAAATATAACCAGTATTTCACAAACTGTCTATATTTTAAGATTGATATTTTCCTATCGCTAATAAAAAGTGCATACGCATTTTGGAGAGGGATATGCCCTCCGTGTACCGGCGCCGTCATAATATTTTACTTAGCCCTCCACGGCAGGTCGTAAATCAAACATTGTAGCCTGTCTGTGTTTAAAGCGGGGAGGCAACATTTACGGGGCTGGGTGATTCGGCAGGATTGGTTCTCTTTTGACGCCGTCATCGGGGTTGCCAGTGGCCGAAGACTAGAAGTAACATGAAACTGTTCAAAATGTACAACATTTTGGTAAAAAACATAACATTAACTTTTTTTTATACATTTGAAAACGCTTGTATGAAGTTACTATGTTTGTGATAAACTTTGAGTGTATGGTGCGAATTAAGAGTAGGTATTAAGTATGTTAATGGGAGTAACCTGCGATTGGGTGCAGGTTGTCATATAACTGTATAAGCTATCATTAATAATTACGATTTATTGATGCTTTTAAGTACGTACGTACAATGCAATGAATGAGCCGCGTTCTAAGTACTTGCCTCTTATCGCGTATTAACTTATATTTTCCGCAGTCGTAGTCAAAGATATAACACGACTCACGAGTGAAAGAGGTGTACCATATTTTTTACTGATTTTTCGTTCAGTTAATAATTTTCGTTCAGTTTTTAAAGTAAGATATAAAACCATGTAACTTGAAAGTGGCATGAAAAAGTTAAAAGTGGCATAAAACGTTACAAAAGTAAGATTCTGGCAATGCTGGCCGTCATGCGTTGATGAATGGAGTCACTGCTTCATTAGGGCGCTAACAAATGGCGAGGTGGGTGCCCCTTGACTTTGGCATCTTTATGTTTAGCTGCCTATCATTGAAACAGGAACAGCGGGAATAATTCGTATTTTCAATAGAAATGAAAAATTCGTTTCTCTTGGTTCAAAAGGCAGAGGTCACCCAATAGGCTTGTTCCCTAAAAAAATTAATTAGTCCGTCTTTCAGATTGTTAAAAAATAAAAGACACGAATTTTTTGCCCGTTAAAATTACACACGTTTGCGTAAAGTCACGCTGTGTGGCCTAAATTTTGATGCTTTGTATCTTTGTTATTTTTGGTTTATGTATATGAAAAAAGGAAAATACGTGTCCAATAAATTTTTATAATCTAAAATACGTATTAAATACAATGTAATTATATTGACCCTGGCACCAAGCTTTAATAACAGGGATAATTTTGTAAAAATCCAGAAAAGCTATGTGTAAAATTTATTATCTGGTCGCCTACCTGCTCAAATATCGCGTAAAAATGATGAACTGAATCTAAAATTGAACTCGTATTTCGTCCTGTCCGTTTCATTCGGTGATATTACGAAGAAAGGTCTGAATTTCACAAAGTGCCCCCAACTTGATTTAGGCCGGCACGCCTGTGGGATTGATAACCTGATTACATTACATTTTTGCTCTTGGAATTTCGGGATATTTTATTGCCCAGGGATATGACCTGGGCAGATTGTTTAGTTCTAGCTCTTTTCTAGAGGGAGTCTGAACGTTAAAATTATATATAGTAGTAGGTACAGGCTGTACCTGACTATATTAGCAGAAACATCAGTAGGTAGGTATTGTATTTGTTCGCTTCCGAAAGCTCACCTCTTCCTAAGCTAATATTTAATTACCAGATTACAATAGCCCTTTGTTCAAATCGCTGGTGTGACTTTGGATGTACATACATATAATGAAGATGGCGACATTTCCTTTTGGATTAAATATGTGTTTCACTTTACTTAATAATTTCATAACGTGTCTTACCAAGCTATTACCTAAATCTATACTTACGAGTATAATGTCAATATATCTATAAAGAAAGGATCTTTATTTATGGAGAATATCTACTATTACTATTCTTAACACAAACATAAAGTAAATATATATGTTTCTTAGAAAACATTTTTTGGATTATACTGTGGTTAGATAAGTAAAGGTATACCAAAAGAGGCTTAATACATAGCAGAAATTAAACAGAACATTATCGACTACATTTAATACCGACTTAAAAAAAAGGAGGAGGTTCTCAATTCGGCTGAATATTCTTTTTTTGTTGCATGTTTGTTACCACATATCTTCGAGAATTGTGAACCGATTTGGAAAATTCTTTTTTTTTTTGTTCCAAAGGGTGTAATTCCTAGTTGGTCACATTGTCACCATATTGAAATCGTTTTTTTTTGCTAAAAATGCTGTTATGTACAAGACAATAGTCTAGTAGGTATCTATCTAAATCATGAAACTAATACCTAAACGCTTTACATTCACAGACAGACAACTGAAATGGATTAGAACATTAGTCGACAAAAATGTTCTCATGTCTATCTAAACATTCAATTAAATGGAATCTGGAGACATAAAAGTATTTAGACGACACAAGACCTTTATAACACCACGCTCAGTGATTAGGAAATGTGGAGTTCTATTTGTGTAAGTCACTGGACCGTTTTGGGGGTCTGATTAATCTTGTATTCGTGTGCGAAACGCGCCGCGTTTAGTATTAGGAGCGTATTAGTTCATTTCTTTCTCGGTCGTAATCCTAATTGAATAACTAAAGTCTAGGTATTGTTTTAGATATTGTGTATGTTGTCAGTGTATTGTAGGTATCGTACTGTCCGGCCCGATACAATGGCTCAATTGGTTGTGATTCTGTCTTCTCAATCAGATTGTGGGTTCGGACAAACATTTATTTGATGCATTTTTGTGGATTATTCATCCTACTTTAATAAGTAAATTTATAATCATTTCACATCATCATCATCAGCTCATTGGAGTCCTCTGCTGCACATAGGCCTCTCAAGTTGTTCGCCACTTAAGGCAAACATCTGGAGGCTTTACCCATAATCGCCACGCTGGGCAGGCGGCTTGGCGATCACAGGGCGTAGCTTCTCGCTCGGGTGACAATACTGACGGGCAGGCATCGGCCTGCGGTGCTTAGCTACGCCTCCAATTGTGATGGTTATACCGCCATCAGTCGGTTGCCAGCGCCTTGTTTGTTATTAGGCAAGATGCACCACGGGCAGGTGAGGTTGGCTTGGAGCGAAAAGATGGTTGATCGCTGCCCTTACATCCCATAATTCATAATGTAATTGATGATGAATTATAATTCATGATCAATTACATAATTACCCCATACTCACTCGTGTAAAGTGGAAGACTGCAGCATCACATGCCAATGCAAAAAAAAACTTGGACTGGTTGTAAACCCTCCATGTGTGATACTATACCTATAAAGCACAGGCGTTTACACGCTATTCCATGTCCCTCAATCAACCTACTAGTAAGGCATTATTAACTCCTATGTTTAGTGGCCATATAACATGGCTAGTTATCCGCGTCCCGAGGGCAGCGCCGTGATTGGATTGTTATGACTCCATTAGCTAGAGGACTGTCTGCTTCCCGTAAATAAAACTTTATGGCCCACAGTCATTTGCCATTTCGCATTCAGTGTGCACAATACCTTTGTTTTACTTTGTAAGGATGGCATTTGAAAAGTTAATTGTTACTTAAAAATATACAGACTGTTTTGTATAGTGTTTGCATTAAAAATGTACAATTTTTGCATTCAGGGCGGAAATTATCTAACTAACATATACCTACAGCCATATGTTTTTAGTAAATTGGCACTCGAAATACTTACACTTGAAATTGGCGGATATTCCGCGTCATTTTAACACGTGGTATTGTCACGAATTTCTATGAGTTATGGTTGTCAAGAAAAGCGCGCAAAGGTTCTTTTAGTTGCTTCTTACGACAGGCAGGGATACCTCGGCAGTTTTTTTTATACCTTACTACTACTACTACAACGCGTTAGCAATTAATTGAAGTTCAATAACAACAGTCAAAAGCTTAACCCTTTAAGTTTAATAAATTGTTTCTAGAATGTTTTGAAATCTATGTTTAGCACATAGATTGTAGTAGTTAGGTATGTGAGGTTAACACCTCATACATAGTACACAGTTAAGGATAATTACGCTTAAGATTAATCTCAGTAAAAAGATAAATTGATTCCTTATTCATTCATTATAGCATATCAATTGATTCATTATAGCATATCAAAGTAAAATAATATTTCTTATCAAATCTCTAATCTAAAGCGCACACGGCCCCAGTCGAATCAATTTAGCTCACTCAGGTGGAAAGCTCGATAAGAAACTAAGACAATATTGACTCAGTTCCGCTAGCAAATGTCCCCTCGTGGGTCTGCTAAAGAATAAGTTTCTTATTCTGGCCTGCGAAGGAAAAGTTTATAAGTCAGCTTATTTGCGAAGTTAGAATAATATTACGAAGCTTAGATTTATATCCGAATACTCATATTCGTTTCCTAAATTGACTTATATTTAATTAACTACAGCTAAAATATATCGAGGCCTCTTCAGTATTGACCTATTTTCGGAAATATACGTAAGTAAAGGACGTCGTGAACAATGAACGGAATGTAATTATGAGGATAGCAATTCTTGGCACCGCTTGACTTTTGTCATTAGAAGCTCAAGGAATTAAATTAAACGACCCAAGCCCCGGCCATTTGTCTTTGTAAGGAGATAGGACAGGATTATGTAAAAAATCTGGTAACATTGCCAAATAGTCACAACTGAACATTTATCGCAAGGAGTATATCCGCAGATAGATTGCAAGAACACTGTAAGAATTAAGAAGTCACAGTAGTAATACTACAAATCATGTAGAACAAACAAACATAATCGTGAAAGTGTGTTTGTACCAATATACTGAGAGATTTAGCTGTACCATGACCAATTATACCATAACTATTAGAGGATTGGTTGTTTTGAGCTACCTTGGGGTACGATCTATGTGCTTGAACATTGAACATGTCTGTTTGTATTGGTTAGCCTCATACACACACACACACACACACACACACACACACACACACACACACACACACACACACACACACACACACACACACACACACACACACACACACACACACACACACACACACACACACACACACACACACACACGCGCGCGCGCGCGCACGCACGCAGACTAATGGAATTTAAAAAGAAAATATTGGTTTGGGTGTTTCCTATATATAATGTCTCTATTTCCAATAAAAAGAACAAGTATGTATCTCAGTAAGTTTATCAGTCGCATAGTATCCAAAGTACAATGTTTGGCTTAGTTTGGGACTAGATGTCGCTGCATGTCTTAGGTTGTAATTTATTTACAATCTTGGCACAAATGTATAAATCAAAGGAAAGTTATGCTTAAATAATTTATTATTGGTTATATAAAAAATAGAGTTAAAACAACATTGATGGATTTATTGTTCCCCCTCCGTTATAGATAGATTAATTGGGCACAGATGTGCTCAAGTCTTCAACGTGAGAAAATAGGGAATAGGGCTCTTCCCTTGAGTATGTCTCACATATTCTAAATGAAGTGTAAAAGCAGATCTATTTTTAGGCATTTATTTTTATAGGCGCCTGTAAAAATAATTCTTAACAGTTGGTGATCGAGTAACGGTTGAAATTACTTAGGGTTGAAGGAAAACAAGATATTTTTAGATATTCGTAGATTTGGTGCGATGCGTGCCCGGAAATTAATGTACGAATACAATATAGACATTTCAAAACAAATATGGAATAAAAAAATTCATGATTATCTAAAGATTGCGAAAACTGATGCATCAAGCGTTCTAATATTACAAACAGTTTTCAGTACTATTTTATAAGAATCCTCGAGGATATTGTTAGAAAAATTCATTTTTTCTTTTTAAGTGTTAATTTAGCATTTGGCTCCGAAAGGAAATGCCTATTACGGCCATATATTTTGATCGCGTTAAATTAAAGCACATATAAATACCTACCTATTTAAATTTCTATTTGAGGATCGCGTGGAAGGCGTTCCTGAGAAGAAGGAGTGCGACAGACAGACGGACAATGCAATGATAAGGGTCCCTTTTTACATACCTACATACGTACCTACCCTTGCAGATCGACATATGAAATACGTTTATCCTGCTTAATCTATTGCGCACAGTGCAAAAATTTGCTACGCAAAACTCGATTTGATTTCATTCAGTGTCTTGATAACTTTAAAGTTTTTTTATTCGTTATGGGTTCGCGACCAGCAGTTAACTGCGCAAGGCTAATGATGATGATGATAGATATATTGAGGCCAGAAAATAGATACCGATTCACTTTAACACCTGAAAATTGTAAAGTGATTGTTTCATGTAAAGAGACATGTATGCTTGAGTGACGAGGTTTAAACAACATGGATAACACACCTAAGGACTTATACTAACTATGTGAACGCGTAGATATTGGGGCAGCGCAGACGACAGACTATCCGTGACGCACTTTTTTGCAATTACATGCAGTAATACACACGACGCGCAAAAATCTGTCGCGGATATTTCACATTTCAACGCACACGACGCACATCTTCGATCATTCTGTCGGCAGACCTAGTCGCTCTTTTTAAATGTCTCAGACGCAGACTCTATCGCACAAAAAGTCTGTCGTCTGAGCTGCCCCATTATCTCACAATGTTTTCCCTTAGCACCAGCTAGCGGTTAAACCTATTGTGCACAGAGTTATATTCAATTGGAACATCCTACGTGCTGAGATTTAACCGCAACTCGGGCGAACCAAGGAATATCTGATACATTAAGCGGCTACTGGAAATAGATAGGTATTTAGTTCACAACAATGATAAATGTATATTAAGGGGAATAATACATACCTAACAATTATCCTGGATGATATTAACGCCATACGCCATACCAAACGCATTAGGGGCCCCTTAAAACTGAAGATTTGAGTCGTTTAAAGTTGACCCAAATATTATTATCATCATCATTATCATTACATCTGAATTTGCATTCCACAAAACTTCCGCATAAAGCGATTTTGAGTGGTTTGCATCCAAAATTGTACAGAGCTGTTTCATAGTACGACTTTTATCTCGATTATGAACCGAGAATTTTTCTTAATCGTAAATGTGTCCACTACTTATTGTCCATGCGATGTACCTACCTTTTTTACCATTTAGTTACTTTACTACTACAAATACTTTTGAGCCGAGTCAGCTACGCTGCTTCTGCAAAGTTCTTTAGGTATTTCAGATTCTGATAGACCCATAAGAACTTTGTGCATAATCTCTTCATAGATCGATCGTTAACTGTACTTAGGTATCAGACTAGCATTCTCGAAGACATTTATTATAACTGACACTTTACACGCATAAGCATTTAGTGTTAAGTATAAATTAATGGACATTATGGAGGAATGGTGCAAAGTGTGAAATAGACATTCGTGACACAGCAATGGCGACAGGAAGCTGACTATGGGACAGAATGAATATGAATTCATGGGGTTGAAGTGGAGGGCAAAATTCTTGGCGTTTGTTTGAAACGCATGTGTCTTCTCGGTAGAATGCTGCTTTCCGAACCGGTGGTAACTTCGACGAATTGTAAGTGTTTTTTGATACCTTTGGGTTTTAAATCAGTTAAGTGACAAAATACAAAAATAAGTCCAATCAACCAACAATCAAATAATCTTTTTGTAAAATCTATTGAAATCGTTTAAATTACCCATAGGTAAATAATGTTGAATAAAAGTAATGAAGGTAGGTACTTGCTTATAAACGCACCATTTTATATGAAAGCAGCACCTCACTTTGTGTGTGCCGCGTGAAGTAGCCACTTACAAGCCTGCTTCCACCTAATTAGCCCTTGTTAATAGCAGGCGGACAATCGGTGTAAAATTGAGAGACGCCGTGTCTGCAGCGTATAGGGGTGAAACTGGCGTGGCAAATAGAGTTCGTTCGTGTATGCTGGATATTGTATGAAGGGTGAAGGGCACTGAAGTTGTCTCCGAGACCTCTTGACGCATGCACCACCTAGCTTACACTTGGAGAGGCTTTGCACGCGTTTTTAGTCAGGATTTTCCAGTCTCAAAAGCCAAATCATGGGATGAAATGAAAGGAGGCGAGGAGACAAGCTATCGGCTCATCTGTGATAAAAATAAATGTTTCGGAGTTCTCGTAAAATGAGTCATATTATTTAAATGGCTTAAATGTGGCCCTTCAAAATGATGTGACTCATATGAGTCTATAGGATGAACGCATTCATCTACTTACTATAAAAACAAAAATACCTTGTTGTGACTAAGAGGTTTACAATATGCCTCCCCAAATAATTGTTATTAGGGAACTGTCTAGTTATTTCTCACCTGCAATTAGGGAGTGGATAATAATGATATTAATATCACCGAGCATGTTAGCAGCAGGTTTAAGTAAACATTTTAAAAAGACCTACCTTTTGAATGCGTAACCTGATACAAAACCTTTATTCCACTACTAAGTCATGGAAGCCAGATGGAAACCATACCTCAGTCCACGTTTAAGGAGAAATTTGGCCTTGTCATCTAGTCCTGGTGATATAATGTGAACATGATAAGATTGATGATCATACTTTTAAAACTGAATGCGAACAATTACCTCAAAGTAGAAGCTATTAATAAACTTGATGAAGATCAAGGCTGTACTGAAGACAAAAACAGTACCTACCATAATTAGATCAGGTCCCACACATTCGCGTATATCAAGGAAGTTGTTTAACAGGATATTATGCAAATAGGCATTTACGTTCCCAACGAACATATCCGTCTGCCCCAGCATCCACTAAACGACGCGATTTATGATGAACTTAGCATCATAACTGTCTCCGAAATGAGGGAGATTCGCTTTTATGTTTACGTAAAGTAAGGTTCAAGTTGGTAAGCACAGAAATGATGCTTGCTATCGCGCGGGCGTAGACGGCTCGACCTCCCATGAAATGACGTTGCTAATACTATTTTCAGCTGTATTCTTGTAAATAATAAGATCTCAGCTTCAGAAGTCTTTATAGTGGCAGAGATTAAGTAGACTTCTGGACGCCGTTTGGATGAACTGAATGCGATAAATCGAGTCTAATAAAATACCTTTCGCTGACCCAATGGCTATTGCTCGAGGGTAGGCGGTACATTGACTATTCATTAGTGATTATTTACCTGCCTTATATAAATACGTGAACAGGAAACAAAGGAAGGGAATGCTTAATATTGGCTACGTTGTGTACTTTAATCTATAAGGATTTGCTTAATGTAATAGGCTAGTAAGGTTAAAAGGACAGTGAGGAAGGTACGAGGGTTTTGCGGGACAAAATAGGTACTTCTTGTACGCAGGGATGCGGCGGTATGCTTCGGCAACTGTCCCTGCAACTTGCTGCCCACTGGCGACACAGGGGGGTTTAGTGGGTATACCCTCCCATTCCGGGAGGTGTGAGTCCCACACACCATGTTACCTCCCCCCGGAGGTGGCATGAAGGTGCCTAATGCATTCCCCTCTAAAAAAAAAGAAAAAGGTACTTCTTGTACCACCGTCAAAGGTGTTATTATCTAACTTTCCAAGTTTAAGTAAATTTTCCCAACCAGCATAGTGATATGGTTTATTTTCTTACAAAAAACTGTTTGTTTCATCATTGAAAATTCGAATAATGCTTGTAACTCATAACAGTTAAAGCTTTGTTGTCTAACTAAGTGAATTCGATCCTTGGAAACCATTTATATCTTTTAAGGGTAAGGTATTTTGCATTTCGTGTTACCAAAGTATTCCAAACGCCTCGACTTTCCGCCCTTGTGTTGTATTATTATTT
Source organism: Conogethes punctiferalis (assembly GCA_031163375.1). NCBI lineage: Eukaryota > Metazoa > Arthropoda > Insecta > Lepidoptera > Crambidae > Conogethes > Conogethes punctiferalis. Next base: position 6,150,794 of record CM062085.1, on the reverse strand, counting down.
AAGCCTATTTCACGCTCACACGTCATGGTATCCAAATAAGTAGGTTGTTCTCGGATGATTTATTTGTTTTAAATGTGCGGAAAATTGTATCATGAAACACCTTGCGTATTAAGTACCAACTTGTAGCTGCAATGTAGATAAAGTTTAAATCTTCTTTTCACTTAACATCGCATGAAGTAGAGCTACGAAACTGTAAGAAGTAAACAATATAGTTAAATTCGTAGCGAAACTAAGCCAATTTTATTAGATACTTATACGTCTCCATGGCTGGCCGGCGGCTCATTAGATTCGGCAGTGATTCTTGGTTGCTGAACTAAGGGTCGTGGGTTCAAATACCATTCGGGACATTCGTGTGATGAACATTTAAGTTTGTTCCGCGTGTTTGTCTTCAAACAGTAATTTTGCATATGAGTGCAGTAACGTTTCCCACCTCGTCGATCGCTGCTACGACCGTGAAGCCATCAGCACATCTTCCTTATGTACCTATTGTAATAATAAGTGTTACTCTCTGCACAATGTATCGTACATGATACTCTTTCACTTTCGATGAAACGATGGACGATTGTTCCCAAGAGCAGTATGGTTTGACGGCTCTATCGGTCCTGGTGAGCTAAATGAAAATGAATAAACTTGTCTTCAATGTGTACCGTGTTACTATTTGCAACGTACCGTACATGATACTCTTTCGCTCTCAAGGCAATGACTTGTGAAAATATTAAAGACCGTCAACGCGAGAATAAAAGAAGAAGAAATAAAAGAAGTGAGAATAAAAGACCGTCAACGCGCATTCTTGGTATTGCAGCCTTCCATAGACTGGGGTAACCGTTCAACATCAGGCGGGGCGTAGGCTCATTTGCCATGGTATAAAAAAAAATCGAAGGTCAAATGTATCTTTTTCTACAAACGCCTCGCGGACAGCGTTTCTTCGCATGAGCTGTAGCGTTTCCCGGCTCGGCCATCCCTGCTGCGCAGCCAAATGAAGCCATTAGCTCGTCACAAATCGCTGCCGGCCACGTGAGCGGCAGGATGCGGCTCCGTGCGCTCGTAAATCTGAATTGACAGTGTGACAAAGCCCCGGCCAGACCCAGCCGATTTGAACGGCTAACGACCGTCGGAATTGTTTTTTTTAGAGTGATTTACGTGGTGCCGGGGCTTTGTAAATAAAATGACGGTTCTAGTGCTGTTATTTTGAGATGTGGTCATTGATAATAAAATAGAAGACATAAATAAATAACTCAAGACATGCCACGCTGGGCCACACGACGCAGTCTAGCCACAAACTAAGCCGAAGCTTGCGCTTCGGGTACTAGACAACTGATAAAATTACTTAGATACATTTTTTTTTTCAAAATAAATACATATTTTACAAAATAAATAAATATTGCTATGTATAATATGTATTAGCGTAAAAGCCATTTTAACCTACAAGTATATTATATGAGCGTCTCAAACGAGAAGATATCTTAGTTTTAAATCAATATTGAATCGGTACCGTAGATTTCGTTTATGATGACTATAAAATATAGTGGTTCAGTATATCAGCACTATGATGGAACGTAGCAGCTGCGTCATAGGGGAAGGCAATGTCTTGCGGGGTGATGCGATTTTCATTACCAATATCACGAGATGTATTGGAGACCACCTGTTCTACTGCTATAAAGGAAAGATAACGACTTTAGTGTTCGGTACCTAAAAATCTAACTAGAAATTGATTTTCTCTGAAAATTTATTATGAATATATTGTTTCTAATAAGCCTTATTTTTGGTATATCTACCAATAGTGATAGTATGGATACATACTTTCATACATATTATTGTTTGCAGCACGCTACCTAGTCTGTCTGTCCCAGTGTATGCTAAAATCTGTAAAACTACTCAACGGATTCAGATGCAGTTCTTTTCAACATCATCATCTGGAGCAAAATGATGACAGGCCGCTCCCTTACATCCCAAGTTCCTTGAATAGGTAAAGTGATTCAAGAGGAACGTTTCTATGTACAATACATGCATAATATATGTAGAATAGAAGCACTGATTAGTTTAGAGATTAAATTCCCGATGCGAAGTGAGAGCGGGTCGCTAGTATTATTTTAAACGATCATAATAAAGAGTTCTTAGCAGTTGATTTTACAAGCGACAGTAAAACCAGCAAGTAGCATATTCAATGTTTGTCTATGAGACCGGGTTTGAAAATGAATCAACTCGAGTGAGTAAACAGGAGCCCCGTGACACGGTAAGCCCGTGACCTCGTCACCTAAAAACGAAAGTTTCGAACCAAATACCAACTAATAGTGATATTGGCACTGTTTGCCAGTTCGATACAGTGTGAAATTGGTTTAATTAACTACCTACCTACTTGTATTTATAACACCGCTACTGTTTAAAGGGGACGAGTCTTCTTATGAATCTACCTTATAGATAGATAGATATTTTTTATTACACACCAAGGGTTGGCAATCGGAGTCCTACTCAGACTCGACATTCCCGTAATACATTTTGTTTAGGAATAATAATAAATAAATATAATAAATATCAGACAACATCACATACATTGCTCCGATCCGAAAGTAAGCAGCCGTAGCACTTGTGTCATGGGTATCAGAACAACGAAGCTATAACAAATATATACTTAAATACAAATGTAAACACCCATATTATCGTGTTTAAATGTTTGTAGGTAAATGTGGCACCTAACTACATAATTAACCAACACTCTACGTTAAGATACATAATATAAGATATGTGACAGATAGAAGACAGTAGATCAAACATGATAACCAAGTCCAAGTGTTTGCCCAAAGTGGCGAACAACTGGAGAGGCCTATGTCCAACAGTGGACAGCGATAGGCTGATGATAATGATGAACCGTACTTTAACAAGACAATTTTGCGAGTGATACACTGATACGTACTCGTACACATAGTAAAGTGGCTATTATGTCATCATAAAAAAAGTAAAAGGGAAGCACATTAATTCGCAGCGCACGGAAATCTGCGCGGGCGCAGATTGCGCACTATCTCCGGCGCTGATCGGCGATATCCTCCGCGCCCCCCACGTCCTTCGGCCGCTAAATGCTCACACGCTTCGATCATTTACTCGGCCCTAGCGTATGATAGGAAGCTGGATGTCATGTCTGGTCTGTTGATGTATCATGTCTGAATGGGGATGTTTCAAAATGGAATATCCGATAGATGGCGTTATGTAGCCCGGCGGTCCAGCTATCATGTGATTGTTCAGTTGCTATGTAAATGTCAGTGCCATGTCAAGTTGGACCTGCTACGTATGTGATTGCATCTGGTGGATTTCTTTTTTCAATAAACCCGGGATTCGACTTAACCTTAACTTTATGCCAGATAGAGCAACATGTTGCGGAACATTTTCCTCAACAGCTACGACGACATTTACGTGACTATCCAATCCTTTCAATATGCATATACATACGTATCCTAACCTTTTTCTCCCTGTCTTTGGCTTATGGACAAGCCGTACAAAACAAGCCGGACAGCAAGAAATAAACAAATAACTATACCGTCACTATTTCTTAATTCTAGTTACAAATGAAGCAGCTTAGAAATTACAGGCCAAATTATATTTGGTTGATAATGCCAAAGGTCTATTACCAATTTGGTTGAAGAGGTAGCCTCCTCTTCCGCCCTCATGCTGCAATAATGGAGGCAGCAAATTGCTGCAATTCAGCCGGGATCATCGAGTTAGCCGGTGACGCCGCCCGCGCAGCTCAGTCCCGCGGGAACTGCGCACGCGACCCCCAACAGCGCAAATTTAGCATACTATTTTGTAAAAAAACTTTAAATCTTTTACTTTAGCCAAAAATATTCTAAACAAATATACTTATTACAAGACAAAACGGGTCGTCTATAAATAAAAGAAGCTGTATAATTCAAAAAAAGAAAGTGCATCTGTCAAAAAGAGAACCTATTTTTCTTTTGCTCATCGCAAAAAAACGAATTTGAATTTCGAATTTGGTCAGACTTTCGTGCATTCCAAGGAGCCGCCTAATTTGAATTTCGAATAGTTTTTCAAACAGTTGTGATTCGGAAAAATTAAGTTGTAAGTGAATTGTCGGTTCCAAAGTTATGGACGATGGAAATTGTTGGTCTTAAGCAAGAGTTGAGTGAGTGTTAAGCATGAAGATCTGCGAATCAGACGCGAACGGGAATGATGAGCCTACTGAGGAAACGTAAGTTAAATGCAGGACAGGAAAATGCATTAATTTTATTAAACAATATCATTGGATTGATCCCAAAAACGGTCCTTTGGTCCGTGTTTTATGGAAATTAAACCAAGAAATGTGAATTTAAATACGTGGAAATATTAATTCAAGTACTTTAATTCCTTGGTTCCTGCGAATATATGATATCATTAGGAAAGGAAAATGCTTTGAATGTCAAAGTATAAGTTTTATGGTTATTAATATATTTTTTAATGTTCTAGAAATTCAATAGTAGTTCCTGGTAAAGGTTTTCCATTCTGTTATGTTTATGAGAACCAAGTTGTCTAGTCAGCACCTAACCTAAATTGAACCAATCAAAAATTGAACCAGGGCCATTCCCATTTTTTACTAAAGGACTCACACAATGCAGCATTGACACCGTTGTATAGTTAGAATTAAGCGTAGGTACATTGCTATCATTACTGTTATGTTTACGATACCAAAACAAACCAGTACCGAATCCACGTCTGCTCATTTACACGAAATGGCATCACCATTTACATAATTGGCTAATGTATCTCCAAAATAATATTATCAAGCAACGTCTATACGAATTTCTGTATCCTTTTCATAAAATAATTTGCAAACGTAGACGCCATTGTCAAACAAAGTCCTAATAAAATTTCCACACGAATAAATCACACGTGAGATGGGCTTGTAATTTGTTGTTTGACAAATTGCCGGCGACATGTCTATACATTTCTATTATCGTGCGATGTATAGAGTGTAGACTCTACACCTATACTGTAGATCTCAGAAATGTGTAAAGAATAAAATAGAATGGTAATTACGTCTTCTTGTCAAACAATGACAGCGTAGGTATCACTTTTTTTTCAATCATTCGAAAATCGAACGCTCACAATTAAGTCTTATTTTCAAACAATGATAGATTGTCACTTTTTTAATCATTCGAAAATCGAACGCTAGGTAAAACGTGTATTGATAGAGAAAATCTGTGAAATCATGCACAATTGTGCAAGATTATAAATCACGCTGTTATCGTTCTCAAGTCCGTAGTATCCTTAATGCATTTCTGTGGTGTAAATAAATACACTTGTTGCCACTCTTTGACACAATTAGACATCAGGTAAGCGACTGACGGATAGGCGTGAACTCGCGGTTCGGAGTTGCCCTCGCCCTACTTCCTGTTTTCCTCCGTAGTAATAAACACTGGTACGTCCTAAATACGCGGGGTCGTCGACCGGTTACCGCACACAATGCCCGCTGACAAGGGTGGTCGCTGCGATTAATTTTAAAATGCAACGGAATGTGGATAGCGCACGCGAGCGGGCGACGAGTATACGGCCTTGTCAAGCCACAAATTAGTACTCGTAGGAAGTTTAACGAAAAAAGCGTGTTCTATATTTCCTCGGGGAGCCATCGGACGCCGAGCGCGGTCTTCAATTAGTTACAAAAGACCTGCCATATACATAGGTTTATATTTTGATAATGCTTATTAATGCGACCTGTCAGATAATAAACGATCAGATTTTTCATAATTGGTTGCGCTCCGGATATCCTTTTTTTATTATAATGTATAAAAATCTCAAGTCAAACACATGCAACACAACTGCATCTTGTCTGATTTAAAGCAAAGGACGAAGTCCAAAAAAATATGAGCGATCCGCGTTACTTACTTTATTTCTTGAGAGTCGCTCTTTTTAGTTTGACTTAAAAAGCTCATACAGGTGTGCTTACTAAAAATTGTGTGTTAGCCTAGATGTAAAGCGGCAGGTAGGTACACTTATGTATATGTAATATCTTAATATTATGTTGGGTTTTTTGACGAACTACCTATGCGATTAATTCAATAATTTCATCAATAATCCAGTGATTTTTTCAATAATATGACTTACATAGAGCAAAATTATTGAATAATGGATAATTATGCAATTAAAGTAGCGTTACGTACGAAAAATAATTTAAGCATAAGAAGGAACAGGGATGTTGGTTGTTGAATATCAAAAGTGAAAATTGTTCAAATATCCTTAATAAATAATCCCTGTAAATTGCTTCCATGATAAAATGGAAATTTAATTTCCAAAACATCAATAAGGCTTTAATCTCCCAATATGTGTTAAGTTCAGTCAATTTAATTCGGATAATTAATTTTCTTGTCGGTTTAGGTAAACGATTGCCTACCTCTGACATAATTTATTCTGGTTTTGGCAGGGCCAATTACACGAGTAAAGAAATATGTAGGCCTTTTGAAAATTCATTTTGATGCCTCAATGTAAAAGGCTATGAGATTTCTCTTTTTATATTCTTTGCAACGTGTAGGGCCTACAAACTTCTTAGGGGCCGACAACGCACCTGTGACTCCCCTGGTGTTCCGGTGTCTATGGGCTGAAGTGATCACTTACCATCAGGTGACCTTTAGGCCCGATTGCCCCATCTGTTATAAAAAACACTGATGTGGCCGTGCCCTTACAGGGTTTATATGAGAACTAACTATATTTGAAGTTGATGATGAAACATGTGCCATATTATGCAAGAAATACATGAATGAATATAGTTAATAATAAAATAAAAAATAAAAAAAAATAAAAAATAAATGTTTTCCTCTCTTAAGCTCTCTTACCTTTTATTACGCTTAAACTTTATCCGGCGATTGAAAAATCAGACTTAAGTTACTAAGTTAAGTTAGAATAGCTTTCAATCCAACACTATCTAAATAGATAGACGAACTTTTCTATTTCATTATTGGTGGGTAGCGTCGAAGGAATCCGTTGTGAGTTTAGAACTTTTTACTACACCATGTGAAATTGGAAATGCTACTTTAATACGAGTATTTTTTTTTTGATTTTACCTTATAGGTACTTTTCCAAAGTCACATTTATCTCCGCAAGTGCAGGTCCCTTTACCGATGTAGTTATTACAGTTATTAAGTTGGTAATAAAGTTTACTTCTCGTTGCAATAACATAGAACCTACTGAGGCAAGTTTAAACTCGTACTGTGATTCTAGATGTCTTATATCTAGAGTAGTATTATGTCAAGATTTCCTCCTACTCTAACGTTGCTGGTTTATGTCTGTCGAGAGTAGCAATATACGTGTACACTAGTTCTATGAAGCACCGCATTCCTATGTTGTCGTTACCGGCAGACACAGCGGCAGATAATTGTCGGCATAGCAGTGCGTCTTCATAGAACTCTAGTATAACATTAGTACTCTCGAACAGCGTTAGCAACTCATCAGCGTAGAAGGAAATCAAGCCGAAGTAGAGCGTGCTGTTGGGACGCAAAATTTTACGAAAGTATGTTATTTTCACGTACCGCTCGGCTGAATCCGACTGAACCTTGTTTTCTTCCACTGCATTAGAAAAACAGTACACTTCCCTTATTTTCCAATATTATTTTCCAAATAGAAGAAACAACTGTTCCCAAGAAAATGTTCATCTAGAAGTTGAGACAAAGAGCATTGCCAAACATTGTCTTTGTAAACAAGACAAGACTACGCGGAGGCGAGTTGACGGCAGTTCCCTGAGACGAAGCGTGTACGCTACCCGACCATTATTACGCTCATATTTTTTCTGCACACGAGAAAGGACACAATAATGTGATGATTTTTAATATTTGTCTAATTATTGCCCTCATTATTTAGTATGTTTTGTAAGAATTAAGTGGCAACACTGGTTTGTCACATTGACAGTTGACAGCGCGCCTCTCTGGCGGTAAAATAGGCGGGGAAAAATGGAGGGGAAAGCTGTGCTGGGGGGACGGACGTTGCAAGCCGGCATTCGATTAGCAGCATTGACCGAGGATAGACGTCGAGGGAAATCTATGTTCGACGGTAGTCTTATAGTTCAGGTAGTGATGTGATAAGTTGTGATACCTTTATACCATTCGACAGATTGAAGTTATTATATTTCAGAAGCGGCATGATACCTGCAGCCTACAAGGTACGGAGTAGAAATACTCTTAAAATTATTTAATTAATATTAATATACGAGATATTAATATAGACAAGATATTAAAGGCCGTCACTGTAATTTTTCATTAAATTCAGCTTTTATTTTTCTCTTCTCTTTATTTCCATAATGATGCCGTCACGAACATTTGGTTGGGGCTACTCCCTAACAATGTTACTTGGCGGTAGTATTGAGAGTGTTTAAAATAATATGGCGATTGGATTACGCCACCACTGACAACAGCTTGAATAATATTTGATCAAGGCTACTCTTTGATAGTGCTATTCTTGTTGGTCTGCCTGAAATAATTTGTCGCGAATTCTATTTGGTCAAGGCAACTCCTTGATAATAGTCCGCGACGGATTCTCTGGCAAACGTCGGTGCTAGAATATTTATATTTATTGCATAAGTGTTTTCTGGAGCAGACCACAACTTGAGTAATGTTCGAACAAGGCAACTCTTTGTTAATGTTACTCTTGTAAGCCTAATAAGGTTTATCGCACGACCCATTTGGTTAAGGCTACTCTTTGACAATGTTGGTCTGCGATAAAACGTTAGACTGCGGTCTGTATTAGAAAAAACTAGACGTTTGGTTGAAATTGCGCCGTTAATTGAAAAGATAAGTTTTATGAAGAGAGGAGAAAGTTAGAGTTCTTAACCTTTAGAATAGGAAGAGTAATTTATCGATAATAATAACAACTTCATTGAATATTAAACACTGAGTTACATTTTGTATATCACAACTGGAAAAAAAAAAAACAGTATTTTATGCTTGCTACCGCCAGATATCGCTCGTCCGACTAATTAATAATGCCTATCGCGTCATAGGAATCTGAGCGTTAAGTGTAGCGTAGAATGAGGTCAAAATGCTATGTGTCAGTACAGACTGATTGTAAGCGGCGCATTAACTTTTTATGTGTCCATTTGCTTACTTATGCGATAATGCGATACACAAATTATTATAACACAAGCTAGGCTGAGCCTGTATTAATTCCTGCTACGTATTAATTCCTTCCCAATGTCTTTTAGTAAATACAACGATATAGGTATACTAATGAAAGTTGATATATAGATTTGGTTGGTTAGATTTGGTTATTTCTGGCCTTAGTGTTGAGTAAATGGGGCCTATGTTAGTTTAAAATATGTATGTTCAAAGGCTATAAATGTCGTGGACAAAACGTTACATGTACAAGAGAAGGCTATGTATGCCACTACCCGCAAGTAATCTAATTTATATGTGTGAAGAGAGGGGTGTTAAAGGTCTGATTTTACTGACACTGCTACCGCACCAGATTCTCTTGTACACACACACACACACACACACACACACACACACACACACACACACACACACACACACACGCACACTTTAAAAATATATGAATATCATTATGTAATTTTTAGTATGTACACAATGAAGTACTTATTCAGCTTTTAGCTCTTAATACTTGAGCCGGTATGGTTTGAGCCTAATGACCTGAAACATGTGTATTCAATTGCCTAGGCCAGGCATCCGTCTCATCACACAATATGTCACAAGTTTTATTATAGCCTGTTAAATTTAATGTACCCTGTGAAGAGAAATAAAGACTCACGCACACGCACACACACACTCACACACAACACACAATCTGATGTTATATTGATTAAATTTGTATTTTTAAAGAAATCTGTAACAACAGAGCCAAGGCCAATAGGCCTACATATACTAATTGATGAAATCTAATGGATACGCTGTTGATTTCGAATAAATAAATAAATATTATATTAAATATTAAACAAGTAATTGGAGGCTATGTATGTCTCTACGGAGCTATGTATGTTCCACAAGTAATTGAAGGCTATGTATGTCTCTACGGAGCTATGTATGTTCCACAAGTAATTGGAGGCTATGTATGTCTCTACGGAGCTATGTATGTTCCACAAGTAATTTGAGGCTATGTATGTCTCTACGGAGCTATGTATGTTCCACGAGTAATTGGAGGCTATGTAAGTCTCTACGGAGCTATGTATGTTCCACAAGTAATTGTAGTTTATTTATGTCCTTAAATAAGAAAAGACGCCCCTAAGAAGCTATGTATGTTTAATGATATTTGAGTCCTTGGATGCCAATACAGAACTATGTATTCCACTACTATACAAAATTGGTTACGGAAACTAAACTATGAGGATACAGAATCAATATTATCAGACGTAAAGTAAGCTAAGTTCATATACCGTGTGTATATATATATATATAGTGTGTATGTGACACACCCGCGTCACTCTCACGCATACACACACACAAACGCACATACACTCACACAAATGCGGAACCCAATAAATGCTAGCTTTCCTCGATCAACAGGTGGGACCTGGAGGCCTGAAATGCAGGGTCGCCCTAGATTAGGCTCCAGATTACACGCTAAATAATTTAATTTAATGATTCAGTGCTAATGAAATTTTACCAATTATAATTTAACTATAATTCTTTATTTCAAATAATTGCATACATTAGATGGCATTCCTAAACTACTTGTCAGTTCGATAACAGGGATGTAGATGATGTTTTAGGTTATTAATTTAATCTTTATTTCACAAAGTAGGTAGACAATGTGTTCTGGAATGGATTATGTCGGCGGTGTAATTTTCTCTTGCACAAATAATGGCAACTGACGACATGATGACTACTCCGCCTAGTAAAGTCCAAAGAGCCCAAGACACAAGCAGCAGAGGGGACCATTGGTGGATGTCGATGCAGGCCAACAGCTCGTCGTAACCATGTGATGTTGTCCGTTGTCATCAGGGAAGTCTTGGTTGCTCGTAGTATAACTTTATTTATTTATTTTACATTCGACTGTACTTAAACCTATGTAAGTACATCTATGCTCGTAGATTGACACTATCAAGTACCCGGGGCGGTCGACTTGTTTTTGTTTTAATATTATTCTTTTTATTTTTGCATATAAGACATTCATTCACTACAGAGATACATGAAGAGAGAATTTAAAACTGGGCTGTGCCAGTATCAACTTGTTAAAATTAGTGAGTAGCATCGAAATGAATAGGTACTATTGAATTTCTAAATTTAGAACCTGCGTAGGTATATTTCATTTTAGTGCAAGATTTATGATAATTGGCATTTCTTAAGTAAGGATGTTGATCTCCAATGTATTCTTTTAAATTGGTACCTATACTTGAATGGTTCCCTAAGTGAAGCATGATAGGTTTAGACTAGGCTTCGTCTACGCACGAGACGTGTGGTCCTCTTATGCGAGGCAAAAATTAACCTATGTATGTCGGCGGACGGTGCCTCCGTCGCATGGGCCGTCGTTGTGGTGCCGAGGGTCGTATAGATAGAATAAACAGTCTTTGTTGCACAAAAGACATTTCGGACATAACAAAGGACAGCTTAGGCAGTTTTGTCGCTTGTGGCGATCTGTACCAGATAACATTTAGGCAGAGGAAGGAAGTTTTTTAAAAGCCACGGGCAATCTAGTACAATATCATCCAATGTTACTATTAAGTACTTTATAAATGGGCAAGCCAATTGCATAGTTATACGAAGTAAAATAAACATAATCTATAGACATCATTAAAAAAAATCTATGGATATAGCATATTAAATTGATGTGGCATTCGTATTTACACTTAAACACACACGTATACAATACATTCGCATACATATAAGTACATACACTCTCCGGCGCAACAGGCACGATGGGCACAACACAAACCTACCTAACTGGGGTGGAAAACTAAGGTTTGCCCCCCTATTGTTATTAATATAAAACCGGACCTTCCAGTTCATTTCATATAGATAGATTTAAAGTTATAAATTGTAATTGTTCCTGCGATACAGGCCTTGAGGCTAGTACAGCGACAGCTGACAATTTTTTTTAAGGATTTTGTTATATATTTGGTTTAGCTCATTTGAGTTGTATGCAGAACGATTTGTATTATTGGATAAACATTTTTATTTTTACACAACACATGTAGGTACACGTACGTAATTATTATTTATATTAATAAAAAAAGCGGTAACGTTCTAACTATAGAAATGTAGGGCACTAGGTACTCTAGTCCACTTATAGCAACTCGATATCTAAGTGTGGCGTATTGTTTACTTTCACATGCGTCAAAATATTTCATGAACTGTTCCCGCAATACGAGTATTAATTAATGGACTTGCCTCTAAGAGTAAGAATTTATTTATTTGCTAGAATGCGGTACATATTATTACAGGTGATATGTATAATGGAGAACTAAACACATTCACTCTTCAGAGTTGTCAAATGAAATAAATTATTAGATTGGATACATAATTGAAATAAATTATTATACGTCAAGATAACTAAATTATTAGAACACCTCTGTGTACTACCGGAATAACATTTACCATATTTTCAAAATATCATTAAAATTGAATTAAACAAAGCAAGTCACACGTGTGGTATAAAATAAGGTTGAATAAGCCATATTCTAAGCATACCTATACTTTAAAAGAAAACTTACTAATTGTTATATTATTTGCGTTCATGGGTAACTTATTATATAATTTGACAGCCATTGACCGACTGTTCCTTGAACGCATAGCTGTTTTCATTAAAAGCATGATTAATTTAATTGAACGTATAGACGTCTATCTCTAGGAGTACGTGGAATGTCATACAGAGTCTTAAATAGCTCTGGGTGAGTTTTAACCTCGTACATATAAGCAAGGGACAGTGAGTACTTTCAATTGTTTGAACAAAGTCTAGTGAAATAAAACTGTCTGCTGGGTAACAAATAACTTTGGGGTTTGAGGTTTTCTAAGAGGAGGTGAAGGGAGATTTGGTTAATGGTGGACATGTAGGCAGTTAAAGGTTTGAAATTGGGAGGATCATTAACTTTCAGTAAAACACTTTAATGATTATGTTCCAACATTGGGACAATGTCACTGAATTTCATTGGGCTTGGGATAAGACCTGAATTTACGTATCTACTCATTAAATTGGTTATTAATTATAGCTAATGTAGGGAAATGGTGTGAATAATTTATTTTAAGACCATCATGGGAGATCATCGGTCTTTACGAACTTTATTTCTTGAAGGGTGTATGTAGATAGGTAATCTATATGGGATGTCTACTACTTGTTTATGGATAAGCTTGTTAAAAAAAAGGTCACGCTATATCCCTGTGATCATTACAGTTACGAATTTTTCTAATACGATGAATTACAATTTGATCTTCCTGTCATAGTGAGTGACCTAAACCATTAATCTCAGTAAACCAAATCAAATTCTTTGTTTGTCAGAACAGGTTACAATAAAATAAACAAATAGATAGTTATAGTTGGGTCTGCCTATAAAGGCGTACAAATATATTTGGTGTCGGAAAAATCTTCTGACCACCGAGAGATAAGACACAACACAAGGAAAAATATTGTTATTTATTTGTACCTACGTGTGAACGTACTTAGTTGCCACTGACGATTGCAGGGGTTGGTAAGTCTGAACGTCGTGGCCAGTTTTCAGTTGGACTTGACACAGTGGATTGGTCAGTTTTCAGTGCTGCACAGTGGCCTCTCTCAATGGTCACCACTTTGATCATACACCGTCAAATTTATTTTGTATCTTGCATCAAGGCTTTGACCATGAACTGTAAACAAAACTACCTTATTTATATCAAATATCATCACAAGGTTTCTTTTTGGTGCCAATGTGTATTCCTTATTCTCCTTGTAACACGTTAGTGGAGATGTTATTAGTAAAGTATTTGAATTTAGAGCAGCGTCTAGTAGCGGCTAGTTAGGCTTCTCTTTTTCTTTCGGACACTTATGTCTATCTTGTACATAGGCACAGTAAATAGTTAAGTGTGGTGTACCTAATATTAGTTTTTATTAATTTCAGTTTTATTTATAAATATATATAATAAATATAAATATTAGTGTATGTATATGTGTAATATATTACCTATTATGTATAATTTATATATATATGTATATATATATTTATTTATTTATGTATGTCTATGGAATATGTATTACTTGGTATATTTATGTAGACTTATTTTACGTGTTTATTGAAATAGATAGTTTTGCACTAGATTACCCATCTCTGTTGAATCTGGTTTCCTCTACCTGAAGGTTGTCTGGAAGGGATCGCTACTAGCGATAAGACCGCCTAAATTGTACTTTGTTTTTGTTTGTAATGTGTTTTTCTGTAATGTCTGTGTTTTTGTGCAATAAAGAGTTTCTATCTATCTATCTATATACATTATTTATAAATATATATACATCTAGCTGTTCTACTATTTATTTTAAGACATTTGTTCAATTGTTCCTGTCACATGTTAGTCTCAAATGGGCATACTTTGAAAACTGTGTTAATCAATTAGAATACCAGCACCGAATGTGATGATTTTATACTTGCCCGTTAATGATTAAAACTGATGTGGTATACATATTTTACCAGGAAATGCAAGGGGTTGTAATTTAACAGTAATTTGTTGTTATAAGTCAAACTGTTTTTGTGTTATTCATTTTGTTGTAATATCGGGTTCTCATTTTATTTATTGAGATGGCGCTTTAGCACCATTGGTTGAATCATATTAAGTGGTTGTTTCGATTGGCTGTCCTTGAATAAATAAATAATTATGTAGTGGTGCGTCGGGAGACGGCACGTTGTCGGATGGCCGAATGTGATGATTTTTAATATTTGTCTAATTATTGCCCTCATTATTTAGTATGTTTTGTAAGAATTAAGTGGCAACACTGGTTTGTCACATTGACAGTTGACAGCGCGCCTCTCTGGCGGTAAAATAGGCGGGGAAAAATGGAGGGGAAAGCTGTGCTGGGGGGACGGACGTTGCAAGCCGGCATTCGATTAGCAGCATTGACCGAGGATAGACGTCGAGGGAAATCTATGTTCGACGGTAGTCTTATAGTTCAGGTAGTGATGTGATAAGTTGTGATACCTTTATACCATTCGACAGATTGAAGTTATTATAATAGTCGCTGGCTTGTCTAGAAATGCTAACAACCTATTCGCATCCTGGTGTTATTACGACGCCTTTTGTATCTTTGTGCCAAGACGCGAATATGTGCGCTGTATTGTACCTTGGTACATTTAGTAAAGTATCTACCAGAACGTTTGTTTGTGATAGTTCCACTCCAATTGTTATTGACTAATTGTATTGTAATTGTAAGCTATTATTTGCTTCTAGCGGTATACGATTTTGTCCCCGTGGATTTTATCACGATGAAGATTGTTATTCAATCACGACCTCTTCATAATTTTTCTACATCTCGATTCAATATAATATTAGCTATAGGTAAAATTTTGGCTTTGTCTTTCTTTCGGTAGAGCTAAATAAAAGGGGTAGGTGGTAATCATCACTGTCATGTAACCAATTTAGAACTAGGAATAGCGTAGGTAGAATTTCAGGTATGTAAGTTAAGAAATGTTAAAAGCTTCATTTGCTTAGCATTTTAAAAATTCATTCAAATCCATTCATCAGTTTTCGCGCGAAAGATTTCGATTCAAACTTGTGCATTTATAAAATTAGTTCACTTTTATTCATCAAAATGTTGACATAGCAAAACAACCGTATACTGTTACGGCCGTATTCACAAACGTTACTATGCGTCGCAGGAACGCACAGGTACCCAAAAACGTATAGGATTTTGGGCACTATGCGTCCGCGCGTCGCATAGTAACGTTTGTGAATACGGCCGTTATTATATTATCTGTGATCGTACTATGCGAGCGGACGTAGAAAAATAAAAAGAGTACTCTTGGCATGAACATAGTCTGGTTGTAGCGACGTTCATTGATCACGGGCGGGCGGGCTTCGGACGGCGGGGCGCCAAGCCAACGAAAGCGAACGCGACGCGCCCATCCTGCCACACAAAACTACACCAAATTCCCACACCTTAAGACCTAATTTTCCTTAACTTTGCTACGCCCAAAGACGTTCTGGACCTCAGCAAATGTTAGTACTCGCTGTGTACAAACATCCACTACATAATAGTGTTAGCGGGAGATCAGAGATGCGATTTTCGGACATTAGTCTGTTCCCGCTTGGTTTTGTTTTTAATAGATTTAAAGCTGAAGTGGCAGTGGGCTGGTCATGTTTGCCGTAGAGCTGATAATAGGTGGAGCAGACGAGTCTTGGAGTGGACACCATTATTAGGCAGGCGTAGTGTAGGAAGCCCAGCAACCCGTTGGGTTGATGACCTTAGAAGAACTGCTGGCAGTGGCTGGATAAGGGAGGCCCGGGATAGACGAATGTGGCCTGAATTAAAAGAGGCCTACGTTCAGCAGTGGACGGACCAAGGCTAATGTTTGTTACTTCAAAAGATGCTTATCGCACCGATCTTAGTCGATATATTCTAAAGGGCTTCTGCTTAGAATATGAGGTTAGTCGTAGCTTGATCCACCAAATTTTCCCTTTCGCTGGTATGAAAGTACCTACTAAGAGATCATCTATCCGCGTCTCCGCGATGACATCTAGACATATCACTTGATAAATCGTTTAGAAGGTAGGTAAGGAATATAAGCAGAATACACATTGCAACTGCACAAAATACCAAGGGGTATCCCAGTCAGGAAGGTTCGTGTGAAAGATCACCTGGTAAGGGTCAATGGAAATACAGTATACAATGATTTTTTGCTGTTGAAAAATTCATCGCTACAACAATGGTTTGACAGAAATAGGGCAAGTAGGTAGTTCTTGCACCTATGCCATCGACCTTAGAAATCAATAGGGATATGCGAGTCACTCCCATTAACAGAACACACCGCTTCAAATATCTTTTAATACCCGGTAAAACTCGGCGGACTTATGAAATTATTCGTATTTTTACGGAATCTTAGAAAAACCATTTCGTTAACTTTGATTAAATTTGTCTTGAGAGCTTTTATCTCAAGACAAATTTTATTATAATTAAAAATGAACAAAATCTTGCTCAGTTTGATGTTCTTTAATAAAATTAATTACGAACGTTATCTTTATTATTATGAGAATTAAAATTAATACGTACCTGTAGGTATAACATTTATGAAGGAGCGTCGTTTTGTAAATGGGTCAATCTTGGTTTTTCAATTTAGCAAGTTTGATTTTTTATCTACGATAGGTACAAACCTATTACTCAATCCTGTTAGGCACATATCAACAGTGGTCGGGAGAATACGATTATATAAATTTATAAATATAAATATAGTATGATTTTTGTTGAATGAGTTGACTATTGACGGAAGATCAAAATGGTTACTGATTTTTTGTACACCTGCCTTGAAAATCACTAAAGGTACCGGCATTGTCACCTATTATGTAAACATGTAACTGATACAATAAATGAATTGATTGATTGGTTAAATGTTGTATACCTAAACTGATGCGCAGCGGAACTCTATAATGTACCCGACAAAAGCTTGTTTACCCACTATCAGATGTTGGTAACATCGACTTTTGAATACCATTCTGATACCTATTGACGACCAAACCTGAATGTAAACTTCTTAATTAATCAGAAAGTAAAACCGGTGTTTTCATCTAGTTTACTCACCTACGGCGAGATTCGGTCCGGAAGGATTACGAGAATTTCCCGTTAATGGGCCAGCCCATTAGGTGGAGCGCTCCTTGATGGGAGGTGCGAACAGCTACCATTAGCCCGGCACTGAATTTACTCTTTATTCGATAAATGCGCAGTTTTTCTCGTACTGAAAGCGGTGAGAGGAACTGTTAAGGCGTCGGTGGACCGAATATCCCTTGAGTGGGTTACGATTTCCGGAATAGACTGCACTTAAGGTGTTGGTGGCTAGTAATAAATGGATAACCGTTAACCAAACTCCTTAGATATCATTTGTTGAAATGATAAAAGTTATTATTGCAACTACTTTATTACTATAGCCGAAATGTTATATCAGGCAATATAATGAACATAATTGTGTGCTGTCTTAACTTTAACTTTGGTTTTATGTAGAGCTAGCAGAAGCCCGCGCCTATATTAATGATAATAACTAGGTATCCTTTTAAATTATAGCCTATGTGTGCCTCTGATGTATGAATTATATGGCACGATGAATCATTTGGTAGTAACCTCTGCCTTCTGAGGCAAGAGTTGTAAGTTCGATCCCCGCACAGGACAAACATTTTCGAGCATGAACACGTCTGTTTGTATTGATATGGGTGTTTGATACTTATCCGGCCACATTTTTTTTGCAAGAGGCAGCAGACGAGCAAGTTTGTATGTCTGATGGTAAGCAGTCACCGCCCATGGACACCCACCACTCAAATCGAGTTCTAGAATAGCTGCCAGCCTTTTAAATATGAATACGCTCGTTCCTGAAGGTTCCCAAGTCGAAGCTATTCGGAAAGACTATCACAGAAAGTTGGTCCCACATAACTGTGGCGCGAGTCAAGAAGTTCCTCCTAAAACATCCACCAAGACATGGGTCACGAATCATTAGTCAGTAGTCACCTAGCGGCGTCTATTACAATTTGTGTAATCTAAATTAATGTTGCGGCCGTCCAATACTGAAAGAGGTAGGCTTTTTGTAACAGTTAGGTGAGAGATGCCACATTGAAAGAACCTAATCTTACCTATATGTATGTACGTATTCTACGTAGTTTTGATGAGATGAGGTTAGATCTTAAGAAACAAAATACATATAGCTGCAAAGTCGGGACGCACTTTTTGTATAAAGTAACATTGACTTAAAATTTTAATAGGTATTCAGCTGTATCGAAGTTAATCACTAAGTGGATTTTACTCTATGAAAATGAAACCCCACCTGTACAATTTAGGCAAATGACATTCTAAAAAGTAGGTAGGTATAATTTCAATCAAACAAAATATTTATTGTATCATTAGTCTGACTATCGGACCGATCAAATTGCATAGGGAGGCGTACAATGAAATAATTTCGCCAATGTAACAATTTTGGCTTTGAAATATAATTTGGAATTTTGAAACATTGCTGCTGCTGAGTAGATACCTAGATATATAGATAACTTGAAATGCGAAGTTATTAGAATGATAAGTTTTGTTGTGTTAATACCCGAACGTCATAAAAGTAAGCCATGTTAAGTGTAAGCCATGGTTTACACTTAAACGTTATGTTACTGCCAAATGGTAGAAGGTACTAGGATAAAAATACTTATTAAAAGAACTTCGTTAAACGACACCGGTCTACTCCATCATCTGATACTCATATGCCAGTGCCAGGGCTGATACTGCTAGTCCAAGGGAAATACCTCATATCAAAACCAGCCTCGCTATTCAGAACACTAAGAAAACATATTCAATTACGCTAAATGAGCCTTTTCCGGAACACAGGTCAGTTTTTAAAGTTAAACTTAAGTATTACCATTCAGATCTAATACGTATTAGGCTAGGTATCAGGTATCGAGGCCCACATACTATGATTGCATACGCACTGTTTCATGGTGTCTATGATTTTGTATTCAAAAAGGTTTTTATTTTTATATATATAAGTGAATGGGTAGCGCTTGACCTCAGCTAGCCTGATGGTAAGCGATGTTGGAGCCTAAGATGGAGCGCGCTTACCCAACAAAAACCGATTCACTCTTGCCTTGAATATCTGAAGATTATATCCTTATTTAATCTAAATTGCACAAGAGAGTACCTATAAATGGCGGACTCAATGCCTTATGGCATTCTCTACAAGTCAACCATTGGGCGGACCAGAAAACTATGATGTGGTGCGGTAATAAACACTCCTTTGATATAATATCTACTAATACAAGCAATGTACATATAGTACATCTAAATATTAGTTCATACATACATTTAGTTATTCACTTAACTCGATCAGTGCTTGTTTTATCATAGATTAGGATCAAAGTTTGTTGTTAGCGTTCCTCTGTGATCTCTCGACCTATGCCATTAAATCTCGCTCAAAAGGACCACTGAATTTATCAACCCTTTGAAGAAGTTTGTACGAGTTGTATATGTAAATTGGACTATACAATTCGCTAATAAATAGCTAAAAGTTGAGGAGTAGGAGTAGGAGTTGAGGGTTTCAGTATAAGTTGTCGCACTCGGGTACCTATGCGTTTTTAACCGACTTCGAAAAAGAAGGAGGTTCTCAATTGTATATTTTTTTTAAATGACTAATTTACATAACTTCAATAGTTTTGCTCTAAGGGAATCGGTTTGATTCCCAGCTTGCATAGGTAAACAAAGAAAATACTGGAGAAGGAGTGTAGAATCATAGCGAGAATACCGAAGAGTTTAGTGGAATGCCCTCTTGTGGCAGACGATCAAGGTTCGAGGAGATTCTCCTTAAAGAAAAGAAGTAAAAAAATGAGTATTGTTCTGAATCGGAGTAGGGTTATGTATTCTTAAGACCGTCCCAGTCAGGTATCGCCTATTACTGATAGCACAAAGTAAAATACTTTACTTATAGATAAGGAGGCATTTGTCAAATAAAAAGCATATAATTAGGTATAGTAAAAAATAGAGATTTGTTTTTATTACATTTTGCTACATTATTATTCCCAGTCTTTTTCTCATTACTTCAGAGCTTCATTAATATTATCTGGTAAAGACATGGTAATCCTGATTCATTGCCCTGTCAGGATATGACGACAAGGCTTTGAATACATTAAATTAAGTATTCACAGCACACGAGTACGCTTTAAGTACGCTACACTTCAGTGATATTTAGACATCGCTTATAATAAAAAGCATTAATATAAAAAATTGGTATGCCAACTGAAAAAAATGTTTGGACGTAGCAGCAGCCTGAGGATTTTCAATATCAAAATATGACCCATGTTATGTAAGTAAATATGGGTAAGTACCAGAATTGAAATCTGATTTTACGTCATCCAATGAAAGATTGGTAATTTCTTAACGATAACGATATCCCATGAACTCGGAATTAACATATCGTTACAGTCTTATGAATATGCAACATTGTGTATCTACTCAATATCTTTACCCTTTTGGATGCATGAGTTGTGTGTATAAATTAAGCTTGTGTCTTTGTATGTAGTATGTACGTGTGTAGGTATAAATTATATTATTTTTATCTGTATAATTAGAATTATAACATGATTTGTAAGCACATCACATTCGACAACAACGTTTGTATGAACAAATAAGTCGGGACCATAATTATTTTTTCTAAATACCTCCAATTTCCTGTTATCACAGGTGTCTAATTTAATCTTGATCAATTAAAGATTAATTAGACCCTTTACATATTATCGTCGCTTTTATAATTCATGCAGTTATATGGCCTGCCCTAGAGTAATTATCTCACTTTTACGATGACCGAGGGAGGAGGAGAAACGTGTCGATTTAATCCAAACTTCAATTTAATTGAAAAGTAGGGGCGCGCGCGAGCAGGCAATTAAATAAAAATATGACAGGACATTTCCTCCCGATTACATTCTATACTTTTAATCAAATAATTGTAAAGTCGGGAAGTTGGGAAAACTTTCCTAATAATTTGATAAATGTGTTTCTAAAGTATTCAAATTTTGAAAGCTGAGGTGAAGGCGATAATTGTATTGTGAAAATTGAAAGAACAAGATTTTTTCTTTGAATTATTGAAGCGAACACTCTTACAATTTGGTTAGTAGGGCTTACTGGTGTCCAGGACCATTATGACATACCTATGCATAGATCTTTTTCAGGATTTCAACATCTATTTGGAAAAACACGTATCAGTTCTAAAGGCTACTTCTACACGTACAAAATTTGACAATAACTTTCCTACCTACTGTTTAAAGTTCTTAATAAAACAAGTTTAAAAATAACATATTAAGTACGCACTTTAATGCCTAGCGTAGTTAAAATAAAACCCATCAAACGATAAAATACCACCTTCACAGATCGATTCGACAAAACTCCCGAAACCAAAATGGAACATGACATTCGAATCGCAGCCGGCACTCGTTTTAATCCTATGATCTGTGCGCAAGAGCCGACCGTTGCACTGATTAAAATAAACGTTGCATGTAATCCGGCGTAAACCATTTACGATGCCGACGGCACCGGAAATCGAACGCTGCCATATTGGAGCCGGAAATGGCGAGCGCGCCGCCCGCCCGTGCCTTCACTCGATCCCGCCCAGCAAACTGTCTTCCCTCTAGCGGAGGTCCAATTTCCCAAATTGATACCCGTTTGTTTCCCTAAATTGACGTGCCTGTATCAATTCACTTTGCTGTATACGATTGCCTTAAGGACATATAAGGTTGGAACGTATGGTTCAACCAAAGTAGCTGAACGGTTTACCTAGTACCGCGTCAAAATAACAGATTTGTCTGTTTCTAGGTGATGGTATTAAAGTTGTTGTAAAAAACTAAAGTTTAACTTGTACTAAAGTTTTCAGCAGCTTTTGATGCTGACCATCAACATTTATTGAGAACTTCTGTATAAGGATTCGAATTGCGAAAGTTCCGAAGGTTCGGGGTTGAATGCAGGACACGACCCTTCGAAGTTCACTCTGTAGGCCGGTACTTAGACGTTTTTTTTTAAATAAATAAAGACGTATTATACATAGAAAACACCCAGACCAATATAAACAGTATAAACAGACTTTGAGGGGATCGAACCCACGACCTTTGGCTCAAAACGCAGAGGTCAAATGGAGGAGAGGGCAAATGAGCCATCGAGCCAGTCAGTCACATATAATTATCATATGACTATAGTAATAACAATATATCTATAGATAACGTAATAACAATAATCAAATAAATTATTTGTCGAATGAACAAATATA
Organism: Conogethes punctiferalis; assembly: GCA_031163375.1. Lineage (NCBI taxonomy): Eukaryota > Metazoa > Arthropoda > Insecta > Lepidoptera > Crambidae > Conogethes > Conogethes punctiferalis. Next base: position 6,127,933 of record CM062085.1, on the reverse strand, counting down.
TATTAATTGATAGTACCTATGTCTAGAACAGAATACAGTAGGTTCGTTACCGCGATTTAACAATTTGTTCCGGCTGTCTGCTGCTTTTCCGCGATATGAACGTAGGTACTGTACAATACAGGGATATTTGTCATAACTGAACGATTTGCTACAAAAATATGCCTACGATTTGTTTAGATGAAGGGTCGAATAACTTTAGCGTTAATTTCACGTATCATCGGGTCCTTTTTCAATATGTGTACATATTCTTCGAATTGGTTTCGGACAATGGTATGCTAGAAATCATCCAGAGAATTCTGAACTTTCCAATACTTCTTGGACAAATAGGTGTGGCGGACAGAGCACTTTTATATAGGTACCTATGTTTTTGCCGCGTTGTCGTCGAAAGGTCCCGAGTTTCAATCTCGCATCGGACGAACTGAGTATTTCTGTAAAGAAATGACTCGGTAACAATTCCGGACTTAGGAAGTTAGCCACATTATATATATGGGATAAACTTCCGTGCTTTGTAAAGCACGTTAAGCCGTTAGTCCTGGGTCTGATCGGACTACGAGAGCTAAAGAACAAAGAGTATATGTGTGTTTGCGTACACAGTTGTACATTTCAATATCTCCTGCGTACTTGGCTAGTCTATTTGGAGATCTGCCGCTGTGAGCGAAATACGGTCAGGAGAGTCGTTATCATCATCATCATCAGCCTGTCTACTGCTGGACATAGGCCCCTCAAAGTCCAATTCATTTGGGGGGAACTTGCCTTAGTCACCACGCTTGGCAGGCGGGTTGGCAGCCGCAGTAGTCTTTATTTATGTACCCAGGTAAACGGTCGTCGTGCTGCTCGTGTCCCGATATTCCCTCAGTCGTCTCGTGATTGTTTGACACCTAGATTTTATTAATACCCTGGGAAGGATATCGACGAAATTTTAGTAGAAATTTCTTCTGAATGGCACTGAGTGGGCTCGCTAACTTATCTCATTCTCATCGCGTGGCGCTGTCAGCGTGATTCGCGATCGTGGCCGCATATCGGCATATCGAGTTATGCCACGTTTCGCCCTATTTACGCCGAGAATGCGAGTCATGATGAAATGCTGAAGATGAGGGCATGCCCGTACCTACTGAACCGGGAAATCTTGTTTAAGCTTATACGTATACGAATGTAGGAAATAAATCATATCTTTCAATGGAGACGGGCAAATTAAATTGATTGCCGGATTCGGGAGTAATCTATGGAGGAGTAGGTAGGACCTTCATAAAACTTGTTTCATCATCATCATCATCATCAGCCTATTGCAGTCCACTGCTGGACATAGGCCTCTCCAGTTGTTCGCCACTTAGGGCAAACATCTGGAGGATTTATATCCTGCATAATCGCCACGCTGGGCAGGCGGGTTGGCGATCGCAGGGCGTAGCTTCTCGCTTCGGTGACGCTGCTGCCCGTCATCGGTCTGTGGTATTTAGCTAACTTGTTTGTTTCTCTTTTATTTATCTCCAATAACTCTTATAAAGCACTGAGCACAGTGGGTTTGATTTCGGTTTACCATCAAAACGCAAATAGGAAGCTTATCCTATAGATAAAACATATTATCTAGTAACCGGCAGACTAGAACTAAGTACGATGCAAATAAGGTGTACAAATAAATACTAAAATGTTAACATAGTTTCAACTGCGATTTGTGGTATGCAATTAAGTAGGTACACTGCCAATCTAATGTACCTATAAACTACCGCATGCAAAGAAATAAGAAAGAGTGAGACAATTTTAATTAAAAATGGGGCCGCGTCTTAAAACACTTAGTTCGTAGCAAGGGTAGATTAGTTTTTCCAATTAAAGTCTTCTCACACTAAAAGGTGTCTTTTTAACGAAAACTGTTGTTACCGGTTAAGTTATAGGTATGAATATGTTTTAGTGACTAAGCTTAAAGCTCTTTTATTTATTTAAGTTATTGTCTTATGTTTGTAATATTTTAGTTAAAAAAGAATATTAAAATCTTTTAGTAAAAAAAGTTTCGTAAGATCGCGTTTTTCCTGGTTAAAACTACCAAACACCTTAGTCAATGCTAGAATTCACTTCAGATTTTCAGCTAAAACTAGTTGTGTAGTTAGAACAAGACAACTAGTTTAACGAAAAACGGGTTTTAATTGTACATCTTACATAGGTATTTATTACGAATAAAACCTGAAATGATTAGAAAAAAATCTAAAGCAAGTTTATGTTATGGTAGTGCGTTATGGTAATCTACCAGGAATTCAGTAATTTTACTATATATTTCGATATACCTACTATTGGATTCATGCTTTAGGTACCAGTCAACCTTTAGTCGAGATAGACCAGTGGACGGTTGCAGGCAGATGATAATGATGATTTTTTTGTTACAGCTGTTACTCCATCCCGGCGAACAACATGTCGGGCGGGTCCCACGTGTCCCGGGCCACGTTCGGGGGCGCGGACTCCGAGATCTCGGGCGGGAGCGCACCCCCCTTGCCGAGCCCGGCCTCCGCGGGCGCTGCGCTGGTGTCCCCGGAGACGCTGAGCCGCCACAGCAGCCCGCCGCCCCTGCCTGCCCACCCGGGACATTCGCAGCCCGCGCCGTCGTGCTCATCGCATCGAGTGCATATGGAGTCTCCTTTGAGGTAGAGTAGCAAGTCAACATGCCGTCCCATCACTAAAAAGCCGTTAAGCCCAATTGATTTCATATGGCTTAACGGCTTAGGACGGCATAAAGTTATAAACGTTCGTATGGCCGCGACAAATGAGGCTCTGGCAACCGACTGGTGGCGGCAACCATACGATTGAAGGCGTAGCTAAATACCGCAGACCGGTGACGTAATAATCTCCCGCCTGCCTTTATGGGCTAAGCCTCCAGATGTTTAGCCAAAGTAGCGAAGAACTAGCCTATATCCAGCAGTGGACTGCGTAACCATTTATCTACCGTAGGGCCGAATTTGTCAACGCAAGATTACATTATTTTATTGTGTCTGCTGCTGACTGCCTGTTCTAATATATCACAAACAAAGTAGTTTCTATAAAGAAGAACCAGCAAGAATCTCGATCGTTACCTACTCCTACCTATTGCACAGTTTTCTTTCTTTGTTTTTCTTATTCCGTTTCACAGATAGTTTGGGAACATTAAGCGAACTATTCTTTTAATAACTAAGTATAACTTCTACCTTAGATCTTTTGTCTCCCCAGAATATCAAATCTTTTATTTTATGAAGCAAATATTTTAGTCTGGGACAACAAAAAAGGAAAGTTTCGTAGTCTCAAAGATTCCTTCTCTACCTACTATATGTATTCCCTTATGATATGGAGTGACCTGGGAATTTGTTTCAGGCTTTGATAAAAATAACTAAGTTCTAATAATATTTTTGACGGGGTCTATGGACTGGTTAGAGCGTGGACGATTGGAAGATTCTAAGTTCAATTCCCGGTCGGGTTAATTTAGGAAATCAACTTTTCTCAATTATTTCGGTTTTACGCATTTCGAAGAGACGCCCATATAAGTTAGTTAGATAATAATCATATAAGAAAAACCTTAATAAGTGACCAGTAAATAGGAATATACCGATCGTATCGTTTTTACATTCCTCAAAAATTAAGCATCCTGTAAGGACTCGACGTGCAATCATAACGAAATTGATTGCTATACAGATTGTAGCGAACTTTGTCTATTCAACGCCACGTTTTGCGGCGCGCCGTTTACAAATACTAACAATAATGAACTTTGAACGGCGCCCAGGGGAAACGGAAAAAGGGAATTGCGATTTGGAAATTCCTTTGTTGGTGACGTGGGCAGCAAATTTACAAATAGCTTAGGTACGTGAAAGGTTTTGGTGCAAACAGTAGGTATAGCGTGGGCGCGTCAGGAGATAATATAATATATTAGACAACAACAACATCACATACATTGCTCCGATCCCAAAGTAAGTAGCTTAAGCACTTGTGTTATGGGTATCAGAACAACAAAGGTACCACAAATAAATACTTAAATACAAATATAAACACCCAGACACGGAACAATCACAAGTGTTCATCATACGAATGTTTGTCCCGGGTGGGAATCGAACCCACGACCCTTGGCTCAGAAGGCAGGGGTCACTACCAATTGAGCCACCGAGCCTGAGAGATAGAGGTGTGGTTTAATTGTCCAATCAGATATTTTATATCGCCTCGGTAATCAAAGGCTTTATTGGTAAAGCCTTTGGTTACCGTTGGAAGGGAACTGACAGCGATATCCAGGTTGCGAGGTTTTGGGCTGGTTCTATTTGAGTCAGAGTAGCATTGACTCAAAAAGAAGAAGATTGGTAAAGCCGATTTATTGGGGCAAGAGTTGGTCGTTTCAGTTTATTTTTAGGGTTTTCTTTTACCTATAGCGAGGATATTTATAAGTTGTTATAGTGTAGAGTCTACACTGACTTGAATTTCATATCGATACCAAATATTTGTAGATGATTTTTTGTTGATTTTCTAAAAAAGTATATAAATAGCTGTTATAAACCAAAAAGATTTGCAACTTTTGATGTTGTATCTAAAATCAGAACACCATAATATGTTACAGATGTTGCTTTTAAAATAAGCTCTCATTTTAATGACATCATAAAGAAAAATCCCATAAGGATAAACCTTGTATTATTTAGAGGCTGCTGTCATAAAATATTTAGTCTAATAGCTACCTATATCGTACGTAAGACGAGACCCATTTTCACGAAGATGCGGCTTTTGAAATTAGTTTCCGCGGCTAGAAACTTTGTATGCAAGTTATTAATTGATTTATGTTCACAATAGTGCACCGCGGTGCACTTTGCAATTAAGATGATTAACTGCAGTAACAAAGAGAATGAGACCACGTACGAATAATATTTCAAATGGGTGCACTGATTTGAGTACAAAGTTTGAGTTTTACTTTCGAACAACGTGAGGATCCAAACAATGTACTGTCGTATGTTTACGTTTTCTTTGCGAAATGCAAAGAATGTAATAATAATAATAATAATTTCTTTATTGCACAAAAAAAACATGATTAGGTAAGTACATATATATATAAAAAGAGTTTAAGAAAGAGATGTGTATTTATTATTTAGGTTAGTAGAGCAGAAATAAGAGTGACAACTAAAAGTAAAAGAGACTGAGTTTGAGACGATCCAATAAAAGTGCATGTAGGTGTCAAATGTTTCATAATACAATACATAATTTGTAAGTGGGTGTATTATTATAATATGTCGCTGCTGTTTGTAACAACACAATCTGATATGTAGAAAAAGTTTCTCTCAATATTGTCTTTATTTATCACTTATTAGCGGCCCGCTCTCGCTTCGCTTCGGGTCTTTACAAAACACACAAAAGACCCGAAGTCATATTTATTACTATGCATTTTTTATACATATGAACCTTCCCCCTGAATCTCTCTATGTATTTAAAACCGTATCAAAATCCGTAGCGTTTTTTTAACGAGCTAAGCACACCTAAGAGAGTTAAGGCATAGCGAATCTTCGCTCGAATTGAGCTGCCCATCCAGGGAAGGACCTCTACCCTATAGAATACCGCAGCCAAATGACCTCCGGGTCGTGTTTCTGCTGGTGAGTAGGGTCTCCGAAGCTCATGGGGGGTTAGGGTTGAGCATGGCAGTGGCAACTGACAGGTAACTAACCAGTTACTTGCCAGTTGTCACAGCGACTTGGGCTTCTCTTTCGCTTTCCATCAGGCGTAGGGAAGCCATTATGTCGAGCTACTATAAAAAAAAAAAACATAGGGACAGATATACAATAGCGACTTTCTTTTATACTATTTAGTGATGATATTAAAAGCGAAGTACCTACATATATTATGTTGTGGCATTGTACGCAGGTTGTCGAGTCCCCCGTCGCTGTCGCTGGGCGGGTCGCTGTCGCTGCAGCCGGTGCTGTACGGGCCGGGCGCTGCGCACGCGCCGCTGCCGCCCGCGCGCCGCCCGTCCCGCCCCTCCGCCTCCATACAACACATGCACGTCATCAGCCCGTGAGTATTATTGTTGTTTGTTATAGTAACAATAACTATCTCTCTCTATCTCGACACCGATGACGAGACATCAGGTAGAAGCTCATCATCATCAGCCTATTGCAGTCCACTGCTGGAGATAGGCCTCTCCTGTTGTTCACCACTTAGGGTAAACATCTGGAGAATATACCCATAATCACCAAGCGCTGGGCAGGCGGGTTGGCGATCGCAGTTTGCAGCTTCTCGCTCCGGTGACGCTGCTGCCCGTCATCGGCCTGTGGTATTTAGCTATGTCTTTATTTGTGATGGTTTTACCGCCACCAGTCGGTTGCCAGCGCCTCGTTTGTTATTCGGCAGGATGCACCATGGGCAGATCAGGTTGGCTTGGAGGGAAAAGATGATAGGCCAATAAATTTCAATTTCAAGTATCTGACGGTTGTAATCTCGAGTCTTCCACGGCACGTTTTGCGATTGTTACGATGACACGTTAGATTGTAAATAATAAAAAAGATTGTGAGAGAAAAAAGAGAACCGTATCGATATCTAAATATTGGCATTCCCATTATTAATTAATAACTCTTGCTATTAGCTTGAGTAAAGTGCAATACTTAAAAAAATCACAAAATCTTTTTAGGTTACCAACTTGAAATGAGGGCATCCATTTTAATGATCCTAAACAAGATACAAGAGATAACTTATGTATGTCAATTATAGGACTTGAAAGCATCTTATCGGAAATATGGGATAAAATTCCGAAGAGTAAGTCAGGTCGTACGAGAACGCTCTCTGAAAGATATCGGAATTCTATTATTCGCAGTATCGCTGATATCATGCTTTTGATTGTAGAGAATATTTCCTGCAATTTTCTAGATAGTTATAAGAATGCCTTTGTGAGCATTTTATCATATGGATTTCAAGTGAGCGAGAGGTAGACCAAAGCTATCGTACTTATTTTACTTCGTTCTGTGTCTTCTATAGTTTGTAGATTTGGCCTAGACAGGGATATTTAAGTCAAATATGTAAGTACCTAAGTCACGGTACAATTTGATCCGGAGGTGCGTTTCCACAAATGCCTAGTTAACAAAAACTAACTAATATTACTGTTCAAATAAATAAATTTAGGCAACATCACAAACATTGCTCTCATCCCAAAGTAAGTAACTTAAGCACTTGTGTTATGGGTATCAGAACAACGAAGGTACCACTAATAAATACTTATATATGTTACTGTAAAAGCTCGAACTGCAGTAAATCCTAAGATTTTCCAGTAAATCCTAAGATTTACCAATTCCCAATAGTAAATATTCGAAAAGGTTTGCGATTCGAACTTTTACCATCATTCAGTGGTAAATCTTAGGATTTAGGCATGGTATATTATTATTTAAAAAATTATTTAATAAATGCACCTGCAAATCATCAGGATTACATTGTAGTTCCAAATACGAGTAGTACTTCGTGTTGTAACCGAACCTACGACCCTTGGTTCAGAAGGCAGGATTCACTACCAAGTGAGCCACCGAACCCGTCAAAGATACCTACGTAATACTATTAAGAAAGTAAATAATAATTATTGAGATTACTTATTGTTTTATTCTTAAAACCAACATCTACCAGCTGACAGTGGTAAATCCTAGCATTTATTGAATTTCAAATGGTAAAGGCTCGAAAATATCGTCGTATTTTCAGAAATACTTACATTTACCAACTCATGTCGGTAAATCCTAAGACTTACACTTAAATCTTAAGATTTACCATAGTTCGAGCTTTTACAGTAACATATACAAATTATAAACACCCAGACACGGAACAAATACAAGTATTCATCACACGAATGTTTGTCCCGGGTGGGAATCGAACCCACGACCCTTGGTTCAGAAGGCAGGGGTCACTACCAATTGAACCACTGAGCCAGTCAATAATAAATAAATAGTAAAAATTTCACTTCAGTGGAACTATATAAATGGTGTTGGTGTATAGTTACGGTAACCATGACTTCGTGTTTAATTGGACCCGTGGTTCTGTCGTGGCTAAGGGTCCGTTACCACAGAAGCTGGACTACATGAATCTGCGCGTAACTGATAAAAAATTACCAAAATGATATTGTTCCACTGAAGTGAGGCGGTGATGACATATTGTGACATTTGAGTAATATCTTAGATTCAGCTTAAATCCGCGCTGCCCCGCTTCATGTGGAAATATGTGTGAAGTCTTTCCATTGTGTTTCTAGACGTTGTATGCAAGTAGGTATAAATACCCGCCATAGAAACGAGAGAGCTCTCTAACCAATCTTTGACACAGCTCTGAATTGCCCAAGTGAAAAATGCAGCTAAGAACACGCCACTACGCGGCGCCGTAATAAATTGTAAGAATACGTAAAACCCTACTCGTTGCAGCGAGGGGTGCTGGCTTAAGCGAACAAGTCTATTATAGTGTTGACTACTAATATGCGGATAGATATGCCGTCATTTGCGTCTTTACAAAGCCTGTGCCGAATTGTCTCTGAGACACCCCCTCGCCTTGTCATTACTTATTAATACTGGCGGTTACAATGCTTCTGGACCGAATTCTTAAGTAGGTAGGGTAGCCAAGGTTCTTTACCCAAAGGTTATCTGGACGAGATCACTTATGAAATAAGATCGCCTAAATTTTGCAACAACGGTCTACATTACTTCGTTTTAAATCAATTGTGTGGGGTGCAACAAAGAATAGCTATCTAGTCAGGTAGGTACTCAAGATATACTCGCATTATAAATCACAAGTGAGTGTGTATGTATAACCACCCGTGTTTACTCTATATTTCTATGCTCTCTTTTTCGAATTTAAAGTGATTATTCAGCACGACCGTTGAGAGATTCGATGTATAATCCAAAGACCTAATTGTAATGGCTTGTTTGATAATGACTATATTTTTTCAGCAAATCGATAGGAATCTTTAAAATTGGAGGATAATTTATTATTAATTAGTACGTACAAAAAATTAAATAGTATAAATTGACTGGCCCAATGACGCATTTGGTAGATAACGCCTTCTGAACCAAGGGTCGTGGGTTCGATTCCCAAGCGGGGTAAACATTCGTGTGAAGAACATTTGTTTGTTTAGTGTCTAGTTAAGTGTTCGTGTTTAATATTTCAAGATCACAAGCGCACAAGCGCTTACTTTAGCATCGGACCAAATATATAATGTTGTCTTGTCTGACATTGATTTCTTATTTATAAATATTATAAATCGTATGCCACTTATGTCATACAAAAGCTGACAGGTAAACATTTTCTACGAGTAGTAGGTAGCACAGGCAACAATAGCAAAAGCGTGTTCTAAGGTTGTACTTTCGACAGCTTATAAGCTACCTACAGTAGGTTTGGCGGAGAAATGTTACTCTGTGATTTATCTTTTTAGGAAAGAGGGTTCCTCTGTAAATTCAGAGAGGGCTAGACTGCAGACGGTAGAGCGCGAATGGTCTGTTTAGTGTTAATGTAATAACTGAAGCGTTGTCTGTACTGAGAAGACTGATGCTGTTTGTTAATTCCTGTCAGATTGTAAATAAATTATGTAAGCCTTCGTTGATGACGAATTTACGGGATCTCTAGACATTTTAAAAGGTCCAGGTAACACTGTTCACTATCTGTTTGTGTTGGAAACAGGAACGCAGACGGATTTCAATAGTAATATACGAGTATACTGGCTCGGGTAATATGACTAGCTCGGTGGCTCAATTGGTAGTGCCCCTGCCTTCTGATCCAAGGGTCGTGGGTTCGGTTCCCACTCGGGACAAACATTCGTGTGATAAACATTTGTGTTTGTTCCGTGCCTGGGTGTTTATCTATTTCTATTTAAGTAGATATATGTATATTTGTGGTACTTTCGTTGTTCTAATACCCATAACACAACAAGCTACTTACTTTGGGATCGGAGCAATGTATGTGATGTTGTATGATATTTATTATTTATATTCAATAAATACGAGTAAGTACGATTTCACGTCTTTAGTGGGGCTATGGTTAGAAGCTCGTTGAACCGAAAGCGCGGACGATACGAATTTTCCAGACACGATTGACAATCGGTAATTAGATTTAGTTTTTAATACTGCCTCGGGTCTACGTATTCTGGGAGACATTCAGTACTCATAGTACAAAGGAAACCTGACGTAGTTGGAGACCATGTGGTGCTTGTGAATTGTGTGTGTGGCGCATTTTTCAAGATATCTGCAGCTACCATTGAACTTATATTTAAAAAATATTGTCGAACTGATAGTTCCGTAGTATTAGTAATGTGAACCAAAGACTTTTAACCTGCATCTGATCTGATGTTTCACAACACGTAATTGGTGAAATTCATGTGACAGGCGTCAACTGCCCTCGTTAGATCCTAAATATCGCTATGTACTTAGATTACTAAGTTGTAATTACACTATATCGATATAAAATTGCATCGCTAAGCCCTAGTTTGCACTCAGTGGGAAAATTGCATTTCCCTAGCGACTGTGCAGTCTAATGAAAAGCTCTCAGCGACACAATGTAGTCTAGTGGTCGGAATTAACGACGGTATACATTTCCATAGCTGAGGGGCCGCTGTGTACTCTTTGGGGTGAGATCCTCAACTGACGAATCGTGAGTTCTGTCCTATAGCTTTGTAGGCTAATAAAAAAATTGAGATGAATAATGTGTAATTTCTCATTTTTAGATGTTTTGTAACTTTCTTTAAAACTTTGAAGTGTTTATGTTAAACACTAGCTACAGCACGCGAATTTGTCCGCGAGATATATGTAATTTGAACGCCTAAAAATATAACGCGTATCAAACATCCACCCATACAAACATACTCGTAATATTAGTATGATATAATCCAACGCCACGACCCAATTAGCTCGAGTGCATACGTACTCATGTTCAAAAATTTATAAAAATAAATACTGGATGACCAAATAAGTGTAGTTAAATATAGGTCATTTTGTATAGTGGAAAATGTGAGTCATGTCGACTTTACAAAAAAATCATGCTTTTCATAACCTAACTTATAGGTAACCAAAAGTAATGTAGGTGTAAATAGATTGAAGTAGTAAAGCTCTCATAAGTAGATTTACGATAGCACAAGTTTCTGGTCACTAAGTTTCGTAATTGTGACTTCTTTTAAGAAAAAGCTTTTTTTGATTTTAGGAAATTCGAAAATATGGGAACAAAATGTTAAATAAATGCCAGTATAAATTTATCTACTACATCCTGATTTCATAAGATTTATTTTCTGTAAGTAGGTAATTACTCCCACTTGTACCGAATGAACCGATATTTTTTTTTGTACACACCACTGAAACATAAAAATGAGAATGCATTTTAATAATATACCTATAGTTTATAGTAAAACATTAACGATAAAGGAAATAAGAAGTAGAATTAGATTTTCACGATTACGATAACGTTTCTCAGACTTGAGAAAATCGGTACGAGGGACTACCTATTGGAAAAAATCTTTAAAGTAAATAAATAATGTGCCAGACAATGCACACTGTAGCGATTTATCCATCAGTTTCGCAGCGTATGCAGTTTCCTGTCAAGCGCTGCCAAACAGCCAGCCGATCCCTGCCATGCATTTCGATATTCCGATCATTCACTTCCAATGTATAAATTGTATTCGCTATTTATGGTGCACCAAATATGTATTTTGGAATGCGAGCTTTTCATTTATCACAATACACAAAGGTTTCTTCGACTTGTTTTCTTCTCAACGCCAATTTCAAAAGTCTAAGACCCGATACTCTTTTTGGACACCTTGTACTTATTACTATTTTAATAATCTTTGTGGATAGGTTTAAGTCAACTGCTTAAGTGCTTAGTGTCCAATAAAAAAAATATCTATCATGGTATTGTATTTGTACCGACTAAAAGTATTAGGTGATGAAAATGATGGAAAGTGGCGCAGAACACAACAACCTACCCCGTGCCCATTTAGAAAAAATACCTTAACTGACCTGACCGGGATTAGAATCCAAAGCTTTTAGACTCACACTTTAGTCAAAAACCTAGATCTCTAACGCAATACATTCCTAGAAAAGAAAAATAAGCCGACCCCCTCTGGAAATCTTTTAAATATACCTACTAAAAGTATTAGGTGATGAAAATGATGGAAAGTGGCACAGAACACAACAACCAACCCCGTGCCAATTGAAAAAAAATACCTTAACTGACCTGACCGGGATTAGAACCCAAAACTTTTAGACTCACACTTTACTCAAAAACCTAGATCTTCTTCACAATATAAAAAGGAAAAATAAGCCGACCCCTTCTGGAAATCTTTTAAATATATTAACTGACAAGGGCTGAGTGAAAGCTCCGACTTAGTCTAGATAATGGCAAAGCCCTGTTTATTTAGTCCTGGTCGGCTTGTATTACGCTGCGATTAACCACCCCATTTAGTCGCGTTCCAGCCTTTTGTGTACTTTATTACGAAATCAGTTACACAATAACGTTTGTTGAGTGAGCAGAGGTAGGTACTGCTCGTTATTTCCGATTGAAGCGACGCAAGCTTAATTAAACGGATGGCACACAATTCGCGTTTAAAATTTAATATCGAGTCTTGCAACGTGTGCGTGTGTTAAATTCAATTACGATTTTGTTTACCTGTATAAGTGTGCAGAGATAGTATTATTTTAACATACTATTAATAAAATGCGGTATGTTCTCTGAAATCCGTATAAACTATTTATTACGGACGAGTGTATACAGTGGATTTCAACCCATTGAAAGGCAGAGCTGTTAAAATATGTTGACTATGATATGGTACCTACAACCAGTCATACATTGCGTACTCAAATGTCTCTAAGCAAAATAACCTTACAACGATTGCACAAAGTGATACATTATTATTAATCACCTTGATTGCTGAGATCCTAATTATGAAAAAAGAAGTCTGTTTATTTGTTTTTGACAATTGCTTGCTTATCAATTTGACCCTTAGGATGTTGATTAGAATTAAATTATTGAATAGATATAATTTTGAAAATTTCAATCTGTAGATATTTTTAGCAGTTTACTGTGTGTAAGTAGCAAACGTGTCCACGTAAATCTGATGTTGACTGTACTTGTATAATAATATAGCACAAATAAGGTAGTCAAACTATCTCCTGCAAATCTCCTGAGGATTCCTCACACTTGTAGCAATCAGTGGCAACTTCAAACGCAATTCGCCGAATCCTGACCGCAAAACCGTCGTATGCCGGTGACATTACGCCGACGACGGAACTTCTGTAATTATGTCCCTGTCTTTGACTTCCGGGCAGAACTTACAACTTGCTGTATTGCATTATTCATGACAGGACAGTTTCCATAAAACATTCCTCCCTTCCATAAACTTAGCGACGAATGGATTTAGTCCATTATGTGTATTAGACAAAAGGATCAAATTAAGGGTTTGCTCTTTGTTTAGGACTATAATTATCGCTTCCGATTATTCGCGCTACTTACGTATTGATTCAAGGGAATGTTAAGGTTCTAATCAGATTACATAAAATTTATTAACTAGAAGGACATTCTATGACCAAATAGGAAGAATGTCTAAAAAAGGTAAAACACTAAGTACCTACCCTAAACCGACGAGCATGTATGAAGAGATTGATAAATGTGGGCGAAGCAAAAGTCGTGTGGCAGGATCGTAGTAAAAGGAAGGACGTAGTCTCTGCGTACCCCTCTGGGAGAAAGGCGTGACGTTATGGTTGTATGTTTAAAGATTTTCTAACTTATTTCTCGCTGGTCGAGTGAGCATATTCTATCTAGACTACAATATCGCTAAAATTAGGCAAATTGCAGTCAAGCGAAAAAAAATACATTAGCGAAATGTGTGGCAAACATCGAAAAAACATACCTAATTCCCCTGTCCATCTGCTATATAGTTCATTAATTTAGTTGTTCAAAATACTATCTGCCGATTCTGACCACAATTGTTCTTGAAGTAATTTTATATTATTTTAAAGAAAAAACCTTACCTTAATGCTTATTGCGTATTCTAGAGTCTAACTAACGAATAAGGAGATTCTTTCTATCATCTATGAATCTCCGCCCTTAATTGATTTTCTCGCAAACAAAGGAAGCTAACAATAACATCGTCGGTAAAAGTTGGCGGGCCGCGAGCCAAACCCGGTCACTCGGCACACAACCCACAGAGAGGCAAATATAGGCATATCGTTGTCAGAAACAAGGCTACGTTGCAACAGTAAGCAGGCGCTAGCAGCGTTGCGGGGAGCCAATAACACGCGGTCGCCATGGCAACGGTACGTACGCCAGAGGGGTCCTCTCCCCTAGATCCTCAGAGGGCCCAACCACCAAAAATTCAAGACCCGCCAGGCTATAACGTAACAGTCCGCATTCTACTGTTAGCAGCAGTTTGACAGCTCTTCTTACAATGGTCAAGTATTATTTAGTGCTTTTTGGTACATGTCCTTGCAAAGCAGCATCTTTGGCATTAAGTTGGCAATTTGTCAGTGGCGGATCAAATTTGGGCTGGTGTAAACAGGTTCATTGTTTTTGTTTTGTTTGTGAAGTAATTGGATATATTTTAGTAACCTACTTTACTAAATGTTAACGATTATAATAAATCCACAAGGCCTCCTTAAACAAAATAATTGCTGCCCTTGGGAACAAAATAATTAAAGGCACTTTTGGATAAAACAATTTGAAGCCCTTTTAAAAAGTAAAGAAAACGCATATGACATGTAGATAATGTTAACATTTTAACCGTCTTAAAAAGATGGAGGTTACTTCTACTATGTTCACGTATTTATATTTTTGCATGGATTTTTGGGACATTTAGAGAATAATTGTGTGTGTGAGATAATTAGTCTTAAGAGGTCCTGATGATTGGGGGTCCTGGAGCTAAAGATGGAACTACGTACCCAGGCATCATATCTTTGACATCTCAAAAGCTACCATAGATACTCTAAATATAAATAAACTAGCTTTTGCCCGCGACTTCGTCCGCGTGTTTAAATTTATACATACAAAAGTTTTTTCCCGCTAACTCCCGTTCCCGTGGGAATTTCTCAAAATACAGCCATAACTAAACTTTATATTTACTAAGGTACCTGCATGCCAAATTTCAAGCGTCTAACTTAAGCGGTTTAGATTTTTCATACAAAAGGATTTTCCCGCTAATTCCCGTTCCCGTGGGAATTTCGGGAATTCCTTTCTTAGTGCACCCCTACGGTACCTAAGCTACGTCCCTTCCAAATTCCAAGTGCCTACGTTTAGCCGTTTGGGCTGTGCGTTGATATGTCAGTCAGTCAGTCAGTCAGTCAGTCAGTCAGTCAGTCAGTCAGTCAGTTTCTCCTTTTATATATATAGATATCAGTTACGTATACCTACGCACCATGTACTTCGGTGTCACCCCAAAGTAGGTAAGAAGCTTAAGTACTTTATGAATATCAGTAGGTTGCTATGTACGATATTGTCTCATACTAATAATCAAAAGAAATTGTTCCATTAAATGTTGCTCTTGACAACGACTGAAGCTTACATCAGAATGAAAACGCTTTTTAAGAAGAACAGGAACACTTCGGAGTTAAGAGTTAAATAAGATTTGCTCGTTCATCATTCGCCTTGCAAAAACTCATTTCCTTTTATGAGACTTTGACAGAAACGGCGGCGAATAGATTCATTTTATGACTTCATACCTGTTTATGTTTGTTGTTGTGATATATTTCGCCGTAAAGTTGTATGGAGGTGTGATGTGAACTTACCTGTAACAAATAAAAGTCCTCAATAAAGTATAAATGAATGATAATAATAACCCAAGACATGCCACGCTGGGCCACACAGCGCCACCTAGCCCCAAACTAAGCCGAAGCTTGTACTATGGGTACTAGACAACTGATAAACTTACTTAGATATTTTTTTTTGTAAATGAATACATATTATACATAGAAAACACCCAGACCAATACAAACAGACATGTTCATGAATACAAATGTTTGTACCGTGCGGGAATCGAACCCATGACCCTTGGCTCAGAGGGCAGAGGTCACTACCAAATGAGCCACCGAGCCTGTCAAATGATAAATAAAATAAAAAAAAACAACACATGCCATGCTGGGGCACCTCAATTGGTAGTGACCCCTGCCTTCTGAACCAAGGGTCGTGGGTTCGATTTCCACCCAGGACAAACATTCGTGTGATGAATAAGAACATACTTGTGTTTATTCCGTGTCTGGGTGTTTACAATTGTATTTATTTGCGGTACCTTCGTTGTTCTGATACCCATAACACAAATACTTAAGCTACTTACTTTAGGATTAGAGCAATGTATGTGATGTTGTCTGATATTTATTTATATTACAAATATTATTATACAAATTTTCAGTTCAGCGTTTGCAATCTCTTGAAAACGTCGTCGCATAGCCACGTATGCTGGAATAGTAGATACGAGTTAAGAATTACGCTGTAATGAGGCAAGTCTATTGTCAGATCTCTAATTAGCTTGCGTCTCTGTAACTAATATAAAGGTCAGTTCGTTCGTGTACACTATGTGAGTGAAATGTTTTTTTTTTCGCAAGGAAGCTTTCGTCTTACTGGTCTATAGTTCATTCGCGTTAAGAAAATAGTGACGTTTAAAACGTTTTAAACGTTTTAATTGGCTAGTGGCCTGTCAGTGACCTGTCAGTCACTATTTTCTTAACGCGAATGAACTATAGTGACTGAGTGTAGCTACTTTAATGAATTCTAATTTCTACGGTCTTCAAACTTCAACTTTTGGTTACACAACACACGTAAGGATTCCTTGTTCAGGGAATATCGTTTCATTCCAGAATCTCTATTTTGAACGTTTTAAGCGTTCGCCTAAGGTCTAACCCTTCCATCCCTCCTGGTGTGATTGTAATAAAACCTCATGTTTTAACCATTTGACAGTTCGAATCGAACCAGGCACTTCTTGCAAACGCTTTAAAAATGTAATTATCCGCGTTAACTTTACACGCGTGATAGAGTCCAAATACAAAAAAAACGAAAAAAAAGAATGTAATATAGATTTTGTATCTTATCTATCATCAGGGCTGATACCTATGACAGTCCACTGCTGGACATTCCTTTAAGCAGGGCGTGAAGAAGCATCTCAAGGGCCGGCATGGCGGTGGCAACTGACAGGGTACTGACCGGTTACATGCCCGTTGTCGTGGCAACTTGGGCTTCTCTTTCGGTTTCCATCAAGCGTAACGAAACCATTATGCCGTGTTACTATAAAAAAAACAATGCTGTATCAAAACTGATATTTCTTTGCACTAAAAGATATGCAGTATCTCCTATTTTAAAGCTGACCTCGAAATAATGCGTAATTATCCCATACAACGTTGTAAAACTGGATTATGTAGCCTTCGCAAGGACAAAATAAAGGATTTAGAAAAAGGACATGTAATAAATATGAGAATGTCGGGTCTTCCGACATTTGTAGCCCGTCCGAATGCCATGGACATTACCTGTATACCTTTGGGAAATATTTCCACTTCATTTCATTTTATAGATGTCTAGGCTAGGTAGGGACCGCCGCTATTATAGATCCTCTGTGTAATAAAAGTTTGTATTTCTTATTTTTGGGAAGCACGATAGCTAGTTATGGGGTAGGAAAAAAGTTTGACGTGCAAAAGTATTAGGTACTCGTGAATTAATGGAAACAAGAGATCTCCTAAATTGTACTTTAATATACGAGTACCTTACATCGTTCCAAGTCGAATATAACAATACTAGCATCTGCACGCGGCTCTGCCCACGTGAATGTTTTTTAAATCATAGCCTATGTGTTAATCTAATGTATAAGCTATATTACTGTAAAGTTTCATAAAATCCATTCAGTAGTTTTTGCGTGAAAGAGTAACAAACATCGATACATCTATCCATCCAAACAAACTTTCGCATTTATATTATTAGTAGGATCTGTCTATTGGCAGTTTTCTTTTTCTTTTGCAGAATTTTTTTTTTATCAGGTTACCTATAATATTATGTTAACACCTATCGCTTCGCGTAACGGGCGGTGTCGAACAAGAAGTGGTTACTACGAGTAATGTTTGTGCCAAATAAATTTTATTCTATTCTATTCTATTCTATTCTAATAGATAGATTATCTACTACACATGGTGTAATGTGATATTTACCATTACCATCTTGCTCTGCTAATAAGTATAAAGATTGACCAAGGACCGTCTTTGATTTAGGATTATAATCCAATTTCCTAGTACACAATCCAACTACCTGAGCGACTCATAGTGAGTGTCCGAAATGATGTGCAAATAATAGGTTCATAACAAGAATGCAAAACGTTTTCAAATGAATATAGAAGTAGATTAGAATCAAAACCAAACTAGAAGGGTCTAAAGGCTCAAGCCGTTCATGAGATTTAATCTCACAAATTGTCGTAACAGGTCAAGCGTCTCTCTAGAACAGAGACCCTTAGCAAATCCTGGTAAATCCTTTTAGCGCTGTGGTGTACATAAATATGGATGGTGCGAGTGCGGTGACGGTGTCACTGGGATCTCGCTCATCCCTGTTAATCTGCGGGAATAATTCCCGGCTCGACTTCCTTTGTTTCAATCGACAGTGGCCATTATTCTGGCGAACAGCGGCGAATTCATTTATTCCCCTGTGGTGCGGCTAAAATGAAAGTGCATTTTGGAAGCGACTTGAAAATATTTTTCCTTTCGATAGTCGGGGCATATTTCAACTACAGGAAGTTGGTTATTTTCCCCTTAGGATTTTCTCGACAACAGACAAGCACGGGTATTTTGTAGACCTTTGTTCAGTAAAACATATACGATGGACAAACATTTATATAGATAAGCTGTTGCTTTAAATGATCAAGAAGAATGTAAAATGTTTTATAGAACGTGTAATTTATTAGTTCAGATCGTATACAATTTGTATAAAAATGGAATTACACTGTATTCGATGTTTTATAAGAATAACAGTTAGTACATTATCTAAGGGCGATTTTGAAAATAAAGTGGCCTTGAACATCTTTTTAGGTAAAATATTAGTCTCTATAGACTAAATAAATATAAAAAGGACTCACAGTATGTTACAATATACTTTGAGACACGAAAATGTACGCTCCTTATACATTCTACTTGAAATATTTAGAGCTAAGCCCGGTAAAGCAGCTTAGCAAAGCTACTATCTAGGTAAAGCTTTTCTAAGGAGTTATTCTTTCTTTTTATTTTTCACGCAGAGGATTATGGCAATGGAAGATTATTTTTTTCAGCATTATGAAAATACGGTGGATGATTCACAATGTAGGTAGGTACCTGTAACCGTTCGGTTAAACAAGCCAGGGTTGATTAAAGTACAGAAGATTAATATAAAAAGTTGCCTCTGTTCTCCTGGATGAATCAATTTTCAGGTTTACAAAGGATATTATTTTACTTTCGTAATAGAGGTAAAGATGATAAAAAGGCATTGAAAATTCTACTTTGTTTACACAGGTGAGCATTGTGGATTAAACTTTCGGTTGTGCTCATTCAGGCTTGTGGTAGACGCATTTTCACAAGACTCTCTTAAGATTTTTCGGTGCCTGTTATCAAATTGTGGAACATGGTGTTGATCTGATGATTAAGCTGGAAGATGGTCCTATGGCACAATAAAACGGCACTACACTGTTTTGTTTTGGGACTGTTGATTCGTGTTGACGGGTACTTTGGTGTCACATAAAATACTCGTAGTATAAATAAAAGTCGCTTTTGTCTGTCTGTGTGCTCCTATGTATACTTGTATGTATATTTAAAATATTATAGTAGAGAAATTCTAACAGTTTTAGAGGTTTCTAATGCGTTTTTGGAATACCAGAAGCGAAGTGATGATGGGTCACCACTTGTTCAATAAAAGTTGTTTAAAACGTTTTAAATATTTTGATTACTTTTAATATGTTTCTCTTTTATTTGTCAACAGGAGTGACGCCTTGGCGACTACGTTGTCGGCGCTTTACGGAAAACTGCTGGTTGTGATGGGAGTGGCTTTTCCCATGGCCGAAGTGATCTCTACATACATTCCACCGTCTTTCTATGAGGTAAACACGAAATCTCAGTAACTATAACATCTATGTATTTGAAATTTGTCAGGTTGGTTCCTTATAGACTGTAATAATGTAGTACGTGTATAAATCCGCTAAATACGGATTTTATGAAATTGACCATTAAGGGGTTAAAAGGGGGGTTAGAAGTTTGAGAATATTTGGTATCACATTCTCCGGAGCGAAGCCGGGGCGGCTCGGTTATAAGATATAGACAATATCAGAGAACACATATTTAACTTCAGAAATGGTTAGTAAATATTAATAATTGCACGAGCCTTGGTTTCACGTGATTGATCCGCACGCGAAATGGGTAAGTCAACTCGTTGTGACAGATAGATAACGTATTGGATGCTATATTTGCCGCTACATATCGAAAATACTGTTCATATTATATAACTTACTATAGAACGATATCCAATTGAAATTACGGATCAAAATGCAGCAAAAACTTACCTAATTGAACTAGAGCGTGCTCAGCGTAGTGTTTTAAAAGTGATGAGGCGCCTACCTTTTAGATACTCAACCACAGACTTATACAGGCAGTGCAGGGTGTTATCGGTGAGGAAACTTTTTATTTATCAGTGTTTACGTCGATACCACCGGCTGCATGTTCCTTTATTGCCTGTATGCAGTAAGAGAATCTACAGAGTTCCTGTGCCTAAATTCAACACGATGTATGGGAGAAAGAGTTACCACTTTTGTGCTCCCATGTTATACAATAAATTAAATAAGGAGGATATTAAAAATGTTATGGAGTACAGCAATAATAAGTTCAAAGTAATGCTACGTAAAAAACTAGAGGAGTTAGATTACGATAGCACGGAGACACTTTTTGACAGGCTAACATGACACACACACACACACACATACACACACACAAACGCAGACACACACACAATTATTATTCATATAAAACATTAGATTAGTATAATTTATTTTTCAATGAAATTCAAGTTAATTTAATTTCTAATTAATTTCATTCAACTTAATTTAAATTAGATTTTGTTAATTAAATTTTGTTTTTGTCTGTAAACTTATTGTTGATATAATGTAATGGGGTGGACTGAAGCCTGTAGCACAGTTTATACTACCACAGGTTTCAGTGCGTCATTGTAAAATAGGTTAAAGAAATAAGTTTATTAATAAAGATTAAAGATTTAATAAAGATTAAAATAAATATTGAAAGTGCATCTGAAATCTTCAATGAAGAATAAATGCCTATCGGCAGGTAGGCGTGGTAGGTTCGTAATTCGAAATATGAAAAAAGGTGACTGGTGGTAATTAAATGAATAAATGCCACACAACCGTGCTGACTGCAGTACCAGGTGATAGAAAAAACCCAGAGACGCAACATCGCTTCACAATGGTATCCACCTATTAGATATTTAGACCTATTACAGAACATGCTATGTTTGTTGACAGGGCTTCTACTTGTATTTATACATCGGCAGCATGGTGTTTCTCCTGTACATGTACGCGGCGTTGGTGAGGGATCGGTCTCGCTCCTCTGCTGATACTGCAGTAGTCGCCAGTAAGTTCAAACTAATTAATCTTCTTCATTTTCACGGTAGTTAGTAGGCACGGAAAGTTACAGTCTATTTTTATAAAGTGTTAATTAAATAATAAATATCAGACAACATCATATACATTGCACCGATTCCAAAATAAGTAGCAGCTTAAGCACTTGTGTTATGGGTATCAGAACAACAAGGGTACAAACAAAAACACCCAGACAGTGTTAGGTGTAGTAATTTAGTTAGTTACGTTTCTACTCGTAGTAAACTAAGTAGAACCACTTACGATACAATCCCATCTTTCTAATAGTAATTTTTTTTAGAAAAGCGCGCTGTTTTACTTTTTTACAAGTTGAAACTTTAGTTCGGATATTACGACCGCGGTTCTGGTTAAAATTTTTGTTCCGAGATTATGTAGGTATCGTATATCCTGTTGTTCTTGTTTGTTTTATCTCTATTATTGTTTTCACAATCCGCTCATTTAGCAAACCCGCAAAATCAATATTTACAAAATACATTAAGTTATGTTTAGATTGTAAAATAAGCTTTATTGTGTTCCGTAAACTACAGCAGTTACTTTTAGTGATTTCGACATGGTAATATGATATTTCCCACAGCCGCCTTGTGCTCTAAACTTTGCGTTTCGTATTTTAGAATCAAGAATGGACGTTCAACTTCTAACAAAATTATTTAAAAGCCGGGAAGTAGACCCGCTACAAGGGCACCGGGTTTTTAACCAGTTCTGAAGTCCTTGAGGAAAGCAATTACCGAAAACGAAATTACACCTTCGTTTGCTTTCGCCAAAGTCGTTTTTAAATTGCATCATTATTCGCTAATATCACAGAAGTGCCGAGAGAGCGACTCGGCTAAAACTGCCGACAGCAATTTTGAGGTTCAAAGAGACGCTTTTTGGTTTCGTTCTTGCTAACAAACTTGGAAAGAAAAGTGTAGGAGTGGAGGTAAACTTGAACCATTGGGGCCTACGATATTCCTTGATTTGCAATTCTTGTTACTGCCAAACTTTGAGTTGGTAATACGCTTTTTAATTGAGGGGCTAAAATGTATTTTTAGTATGCGATATTGCGTGCGATCTTTATCAATGTTTGCCGCGAATTCGTCTGACTAGCCTATGTCTGTGTATTAAATTTAAATTAATTCAACAAAATTTAGTTCAGTACTTTTGGAGTGAACAGATAAAGTAACCTTTGCATTTATTATATTAGTAAGAAGTAATGATTGTGGAAAGCATGTGGTCTTACTTACATTCAATGTGTATCTTTTTTTCTATAGTAGCTAGGCAGTATCGTTTTCCTACGACTGATGGAAAGCGAAAGAGAAGCCCAAGTCCATGCGACAACGAGCAAGCAACCGGTCAGTTGCCATCACCATGCCGGCCCATAAGATGCTATCTGGAAACAAAAAAAACTTACAAACTAGTCGTATACTTCATACATGAAGTTTGTACGATAACAAAATATAGTCATTGTAGACTTTGCTACTTATAAATCTGTCTGGTCGTGACAATACCAGTCTACATCTACATTAATATTATAAAGTGGAAATATTGTATTTTTGTATGTAACGAATAAACTCAAAAAGTTCTGGAACGATTTTAATAAAAAAAAAATTTAGAAAGCTACATTATCACTGTGTAACATAGGCTATATTTAGTTTAAAAATGTTTATCTGAAACACCCCAAGCAAAGCGAGGGCGGGTCGCTAGTATAATATAAAGACATAACATGAAAAATATCTTCGAAATCAATCAAATGAACCGATGCGTATACATCGAAATACGAGGGAGCGGATTTCGGGTAAGCTTCCGAAACGAAAACAATGCTTTGACGTGTCACATAATACCTACTTTCCCTGTTTTATCACATATTTTACCCTTGTTTTTGTGCAACGCTTTCCTCATTCGTTGCCGCTGAAAATAGTAGGGTGATTTTTTCACTTCAACCGCGCTTACATTTGTTATTCAAATGACGTGAAAAGTCTCTGTGTTATGTTAACTAGCATTTTTTTTTGTAATTTCATAAGCAGTGGGTTTTACACAGGGTAAAAGTTGCAAATTATGCATAGTGGTACGCACATATTTACATCTTTCAATGACTGTACAGTGAATAGGTTAAATGCTCGGCAATTTTGCATAAAAAAGTGGATTGTGCGTTTTAATGCACAAAGAGCAATAAATTGAGCTCAAATGACCCTTTCTCCGAAAACAGAAATATTGTGCATTGTTAGGGGTGGGATAATGCAACCAATAACCAATTCACGAGCTATAAAATGTATGTATGTACGAGTGTAGGTACGAGTATGCTCACTCATGATCATTTAGTCCTTATATACTCGTAATAATAACACTATCTTCCTAAATCAAAGATTCATTGCGGGATTGCAGGATGAATTTTAACGAAGTAGTTCTTTAAGCTCTTTTATTGTGTATAGATGTGGTATAGAACCATTCACACGACGTACGTACGGTACAGTAAAAGCAGTAGAGGACAATGTCGTGTGAACCGAGCTTATAGCTAATCGTGGTATAAAAAAAAGTATTTTTTTCCATCTCAGAAACAGACTCGAGCTCGTCTCCATCCGAGTCGGACTCGTGTTCTTCCCGCACGGAGCGCAGCACCGCGACGGCTGCGCGGGCGCAGCCCCAGTTGGCGGCGAAGCGGCTCTCGCTGGGCTTCGCGCTGTCCACCCGCACGCACCACTATGGTAGCTTCTATTTGAGGATGGGAGCAGTTGGTGAGATATTATAAATGATTGATTAATATTGTACCGGAATAATTATTTAATAAGTCCAGCGGCGTAGGTGTCGGCCGCCCGGGGCGGAAGACAATTTTGCCGCCCGGGGGGGGGAAGACAATTTTGCCGCCCGGGGGGGGGAAGACAATTTTGCCGCCCGGAGCGGAAGACAATTTTGCCGCCCTTTTATTTTGAATCGTCAGTAATTCTCGCTGTTGTTTTGTTAGTCATAAACAAAGCATAAAATAAAATACGGGGAATCCCTGCAAGTCGTGGACGGTGTTGGCAGCAGTCGCTACAAAATATCATTCAAAGAAAAGGGATTCCCCGAATCCGTTACAGAATAAGTAATGAAAAATTCCATGCTCTTTTCAATCGGTCCGAATTTGTAGTTCCGATAAAAATATGAAATGGTTCAAATTTCAAAAAAAATTGTGAAATTTTGCCGCCCCCTAAAATGTGCCGCCCGGGGCGGGCCGCCCCCACTACGCTACGCCGCTGAATAAGTCGACATCGACATAGCTCACAGGATTAATAAGCTGAAGTAGACTAGCCATAAGAGCGAAGAACTGGTAACCAGGGTTAAACGAGTGGATACCGCTTCTCGGGCAACGCTGGACGCCCTCAGGCTAGATGAAGCGACGATTAGAGCAAGATGGATGGCATGTGCTGGATCCGAGAAGCCCAGGATCAAGCAAAGTAGCGAAAAATTCGGGAGGCATATGTCCAGCAGTGGGCTACGAGAGACTGATGATGGTGAAATTAATTAATGGTGACCAGTTTCGTTCAGTGATAGCGATAGCTGCCTCTGTCACTGTGAACGCGGGTTCGAACCCCGCACAGAAAAAACATGTGCATCTGTCTCAACGTATCTGTCTGTATTGTAATTTCTTTACAAAAAATAATTTCTTTACAAAAAATCATTTCTTTACAAAAAATAATTTTTTTACAAAAAATAATTTCTTTACAAAAAATAATTTCTTTACAAAAATAATTTCTTTACAAAAAATAATTTCTTTACAAAAAATAATAATATTTCCAAGCAGTAAGTTTATCATTTGTCTAGTAGCCTTAGTACAAGCTTCGGCTTAGTTTGGGACTAGATGGCGCTGTGTGGCCCAGCGTAGCATGTCTGTAGTTTTTATTTTGACATTTTCCTGTCCATATTTCCAGCTTTCGGCATCGGCTCGATGATCTACTCCGGTCTGGAGTTCGGCCAGTACTGGGAGCTGGAGCGGAACACCAACTGCCACAATGTACTCCTGGCTCTCACGCCGGCTACGAGGATGGCCTTCATATTCATACAGATGTACTTCATCTTTCTGAACAACGAGGTTGGTTATATTGTTAACTTATTCCCTGATAGAATCCAATCCAGCGAAAACGTGACCTAACACGTTTTTAGGATTACCTCTTAAGGTTAGCTATCCCGTTTTCGCCCCAAACTCCGCGTGGTGCATTCTGCGAAAGAGCAAACGAGGCTTTAGCAACTGACTGGTGGCGGTATAACTGTCGCAGTCATCTGGTTGAATCTCCTATTCAATCGAATGACTAGTGCGTTCATTGAATGACGACATATAATTGAATGACTAGACCGAATGTTGACTAAGCACGCGTCACTTAACGTCCAACTAGGTAGCGGATTGAAACAAAGCTCTTTGAACAGAGCGGACGTAAAAGCAGTCAAGTGATTGTAATTTAGTTCATTTTTTTCCCGCGCGGTGTCAGTAGTCACTAAAACAAATATGGCGTCGAACATGATCACCTGAGTGTTGATATTTTTTTGATTAGATTTACTTTAAACTGACTTATACGTAATAAAATAGTGTGACAGCATGGATTTACCTATTAATACACCGCCTCCGGATACTTTTAAAGAAAAATTAAAAACTAAACATTAAACAGTCGGCTTTTACCCATTCAACGACTATGCTAAAATTACGTTCAGTCAAGACGTTGAACGTTTCATTCAATAACTTGACGAGTTCTCCTTTAGGCATTCAATTAAATGTCGTCATTCAATGAACGCGCTAGTCATTCCTTTGAATAGCAGATTCAACCAGATGACTGCGACATAACCATCACGATTGATGGCGTAGCTGAATACTACAGGACAATGGCAAGCTGCCCGTCATAGTCACTCAGCCAGCGTCCAAGAAGCGAGAAGCTACTAGCCTCCAGATGTTGGACCATAGTACTCCTGCCCTGTATTATTATATTTGATTTTTGAGGTTTTGTAGACAACTTTCGGGCGATACCCTAATAAACTAAAATACTAACTACATTACGTTAATAACGAATCAGTTACATGATAATCACTGTTTATAATATTTTAAAATGATTTTGTAAACGAACGAACGTTTTTTTTAACTTCATTTAGTCGGTTCCATGAAGTAGGAGGCAAAAGCTAACTGCAGTAGAAGGCAGTTAAAAGCTATCTGTTCAAATGCATATTCCGCCATTACTGACAGACATAAATGGGCAGTATAGTAGTTCTCGGTACTGACACCCTCGTGATTTGTGCGATATCCTTGTAACATTGTAAAGCCTCTTTAGTGTTTAGGTTAAGTACGATTTAGCACTTTACAGCTCTCGTTTTAGAGTCTTTTAAGCTTAAGTAGTAGTTAAAAGGCTTATGGCATTTTGGCCTTTTAGTAGAATTATTATCTACAATTCTGTGAAAGAATTTGAATTTGAGTATATATTAGATAATTTAGCAATTTGTATGATTTAATTTGATGAGAAGAAGTGCCGCATGAAACTCACCAGTTTGCCTTTTTTCCAAAAATATACATATCATACTCAAGGCCATTCAAAGAGTAATATTTAAATTTTCAGATGAAAGTGTACAAACACAAGATAGTGGCCAGATTCGGCCTGATGCACATGGTGGGCACCAACCTGAGCGTGTGGCTCAACGTACTGGTGCAGGAGACCAAGCACGAGATCCTCACCTTCTACGACCCGGAGAACAAAACTATCGGCTTATCGCATCGGCTAGGTGAGTAAAATTAGTAAGCTTTTTACCCGACGGCGATTAAAGGGTTATTTTGTCGAGAATATGTATATCGACAAATTTTTGTTGGGCTGATATTGAAGCATGGTTCAAAAACAGAAACATTGCTGAAAACTGTCCTCTTGGATTAAAAGTCCCCGAGATATCACATTTCAAAATCACAAATTATGAACTCGCCCAAAAACGCTTCATGCAAACAGCCACATAGCCGTCACGTCACGCCTAAGTATTGCGTGGTGTTTTGTATGCCTCGCATAAGAAGTTTGTTCGATGGCTATTTTCAAATACTGCGTTTGTGAAAATCAGACATAGGTAGATGTCTTTTTTGGCACACTTGGCAGTAAAAAAACCCATTTTTACCGTAAGGATGGGCAAGAATACCAATCCCCAATTTCTTCTCCTATCTGTCGTAAGCGTCGTCTAATATAAGGAAATACTCAGCCGGTTAGGGTTCACTCGCCTGGCTGGAAAACAATCAATTAGCAAAAAATAAGTAAAGTGACTTCCGTCGCATTTCTAGATCAGTAGTATAGGCAGAATAATCCTACAGCCAACACTTTGAAAGAGAAATTAACATAACTAGCTCTGATTAGATATCATGCTATATATAAATACATAGTATAAGGTATACTAAAGGCGAATCGTTTAGGAGAGGTAGGACAAAGCGAATTTTCACTCACTCGCCGCCGCCGCCGCCCGTCCGGGGAAAAAACTTCACCCTATTTATATTCTATACTACAGCAGCCAAATTACCTCTGGGTCTTGTTTCTGTCGGTGAGTAGGGTTTCCGGAGCTCGTGGGGGGTCGAGCTGGCATGGCGGTGGAAACTGACCAGTTACTTGCCCGTTGTCACAGCGATTTGGGCTTCTCTTTCGCATTCCATCAGGCGTAGGTAGCCATTATATTGAGCTACTAAAAAAATCGTTTTGCTGCGGGGACAAAAATGCCATTAAAATTAAGGTTGTATAGAAATCATACTTATTTATAAAGGTATGGTAGAGTTAACGTGTGCACGCCTTCCGTAACACGCTGTGTTTCGTGTCAACGACAATCAATATTTGTTCATTATGGATAAAACGATATGACACGCCACCGCAAACTACGTTTACTAGGTTAGAAAATATTGTATGCAGAAGGTGTCGTATGTAATGAAGTGCTACCCGTATCACGTATTATCAAGTTAATACCATGAATACATAAACATGAGTGTAATAATTTCAATCAATCAATGAACAGCCCCATTTAACATCATCAAACTATTGCAGTCCACTGCTGGACATAGGCCTCTCCAGTTGTTCTCCGCTGAGGGAAAACTTCTGGAGGATATACACGTAATCGCCACGTCTGGCAGGCTTCTGACGGTGACGCTGCTGCCTGTCAAGCCTCATTTAATATACCTATACAGGTATTCTACTAGGAGTACCTACTACTGAAGGGAACACTACATCATACAGATAAGATTCAATTAATTGGAGATTTAGGATGCTATGTCATGTAAATGGGAACAAGATTTCAGATTCAGATTTGATTCGGTTTTGTTTATAATCTTCTACCCAAAGGTTGTCTGGTCGAGATTGGTCAGAGCGATAAAGACCGTCTAAATTATACAACAAACATCTAAAAACGCAGTTGTAAGGCTGAGACTTTCAGAAACAATAGATGAACCACAGGGATTTAGATCATATGAGGACGTTGGGCTTTACGAGGTATAGGTTTCGCATTAAAACTATTTCTCGGAGCCCTATTTGGCCTTTCAGAAGTGTTATTATTAACTTGTTTACTTTATTGGTTACCCACGTTTTGTGAATTGGCACCCTTTGTGCAGTTAATTGAATTATGAAATGTCATCGAGCAGTGGTTTAACTGAGATAAATTCGACAATGGGCTTCCGCGCTCGGAATATCCACTGGGACTATTTATATTAATCGTTTGTTCACACCGCTATCGTATTTATTGTGTAAGCTATAGCTAAAATACTTGTATAAGACTACTAAAATTGTCTGACATTTAATCCGATATGTTCAAATATGGGAAAAATTGCTGGGTTCCTTGATTCCCTTGATGACAGAAGTCGTGAGAACGTAGTGTAGGACGCCCTCAGGCCAGAGGGAGTGACGATTTGGGCAAGATGGCTGGCACACTTGCGAATATTTAGAGAGGCCTACTATAGCAGTGGACTGTGAAAGGCTAATGATAATGATGGAGACTTACTGGTAAAGCGAAAGTAAAGATCTTGTTGAATAAGCACTCCCTTTTGTAGGCTCCATCAATGCTTAACTTGAACCGTGGTCATGCGACAACACATTACGATTTCAAAAAATAATAATCCTCTATTTGTTTTGTTTCAGCTTTCCAAAAAGCGTTTGCATCTCTGACAACTGATGTGCCACCATCACACCCGGCGGCGGCACACCTGCGGGTCCCACGAGGTCTGAAGGGCCCTCACCACATCTTCGAGTGCCGCCGAACCAACATCATGGGGTCCCTGGTCCAAGACGCCTCCCCCTTCCTGTTCCCATGCACCATAGAATACTCACTCATCTGCGCAGCCATCCTTTACGTCATGTGGAAAAATATCTCCAAGTATCCTTCAAAAGACATAGCCGCTGCCATCGCCAAAGCAAGAATCCTTGAAGGATTGGCCTACAAGAAGTCCCCACATTTGTACAGCGTCGACTGCGCCAGAGCACACAAAGGGCTTTTCTTCGGCATCTTAGTACTAGTCCTCACAATAATATCCCTAATCCTATTCTTCGTTCTTGTGTCGAAAAAGGATTACGCAACGCTAGCAGTGGTGGAAGTAAACGTTTGCGAATTAGCTTTATATGCTATGACAACCCTGGCCAGTTTAGCCGGTATGGTGTGCGTCAGAAAACTAAAATACGACGGCAATCGGAATCTCGAATTGGATAATATACTCCTGGTTGGAGCTCAAACAGGAATGTTTATTTATGGCACATTTACGATCATCGGAGGCCATTTCACAATTGAGAAGAACACGATTTTAATCCTGATAACAGCTTTATCGTCATTGATTCAAACAACTTGCCAAACCATGTTCATACTGGACGCGAGTCGAAGATCTGCTAAAACTGCTGAGCAGTTGAGGAAAAAGCCTGGGAGGGAAATAGTAACTTTTCTGCTCGTTACCAATCTAGCGATGTGGGCTATAAATACTCTAGAGAAATCACGAGCCGAATCCCATCCGGTGCAGCTGCATTTCTACGGACTATGGGCTTGGACCATCATCACTCATGTCTCAATGCCTTTGGCAATCTTCTACAGATTTCATTCGACAGTGTGCTTGTGTGAGATTTGGAAACGGGCTTACAAGATGAAACCAGCTTATATGTAGCGACTCGCCCGAAGGTACTGAGGTGCTTCGAGTTTCTGAAAATGAACTATGGTACATTAAGATCGTAAAGAGTAGCAAGTGGCGTAGTTACATTGATAGTGCCATAGATTTCAGTATGTAGCTTACTACGTTACTAGCTGTGTGTAGGCATCTAAAAGAGGAAAACGTATGAAACTCAAGTTTGTAACGGCAATATATAAAATGATTTGGCCAGTAAGATATTTATTCGTAGCAAACTCATCTTCTGAGGCAACATTCTCATCATGATCATGATCATTATATACGTTTCCAAGTTGACTGCTTTAATGTTAAGTTATTGTATTTAAATATTTTAATGTGTTATTTATTTGTAGCTTTATAAAACGCTTTAACATTAATGATACGTTGGTAAGTATGTATCGCAGTATTCTTCATTTAAACGGGTTGGATTATATTAATTTTAGCGCTATTAGACGTTACTTTTGCTGCAATTATAGTGTTGTTGTTGAACATACCCGTCTATGTAACTCGTACGTTATTGTGTTCATAATAATATGTTCATCCTGTTTAGTAAATATAAAACATTAGGTTAAGGATAATGTTAAAAGTTTTCGTACGAACATTCCACATTGGCATTTTCTCTCATCTGGTAAATATTCCACTGGAGCACACTAATCAAACAAATGTCTTCCATTAGGTTACATATTTTGTTACAGTGATCCTTCATTTCGCCTCAGTTTGTAGACTATCGTCTTTTCCATATTTACTGTGGGAACAATAATCGACCTAATAATATGTTTTTGAAAATTTTTGAGCATAAGGCTTTGATTATGATAATACCAATAAATTGTAATAAAATATGTTTTTTTATGAATATCTTAGTCTGATCAAATTTTAGAAATTTTGTAGCAATATTTTTGCGATAAAAATGTAGTGTCAGTATTTTGGATAAAATTTTTAAACTGTAGCAATACTATGTACCGAGGACCCAGTAGTTAGGGAAAAGTAACACCAAAGTTATATATGAGTAGGGAATTTGGAGCTTATTACGGAATAGAGTCCAATAAAGTTATGAGCATTATTTTAGAGAGCCTTAGAATTCCTTTGGGAAGAACTCGAAATCACAGATAAATATGATTGATCTATAGACTTAGCTATTTCGTCCAGTACATTATTGATTTTCAAATATTTATTGTAATAGACAGAAACAGTAATAAATTTAAGAAGATCCGAATAACAAAGGAGATCCGAATAAATACAATTTTATTTTTGAAGGCAGAGATGAGATCTAGCGTTTAAGATCCCATAATAAATTATTTTTAAGTATACATGTAATAAATGGATTTTAGCTTGCTACAGATCAGTGCTATTCAAGTAATTAGCATTTAATATAATATTATGAATTAATAAACGTAGTATATCTATCGCTCAAGTTAGGACACCCAGAGAATGGCTTTTACTGGTTTGATATTTTAGCTATGGCGTCGAATTTTTGAAACACTTTTTATAAAACAAGACTTATACCTCTTTTTTCTTCAAATGATAAAGGTGATTGAATTAGTCATGGAGTCTAATGTTCAATAGTATTGGTATAGGGCGCAGGACAAGGAAAATAAAAAGCATGTTAGTTTTAGATGAGACCGTTTTGTATTGATGTAAACCAAGTTATTGACAAATCAATGACAGATAGATTAAAAGAATAAACGATTTAGGAAGAAGGTAGAACTGGATTTTTGTAATATTCCAACAGCCCCCCTCAAAAATTCAATCGTTCACACACGTATGATTATACAATTTAAAAGTATTTATAATATAATTTAAAAATAACCATTTTTAATATAATCATTCTAAAAGCTACATACTATCTTTTTTTTTTTTTTTTTTTTTTTTTTTTTTAAATGTCTGCTTGTTTCTTCATCTCCTGTGGGATTTATGTTGTTGCATGATACTATTGTTTTATTTATTATTTTATAATCTTTTTACTTTATAATCATTTATTGTAGGTATATGTCGTTTATTGGATGTTCGAAAAATATTGCACCCATTACTTTCGAACGACTGTACCAAACTGGATAATTATTGGTTTTACTTTTATGTATTGTTAATAAACATAGTCACACTACGTATGCCGGGTCAGGGCGATACTAAGCCTTATATTATGTACAATTCTATTTAATATTTATAATTTATCTACTTAGCCTAGTTTACATAGTTATTATTTACTTTATACAAATTATGTTTTTCCTTAGGGTATATTGAAAATACATAAATATTTTGGCTCTTTTGGCTCAAAAACGTATTTCGTACGTATTTTTCTTAAAATTAAATACCTATACATTTTAGGGACAACAATCAACACAAGGGAAATTATGTGTCCCCATTTTCCTATAGGTATGCTGTGTCTCTTTGCACAGACACACCGCACACAAAAACTGCATATAGCTAGGTTGGCTGGTAGCTTCTGGCATTAAGTTTGCCATTTTGTGAATAAACTTACAACCTTTCCTTCAGTCGGTTGGTGGTTTATTTATTTATTTATTTACTTGCTTGTTGCATGGTTATACATAGATGTAATTTAGATAGTACATTGTACACATACACATGACGCCTCGTAGGGGCACCGCAAGATGATATTGTAAGCGGTCCAAACTTTTTAAACCATTATTATTTAATACATAGCATAATAAAATTGGGAATAAGTTTGTCATAATTTTTCATACATACGTGTCTTGTCTGATGATTCATTAATTACGTTACTTCGTTTATTTGTCTATCAACTCCACCGAATTATCTGGCTTGTTGATTTTTGCAAGTATTTTCATTATCGCTTATCAGCTCCACAGATTTGTCTGGTTTGCTGATTTCTTTGGGAATTCCCTGTCGCCTATCAACCCTACCGTTTCATTCGGCTTGCTGATTTTGGCGAGTCTAGCGGGTCCCTTTATCTATCAACTCTACCGACTTGTAATAGTTCAGTTTGTTGATTTTGGTGGAAATTTCATCACCGCGATGTATTGTCCTAGATTCCTCAAAATTTGACTTGTTAGATGACACATCTCTAGCCATAATCAATTGGCTAATTTGGTGCTTAAATAATTAAATAACTAAAATTGATTAATTGACTTTTGGTTTTGGTATTACTAGTTTTATTCTGAGCACTTTTATTAACCAGCGCTTATATATATCTCACTTATTATTCATTTATCGGATTATGGCGTATGTATGTATGTTAATATCTTCACCCCAAAACAATTTTTAATTTCACACTTGACCTCATTTTGTTAGGGTATAATATTGAGAGACTGTTAATTGATAAATTTATGCTTTTGCCTGTACCATAATCATTGAACACATTTGACAGATACTTGGTGCAATTTTCACAATGTATTAACTTCCAATGGAAAGATAGTTATTAAATATTTTAACACTTCAGATTTCGAGTGCAGCAAATAGTATTTAGAGAATATAATCGTAAATAAAGTTTCCAAAAATAATTCTTATTGCTGTGCGGGTTATAAATACAACACCTACTCTATCCTACTTATACAAATATAACTTTTGTAAAATTTTATAGGTATGACATTTATAAATATAACTTTATAATAGAAGCTACCACCATGCCTGCTTATTGCATCAGATTTGGTAATAAAGGATATTAGGTATGACACCTGTGGCGAATAGAAAAACAACTTTCTATTGTACCTGAGCTAGAAGTTCATTCTAGCTCAGTAATAACATAAATTTTACCTCGTTACATACCATTTTCGTATAGATGCTTCATATTAGCGATGCTTCATAAATATGAATCGCTAAATAGCGATACAAGTATTTTATCGACTTGTTGTGAATAAATGATGAAAATCTGCTTCGAGTTAACAATAAAGATCCTCAGCTCTCGAATCTAAAAGAAGAGTTATTTCATTAGTAGTGTCATTACATTCGGATAATTTAAGTACGTTGTTCAAAACATAAAAAGAAAACGAAACTGCCCTCGTTTTTGTTTTGAAGCTCATGCGCTACAACGAGTGGGCTGCTGCTGCATGGCGGAGTCGCTATGTGTCTGTGATTTCTTGTATCAACAACAATCTCAATAGACAATCTCATTTGAAAAAGGTGTCGCCGTCCAAAATAAAAACGTAATACATTCCAGACAACATTTGTGTTGAATTCCATGGTAGTTTATTGCTTTCGTTCTGATTATGATTGTTCAAACATCCTCGTACGTCGAATTTTAAATCATAGGTTACTTCTTATTATGGTTAAGATCACATCTTGTGAATATTTCTTTGGCAATATGGAGTACAGTGATCCTCGTCTAAGGCAGTAATTACTCCGTCATAGGTATTTGGTAGAGTAAGAAAATAAGTGGGAAATCTTGTCCTTTTCTTTAATTTTAGCGCCCGTGGATATCAATTATTATAATAATTAGGGTATGAAAATTTGTGAATTCAATAATTGTTTACGTAATGCCAATTACGTATCCAAGCTCCGTCTTTCATAAATTTTATTGTCAAAAATGGCTTCTGCAATGTCACTGTCTTGAGCGAAATTCAAAAATGCGTCTCACAAAATTTCGATTAGGTATGGTACCTTTAGCTACGGGATTTTTCTTTGTCCATGCAGCGTTGCGTTCGTCGGGTACAGCGGATGATACTTAAAGTGACTTCATGCGAAATTTCTATGTCTTGGGACGTTCGTCATTTGAACGTTGAAAATTAAATCACCCACTAATTTTTCACTTTGTGATATCCAAAAATTTTATTATCGTTACGAGCTATTTACTTACAATGTCTGGGCCCATAACCTATTGGTATAGGGCGCAGGACAAGGAAAATAAAAAGCATGTTAGTTTTAGATGAGACCGTTTTGTATTGATGTAAACCAAGTTATTGACAAATCAATGACAGATAGATTAAAAGAATAAACGATTTAGGAAGAAGGTAGAACTGGATTTTTGTAATATTCCAACAAATAGAGTATACTCGTAGTTATTTTACTCGTATCCCAGTTTCTGGAGGAGGTTTCAGAAAACGAAATTATTTAATATTTTTAGTATTAAACGGAGAGTAGGTATAATTAAGTACTTTATACATTTTATATTAGTATAAAGATTTTGTCATAAAATATTAAGTTAACGTTCCAATACTCAATCAATTAGCTTTAAATTACTATGACTATGAAATACCAAATTTAATCTTACATGTTCTATCAAGCGAACGAGTGAATGATTTGAATGAAATAAGTTACTGGAGATGTTCTTGATAAGTAGCTACTACTGTGACTATCTATTATGTAAGTATTATTTATTTTTTGCATCCAACTGGATAACTGTACCTACAGAGCTATAGTCCCTTTCAAAAACTATTTCCCCAATACGTCAACCTGTAAATAACAAATGTTTATTGTAAAGTATAGTCCCTGTTTATTTTTTACATGTCTAACTTGATACTCTGTAAATACGTTTAGATACTTTTCTTGTTTGCAATGTATTGATGGTTATTTATTAAATCCATTATACCAAATATTTGTTAAACACCTTTTAATGTTTAGGTCTATTTTATGGCATTTTTGAATAATTTTAAAGGGCTTAGTTTTGTAAATTAATAGTGATATTAGAGTAAAGTTTTTGATTATATATTTGTGAACTATTTATTTGTTTAGGCGAGACTGTGGATAGCTCTAAGATTGTCTTCTTGGATGTTTAAAGTTAAAAGCAAATAAACTTTCTTTAAATGATATTGTTTATTTTTTGCTTACGCTACGCACAAGTTTATACCTGCTTATAGGCGTGACATGAACACAGTGAAATTCAATAAGTTCCTTCCAGTACACGTTCATTATCAATCTTTAAACGACTTAAAAAAAAGGATTAGGTTCTCAATTCGATTGATTACTTTTATGTTGCCTTTTAAAAAAATAATAGATAGATAAACAAGAAAGTATGCTTTATTTCACACGAAACAGTAGACTTAAAATGAGGCACAAAGTATATAATTAGGCGGTCTTATCAATTTAATAATATTTCATTAGTCTGCTGATCTTCAGAAACTCCTAAGGGCTAGGCTACCATATATATATTAACTGAGCCACACAATCGCAGTCATCTTTATCTTCGATACCTAAGTAGGTACTGCAAATGGCTGGTTTAAAAAAATCATCAGGTTTGCTTAAGAAACCTTTTGTTTCCTTCTACATAATGATCTTTACCAACTGTTGAAAAAAATCTTAAAATTAGCTAGTGGAACCCCTTAACTATAACTATACGAAGATGCTTACTATACCTACCTATGTACTATTTATAGTAATGACACAGTTGCATTTCAATATCGGATGGTAACGCCCGGGGCCAAGTTCAATGACCTGCGTTTATTTACAAGACACCACTTAAGATTCTATTACTGGTTTTCCTTAGAGTTTTGGACATAAATCATGGAGCGGCTGTTCTAGTAAGCGGAGAGATGTAGTAAATGCATTACCTACTACGCCGCTTTAGATTATTGATAGGTGTACGCTGAGGTGCAGAGTCCAGACAAAAATGTAGGTCTAAATACTTACGGAACTACGATGTAAGTAGGTATAATCTAAGTACACCACCTAACTCTTAGTACTTGTAGTATTGACAGCAATGTATAGGTACATATTCTGCCCATTATTCAGCCACGCAATCTGGCATAATTAATTAGGCTACAATAACTTTTGTAGCATATCTCACAGACATTATAGACAGGCTCGGTGGCTCAATTGGTAGTGACCTCTGCCTTCTGAGCCAAGGGTTGTGGGTTCGATCCCCGCACAGTACAAACATTTGTGTGCATGAACATGTCTGTTTGTATTGGTCTGGGTGTTTTCTATGTATAATATGTATATGGAACTTTCTGTAGAGGCAGCGGCAGTCATGGCTGTGCCTGCGCATTGCTGACGTCCATAGGCATCAGACATGCCGCTCCCTCGTCTGTGACTAGGAAAAAAGATTCTTCCATAGCAATATAGAAACGCGCGTGTGATAACTACCCCTGGTTTGCCGGTGTCCATAGGCTGCGGTAACCGCTTAACATCAGGCTGTAGGCTTGTTTGCCACCCCAGTGGTATAAAATAGAGAAAAAAAGTTTCGGTGTTTTATACTAATTCAAAGCAAACAAGCCAATTGGTACTAAGCACTGTTCCTTCGTGTAACCGTCAACTCTTTAATTGGTACATGATCATGAATAATTCAACACTGGACACGATCGACAGCCCTGTAAGAATGGTAGGCGAGACATAATGGGGCACGCAGGGCTACTCAATTTCAGGTTTTGTGCAGAATTGTGATTAAAAAATCTATATCTATCACCATCGTCAGCCTATCACAGTCCACTGCTGGACATAGGCCTCTCCAGTTGTTCGCCACCTTGGTCAGACATCAGGAGTCTTTGCCCATAATCGTTACGCTGGGCAGGCGGATCGGCGATCGCTGGGCGTAGCTTCTCGCTCCGGTGACGCTGCTGCCCGCCATCGGCCTGTGCTATTTAGCTACGCCTTCAAACGTGATGGTTATACTGCCATCAATCGGTAGCCAGAGCCTCGTTTGTTATTCGGCAGGATGCACCACATTGGGATGTGAGGGAGCGACCTGTCATCTCAAGCCACCATTATATCTATACTTTTACCGTAATTTAAATTCATGTTCTTTATAATCGTTTAATGTTGTATTTAGATATTATTTTACTGCCGAAAATAATGGGACAACCACATATCGGCGTCCTATAGATATTGCTGAAGCGTAAGGACTTACGCGAGCTCCACATAAGTATTATGACGCAGATGTGGATGAGAATATCGAAGACCAGAACTTGTAAGGAGGAATGAATGCTCGAATCGTACCTAAAGAGAAATGTAGAGCTAAGTTTATTACAGCAGCGGAGAGATCGGTCATGTAAAGCTGTTATCTGATAGTTGAAACATCTGATTTGCTTTGTCTCTATAATGTTTAAATTATTCTATAGCATATAATAGGCTCTATTATGACTAAAAATTGTAATTAGTCCGCCTTTTAGCTTCTTCAAAAATAAAAGAATCTGGAATAATTTTTTGAATAAGCTAAAACACGGACTAATTACAATTTTTAGTCATAATAGCCAACTGGATATAGACCTTTGAGGACTCCAGTAGAAGTAAGCCATACCTACCTAAGACATGTCTTAAAAAAGTAGAATTCCTTACTTCTCGATCGCGAGAGGTAACCCTATAAGAATAGTCGCGACATAAAGGCAGTAGGTTCGTGAGCGAATGAATGAAACGCCTACGGTGATCCATTGATCTCTCGCCCTAGTGGGCCTTGGCAGCTAACACGGAATGTTCAACAGATGTCGATAACAGATCTACAAATCTATGTAGTAATTCTACGGGCCTGCATGGCTGTAGTAAGTGACAAGTGATTGATTTAGCTACTTGTTAGTTGCCGCTGCGACTAGGGCTTCTTTTTCGCTTTCTATCTGGTGACAGGAGGTTACTATACTGTGCAACTGTAACCAGTATTTTACTAACAAAGTTAGCCGTTTAGCCGTTGAAGGCAGAATTATTTTAGGTGTAAAAGGTCAAGAGGTCAATATCAATAGGTATGCTATTAGCTAGGTAGTGCTAACTAATGTATAATGTCTGGCTTGCTAAACACATATTTGGCTCAACCCAAGATTCGAGCCCGGGGCTCCTCCAGTCTATGGGTGGCACTAGACTACGACTACTAGACCAACGAGACAATCAAAAGTACTACCTATATTCTTACTAAAGCATTTCACTGGGATGTAAGGGAGCGGCCTATCATCTTTTCGCTCCAAGCCAACCTCACCTGCCCTTGATACATCCTGCCGGATAACAAACGAGGCTCTGGCAACCGACTGGTTGCACAAGGTAGCTGGTAAGTGCGGTATAACCATCAGCATCACAATTGAAGGCGTAGCTTCTTCTTCTTCTCGAGTCAATGGCAATCCAACTCAAACAAAACCAGTCCAAAACTTGGCGACCTGGATGCCTTTGTCACTCGCCCTGCAAAGATCATCTACCGTGCACGTAGTGGGACACAGCTGGCAGGTAAGCAAATGTGCCATGGTCTGCAGTGGTGCACCACAGCCACAGCCAGTACGAACATTCCCGCTTAGCCCCCACTTAACCAGATTAGATCCACACCGGCCAACTCCTGAGCGAAGTCGATTAAGAGTTCTCCACACTGGCCAAGACTCCTCTCGACCAGGAAGGCGTAGCTAAATACCAAAGACCGATAATGGGCAGCAGCATCACTGGAGCGAGAATCTATGCCCTGCGATCGCCAACCCGCCTACGACTATACAGTGTGGCGATTATATGTATGTATATCCTCTATAATATGTTTGTTCTAAGTGGCGAACGACAGGAGAGGCCTATGTCCAGCAGTGGGATGCAGCAGGCTGATAATGATGAAAAGCATGAATTTATATGTTTGTCCTAAGTGGTTAACAACAGGAAAGGCCTATGTCCAGTAAGCCTAGGCAGTGGCTGCAATAGGCTGATAATGATGAATGAATGATGAAAAGCATTTTATGCAAAAGACGCTACATCTAGGTGCGAAAAATGACCCGTTCAAACTTCTTACTACATCATAACTGACAGCTATATCCAATTCGATAGTACCTATCCGTAACTTACACACAAGCAAGACGCCGGTATCTGCGCAAGTGAAAACCGCTCGAGTCGAACAAGGCACTAACACGGGTACTAATTTGTTGGGCCGCGATGCGTTCCATATAAAGTGGTAGTAGCCTTTAGCGGCGACTCTCACCGCGGTTGCAACTGCCCGCGCTAACGATGCACTTTCTGCTCTAGGTATGCGCTTTAACTTTCTTTGGATGCAATGAAAAATAGAAAAGTTTTATTAGAGCTAACTGGTAAGATAAAAAATGTTTAATTGGACTCTGTCAACAGCGAGGTATAGAAACTATGGAAAGGGCTATGCCCGGCGTTTCTTTGCGGGATCGAATCCGAAATTAGGTGAACCGAAGTCATCGATATAGCTCACCAGATTAGCTAGTTCATCAGCTTATCTGGACTGTAATAATAGTCCACTGCTAGACCTTGGCCTCTCCGGTTGCTCGCTACTTTGGTCAACTGGAGGCTTTGCCCATAATTGTCACGCTGGGCAGGCGCGTTGGCGATCGGCTAGTTGCCGTAACGGTATGCAGCTGCAGTATCGACAACCGCTGGGGTATACTTTCTAAGATTTCTTATATATCGCTTCTCGGCAAACGTAGTATCCATACTATATACTATAATATTATGGGATGTAAGGGAGCGACCTATCACCTTTTCGCTCCAAGCCATCCTCACCTGCCCGTGGTGCATCCTGCCGAACAACAAACGAGGCTCTGGCAAACCGACTGGTGGCGATAAATCCATCACGATAGAAGGCGTAGCTAAATACCACAGGCCGATGACGGGCAGCAGCGTCACCGGAGCAAGAAGCTACGTCCTGCGATTGCCAACCCGCTTGCCCAGCGTGGCGATTATGGGTATATCCTCCAGAAGTTTGCCCTAGGTGACGAACAACTGGGGAGGCCTATGTCCAGCAGTGGACTGCAATAGGCTGATGATGATGATGATACCATAATATTATAAATGGAAAAGTGTATCTGTCTGTCTGTATGTTTGTCTTTCTTTCACGGCAAAACGGAGCAACAATTGAGGTGATTTTTTAAGTGGAGATAGTTGAAGGGATGGAGAGTAACAAAGGCTACTTCATGAACGCGGGCGATGCCGCGGGCACAGCTAGTAAGTAATAAACGTAGTAAGTGTTAAGTAAACAAATACAATAAAAACGACTTATTAGATACGAAATTCTATGATACTAGAAAGAAAATGTTTGAGTTGTGGTATAGGTACATTTCTCTCCAGAAAACATTGTTCGGTTACTATAACACGTACTCGTAGGTATAATGTTTCTTCCACCAAACGTTTCATCATGCGAATGAATGGCGTGTATTCACATAATAAAGATGGTTATCTCACAATAATTGATGTAGGTACATATATATAGGGAACGATGATGAGCATGCCTCTTGAACTTTAAATAGGTCAGCGTTGTATCTTTGTCACGAAACATTTCAATGAAATATGTTTTGTGTAGTCTACCCTACCCTTCATTTACGATAAAACCGGTTATTTCGTTAAGAATGATGCGTACGTAAGGTATTTTACAATAGGTTACAGATGACACGGGTTATTCAGAGGACTGTTTTTCTTTTTCTTCTTTGTCCTTCTTTTGTAACCATTTCCCTTTATTTGGGATCGGCTCTCTTCGTTCTTCAGGACAGTCTGTCCTAGATTGTCGATATGATTGCTTGGGGAAACTCTAAGTATTTGGCTACCGTGAGCTACCAGGTAGGAAATGGGCGTCCTCTGCTCGCATTTTTCTTAACATTTAAAGGGACTTTAATGAACATAGAGAGATAGATAATTATTCTTTGTTGCACACCTAACAATTGACTTAAAACTTGGTACAACATACATAATAACTCCATCATCATCAGCCTATATCAGTCCACTGTTGGACATAGGGCTCTCCCAATGTTCGTCTTCCAACATACATATATTAATGCACTATAATTATGCGCTGGTTCACTTTCAAAACTCGAGATGTAATCATAGACTATTTATTTCAATGACTGTTTATCACTTCACAAACATTTGAAACACATATTGCCACCAATAGTGTTAAAAAGAAAGCATTCAAAGACATCGACCAAGCGATCAACAATTCGGTTGAAGACTAATTACTATAAAACTTTGATTGAATATTTTATGTTTATCCTTACTTAAAATGACTCTACATTCAGACAAAAACATATTTTATGATATGAGCTTAAGTCTTTGACTGCCGAGAAACTACACACAATAGAAAAACTATTGTTTGTCGGTCACCGGTGACCGTCATGGCGCTCAACGTGTTAAGCTAGATGAGCACTGAAATGTCACGACAAAATAAAATAAAAGAATCTGCACATTATACACAGGGTGGTGTCTTGTCTCCTCTACTTTTTGCCGTCTTTATAAATTCAATCACTCATATTATTTCTTCATCCTACCATCTCTATGCAGACGATCTTCAACTTTATGCCCAGAGTAGCCTAGACGATCTTCCGAGCGCCGTGTCACTTCTTAACATAGACCTGAAGCGTATTTCAGAGTGGAGTGAGTCGTTTGGCCTCAAGGTTAATCCGAGTAAAACGCAGGTCATTATAGTAGGTGGGAAGCGTATGATTTCCCGAGTGAATTGGGATTCTCTTCCACCTGTTATATTTGACGGTGTCCAAATTCCTTATAGCCAGGTGGTTAAAAACTTGGGAATATACCTAGATAGTTCATTGACTTGGGATGCTCATATCAGGGAGATCAGCAGGAGATTGTTTGCGTCTGCTGCATCTGTAAGCAGGTTACGCAATTTCCTTCCCATACCCACCAAAATTGCTCTTGTACAGTCCCTTTTACTGCCCATTCTCGACTATGCGGATAGTTGCTTTCTAGACCTTAATGAAGTATTTCTTGACAAGCTCGAACGTCTCCAAAATTTTTGTATTCGAATCATCTTTGGTCTACGTAAGTACGATCATGTGTCTGAATATCGCTCACAGCTTAAATGGCTTCCTATCCGTCGACGCCGCGAACTACATATTCTATCTCTATTATATACTGTGCTATTCAATCCTCTTTCACCTCCCTATCTGAAAGAGCGTTTCAATTTCTTGCAACCCACCGCGGATCATGGTATGCGTTCCTGCCGTGAACTCCTCTTATCATTTCCATCTCATCTTTCTAAATCCTACTCCCAGTCTTTCACTGTCCAATCCATCCGTCTGTGGAATTCCCTCCCCCTTTTCATCAGACGTTCCCAATCCCTCCCAGTTTTTAAGCTTAGGCTTAAATCTCATCTCCTGTCTCTCTAATTCTATCTCTTTCTCTTCTACCTTATCTTCCTTAATTCATACTCAAATATTATTGTATGTATATGTATAATATATTACCTATTATGTATAATTTATATATGTATGTATATAATATATATTTATTTATTTATGTATGTCTATGGAATATGTATTACTTGGTATATTTATGTAGACTTATTTTACGTGTTTATTGAAATAGATAGTTTTGCACTAGATTACCCATCTCTGTTGAATCTGGTTTCCTCTACCTGAAGGTTGTCTGGAAGAGATCGCTACTAGCGATAAGACCGCCTAAATTGTACTTTGTTTTTGTTTGTAATGTGTTTTTCTGTAATGTCTGTGTTTTTGTGCAATAAAGAGTTTCTATCTATCTATCTATCTATTATATTTATATATTCACTAGCTATTGCACGTCAAAAAGAATAGCTTGCTGAGAAGAAGTGCCGCAGTAAACTCAACAGTTAGGTTTTTAAATTATTTCCTGCATATACAATACATTGCATCCACAAGTGGTGGATTTATTAGTCTTCAGTCTTTAAATAACTTA
Organism: Conogethes punctiferalis; assembly: GCA_031163375.1. NCBI lineage: Eukaryota > Metazoa > Arthropoda > Insecta > Lepidoptera > Crambidae > Conogethes > Conogethes punctiferalis. The sequence continues at coordinate 6,083,825 of CM062085.1, read as the reverse complement.
AAGAGACATTGAAAGATTGATAGCTAAATAATGCGCGAAATGGATACGTACCAACATAATTTACTTAATGAAATTTAATTACTTTAGCATAGACAGACATTTAATAGCGTCCTTAATTACACCTTGCCTTACGCCTACAAAAGCCAACTATTCGTAGTCAATGACATCGATATTGTGTCTATGGCTTTTTTTGTAACTGTTTATTGGGCACCGCGGCGAAGTGAAATAGATTGTGCGCCGGCGCCTCATATCTATGTCACTGTCAGACGTGACGGAGCGAGCTATGAAATAATAATGCTGCTCTCAATGTAACCGGTCCGTATCACATCTGATAGATCGAGCCTAGGGTCTAGATCAACGCGATACGTTTTAGACCGCTTAGACAATGTCGCATTGTAGGGAAGTAAAGTACCAACTGTGTATGTACTTAGAGTTGTTTATTGTAGTCATACTGTTTGTAAGTACCGTCCATATGGCGATCATTGGTTCTTGAGTGATGATGGAAGTGAAAATAACTGACCAGGAAGTAATTTTTGATAATTCAAAATCATGTGCATGTGTCAGTTAATTCTACCTACAACTTTAGCACGTCACTGAACTTCACTCGGAAAATAAAATAAGATCAAACTGCACTAAAACCTATTATATTATAAAAATATATAACCCAAGACATGCTTTGGTGGGCCAAAGCAAATCAAGTCCGAAACTAAAGCACGTAAATAATGTGGCTCGCTATCTTCAAAGCTTGTTCTATGGTTACTCAACAACGAAACTGAAATTTACATATACACTTTTTTTTGCAAATATGCATAGCAAACACCTAGGTCATTATAGACATGTTTATGCAAACAAATGTTTGAACTGTGTGGGAATCGAAATCGCTTATGTTTTGCCTCTAAAAGCATCGTTCCCTACCGCTCTACTCTGAACCAAATTGTTATAGCTTTTTTTTAAGTAAGTAGCGTGTCAAGTCTGGCTAAACCTTTGATACATTTTTAGGTATAACTCATTATGAAACGCAATGGGAAAGCTTATGTTCGAGTCAATTAAGTGATTCCGGGTTCCCATTTAATATCAGTTATAGGTACCCAAACAGGAACAACTATTACTTATGACTATTCTGAATTTCTGATCAATAGTGGCAGTAATTCGATTTTAGCACTATTTAATGGCGGATTTATAGTTACGGTCCGAGTGAATTATAGTTGGGCATAACCCAGTTAAACTGGTATAGTTAGATCTTGGGCTGGCTCGCAAACTGCGCATACGACTGGTGGCGCAAAATGGTTAGTGATTATTAACAGATATACGTCTGACTCTGTTATTTAGTACCAGTGAAGTGGATGAAAGTAGGTAATAACTTAGTAGTTATTGTTACTTAAAGATAATTAGCAACGCATACCTTTACACAGAATATTTTGTTTATTTAAATAAATAAATAACCCAAGACGTGCCACGCTGGGCCACACAGAGCCATCTAGCCCCAAACTAAGCCGAAGCTTGTACTATGGGTACTAGACAACTGATAAACTTACTTAGATACTTTTTTTTTGTAAATAAATACATATTATACATAGAAAACACCCAGACCAATACAAACAGACATGTTCATGCACACAAATGTTTGTAATGGGTGGGGATCGAACCCACGACCCTTGGCTCAGAAGGCAGAGGTCACTACCAATTGAGCCACCGAGCCTGTCGATTATGTCGATGTCGATTTATGTGCCACTGCCACTTCAGCGTACTAATACTTCGGGTTATGGGGGCAGACGAGCAAGCGGTTCACCTTTTTTTTTTTATAAACGCCGCCCATGTATCATCCGCAACATCAGGAGTTACAGCTGCGCTGCCGGCCTTTAAGGAAGAGGTCTGCTCTTTTCTTGAAGATTTGGGGGTCGTATCGGTCCGGAAATACCGCTGGCGACAAAGCATTCCATAGTTTAGTTGTGCGCGGCAGAAAATTGCGACAGAAGCGCACAGTTGTGGACTGCCAAGTGTCGAGATGTGTTTGTTATGTCAGTAACTTTCGTCCTCTGACTTATTATGCTCGGTTCGTACCCTACTTATTTTTTAACGAAAAATTCATTCTAAAAGGTACCCCTACCACTTCTCAAATTTTGTGAATACAACACACTCCCCTATTTCCACCTAGCTTTCCCATTTAAAGTACGTAATGTGATGTCAGCCGTTGAACAAAGGGCGTGCTTCGTGCTTGCAGCGGTCGATACGTGCGGAATGAACGTTCGCGGCGCAAGGAAATGCAATGGCGGCAGCGACTGAGAGTTGCGAAGGGAATTGGGGCGTCTTGTGTGGACGTGCTCTTATGAGAATGGTATGACGCTTTTGCGTTGTACCAGTTATTATTAAAGTTATCGGTATTTGTTGGTTGGCTTATAGAGCACACTATACTAAATGATTAGGGTCTCCGGAGCTCGTGGGGGGTTAGGGTTGGGCCGGCATGGCAGTGGCAACGGACAGGTAACTAACAGTTACTTGCCAGTTGTCACAGCGACTTGGGCTTCTCTTTCGCCTTCCATCAGGCGTAGGGAAGCCATTATGTCGAGCTCTTATAAAAAAAATAATTATATAATAATTACCCAATACATGCCACGCTGGGCCACACATCGCCACCTAGCCCCAAACTATGCCGAAGCTTGTACTATGGGTAATAAACTTTTTTAGATACTTTTTTTGTAAATAAATACATATTATACGTAATAAATAATGTTGTCATGTTTATGAACACAAATGTTTGTACTGTGCGGGAATCGAACCCACGACCCTTGGCTCAGAAGGCAGAGGTCACTACCGAATGAGCTATCGAGCCATTCAACTTTAATTATACATCTTAACTAATATTATAAAGCTGAAGAGTTTGTTTGTTTGTTTGTTTGTTTGAACGCGCTAATCTCAGGAACTACTGGTCCGAATTGAAAAATTCTTTTTGTGTTAAATAGACCATTTATCGAGGAAGGCTATAGGCTATATAACATCACGCTGTAACTATTAGGAGCGAAGAAATAATGGAAAATGTAAAAAAAAACGGGGAAAAAATAACTATTCCACGCGGACGAAGTCGCGAGCACTGCTAGTAATGTATATTCTTTAAGGTACAAGGTGGTACCGGGCGACATGTGTTGGCGGCGGACGATGTGTCGCAGCGACACTACTGGTTTCTATGTAGATAGATAGATATTCTTTAATGCACAAAACTAAACATTTACAGGAAAGAGTATACAGATGTAGTAGGTACAATGTAGGCGAACTCTCCCAGACAACCTTCAAGTAGAGGATAATAAATTGCTTAAGAAATGGGCAAGGTAGTGCAAACTGATGCATTTCTGACACACCTATTAATAACGAATGAAATGATTAAAAGTGAAATGAGAAACTCGCGTTCGAATTTCAAACGATTTTCTTTTTAAAAGTTTTCACTAAGCAAGAGCTAATAAACTCCTTTTGTTCCCCAAATGTTTCGTAACTGCATGGCGGCTGCATCCGCGACGCTACCCCGTGTTTTGATCTGCGCCTCCCCTCGCGTGTGCGACGTGTTGCAACTAATGGTTGGCTTACGATTTATGCAGGCGTAGTCTTGACGCCAAAATAATGTTTGCGTACATTATTAGCTTAGATAATTCACATTTCCGACTGGCGTCCAAAAAGTACTAAGTACTATTGCGACAAAATCTATTTCTATGGTACTTTTGGAGATACATAATTGAAACTACAAATTGCTAAATTGTGAATTGTATGTAAAAATATTTCCATGTATTATGGAAAAGGATAAATTCCAAGGGTCATTAAAACCATTTATAGGCACATAAAAAAATTTCAAGGTTATACATACATACATACCGTCACGCCTTTCTCCCAGAGGGGTATACAATAAAAGAAAGAAATAAATTTAAATACAGAATGCAGTGTTCGAAAATTTCAAATTTAGAAGTTCTTTGCTCCCGCCTGCGTTCATTACTTTTTTTGGCGATTAAAATAATCTTTTTGTTTATTTTATGGCTTTGCACTGTGACAAATGACAACTTCTAATGCAGCCATTTGAAGATAGTTAATGCTTCCTACAAAGTTTTTTGAAACTTTTTTTGCTACTGCCTACTGCAATAATACAAAATGACCAAAGACTCTAAGATGAATGTTATACTCGTCCACTTAACTATAATATTGTCACCTATTTGTACCTTCGAAATTCGTCAATATTTAAAATTTGCTACAAATGACTTAATATTTTGGTAGTAGGTAAGTGTAATGCTTAATTCCTTGACTTACAATTTCTTGCATAATAGAGTGAACAATAGTGTTAAATTGGAATGCAATTCGTTTAGGTAATGTTATTTGTAAATGCTAATAGGAGCTAGGCACTTTTTAATTAATCAAGACCTTGTATTTTTACCGACAATTAACATTTTTATAGGATATTGTCTTCCAAATTCGATTTAAAAGAATAGAATAAATAAAATTAGAATCGATTGTATCATCAATCCATCCATTCCATTTTTGTATTTACGCCTAGTAATAAGTATTCTAGTCACTATTCCATTACAATGTACGAATTTAGATATGTAACTACATCCTAAATTATTGTTAATCACTTTCCCGATGGGAAGGAATGTAACCTTTTTATTTATGTAAAATTTATAAAATCACTTTCCATCTCATTATATGAAATGTTAAGTAAGAATATTTTTGATTATGCTATATAAGCATCTCCAGTTGTTCACCACTTTCGTCAAACAGCTAGAGGCTTTATCCAAAACCGCCACGCTGGACAGGCGGGTTGGCGATCGCAGTACGTAGCTTCTCGTTCCGGTGACGCTGCTGCCCGTCATCGGCCTGTGGTATTTAGCTGCGCCGTCAATACGGATGATGACAAGGTATGAAAATGAAGAAAATAATTAGTCCGTCTCTTAGATAATAAAAAAATATAAGACCCGTATTTTTTGTTTTGTCGAAATAACAAGAAAATACTTAGATATAGCGCATTAAAGTTACGGAGTGGGGGCTAACTACGTCACGTTAGAGTATATTTTGTACTCTAACGTGACGTCATGTGACATTTAAAATCAATGTATCTTCGTAAGTTTTTGAACAAGAGGCAAAATAAAAAATACGTATCCAATATTTTTCATTAATCTATCTGATGGACATTAAATTATTTTTTAGTCATCATCCCAATTGTGATGGTTATACCGCCACCAGTCCTTTGTCTGAGCCTCGTTTGTTATGCTTGGAGCGACAAGATTATAGGTTGCTCCCTTACCTACCATGGGGTGTAGGTTAATGTTAAATAAGAATATTTTTGATTATGCGGCATCACGAACGTAATTAACGAGCTCTCCGTACGCCCAAGTTCACCACGGGTAGGCGATAATCTAATATGAGTGGCCAATGACATTCGCACTTTCACTGCCGATATCTAGGCCGCATAAATCATTTGTTTTTAGTCTAACGCATACGAAGTAGGCCGTTCGTATTCTAAAATAACGGGGTATTCTTTGTGTTGACAAACACGTAGTACTACTCTCTGTTATGTTTATCTATTACTGCCGATCCGCCCCCACTTCGCACGCGTGCAATGCTATATGCATGCATCTATACGCACATACCTTCCTCCTGAATCCCTCTATCTATTAAAAACCCTATCAAAATCCGTTGTGTATTTTTAACGATATAACCATGCATAGGGAAGCCATTATGTCGAGTTACTATAAAAAAAAATTTAGTAGAGGCTAGATTGGTAGAAAGTGCCTAGAGTTTTGTGTGCATAAAGTGTAAACAAATAATATGTATTTATTTACAAAAAGCAGTATAGATCTGAGTAAGTTTATCAATTATGTATTTTATTTAGTAGTCATAGTACAAGCTTCGGCTTAGTTTGGGACTACGTGGTTGTTTGTGGCCCAGAGTGGCATGTGTTGGGTTATTTATTTATGTATGTTACATCACAAAAATATTGAAAGTTACGCAAGTACAACTTCCTACACCCACTTGGTAGTTTTACGAACGAGAATTATTGCTTGTCCCACATAGTTCTCCCACGTTATTTGTTGATTTGAGATGACTTAGTGAATGTGATAGATCAATAGGTACAATATAGGTGCAACAGTAAAAAAGTGTGTCTGTATATTAAATATATTTAAGTACAAAAAGAAATAAGAAGGGTAAGGACACAGTTCACACAGTAACAGGCATAGAGCAAACAAACAGTTTGTACATGTACACATAGGCCTCTTCAGTTGTTCGCCACTTAGGGAAAACATCTGGAGGATGTGACGCTGCTGCCCGTCATCAGTCTGTGGTACTTAGCTACGCCTTAAATTTTTGCCATCGCCTCGTTTGTTATTCGGCAGGATAACTGCAGATGTTGATAGGCCCCTCCCTTACAGCCAGCAGAATACAGCCTTCGATAGACGATATTAAAAGAAAGGATAAGGCGCCAATTGATGAATTTAATCTATAAATAATTATAATAAAGTATCAAAACTTTCATAATATGTACTTTGTTTTATCAAAGCTCAGCGAAGGGCGAGACGAGGAAGGGAGGAATACCGATATATAGGTAGGTAGTCATGGATTTCGCTATGGGAGGGTTTGCGTGTCTGGCCGCGGTACAATAGACCCCGTGGTTCGTAGTTATGGCTGTGTGCTGAACCGACGGCCACCTACGAGTTGCCGCTGAGCCACAGACTCGATCGCGCGTTCGCACGACTCGAATCGCACCGCGAATTTTTGTTAATTCAACAATAAAAATAAAATAAAAGTGTTCCAAAAACAAACTGTACCGTTCACGCGAGTTTAGTTTTAAAATTCGAAGTGTAAATTGTACAAACCGTTTGGACATTTGTGTGAGGAGGCAGTGAGTGGTCGTCTTTACAAAAGGACTTTGCTGAATAGACACAATGGAACTACTTCGCCAGTAATTTTCGTCACAGGAAAATGAAAGCGTAAGCATTGTGTACATTCTTGTGTTTCGTTTAGCGTTTACATTTTAGTAGCGAAAGGAGTACTGCCGATTAGCGGAACTTTTTACTTCTTCTATAAAAATAAAAATGGATCTTCGAAAAGTATGTACGCCCATAACTTTGGAACGACTGCACCAAATCGGATGATTCTTGGTTTTTTTTGTGTTTGTTATTATAAGGACAAAGTTTGTGTGATATAAAAATTACAAAAAATATTGAGTTAATAAGCATGGCGATACTATGTACGCCGGGTTAGCTAATTTAAGATAACGAAGGTGTCTATTTAGCCGCGAAACCGTCTGATAGTAATGGAAATTACAGTCCATCGGCCTCAGTCTAACCGCATGCTGATATAATTACATACTTATAATTCCACTGCCATAATATCTATAGGTACCATCTACGGATGCTATGCAAAAAGATACTCAACAAAAAGGTAGCACGTTAATTATATTTATTGATAAGTAATAAAAGCAGCGATATCTCAACTTTCGCATGTTAGCTTTGAAAGTAAGACGGCTACTTTATTATGTACGATATTTTTTTTATGAAAAGAGCGTTCAGGGTGATCTCACTCCACCTGATGGTAAGCGGTCGTGAGGTCCAAATGTTAGGTCGACAGGCATAATAGGGCATACCCACCGCGCCTGTCGCCCTTACCCTGAAGGCCCACTGAGATGTCGTTTCACGCCCCGCCTAAAGAACCCAGGATTGTAAGAGGAAGGAAACACATATTTAGACACTTGTTAATATCTTGAATCGCTACTAAGGTCTAGAATGCCTACACTCATTCTTTTTACTGTTCATGGTGATAAAACATTTTTTTAACAAATTACATATGCTTACTATTCTAAGTAGGTACCTACTGTTTGTAATTAAGTGAAATGAACACATGCATTCATGTGAATGCATTTTTTGTTTACAAGACAGAGAACAATGGGGAGAGAATGAACGCTCTTCGCTTATACTTTTTTTATTGCGAAATACGAGAAGATATGGGGATGTATAGTCACTAGTTATAAAGGTGCACCTCTATCATAATGATAGTAGGTAGTCGGTTCTTATTAAGTCATGTTTTGGAACTTATATATATTTGACATTATAATAGGTCGTAAAAGAATGCTATTGAGTAATAATTTCTTTACGGAAAATTCCTGTAGCATTTTTTAACACGACCCTGGATTCAAATGTCTCGTATGTTTCCAGGGCCCATATGTTTTCATACCTAACCTATATTAAGACCTTTATACCTAATACATATGTGATGCAATAAATAAATGAATATGAATATGTCAGGTGCGACCACTAGGACAACGAGACATTTCAAAGTAATATGTTAACAAGGTACTTCTCTGTTTAAAAGACATTTTGTCTAACTACAGTTTTCGTTTAAAGTCTCGGATACTTTGGTACCGTAAGGCATTGTGTTATGAGAGCCCTTACAATGCTGACCTTGATTGTTGAACGATTTCAATGTTGACAATTGTTAGAGCCTCTGTTTACTTCTTATATAATGTAGGTAGCAGTTATATAATGCATATTGTTCCTTGTTTGTTCACTTACTGTTGAAATTCTTGCAATGACGATATTTAAAATCCCTTATAATTTGCTTTGTCTCGTTTTCATTAGAAAGTTTTTAAGCTCTTCTTGACCCCAGACATGCCACACTAGGCCACAGAGCGCCATCTAGCGACCGATTAAGCCGAAGCTTGTACTATCGATACTAGACCACCGATAAAGTCACTTAGATAATGTTTTCATTTTTTTAAACAAATACATAATATTAAATATAGCCAACATCCAGACCAATCGAAACAGACATTTTCATGCATAAACATGCCTATAATTATGTAACTAAGGCAATGCTAATATCATCTGCAAACTCTAATTATTTTTGGCAGTTGAATACCTACCATACGCTACACTACACTCAATAAAGGACACTTTTAGATTGGAATCATAGATGCATGACGTCTGGTATTAAACCTTGGTACATCTACTGAAATGTGAGTCATTTTGTGGTACTCGTACTAGTGTGTAATCTGTGACCCAAAAAAAATTGTCACTACATTCATATGAGAAACTTTCGTTTCGCTGAAATCCCTTTCAGCTGTGTATTCGAAAGTTAAGACAAAGTATGCTAAATATATTTTAGCCCAATATCGTATCTGTGAAAGAAAACCTTATTCGTTTTACCAACAACGTAAATTTAACACGGTCTATGCAGTTAGTTACGTCTGAGAAGTTTATTCAAACCCTTAAGGCAATGAAAATAGAGTTCATAAGCTATTATCGTCTTCGTGCGAAAGCTTTTACAGACTTCCTTTCAAACAAAATAAATGGGGCGGTTCATAATTTTTGTTGATGTTCAAACCTGATTATTCAATTCAATTCAATACATTTATTTCAGGCAGAAACCCATATAATGTTAGTAACAATTTTGCTTACAAATAGTGTTAGTAAATCGAATTAACAAACAAAACAATCAAAACAATGTTAGTAACAATTAGGTTCTAAGATTTAAGATGACTTAATTAAAAGATTGATTTGGTTCTCAAAACATTGTGAAGTAACTTTTATTTTCACTAGGAAGATGTACCTACATTTATATTTTACCTTTCAGTTTATACAAATTAGTTGAAATTAATGAACCTTACCGAAGTTTAAAGTTCTTTAAAAAGACTCGACTCACTGGCATTGCGAAGAGACGTTGTATCCATGTGCGTTCTCTACCGCATCTATCATGGGGAATGTTCTGAAGAATTGTTTGGTTTACTGCCTGCAGCGGAGTTTGTTCACCGCACCACACGTAACCGACTGAAATTCCATCCACATCATCTCGATGGCTGGCAATCCTCGACTGTACGTTTTATGAGGAACTTCTTGCCTCGCGCCTCGGTTTTGTGGAACCAACTTCCTGCGTCTTTCCGAACAGCTACGACTTGGGAACCTTCAAGAAACGAGCGTATTCATATTTAAAAGGCCGGCAGCGACCCTAAACTCGGTTGTTAGTCCATGGGCGATGTCGAGTGCTTACCATCAGGCATCACACTTGCTGGTCTGCCACCTCTCGCATAAAAAGAAAACTATATTTTACTATTTAAGAAATTCTAACAAACACATGTGATCTCAAGTTGCCTGAAGTTTTCCTTTTATTTATATAAAATAATCTATATAGAAAGAAGAAGAAAGAAAGAAAGAAAAATTTATTGGCCTACAAAATGATACACAGAAATTGCTTACATACTAACAAATATTCAAACACAATACAATACAAATATCTAAATAGTTACAAAACACAAAACAAGTCACAATAAGTAATATATAAAAAGATAATAAATAATTTAATGAGAAATATATATTATATATAATGTCAGAAATATAATGCGCAGGCCAATAGGCTCCGCCTCAGCATAATGCTGCCCCGGCGCGGTATAGGTGTGCGCCGCGCCGCAGCAGCGCTGGTATTCTGGCGGAGCCATCGTGTTAGCAACGTCCAACAAATAGATACTATAGATAGATACAACAACAATAATACGTACAATAAGAATATGCATGCAATATAGGCACATAGATACGTAGATTTATATCAAGGAAGAACGGCCATTACCTAGTGCTTATTTTCAATTTTTAAAATTTTAAAGCTCGAATCAAAAACATTTCGTTTGCGTTCTCTCCTTGAGAAGAGTGCGAGAAAATGCATTCAGAACGCCCATAGGATATGAACTGCTCTGATAAATTCAAATTTAACTGACAGACATGATGTTTTTTTAAATCATGCACAACAGTTCAAGTTTGAGCGGACACAAGCACGTTCTATCCTTGATACGCAGAAGTGTATCGACCTAGTTACTATTCATGATGACGACAAATAGACATGTAAAAAAGTAAATGATTTGTATCGGTCACATTCAATTGAAAACCGCGTTCGGGCTCAGGGTCATTTTACAAAGCGCAGGCGCATTTAAAGACACAGCTGGCTTTTACGCAACCAGTTTGATGTAGATATTTTAGTAAACAGCTTTAATTTGATTTTGTACAATGATAGTGATAATAAATATGTCAGACAATTCACTCTAAGCACCTGGTCTTAAGCTAAAAAAAATCTCAGTAGGTATACAGAAATCCTTATACCTATTACGAGCAAAATTACTGACACACGTGTTCAAAAAAAGCAAATCTCCGAACCGATTTGAAAAATTCTTTTTTGTTCTGCTCGAAAGGGTTCTTCTATTTCCGAGGTGCTCCCATTGTAATCATATTAAAGTCGTTATTTTTTTGCTAAAAATGCTATAATTGTGTGTATTCGTTAAGTATGTTTATCTTTACCAAAAGAAAGCTACGTTCACCCTGAGTACCCTTACTTACCTTAAAACTCTTTGAATGTAACCCAATAAAATGTTTATTCTGAAATACCCGAAGCGATGGCGGGTTAGTAAGTCATAATTTAATTGAACTTCACTAATTAACCATCAGACCAGCCCGTAAGTATCAATCACTAGCTGACTGCATAGCTAATGTGGAATAGAAGCCAGAAATAGGCAATGAGATGACGTTAGACCTAACGGCGTCGGCGGTTCCCACTATTGTGCTGTTAATTACTTCAGTCTCTCATTTGTGAGGTGTATTTATATAAGATTGGATTTATGTTCAAGAAATAATGTATAATCATCGTAGCATTACGTCCAAAGCTTTAGTATGAGAGTCCATGTTATGTTTATGTGTGGACCGAAGGCCTAACCGGTGATTCGCCTAAAAACTTTCGGCTTGGTTTTTAGTGATTTTGATTTGACAAACTTTGTATAGAAACTGTGAATACATCTAAAAGATCTCACTTGCAGTTTGTGTGAACTGTAGGACCAGTCATAACTGTATTTTTTTAATTATTTCTTCTACAAATTTCTGTATCGTTTTTACGTTTCTTTTAAGACATCGACAGATATCGGTGAAGGTTTTTGCTCATCCTAGGTTTGGCTCTCGGTCCACTCACCACACATCATGGTGCAAACGGCATTATCGCAACTATACCCCAGACAGGCGCAGAAAAGATAGACAGTTAATTACTTAGTTAAGACAGTCTGGATGTTTTCTATGTACAATAATGTATTTATTTACAAAAAAAACAGGTAGGTATCTAAGTTAGTTTATCAATGGTACAATAGTACAAGTTTTTGCCCAGTGTGACATGTCTTGTGTTTTAAAAGTAAAAAAATAGTACCTCGATACCAGTTTAATCAACTTAAAAAAAAGGAGGACGTTCTCAATTCGACTGATATTTTAATTGTTGTACCTATGTTTGTTACGATTTAGAAAAATCTTTTTTTGTTCGAAAGGTTTAGTTGGTTACCATAGCGAAGTCGGCTTTTTTGTTTTTAAAAAATGCTGTTATTAAGTCACTACGATATCTCTAAACATGTTTTAATGCGCAAATTTGTTTATAATAGTCCGAGACAGCGATTTCCATAATCGCGGAGGTTCAAGGTTGACTCATAATCGCGACTTAGTGCGCTGACATTGTCCCAGAGTGGTCTCGCCTCTATCGAGTACAGCCGGTAGGTATCTAGACTTCTGTAATACTCGATTAAGTTAAATAATTTGTGTAATAACTTTAAAGTGTTAATTGTGACTTGTGGTTGCCGTGTAGTGTTTTGTTTGACAAGTTTATTAACAGGTAAGTTTGTTAATGTAGCTGTTTACTATTACTATAGGTAGAACTTTAAGTTATAGGTTTTTTTGGACCTCACGACCGCCTACCATCAAGTGGAGTGAGGTCATCTTGAAAGCTCTTCTTGAAAAAGGAAAACTTTTTCGAGCTTTTTGTTTGGCACTGCGGTTCATTCGATAGAACTTCTGTACGATTCGTTTTTCACTCGGGACTGACACTGTGAATATTTTTTGTATGTCTAGACGTACGAGATTAAACCCGCTAAATGATTCTTCACGCTTCGCTTAAATAATCCCCTATTATAGGAAGGTGAAAATATTTATCTGGTCAAAGAGTTTCACTTCTAAACGGCAAAGGAACGAGTTTCAATAAATATTGGGTATTTGAAATTGAACATTAATTAAAAGGCGATTTAATACACGCTGATCACTTGTCTGTTTCAATTGATTTGAATGAAGTAGCCAAGTCACTACTTAAATTAGCATATAGATAGAAAACACATTAACGTCTAAACGATATCAAGAAATCTTCAGAAACTGAGTAATTTAAAACAAAAGAAGATCACCATTATTAGCATAAAATGAAGACATTTTGAACTTTATTGTAACAAAATAGAGGCTTGTATCATTAGTGTGAAACGTTACAAATGAATGGTGTATCTCCCCCTCGTAGGGTGCAGTACCATGACTATCACGGGAAGGGATCTAATTAATCTCACTCACACTTGCTACGGGTTTGCCGGAGAATTAAATCTTTGCTTTTATTAGGGTTCCGTAGCCAAAATGGCAAAAACGGGACCCTTATAGATTCGTCATGTCTGTCTGTCTGTCTGTCCGTCCGTATGTCACAGCCAGTTTATTCCGAAACTATAAGAGCTGCATTATTGAAATTTGGTGCGTAGATGTATTCTGTGAACCGCATTAAGATTTTAAAATAAAATCAGAAAAAAACCCAAAATTTTTGGGGTTCCCCATACATAGAACTGAAACTGAAAAATTTTTTTTTCATTGAACCTATACGTGTGGGGTATCTATGAATAGGTATTTGAAAATGATGTTGAGGTTACTAACATCATTTTTTTCTAAACTGAATAGTTTGCGCGAGAGACTTTTCCAAAGTGGTAAAATGTGTGTCCCCCCCCCGTAACTTCTAAAATATGAGCATGATAAAACTGAAAAAAATATATGATGTGTATGACTATAAAAACTACTAACGAAATTTGGTTTGAATGAAATCTAGACAGTAGTTTTTTTTTAAACGTCATAAATCAAATTACCTAATTTTTTAATTTAATAAACTCCAATATAATAAAACGTAAAGAAAAACACTTATTTAGCTGTATAGTGGCACGGAACCCTACGTGCGAGAGTCCGACTCGCACTTGGCCGGTTTTTTTTACAAGCAGTTGCAGCCACTATGGACGCGGTGAAATATTTATTTAGTACCCTGTACCTGTGAGAGGATTTAGGTTTGTTTTCTACCATTAATGTCCGATTATGCTAGGTTTTTCTTATAAATAGTTGTAATTTGATGATATTCTAACAGCTACTTAGGGAAAATGTTTGTCTAAATGTAAACTTACGCTAAATGCATTCACGGTTTGTATATTTATTAGTAGACGTCACTTTTAGATGATAGTACAATTTGTGTATTGTTTATGTCATTGTTAATACACAATGTTATTTCAAGCATATAATCATTTCTTTGACAAACTGAGCCTAACTACTTTCTACATGTAGGTAGGTTTAATACAGCTAAGTCGGTTAAGAGATGCGCGAAAATAACAAAGAAGTCAAGTTTAATCTTATTCGCAATTATAATGTAATACGGATTAAAATATGGATATTATAAGCATAAAACTTGACTTCTTTGTTATTTTCGCGCGTCCTTAACCGACTGAGCTGTATTAAACCTACGTCATGTAGAAAGTAATTAGGCTCAGGTGTCAAAGACATTATTGAATGCTTTTTCTTTTGCTATATATGTTGTTAATGTCTCTATTATGAATATAAATAAATAAAAAAAGAGTTTGAAATAAAAAAATACCTATTAAGTTCGAGAGTGTGGTCCCGTTTGTCATTTAACGAACATTTTTTTTGAAACGCATATTTTTTCCCATCGATAATTGCCAGCATTGTTTTCATTTCCAGTCCCGTCGTGGAACAAACCGAAATTGATGATTGTTTCGCATATTTCTCGAAGATGTGCGCGTCTACTTATTTCCATGGAAAAATCGTAACTCATTCTGAGAACCGAACAATGCTGTGTAAAGTTGTGCATTGTGCATGCGCAGTGCCGCCGTGCACCGTAAAATATTTTGTTTAACGCGATCGTTCCGATACTTTATGTTCAAAAGGAATATGCATTACATATACATATTTAACTATGTCAGGTAACTCAGGAACAAGTGGCTATTTGTTTCATTATTCATTAGAATGCTGTCATATAAGCTAACAAATTTACTACAATCAAGGTAATTATTTGTCGTATTCAGCGTTGCGTCAAAGAAAAATCCTCAATTAAATACCTACTTGTTCCAATATAAATAAATATTAGACATCCATCAGATACAGTGATCCAATACCAAATGAAATACTTCATAAACTGCTGTGGAATGCTACGTTCAGACAGGGCTTTACAACACTGATTTTATTATTAATTTTAATGTTTTATCTAATTCTACGGAACTTCAAGAACAAATTACGATCAAAGATTTATGTTGCATACTACCTATCTACTTGCATTTTATGATGCGAAGCGTTTTAGTTGCCTGGCTAAGCACGTGACATTATTTAATTTTACGATCTTATTTATAGCCAAGGAATTACATCATGCTTGTAATAAACTATTTGAACAAGAGCTAATGTATTAATGTTTGATTTTGAAGGGTTACCGATCAAAAGGAAAATGTTACCCTATATTTCATTACATGTAATACGAATACTTAAATGTCTATGTCACACCCCTTTTTGCGAGAACGGGTAGGGGTACTCGTACAAGTAGGTACGTACATAAGTATTAATATGAGTAGATTTATTTTTCAGCATATCTGAAGTCTCATTTTCTAACATAACATTAAGGGCAGCGCTAATTCATTAGACTCATCAACTTACTGCGTAGAGATACCTTGGAATACTGTCACTATGAGTTATAATTACATAAAGTACCTACTTTTTCCGATATACAACAATGTTTGTCGTATCTTACATAGATGCCAAGATAGGAAAGGTCGAAATAAGCTCGTTCATTCTCAACGAACGGTTCTAAAAATATGTATAAGTATAATACATTGCGTCAGCTTGTTTACATACCGTCACATAACAACGTAACTCCAAAGCAAATGTTAGCACATCGCAACCCCACGTAACCTGTCCGACTTTTTGATCCCCATGTAGTGGTGCGCATGCCCGGGAGTCGAGGGTGCGGTAGACTGACTGCCGCCACCGCCACGCCGAGGGTGCCTGGGCTAGGGTCAACGAACGCACCAAAACAAAGACGTGCCACTAGCCACCTGTGGCGTGGATGACAGACGCAGGTCGATATACTACTTTGTTATTGTCTACGAGGTTGGACTGGTTAGATACAGTTTTTTTTATGCAAGAGGCGGCAGACGAGCAAATGTGATGCCTTATGGTAAGCAGTCGACACCGCCCATGGACACCCGCAACTCAACTCGAGTTCTGGGGTCGCTGCCGGCCTTTTAAATAGGAGTACGCTCGTTTCTTGAAGACTCCCAAGTCCTAGCTGTTCGGAAAGACTGACGCAGAGAGCTGGTTCCACAAAACCGATGAGCGAGGTGTGACTACTAACTATCCTTAGCTACCCTTATTTACTCGTATTTAATCTTTATTGCATTTTAAAAAATTGTACAAAAGGCGGACTTAATTCCGTGTAGGCATTCTATACCAGTAAACCATTGCGCTAAGCAGAAACCTTTACCCTTAGCTTGACATTAGGTTAAAAATGACCGTCAGTACTGGGCTTTTTTATTTATTTAAAAACCTTTTATACAAATATCCTTACAGGCCAATACACAATGCGATATTGTATCTTAGAAATATGTACATTCAAACGTTATGCTCACCTGTGCGTAATTGGTTTTTATTCTTTACTAAGAAAGAAAAAGAAAGCTTTTTATGATTCCATTTAAATCTAATTATTCGAATATGTACTAAAGAGTCCAACATTCAACCCAGTTACCTAATTGGTTTAAGTGTTGCCCATTTAAGTATTATTATAACTACCTGAAAATCCCGGACAAGCTCTACCATGTTTCTAATAAAGCGAAGCTACTTCCGAAGCTTCCCTTCATAAATTCATGGGTAATTCGTTAAAGACATGCCGACGATATTGGATATTAATAGAGTTTATGAGAATGCGTAATACAGGCAAGGTTTCGTCGGAGAATTTCCTAAATTAGATATTTCTAGACACAAAGGTTTTGTAATTAGACCTGTTAGGAAACATAACATTTTCTACCGACTTAGGTAATCATTTTGGATTTCGTGAGGAAGTAAACTATTACGTGATAAGATCATGTTTATTTATATAAACTATTGTTATTTTTACTTTTATATAACTTGTGTTCGAGTATATAATTTTGGTGCGCACCATTTCATATTTTTATTACGGCACAAATATTAATGTACAGTAATAAAATTTACTTTAGCGATAAAACAAGAAATTTTATTAGAGTACAATCAATGCAATCCATCTTAGCATTCATTGACCTAATTATTAACACCACACAGTAACAAATTGCATTCAGTATTCTTGTACCATGATTGCATGAGTATTTTGATAGTCCTTTGAAAGACTTGTTAAAAGTACTTGGATAAATATAAGTAGACTTTTTTGTTGCAAGCGAAAAAGTTGACATAAAACTAGGCATTATAATCGCTTAAAATATTATACAAGTAAATAGATAGGGAGCTTTGATAGCCTATTTAAAGTATTTGAAATGAGACAGTAAAATTTTATGAACGTTTAAAAGTTTTTTTTTTAATTTTCTCGCACTTTCGCAGCATGTACCTATGTGGAATTACAGACTGCCAGTGTTGTTCGGAATTGCAATATCCGAGCGGGCGGGCCTCAACTCGCTGCATAATGAAAGCGCCCTTTGATGAAGCTTTGGAAATGAACGAATATTTGTGTTTAACGTTTATTGGTGCACGCGTGTTACTCGTATTTCTTAGTTCATCTTTGTTTCCATGTACTTGAATCGTACAATGGAAATGGCAATGAGCAGTCTGCAAAGCTCGCAAAACCGATGATAGATTTGTACGAAAGGTTCTCGAGTCACTATCTTCTTCTCAGTACAATCAACTTTTCGAACACGGCGGGCAGGCGGTAGCATAATCTTCTTACATTCTACTTGACGATTCATAAGTACTTATTTTAATTGCATTTCATTTAACACGAGTGCAGAGACACAGTAGGGGACGGCTCAGACTGACGACCTGTTCGAGATAGCGGCTATCTTATGGATGCAAACCGCTTAAATCTAGTCCATAAGCAGGTCATTAGGGGAGGCCTATTCCTAGCTGTGGACATCTTTACGCGATGATGATTGTTGCGAAGCAACCTTCTTTTATATTATAATTTTTGACTGGCTGTTTTTATACGCTTTTATATTAAGAGAAAATTACCTTTTTTATTTGTCACTTTTCAAATTGTCACCGGAATTGTCGGTCCGTTGGTTTGCTTTTTATTTTAATAATTATTTAATTTCTATCCTTTTATTAGTACTTTCATTTCGTAGTTTAGTTACAGTCCTCATTTCGTCGTTATCAATGATGATCAAGTCAAAAGGGGGTCTCCATGCCGAGCGACAATAAAGCAAGATGCAAAATGTGTCATCACCTTCCCCTGGTCCATCTTGCCGAATAACACACTCGGATCTGGCAAGCGACTGGTGGCGGTATAACCATCAAGATTGAATTGCTAGCAGTGGACTGCATGCAATAGGCTGATGATGATCTCTTAAGTACTTAGTCTATTTAAAGGTATTAATAGTGCATTTTCCGGTTATTAAATAACAATCAGTTATCGCAACCGTAAACGATGTCATAAATGGCTATTATGTAACATCAAATGCATCGGTATAACATTAGATAGTCTTGCATGTAGACTGCGTGCATTGTGATTACATTAAGCGGCCGCTGAACCTGGCTTCCGCTGCCTGTGCCGGACTGATAAACCGACCGTTTGTTAATGGTTTATACTTAGGGTAAAGGTTAACTAAACCAAAAATACTAGTTTAGACGGTATTTTTGGAACTATTCGCCGAACTAGCCTCGCTGCAGTCAGCACAAAGATTATGTTTTGGGATCAGAAAGAAAGTTATTTACAAATTTGGCTTTGTTAGTGTGAATATTAGGGATATGTGAAATGATAATATTTTTATAAATCAAACATAGCCTATGTGTTAATCTGATAAATGAGCTATATTCCTGTGAAGTTTCATTAATATCTACTTGGTACTTTTCTAATAAAGCCTTTTGAGAAATTACAGCTAAAATTTAAACAGTCAAATAGGCATCTGCTTTTGTTTTTGAGGGGAATGTATAAGTCACTTACACACCGACTCCTCACATCTCCCGGAATGGGAGGGCATACGCACTAAACCGCCCTGTGTCGCCAGTGGGCAGCAACTTGCAGGGACTCGGGTAGCGCCGAGGCGTACGGCCACATACCTGCCTGGGCGCCTACCACCAAATTCGAAAACGATCGTTCGTTGAACGGATCGCGCTATAAATCCCTCCCATTTGTCTCTCCCGTGTTCGAATATACGAACTAAAATTCATCAAAGTCAATTTTAATTAATTTAATTCATATATTCGAACACGGGAGGGACAAATGGGAGGGATTTATTTTGAAAAAGTACGCGATCCGTTCAACTAACAATTGTTTTCGATTTTGGTAGTAGGGGCCCTGGTCCATTGAGGGCAAATACCTCTACCCATAGTAACCATTTGCCTAGTGTAACCCACTTTAGGGGCTTTCATTGCATACCTAATGACTGTATTAAGGGGTCGTGGATGCGACATCCGGATTCATTTCCTGGTCGCTTCATCAACCAACGATAGTAGTACAAGACGTAGTAATTAAGAAACGTAATTGACGCCTTTATAACTCCACACCAGAGTTTTTTATGGTCTCAATAATAGTTGTTAGCTAATGTGTGATCAAGTGCCTAATATTTATTTCCAAGCTCATAATATAGACAAGTTTAAAGAATGCTAAAGAAAAACAGGGATCATGTTTACTTAGGTAGGTACTTACCAAAAGAAGTCTAACTGTAGTTTGTACTAGAAACAAAAATAATTTAGACATGGCATGTATATTTCATACAATTACGTGAATTTTACAACTTTCGCGTTTATCACATTAGTAGATAAGATTTGTATTTGTACATACATTAGTATAATATGAAAATTGTAAACAATAATTGCCCTATATAAGTATAACATGGCAAATATATAATAATATGAGACAACATCACATGGAAGACCAGCGTCGAGGTTTTTTACAAGACAGGGCGCTGTCTAGTCTACTCAACAACTCGACACCCTTTAGTGGCACATTTTATTTTTCCTTGATGTACCTAGCCATTAATTTTGAAAATTGGTCCCTACTAATAAAGGTTTTATTTCTTTTTTTCTTTACATGCATATTATATTTGATAGAATAGAAAGCAGCCTACGATGGAGCGCGCTTACCCAGAAAATACCAAAAGGTGTCCAAATTGATAGTTCAATGTTCAGTTTACCAAAGAATATGCAGCAATGTTGAGTGACGGGATAGAGGTAAGCAAATTACACTCGGCTACTGTTATTATGACAGCCGTCGGTCACGTAAACACTATGGCAGCGGAACGTGCGCACGCGCCGCGATAGTGTTTGTTTAGATCTACCGCCCGGCCCAATGGGTTTAGCATGGTGTAATGTTCTTAGAACGGTGGGGCTTTCGATGTGAATGTGTGATGTGATGATGAGTTTATGAAAAATAATGGCGTCTTTTAATTTTTTTTGTTGTTTTTAACTAACAAAACAGTTGCTATATTTCTAGGGAAGAGATAGCTAGGTATTTTTTATTGCACAAAAGTTGTTTTTGAATTACGAAACATGTAGTCATTTTTCTAGGGAATAGATAGCAAGATATTCTTACATTTCAAACTTCTTTCAAACGTACCTACTTACTTTCATTTAAGCAGCCTTATCGCTAATAGAGATCTCTTCCTAACAAACTTGAGGTAGAGGAAATCGCTTTTACTTTAAATCCGGGATTAATTAAACTGGGAATAATGTCTTTCTCTGTTAAGATGTAATTATCTGCCATAATTTTCATCCTTACAAATTACCCTTTTTCTTAGTTCTTATCTTACATAAAACATGCCTGCCTACATTTTATGTGTGAAATAAATGCTTATTCGATAACAATTCTAATACATGGAATTCAATGGGTAGGTTTTTGTTTTTAACTAACGTAACGTTACTTAGGAAAAGAAGCAATTATCTAACGGTAGTACACCATTACCACGTAACTCGTTATGCACTTAATGAATCTCGGCTAAGATGACAATAGACGATTAGCAACTAGCAAATATCTATCTTATTTATAGTTAAAAGCTTTTGTAATTTTCGTCTTCTTCTTCTTATCGAGTCGATGGCAATCTAAACAAGTTCCGCCCAATATTCCTAATAATTTTCCTGCAGGCGTAGTAGATAAGTATCACTAGGTAGTACGAGTACTGCCTAAAGTATAGAACCCAAGATATGCCACGCTGGGCCGCATAGCGCCATTTTTTTCATACCACTGGGTGGTAAACAAGCCTACTGCCCGCCTGATTTAGTCCCTAAACTAAGCCAAATATTGTACTATGAAGATTAGACAATGAATAAACTTATTTTTATACACTTTCAAAAAAAACCATACTAAACGCTCAGACCAATACAGACATGTTCATGCACATAAATGTTTGCGGGGATCGAACTAACGACCACTGTTTCAGACAAAGCGTTCACTACTACTGAAAAAAGCTTTGTCTTAGAATCAAGATCAGTTTCAAACTAATACACCGTGGAATTATAAAATCAGTTTAGTTCCTACGCGTAAACCTATTTCCGTACCATTGTAACATGCACAAGTAATCCATATGTCATTGTATATCAAAAATAAAGAACCATTCATATTTATAAGGAACAATTTCCGGAACGATGACGTCACGTGTGAGACTGAGCCGCTCTCTAGTCTCGTCTATCGCTGCAGCAAGAATAATAGGAAAGTATGGGACAATTCAGTCCGCTACGCCATGCCGCCCCCATCTGTACGGCCATTCAACATCTTGGCATCGATCGCGTGGGATTAGTATGGATCTTCCGCCGGACAATAGATATCAATCGATTTATTACATTTGGTTACATTGATCGCTTTAACTCATACGTGGTTGATATGAAACGCTTTAAGAATGAATGGCTTAGGAATACAGTCAGCATACAGTTATAGGTAGGTAGTTTCGGTACTACATAGTATATTCGTATATAACAAAGTCGCTTTTGTTGTCTGTTTGTCCCTATGTATGCTTAGATCTTTAAAACTACGCGATTTTTGATGCGGTTCTTTTAAAAGATAGAGGGATTTAATTGGTAGGTTCATAATGTATAGTGCATGCATATAGTTTTGCACCCGTGCGGAGCCAGGGCGGATCTCTAGTCGATTTATGAGCACCTAAGCTATTCAAATAGAGTTACACAGACATGGAAAATTTTGAAATAAAAGCACACATACCTATGTTAAGAATGGTAATATAACATAAGGTATGTGTATGTTAAATCCCGTACATTAATGTCTTATGGTGCTATGCAAAAGTTTAAAAGTTATTAGAGCAACACAGAATAAACATCCAAACATTATCTACATACCGAAATAGTTGTACTAGATGCGGGAGATGTGGTATTCCCGAGAGATGAGGGCAAGCGGACCAATTAACACCCCTTTCAAGGGTTAAAATTGTGTATGAAGATTAATGTAACCACATATTTCTACAAAATAAGAGAATGTATTATGAATAGGCTTTACACGAGTACGTTCCTACTTAATTAGGTATATAAATAATCTTGTAAGATTGTTACATATTAGAGTTATACCTACAGATAATAATATTACAAAGCGAAAGTTTGTTTTATTGTTTTCATGCAAAAATGCCTGAACGAATGAATTTCTACCTATACTATAATATAGCAGATACATAAAATTAAGTCAAATATACAATTTCATTTATAAGCAAAACCGGGTTGCCGCGGTATTGTAGATTATTATATATTTTTAAAACATTGGATACCGTTTTGGTAACAGGCAAAGTATCTATTCGTATCTAAAATTGTATCAATATGTAGGTAATAATTAATATTAAAGATAAATATATTGTGTGATTTTAACTAAACAAAAATTAGATGATGTAATATAATGGGCTATAAAAGTTAGGCAAAAGTAATGCCAATATACAGGCCTAAATAGAAAAGAATAATAAACATTTTAATATACTTCAGAAATAATAAATGCGAAAATGTCATAAAATAAAGGAAGTGGAATCAACACGATATAAAACTTGATTGCTAGTTAATCACACGCAGATGTTACATCTTGTATTATGAAATAGGTACATAAAACACAGATAATGGTTTATTTATAATTTGCAAGCCACACGTAGTCATAAACTTTTTAATAAGCAGCTATGATATCACACACAAGAGATTCCAAAACCTATTTGTATTTTAATGGCGGATTCGGAATAAATGCGGATCTGTAAGCCGTATTCCGTCTTAATGAAATAAGTATAAATGTGATATTCCAATGTATGTGTTTAACCCTCCAAAAACGACCGTAATGCACAAATTGGGGAGGACAATGAGGTACCAGCGGGGGCGTTTATGAATGAACGTGACTGGGTTTTGTGAATACTTTAACCGAACGTTCAATGGTAATTGATCATGGACAATTAAGGTCACACGGTTTTATAACAACACTAACAAGCCCGTAGGATACATCTTTGATTAGAAATTTCCTTACTTTTAAAACTAAAACAGAAAAAAAGTGTGTCTTTGTTTTCTAATTTAGTATAACTAAGATTAACTGGCCAGGTGGGGCTACTAACCTGGTATTGAGCTACCTTCTGAACCAAAACATGCGAACTCGATCTCTACCCAAGACAAAATATTAGTTTGACAAACTTTTTGTATTTGGTCTGTGTCTGGGTGTTAGTATTTAATTTGCGGTACATTCTTTACTTCCGATTTCCATAACATTTGTGATTAAAAGTCTACTTACTTTGAGATCGGGTCAATTTTTTTGAATTTGTCTGATATTTGTATGGTATGTTACAAATTTGTATGATGTAAAACTACAGCAAATAAAGCAAACGATCCACCATTATCTTAAGAATCGAATGCATCACCTACTTTTGCTGGTGCAGTCGTTTAGAAGCGCCATTATTATACCTACACTTATGATCGACGGTTCATTTATCACCAGTATCCATCCCAAACCAAGATCAATTTATCACAAAAGGTTATCGACGGCTACTTTCCTAATTCCCTCACCAAATCATCACTTCCACACTATTCTAACCTCTGAACCCAGCAGACGATAAACGACAAAGCACGACGAGGGCCGAAAGCTACGTTGTGTCTTCCGTCTCGCTCTTGCACTCGGACAAAAACACCATGCATCTCAAAGTACGGAACTTTTGGTTCATAGCTAGCATCCATGGTGTTCCGTGCGGGTGTTTGAAAGCTCGAACGTGTTTGAAAGCTCGCTCCGATATTGTTATTGTTACGTTATATTAATCGACAGTGTTGCATTGTTTGTGTAGTGAACATAGTAAACATTACGAAGTTATAACAACGGGTGCACCATAAGTTCCTGTTGCCGTTGTGCAAGAAATAACTCGCGGTTCGTGTCGGAATTTCTAAAGCAAAATGTAAGTTTTAATCTTTTGACCGATCTTTAATAGCTTCAAATGCATTGTGCGAGTGAAAGAGCTGTAGTAAATACATTTTTTATTATTTCGTTTGACCTTAACATGCATTTATGGTTTAAACGTTTATTTCTGTAAAATAATACAATTCATTTACAAGAGAACAATAAATTACAATTTCATTCTTATTGGACTTTACGAATTAAAAAGTTAGGTATTTTTAGGTTCCATAATTGTTGTAACATTGTGTTTTGCGAAGATAAACATCTTAAAGTTACGTATTTTTATAATTTCCTAAGTTTCAGTTATAAACTTATAAAAACATATGTTTTGTGAGCTTTGATGCCGACAATTTAAAGTTAGGTTAAAGTTTATTTTTTTAAATGTGTAGTACCTACTTAGGTATTCAGACTTTCTTTATGACTACGAGAATGGCCAGGGTGGCCTAGTCATCATCACCGGACTGTTGGGAGCTCTCCATTCTCACCCATTAGGTATTAAGAAACCTGATGTATACGCATTCAATTCATCATCAGCTTCATAAGCAGTGGGAGGCATACCAATAAACAAAAGGATAGACTATTCCCAAGGATTTTCACAGCTGGTTGAAAGTGCCTTCCGAAGTTTCCTGGTACTCTAAAACTTTCCTAAATCATTTTTCTACCACGCTGGTGGGTATGACAACAATTTCTAGTAAAAGAGTCCCTCTCGTTAGAAGTACTCAAAAACTTTTTTATTTATAACGTTTTCATTTTAACGTTTTAACATGTTAAGCAGACGACGAAGCCCATATAAACGTATAGGTACGTTTAGCAAATTTAATTTATATCTACCTTAATGTTTGACCTAAGGTTTGCTAAAGCTCTCCTCTAAAGATTATATTTAAATCACTAATTTAAGTATTAAAAATTAGCAGTGAATCTATCTGACAATCTACAACAAATGGAGACCATGAGAAAATACTAGTCGATGTCACACAAATAAAGCGATTTGATCCGTGACGACGATGCGTGACAGGTATCTAAATTTCGTTTGTTGTCGCCCAGTGAAGCGGTAAACTAGTCATTACTAGTATTTATAGTAAAACCACAAATGAGATTAAGAAAAGCTTTAAATAGTTCATGCTTGTCTAACTAGTAATAGGTACTGCCTTTTTTCGGCTTTATTAAAATAACTGTTATATTTATTCTGTGTTTTGTGCAATAAAGACTATCTATCTAACTACGTAATTTATGTCATGTAATATACAAATAATTGACTGAAGGGAAGGTGTCGAAGAAGGTGTGCGGTGTCGGAAAAGAAATTACCGCTCCCGTGAATTTCTATGGGTGTAAGAGTCGACTAAGTGACTTCTTGAGATTTCTCAGCTTTCTTCTCATGGTAGGGTTTACCTGCCTGGTTGGCGACTACTTAACACTTGTCGAAATCCTTCGTGAAGTAAGAGAGAGCTAGATCTTTTCTCAAATTTACTGACCAATACGGTGAAATGAACTCACAAGTGATTGATTTGGTTACTTATTGCCGCCGCGCGGTTATTGTTGCCGCAGCGACTGGGGCTTCTCTTTCACTATTCGTCAGGCGACAAAAGACCGCTATATAGGAGTATTAAAAATATCATAATATTTATTTTTACGCTAAGTTTCAATTATATGAGCTAGTCATTAGAATGAAAACTAAGTTTACTACCAGCTAAGCATTAACAACATACATCTGTGGACTGCATTCTACAGTATAATATGTAATTATTTTTGCAGTCGTTATATATACTTACCTACTTCTTCAAAAGGCAGTCAAGTGCGAATTAATATAAGTAATATCATATTATTAAGTTCTGACATAGTGTATAAGATACGTTATATCGTTCAAAGAAATTGCTTATATGAAAAAGAACTTAATGGTAAAACTTTAGCTTTAGATGTTTTAAATAGGAGTGCCACATACTCGTAATACATGTAGTGTAAATCACTCTACAAAATTGGAACAGAAAATAAAAGTAAGCTTTTATCGTGTAAGTGAATTAAAATATTCTTGATACAAAAATCTTAAGCCTATAAGTGAGCTCTTGGTTTAGTAACATTTATGGTAGAATTATGTATTAACCCATTCACTGCCTAGAAACCAGATACATAACAAAAACTACGGTCCTTGTGTACCGTTGAGCTCGAAATGTTAATTATGGAATATATAATGAGCAGCATGATTTTTAATGAAACCACACACATTTTAAACGTATTTTTTTATTTACGTTGAAATTAGGTAGTTCATCCAAGCCTGTTAATTTTGTTTCTTTGTATTATTCACGAAAGATGATACAAAATACATCAAACTACATAGTTTGATCCCAACAGCTTCAATGAAGCGGCATGGCGGCTCTATTTGACCGTATTGTATGCAAACAACAGGACTAATAACAATGAATGCATTACGTCTTAGATCTATTCTCGTAGATCAATCAGGTTTAGGTTTCATTTTAATTGGACGAAGGTTACGTCATTTATCAATTACTTCACTTCTAATTCAAAAGCATGTCAAATGTTTAATGTCTTGTTATAATGTGGGTTGTTTTAATCTTACTAGTATAATACCTATATTTTGTTTGGATGTATCGATGAGCACGAACAGGAGTTACAAACCTCCTTCACGCAAAAACTAAGTGAACTACATAATTTGAATGATAGCTTATTACTTATACTACTTCGTCGATAAAAGTACTTTGATTCTACTTGAGTAGTCTTAAGAACCTTGAAAAATATTTTAAAAGCAATCATTGTTAGAACCTACTTATTTAAGCTCTGATATGTGATTGATATCAGTTCATTGTGATGTTGTCTGATATTTATTATGAGTATTATTATCTAGCTACAAATTAGGCTGGTAGGAACAATGTTAACATTCAAAGATCTACTCAAGCTTACGACCGTTTCAAATTGCCAGCAATTTATTTACACTGTGGTCAATCCCCTGTACTATGTGTCCTGTCCATTGTTTACTATTGGCGCATTTTCACTGAACAGCGAATTGTACTAAAACTACAACAGTTACCTACTATGTTTATCGCGATTTGGTACAAAGCCAACAGTCAGTTAGGTTCATTTGGCCGTGCATAGTTGGCGCTATTCACGAGTTAATACATATCTCAAACAGTACTGAGATGATGATGATGATGCCGAAGCGATAAGACCGCTTAAATTGTGTAACATAATTTTTACTATGCCTACTTCTAAATCAGTTGTTTTCCGCAGACTAGAGTTAGGTAAGTTTAATTGTAATTGCAACATGGGTAAGTACGTCATTTATTTATACTTAGCTTCTAATTTGAATGCTCAAAGTCTTACTATCATGTACTTACATATAAAAATGTTGTTGAACAAATGACAATTTATTATATTCTTATATATACTAAGTTAATTCCTGTTCGTTAGTCTCGCTAAAACTTGAGAACGGCTGAACCAATTTTGCAGAATTCATTGGTGGAAGTCCAGGGAAGGCTTAAAAGCTGAATAACAGGTGGTACGAAGTCTGCCGGATCAGTTAGTGTCTAATAAATAAATCAGATCTAAAATGTACGTGCTCTTAAGTACGTATGCCGTATATTTTGACACTCCCGAAGAAAACAAAGGGTATTTCCCTTTTGAGTTATAAAAAGTCGTCAAAGACGTTGTATAAGTAGGACACTTATACTTATGTACTAATACATAGTAGGTGTACTTGTAATTAACATTACAAGTAAAGGTAAAAACATCGAAATCCTTACATTACATTGACATTACCAACTTACGCTTGATATACTAACCGTACATTTTGTTGATGTACCTACATATAGGAACAACAGTTTCCCAGCAAGTAATAAACCTACAACTCTGTACTGGACCCTTCATAAGTCCACATCGCACTTGTTCGGTTTTTTGTACATAATGGGTCCTTTGTAGAACACACACACAGTCTGTGTGCGGTTGCACCCTACAATAAACCCATTACCGTGCATTGAGGGCGCGTTTACTATCGACGCGACAAAGGCGGTCGATGTCGATTTAACGCACGTATCACATAACGGCTTGTGGGGGTAACTAGGGACTAAGGAGTAATACTCTCCTGACCGGATTTCAGTCACTTTTGAAGAACGGGGAAGATGGAGTTACGTTCGCTCTTAATCTTATAGTTAGTATACTAGCGACCCGCCCTCGTTACGCTTCGGGTATTTCAGATATTTCAGATAAACATTTCATTGGGTTATCATCATCATCCTAGCCTTTTTCTTGGGTTATAATTATTGATATTATTGGCGTTTTAATAAGGATTCCTAATCTTTTCTAGCAATAAATATAGGTCCTAAATTGTACACATATTAAAGCTTTGAGTCTTTTGTCTGTACATAATAAATGACGCGTGTAAGTTCTATCTGCTTATATCCCAGTTTTAATTTTAATGGAACGCGAAAGTTAAAAATAATGATTATTTACTTTTTTGAAAACTATTCACGTGTAAGGAAACGTTACGAATGATAAACTAAAGTGAAATTATGCCAAATAGTTATGGAGCGGAACATAATAATAAATAGAGCAATATTTTTTTCAACTGCTGTTTCTAGTAAGTTTTCCGATTCGCTCTGGTGCCATATCGGTATAACCAATGTGCACTGACCATTAGTTATTACAAAACATGAAACGAAAATAATTGTTATTATTTTCATATTATAGATACGTATCATTAGCCAAGCTTTGACTTAACTCTTGACATGATGTAATGAACCTTATGCCCTAACTTTAAACTGAATTAAGTAGATATATCATAATTTAATACAAGCCGATGACAGGCAGCAGCGTCATAGGAGCGAAGAGATTCGCCCTGCGATCGCCAACCCGCCTGCCCAAACGTGGCGATGAATCTTGAAACAATTAATAGGGGAGACCGGGTACAAAAGTAACGGCGGGTCGAAAGTAACAAATGCTCTCTAGATTTATCCAATGGGCGAAAGGTCGCTTTGACGCCTTCAGGTGATACCTAGTCAGGACACAGGGCTATCACTTGATAATTAATTTACTTAGAGATATTTATTAATTAATTTGATCTGACCAATGCATATGACTCTCTGGGCCTATTTCCGCGAATTCTGTCTGTTATAAACAGATTTTCAAAGTTGTCACAACAGAATTCTCAATGGTGGTTTGAAAACTGAGATTAGAATTCATACGGCGTATTATTCCTAGCCATGGTGTATACGGGTTGCTTAGACCTTTCTTTCTTTAAGCGGCGTTGAAAACGAGCTTTTTAGGGTACCGTAGCCAAAATGGCAAAAACGGGACCCTTATAGATTCGTCATGTCTGTCTGTCTGTCTGTCCGTCCGTATGTCACAGCCAGTTTATTCCGAAACTATAAGAGCTACATTATTGAAATTTGGTATATATATATGTGTATTCTGTAAACCGCATTAAGATGTGAAAATAAAATCAGAAAAAAATCCAAAATTTTTGGGGTTCCCCATACATAGAACTGAAACTCAAAATTTTTTTTTTCATCAAACCTATACATGTGGGTTATCTATGGATAGGTATTTGAAAATGATGTTGAGGTTTCTAACAACATTTTTTTCTAAACTGAATAGTTTGCGCGAGAGACTCTTCCAAAGTGGTAAAATGTGTGTCCCCCCCCCCGTAACTTCTAAAATATGGGCATGATAAAACTGAAAAAAATATATGATGTGTATTACTATAAAAACAACTAACCAAATTTGGTTTGAATGAAATCTAGACAGTAGTTCTTTTTAAACGTCATAAATCAAATTACCTAATTTTTTTATTCAATCAGTGGTACGGAACCCTACGTGCGCGAGTCCGACTCGCACTTGGCCTGTTTTTTTTCAAGGTAGACAGCGTTTCAGCGTTATGGCTATGCCCAAGGCATTGCTGATCTCTATGAGCGGCGGTCACTGCTTAAAATCAGACAGGCTTACTTACATCTGCCACCCGTTGCAGAAAAAAACTGATGTCATAAAGTAAAAATACTGTTGACGTATTTATGTTAATCGAAATCTTGTAATTCTATTTACATCTTTTGATTACCATTCAAAGAGAATTGGCAAAGGAAACCGCTGTAATCAATTCTCGGAACGGTTAATAGTGAAGTGTATGCAAACCGATAGATGCAATTTCGGTGCAATTCCGTCCGTCATCAGCCGTGAGTTGTGGTTCTACGTTATCAATGATTGTATGGTCGTATAATTTGATAGATAGGGATGTAATAGGTATAAATCACAATCTTAAAGTTATCTGGTACTCACAGTACAAGGGAAAGACTCAAAGACTTAATTGAGTTGGTTTGAGTGAATCGTTGGCATTGATTTTATTAAATTTTTATTAAAACAATCATAATACTTATTATAGCTGTTTGACCAACGCTTGAAATTGTGCCCAGGTAAACGCTGCTGCCCGTTTCCTGATATTACCTTAGTCGTCTTCTACGATACCCGGTATCGGATTGTTTATGTTACCTACGTCATAGAAATCAAAATAACGATGGCTTAGCCCTAACACAAACATTGTCAACCATGTTTGTTTTGGGTGGACATGTACCTAGAGGGGTTATAATAGGTATACCTAAATCTATGTTTATTATAAGTAATAAGATCCATATTCTTTGTAAGTAGGTAAGCTAAATCCACGAAAATAAAAAAAGCATTAAAAATACATTTTACTATTCGTAAAACGTAGTACATAAATGGAAATCAGAATCAAAGAAAACACAAAAAAAATGATTTCATACTTTTCTCACTGTCATCCCCTTAATTGCGCCACCGCGCTGAGGTTACACACCGTGATTGTATAACGAGCGTGTGTAAACTGTTTTTTAGCCGCACACTGAGCGTTCGCAGCAACAGTGCCGCTGAAGGCGCTCATCCCGCCTCAATAGCTGCCCAGCCCTCGTGTCTGCTATTTGCAGCACAAAGGCTCGCTGCGCACGCCGCGCGCCGGGAAAGCGGATAGGGATATCGGACGGTATCGATAACTCGAGATATCGAGACCGGTCAACAGCAACTCTGACATACCTATAAGTGTATATTATCATTACTGATAGGAAAAAGGATGATTTTTTAACAAATAGCAGTTTTCTTAACGGTGTAAGCAAAAACGCGTGAGGAAACCTGCCAGCGAGGTTAACTAAAACCGTATCGTCCTGGTTAATGCGTATCGATGGGTACCTTATATGAAATGTAAAAACGTTGCTTAAACGCCTCCTCGTACTTCACCCTATATGTATAAGCCGAGAACCTATTCTTCAATCGAGGCCAAAGGCTTTCGCCAAAATGATGGATTTTATGTTAGGTAGAATACCTATACCCTTAAATAAATATAGAGTACCAAAGCAAATTTCAAGATCTGCTATACTCATCTGTCTGATCCTTTATACAAGTAACTACAATGATTGTGTAATAAAAGGTGCATTTACTTTATCTACATATGTTATAATTGTCGGAACTATTACGGATAGTACCGACCCTACAACACAATCGAGAACAAAACTCCAATCGAAAGGAAAAGCACTCGATACTCGCTGGCGATACATTTTCCCATCCCTACCGGGAGGGAAAACGCGCGAACCGCTCAGTATCGGGCCGCCCGCGCGACCGGCCGCGCGTAGCCCCCGCGACGCACGCGCCCTGGCGCTCGCCGCGCGCCGCGCTCGACGCGGCGTAACCTTCTCCGAATCGACCGAGGACGGCGATTCCGCCACCGTGACTGAGATTCAGTGTCAAAAGGTTGGTGACCCCCTCACTACCAGTGCATCTAAACGCAACAGCGGTTGTAAACTAGCTTTTCGAATCCTGACAGATGTTGTTCCGTGTCAGGATTTCCGCGAGCGTAAATGTCAAACGCACGCTTGGCTAATGTGCGCACGATCGACAGTTAAAGAAAAACGCTGCTTTGTAGGTAATTAAACTGTAAGTTCAATTTAAGCATAGTCAACTTTTAAACTACGTTGATCAATGTACTGTTCTAAACTTTCATAACTATAATAATCTAATTAAGGAGTGATTTTCTTCCGTAATCATGGTGCTCGTTACAGCTGGATACACCCAGTGCTAAAATATCGGACTATCAAGATAAAATCCACACTAGCTAAATTAAATTGTACCACAAGATGCTTGTGAGACCTTTTGCTGTAAACGTTTGTAATTTTGTGTTAAATGCCCTACTTACTTCTATTATTTAGATCTATCTTTCTATTACACGGTAAAAAAAATTATAAATATTAAAAACGTACTATCAAACCAACTTTCAATAATAATGTTATCCTTCAAACGCTTCCACGTAATATACGTTCCATTATTAGGAAGGTTATATTGTTTCAGAATTCCCCCAAAATATTTTCCGAATCAGATCCTGATTATAAACGAGTGACTTGACAAAGTTTACGTAGATCTCTATGAAAAGCTCTTAAATACACCCTCAGAGAACGCTCATAACGACCACTGTGATAGAAAAAAACGCTCAACCTAATTTCCCTCGAACAAAGAATGGAAAGCTATTTTCTGGGCACGAGTTTATTGCTCTTAAAACTGTGGTTTGTAATCTGGCGCTCATATAAAGAGAAATTGTGACCTACATAACGTGTCTTAAACTGAAATTAGATTGTGGTACGTTTACTAGAACTTTATAATCGTCGTAGTACGAAATTACGCCACGGGACATGTCATACCCCAGAATAATCGGTTAGAACGCCACAAATGCGATTGGTGAGATCATCGAATGCGAATGACAAGTCTTGACCCCTTTAGACTGTTGATGTTGAATAGTGGAATGGAAACGCATAAAATCACACCCAAACAGATGAAGTTTAATGGAATGTGACTAAAAAAGACGGAATGTGAGGATTGTCTAACTAATGAAATGAAATGCACTAAATAAATGGATCTTTTGCAAGACAATTTTACGATATTGATTGTAAAACTACATTGTAGTTTAAGGTTTTAGAATAGCATTCCATTTCACCCCGGGTATCGTAGAATATCAGGAAACGGGCAGCACTTGGGTAAACCTTAAAACCTACTGCGGTCACCAAGCCGCCTGCAAAGCGTGGTGACAAAGGCTAATCCCCCAAAAGACGATTCGTTGGGGGAGGCCTATGCCCGTCTAGTCCACTACTAGTTCGCCGGCTGATGATGATGATCAACATGACATCAGCAATATTCTTAATAATAAAAAATAATGTGATTATAAAACGGCCAGGTATAAAAAGGTTCCAATCCTAAAAAGAGGTTGCAGTGACGTAATTTGTTCTCAGGGCGTCTCTGCTTGTTCTATGCCGCGTAACCGCATCTCTCACATCAAGTTATCATAACTTATGAATCTTTATGCAGCGGTAACCTTCCGTCTTCGTCTTATGCATGTTTTGATACAAATAAATACCGAGGAATGATACATAAAACCGCTTTCAGAACAGAAACAATGGCATATTTGCTGTATTGTTTTTTTCCATTTTACTGCCGATCACATAACATCGGCTAAAGGCTTTCTCTTTAGAATTGTGCTTTGTGTTCATTTCTTGCTTGTTAGTTTAATAATGAGAATAATTATCAAATCAATCAGTTTATAAAAGCTAAGGCTTAGATTAGTCACGAAAACTATTACGTGTTAAGTTTCATTTATTTCAGGCTTGTGTTCATGGTTTGAGGTGTAAGACGTTATTGATAAAAAGAAATCTAAAGTATTTATAAAGGAATTATTAAGAGGTTTACCTTTACTACACAGCGTTACATGTGATGAAGAAAACCTGCTTTAAACTTCATGATGTTGAACGGGAACACTTTTCTAAATATTCAAAAGCGTTCTTACACCTGAGGTTACAACCTCAGGTGTAAGTTGAATTTTTACTCAACACTGGCAAAAATATACCTCATAACTGAAGTTTTAAATAATTGACAAACAAAAAATCAAACTTTTACAAAACCCTCTCTGAAAATGCTTCTTTCTAGTGGTTCATTAAAATCTCATGCTATTTTGTGCTCGACGTCTCACCACTTCATATTTCGGTCGCTCCCTATTCACCATAACCGAGCTTCATCCTATTATTACGAACGTCGCTAGTAGAATAAAGAAATGAGTGAATGCACCAAACACTACTCACCTGGCATCAATCTATTCCCTTGTACAATTTACTTGTACATTTCACAAAAAAATAAATAAAAATTATGTAAAATTAAAAGAGCAATAACTTGAAAGCAGCAGCAGAGCAAAAAACGAAAAATTCAGAACTAAGCACTGTTTGCATAGATGTTGAAGCATTGCGCAAGCTACCCCTTTACAATTTGGGTAAATAGTTACCCATATCTACAATTCATTTATTTATTTAGAACAACCAACAAGTTTACACTGAAACATGACATTTTTTGCTTAAATTAAATTCTAACTAAGTGTCAACTTAATTACAGACTGTTACGGCATTCAATACAATTCATCAAATCAAAAAATGATTATACAAACGCTCGCATTTAAACTTTCGTCTCCAGCGCACAACCATCGTTAATAACAGGTAAAGCGGACGGTAATTTTCCCATTCCGAAATAATTGCACTTAAGTTTAATTGATGTAAAACGGTCGCTGTTGACCGATTCGTTTTAATCAAAGCACATCCTGTGCCCAGTTCCCAGGGCTAGTGGGGTATATACGTGGCTAGTTTATATGGAAAACCGGACAAGTGTGAGTTGGAATCGACTACCGATGGCTCCGTACTAAGTTGCAGGGTCTATTTTGGATGGATACGAGAATCCCCAGAATGATCAAAGTGGCGAACAGTTGGAGAGGCATATATCCAGCAGTGGACTGCATCATCAGCCCGATGATGAAATAAAAATACAAATGTACCTACAGCTTTCTGAGATTCCCTTACTTGTTCTTTAAAGAGTAGGTACCTATTACGTGCAAAAATTATACTTTTATTTTATAGGTTGACGAAAAATACTCACTAAATTTTGATTAATTTGAGAGTATTTTTTGTTTTTATGGACGTATTTCTTTTACATTTAAATAAATAAATATCAGACAACATCACATACATTGCTCTAATCCTAAAGTAAGTAGCTTAAGCACTTGTATTATGGGTATTAGAACAACGAAGGTACCATAAATAACTTAGGAATTAGATATTTTCATAAAATAAATTAAAACTTAACTTCAAGGGACTGTAGCCTTGAGTAGTTTTAGTTTCAACTGAATAAATTCACGTGTTCAAGAGAAAGGGTCTTGACGGACAACAAAGAGATTCTACAAGGGAAGAGATTCTGCATTTCCTTTCAAGGTACGGTATCCTAAAAATGGAGTGTGGCTAATGCTGTGTCACACGAGTGGACGGCTGCCACTTTGTGGACCTTTTACGATGTACTAAGATGGATTATGACGACACCCGGCATGTGTGGACGGCGCGTTATTTAATGCCGGTCGAAACGACATTTATAGTGCGTTGATTAAAATAAAATTTAAACTTTATTGCTCACTTAATGTCAATATCACAGGCTTATTTGATGTTATATTTAGGTCTTAGCAAAACATCACTTATGTACATTGCTCTGATCCTAAAGTAACTAGAATGACCTCTAATTTGCACTATGTACCACAAATATGTACTTAAATCAAACACCCGGACACTGAACGAACGCAAATATATCCATCACATTAATTTTGTCCTGGGCTGGGCGGAGATCGATTGCGGTTTACAAAACAGACCTCTCTCTCTCTATCTCTTGTATATTTTTCAGCTTCTACCCAGTTCCGCTGCCAAAAACCTCCTCCGATTTTCTCCAATCGTTTCTCTTCGCAGTTTGCTCCTGCCGATCTGGTAAATAGTGATACAGATCATCACGCCACCTTTTGTTCTGCCTGTCTCTTTGACGGTGCTCACTAAGCTCTTGTAGATATAACAAAAAAAAACTACTTTGTCCATACTTAACTAAAAGAATTTTCAAAAATGTTGTCAGTATTGACATTTTCTACATATTTATTAAACCCCGAATTTGTCAACGTGTGGAGAATTTAATTCCATTTGGCGATGTTAAACGAAGAATGAGGAAAGTCTGACATGAAATAAGCAGGTATGCGGAGCCCAAATTCCCAAATCAAATGCTGTATTTTCACAAGTCTCTCTTACAAACGCGAATATTTTTGACAATAGACAGGTGGATGTTTCATTACATCTTCGTGCAAAAATTTGAAGCAGACGCTTACTACCTGTATTATCCAGATAATTGGGTACTTTCTTATCTTGTATTGGGTTCCGGCGAATTTCCCAAACAACGACAGCAGTTTCTTCTTTCAATGGATTATTTAGGGTAAAGCGTTGTAAACTTTATCGATATTTATTTACTTCTATCCTTTAGTCATCTATGTTTGTTGTGATTCTCTTCAGACTATATTTTTTGTTGATAATAATAGGATAAATATCAAACAACATCACATACATTGCTAGTTGCTACGATTCCAAAATATCAGATGAGAACGAAGGTACAAGATATACTTACTTCAATTTAAATACAATTTAAAAGCACAGACGTGGAACAACCACAAATGTAATTAATCGAACCCGCGACCCTTAGTTCAGAAGGCAGGAATTACTAAAATGAGACACAGAGCCATTTGAATCATTGAGCTGGCTATGAGTGACTACGCTAGGACAGGAATCTAGGAAATTGTTAACTTAATTAAAATAAAAATAAATTATTTTTTAAAAAAAAATTAAACCGACTTCGAAAAAAACACAAACGACCAAAACTAAAAAGCGATAAATAACGTAAGTAATTCCATCCTTAATACATAATTATTTAAATATTACAATTATCACTTATTTTTGAAGTCGGTGCCAGCCTGTCGGTACCTAACGTAGACTGTTGTTGTATGACGCGCGCGGCCGGCAAACACGACAATATATTATTATTTGTTTGGCACCGACTTCAAAAATAAGTGATAATTGTAATATTTAAATAATTATGTATTAAGGATGGAATTACTTACGTTATTTATCGCTTTTTAGTTTTGGTCGTTTGTGTTTTTTTCGAAGTCGGTTTAATTTTTTTTTAAAAAATAATTTTATTTTTCTATTTTTAGTTGCGTTAATGTGCTGTGAACTTGAATAAAGGCTAATTAATGTCCTTAAGAGTTTTACTTAGGAATGAAAAATGTTGCTTTAAGTCAAGTGAAGACTTTGCGATCTAGAATCAAGCAAATCACTTGTCCAAATCACCTGCCCTACTAGCCCTGCATAAGTACATACTACTACCTAGTTTAATATCGACCAATGTCAGTACTGTCCCCTAACTCCTAACCGTTAAGGAGTTCTGTGGCTTCATTATCAGCACCAGATGTTGACGCCCGGAAGCATATACCTGAGTAAAATATAATTACGTAACAAAAACACTATATGAGCATACAATTTTCGGTTATTGCCCTCAATTTCTCCAGGATCCCATCATCAGATCCTGATTTGGTGATAATGGGACCACCTCGGAAGTGTCCTCTGTCGAACTGTCGAAAAATTTTTGAAATCGATCCATAATTGACGGAAATATCGGTGAACAAACATAAAAAAAAAAAAAAAATATTATACATACAGACGAATTGAGAACCTCCTCCTTTTTCGAAGTCGGTTAATAAAATAAATAATTCAAGTCATGCCACGCTGGGCCACAAGCGAGATGAATAAAAAGTTTATCGAAAATAAGTTTATTCGGAACACACCCTCAATTTGGTTGACAAACTTACATATCTGTAATTAGGTACATTAAAGGTAAGCTATAAAGTATAGTTCCATAAAGGCTGTCACTCAACATTTGTCGTGACACACATAAACCAATATGAAACTTGGTGAATTCGGATGGAAGTAATAGTTTAATAGGATGCAATTCCGTTCAAAGTTTACAAAGTAAACATGGTCTAGGCAGAGTTTATCCGGTGATTAGTAGGCGGAAAATTTGCCCAGAAGCGATAACCGTTTATGGCCCTAATGGGCACAGACGCGACGCGTCGGTGGCGCACCGAGCCAAATGCATTGTTCAATGATATCCCGAGGTGCAACGGTGCATGAATAGTTCGGCGAATTTACTCA
The DNA here is from genome assembly GCA_031163375.1 of Conogethes punctiferalis. Taxonomy (NCBI): domain Eukaryota; kingdom Metazoa; phylum Arthropoda; class Insecta; order Lepidoptera; family Crambidae; genus Conogethes; species Conogethes punctiferalis. The sequence continues at coordinate 6,045,117 of CM062085.1, read as the reverse complement.
TTAACGTGCTGGGTTTTAATTAAGTAGTGCTTATAATGCACAGCAATCGATTCACTTCACCTGATGAAGAGGGTGTTGGAGAACAAACCCGTGGGAAAATAGTCGCAAAACTTACATTAACTAGTGCAATCGACCGCAAAAGTAGGCAGATGATGTATGTATTCCATTTTTAAATCAAAGCTGTAAGGTCAGTTAATGTATAAAAGTGGCAATGTACCTTTGCGACGACTGTACAGGATCAAATAGGTTTTTCGGTATTTCAGACTCACAGCTCCTCGTATAAGTATTGTATATATTATTAAGTATATCTAAATATCTTGCATTGAAAACATGACTACTTACATGCAAAAACATCGTTAATTAAAAACTCTTCTGGACCATAAAAGATACAGTAGTTTGTTTCCTTGTTTTAGACTTAAGTAGATAAATAAACAATAATGGTTTTTTCTCATTTCCCAACGACCAAGTATTTTGACCGAAAGTATTTTGTATTAAAAAAAAAGAAAAATTCTTTAAAAAATACTGTTTATGGTTTCAACGTGTTTAAAAGTAAATGACCTCGACACGTAAGTGTATCTACCCATGGCCAGTGTAGGTAGATTTATCCGCATATAGCTGAGTAACCCCTTTGAAGTAATGCGTTTACAACAGACGAGCTGACTCCACCAAAGGGTATCACCTTCATATTTATTTTTACAGCCTGCGATAAAAGGCCGGCCTGGGGATATTTTTAAATTGTCTTCTATGACGATGGGAATAATAACATGGAATTTTAATTAAAGGATTAAAGACTAGACAGTGCTTTTTACGGAACGTAATTTGCTTTCTGTGTTAAATTAGTCAAGATTCAGACAGGAAATATTAATACTCTTATTTTTAGATTTTGTTGGTACAGAATTTATAAATTACCTCCCGTTATCTTCCCGTGGGTGTCTTAGAAATTTGAGCTTCCCCACCTGTGGTCTAAGGCTTACGACCACGCTATGAACCCACTACTACCGCCTACGTTCGGCGAAACACTTCGGTCGCATTTACCTAACCCAGTCGGAGTATAACTAAACTAATTCTACGACATATAGACCAACTTTGTTTCATGTTGCTTTGTGCTATTTGTGGTGTAAACTGACGATTGGGAAAGTAAAAGATGCATATGTTGCTGTGCGTATGCTGATCACGAATATAGGGCGTCTTCAGAGATTTTTTTTGGCATACCTATTTATGCTTATGAATTTTTAAACAATGTTTGAATGTAGCCTACGGTAGATCACAACTCTGCTGTACACCTATTAACTGGTTAATTTAAACTTTAGAATATTCTATTTGTTATAAACGGCATCGTTGGCAAAATTTTAAAAGCGGTCGATCCGATGGTTCCATGTTCAATTTCTCAGTCGGGTCAATTTCTTCGAAACGAACTTTATGGCCTAAGGCTTATCACCACGCTATGAACCCACTACGACCGCCTATGTTCGGCGGAACACTTCGGATATAGACCAGCACGGGTGGCAGCGGACGATTGACTTTTATATTTGTCCGTTGCCGTAGCGACTTCAGAGAGGCTTCTCTGTCGCTTTCCATCAGGCAATGGAAGCCCGGTTTCTATTACAAAAGAATAAAGAAATGTTTTGGTGCCTTACACAACATTTTCTACCTTTTCCTTGTCTGTGGCTAATTTAGAAGCCGTACAAAGCCAAAAAAAGCATTTTCTCTTAATTTAGAGTTCACTTGTTTGTAATTGTTTACGATGTGAAGAAGTGATGAAGTCGTAGGTATGCTCAGCTCAATCGTATACCTACTTACCTTATATTTTATTGCAAGCACATTAAAATTATAACTGTTTTATGAACATCTGGTTGAGTTAACGGACATAAAACATTAGGCGTGAATGCCGCTATTGATCAGGAAGTCAGAAATGGACTCTCTTAAACAAACAATATTGGACGGACGTGTGTTTGCATTAATTTAACTGTACTTTGACGATGTCTTGACGGTTAAGGAATTTTGGATAATTAAGTTTCGTTCCAATTTCAAAAATCATTTCAAACAAAACAAATGCGAACGTAAAATTATTCTGATATATTTATTTGTAATGACTGCGATTATGGTTAGGAAAAGACTGGCTAGCGATTTCAGTCACTGAGATTTAAAAAAAATTACTAATTTAGATACTACGTAATATTATGTAGCGTTAAACTGTATTAAACCACACATTAAACCTCTGTTATTTCATTCTTTTGTCCAATAGAACGGCAATTTAAACGTGCAGAGATCTTTGTAATTTCTTTGACTTTAAGTTCCAATGCCCATTACAACATAAAATTTTGTCTTAATAACATTCGTCATACAGTCCCAAGGTAAAAGGTTTCATTATTTAATATAAGTAGGTATAGCAGGCAAAGAAAATAAATAAATAACTTAAGCGCTCGTGTTATGGAAATCAGAACAACAGATCAAACAGATGACATAATAATAAGACCTCAAACTTAACATAATAATAAGAAATAAGCAAGTAATAAAAGTAGTCTGGACACAAAACGGTTATCATCAAAATGTATGGCCCGGGAGTTACGACACCCGATTTAGAAAACACAGTTACCACCAAATGAGCAATCAGACCAGAAAATAAGTTATAGGTATTAGTTAAGTACGTGCTAAATCAATGTGTTTTTTTATAGTGGCTCAACATAATGGCTTCCATACGCCTGATGGAAAGCGAAAGAGAAGCCCAAGTCGCTGTGACAACGGGCAAGTAACTGGTCAGTTACCTGTCAGTTTCCACCGCCATGCCGGCCCAACCCTAACCCCCCAAGAGCTCCGGAAACCATACTCACCGGCAGAAACACGACCCAGAGGTCATTTGACTGCAGTATTCTATAGATGTGTGTGTACTTTACCTTACGTTACCTATGCTCATTGTTACCTCGGCCTAAATCTGAAATCTAACAATAAGCGTCGCCCACATTTCCCAAGTTGGCATTAATTTCCCGCATCAGAACGGAAACTTCGGATGTTCCCTTTGTCTCTTGCGTCATGTTGGTAGCAAACCCAGTTTTGTATCCTGTTGCTTTGTGCTATTTGTGGAGTAAACTGACGATTGGAAAAGAAAAGCTACCTAAAGACTACAAATATAGGGCGCCTTCAGAGATTCTTTTGGTAAATTTATGCTTTTGAATTTGCTACGAGCAATCAAACAATGTTTGATTGCTCGTAGCCTACGGTAGGGATCACTGTAAACCTACTAACGCTTTTAATCTGGTTAATTGAAACTGTAGAACAGTCTATTTGTAGTTTAACGGCATCGGTGGCGCAATAGTAAAAGCTTAAAAGCGATCCAAAGGTTTTGGGTTCATTTCAGGTCAAAAATCTTGTCTGAAATTTGATCTCTTATTATTGGAATTGTTTTGGATGTTGGGTGATCTTTGAGACGCCCCATAGTCAGCTACTGGTATTCATAGTGCAATCCCTTAGTTTGTGATCAGTTGTAGCTGGATAATTTTAGAAGTACATATTACAGTAAGTATACCTTCAACTGTAATGTCCTACTATCATACATTTTAACAGTCTGTTAAACTTTATCCGGCGATCTATAAATTAGTCCTAAACATTATTATGAAAGTAGGTACAGAAAAGCGGCACGTATCTACAACGTTATCGCATCACATACCAACGGTTTTTAATCTGCTTAATTAAAACATTCGAGCATTTTATTAGAATTTGACGGACGTCACTAATTAGTCGTTAAAAGTTAATGGAATTGTTCAAGCGCTGTCAAATTGATGTTCATATAAAAAGCTTTATAAAAACATCGCACCGTTTTGAAACGGTATGCGGTTTCTATTCTAATAGTCCTACAAGATAACAATAGGATAACAATAAAATTTGATACTAGTCCAATATTTCGTAGAAAATCTTCTGAATTATTTAGGATTCATGTATTTAATCGTACCTACATTCTGGTTTCATTACAGTGATTAAGCTACTTTTCAACTATTTATTATTAAACTTTAATACAGAGATTCATTTAAGTACGTTTAGTTCATAAATAAATACACATCAGACAACATTTCATATCCCAATCCCAAAGTAAGTAGCTTAAGCAAATCATGCTTATGGATATCGGACTCAACGAAGGTACCACAAATATATACTTTAACAATATCAACACCGGAAAATAACACAAACATGAATGTTCATTAGGTACATAAATGTTTATCCTAGGGGACAACCCTTGGTTCGAAAGGTAGTTTGATATGATTTCTATAATTAACTATGACTATTATCACTCCGAAGATGAACTGCATTTAATTATTCTTTAAATTAGTACTTAACTAGATCTAGTAATTCCTATAATTCCTTTTAGCTACCTATCCAATCCACATGATATTATTCCCAAGCAGTAAGTCTAATGTCTATAAACTAACTATGAATTATAACATACGTTTAATTGAATATGTAGAGCCAACAGTTAAAGTATAATGACTGATTTTATTAAAAACAGACCTTAATACAATGGGTAAAGAATCGAATTCATTTTCCACCTAGTTATACGGCTGACTGTATATAGTTATTATAATATACGTAGGCATATTATAAATTACCCTGTGAAAGAACTCTTGATTGCATAAAACACGTGGCTACTTGCACAATTTACCATTAAAATACTATTAATAAATTGATTGTTGAACGATGTGTAGCAGCTTTGTTTAAAATCTATGAAGATACCTATTTCTTTACACCGCAAGCCAAAATCCCTGTTTGTTTATACAATAAACTTTGCTTCACAGTTGACCTACTTTATCTATTGTTTCTTATTAATAGATCACATTGAGATTTATTTAACAATTTGAGGAATTAGGTGACTTAGACTTCGTTTAACTAATGTAGTAAAATCAGGAGACGAAACTGACTTAAAGTTGGATTCTTAGAAATAAGTCTTAGGAAGCATTGTTTGTTAGATCGGTCCAGAAAGTAAACAATTAAGTACTTGCTTTCTCTCGCAGTCTTGCCGGCGTCAAGTTAAAATTAAACATAAATAGATAACAACAACATATTTTTTTGTAAATTCTAAAACAGAACCTCCTAAAATCCTTTTGCAGAACTAATTTCAGAAAGAATGATTACTTCACACGTGCCACAAAAACATATAATACCTCATTTAGTGGCATTGATCTATTTACTTTGTCAAAGGTGGCTTTCAAACACAAAGTATTAGACAAAATAGGTAGCCCTTAATTCATATATCCGGGTACCTAGGTAAATATGGATTTTTTCCTTACATATAATTTTTATATGTATGTTTGTATATATATATATGTATATATGTATGTATGTATATATTTTAGTATATTGTATATGTCATTTCTATCTATTGGTAATTCCGTGTCACCACACCATGTGTCATACAACTCAGTAATTTCTTACTCACTTCAATCACTGACACCGACGCACTTTAAAATATTGTTATTGTACTTAGTAAGAATAAGATGTTTGTAAACTACAAAATTCATGTTGTGATATCCTATTATTGGCTTTGTAATATTGTTCATGTATTGTATAAATTCTATGTGTAATGGTTTTGCTGTTGGATATCCTAAATAAATAAATAAAAATAAACCTTACTTCCCAGAAAAATAATTTCGAGCAAAATTATTTCCTTAGTCCTTCTTGGTATCTATGAGGAAATTTGAAGGAAAGTACATTAGATAAAGCTTAGAATCATTCTTCCGCCTCACTACATGGTATAAAATAAAGTAGATTTTCGTATCTTTCCCTACTTATGCATAGGTAGATCTTCAAAACTACACAACGGATGCGGTTTAATAGATGAGTTTATAAGCCCCATGAAATGTTTATTTGAAATACCCAAAACGAAGCGACCGCCTCTCTAGTTAATTATACTTATTAGTTGGGAAAATCATAAACGTAAAGTTCGCAAAGTAAAGTAAGATATTGGTTCGATGTTCTTCTTTTCGAGTCAGTGATAAACCCCTAATAGAATATCGATTCGATATTGATCCTCTTTGTACATATGAATGTTCACTGAGCCTGTTACTTAAGTGTAACTTAAGTGCAAGCCAGTCAGTTGGACAGATGTTCAAAGTGTGAAGTGGTACACGACTCGCGACTCAACGCCGAGAGGTTTTCCTCGAGAGCCTAGTTTTGCGACGTGTGTACGAGTGCTAACTGCCCTTAAACCTTTAGAGTGAAAGATTATGCATGTGTTTGTTGCGTTTTCGTATAAATAATCACCCGGCGTTATAACACATTGAATTATACCTAATAGTTGTGCAAGAACTCATTGGTCATTGGTTAATAGTTTAGCGGTTGCAGGGATTTAAGAGATTTCATCCTACATTTAAAACAAATGAATGCTTCAGAACATAAACAAAAGCAAAGCGACGTAATTCGAATCATGTTCCAATAATAAATAACGTAAATCTCCATAAAAAATCTTATGTAAAAACGTAATTGATACAAGTATAATCATTTTATTTATGAAAATAAATACGTAGTGTAAATATTCATAAAGCAATCAGCAATACCTACTCGGAGAGTCGTTCGTAATACGTCAATAATATCTTAATATTACATTAAATTAAATTGTGTACTAATTGCATAACAGTTATTAGGGAAGTCCCTAAAAGAAAAAGTTTTCTTCGCAATATTTTAGTTTTAGTTTAGGTTTTTTTCTGAAGCTGATTCTATTGCAAGCCTTTTGACTCAGAGCCGCTTCATGCCTTTAAAGACCCAAAACTAAGTAATAATCAAATATCTACTTAGCTAAAATAAGCTATAAGCTTTTTGGTGTTCGTTACGGCCTTAATTGAATTATATTCAATGTAGCTAAGATTACCTCGGTCTACAATTTGGCGGTGTTGAGTTAATCGGGATCAGGTTACAGCCTTGACGGAGTGCCCGTTTCATTAGAATCTTAAGCAGTCTAATGCAAATAAGACGCATCGAGTGACAAGACTACAGTAACCAACGTACCTATCTTTTTAATTTTTATTTAACATATGGGTTGCAAATTGGGGATGTAAGGGAGCGTGCTGTCATCTTTTCGCTCCATGCTACCCTCACCTGCCCGTGGTACAGCCTGATGAATAACGCAAACGCAATATGACAGGCCGATGACGGCCAGCAGTGTTACTGGAGCGAGGAGCTTCGCACTGTCATCGCCAACCCGTCTGCCCTGCGTGGCGATAATGGGTATAGCCTACAGGTGATTATCTAAAATGGTGAACCTGGCGAGGCCTACGTCCAGCAGTGGACTGCGATAGGCTGATGATGATGACGTTGCAAATATCCATGTGGTAACGAAAAATAATACAATTCTCTGTCTCATTTATTCTCGCGAGTGTCGTAAGAGCCCGCTAAGGGACTTCTTGAGATTTCAGCTTCTCAACACCTCAGGAGGGCGTAGTGGTGTCCTCCCGGTATGACGTCACTGACCACGTGCGTCCGAAGACACGTGTCGTCGTCGTCTCGTTGTGCAATAAAGAATATCTATCGAAAAGAGATAGGTAACGATTCCGCTGCATAAGTATATGTAGGTACGAGTATGTGAGTTCGCCAGGGAAGGGCATGAACCGATCTGCATCCTTAACAGGATTCATTTGTATCGTAAACAGTCGCGGTCGGTGCGAACGCTCTGGTGTCATGTTGCACATACTGGCAGAGTCAGTGACCTGATGCCCTCATTTTGCTGAATCGATTGTACACAATGTCCTTACGAGTTAGTTGTTGGCTGTACTTGCGGTGAAGTTGCTTAGTTATCGATATCGATGTTCGGGGAGGTGAGAGCGATCTATCATCTTTTCGCTTCAAGTCACCCGTGGTACATTCAGCCGAATAACAAACGAAGCTGGCATCCGACTAGAGGCGGCATAACCATCACGATTGAATGCGTAGCTAATATCACAGACCGATGACGGGCAGAAATTTTTAAATGCAATAAGCTTAGCAATAATAATAAGAAGAAGACTAGAAGTGTATAAATGATTAGAATATAAGAAAAATTCTTATTTTGGTTGTCTGTTTGACGACAAATGTCACTATAATAAAACTTAAATGAAATTACGTATAGAACATAGCACATTTATATTACCCCGCTCCCATCATAAATAAAATTAGAGAGACAGCTGGCTGACAGCGATCTTACCGCTGTCAAACTGCTCGGTACCAATGTGTAATATATCTAAAGAGCAATTTTTAAAGCCCATATTTGTGTTTTAATCCTTTGGCTGGGTGATAGCAACGAAGGTCAAGGTTCACTTTTACCGCCCGTAAAAGTGAACCATAACCTTCGTACCATAATAGTATTAAATAAAAAAAAACCATCGATAGAATTGATATTATCGATACTAGGTTTCGACGTTACTATCTAGCTTGCGGTAGCGTGACACCCCATTAGCGAATGGCCGACTTATTGCCTGCAATTTGTTTATTTTTAATTGGACACATTTAGGTAATTAACTTTTATGTTGTCTACACGTTATGTGATATGAAAGGTATAATGCCCCTATTAGATCATGTATCTACCTACTAACGAGCTTCGTAATAATGATGACATTTGACAATCGTGTGGTACCTAATGGCAAAATTGCTGCAATGCTGTGGTATGATATTTAATATAGCAGCACATCATAGTGGCCTCCTCACGGATGGAAAGCGAAAGAAAAGCCCAAGTCGATGCAACAAAGGACAAGATACCAAAATAATCATCTTGTCAGTTGCCACTGCCATCATGCCGGTTAATGATCCCTATGGAGTCGCGAATCGCGTCCGAAGTCACTTCACGTCTTAGAAAGAAAGAAAGAAAGAAAAAATGTTTATTGGCAACACAACACAATACAGTTAAGCGATAATAACACAGAAACGAAGAAGAAGCACAGAAGTGGAATAACAGATATAGGGTTTGTGATGTGAAGCCAACTCCAGCCTCAGCTTTGTGCCGCTATGGCGTCGTAGACTTTCTTCTTTCGCCGAATATTGTTACCTTACCCTACTAAAACCTACTACAAAGTACATCCCATGACTATTCAGGCTAAATAGTAGTTTTCTAAACATATTTCTATGATTGGAAAATGAGTCCAAATCGACCCTAAAATTACTTAACTAGCCTATTTCGACTTTTACATCTACACCTCGTGATAACCAAGCTACCGGAACATACTTATAATATACCTATTATAATGTAGGTATACGGGTATACATATTACGGCACGGATTTCTTTTTACTCTCAATGCATCTGTGACAGTGAGGGACCACACCCGTTATGGTCAGGCCCCACAACAAGGCGGACAGTATTTTCTGTGCCAGTATTTTCTCTCCCTCATAATAGATACGTTTCACTTTGCAAAAAACGTTCCGTATTCAAGCTGTGTGGCTTTCCGGTACCTCGGAATTAATTCGTGCAATAGCTAGAAAAAGCTGTAGCTAGCCTCAATTAAGCGTCGAGTTTTATTTGTGTTTCCAAGAAGGGAAATGGGCGCTCCGACCTTAAAGCGAGAGGTGCTTTAGCACCTTGTTGTTTTGGGCGTAGAGTTGGGTTGCAAAGAAAAAATTGCTAATAGACAATGGTAAATTTACTTTATTACGTAAACGTAAACGACTCCTTCTAAATACTTATAACGAATCATCGTGATGTCGTTTACACGCGGGACAAATTGAGTGATAAAATCGATAATCATAAGTCTTAAAAAACTGTTAACATCTTACCTTGCATTCTGCTTCACTGCAACTGTAACAATATGTTAACCAAAACATAGATAGATTTCACATAGGCAACAGAAGAAACATAACAATGGAACGATTTTAAGTCAATGCAATAAGGTCTGTTTTTGAATGCAACTGAGCATCTCATTTGACCGTGTACTACTCCAATAACTTCGGAGCTTTATGGCCTCGTGTCCCCCAAAGGTTGTGGTACGTTTACATTTGTTTTCCTTAGATACAGAAAGCCGCGAATCATTAAGTAGGTCACGGCCAAAGGAGAATTGGCATTGTACCGTCCTTGGTGCTTTTGGTAACATTTTGGCTTCATTTATTAGAATTTATCAGTATCATTTAAACGAAATTGTGTAAACATAATGATTAGTTGATTGATACATACTTAGATTTTGCAAATAAAGGCTGTCCCACTGCTGGGCAAAGGTCTCCAACAAACTTTTTCACAGTTATCTGTCCAAAGCCTGCCAATCTTCTGATTGATGAACCAGATCGTCACACCACCTATTCTTGGTTCTTCCCCTTTGGCGATAGCTGTCTTCTGGCACCCATTGTGTGACGATCCTGGCCCATCTCTCCTCGTTCGTCCTGCTCACATAGCCTGCCCGTTTTCCAGACTAGTGCAACATAATTATGTAGGTTGGTAAAGAAAGAAAAGAAAGATAATAATATAATAATAAAACAAGTTATGAGTTCAGTGTTTGTAAACGTCTAGTATGACCAATGCCGGACGGCCCATTAGTATTGGAACTCGTTTGGCAACCACTTCGCTATTGACATTGATGCGTCTGCGCACGCGCCTTTTCTTTCGATTCAAACAAACATATCTCTAGAGCGAACATGTTTCGATGGCTGTTTTTTACATTTAATCAATAGGTATGTACCTATTGCTCTATGGAATTACTTTAAGGGTCTATTTACAGAACAAACGACTTTAGACCATCGCTTATTTTGATTTGTAGAACCTCACATCAGCCAAACGTCCACTGTTGGACTAATGCTTGTCCCACTTTTCAGCTAAAAGGTTTTTTATAACCCAAGACATGCCACACATCGCCATCTAGCCCCAAGCTTGTGCTATAGGTACTCGTACTAGACAAACTGATAAACTTGCTTAGATATTTTTTTGGAAATAAATACATATTATACATAGTACACCCATGACCAATACAAACAGACATGTTTACCTATGAACAGAAATGTTTGTATTGTGCGGGAATCGAACCCACGACCCTTGGCTCAGAAGGCTGAGGTCACTACCAAATGAGCCATCGAGCCCGTCGATTTGTTTCCAAAAATTACCATACTATTTGACGGCTTGGTGGCTCAATTGGTAGTGACCCCTGCCTTCTGAACCAAGGGTCGTGGGTTCAATTCCCACCCGGGACAAACATTCGTGTGATGAACACTTGTGTTTGTTCCGTGTCTGGGTGTTTATATTTGTATTTAAGTATTTATTTGCGGTACCGTCGTTGTTCTGATACCCATAACACAAGTGCTTAAGCTACTTACTTTGGGATCGGAGCAATGTATGTGATGTTGTCTGATATTTATTTATTTATTATTTATTAAATTATGTAAGGATTCATTCATTTTATTTGTTCATGGTAAAGACTTATTAGGCACGGCTTTGCCATATTTATTTTTATTACACTTCCGTCCTACGACGTTCATTCAACTTTTCATATAATTCTGGGCACGTCTCTCCCAGTCCTTTTTAGCTAGCATTGTTCAGGAAGGCAAAGCATAAAATAGAAAAATAAGTACTCAATATCGTTTGTAAGTAGATTCCGTAACTTCTCGCGTCATTCAATGTTTCTAAAAGTCAATTGAAACACAACAAGCCACTCCGCTGAATATTGATTGCATATTTATTGTTCCTACCGATTTAAGGGGCGTACTATCACTGCCAATTTCCTCACAAAAGTAATATATAATTCCTAAACAAGAAAGCTCAACAGCTACTCATTTTTTGGGATTGACATGAAGGGTTTCGGTTTCAATTCGACTCTCACATTCTCTTGTTGCTGGGCGTTTGCATCAGGGCAGTTCCACACTACCTTTGCCGAGAAGCGGTAACACTTAAGAAGTTAATTTACCCCAGTGCTGCTGCTACTTCAGCTTAATAAACTAATGTGCTATGTCGATGTGGTTTCCCAATTTAGAAAAGGACTGCCCCATCCCATCCCGAGGATATAATATAATAGAAGACGACTAAGAGAATATCGAGGAGAAGAGGAAGTGACAGTGGGCTGGCCACATCAGCCGCAGAACCGATAACCGCTGGGGTAAACGTGTTCTGGAGTGGAGACCGCGTCTCGGCAAACGTAGTGTAGGACGCCCTCAGGCCACGTGGAGTGACGATTTGCGCAGGACGGCTGGCAAGTGCTGGATGCGAGAGGCCCGGGACCGATCGAAGTGGCGAGCATTGGGAGAGGCCTATGTCCAGCAGTGGACTGATGTGGGCTGATGATGATGATGAAGAGAATATCGGGAAACGGGCAGCAGTGTTTATCTAGGTACAAATAAAACCTACTGCGGTCCCCAACTCGCCTGCCAAGCGTGGTGGCTAAGACACATTGCCTGTGTCCATGTGGACGATTGCAGGCTGATGATGAACTCATCGGACTTTGGTTCACGCTCATTGTATCTTATGTCTAGAATAATAAAGTTCCTTTTTTATTAACAGGTGCGCGTCCGCGAGTTCTACATCGCGATGCAGCGTTGCCCCTACATCCACGAGATGAAGGAGCGACTGCTGGGCGCGCCGATAGACGGGAACGGCACCGAGCCGCGAGACCTGCGGGACCCTCGAGATCTGCGAGACCCGGCCGACAAGCTGCGGGACCCGCCGCGAGACGCGCGAGACCGCGCGATCGACCACGTGGACACGCAGGTCGGCACCATCGTCAAAGTGAGCCTCACCCCATCTTATCATCAGCACTCTTTTGTTTTTGGACCTGGTTCACCTCTTTTCTCTATCTACCGTTACCCGTTTTACCACCGGACGAGCAGAGATACGGCCAAAAGTCACCGTTTAATGGTGCAGGACCCAAGGACGTTTGTGCGACCCATTTAGAATATTTAAAAAAAAAACGAATATCATAAAGAAAGATTTGTATTTTTATAAGTAGGTACGTTTGTAATAAATAAACAAAACTGAAAACTAACAGTGACATAGGCTATATTGTTAGAAAAGATTAAGGTACATTACTTAAAACGCCAATAATGTAACCTGAAATACCCGAAGCGAAGCGAGGGCGAGTCGCTAGTCGTCCATTTTGAACCTAACGGAAGCTGTGCGCTACCAGATCCTAGTAAACAGAAATCTTGATTTAAATAAAATCTTGAAAAACACATGACTGTATGCATGAAAAAGCACATTATCTGAAGTCTAAAAGATTGAATAAAACCGATTTACTCCTTCCTCAATCCTTGCTAGGAAATAAATAGGATAGGGAAATTCAAGAGCTTGTGCGAAAAGGTAATTCAATGCTAAACCGTTTGGAAAACTTCAAATTGCGAATAAGGTGACTGTCAATGTACCTAAATTTATAGTAAAGGTATTTACTAGTAGTAAAAGTTGTTTTTATTAAATTGTATAAGTTATTTGTATTCTACACCGCTGATTTCTACGGCAGACATACCACTACCTATGCTAAATATGGGGGCACTTTTGCCAGCTGTCATAGTGTGATCGATCCGCGTTGCACTAACCATGTGTGATGAGGATCGCTTAAACTTTTTGGACTTCATCGTTTGCTTAACATCAGGCAGGACGCAGTCATTTTGACGTGCTAAAACATTTTTTTTATTACTTCAGTTCAGGAATTAAGCCTACTTCTCATGGATGAATTTCCTTCTCTTGGTCTTCTTCTTTGGACTTGGAGTAGACTCAACTTTTAGGTAGACGTTGTGTAGACTACCCGCGACCCCTAGAATTTGCTAACATGAGCTGGGTGGGGAAACCCGAGCATTCAGCAATGAATCGACCAAAGGTGTTGATTTATTGATTTGTATATCTACTCGTACTACGAGTATAATACTTTGTTTAATACAAGAGGTTAATCAGGTCCTATTTATCTTTCAACTGTATATTTACAAAAAACCTATTGCAATGTATTGTTAATTGTTTAATTAGTTCTGAAGTATACCCTACCTATCTACATAACTCCAGAAAACACCTAATTGAGATTTCGGTGAGCATAAAATTAAGTAGCAAGTATTCATCGATTGCTTTTAAGGTTATATCCTAAAACCTACTTTAATAGGTCTTGCTTGTTTTCAAATCCTTCTTCATCATTATAACCATTTTTTGCCAGTCCTATTGGTTATTTGCACTTCATAAAACATTTAGCAGATAGAATAGATATTTTGATGTTCTTGTTGTCACCTACCAAATTATTCTTCTTGGTATACAGATTTGATTCGTAGAATAAATAAAATAAATGTTTTTTATTAACATACCATTTGAAAATATTATTTTTTGAATCAATATCTGGATGCTTTTCCTACTGATGTTTGTAGTTTTACCCTCCTTCTAATATCGATGGCAATGTATATGAATTAAGAATTCAGCCACGCGATATGCACCCCCGACGTCTTCATTTAGTACTCGTAGTAAAGTAGTTTTATTTATTAAGTTAGATTAGATATAGAGAAGTTAGACTTTTTCTAGTATAACACTTCTTAATGAGAAGAACGCGCCTTCTAATTCAACAAGCTGTAAAAGAATGTATTCAATAGTTAGATAAAAATTCCTCTCGATTTCTCTCATAGATAGATAAACTAGAATAGTATAAAATAGTATGTTATATTTTAATAGCTTATGATTTCGTTCTTAAAGCACCATGTTATCTGAATTATACTTTAGTGTGACTGAGATTACCTAATACAAAGTTGGGATACTTCGTTGCTCTTAACTTATCTAAGTCCATATCGGCCGTATACTGTCGTAAAACCTTAAACTGTTGATACAAAGTAAAATCTGCTTCGTGGCCAATCACCGAAACTTTGCAACGACTTTAAGGCCTGATTTCCTCCTACGCCGACGTTAGTCGACCGTACGGAGCAATCAGCCGCTGACGACAGCGTCGCAGAGCGGTGCTTCATAGAACTAGTGTATATTCGTCGGCTTAGAAGGATATCAAGCCCAAGAAGATTTTCGATCCCAAATTACTATCGTGTCTGATTTTCCAGCTGAATTCCGACGGGTACGGTTCGCACACGTCGCCGGCGCGCGCGCCGCTCGTCACGGACGAGTGCGACGCGCCGGCGGACGAAACGGACGCGCTGAGCCCCACTGAGGCGGTATTGCGGTACCGCCAGTGCTGCCAGCCGGACACCACTCCTAAGAATGCCAAGTGAGTTTGTCTTGGTGTTTATTACGTCGCGGATGAATGCGACGCGCCGGCGGACGAGACGGACACGCGGTATTGCGGTACCGCCAGTGCTGCCAGCCGAACACCACTCCGAAGAATGCCATGTGAGTTTGTTTTGGTGTCTATAGCGTCGCGAACAAGTACGAAGTGTAGTCAGACGAGACAGACGCGCTGAGCCCCACTGAGGCGGTATTGCGGTACCGCCAGTGCTGCCAGCCGGACACCACTCCTAAGAATGCCAAGTGAGTTTGTCTTGGTGTCTATAGCGTCGCGGGCAAGTGCGACGCGCCGGCGGACGAGACGGACACGCGGTATTGCGGTACCGCCAGTGCTGCCAACCGGACACCACTTCTAAGAATGCCAAGTGAGTTTATCTTGGTTTCTATAGCGTCGTGGACGAGACGGACGCGCTGAGCCTCAATGAGGCGATATTGCGGTACCGCCAATGCTGCCAGCCGTACACCACTCCTAATATTGCCAAGTGAGTTGGTCTTTGGTTATATATCCAAGCAGGGTATACAAAAATAATGCCTAGATCCCAACTAAGCCGGTAACTAGCGATAGCAAACAAAAACGCAATAATATGTGAAAAGCTCTAAGTGCGAAGTAGAGTCGGAGTTTTCATATACATACATTTTCTTTAGTGTGACAATATATTCAAGTAAATCTTTTTAATAATGCACGAGATATATGGAAAAGTTTTCCATTTTACATAACAATGTATAGGTAACGTGATTGACGTCTCATTGAATATTAAAGAGTTTTGAATATTTGAAAATAAAATACGAATACGTTTTTAAGACATGTGTATGTATTATGTATTGTACATAAATACAAAGGAATGACACCAGGTCATGAATTATTTATTGCTAAACTTGTAAATCGACATTGAAGGAGCAAATAGACCGATTAATAAAGTTCGCAGTAGTTGAGATTATATGAATACGTTAACGTTGAATAGCTTTCAATAGATTCGTAAAAAATATTGTAGGTACGCAAAATGTGTCGCTATGTAGGTATATCTTGGTTTACTGATAAAAAATATTTTTTAAAATTATAAATGTATCAATGCACATTGACTACTAGGTCTCAAGTAGGGCTTTCTCTTGTATAGAAAAAGGTAGTAATAGGTATCTTTCATTCTAATTGAATGTGTACAGGATCTAATTTGAAATACAACGACCTTTTAATGTACGTACTATAAATTCTCAATAATGTTCAAATACCAAATCAAATCTATTCAAATAATAAACAACATTCGAAAACATTTTTGAAAATTACTAACTTTGTAACTTTGCTTTTTTTCCCTCTAAACACTGTATTTTGAATTCAAAATAGCTACTGGCCGTACAAAAAGCTTGAGCGAACAATTTAAAAATAAACAAAGGGGAGGAAGCTGTAATCAAAGCATTTCCACCGTCGCATGGATGGACAATCGATTAAACTACCCGTGTATAGGCACAGCTAAAAAGGCCACTGGTCATCACACACTCTGAAATAGATCGTAAAATGTGCACACATAAGTTGAAAATTGAATGCGTTAGCGATGACATATCTGTGCATTCTGAACGCGTCCTTTGTGGTCGGCCGTTGAAGTCTCCAGGCGAAAGGAAGCACCGCTAAGGCAGAACTTATTAATAAAGCTGACTATATTCTTATATGGTAACTATTGTCTAATGCCCTAGAGGGTAGAGTTGAACTCTTGAAAAAAAAAGTTGAAATTAACGCAGCGTTTACTAAGCTTTGTAAACTAGCATTTTGAAGATTGGCTTTGCCATTTGGCTACTGAAACCTAAAAATTACGTTTCTTTATTGGATTACCAACATAAATTACAGTAATAAATAAATAACCCAAGACATGCCACGCTGTGCCACACAGCGCCATCTAGCCCCAAACTAAGCCGAAGCTTGTACTATGGGTACTAGACAACTGATAAACTTACTTAGATACATTTTTTTTTGTAAATAAATACATATTATACATAGAAAACACCCAGACCAATACAAACAGACTTGTTCATGCACAGAAATGTTTGTAATGTGTGGGGATCGAACCCACGACCCTTGGCTCAGAAGGCAGAGGTCACTACCAATTGAGCCACCGAGCCAGTCGAAATTATTAGGGTCACCGTTATTAGGTCACCGAGCCAGTCGAAATTATTACATAAATGAAATTATTAGGGTTTTAAGTTCAATCATATTAAGCAGAAATGTAAAGAAAAAGGTCAAAGTGTAAAATTAATGAAATATGTGAGTGAATGTTTGAGGTCAATATTTTTCAGGTTTATACAGAATGTTTGGAAACGTAGGTATGTAAAGTTCTGGTAGTTTTATGGTAAGATAAAGATATACAGGCGAGACAAACGAGTCAGGACATAATAATATACACCAGAGTGGTTATTATTACTTAAGAATTACTTATTTATTTGGCACTGCAGCTATTAATTAGGTACCTATTAAATCGTGAATTGCATAATTAACTTCCCAATGAAAATGGTCTTTGAGCAAATGTGTTAACAAAAACGATCCATCATGTATGTAGCAATAAAGCTTAATATTTATAGTGCCATATTATCTGTGCCGTATAGTGCCGTATCTATCATTCTGTGGACAGGTTCTCGTTTTGCGAATCTTTATACGGTTTGCGAGTCAGACGTCCATAAAATTATGTAAGTATGCATTGTCTGCATCGGTTTATTGTCTGTAGCTGCGTATAGACTACAAGGCCGTCTTACAGGCATTATGTCATTCATGCTTTTGCCTTAACATACAATTAATATGACCGAAGCGCGTCGCGACTAATAGAGTGTTTATTGAGTATATCAATTAAAAAATAAATGCAGTGTATTCATGTAAATACTAACTTTATGTAATGAGTTTTTTGCTGTTCCTGGGTAGTTTTGAAACAACATTTTTGTGGTATTATGAGAAATTAAATAGGTAAGAACTCTACCATTAAAGTTGTACAGACGATGCGTAAAGTTTAGTTACATTAGTAATGCTTATTTTTAATTAATAATTGGGTGAACTTATTGGAAAAGGATGCAATAGTTAGCAAAATAGGAATAGATGTAGGTACATAATTTATTTAATAAAAGTGAAATTAGGTATATTATATGGAAGATTTTATATCGCTTACACTTTTTGTATTTATAGGCACTTTTGATGATACAATAGGTATAATTTAGTTATTATATAAGGCATGCAGTTGTATGCAAGCTCTTAGATAGAGAAATCTTGACGTTTTGACTTGAAATAGTTAGCTCTTGCGTGGGCTTAGCAAACCTCTATGTATTTTTTAAAGCTAAGTAGATAAACGACACCATTCGTTTTCACTTTTAGCTACTTTAAGTATAGCAGGTAAGGCAATAGGTGTTAGGCAACTAAGTTAATTAGGACATGCGTGACTATTTTAACAAAGGTCCTAGCGGCGTTCTACTAATGAATGTCTCAACGCGTATGCGTCATTTGTTGCATACAAGCCGAGTGAAAAAAACAAGGGGGTTAATATGTATGCACCTTACTTGGAATAAATCCTCAAATGAATTTGCATCCTCAAAAATGTAGAATAATATATTAATTAGTTTAGAGAGTGTAAGACTATGTCACTTCTTAGGGAATTCAGCTTCTTTTCCGGTGGTTTACTCTTTTGAAAAGTTTATTTCCTATATTGACCCGAAACAGTTCTCGGGTCTGTGAATTTGGAAGACGCTCAATCATCATCAAAAGAGAAAGCTTTTGATGGATGGATCGACGGACTAGAGTCAAAAGTAGACGGACGAAATGAACTGGTTCTATTAACAAATATTGGCAAGAGGCGAAGAGTCGAGAAGCATAACACTGCCCACTACTCTACACGTGCCGCTATATCCACTTCCCTGGTTTTAAAGTTCAAAGACCCTATCAACTACGCAGTTCCACAAGGGAACATTGGGCATGCGCGGCATATCGGCGAGATGTTACCAAAAATGGCGTAGTTAATTCGTTTCGGATGCGTACGAATGCGTAAACCGAAGCATCTATGCATCAGATGTATACAGACCCACGTTGCATAGGGTTGGCACGTCGGAGTTGGTAATGCGCTTGGGTGAGGCTTGAGGAAGGGCCGGGTCAGTGGGTCGCTCGCGCATCCTCCTAAAAGCTCTCCGGGAGAGACGCGCCTCTATCGACCGCGTCCCGCCAATTCCCTTAGGGTTGTCCAAAAATTGGCTTTGGGAGATCAACGGCTTTTTGGGATTATGAATACATAGATCAATTCTTTTTTGCACACCAAACAGTTTACTTAAAACAAGGCAGAAAGTTTAGAATCAGTTAAATAAAGATTAAAATGATATCTTTAAAACTTACGAAGTACCTATTGCGCTTTTTGTGTTGCCTCGTTCTCTTCGCAAGCGTTGTTTTTTTAGATTATCATTATGAGAAACTATAGATATGTACTTGTATTTATGTATTTCGTAGTCATGTGTCAACTACGTTAAGTCAACATTTAACATGTAGAAACTAGTACAACTAATTCAATTAATAATGAGATACTAATTTAGAACAAAAAGTTTTGCGAGATTTCGTATCCTATAGGTACTGAAAATAAGATTGTGTATTTGATAGACATTAATAAGAGACGTAGAGTGAGCGCTATTGAAACGCAAACTTCAAGTTTTAATTGAAACGAAACTTTAACTTAATCATCCACTCATTCACCCTTCTATCGGCTGTCAAGTCGCTTCAAAATGCATTTCTTATCGTCCCTCGCATTGTTACGACAGAATTACGACCCTCACGCTATTACGAGTGCAATTTGAACAAAATAGGGTGCGCTCGGAGGGTGTGTGACGCCCCTACAGTGAGACGCGCAGCATCCGCCACTGCGCAACTCGGCCGGCATTCGAGCCGGAGGCACAACCTCGCTCCACACTTCCGGAGGCTATTCCCTTGAAAGAGCTCCCTACCTTGGCCCTTAACCCTGAAACGATATGGGAGTGTAAAAGCGACAGTGGCAATAGTGCAGTGATGGGGAAAGATAAGCATCAGCCCACAGAGGCTGAGGTGAAGGTGGCTACCGTCGACCTGGAGGCGGTAGACAATATGGCGACGCTGCCGGTGGGGCAGCATCGGCAGCAGGGCAGCGACATCGCCATAGCGGAGAAACACAACACCGCGAACAAAGAGATGGAGCTAAAGTGTGTTCAGCCGAAACCGTCTAAGAAGTATGTCACGATTTTTCGATTTTGCGCTACTGACTTTTTTTTGCTGACTCCGTTTTTGTTTGAACTTATTTTTATTTTACTGTTGTTAAACATTAGTTAGTAAACTAAAAGTCCTTTGACATCATCTTTGGTGAGTTTAAGATATGGCAATCCATATAAAATGTGCAGATTGACATAAAGAACAAAAGGGCGGGTGCGATTCTAATAGGTATCACGAATGAGTTCATAGCATTTCTACGTCGTTTCTAAAATTTAGGTTTTTACATTTAATATGTTGAAATCAGTCATGTAGCTTAACGTAATTCATATTTTATAAATTACTGAGACAATTTTTTTTTGATCGAGCTCTTATACATATAGATAAGTAGGCACTCCGGAGAATTTCCCTATTTTAAAAAGTCACCTAAAGGAAATAACTCTAGAGCGTTTCCGCTTTTGTCTGTGCGGTCATCATATACTAAATTATTTTATGTAGGTACTTACCTAGTATCACAGTTATTAATTGCGCCATCATAGAACCAATTGTATTTATAAGCAAAATAGATAAATATATCAAAATTCCTGGAATAGCATAGTTATAACTTTTAGCTTATATCATGTATACAGCTAGCAACGATAGTAGGTAGCTATACATTTCGGCAGTTAGTTAGTACATTACAATGTCCAAAATCAATCAATTGACCAACTTACTCTAATATCTCTGTATTATTTTCACTATTTCTAAAGTTGCGAATAATCATATATTCATTGCGATTCATACTAAAATGAACTTGTTCTGTACAATGCAAAAATACTTTTGATTCACAATAGCAGCCGCAATAACGACCGCAAAATAAACAACTTGATTTCTATTACAGAACGTCGCTGTTCATCATATCCAGTTTCATCTACGCGAAGCTTTTAGTAGTCGTATGCATTGCTTACGTCATCAGCGACGTCATCACCCACAACCTGCCCCTGTACTACTACGAAGGCTTCTTTACCTACCTGTATGGCATGAGCATATTGTTTTTGTTATACGTCTTCTGTTTCTTGCTTCAAGGTTAGTATTGGTCGTAAATGTTCACATCCACATTTACTGACAAATTCCCACAACCAAAATAATTACCTGTAGATTTATATATTATTTTTCATCAAAAAGAACATTCAACCTTTACTTTTTTCATTCTGAAACTAAAAAATTGTTTTATTCGTCAAGAAAACAAATAATTCATTCAATGTTACAAAAAATTACAGAGAGTGCGTGCTGCAGCGGTAGTCCACCAAAGCCTAAGCCACCACCTAAAGAAAAGAAGCCTAAGAAAGAAAAAGAAAAGAAAACCAAAGACAAGGAAGCTAAAGAAGGCAAAGATGCTAAGGACGGCAAAGACGCCAAGAAAGACGGAAAGAAGGACGGCAAGAAAAAGGAGAAGGAAAAGGACGCTGCAAAAGAGAAACCAGCCAAAGAAACCAAGAAGCAAAGCCAATTTCAGGTGAGTGATAGTTCACCCCTCACAATCATACACAGCACATCCAACACAATGTACTTAACATTAACTATTTCATCAACTATTTGTCGCTTTCACGTGTCGTCCTGTATTAGATAACCACACATCAGTGTTATTATTTTTTATTCTACACTTTTTTATTCAGAATTCTATGTTTTGCCGCTCACTTCGTTATTTTTTTACACGGAAATGTTTACGAAAAAGCTTTATCAACAGGACGTAACAAGCCGCATGACCCCCTTTTTTGTTTATGCTGCCTACTTTTTTGTTTTTTCCATATCATTTGGGCAGGAGGTGTATCCCCGTAAGATGCGTGATAAAGTTCGCCAACAACAATTACAGATGCAAATGGCGCAATTGTATGCGACCGAACAGGTGAGGTATACATTGACGCATCTCGCTTGTTCATTTTGTGTATTATAATTTTTCGGAAAGCTTTGGATGTGCTGTTGTAGATTTATTATTGCAATAGTGCTTGTGTTGTTGTCTGCTATCGTACCACCTCGCTTCTTCAGACTAGGCTTGTGTGTAAGTAAACAAACCACTTATAAGGCTTTAATTGGTAATCAGCGTGTGCGTCTCATAAAACTTTGATGAAAACATTAACTAAAATTCATCTGTGCAAATTCATACTGTAGATAGACTAATTCTAAATACATAAGTTACTATTGATAAAGTTTTGTCAGTCGTAAAGTATTCATTTGTGTCAGAAAACAGGATCCATCCAAGAATTTACTTGATGAAAGAGGTGAATATTTATATTCTGTTGGGTTACATGTTTTCTCTGTTTAGTAATGTTGTGGTTATTTTGAACAGCAACAAGATGTAGTGGAGTTGGAAGCCGGGCCAGTGGCAAGACCAGTGCGAAGACGCAAGACTTCTCAGAACGACCACAGCCATGGCAGCTTTTTCCTGCGAATCGGAGCTATTGGTAATTTTTTCTTCTCAATTGTTGTATCTTGGAGTAATATAATTCCAAATTTTAAAATATTGAAATTAATATTACGTTTCATTCACAGCTTTTGGACTCGGAACCATGATTTACAACGGCTTGGAATTTGGTACCTTTTTTGAGTTACCCTTGGAATCTCCTTGTTATCTAATTTTGAAAGGAGTTAATCCTGTTCTACAGATGGTGTTTACATTCATGCAAATGTATTTCATCTTCATGAACTCGCGTGTATGTATACTATACTAATTATTATTAAATAATATTGTTTAATTCGTTCGAAAAAATGGATGTCCAAATTATTTTGTTGTTGCAGTTGAATATCCACCGTTTCAAAGTAATTGCTCGATTTGGGTTAATGCATGTAGTTGCGACCAATATTTGCGTTTGGATTCGAACTTTGGTCCTTGAATCGCTCAAGGAGATCACAGACTACCATGTCAAAAATCCTCTGGGTGTACCTGGAGAAGGCGTACTTGGAAGTAAGTATATAATTTTTATTCTAAATGGGCATGTGTAACTTAATATTATAACTACATAACAGTAAAAAGCATGCAGCACATCTGCAATATAAAATTAACAAAAACTATTTGCAACTTCAGAAGTCATCCGTAAACATACTCTGAGGCACTCTGGCAAAGTTTTCGGTGCAACAACTGCAGCTTCCACTGTTGCTTCTACGGTCATGAGTACCACAAAATCAGCTAGTGAACAACTACTCAATATCGTTACCTCAACCAGCACAGAAGCTACCACAACTCCCACTACAAGTTAGTATCCATTAACAATAACGCTTCCATTTACATTACTAATACTATTAATACGTTATCCCTGTGGCAAGTTTTAACGTATGCATGCGTGTGTTAATTAAAATAAGTTTTGAACTAATTTTCAGCGACAACTCCTTCACCATATTATAACATGGGTGGTGGGTTCGCTCCTAAATCGAAACTGATCGACACTATAAAGAGTACTATTGGGTACGGCAATGAAATGGGATTTGTACGGGAATCTAAAGATGCGTGGCCAAACGATAATCCTTTCACTACTACCTCTACTGTCGCGACACCTTTAACTACGGAGGGTGAGAAAGTGACTCAAACTCAGGCAGCCATGTTGGAGGTATTCCAGTGGCTATCTTCCACTTTCAAACCAATCGTAAGCTCCATGTCGACACCCTCCACTGGATCTTATATTACCGATAAAGACGAATGGGGTAATAGTGTCGAAACGTATCGCGTAGATGATCCACCACACTCGCCAGGTTTGTCGGAGTGTCGATTTGAATCCTCCTCATGTTCCATTAAAAGCATTGCACCTTTATTTTGCGGGTTGTCTAATTTTTTTTGTTTTTTTTTTTGTATGAATCTTAGGAAATCCGTGCACCTCCTTCATAATAACCCTTAATCATTTGTATCATTGTTCCTGGCATGATTCATCTATATAGTTTTATTCGTTTTGTTGTACCTACTCTAATGTTTGTGCTATTTTTAACTTTATTACTAGTCTCTTTGAAATGTAAAATTATGTTGTTATATTTCAGTCAATAATTCAACGGAAATTTTCGAGTCGTTTGACAACCTCAACCCGGCGGCTCTGATTGCCAATATCGATAACACTACCGTTTGCGGAAGGAACCCAATTATGGGCACTATCGTTTCTGACTCAGCTCCTTATCTGTACCCCTTCATCATTGAGTACTCGCTTATTGGGGCCGCCGTCATCTATGTCATGTGGAAGCACATTGGACGCTATCCCAGGTAAATATTTTTCCCTTAACAAAATAGATTAACCTACTTATTATCCCCGTCTGAATCTCACCTTACATGCAACCATCCGCTAATCTCGATTTAATGTTCATATTAGAGTTGAAGTAGCACTTTAGTATATAAATTAACAAAACTAGTGCACGGTTTGTTATGATGAGAGTGTCGTCACTGACGCAAATGCGTTTGGTTGCAGTGTGGCCAACGATGAAGATCTGGAAAGACGTCTGGAGGCTGTTCTCTCCCGCAGGGCGGCGGCGTTAGCAGCGGCTCAACGCGGGAACAGGGTTGACTGCGCCGGCGCATCTAAAGGCCTCTTCTGTGGACTCCTCCTTCTGGTCGCTTCGTTGATCTGCTTAATACTCTTCTTCGTCCTCATAAGACACCAAGAGTTGAAACGCCTGTCCATTTATTTGGCCGACGTATCCCACTGCGCTCTGATGGTTCTCTCGATACTGGCAATTCTGATTGGATTTATACGGTAAGTCAAAATTGCCACGCTTTTGAAATAATATGGCTAACTTTAACAACAATAAGAGCGTAAATAAATAATTAAAATTTTAGCCGTCTTACCACAAAAAAGTTAAACATCAGTTGAGATTTGTGGTAAGACAGTAGATGTTTTAATGTATTATGAAGGAACTGTAATTTATTTTTAATATCCTAACCTACTCGTACTTAGGATCTTTATTATCACCAGTTGCTTTTATTTTTTTATTTGTAGTGTTTTAGTGATCTTTATTTGTTTTTGTTTTCCACATCCCATTCCTTACACACCTTTATCCTTGGTTGGCTCCAATATGATAATTTTAACCCATAACACTGGACTTGTGTGCACAATACCTTCCCTCTTTAATACATTATGTTTCACGAATTTTATTTTTCATTTCACATTTTGTGTCTTACATTGTGCATTATCCCATATCCTTTTTACCGTTTTGGTTATTCCTGGCGACCAGTGGTCGTGTAATGATATGGAGCTCTAGCCCTCCCTCCTGTACCGAGCCTCTTCGCAGGGTGCAATCACTGAAGTTCCGCTCGGAGGAGCAGTCTGACCTGAACGATATCCTGCTACGTGTCTCCGCCTTCGGTCTGTTCGTCTACGCCGTCTTCAGTGTCATCGCTGGCGGAATGGGCGCTTTCACCCATGAGCCCAACTTGCTCGTCATGATCACAGGATGCCTCAGCGTGTTCCAGGTTAGTTCAATATTGCAAATCGTATTATGTACCACATGTAGTAGCTTTTTGCTCTTTCGTTTACTTATACTATGTTGAACCAATTCAACTCAAAATTTCTATTTTCTACGATTTATGCCGGAGTGTAGTGAATTTCGATCTAGACAAAACGAAATGTAGCTACTGACAAGTACTGGATTGATGAAGCCGAGAGGACCGATCAAAGAGGCGAACAATTTATTGGAGATATAGTCCAACCGTGGCCTACGATAGGTCGATGATGAGACATCACTATACGGCAATAAAATACATATAAGTAAATCAAAATAACAGCTTTTCTTATGTCTGGTTTCCCTCGCTTTTCAGGTGGTTCTCCAGTTGCTGTTTATCGCCGATGTGTCCCGCCGCCGAGTGCACCTTCCAGAGCAAGAACGCAGCAAGCCCGCCCGTCAGGCCGTCACCTTCCTCCTCATCTGCAACGTCACTATGTGGCTCATCTACACCTTCGAAGCACAGAAAGTGCTGGCTAACCCTGTAAGTAACACTTTGCAAATGGAAACTCATTATCTACGAAAATAAGCCAAGATAAGAATTCAGCAAACCAACGCGACTTGATTTGAAAACACTGCTGCAACATTTAATCCTTGTACTTATCAAGATTAAATGTTCTGAATTCCCTATACGAATGTTACCCAATATCAGTTTTTTGCATACCTAGATGATTTTTATCATCCGTAACGCGATTTACCTACTCGTCCCCATCTCGCATTACAATGCTTAAGCAAAACACTTGAAAGTATTTTATGTCCCTTCTTTGAGAACTAAATTCCCTTCCCAATAAGCCATGATGTATGTAGTACCTAAGTAATTGCAGTCATTATGTACTATTTTGAAGCAACAGTCGTCTCGAACAATAGTTGCGTGACCTACTTAATCAAAATATTTATTTCACTACATTGGAACGACATAGTAACACTGTCTAGCTCATCTGCTACATGACTCTCCTCTATCTTTCAGGTACAACTGGACTTTTACGGATTCGTCGCCTGGTCGCTGGTTCAGCGTTTCACTCTACCACTTTGCATTTTCCATCGTTTCCACTCGGCTGTGACTCTAGCTGAAATATGGAAGACTAGCTACAAAGCGCGTCTGGAGTGAGCGCCTACAGGGATCACTGAATTTTTTAATTAAATAGTCACCTTTGACTACGTCCTAGGTCGACCTTCGAGGATATGCTACCAAATTTCGTCCTAACCCGGGACAGCAATATTGTAGTTAGAAAGGTAAAAATCGTTGCTAGTTCCAAAATCTTGCTGTTTCATAACGTGTTAGTATAGGATCGTGTGACGAATTTAGAGCGATAACTGTCTATTTAGGATCAGTAATTGCTATCCCGGACAGAAAATAAGAGTAATCAAACCCAGAAAGATCCCGCAGATCATCATTATGTTGGTTATAATTTTCTATTGTTACTTGCACTATCTTTCCTTTCACATTCCATAATTCTTTTTGCAGTTTCGTGTAATCTAAGTTTCTTGGAAGACTGACTGTGGAGACTAATGTGACCAAACGTACATATATTTTCATCTCTTTTCTTTATTAGATACGGAAACAGTATTTGCTCATAATATTTCGAAATTCTATACTTTGTGAATATTTTGAATGAGAGAATTTTAAGGCAATTCGATCTATCGAAAGAGATAATAGAAGTAATCCCCAGTTGTGAAGAGTTCCCTCCTTTGTTAGTAATAATTTGTGTGCCATGGTTTTAGGGTTAAGGCTTAATTCGACAATATTATACACTCTTTTCTTTAAAAATCTATTCAGAGGGGATATTTTTGGTCCAAAAATGTTACTTGGTCTTTGTTAAAAGTATATGATTGCGGTGACATAGTTCAATGCGTGCCGTATTTAAATGGCCAGAGGTTTATCGAATAACTCTATTTGTTTGCATTGATAGAAGTTTATAAAATATCTCACTCATGCGAGAGATAAAACCATTTTGCGTACTAACTTTTTGAAAATCGTAACATATTTTAGAGTTAATTAAAATAATTGCTATAATATTTAAAGTTTCAGAAGATTTATTAGCCAACATATTGAGATAAGCAGTAGAATTATATTGGAAATTTAATGTATGCTAATCGTAAGATTGTAGTTAACATGTCGAAAATACACCTAATTAATGTACTTAACTTTAGAAGGAACATACAGAAGTAGCTGTGCTTTGATGGCGACGCAGAAAATGCTTGTTACGGAGGAACATTGGGTACTTGAGTTTAAGACATTTCATTGCAAGGGGCCATAATGATCGAAGTTTTTTATCTACCATTGCACATTTTTATAGCTCTTTTAGCGATTCAAGGATTAAAATAGTTAACTCTAGATTTGTATCCGCCAATTTTGCGTGACGTTTTAATAAAATAACGGCGTTAACATTGAAATGTACTTTCTATCTGAATATTGCTTGGTTTTTGAGTGTAAAACTAAAGCTTTTCGCATTCGATTGCGTGAAAAGTTCTCTGAATGTATTTTCTTAAACATCTTTTGGTGCAATCTATTTTTATAAGAAATACCTACCTACTCATTTTACATCTGGCGTGTGTCGATAACATCATACTTTTGACACTTAATATGGATCTATAATTTCGATGTTGAAGATTTTTTGTATAAAATAGTTCGTACTTGATTATTTATAGCATATTTATTGATTTTGTAAATTAACTTTTAAGATAAATTCGTAATTTTATGCTCTAGATGGTCTGAGAGTAAAGTATGCTTATATTGTGAGATTTTGAGTGAATGGTAGTTAGTTTTTTGACTGGTTTATATTTTAACGTTAAAATAAATAGTAATTTATTATTAATGCCGAACAAATACGACAGACTCAAGGGTCTAATGCGTTGATTTCAGCGAAAAGAAATGCTAATTATTATGTAAATGTTAACAGAATAGACCAGCGTGTTTGGCTTGATTTATCACTGCCGGTATTTTTAACAACAGTAAAATTATTGTAACTAGTAAGTCCTTTGATAAACCTATACTATTTCTAACTTGTTCAATTTTGTAGGTGATATTTACTGTGTACCTTATGTTTGGAACAAATGTACCGATGTTTGTAACATTAGGTTAACATTATCATCATATTATTGTGGATACTCAATCAGTGTTATTGTAATAGAGATACCAAAAATTAAAATTTGGAAATTCTACTTTAAAGTATATGATTAATATATGTAAATGTCTATTTGAATAAATCGGATAATACATCTACATGATTGTCAGTTTTATTGCTATTGCCTTCAACCTGTCATCATACCTAATTACTAGGTACTTATTAACTTTTCTATATTCTATAAGTATATTCAGTGACTATCGCAGCAGTGCCAGTTTCAGAACAGGAGCCCTGTGTTCCGGGACCGAGCATAATTGTTTTTTTCTTAATGACTACGATGATAGGCTGAATGAAAACTCCGCATGTGCGTTGTAGATTTTGCATAGAAGTAAATAAATCAAGTATAAAATGCAATGTTCGTTGGTACATCGTCATCTGTTATCATTAGGCGGAACTAGTGATTGTATGTTGTAGCTATGTGGAGATAGATGTCTTTGTTACATGTCTAATCTGTCGCTGTTTCGTCTCACTCATTAACCGCAAACTATTTAGGTAATGGATGTCCGTTAAAACTTATAGGACGTTTGTAGAGCTAAGAGTTCTGAATGCACTAGGTTACGTTTATGCACCACCAAATCTGTTCTACCTTTTTCTTTACTAGGTATTAATAATTTTAATATCATTACTTGAACGAATTTCTGCCAAGAGGGCTGCAATCAGACTGAACACGTACGCAGGAAACAACAAAAAAAGTGTGCAGAGACAAAAAGATTTAAGTAATTTTTCCCAAAATTTCTAAACACCTACTCAGTACTCGTAGGTAGATATTAAGTAAGTGGAACTGTTTTTCTTTCTTAAATGACTAGGACGATTAACCAAGATGGTCTTAACAGCAGACTGCTTCTTTTTAGAAACGATAAGTAACACAGCTATGGGCGCCCTCTAGTGAGGTTCAGGCCTTGACATAAGACTAAGATTATAATAAGAAGGACATCATCATCATCATCAGCCTATTGCAGTCCACTGCTGGACATAGGCCTCTCCAGTTGTTCGCCACCTAGGGCAAACTTCTGGAGGATATACCCATAATCGCCACGCTGGGCAGGCGGGTTGGCGATCGCAGGGCGTAGCTTCTTGCTCCGGTGACGCTGCTGCCCGTCATCGGCCTGTGGTATTTAGCTACGCATTCTATCGTGATGGTTTTACCGCCACCAGTCGGTTTGCCAGAGCCTCGTTTGTTGTTCGGCAGGATGCACCACGGGCAGGTGAGGATGGCTTGGGGCGAAAAGGTGATAGGTCGCTCCCTTACATCCCATAAGAAGGACGCTCTTTTGGAAAGAGGAGCGACCGGTTGCGAGCCGGTTTTGCGATCGTCCCCGGACACAACAAAACATTACACATTTTAAATGTCGCAAAACCACTCTATGTATGATTTACAAATTGTATTTTCATTTTAAATCTTTAATTATCAGGTCGTTAATTTTTAACACGTTATAAAGACGTTTGGTTTCGGAATTTCGTAAATGTCATCAGCTGGGGATTCACTGTCAATGTCATCTTCTCGTCAAGATACAATGACATTGACAGTTTAATGATCTCCGTGCAAAAATTGGTTGGTTTTCCTGTTGGATTTTATTGGAAGAAAAATTAATTGCTTTTTGACAAACATTTTTACACAAAAATACTACGTAAAATACATGAATCAGCCTGACGCGTGCTCTTCTTTTATATGTGATTTAAAATGATAGTTCAGTGCGGTTTGTTGTTGTTGTTGAGCTTATCAAAAACGACTGGGAATATCGAGAAGAACGGATTAATATTGGATAAAGGATTCGATAGGAGCTCATCCTTTTCGCATTGGCCATCTTTTCACAATGGAGCGAACATGTGGAGGATCCGTAAGCGGGAGATACAGGGTGAAGTGGGTCCAAGCGAGGGCAGTAACCACGGGAATAGCCCTGTAGTGGCGTCGGCGCCCTCTGATAAACCTTCACCTGCAGCTATTTCGAACACATCATCGGTTCAATCACCAACGTTGCCACCATCAGATGATAAGTCAAAAATTGAGAAGCCAAAAGATGATCTAAAAGGTAAGCAGTAAAAATCTTTTTTTTCTTAATGTTTTCCTTATATTTATGCAAAATATAATTAGAATTTTTGGTCAGAGTGTAGTTTTTATTGAGTTTAAATTAGACCTTGCGGCTATAACAACTGTAAAGTGTAACATTTCAACATAATAAGAAAGCTGATGTAATCAGCGTTTAAATGGACTAGACAAATAGTGAATCATAAGAGTGAGGTTAGAATGCTAACTTGTTATTCAAAATTTTTAATTGAAACCAAGGACAGTGTTACAATTTTAGCTTACATTGTGAGAGACTGAATTAATTTTATGATAATGACCAGGATAATGTTTATTTTGTGTTTA
Organism: Conogethes punctiferalis; assembly: GCA_031163375.1. NCBI lineage: Eukaryota > Metazoa > Arthropoda > Insecta > Lepidoptera > Crambidae > Conogethes > Conogethes punctiferalis. The sequence continues at coordinate 6,013,881 of CM062085.1, read as the reverse complement.
ATTATAATTATTCATTCACAACTTTGTTAGCCTAAAAACTACATTATAAGTTTATTGTGTTTATTTTCTTATGTGTTTATTAATCGGAAACAGAAGGTTAAATATTTTAAATTCTACAACTCCCATACTAGGATGAACCTGTCTTTTGGGGGTCAAGTTGTTTAAGGTTTAACAATAATCGGTGTGGCTATTTCTTCTGTATTCCTTATGTAAGTTATTTAACTGGAATTGTTATAATAACCTTAATGTTTAGTGGGATAAACTTCTAGCTAAATTAGTTAATGAACCTGGTAAAGTCAATTCTGCACTGATGATTGGGTATTTCAGTGTTTATATACATGGGGGGCCACCCCCCCAATGGTTCATGGTGCCTCATGGGGGTTCACCGGCAATAGGATTAAGGTTTCTACCCTAGTATGTAAGCATAATTTCAGTGAGTCAATTTTTTTCTATCTAGTAGGTGAAACAATGTTACTTCATCCTGAATTGCAGATTTCCACAAGTGTTAATTATCACAACCCAGAAATTTATATTAAGTATGTTAATTATATTTCCTTATTTAATTATTTCCATTTTGTAGTTCCAGAAAATCCAATCCAAAATATTACTGATAATTCTCCGCTTCCATCCGTCGCTCATAGTAATGACACAAAGAATGCAACGGTGACAGATGAACAAGCTAGCGAGAAGTTGGATCTGAGTGGCCCTGGCGTTGTTAAACGAGGAGTCATTGTGTTTGGTGGCTTTGCTCTTTTAGCCGTCGCATATTTTATTTTCTACAGGTATGTTTTATATCCATTAAAATCCCACATGTTATCATAAATATAAAATATGGGACTTCAGCTGTTTATAATGAAACTTTCATATAACTGTTCAAATATTCAAATTGGTGGAGAGATTTATGAACTCAATGTCAATCCAACTGCCTATCAAACTGACATGCAAAATAATATGAGTCATCTTAGCGTTGTCCCAAATGTATCCTTAATACCCATAATAAAGGTATACTTATAATATAAAAGTAAGTACTATAAATAACTAACAAATTGTTGTCTGTAGATGGTGAAGATTTCTAGGATCCAGAGATGGAATCTCAGTCTTGAATCAACAAGTTGTATTCATGAATTTTATCCAATATCTTAACAGAAAGATGTTTTTTAAACATATCTACCACTTATTTATCTTATTAAAATATTATTTTTGTCAATTTCCAGGAGGAAAAGCAGCAAAAATGATGCGAACACATCGCACAGTGCTATAGATGCCAATCAATTTAGATATGGTGTACTCCAGTCGGAAGACAGGAGAGACAACTTAGAATTGTCCAGGATACCTTTAACAATGGAGTCTGATGAAGATGAGGATGATGACTTAGAAATATTTGACTTAGAACAGAAGAGGAAGTCAATGTCGTATGTGAATTTGCAGGTGAATGATGAGGAAGTTGTGAATGGGCCTAGGGATAACTCTGATGGTGATAGAGACAATTTGTTGTTAGATATTGAAGATGTGAACACTGACGCCTTGATTAACTGGTCAAATAACGGTAATAAGTCTATTTTATAATTTGTACCTTCTTCAGCGAACACTGGCGAGGCTTGTCAGTCCTGATGAATTGTTATTTATTACAATTTGCGCCTGGAAAGCTGTATCTCTGTAGGTTTCATTGGCTGTGCTGTAATATAATGTTTATTCCATCATGTCAGATCATTTCAAAGTTCGTATATTTTCACATGTGTAAGAAATAGGTATATGAAAGCATTTGTTACTGGTGTTTAAGACATTATGAATAAACAATTTGCTTGTTTGACTTCGTAATAACTAAGGCGAGTGCTAACATCCGTTGCAGCCATTGAGAAGTGAGAAACGAAAGATTGTCTGAATTTTAATCGTTTTGCGCATTGATAGACCAATTCCTAATACCATTTTGAAATATCTTTTCGAAACAATCGCTACAAATGTTAAGAGTTACGTAACAGAATCTTGTGACTGAACAGTTCAAGGTTTTCAAATAGGTAGACGATATTTTGTGTTATCTGTTACATAATTACTTCGTCAATATCATTCACTTAAGAAATAACAGCACCTTTAATAATTCATTAAAGTATAGGGTTAAAATGAGTGAAGATATATTTTTTTAATCAGCTTTCTTTGTCCCGCTGCTAGGCTAAGGCCTCTCCTAAGTTTCTCCACATTTCTCGATTCTTCGCCACATATTGCCAGTCGCGTCCTTTTTGGTCTGCCTCTGACGACATCCATCGATCAGATGCCATTGGTATTTTTGTCCACTTTTCGGAATCCACCCTGCATTCGCCCATTTCCATGAAGATATATACCTACATTGGAATCTAGTGGCGAAATTTATTATTTATTTGTATTCATCATCATCATTATCATCAGCCTATCGTAGTCTACTGCTGGACTAAGGCCTCTCCAGTTGTTCCCTACTTTGGGCAAACAACTGGGGCTTTACTCATAATCGCCACGCTAGGTAGACGATCGCCAAACCGCCTTATTTGTATTAAATACGAATATTGAAAAATGATCTTCATTCATTGTACGAATCTTATTTTGTATCTTATCAGTACTTAATGATGATTCCGTTTTATAAGGTTTTAAACCTCATCATTAATTCAACACAACCTCAGTTTGCTCGTAAATGCTTTTTTATCATTGTTTACACTTGCCATTGAATTAATGTATCTCCGTTAATTTTGCCTTGAAACCAGATCAAGTTATCATTTTGGTTTTAACCTTACTTGTAATACAGTACTAATTTGTAGGCCAATATAGTGGAGGAGTTAAAAGGAATACCTTAAAACCTACTTACTTAATTATTTCATAGGGATTTGTCAGACCTAATATTGAATAGTGTTATGCTACCTCGAAGGAGGAATTAGCAATATTTCTGAACCTTGGGTAGATTCTCAAAATCTTCTCTTTCTAATGTGTATTGTTAAGTTAATTGTAGGTTTGCTTTTATGTTTCGCATTATCTTACAAATGTTAGTGACCGACCGACATGGTTTGGTTTCGCCTTCAGTGGCCAAGAAATCTCGGCAGCACCGCCTGACCCTGAGGTCATATAAGAAACTGACTAGGTCCTCATGACCGCAGGGTTATGTGACCGCAGTGTTTTCAAAGATATTTTCACATCAATTCTAATATTGACTGACTGACTGCCTGGCCGACGCCTTACCTTATGGCATAATGTTACGTTATGTCATAAAGATATCTATAGAAAATGATAGTGTCTCAACGTAATGCGTATGGGAACCTCTTAATGTTGCGTATAATTTATGCTGGTTAACTCCAACTAATTTCCTATGTATTTTTGTTTAAATGACAGACAATTTTCGTTATTTGTTTTCGCTTAACTTTGGAATATTTCATTAATGTGTTATTATGACTTAGTTTGTTAGTTTACCATTAGGATATAAGATGAATTTATTTATACAAAGTATGTTGATTGTGTAAAAAGTGGTGAGAAGGTTTGACATTAGGTAAGTAATTACCTTTGTATGGGTGGGGTATGAATAACACATTAATAAATTAAATTCCAAAATTATCCAAGCCGTCGTTCAAATTATATTTAAGTTTTTAAAATTATCAATGTTTGCTTTTTAAAATTGATAATGCATATTATGTTTTATACGCTAAACAACTAATGATTTACCAAAAAAATTAACTTAAATATGTATGTTAAATATTGCTTTGATTATGAAATAATGTTAAAAACAACAAAAGTAAAGTTAAAAACACAGTACCAAATGTTTTTTTCATGCTTTGAGATAAAATAAATCAATGCAGTTATAAAACTTGAAGAAGTGCCATTGTTTTTGTAAATCATTCCAGAAAATTAATCGTAACTTATTTTGCTATCAGTCTTTTGTATTTTGTACCATGATATCGTAAAATAAGGTTAGTTGTATTTTTTTTTGTAATCTCGTTATGATTTTCGACTATTACTTAAGAAATAATGCCTGCAAATTTCGACTAGAGTATTGTATGGACAATACCCTAGCTAGTCTTACATAGACAGGCAGGTACCGAAAATGTGGTGAATGGTATTTCAAAAAATGCAAAGCTTATTAATCTAAGAAGGTTTAGATGTAGTAAGGTTGGTAAGACGCTCAAACCGTTACACAGTACACTTCATATGTTTCACTTACTTAATTGGTTATTATATAAACCTCTAATAACTCCTGCATTAATCTAGTAGTAGCAAACTGCGTAAGACCAAATAAGACTAATATTATTGACAATGCCTCGGAAAGATTTCTTACCAAAGCGCAAAGAAATCATCCGTTAAGCATTCGATCTGAATATCAACTTTAAGCCAGCCTCAGAACTCTCGTAAAGTTTCCTATGTGGAATGACAATGTCCGAAAAGTAATGTCAAGTTTATTGCTAGAACTTGGCTAACACGCTCCCGCGCGTCTAGATCCGATCTTGCCGAAACCTACTCAGACAGAAACCAATCTGTTGATGTCCGAATCGATTTTCCTTACGAGACGATTGCGAATAGTTGTTTGAGATGCGAGTTTTTATTCAAAGAACTCTGTACTTTCAATCTTTAGCATCCCAGAGTCTTTGACGCTGGTACAAACCTTGTGCACCAAAAATCACATTGAACTATCTGACTTGCGCCTAATCTCCTAACATCTTCAACTGTTGTATTGTCGGCGTATAAGGGTGAAAGAACGGACTGTTTACGTAAGCCTAGATATTGGCTCAACGGTGTCCAAAAGTATATCAGGAAAGTATTATTTTTGTATCTATCTCGGATTGCGTGATAGTTCGTCATTGACTAATAAGATTGTTTATGGTCTAAGATCCCGCCATACAACGACCTTCACCGAGACGATAATTGGATGAAACTGATTTTATATGTAATTAAATATGTCAATAAACATAATGCATGTGGGTTGCCGATCAAATTTTGGTCCAGGGTATGTTTTGCTGGATGGTGGAAGAACGGGATGGAGAAATGTGGCGCGAATTACAGGAGGCCAACGTTCAGCAGTGGAAGGACCAGGGCTGTTGATTAATTAATAGATTGAATTAATCAGACCGGTGCAAAATGCAAGTATCGATTTACCTGTTTATACCTGGCTACCCAAGAGTTGTGACCGGAAAAGAATAGGCAGCATAACGTTTGCATATTCTATGGGCTTCATACTTTCGATTGGTATAGAATTTATCTAATAATCAAACCGGTAAAATGTTTAATCATGCTTACCCCATCCATCAAATCATACCCTGGACCAAAATTTGATCGGCAACCCACATGCATTATGTTTATTGACATATTTAATTACATATAAAATCAGTTTCATCCAATTATCGTCTCGGTGAAGGTCGTTGTATGGCGGGATCCCCTACTATTATGACAACGCCGTTATGTACATCCCAAATCCTCGAAGTGAATATAAGTTAAGTACATAGTAATATATCTAGATATAAACATAAAATAGTTTTTAAAGTGCATTTATTCTTTTGGATATGCTTTTAACTATACTTGTACATTACCATACGAACATGCAATAACATATCAGTAAGTTTATTTCTTAAAAGAAATTAATGTTGGGTTGTGTCCTCATTAGGGTACATTTTATACAAGCGGATTTCGCCTTGTTCAGCGGAGTCAAAAAACGACCAATGATATAGCTCAAATCACACATCTCATCTCCGCTGCTTCTCCGTCAAGTTTTGTCAGCTTTGCGCAGCGGTTACTCTGAGGTGGAGCGGAGCTGAAATCCACATTCGCTTGGATTTGAAGCCATGTGATTCATGACATGGCATGGCTCGTCTCCTCTCTGCTCTGCTCTGCCTCAGTAGAACCTTAGTGTAAGGCTCACAGAAAGCGACTTATCGGTCGCTAGCGAGTGTAGAGTAAATGACGAGATGTAGGTATGACCTGCAGAGTGCATTTACACAGAAGCGGGACTCCGCGTGGGTAACAAAAATTTACCAGTGATGTTCCATTGAAGCGGAGAGGAGATAAGGTGTGTGATTTGAGCAATATCATTGAAAAAGGATTGTTTTTTCCGCGCAATCCCGATTGTGTATAAACGTACCCTAATGGGTACACGGCCTAATAGACCATTATATGAAGTAAATGTTGGCTAAGAATTTGAGTGTCAAAGTTTTATTTGAGGTTAAGTAGTTTATATAATTATGCCTGTTTGTAAAGTCTATGGTGTAGCTTGGGCTCAATAGCGACATTATAGTAGATTTTAGTGGTTAGCGTCCCACCCCTATTGTTATGAACGGAGTCGAGCTGTAGCAAACATTGCGTACAAATTGCCGTTATCTACTACTACTACAAAATTTAAGAGCTTTGCTATAAATACTTAAAAATTTGTAGGATTGAATGAAATAAAAACGAGGTAAAATTAAAACTTTATCTCGTTTACTTTATCGATAACGAAACTGACAAATAATTAGGTACAGAGGACAACAATTGTGTACTATTATAAAATGTGTTTAAATCACGTACCTATTCAATTGTTACCAATTCAAACGATTACATACCTAGAAACAATATAACATACAGTATGTATCTATTTTAGATAACGATTAATTGCGAGACCGTTTATCGGCTATAAAAAAAGGTAGGTATGTACCTAAGTAAGTACTTACGATTTGGGGTCGGACGCACAAAATTATCAGGCCTAAATCAGTTAGTAAATTATGTGCTTTCAACCATGTTTTTCGGACAGTTTCTTTTTGTAAATGTCATAGATTATAATAATGTATTAGTTTAGTGAAAAGTTTCTTCAATATTCGACATTTTGCTACTTAGTTTGAATTAAGAGTTTTACGTACACAAGTAGATATTGATCGTCTAGTACAATATGGTCTTATTTTTCGTAATGTTTCACCTTAAATTGCAATCAGTTTTTGTACTAATATTGGACAAAGTTTACGTAACTATACTGAATATGATTATTATTTCACACTGATTTAATAGATTTGCTAATTTAACAAAACATTGTCACTGTACGCATAGCGAAACATCTTTTACTCTGATACCTATTTTCTTATGTCATTATATAGGTAGGACGTAAATAAGATGTTTGCAGTAGACATCATATACGAGTATATTAAAGCATTGTGTTGTATGTTAGTAAAAGTCATATGTACGTAATAAGATTATTGCAATAGGAATCTAAAGAATTATTGTACATATATACTTTCGCAAAATGGGATATTCCTGAAAGTCGGACCATATTATCCTAGACAAATTATAAATGCACCTACCTGATAGTCATCTTCCAATTAGGTAGGTACTAGAGCTTAAAAAAAGGCTATTTTTCATAGGTTTATGTTCTTCATACTTAGACATTCTGATTCTTTATGAAATGTCAAATGTGTCAAATGGTATGATTTATCAGAAATGTTGAAGATTTTTTTTTGTAATTAGGTACAGTCAGCAACGAAAGTAGGGGTGTAAAACATTTTAGAATTTTTAGTTGATACATATTTCTAAAGAAATAGAGGAGGAAGATTATCTACATAAGAACCCAAATATTAATACGTTTTACACTGTGTACGGTCCATTTAAAATCTTATTTGGTGAAAATGTTGATGTTTAAAAACAGAATGCTGTTTTGTGCCACTGTTACCGTTTTTCGCCTGACACATTTTCAATTATCAATCATTTTAATATAGAAAACGATAAATAATATATATGAATTAATCGTGCATCTTATGGTGCAGGTCCAAGAACTGAAAGTGAAGATTGTTTTGTTTTTAAACACCTCCATGAAATGAAAGTATGAAGTCATTCAAATGGCCAAAAATGCTATTTATGACTTAATAGTGTTATCAGACTAATCGATGGATCGTCGATCGATAGGAGGATTAATTGGTCGACATTGATCGATCTGCCATACTGTTAATATCGATTGATGTCAACCAATTCATTCTTGCATCGTTCGGTAACATTCAAATCGATATATCGTATTACCAGAGAGTTCGATCGATTGCTCTGGTTACACTCTAAAATGAACCGTATCACAGATACTTATTTACTTAATACTTAAACCGTAGATAAGGGTACACGTTAAGGTTACTTTTGGTTTGGCTATCACAACTTAAGCTTTGGACTGTGATAATAGAGGACGAGTAGGTAAATTGTTATATAAATTATATTTTTTGGAAATTTCTTATTGTTTGCGAATTGTGAGGTGTTAAAGTATTCGCTCTCTGTCACTCGATACTAACCTGTTACTTATTGAAATGACGGGTACAGAGTATACTAATTCACAAGTGTAGTGATGAGGCTATTTCACGGAATATAATATTCCGTGGGTTATTTACATGTTGGTCTTTGTAATGCGAACTTTTTATATGAACAACTGAAGAGATGTCTATATAAAAAGATGGTGAAAAGAGATATATCAGCAATGGTAGGTGTGACGAATAGCATCCGAAAACGAAGGCTATCGATTAGATCATGAGTGTTAAAAAAGTGGCACAAGAATTTCTTCTGGAAAATCATGCAACATTTCCACTTAAAAATCACCAAATGCAGAGTTTTTTGCTGCTGAAACGAGCGTTTTACAGCTTAAAGAAGCGTATTTCTATCCCTTAGTGTGTTTTCAAATGTGGTAATTTTTAGGTGTGATGTTTATGCAGTGTCAGAATTTTATAGGATAAAATTGTCCCAATCTCTTAAGAATAGTAGGGGTCTTTAATAGTTTTCCTTTTCAGTAAGCTTTCCTTTACACATTTATTTGTACCTATAGTATGAATAAATACTGGGTCCATACTTAAAAAGTAAGCAATTATATAGTATACCTACTTGTGAATTGGAAATTCTGTACTGGTTATATAGCTAGTAAGGTTGTTTCAAATTTAATAAAGATATAATTTCATACTATTGTTTTAATTGTTTACCTACATTCCTATGAAAATACGGATACTTAAGAGGTAGGTAGGTAGGTACTATTTTAAGTATACTTGCGTACCTAGTGAAATATACCTAATAGGCATTTCCTCAAAGGTGCCTCATTTCCTAAAAGAAAACCTAGTGCCAGATGAATTGGGCGTATTGTTTTTTTGAGAAGTGTTTTACTGCTGTTAGTCAATGCAGGAGAGAAGACCTGATGAGGAGGACAATGATAATGTTTTCATTGGCACGTAAAATTAATTAAGAAATAACCCAAGACATGCCACGCTAGGCCATACAGCGCCATCTAGAACTGAACTGAGCCGAAGCTTGTACTATGGGTGCTAGACAACTGGTAAACTTACTTAGATACTTTTTTGTAAATAAATACATATTATAGGTACATAGTAAACACCCAGACCAATACAAACAGACATGTTCATGAACACAAACGTTTGTAGGTACTGTGCGGGAATCGAACCCACGATCCTTGGCTCAGAGGGCAGAGGTCACTACCAAATGAGTCATCGAGCCAATCAGCAATATAAGGAACATTATTATATGTACATAGAAAATACCCAGAGATCTATACAGAAATGTCCTTAAAGATGGAATACACAAAATTCTAGTACAGTGCGGGAATCGAACGCGCGGCTATTGTGTCAGGCAGCATTCCCTGCACCAAAACTGGTCGTCCTACCTACCTAACATTGCACTGTACCTATCTTTATTAAAGTCACGTCCACCCTGAGAAAAGCACTAAAAAACTATGCAGATAAATAGTAGAATGTTTTCGAAATAAAAAGATTACCTAAATGAAATCCTAAGAAAACATGGGCCGTAGGTAGATATCTAGATAAAGGCATTGTTTTATTTCAGTCTCGTACGACGAGTCGCGCACGTGCTTGTCCGTCTGCGATATTGAGATAAACGAACCGGCACATTGGCTGCGAGCCGGGTTAGTTTAGCCCGTACCTACCTACAGATACCTACCTGGCCTGGATACATTTGTGGAATACTTAGATGGGTAAAAGTTTTGCCTACAGAACGTAGGCATGTGTGTGTTCACCTATGTGGAACCTTATCCAGTAGGCAGGCAGGTCTGCCTTTACATAGATATTCTTTATTGCACAAACTTTACAGGAAAACATAGTACAATTTAGGCGGTCTTATCGCTTGTAGCGATCCCTTCCAGACAACCTTCAGGTAGGGGAAACCAGTTTCACTAAAGAGTTGGGCATCTTGGTGCGAAACTGTCATCTGTTAATATTAAGTACATTATAAATTGGTAACTAAGACATTTTTATAAATAAATACCTTTACGTTAGATCATGGCTTCGCTCACGGTTATTTTATTTGTTACAAAAGTTTTTTATGGCGTTCATCATCATTAGCGGCCTGCGGCAGTCCACTGCTGGACGTGGGCCTATCCCAAAGTTTGTCGGCCTTAAATATTAGTCACATACTTACAATAGTAATATGTAATTAGGTAGGTAGTTTTTTATAGAGATGCTTAGGTATTATTACACCTTTGGTTCCGAAATAGAGACAAACCAATTACAATTCTAATTTACCTAAAGATTTATAGTTATTTAACAGCAACAGCAGGTAGGTAGGCAAGCCTATTTAGCGTGTCTTTTATATAGATAGGTAAATACCTAAATAGGTTAGTAAGTGGGTACGTACTTCTTAGTAGAAAATAAGATAATTCACTTTCAATGACTAAGTTAACCGTAAAACTCGGATACATAAAGCCTCATACGACATGATAACTTAATCAACAAACGTACATACAAACACCCTACCTACTTACAAATTGAAAAATATCGCGGACCCACAAAAAGGACAACGTTAAAAAATAAAACGGTAGACAAACGCAAATAAATAAACACGTGGAGAGCGCTGCATGATGAAAACAGGAGCGTTCGCAATTTACACCATACTGTTGCATTACGGATACGGCGTGTCTTCCCCCTGAAATGGCGACCCTCGCGGGTAGGTGCCTGTGGGAGCTTGGGCTTTAGTGGTAGCGGCGACGCAAGCGGAGCGATTTTGGCAAGGGATGAGAGCCTTCCGCTCCCCCATCAGTTCGGTGATGATGACAAGGCCGCCCTGGCCATCATCGTAGTCATATAGAAGAGGAAGAGGGAGGCCAAGACGAGAAGGAGAAAGTTAATGTCATGACGTACAAGGAGCAGAAGGCGCTGGCGGAGTCCAGGGAGGAATAGAAGTTGCTCTACCGACAAGAGCAAAGCTCTTAAATTTAGTAGTACACAAATGTTTCAACTGTGTGGGCTTCGAACCCACGAGCCTTGGATCAGAAGGATCTGAGTGTAAGACGGTCGCCACCCAGACGAGTAACCTTACCTAAACTAAGAAGCTAAAATTTTAAGAAGTCCCTTTAAAATGTAGTAGGTAAGGTAGGCCCTACCTACTACATTTTTCCCTAAAAGTGTGGTTTAGGGGGCGGTGTTTTGTATTTTTTCCGTCGTTGCACGGAATCTATGGCAGCCACAAAGTTTCCGTTTAGATAATGAAGTGCTTACCACAAAAGTTTGATTAAAATTGTGTACCTACCTGGTATAAAGTGGGTGAGGTGGTAAAGGTGATAAAGGTGATAAAGGTGTCAAAAAAGCCTACGACCCATCTGGTGTTGAACTATCACTGCAGCCTATAGGATGCCTGCAACACGACCCTTGTCGTTTAAAACCTGTTCAGAACCTTTTTGAAGGACACCAGACTATAATATTGTAGTTCGAGGAATTATTTCACTGGATTGTGGAATGCCCTTCCAGCTCATGTGTTTCCTTCCTCTTAAAATCCTTAGGCGGGGCGTGAAACGGCATCTCAGTGGGCCTTCAGGGTAAGGGCGACAAGCGCAATGGGTTTGTTCTATTGTGCCTGTCGACCTAACTTTTGGACCTCACGACCGCTTACCATCAGGTGGAGTGAGGTCATCCTGAAAGCTTTTCTTATAAAAAATATTAACCACGAATGTAAAACCACAGCCCTACCTACCGGTTACAGACGGCTGTTTGCGAATCATCTAGTTTTTCGGAGTGACTTGCACAATAAAAAGGGATGCGTGTTAGACACATGTGAAACTGAAAGGAAGTAATCATAAATAATGGCCAGAGTTTGGAGATATGATGTTAATGTTATGTTAGTAGTAGGTGCCTTCTTACTTTGGCACTTAACATCACATTAACATTTTTTTAACATTCAACTTGCTTGGTTGGTACTAGGTAGGTAACAACCAAGCAAGACATAATACTTAATGCTGGTTTGTATGCAAAAGATGACTAAGTATTATGGTTACGTGGTTATATCAAAATAACTAGGGAACCATAAATACCTACACACCTAATAATAACATAGAAAGCATAATGGCTTCCCTAATCCTGGTGGAAAAAGTGAAAGAGACAATGGCCAATGTTGGATGACAACCGGCTAGTCATCTGTCAGGCTGCTCTCGCCATGCCGGACGTCTAAAATAAGATAATATGCTAAAATCATTAATTTATGACGAAAGCTTTTTAGTCCTTTTGGACATTGAAATGTTACCTATACCTACTTATATTTAGGTACCTATATCTCACATAGCAATTCCTGTCCAATTATAAGAAGCATAAAACGTAAAGCATCTCAAAGATTGGACTAAATGACCACGGGCTTATTAAGCTAATGAGTTGAAAAGAAGAAAAACATTTTTAATTTGCACATTTGCTTTTTTGGTGCGGTAATTAAAAACGTTATTCCAGTCCATTCCACGCGGACATAGCTCTTCAGTCAGCCTCGTTGCACTGATGTTGTGTTGTGGGTCTATGTGAGAAGAGAGTAGCGTGCTTACCTTTTATCGATTAGGAAGATAGATGGATGAAAGAATACCCTTATTTATTGATAAAAAGCTTTACAGTAAAAAGAAGTAGGTATGTATTACAATCCTGGGTTCTCTATGCGGGGCATGAAACGGCATCTCAGTGAGAGAGGGTGAGGGCGACAGGCGTAATGGGTTTGTTCTAAGTCTTATGCCTGTCGATCTAATTTTGGATCTCAGGACCGCTTACCATTAGGTGGAGTAGTCAATAACTTGGTCGTTTGTGAACCGATTTTGATGCTTCTTTTTTGTAGGCAAGAAGAAATTTTACTGATAGGGAAAATATTTGATGATGGGAGAGAAGAAGTCGGTTTTTTTATCATCATCAGCAGCCTTTCGCAGTCTATAGCAATATACAGCCAGCGTGCAGCAGCACGTAGGCCTTTCCAATAGTTCGTAAATTTGATCGATCTTAGGCCTCTCGCATCCAACACTTGGCAGCCATCTTGCGTAAATCGTCACTCCACACCTTTTAGCTTACACACACTTTTGGCGACTCTTTTAGCCTACAGCAATCGCTCTCGCGTGTGGTTTGTACCAAAAGCTGGGGTCGTATAGGTCGCGGGCCCCGGGGCCCGGCCGCTCGGGGCGGAAATGAAAAATAAACACGTCCGGACTTCCCTCGCCGCCGGAGGATGAAGGGCCGCCGTGACCTGTCAGCCGTCATACTCGCTACGTGTGTTTGTACTCCAAGCACCTTTATTACGTAACTTACCGATGTATCACGATTGCTTCGGTCGTGACTTTGAGATTCCCGATCTTCTGATTTTGGTCATCACTATCATCAGTCTGGAAATAGGCCTCTCCTAATGTTCGCCACTTTGATCGAACCTGGGCTTCTCGCATCCAGCACTTGCCAGCCGTCCTGCGCAAATCGTCACTCCACCTGGCCTGACGGCGTCCTAGTAAGGAAGGTTTCCACTCCAGAGCTCATTTACCCCAACGGTTATCGGTTTTTATAGATATTTTTAGAGTCTACAATTTTTGTCTGAGGTGTTTTTTTTTTAATTATAAATCTTACCGTTTTGAAATCCGAAAAACTTATTTATTTACCTTTGACCTGGAATATTTTTTTCCTTACACGGGAATGATGGGGAACTTTTACATATTATTAAAATTTAATTTTATAAATATGTTTTGAACAATTTTACTGAATTTCAGCTTGTTGGGACTTTTCGTACTGACCCTCATTTTTGGTCTAGATTAACCGGATTCTAAATAGATCACATGGTAAATATGTACATTAGTATTAAATGAAACATTAACTTTAATTAATCCAACGCCCACCTACAAACTCACAATAGTACCTACTTACATTATTACAAAGGTTCTAATTAATTCAGTATCAAGTACCTATCCGAACCCTAATCAATCGACTAATTCTCATAATTAATTTGATTTGACGCGAACACACGCCGCGTCTGCACACTGATGGCCGGCCGATTAATTAAAGTAATCAATACCTAAGCTAAATAAGTGATTAATTATGGTCGACTTGTAGGTAATCGATACTGCTTGGACGTGAGACGTGCTTTGAATACTAAGTGATCCGTGAAGCGAGAGAGTGGGTAAGTAGGTATGCTTTGTAATGATGCTAGTTAACGTTGTACCTGCATTAATGATTCTGTTTGCATGTGTACCTACGTACGGCGAGCTTGACTTTATGGTATAGGTAGGTACTCGTACGTAAGTACGAGATTATTATAACAGTGCAGTTGATGGTAACTTACCTTCTTCTACTATTTTATTTTTAACTGACTTTAAAAAATAGAAAACAGGTACAGTAGACCTCTGTCTACTGTACCTGTTTTATACCACTATAAAATACCTCTGTATTTTATAGTGATTATTTTACCTCCACCATCATCAGCCTACAATCGTCTACTGCTGGACATAGGCACGTAGGTAGACACTATACCAGGTCACCCTTTCTATATTGTATTCTAAGTTTCTCTGTTAGTGGTAATGATAAGACCTTCTAATTAACTATTTAATAGTAGGTACAACAATTTATTGCTTACTTCACCTAGTGCCAAGTAATTTTTTTAGTGAATAAATAAAGACGATCTATCTATAAGAAGAAAAGACTGATTTAAGGGGTTATTTGGCCGTTGCCTCATTTAAGCGAGTATTTAAAACCGTCCACAAAATCTAATTGATAACCCAGTCCAACTTTACAGCTTGATTGGGATAGATGGTGCAGCGAAATCTCACCTGAGGCCGAAGCTCCATTTGTGGAGGTGCGAGCGCCGACTCTCTCAACTCAACTCTTTCCGTTTGTATTGTCGAAACTTTGATTGAAACTCTCTTTATTCCCGACCGTTTCGGGCAACTTTACAATTGCTTTTCTTCTAGTTTGCTTGTGTGTATTTCCGCCACTTTAATTATGTTAACGTGTTATACTTTAACTTGTTTTCCGTTCGATTTGTTTTCGTTGGCGCTGGTGTTTTCTTTCGTACTTTTTCTTTGCTTCTATTAACCCGTCAAATCCCTGTCGGTCGATTTTGGTTGCGAAACAAATGAATTTAAGTATATTGTATCTGGTTAACCGTAAGTAAAACAAACCTCTAGTAAGTATATAATTAAAATTTGCATGGTTAGTAACTAGCTATATATATATAGGTACAGGATTTTTTTTTTTAATGTTAGGGAATTCTTCCAAAGTCACCACTCATAGCAAGCGGATTGGTGACCGCAGCAGGTTTCATTTGTACACATAAACGCAACCGCCCGTTTCCTGATATTCCCTTAGTCGTCTTCTACACACGGAATGGGAAGGGGTGGTCCTATTCAAAATTCGGAAACCACACAAGAACACGTTTCTAAAGTGTTCTGCTACTTTTGATGCTGACCATACCTACGTGACGGGAATGTAAGGGAGCGACCTATCGTCTTTTCGCTCCAAGCCAACCTCACCTGCCCGTGGTGCATCCTGCCGAATAACAAACGAGGCGCTGGCCACCGACTGGTGGCGGTATAGCCATCACAATTGAAGGCGTAGCTAAGACAGACCGATGACGGGCAGCAGCGTCACCGGAGCGAGAAGCTACGCCCTGCGATCTCTGACCCGCCTGCCCAGCGTGGCAATTATGGGTATATCCTTCAGATGTTTGCCCTAAGTGGCAAACAAATGAAGAGGCCTATGTCCAGCAGTGGACTGCGATAGGCTGATAATGAAAATACCTACGTGTAATTAATGTACATCCGGATGAGGCAGGCAAAATATGCCCACATAACAATACTGTACACATGCTTTGTGTCCGCTATACCCTTAATCAATCAATGTTACACGGTACAGAAATGCAAATAGTTACCCATCAAAAAGGAGGAGCCTAAATTAAAAAGTGATTCGAATAAAATGTTGGGCAGGACAAACAATGCCCGCTTTGCATCCTTGCAGCCGTCTGCGATCGCAGGCATTTTAATTATCCGACGATATACGAGAGAGAGAAATAAGCAAAAACGGTGCACAATGAGAAAATAATAGCACTGGAGGGATTAGCATTGCGTTCTTTAGGGGCTGGACAGTGTGGAAAAGATTTGCTGGAGTGGAGAAAGTTTATTTATATTTAAGATTAATTTATGTGGATTTGTATTAGTAAATGAATATCAGACAACATTGTATTGATTGGCACAATGGCTCATTTTTTAGTGACCTCTACATTTTTGACCAAGAGTCGTCGAATCCCACGCGGGACAAACATTCGTGTCATTACTATCTTTTCCGTTATAATTTACAAGACAATAACATTAATCGAAGCAACGTAGTAGAATCTAGGCGTATGAAAAGCCTCATTACTAAAGAGATGCATCAAACAAATAACTTCAGACACTCCACAAACATTACCTATCTCCGTAACTCTGTGAAACTTATGCTTTTCATACAAGTTGCCTCCATACTGGCGAACAGGTAACCAAGTGCCCAGCCAATCCCTTCAGAAAACTCGCATTGAGTTTCACCAGAGCCGGATAACGAGATAGTCGCTACGAGCATTAAAATTAACTTTTCCATTTTGCTGGCCCCTTACGAACCTCTTACGTTCATCCTGAATACGGGCCTGGGCTTAGAGCGTTTACGGTTCTATCTCATTAGAATACTTTGGTGGACCGCACGGAAATATATCAAGGATAGAATAGAATAGCAAAAAATCTTTATTCATATGGACTTGGATCAAGCACTTATAAATAGTACAAATGGATATGATTCTACTGCCGGGTTCGGAAAGTTGATTCTAACGAGAAGATAGAATGGCCTAGTCTAGTGTGCGCTCAAATTGTAACTCAATTTGTGAACTATTTTGTGCATGATACAAAAATATCAGGACGATCAGTTGGTACATCAAATATATTAATACATCGGATTGATTACAATCCAATACGCGTTACGATTTGTAAGAATCGGTCGTTAGTTACTATTTCGGCTACGCGCCAAAACACCCTTGTACCGGTACCTACAAACAACTCAAAGCAGACAAAGAAAATCCTAGATTATATGATACTACGAGTAGTATATCACTAAACGTTTTAAGATTCATTTCTCTATAACACGACTCTTCTCATTACACATTGATTACATTACTTTTTGTTGGATTTCACAAGCCAGCTTTCAAGTTTGTCAGTTTCTTATAAGAAGCATTGGTTACAAGCTATGAAGCTGATCAGAATTGCAGTTTACATGCAAAAAAGGTAGGGTAGGCAACGCGCGTGTGATACCCCTGGTCTCGCAGGCGTCCATAGGCTGCGGTAACCGCTTAACATCAGGCGGGCCGTAGGCTTGTTTGCCACCCAGTGGTATAAAAAAAAAGGAAAAAAATCTTCTCCTCTAAGGGGACCTGCCTTTGCCTTTTCGTACGCCCATGCCCTGGTGTCCTAATGAGGTAGGGCTCTTACGTTCATCCTGAATACCGGACTGGCTATGAACGTCGTTTAACTTCGCCCTGTGGTATGAATGGTGGAATCCGTGTAGATTTAAATAGAACAGATTTGGGCAATTTGTGCCAGGGCCTTTCAGAGTAAGGATTGACGCTAATTTGCTATGAATAGTATCTTAGTTGGATTTAATTTGTGAATGGAAGTTGTTTGATGTTTATGTCCATTAACTTTACCTACTTATTAGCAGAGCTTTCGCTTTGTTGATTCGTGTCAATCATTTTGTTGTGACTTTGTCTATGTTTAAAGACTGTGTATTTGTAATGTTCTTGATTGATACCTAGATACCGAACGATACATAATATTATGTTAATACCTATTAGGTTGAGTTATCAAAAATTGTCCATTTTTTGCATATCTTAATATATAGGTATCATAATTATCTTATTATTCTATTTGTAAGATCCTTCAACTTAAAAAGACATGATCAATATAAAATATAGGCATTTTATTTTTGAATAAGCTAAAAGACGGACTAATTACAATTTTTAGCCATAATAGCCTATTCTACACGGTCAGTGGTTGGCCAACCACGAACGCAGCCTGTCGGAAGAGATGCGCTCCCGCCCAAGACTGACCAAATATTGGTCAGGCAACCGTTTTCTACACTGTCCATTTTTATATAAACCTGACCAAGGACGCGTTGGTCAGCGGTCCAATCCGACCGTGTAGAAGGCCTTTAAGAGATCCTTCACAGGTAAGTATGTGTTTGCTCACGATATTTTTCTTCAAATTAAGAAGACGGATTGAATAAACATGCCTACTGATAACACAAGAATTGATAATCTGAAAGTATTTATTTACAGAGTCCAATTACAAACACTCATTCAATCAGAGAGAGAGAAAAGTAATAATCAGCGGGAACTCGATGACAGCTGTCAGTGTCACCGTTACGTCAAACTTCAACTGTCAACGTTAGTGCGGTGACTCTTGAGCGTGGCAAATAATGCTGTGCCGCAGCTGTTGATTATTCTCCTCTAACACTACGTAATTTAAAAACACATTAGTTATGGGTTTGTCGGTTGAAAGTCAACCACTATGCACCCGACGAAGTTTTTGCACATAATATATATTTATTCATACAACACATAAATCTTCCACGTTAACGCGTATTCTATTTCCAGCCACCGTTAATCGGAAAGTGGCAATTATCGCCGCGCTCATAAGCAGCGAATTCCCGTAGAGGGTTTTATTTGAAAATCTTTTTCCTACACGTTGGTAAGTAATCCCTGCGGCAAATGAGTAATCATTTCCCCATTACCCCGCTAGTGGAGAGCTGTAAATAAATTGCCCCGGAACGCGCACATTATTTACGTTTTTACCTGACCGGGTGAATTAGCTCCGGTCGATTCTGTCTGAAAAAATATATGCTACGTTATATTTTGTGGTGCTCACATGCCCGTAATGTTTTCGTCTTATTTCTTGTTAGATTAACGGGTATGTAAGTAGTAATATATCTGTTTATGTTAACATGCAATGTATCTTAAGATTAGTAGCGGTTCTTAACATTCCGTAAGATTGTTGGTGAATGTCCGTCTTCTATCCTTATCATCATGATTTGGTAGTTTCATTGGTGACTAATTAATTACCTACTACTTGTGATTAAGTCTAATTTGACTAATTTACTGTACATGTTACATGTTATTGGCACACAAGACATAATTATGTTTGATCTTATTGGAAAAAAAATCACTAGTTTACTATCTATTGTTATGTACCTATGGCTCATTTGGTAGTGACCTCTGCCTTCTGAGCCAAGGGTCGTGGGTTCGATTCCCACACATTGCAAACATTTTTGTTCCTAAACATATCTGTTAGTATTGATCTGGATGTCTACTAAGTATAATATGTATTTCATTTACAAAAAAAAAATATTTAAATAAGTTTATCAGTTGTCTAGTACCCATAATACAAGCTTCGGCTTAGTTTGAGGCTAGATGGCGATGTGTGGCCCAGTATGGCATGTCTTGGGTTATTTATTTATTTATGTATGTATATCGACAATTAATGTAAAATTAAGAAAGTTTATTAATCAAGATACATTTTTATTCTGAAAGATGCCTTCATGTCATTATCAACACACAAAAGTTAATTAACCAAACTATAATTAAATTCAAATTTTATTCTCTGAATCAAACACCTGTCTTATTTAGCGGAAATAAACCTAAAGTTCCCTCGCTCCCGACCTTAACAATCGCGGCGAGACTCACTATTTTTCTTCCTCCAACTTTCCTGGCATAAGGAAAACTTGTCGAGCAAACTGCTGAAGAAATATTGCGCTTATTAACAAGAAATGTTTACCCAAAAGTGTATTCAATTTCAATTTGGCTTTTGAAAGACAAATGTAATCAATAACACGCGAATTATTATCAGTTACTAGCTGTGCTCGCGACTTCGTCCGCGTGGAATAGTTATTTTTTCTCCGTTTTTTTTTTACATTTTCCATTATTTCTTCGCTCCTAATAGTTGCAGCGTGATGTTATATAGCCTAAAGCCTTCCTCGATAAATGGTCTATTCAACACAAAAAGAATTTTTCAATTCGGACCAGTAGTTCCTGAGATTAGCGCGTTCAAACAAACAAACAAACAAACAAACAAACAAACTCTTAAGCTTTATAATATTAGTTAAGATTGCCTTTCGAATCACAATTGTAAGTACTTTGTTTTGTCTGTAATGTCTGTGTTTTGTTCATCTTAAGCCTATCGCAGTCCACTTATGGACATAGGCCTCTCCAGTTGTTCGCCACTATGAGCAAATACTTGGAGGATTTGCCCATAATCGATACGTTGCGACTTGGGCGTAGGGAAGCTATTATGTCGAGCTACAATAAAAAAACCTATGTTGAGCATACTTGTGAATTGCTCATTAAATTACATGAAAAAGGGTTAAAGTTTCATATTACCCTAGTAACTTGTTTCTTACAACCCAGCCACGTTTACGTGAGTGCACTAAACAATTTCCTTCACGATCGAGTTATAAATGGTCTCATTTTTCACTTAACGACTTGAAACTGAGCTTAAACCCAAATTCGCTCTAGTATTCAGGTCGCTGTTACAAATATCCGTTACGTAGAGTTGTCACGTAGGCACTATTATTTATTGTACCTACAAATTGAGTGACGCGGGCTGTGATTGGGCACAACCTTGTAAATCAGGCTTTAGACTTTACTACGGAATTGGTCAGACGTACCTATGTACGTACGTCTGACCAATTGAAATTCCTATGAATTTAGTCATAGGTTAGGTGGGTGTGTTCTTTGACCTTTTCTGCAATGGTCCGCTTCGTTTAGCCTTTATAGGAACTACTACAGCTGCAATCTACCTTATAAACTCCCGGAGTTTCCAATGACAAAACATCGTTAGTACTGCCTATCATACTGCTGAACTGGAGGTATGTAGAGGTATGTAGTGTACCTCTTAAGGCCTAAAGGGGCGCTGTTACAAATTTCGTACACTTTGTTACGGTCACGTTACGCATATTTTGTCGAAAGTGTTCGTGCTAGGCACACTGGTTTAAATACGGTAGTTCTAGGCAGATTTTTCAGTAATGTACTATGTGCATAAGGTAGATTGCAGCTGTGGTAGTTTTTACATAGGCCAACGATAGCCAAGCCCACTATCGGCAGACATTTAAACTTTAGGCAGTTAGAGCAATTATCTATACTTATAATAAATCTGTAGAGAGGTCAATTCTGTACATAAAATATTTTTTCAAAATAACTATCAGGGGGTGATAAGTGATCGATACTGATACCAAAAATGCAATCAGTAAAATTTTTGTCTGTCTGTCTGTCTGTCTGTCTGTCTGTCTGTATGTTCGTTATAGAAAAAAAAACTACTGAACAGATTTTGACGAAACTTGGTACAATTATTCTTCATACTCCTGGGCAGGTTATAGGATACTTTTCATCACGCTACAATCAATAGGAGCGGAGCAGTGACGGGAAGTGTTGGGAAAACGCGAGAAATTTAAACCTGTATGTTTGAACGCGCATTACGCGAAAACTACTGCATAGAATTGAATGCGGTTTTCACCAATGTATTGCTAGAGGTCTAACTTAAAAATTAGGCACAAGGTATAGATGGGTATTATATGGAAGTCCGTTATTTTTGAAACCCGATATCCACGCGAGCGACGCGCCGCTGGCACAGCTAGTTAGGTATATGAGCCCTAAATAATAATGTGATCTTTTGTAACATACAGTATTTGGTAACTAATATAAAACTATTATTTTACTCTCCGCTGTTACTATCAGTTACACTAGCTTGCTCGTTCCATTATATAAAATGGTAAAAAAGTCTTCAAATAAATAACAGGAACATGTCAATAAAGAGTCTCAACGAAATCTCCCATTTAAACCGCAATAATAACATTTTGATTCGGTACACAGCAATAACACGGTAGCGATCAAATAACTGTATCGAGGATAGAACGACCATTATTAATGTTATTATCCACCGCTAATGTTTGTCCCCACCGAGATGCTCAAAATATCCTAAATTAGAGCGACAAGGGTGCTGTTTTGTCGGGAATGCCTATAAGCATATATCAGGGCCCTGGGTATGGGACACCTGAGTTATGTGGAGCTCACTCCAGTCCTATCTAGCAGAGAATAGGTAGCCGACGGTAGTCCGCTACGAGCCCCCCGTATGTGCTGATAAAATCGCCTAAACTGTGCTACAATATGCCTGTAATAATAATAATGGGATGTAAGGGAGCGACTCATCATCTTTACGCTCCATGTCAACCCCACCTGCTCGTGGTGCATCCTGCTGAATGACAGACGAAGCGCTGGCAACCGACTGGTGGCGTTATAACCATCACAATTGAAGGCGTAGCTAAATACCACAGGCCGATGACGGGCAGCAGCGTCACCGAAGCGAGGAGGTACGCCCTGCGATCACATACCCGCCCACCCAGCGTAGCGATTATCTTCCAGATGTTTGGATAAGGTGGCGAACAACTGGAGAGGCATTATGTCCAGTAGTGGACTGAGAAAGGTTGATGATGATGTCTGTAATTCTATTTCTGACAAATGAAAGTGTATAAAGAATATTTACTATGTAAGGACGTTCTATTCTTGATACATTTCTTTGGTAGCAATGTTGGTTAAAGCTTCAAAAATATATTGTTTCCTCCGAGACCGTGTCCACTTGCCACTGGACAGCCATAGGTTAGCGATCCAATTGTGCGGAAGTAAGCATCTCTCTTAGTCGTTCCAACTTCGGGATGATATAAAATTTCCCGCTTACGGTTTATTTTATTGATCAACGTAAAAAGCGGTTTTGGAATGGACGAAAACAATGAGCAATCAAAGGAGATTGCGGTCGAGGTTTTATTGATTACAATATTATTATTGGCGGTATTATTATTGTATACTAGCTGTGCCAGCGGTGTCGCACGCGTGGATATCGGGTTTCAAAAATAACGGACTTCCATAAAATAGTACCTAAATTTTAAGTTAGACTTCTAGCAATACATTGGTGAAAACCGCATTTAATTCCATGCAGCAGTTTTTGCGTGATGCGCGATCAAATATACAGATAAAAATTTCTCCCGTTTTCGCAATTCTTCCCGTCACTGCTCTGCTCCTATTGGTTGTAGCATGATGAAAAGTATACTATAACCTGCCCAGGAGTATGAAGAATAATCGTACCTACCAAGTTTTGTTAAAATCCGTCTAGTACATTTTTTTTCCATAACGAACATACAGACAGACAGACAAAAATTTTACTGATTGCATTTTTGGCATCAGTATCGATCACTAAACACCCCCTGATAGTTATTTTGAAAATATATTTCATGTACAGAATTGACTTCTCTACAGATTTATTATAAGTAGGTATAGATATTGCCTACATATACTCGTAGAGTAGTAACAAGTACCGCCTAAGGATCTTGGGATGTTGATACAAATCCTGGGTAGGGCCAACGTTTCCCGCAGCGTATAAAGGGCTAGTTTTTGCAACTTAGCTAAAACGCCTATTTTGAGTGGGGGTGTCATCGTTCTTAAAACTTTAGCTTCTCCGCCGATGGTAGGGTTTAATTATCTGGATCAACCATCGTATACTCGTATATCGTGAAATGACTTCCGTCATGATTGGAGATCAGTAGGCATATAATCAGTATAACCCTACAAACCAGAATGGTAGTGGAAACTGACAAGTGTTTGATTGGTTACTTTGTGGCTACAGCAACTTAGACTTTTCTTTAATTTCCATCAAGGCACTGAGCAATTTTAAAAAAGTTAAGTATAGTCAGTATAAAGGACGAAACTCAAACTCAAATCCATCTAAAACCTAAGCTGTATAAAGATATTTCAACGAACAAAACGCGGAGCAGATTGCGAGACAGCGTCGCCACAAACTTACGCTATTATGATGGACAAAAATAGTTGGTGTAAGTTTGCTAACTTGCCGTTAACGGCCCTCGTTATTGCCTTAGTTGGCCAATATTTTCTTGCCGGACAAAGATGAGCGTCTTGTTATAACAAACTATTGTACCGAACAGATTAGTTGCGAAGCCTTGTTAGCCGTTTATTCGGCTGTATTCAAAATTATTGCCGGCTGTATGGGGATCGTTAGTTAGTAATAAGGAAATGGTATGACAAAAGTTCTTGCGATGTGATAAATCATCGGTTATCGTCTTGGACGGTAGAAGGTGTATTAAGTAGTAATTAAGTACCCTATATGGTGCGAGTATTATTGCATTTAAAAGAAAATTTTATTCGTCATTTTGAATTATTTTGAAAATTACATTTCCTCTACCTGAAGGTTGTCAAAAATAGATCGCTTACTCGATAATACCGCTTACATTTTACCTCTCACAAGAAGTCCTCTCACAAAAGGTATAACAATACCTTTTCTTGTAAATGTTTTGTGATAATGTCAATTAAAAATATCAATCTGTCTAATTAAACGTAATTATATAAGACTGGGTTCTTGCATCATTATTTTAATTTGTGCAAATCTTTGAATCTCAATTTTTCAAAATGAATGTTTTGGTTGTTAAAAATAGTCTGAAATAATAAGGAAAAAATTTAATATATATTGTTATGTTAATAAATGATATATTAATAAATGAAAACAAAGCAGATACTAATTAGTAATAGCGATGAAAAGGTTATTTTTGTTCAAAAGCTATCATCTAGATATTGCAGCAATTTGATCAATCATAAGATCCGTTATGTGCTTAAATGAAAAAAACGTATGTAGAAAATACTAATCAAGAAAGACCGCTCGCATGTGATATTAAAAAGAATAAAAAGACAGATCCTTCTTAGTTAGAGATCTATTAATTTTTCTCCGTCTGTACGGGGACTAACGAGGTACACCTAATTAAACTTGAGAACCCTTACAAAGGCTGTCGACTACAGGCATATCAGGTCTAGGCTTATTATTTTGTCTATAGGAGATCTAGTTTTATTATGTTTTTCATCAACCGATCTTCAACAAAGCGTGTCTTTAACCACTTGAGATTGGCTGAATTTATTGGATATCCAGCAATAAAATTATTAATTAAAAATAAATTTATTTTACAAAAAAACGGTAGGCTTATTGAACTTCCAGAAATTAATAAGACAGACAAAATCTTTGATTGAGTGATTCTTGACTCTTTGTATCTACTCTTAATATTTAAGAGTCAAGCTCTTTAAATCTACTCTATTGACTATCCAGTCAACTACCATCGTGTTATCGCTTTTTTTTAATGTCAGTTATAAAAATACCACCGGATCGAATCTTAGGCACAGTAAAAAAAAAATCCCTACACAAATTGGCCTTAAGATCTGTTATTCCGTTACAGACTGTTTATGTTGCAGAAGTCAAATGCATATTCATTGGCATCTATCAAGGGCGAAGTTGGGGTACCGATGGGTATCAAACACACGGTCAGTGTAAAGGGAGTTGTTTCTAAGAAAAACAAGGGTCCCCTCGGATCTTCTCATTGAAACCCGTCGCACGATCTCACTTTGTTAAGAAAACACCGTTCTCCCTTTGATATGGGAGGAGTCATTTTTTAATGCATATCTCGGAGGGAATTATTGATACGTCCGCTTCGTAGTTCCGGTTGAGGATTACCCTTTGACGTTATCAGTGCACATGTGGACTCTTTTTTTCTTTTGAAGGGTTGGTTGGATAAGTAAAGTTTTTACTGTACCTACATCATTAATATAGCCTCATGATGTCTACTAAGTATGAAGAAAAATTTTATTTTTGTTAATGTCGAGTGAAAATGTGTTGTAACTTTGCGGGTCTCAGTTGCGCTATGGTTAGAGCGTGAGCAAATAAAGTGCGGACGATCCGATAATTAAGTGTTCAATACCTAACCTATGAACCTTTCTAAATTGTCTCGAATCTGGTTACTCTAGGAGATGCCCAGGGTCATCATTTGGTACTTATGTGACCACGTGGTTGGTGCGAATTGTCTGGTACAATTTTTTATTGCGTACCCAATGCGTCCCCCTGCGGCCCTGGTTTTTACGTTAGTTATTTATTGTATGGTTTTCATGGATTCTTTTGACCAATTTTATCTTTGGGTATAGCGTAGGAACACTTTGCCCTGAAGCCAACAAAGAAATAGTCGCCTGCCACAGAGATTTATTGGTTTGATTTTCTTTAGGTATTAACTAAATTAGTTTTACATACTAAAACAAACAAACGTATTACACACTATTACTACTCACATAAGACTTACATATACAACGATTTATTTGCAATAGAAAAATCTGCTACTGAAAGCTAAAGTTATTAGCCACGGCTTTTCATGAAACACTCCAATTTCAATCCGAGAAACTCTAAGAAAAATCTTTCACGCCAAATCGATTTAGAGAAACAAAAAAGCAGCTCGCTCCAGGAACGGCCGGGCGTAACTTAAGTCATTTTTCAGTGTAACAAAAACCTCCCCCTTTCACTGGGAATCTTACGGACGTTTCGATTTCCGAATTTCTGATCCTTCATTCATTAGCAAGTTCAATCAGAGGGCCGCAGGCTGCGGTTATTTATTACCTTGCATCGGCCCACACAATTACGGAAAGGAGAAAGTTTCCCCATTACGCGCCCTTGGGTTTTCTTGCAAAAAAAAAGTAAATTGTACGGTACGTACAGCTGTGTAGTGCGTAATGGATTTCTGGTCTCGGTTTCGATTTCGTTTCGGGTCACGAAGGCGCGGCTACCTTTTTCGTGGCAAATATTTACACAACTCTCAGTTACTACAGACGATGTTAATTAGGGTAGGTAGGTTCTTTCTGTTTAATTTTTCTTTAGGTAATGCCACCTTGTACGAGTATATACCTACCTTGTACTACGAGTATACTTAAGTACATCTTTTGCATCGACATGTAACGTTTATTTGGACGTAGTTATGCTACAACGTTCCAATCCACACGCAGATCGAACTGAGAAAATTGCGTTTTTGTGTTTTTGTGGTACGCTTTTTTATGGTAGCGCGTAGAACCGAGTAGTGTGTATCATCTGTACTAAATAATTAAATATTATTTTTTCATATACCTTTCATTGCAAAAAAAATTATATTACTCATACAAATTTTAAAAAAATTGTACTTGGAACGTTATTACAAAAAGGTATTTTATATGAAGGTGGCTTTTAAATTAATTTGTGAAAACGTTCCAAAATGTGAAAATTACTATATTTAAGTAATTTATACATATTTTATCTAAAATAAATATTAGACAGTAAAACAACATTATTTATTATTTAAATGTGAATGGATTTATAAAAAGATCGTAAATTAGCCAATTTAGCTGGAGCAATAGGTTTTCCTGTAGGCAACAGCTGTATAAGATTAGATCTATTAATAATCGAAACCTCTCCTTTTACAGTATCTTTAAGATCTACAATATTGCCACCAGGTCTTACAAAAGGATGATAGCTGCTGCAAATTCCTTCTTCTGCAAAGACTTCCTTTTGGAACTAAAGCTTTTTGGTCTCTTGCCAACGTCGTGTAGGGAAATTTCTGCAAGTCGTCTTTACCACCACTTTGTACTGCTGATGACACGCTTGCCCATACCGCAAAGGAGAAAGCAGACCTCTTGGGCTTTCTATTTGCATCTAACTGAATTCTTGATAACCGGGGAGAATTACCCCCTACCATCCATCAACATTCGTTTTCTGCAGGACAATGTTCGTAGACTGCTTTTCTCCCGTGGCGTTAATAAGTTGAGTGGGCTTGACGGCATCCCACCAATAGTATTAAAAATCTGTGCCCCCGAGTTAGCACCTTTAACCTTTTTCGACTTTCCTATTCTAATGGTATTGTCCCTAAATCCTGGAAGTCTGCGCTTGTCCATCCGATTCCCAAAAAGGGAGACCAATCGGACCCTTCCCACAACAGACCAATTGCCATTACCTCATTGCTCTCTAAATTAATGGAGACAATAATAAATCGCCAACTCCTTGGATACTTGGAGGATACCAGCTGATCTCTGATCGCCAATACGGTTTTCGTCAGGGTCGATCGGCTGGTGACCTACTCGTATACCTCACACACCGCTGGGCGGAGGCGGTTGAGAGCAAGGGTTAGGCTTTGGCTGTTAGGTTGGATATAGCAAAGGCGTTTGATCGTGTTTGGCACAAAGAGCTTTTAGCGAAACTTTCTTCATATGGGCTTCCTGAGAGGTTGTGTGGTTGGCTTGCTAGTTTTCTTGCGGAGCAGAGCATCAGTGTCGTTGTCGACGGTTCCTGCTCTGAGGCAAAGCCCGTGAATGCTGGTGTGCCACAAGGCTGTGTACTGTCCCCTTCCTTATTTCTTCTGCATATAAATGACATGTTGCATATTCGCAGCATACATTATTATGCAGGTGATAGCACAGGGGCGCTTTATACATGGGTAGTACATACAAGCCTCTCGGGATAATATCACAGAAAGCCGGTATAACCTTGTAGGTGAAATTGAGACCATTCTGGACTCGGTCCTATCATAGGGGAACGAGAATCTGCTCAATTTTAAGCCGAACAAGAGTCAGGGACTCATATGGAATATTGTTCTCATCTGTAGGCCGGGGCATCTCAGTACCAAATCCTTCCTTTTGACCGTATATAGCGAAGAGTTTCTTCTTTGGATCATATTATTTTAGTGATAACGTTCCAGACATCAGAAGACATTGTATATTTTAAGTATTGTATTAAAAAATGGGTTTAGTTAATATTTATTTATTTATAAATAGCAAAATATAAACTTATAGCTATATTTCAGCTAATACTGAATCAAAGATAGTGTAAATTTTTCCTGAGAGCACTATGAGCATAATATAACATTGACAATACAACACTTTTTGAACATTAATAATGTTATTGTTAAGTGATCGATCGTTTCATGATTAGATAAATGTATGATCCTACTAGTATAATACGTTTTGGGTCGTTTATTTTTATCATTATAATTTCTTTTCAACATTAAAAAGTACTTGGAACGTTTTATAGAAATAGATATTTTCATAATATTTATTTTTATTAAACGTTTCAAGTTCCCTGGATCATTTTGTTTTTCCAAAACGAATTAAAAAATACGATCCAAATGAATTGACACTTTTTAAGAATATGATTAGGTCTTTTGGAACGTTTTATCGTTTGGACGGCTTAATTATTTCGGTAATTACTATGGTTAGAGTGTCAGTGTCTTCACCAGTAGATAGAACGGTCCTAAATACGTAGCTTGAGCATGAAAACTCGATTTTGGCCACCTTGTGGATTGGAACGTTGTAGCATAACTACGTCCATTTTATGATAGGGAGGGAAAACCGGCTATGTGAGAAACCGAAGTGGGGAGTCACAGGAGCCTCGTTGGCCCTTGACAAATTAGTAGACTTGCTTTTTGAAGGTCCCTAAGTCGCATCCATTTGGAAAAATCGCAGATTGCCGAAGAACCGTTGCACGAGGAAGAAAATTGCGCGCAAAACCGGGGAAGACCTAAAATATCAAGATGATAGGATGATCTCGAGTGGGTACGAGATTTACGACGCGTTAACTGTTATGTTAGCTGGGTTCCTGTGTTGCTACGAGTACTAAGACTGCCACAGAGATAGCAACTGATAGCAGATCTACGATTACCTAGACTGGCACGGACAGCAACTAATAGGAACATTTTATGTTTCTAAACGAGTATCTATATAGGTAGTTAGGCAAAAACATTTTATAGGCTTTTACTACAACATTACTCAGTCTCACCCGAAGTAAGGAAGTAGATGGTGATTCACCCAAGTGCATAAGAAAGTACGATAAGTCATTGGTTCTGCTCCTAATCTCTGTTCGGACGTGTCGGGTTGTCATCCCATCGGATTACCAAAGCAAACAGAGCATGCATTTTGTATTTACGCGTACACTTATAATGCTCTACGTAATATATCGGCGTATTTGATTTGTGTCATCAGAAATTGACTTCTTCACTGAAGTCACAAACCAGAATCCGAGCCGATTTACTTAGTTATTAAAATGTTTGTTTAAATAAAATAAAAAAATAACCCAAAACATGCCACGCTGGCCCACGCATCGCCGCCTAGCCCCAAACGAGGCCGAAGCTTGTACTATGGGTACTAGAAAACTGATAAACTTACTTAGACACACAAATGTTGGTGCTGTGCGGGGATCGAACCCACAACCCTTGGCTCAGAAGGCAGAGGGCACTACCAAATGAGCCATAGGTACATAACAATAGATAGTAAACTAGTGATTTTTTTTCCAGGCTCGATGCCTGTCGAACTTGACGACAAAATATGACTTGACAGAAATCGCTCTGCGGATGTGTTACATTTGGGTGAAACAATATCATCGTCATCTTTAGCCTGCGGACATCCACTATCAGGTATAGGTAGGGTTGACACCCGTACTTTATTATAAAGTATAGTGGGTGTACGCCCATTTCGGGAGGTGCGAGTCCCACACATCATGTCACTTCCCCCCCCCCCCCCCCCCCCCCCCCGAGGAGGTGGCATGAAATCGGCTAATTCCCCTCTACAAAAAAAGTCCTATTCGAAATTTAGAAACCACACTGGCTATATTTTTGTTAGCTTTGAGTAGCCTCGCTGTGGAAATGCACCCTTCAGGTCCGATATTTTCAATCTCTTCACAGCGCTTTGTTAGCCGTTCCGCTTAAAATTATAGTTTCAACTTTTCGTATTTCACTATTGCGTTGCGAGTGTGAGGCGGAAATTAATATTTGCAGCATTCAACACACTTTCTGTATACAACGGCGTTCCAATACTTACTTGTACATTAAATGTTGGTTGTTGTGCAGTATTTCACGTCTGATCGTGACAAGTTTACAGTTCATTTCGTCGTTATGTACTGATAAATTGTTGTACCTATTTATTCCAAGCAAATTTAATACTTTAAACATATATTTTCTCAGTCAATGATTATTTATTGCAATACAAATGATTTATGATTTCAGTCACATGCGGTACTGATCAATGGTAAATCTGACTGTTTCCTTCAAAAGGTAAGTAAGTGGGTATGTCATATTATATGAACTAAGTACCTAATTAGGTATGTAAAAAATATTGATAGCACATTTCTTATTACATAATTATAAAATAATACCAAATTCTTACTTCTCTGGAACATTAAAGAAACAAAGACGCGTAGTTTTGATTTTTCCATAGGTAAGTTTGATAATTTATTTAAAGCGCGAACTGTGCGCTCTGTCAGTGCCCACAACGCCAACGCCTTATATAGTTTGACTTTTTCCCTAAACTGGAGAATAACTGTATATTCGAAATGGATTTGCATTTGAATCCGATTCGTCTGATGGTAAGCGATGTCGTAGTCTTATAGTCTACGACTAAGCCCGCTCGCTCAGCAAAAACCCGTTCACTCTCCAAGTTAATTTAGAAAAGTACATTTCCGAAATTTAAGTTTTCCACCAAGCACTGCACTCTTAAAGGTAAATGGATAATGAGATATTAATATCTCACGAACTTCTAAATGATCCTAAGATCCGATCGGTACTTACAGTGACAAGAATTACGTATGCGCGCGTCCTTCCCCATCGAATTCGTTGGTAAATCCCAGATTGCGTGGGCCCGTTGTAAAGCTAGGGAGGTTTTATTAAATTTCTATGTGTAGTCTTGTCTTCGGATTGTCGCCGCACCTGCGGACTGAATTACGGCGTACGTGCCCAGTTGGCAGGGCCGTTAAACTGGGAGACGCGGGGTAAACGTACAGGTTGATTTGCTTATGTTGGAAACTATTTTTTTGTCTGTAGATTTGTTGGTATGGATATAAATTCCTAAATATCGAAGGTAAATAAATAAGTTATCGTCATTAACAGCCTGCAATCTTCTACTGCTGGCCTCTATATACATTATTATGTTACCATAAAATTGTAAATACCGTTAGATTTATCACGCGAGATTGTAAAATGTCAAAAGATTGTGAATTGAAAGCTTACAGTCGATTTATTTTTCGGTAGATTGTGATCCTCGTTAAAAGTAGAACTATGGACAATTTTTGCGCAACAGATTTTAATTTAAGAATTTCACTTCGATGAATTAAACAAAATTTGTAATTGGGAGAGGCCTATGCCCAGCATTGAACGTTTGCAAGATGATGACTGTGTATAATGGAAGTTTCCTAATAATCATTTCGTTACACAAGTCCACAAGCTTACTTTGAGTAGATCAATGTCACATCTAGAGGGTTGGTTGTGCATTTTCTTAATATTGTCATGTCGTGTCAAAGAAATCTTTGTGCTTCAGAGAGTAGGTTTTTGGATGCTTCCAATTTCTTAAGCCGGGTTCTCCGCCTTTCCCTATCTCATAATTCGACATAAAGATACAAAAGTGTATCACAGTCGTTGTGTCCAGACAGAATGCAGACAGAAATCGCTCGTAAGAATTATTTAGATTTCAATCTAGCACTACCTTGCGAGCTAGACCAATGAGCGAATGAATATTTCATTGTTATTACCATCCAGAAATCTAATTTGTGATGACTATTTCTACTAAGATATTTAAAAAAAAACTAAGATGTTATGTTATTTATGTAGACTCCTTCAATACTAGGTAGGTATAATTTTTCCAAAGACTGAAAACAAATGAATAATACTGAAAACAAATGACTGAAAACAATCAAAAATGTATTGCGTAAGTTCCTAACTGAAACCGAGAACAGTAGCTAATAAGCAAACAATTTATTTGATAATGCACAACTTGGGCTGCAATATCCAGAGGGCCCACCTGTGTCGAAAACATTACGATCTCATTAGAAAAGCCCTTTTCCTTTCCCCAATTTGTTGAAAACAAACGGAATTTTAATGCGGCCCCGCAAAACACGATGTTTTCTTGTAATTTTAAGACGCTTAGGCTAAGAACGTACGGAGCGATTTTCCCCCGCACCCGCCGCGGCTGCGGGCCCGCTGCTTCTGATGAATGCAGATCATCAACATCATCAGCCTATCGCAGTCGCTGAACAAAAGCCTCAACAGTTGTTTGCCAGTTTAGTCAAACATAATGGAGGCTTTATCCACAATCGCCACGCTGGGCAAGTGGGTTGGCGATCAACTCTTGCTCCAGTGAATATTCTACGTAAAAAATAAAGCACATCTCACGATACGTTTTAAGCCCGCGATGTGCGCGGTTATTTGTGCCTCTCGCTGCATCGCTGGGCAACAAACGGAACCGCGCGGGCGACGTTTACCCGTAGCGTCGGTGAGGTCGGTGTTGCAAGCGCAGTGGGGGCGGAGGGCAGAAATCCAACGCCATTTTGCAACCGCCACGTTTGCGGGCGGGTGGTGATCGCAACCGCGGTGGCTGCATAACCGCGCGAAAAACTGGTCTCGTGAGTTTTACAAACCGCGACGGGCGCGGGTGAAAATCGCTCCGTGAGTTTCTAGCGATAGACATTATGCTGTTGTGTTTTATAGCGAAGGTGTTTGTATAATATGCAGAATGAAATACAATTACGTGGTAAAGGAAGATCTTTAAGTTAAGGGCACGTATGTTGAAGATTTATCAAGCGTTTGGACATAGGTTTAAGTGCGGTCAGGTTACATGATACAAGAAATACGTCTTAGTGCTATAGAAGACCAAAGGTCGTGACTCTAAGTTACGTAAACTTAAAGCTATATGCCGCTAAATAGGTAAGATGTGTTAACGTATAACGTATCAGGTTCAGTTACTCTCCGTTGTAATTAATGTAAATCTAAAGGTAAAACTAAAAACATTTTAAATAATTATAATAATTGTTGACTAATTATATGGAGGACGGCGGTTCAAATCTTGCCACAATCCATATAAGCGGTATTACGATGAATAAAAACATCGTGAGGAAACTTGAACTTGAAGACAACTAACCTGCACTTGGCCGCCGTGGTAAGGGCTTACCGCCCAAGTGTCCCGTACCCAGTACCTTAGTGTATGCGTAAAGGCATTCCCGACATAAAAAATGTCTTATCGCCTTTATTTAGATTAAATTCAAACCTATCTGTAGCGAGTTATATTCCAATGAGCTGTTGGTTGATGAAAATAAATTGAACGTAATATTTATCGTAATACGTAAACTTTGTAACAACAAAACATACACCGAAGAGATTGTCATAATGACAAATAGTAAGTATACGGTGTATTTAACAGAGCTGCATGGAAGTAGTAGTACTTAATACTTCCATGCAGAGCTGTTACAATTTTATTATAAGTTGCCGCGACTTGCATACATTTTTAATACATACATAATATTTAACCCTTTCAGGACCATAAGGTTATGGGAGGTAAATCAATCATTTTAACTAGTTAGGATGGTTCATAAGGCTCCTAAAAATCATATTTCTAAATCAAAATACTGAAATAAGTTATAGTTTCCCAGTTTTTTTCTGGGACACACATGTCCCTATGGTCGGTGACGGTCACTTTTTGCTTGTATAACTTCTCTTTAAATTTTTAAGATTCATAAATTTTTTTGGGGGTTTTACAAAATATATCATAATTTAACATATCAATTAATTAAAGATGGTAGTTATTTTACAAATTAGTAATAAATATAAATGAAAAATAATTATAATAGAGAGCATTATCAGCCCCTGTGTTGAAATCTGGTCTGTTTTGGAATCCCTGCACCGATACCAAGTAGAGTAGCGATACATCCCAGTGATTAGATGTCTCTATATAGCCCCCATCATGTCCATCCAAGTACAGAATCAGCAAACATGACCTATTCCGTTGTATCAAGGAGTGAGACAAGGGGATATCATTTCCCGAAACTGTTCACTAATGCATTAGTTGGACAATATGTTCAAGACGCTGAATTGGGACGGACTTAGCATCAAGCTAAATGGCGAACACATATCTTACTTCCGATTTACAGACGACATCGTCATAATGCTAGAATCGCTGTAGAACCTACAACAGATCTGATGCTGAATGAACTGGCCGAATCTTCTATGCGCACCTACGGATGAACTTGGCTAAAACTATCGACCAAAACCATGTTCAATAAACATGTTCCCCTGAATCGTTTGCTGTACACAGCGCCGCCATCTTCGTAGTTGTACAAAAATACGTGTATCTCGGGCAGACATTACAATCAGGTGAAAACTGCTTTTAGATAAATTGAATAATGAAGAATTCAGCTAGGCGGGGCAGCGTTTGTCGTCGATGCCTACAGTGCCTAAATAGGAAAATCTTCAATTTGTGCGGCCCATTGGTTCTGACATACGTAGCCGACGTGGCAATTACGGTATGGCTTACTCACAAGCTGAAAATTGCTCAGCGAGCTATGGAAAGGACTATGCTCGGCATCTTTCTGCTGAATCGGATCCGAAATAAGATGATCCAACAGAGAACTAAGGCCATCGATATAGCTCTACTAATTAGTAAGCAGAAGGGGCAGTAGACTGGCCATATCAGCCACAGAACACAGAACCGATATCCGCTTCTTTATCTAGGAGTCCTAGAGTTGATACCGCTTCTCGGCAAACGTAGATGGAGCGACAATTTGATCAAAATTACTGATAAATGCTGGATGCGAGAAGCCTAGGATCAAGTAAAGTGGCGAACTAATGAAAGAGCCTATGTCCAGCAGTGGTTGCGAGAAGCCGATGATGATAATAGCAAAAAAATGTAACTACAATATGTATACAAAATATTCCCTCACGGGCCATAGGGACCCCGATGTCCCTTTATGTTCACAGCTATGTAGCAAAGTACTCGACATGCACATTTATTTTATAATAACATATGATACAACATACTAACCAACGAATAAATATATCATAATACAAAGTATTCAAAACTATTATTACACCTCGAGACATCATCGCAAAGTTTACGTTTTGCGCGCCACGCGATCGGTCAACTTCCCATGACCATAGAAAATGGTTGACATGTCAAATGTTATATTGACAACAATAAATAATGAAGTAATACTATCAAAATCCAATTTAAAATAAAACTACATTGATTCCCATGATAGTTATTTAGTTATCTTATGTTTTTGGCACGGGACACACGTGTCCCCGTAGTCGTCAAAGGGTTAAATAATTATGCATGGACAGTAAATTCTCTCATCAGAATGAGGATTGCACACATTTTTATATCTGCTTAATTATTTAAAAAATTAAGTATTTATAATTGCGGTCCACTGTTCGGATGTAAAACATTTCGTTAATTTGCCCCAAAATGCAAATGTTATGAAAACTCGCGATAATTAAATGGTGCGCCCGAGGCAGCGCTGTTTTATAAACAGGCTGAGCGAGCACTCCTCGGCTGCGAATGGTAACAATATACATACGCGTGTGTTTACATTACATTTGCCTCCTTTGTGGGGACTTTGTACTAGTCGTGTAGTTGATATATCTGAAGGTACATTCGCATAGCCACACCAACACCAATAGAACGGTATGCTTATCTGATGATACACTGCTTCTTCATCAGCCTATTACAGTCCACTGCTGGACATATAGGCCTCTCCAGTTGTTCGCCACTTAGAGCAAACATCTGGAGGATATACCCATAATCGCCACGCTGGGCAGGCGGGTTGGCGATCGCAGGGCGTAGCTTCTTGCTCCGGTGACGCTGCTGCCCGTCACCGGTCTTTAGTATTTAGCTACGCCTTCTATCGTGATGGTAATACCGCCACCAGTCGGTTTGCCAGAGCCTCGTTTGTTGTTCGGCAGGATGCACCACGGGCAGGTGAGGATGGCTTGGAGCGAAAAGGTGATAGGCCGCTCCCTTACAACCCGTATGCTTATACTATACTACATAGACAGATTGTAATGTTGGGATATAACAGAGCGACCCATCATCTTTTCGCTCCGAGCCACCCTCACCTGCCCTGCCCTGCATCCTGCTGAATAACAAACGGCGGTATAACCTTCACAATTGAAGGCGTAGCTAAATACTGCAGACAGATGACGGGCAGCAGCGTCACCGGAGCGAGTCGCTACGCCCTGCAATCGCCAACTCGCCTGCCCAGCGGGGCGATTATGGGTATGGAGGACATCCTCCAGATGTTTCCCCTAAGCGGCGAACAACTGGAGAGGCCTATATCCAACAGTGGACTGCAATAGTCGATGATGATAATGATTTTTTAGTCATCGGAGCTCGTGCATTGATGAATTAATTAATCAATTCCCTAACTTCGATGGCTAAAAATTGATTTGAACTGAAATGTGTTCGCAAGTTTTCCCGCTATCCAAACTTGCTTGTTCCACTCTGCTCTTTCTGTGTACATTTTACACAAAGACTATTCTGAGGCAAGTCTAGTGCAATTCCCCCGGCAATATTTCAGAATGGGCGCGCCCGCGATTTACTCGGCTCCTGATAACGCGCTGAAGTGAATCGAGTGGACCTTAGATCCCAGATAACAATGCAATTTACACAAGTACGACTACACCAGACGCTTAAGTAAATGTCTCATGGCTTCCTAAGTGTTCGGTGTGGAAATTATTATGTTTTTTTTCGGTAGATATTTTTTTTATAATGGCTCGACATAATGGCTTCCCTACGCCTGATGGAAAGCGAAAGAGAGGCCCAAGTCGCTGTGACAACTGGCAAATAACTGGTCAGTTACCTGTCCGTTGCCACTGCCATGCCGGCCCAACCCTAACCCCCCACGAGCTCCGGACACGTCTCACGTTCACGTTCTCACCAGCAGAACCACGACCCGAAGGTCATTTGGCTACGGTATTTTATAGGGTGGAGGTCCTTCCCCGGACGGGCAGCTCAATTCGAGCGAAGATTCGCTATGCCCGCTTCGCTATACCTCTCTTAAATATGTTATGAGAATTTTTATCCTAATCAGTTGTCATTATCATCATCTTCAACCTATTGCAGTCGCTGGAAATAAGCCTCTCCAGTTGGCAAACATCTGGAGGCTTCACCAATAATCGCCATGCTGGAAGCGAGTTGGCAATTGCGGTAGCAGTAAAAGGAGGTAGCTTCTCGCTCCGATGACGCTGCTGCCCATCAAGTGTTATACCGTCACCATTCGGTTTCCAGAGCCTCGTTTGTTGTTCAACAGGGTGCATCACGGGAAAGTCAGGGTGGCTCGGATCGAAAAAATGATAGGTCAAGGCTCCCTTTTGTTCCTCTATTAGTTTTTATTTCATATTAAAATTAACACCATTGGTTTAAATTTAACTTAAGATTACACGCTTATTTAAGCGCAAAAGTCGTTATAAACGCGCACCGTAAAAGCCGCAGTACAAAAAGCTTGAAATTTTTTAAGTTTTGAAGACCTACAACTTTAATAGTGATTCCCTTAACGAAAATTTTGACCCGTGTTCGTATAAACATAAAATTAACTCGTACATGTCTTGCCTCAGAGAAGCGCCCACAAAATACAAATATAAGAGCCAACAAAGATATTAGTCTTGTAAGGTAATAATTTTACGGTCACTGTTTTACAGAGGGTTCGAATTACCTCCTCCCGTGTCCTGGACCCTCATAAACGTCAAGACGGGACGCGGGTCCGTGGGTATCGGGTACCCACCGTACCCGTTGGAATGCTAACAGTGGACTAAGAGGCTTATTAAATATGAACATCTTAATTTAAATCATTTAGGTGTAGGTTTGTTGGGAGTATGGAACTGAATACGATGATTTAATAATGTTATATTATTAGGTCAAAGTCATATTTGAAATAAAAAAACCTTAATAATAGCCAATACATGATACCTAGGGACTGGTGATCTAGACCAGCTAGGACGCAATATTCTACTTTCAAGACGAATGATAAAACACGTAGTACAATTCAGTAGATTACAATGATTTCGGAGGAAGACTTGATCCATGATAATGATATAATTTGTAATAAGACTACCGATTTGCACACACATTAATGCACTTTAATATTTCCTGCATAATTACTTGGCTAATCTCATTGGAGAAAGAGCTACTGTAGCCGAAATGCGGTAATCATCTACGAGTATCTATCGCAGTCCACTGCTGATATATATATACATACATATATATATACTTCTCCAGTTGTTCGCCAATTTGGTTATACTGCCACCGGCCGGTCGCCAGAGCCTCGTTGGTTATTCAGCAGGTTGCACCAAGGGTACGTGAGGGTGGTTTGGTGGAGCGAAAAGATGATAGGTTTACTCCCTTACATCAGCAATGCAGAAATGCGGCCGGGAGAGTAGGTATTATTATTATATCTACGTAATTCATATTAATTTCGATCTGATAAGTTTTCCGGCATAAATAGATTGGATTTCCCAGTTCGTTTGCAGCATCAGATCCCAGATGTCCCCGCAAACCAACCCGAATACCAAACGGAAAGTAATCGTGTCACAGGCGCACTCCATTCAATCTGCGTTGCCGTCGTTCCGGTGCCGAGCACGTATCGTTACAGACTTGCACGTCAAACGACGCAGATCCACCTGTCAGTGTAGCTGTAGACAGGACCCGAGCGAGTCGGTAGACCCACCATACAAACGGCAACGTTTATTAAAGGGACTCAAAATAAACATTTAATTTATTTGCCATTTATGACATTTTATAATTTGCCGTACCATGACAACTGAAACTTTTATTAACGGGACTCATACGAGCCGTCTACTAAGTGACGTATCGTTACAGACTTGCACGTCAAGCGACGCGGGTCCACCTGTCAGTGTCGACAGGACCCGAGCGAGTCGGTAGACCCACCATACAAACGGCAACGTTTATTAAAGGGACTCAAAATAACTATTTAATTTATTTGCTATTTATGACATTTGATTATATGCCGTTCCATGACAACTGAAACTTTTATTAACAGGACTCATACGAGCCATTTACTAAGTGTATTTACTTTTTCATATGTATAACAAATTACAACCAATATTTATTACAAAAATAACTTTCAAAAAGCGGGCTCTCTGTCCTGTGTATATAGTAAGGGCAATATACTGAAAACTTAGGCCGTCGGATTTTTTTAAAACGTGTTACAAAACGAATAGTTGGCCAGAACTACGGGAAAAATAATATAGTTTCATTAACGCAACATTTAAGGCAGTTACCTGAGACATTTAGGTACACGGGTTTTACAAAAAACTGTACCTATGTAACATATCTAGAAGATGAAATCGAATTATCATATTTCAAGGACTATTATTGCTTACCGAACAGGACCTTTATTCATGTATTAATTTCATTTCATTGAGAGGTCTGTTGAGGACCTTTATTCGTGTTTTTCTTTTCATTAAGTGGTCTGTCGATAACAAATACAAATATTCCACAACTGGTCTGTTATTTGGACCCCCAATTTTTATTCCCAAATCCATCCCGGTACACTACACACTCAATTCGTCCACTTGGCATCCTCACGCAACATGACGCTTGCAAAGTCGCAACATTTACGCGCGCGACGCCGCGACGCCAGTGACAACGTCACACCCGCGTTACCGGCAACCATCACCGAATGGGACGCGACTTGAACGGATTATGGGAACGTGCCACATGATTCCGCGATATTACTGTAATACTAGCTTTGTTTGTACGAGTCATGGACGAGGAACGACTTTGTAGCGGCAAAAGACGAGATCTGTCTTGTCATAACTTATCATAAACATAAACGATGGATAAAAATATTCTGAAGGTCGGCGCATACTGAAAAGGCATATATCGAATTCATAGGCCAGATGATTGTTTTACAATTCTGAAAAATATTACTCATTATGTTTTTGTAGAAGAAAACTAAGGCAATATCAGGAAAAGGGCAGCAGTGCTTACCTGGATACTAATATGACCTACCTACTGCAGTCACAAACCCGCCTGGTGGTTAAATCAAATCCCAATGACTATTGTCATTGAGAGAGGCCTATGTCCAGCATGATGATTTTTTGTAGTTATTATTTCTTTATTTACAAAGTTGTTACAGAACAACTTAACCGATTAATAAATATAAAACTTACAATGAACTTAGTACCCTAAGTTCCGAACTGATAAAAAAATAAGAAGTACTACTAGCTATACAACATAGCTTAGCCCGCATATGTAACGGTTATGTCACCGGAAAATAGCAAGAATCGTAAGTTGATCAATTTCCTAGGTAGTTGATTAACTTTCGGAATATAACAAACGGTAGTTGAAATGTATTATTTAACGCAATGGATTTCAGTTAGTTGATCAATTTACGGTAGCCTGACAGTCATTTAATAATTTACGATTTTGACACAAGTAAAATCGTCCTCAAATGGGCCAATCGTGCTCAATGTACTATTTGACGGTTCACTATTACCCGTAACTTAATACACTGTTCCCTGATTGGTTGCCGGGATAACGCCACGTGAGCCATTGAACCAATCAACGTTCACCTCACCTTCGTCGGATGATTTTACGGCAAGGCCCCGTAAAATGATCAATTTACTAAAATACATACGTTAAATAATACATTTCAACTGCCGTTTATTATTTTCCGGAAGTTAATCAACTACCTAGGAAATTGATCAACTTACGATTCTTGCTATTTTCCGGTGACAGTTATACGTTAAACGATAATATCGTTAGATACAAATTATAGTCTATGTGTTAATCTGATGTTTGACCTTCTTATATTACTGTAAAGATTCATTCAAATCCGTTCAGTAGATTTCGCGTGAAAGAGTATTTTG
Source organism: Conogethes punctiferalis (assembly GCA_031163375.1). Classification (NCBI taxonomy): domain Eukaryota; kingdom Metazoa; phylum Arthropoda; class Insecta; order Lepidoptera; family Crambidae; genus Conogethes; species Conogethes punctiferalis. Next base: position 5,972,128 of record CM062085.1, on the reverse strand, counting down.
TTATAGTTTATAATAGGTATTATAGTAGGAAATAGGATTAAAGTGTTCAACAGCAGGTATATGCATGCGAGTAAGCGGAACAGAAAAAGATTTAAAGTAATAACTTAAAGAATTTGTAATTTTGTCTAAAACTTTACACATTGCAGGAAAATCTCACATTTTTCGCAGGTAGTTCAGACTTCAACTGAAATTGGGTTATAAATTCTTCTACAGAGTATAAAATTGGAACTCGTTCATAAAAGTTGGTGGAACGTTTGTCGAGATATGCTAGATTTTATGCTTGTGAGAACTGCGCCTTCGAAAATAAAGTCTAGCTTGTGCGAGAACCTTTAGGTACCTACCTTACTGCTACTACATATTTGAAAGTTTTTTCACACCCCTTCAACTAAAATCATGCGGATGACAGTTCGGAAGCGATGTAGAAATTTTGAACATACGTAACCTGAAAGTTGTTATGGAAAATATTAGTAAATCTGTCATAATAGTAATAGAGGTTGACAGCTCTCAATGATAATTCAAAATCATTGAAGATTGCTATCGCAATTTAGAGGACGGCTTACCTGGTTTGATAAATGTTGCTTCCACTGCCTACCATTAGGAACCTGTGCGTGCATATGTATCTTATATAGGTACCTAAATATTGTCGAAAATGTACATTTTGATGTCATAGGTATAGGACTCGAAAAAAAATCTTTCGCCTCGAAAAAAATTGGGATGATGACTAAAAAATAATTTAATGTCCATCAGATAGATTAATGAAAAATATTGGATACGTATTTTTTATTTTGCCTCTTGTTCAAAAACTTACGAAGATACATTGATTTTAAATGTCACATGACGTCACGTTAGAGTACAAAATATACTCTAACGTGACGTAGTTAGCCCCCACTCCGTAACTTTAATGCGCTATATCTAAGTATTTTCTTGTTATTTCGACAAAACAAAAAATACGGGTCTTATATTTTTTTATTATCTAAGAGACGTCCGTATCCGTATTCTAAACGTCCTCGATGTTCATTCAAATTGTGTCAGGAAATGTCAAATATAAGTGATTACGCTTATTTGGAAATAGGCTTAGATAATACTGTTGGACTGTTAATTAATTTTTCATTTCTTATGGTTTCATGTTAACTTACTATTATGTCTGTAATATTACCTGAACATGTTTTTATCTACCTATCCATAATTATCTACATCATCCCAAAAGCTTTACTTACAACAGGAACTGAAATGCTCAACATAGCAAAGGCTTCAATACACGTGGTTCCGTTACGAGAGGAAGCGATGGAGGGCGGGAATCAATTGAGCATTGTCCGTAGTGTATCCGAGTGCGGAACCATGTTTGTCACAAATAGGCGTCACAATACACGCAGGAAAGAGCAATGGGCCGTTTTGATATCAATGCCGTAGCTGTTCAGTTTACAGGTTTGTATTTGTATAGATTTGCAGGAATACGGTGAATAGGCACAGTTTTCTGGTGCAAGTTCCAACTTGCGCGTATAGTAACTATCTTCATAGTGCGAACGGCTAAGCTATGGAACTCTTTGCCGGGCTCTTTGTTCCCCGAGAGATGATGATGATATGATCTTCCGATGGTCAAGGCTAGAGTGAACTGGTTTTTGGTGGGTCGCTCACCCACTTTTCATTTGTATTTAAATATTTATTTTTGGTACCTTCGTTCGTTCTGATGCCCATAACACAAGTGCTTAGGCTACTTACTTTGGGATTAGAGCAATGTACGTGATGTTGTCTGATATTTATGTATATTATTATTTATTATATAGTATTGTTTGCCTAGTACTTGTCTATGTGGTTCAATCTGCTAGAAAATCAGACGATGACAATGATACATACTTACCCTTTGCATCTGAAACCACGTTTAATTGTTGATCCTGCAACTGACCCCTCTGGACGTGTTAATTTGCCGTGTCATCGGATTATGTCCGTGAGGGGACAGAAAGTGCACCTGAGTTTGGGCATATGCTTGGATATATATATATCTCCTGTGCATATGACAAGCTGTAACTACGAGTATGAGATCTATATTTATTAACGAGGTGTTTGTGTAGGTATTTGATTTATGAGGCTCCGATATTTCGTCACATTTCTTAGCGTTTTGATCGCGGAAATCCTGACAAAGCCTTGGTAAAAACCACTTATGAAATTCAATTGTTTTTACATTATAATTTGCTCGTGGATCGCCGGTAGCCGTATGCCATTCCAGTAGTCCATAGTCCAGTTATAGTATTCCATTATGGTTATTTGTAGGGTTGTAACGGAACTTCGCCTCCGCTTTCTCCTCCGCACAATTGTTGTGGAGATTTAAACTGGCTCGGTGGCTCATTTGGTAGGGACCTCTGCCCACTGAGCCAAGGGTCGTGGGTTCGATTCCTGCACAGTACCTACAAACATTTGTGTTCATGAACATGTCTGTGTTGGTCTGGGTGTTTTCTATGTATAATATGTATTTATTTACAAAAAAAAATATCTCAGTAAGTGTCTAGTACTCATAGTACAAGCTTTGGCTTAGTTTGGGGCTAGGTGGCGCTGTGTGGCCCAGCGTGGCATGTCTTGGGTTATTTATTTATTTATCCTACTACGCAGGAATCGAAACCTCTGTTTCAGAGGCACCTTCACCCAAGTCACTTTACGGGCGTTTTTCCGAGTGAACGATGTTCGCCAGTCATGGGAGTACCTAAACCCTACCAAAGTAACTTAGTCTACTCTTAGGACACTAAAGATAGAAATATGATGATTTGTATCCTTTTTCATCATCACATGGAAAATTTTTACGTTTCTCTTTTGGCTATTAGAGTGAATTTAAAATTTTTGAGTATAGCTTCGTACGAGTACATCGAATTTTGATGCGGCAGTTTGGACTTTAACCAAATAACCACAGATGTGCAAAAAAAGATGGTAAAATTTAGCAAAAACGCTTTGCGGAACAACTCAAACTAGCTTATTTGCCAACCTATTCATCACAGTCCTTGAATACAAAATAAAATCTACGCAGTGAGTCAGCCCGCAAGCGTCCTGACTACAAAGATATGTCTAGATAGAACTGCGACAACCAATAAAAACCACACAGTGCCACCTAGCCCCAAACTAAGCCGAAACTTGTACTATGGGTACTAGACAACTGATAAACTTACTTAGATAATTTTTTTTTGTAAATAAATACATATTATACATAAAAACACACATACCAATACAAACAGATATATTCATGAACACAAATGTTTGTGCTGTGCGGGAATCGAACCCACGACCCTTGGCTCAGAGGGCAGCGGTCACTACCAAATGAGCCACCGAGCCTGTCGATAAACGTGATTAAATAGACATGATAACGACTTAAATTCAATGGATCACAGTGACTTCTTTTTCAAACTAAAACGCTCATTAAATTATGCGTTTTCCTTGTAAAGAGCGCTGGAAATAGATACGATTTATTCACATCCATTGCGACTTAGACACACTGACGCTTTTTTGTTGCCTTATCACAAGTTTTGGTCACTAAAAAGCGCCAGTATCACTGTAGCATAAGTGAATAAGTCTTATTGACAAGAGCTCTGGGTAATCTGATATTTTACTAAAAAAAATATAGTGAAAAGATAGTTTTTTATTGGGTGTGAGCACGCTTCATTTTTTTTTGTATAAAATATGCCCCCATTTATTTGTATTATTAAATAAAGCACAATAGTGCAACCTTGAACCTAACTCGCACGACGCGTTCTATCCTTGCTACAACTCCATGTTCCCGAATCTCCCAGCTCGGGACGCCAGTAAAAAGCTCTGTCCCGGTTAAAATACCACGCTAGAAACTCCAGCAGATTTCACCGGAATACCGTGATAAACCAGACTTTTGGAGAGTAAAAAATATTCGCAACCGCCGCAAAAGCCTTTCACCGAATCTCTCTCGAAGTATCTATTGTGGGAGCACAAAGAGACCTGACAGCGCATATCTTTCGGCAAACCACTGTAGCAATTTATTTCGCAAATACTCCATCATTTGCGGTTTTAATAAACCATTGTTCTTGAGCGGGGATAACAAATTATGCGACTGCTTATTCCTTTAATGACTGAGCGGTTTAACCTGATTAATAAAGAGGCGGTTAATAATTCAGATGTTAATGAATACTGAAGCGGGTAAGCAGTTATGCCTCAAGATGTAAATAGGTTTAAGTCGTTTTATATAGCTGAAAGGGAAACGGTTTCTTACTTTAAGCTTTTATCTTTATGTACTTGTAACATTTGTATCAAATAAATAATACCTATTAAATATTAATATCATTTGATCGCGACTAGCTTGCCATCCGTACCATCACGACACCTGGCAATCCACAACTGTGCTTCTCTCACAATTTTCTGCCCCGCACGACTAAACTGTGGGATGCTTTGTCGCCAGCGGTGTTTCCGGACTGATACGATCTTCAAATCTTCAAGGAAAGAGAGTACCTCTTTCTTAAAGGCTGGCAGCGCAGCTGTAACTCCTGATGTTGCGGATGTACATGGGCTTCACTCTCTTATCACTTACCATCAGGTGAGCCGTATGCTTGTCTGCCCCCTATTTCTTAAAAAAAAATCTATCACCACGCTTTTGGCGATCGCAGGGCGTATCTTCTCGCTCAGGTGGCGCTGCTGTCCGTCGTCGGCCTGTGGTATTTAGCCACGTCTTCAACCGCTACCAGTTGGTTTCCAGAGACTCGTTTGTTATTCAGCAGGATGCATCACGGGCAGATGAGCGTAGCTTAGATCGAGAAGATGAGAGGTCGCTTCCTTACATTCTGAATGACATACATGAAAGTAGGAAGATAGACGCCAAAAGCACTAGATTATGGAAATAAAACCCCAATGAAGGTTTAGAAGAAACACAAGTATTCATCACTTGTAACTTTGTCTCTCATTTTCATTTACCATCAAGAGAAAGGACGCCTCGCTTTACTTGTAAACGACCTGTTTGGTCAGTGGTAGAGAGCGCTACCTCTGAAACAGTGGTCGTAGGTTCGATCTATAAGTAAGATTAAAAGTTGTCTAGTACCTATTTTTATTTTTGGAACTCTAGTGCTATTATATTTTACAAAAATATAAACAAAGAAATATGCACTGAAGCAAATAAAGTTTATCAATGGAAAATACCGAATAGAGATAAGAAGAATAAAGTTTATACAGGAATTATATCAAAAGGAACTCGTTGTATAAAATTCACTGAAAAATTTGACTGATCAAAAAGCGACCTGCTTTATGATTTCGCAAAACACAATTAGTAAGCCACTCAAAAGTTCAACAAAGGTTACTCACACGGAACTAATTTAGCACGTAACTGAACAAACTTGTACTCGTATAACTTATTTAGGTATGTAAAATAATCCATCTGTGCTAACGGACATCAAAGGACTGACCATTCCTTTGAGTAATGCCTAGGCTCCCGTATTGTCAAACGTTTCGCAGTCAACGCTCATACTGGCCTTTACATGGTCAGTTCGGGATAGGAACAGTAATATAATAATATTATTCTGACCGGCTTCCAAAGTCAAAGCCCATTTCCAAGAAGATTCGGTTATACGCACGAGATATTGAAAGCATAAGTGTGTTCTGTTGCTTCTCTTACGAGTATAATTCGATTACTTGAATCGGCAAACTTTGTATTGTCACAGAATGGAATCCCAAGCGCAATTACTTTTATCTATCTTAATACTTATCCCGATTCTTGTCCCGTTCTCGGGCTCAAGCCTACTGCGCACCATCCCGATTGCATCCCTAAAATTACCAATATTCATTCAACCCCTATTTTATGCTATTAGAGTTTTGTTATGTTTTCAAAAAGCTATTTCAAAGTTTTCATAGAAAATAAAATTTTATAAAATTATTTAAATTTATCAAAAGCAAATTAGGAATTCGTAACCTGAAAGTACCTAGTCTTACCGAATGGTATAACTTGGAATTTTTAAGGCTAGATCGAATAGCATTGCTATTTTTTACTTATCTGATAAGATTGCAGCCACATTAAAAAGTGAATAAAAAGGTATGTAGGCATGGCAGCGTTTTAACATTATCATTAATCCGAGTTTCGCCAAAATTTTATCAATGACCGTAAGTCGAATTTTCTGCCTCTCTCAGACAGTCAATTAGTTTAATTTATCGCGGGTACGCCGCTACTCCATTCGATGCTGTGCAAACGCCTCAAATGTGACGCATAATTAAAATTTCAGTACAAAGCTGAAGTTACACTCGAGCCAGCCCGTGACTGCGAATAATTCAGTCGCAGGGATTCCCCCGTCCGTCACACGTTTGCGATTACGAACCTCTTCAGATGCAGAAACGTCAAAACAATGTTTCCCAATCCTGTGATAGCTTTGGCAAAATTTGTAGGTATTGGAGTTACATTGCAGCTCGTATAATCAATGTAATATTGATGACATGAAATATTTACCTACATTGTGTAATGTAAATGTTTAATGCGAATTTGTTATTGCTCGATCCCCTAGTTGCTAAATTTAGATAAATATTATTTATTGCACAAAATACAAACATTTTAGAAGAAAAAGGCACTATTTTGTGTTACAACATAGGCCGTCTTAATGCTAGCAAGTCGGTTTCTTTTACACAAAATTTCGGACTCTACAAAAATTTCATATAGCTACTTTTTTCTTTTGTCTACACATAAATATATTATACTAGCTTTTGCCCGCGACTTCGTCCGCGTGGCGTGTTTTTTCATACAAAAGTTTTTTCCCGCTAACTCCCGTTCCCGTGGGAATTTCTCAAAATACAGCCATAACTAAACTTTATATTTACTAAGGTACCTGCATGCCAAATTTCAAGCGTCTAACTTAAGCGGTTTAGATTTTTCATACAAAAGGATTTTCCCGCTAATTCCCGTTACCGTGGGAATTTCGGGAATTCCTTTCTTAGTGCACCCCTACGGTACCTAAGCTACGTCCCTTCCAAATTTCAAGTGCCTACGTTTAGCCGTTTGGGCTGTGCGTTGATATGTCAGTCAGTCAGTCAGTCAGTCAGTCAGTCAGTCAGTCAGTTTCTCCTTTTATATATATAGATATAGATGATACACATATGTATATGATAGGCGAAAAATTGGTTTTCAGGCTTTCAGGCTCTGCTGTGAGAAAAGTCTCATTATAATAACAATACTCTTCAGACCGAACCCAGGTTCGTTGGAGCCAAACCAGTTCCTTGGAGATTGGCTTGTGGACCAGCCCATAAGCCAATCTCCGAGGAACTATCCAAGTACGCAGGCTATGGGATGTAAAGGAGCGACCCATCATCTTTTCGCTCCAAGCCAACCTCACCTGCCCGTGGTGCATCCTGCCGAATAACGAACGAGGCGCTGGCAGCCGACTGGTGGCGGTATAACCATCACAATTGAAGGCGTAGCTAAATACCATAGACCAATGACGGACAGCAGCGTCACCGGAGCAAGAAGCTACGCCCTGAGATCGCCAACCCAGCGTGGCGATTATGGGTATATCCTCCAGATGTTGGCCCTAAGTGGCTAACAATTGGAGAGGCCTATGTCCAGCAGTGGACTGCAATAGGCTGATGATGATGATGATGATGACGCAGGCTATAAAGTACCTACACAAGTGTGTGCGCCAACACAAGTGTGGTCTACTTATACTTAATACTTCCATGCTTATAACCCTCTGACTAAATTCTTGTCTACGATAAAATATTTTGCAAATAGACGATTTATTTTTGATACTGTAATTTAAACTTTAAACTAAATTATAGGAGTGGATTTTACGAAGTCGCAGAGGTTGAGAAACAAAGCATTACAATAACGAGGGGAATGCAAATCGTCACGTAATCGGCGGAGACTCACGCGCTCTTCAGATGAAAGAGATGTGAAATTTTACTTCGCGCAACGTTTATTAAATTTTAATACGATTCTGAAGCTTTGTTTTGTATTGTTTCTTGTTTACTATTTCCAATGTAAACATTTAAATGTCGTATTGTATTATGTTGGTCGCTTTGTGTGACTTTGCATAATAAAATATCGGCTTCTCAAGGAAGTTTCCTTTGTATGTGTTATTAATATTAAGGCCTATTTCGTTTCAGGTCTTATTTAAGCTGGATTTTAACAAATAGATAGATAATCTTTATTTGCACACCAAACAGATGACTTAAAACTAGGTACAAAGACAACTCGACGTACAAATAAGGTGGCCTTATCGCTTTCAGCGCTCTCTTCCAGGCAACCTTTGGGAAGAGGATAATTAAAAAAAGAAACAAATGTTTTCTTATTGGCACTAAGTATAATTTAAATGAATACTTTAGATTAGAGCTAAGATAAATTTAAACTTCTTTGAATTATTAACCCTTTAAAAATGTACACACCGAAAGTAACAATTTTGTATACATATTAGGTATGTTTGAGTAAGTGAATCTTGTTAAGTGTTGTCTCGTGTCTCTCTTTATTTTGTGTAATTCTTTAATGTGCTTTGTTTATGTGTTAACTGTCTGTGTATCATTAGTAGGCTAATGAATTTTTTCTTTCTTTCTTTCTTCTTTCTTGTTTAATTTTAGGTTGACAAAGTGCGCATGAAAGCTAACGCTAACTTCTGTTCTTATCTTAAAATTTTACATATTTGCTAAAAGCCAGGCATGTGGAGTCATGAAATGTAGTACATCATAAATAATAAAAATATTTATGTACGGAACCTTCCGTCCGCAAGTCCGACTGACAATTTTAGTATTTGTTTCAAGTCTCTCTCTATATGTCTAAATATGAATAAATTTAGGTTGTACTTTCTATTTCTATGCTAATATCGCAACAAAATCTGTGCACTCAACTCGGCACGTTTGCCCTAATTTCGGCAATCGCGGGAGGACACGTTAACCCCAAACTGCTATCGTCCTGGGAGCAATTGTACCGTTCGTTACTCCAACTCGATGTAACCGGGCGGGACGTATAAACGAATTGACGCTAAGGACTCACGGAGCGATATTCGCCCGCGCCCGCGGGGTGGAAGTACTGTTTTATTTCACAACTAGCTGTGGTCGCGACTTCGTCCGCGTGGAATAGTTTCTTGGGTAGTGTTTTTAATTACCCCCAGTGCCTGGCAGCTGGCAGCGGCGCGGCGCAGATCTCGGCGCGTTTTATATACCCGCGCAAACGTACAGCAGGCTCGACGTGACTAGTTAAATCGGCGTAACTTTTTTATTTGTGGACCGATTAACATGAAACAAACACTAAATGTTAAGGGAAGCTTCCAGCAATATATTAGTTAAAACCGCATCTTAATCGGATACGCAGTTTTTGAGATTAGCGTGCAAAAACATACAGACAAACAGACAAAAATTCCAAGAATCATTGTTTTGGGTACTTATTGCATTAATAAAGGCCTCCCATAATATTTTTTCACATATTATATCTTCCATGTACAGACAGCGATTCGTTACATTTTTATTATATGTATAGATAGATAATAGAAGATTCACCACATTTTTTGCGCGGTTACGCAGCTGCCGCGGGCGCGATTATCATCGGCAAACGTGCCAGGCGATGATCACAAACCGGTTACAAAATCACGTTGGGTTTCTGCTCTGCCCTGCTGGAGGTCACTGCGCTTGCAGATTCTTACTAGTTGCCCGCCGATACAGCGCAAACAATCATGAGCAGTACGGGCGCAAAACGAGTCGTGAGATGTCCTTTATTTTTTTACATATTCTTCCTATATCTGGTCGAGCTGGAGCCCGCGGATTTGCACGAAAAATGATAATGTTTTTAAATATATTATAGCCTATGTGTTAATCTGCCGTATAACCCACATACATTGCAGTGAAGTTTGAGAAAAATCGCTGTGAAAAAACATTCATCCATACGAAAAAACTTTTCATTTATAATATTAATAGGAAACATCCTATTATTAACAAATCTGACGTATAAGCTACATTACCTACTGTAAAATTACAGCAAAACGCTTCAGTGGTTTTTGCGTGAAAGACTAACAAACATACTCGTATATCCACATAAGCGATTTTGCTGAAACTTTAAAGTATGTGGAACATTGCATTAGTAGGATTCTACAGAAGCTTCGAATTTCGCAACCGCAGCGGGCGCGGGTGAAAATCACTCCGTGAGTTCTTTTCCTTAGTCGAACCTGTTTCTACCCACGTTTGCGTACGCCAGGTACCAGGTCGTGATGTGCCCCCGTAGGATATGGCGCCGCCAGTTGTGGTTTTAATGCGATAAGTTGTTTGGATTAACCCTTTTCATTAAGAGAAACATTTGAAGTTCCGGCAGGAGTTGGCGCCTTGAAACGTATTTTTGCTCTTAATTAAGGCGCTAATTAGTTGGTGCAGACACATAAATTACCTACCTGTAAAAAGGATATACTAAATAAAACATATCAAAACAATGACAAAGTAAGTAACCTCGAAATTTCCGAGTATGATTCTATTACTTATAGTAAAGTAATACATAACCTATGGTCAAGTAATTTAGAAAATGAACTATAGGTGTAGGCTATAGCTAAGTACCTAGGCTGTAGTTCATTTTCTAAATTGCCTACCTGTCATCAGTACGGAGTTTTCGGAGTTTTACGTAGATCGAGTTTCAAAAGGTTTTCACTGGCATTGTGAGTACCAGATTATAACTGGACCGGGATTCGAACTCGGAATCACGAATCGTTCACCGTAGACTTAACGCTCGAATCATTGCGCAACTGAGGCCGTCCCTCGTACGTAAGCCATGATTTCATACAAAACACGACCGAAGTTTCGTAAAAAACACAGCATCCAATAAAATAGAACAGAATAAACTAAACAAGTCCATTCTAAATTCAAACCTTTTACTGTTTCCATAAAAAAGGACGTATTGGCACCACACATCGTTATTCCATTTCGCCGCGTTTTCCAATTTTATTTGCGGCTTAGCACATTATTGCATTCGCTCGCGAGTAGTTACCAGCGGGGCTCAGGTGGCCGAAAGGAAGTTTTCAATCAAATCGGAGGAACGGAACGTACGCTGATTGACAACATTGTAACGGAAAAATGTGCCTACATTTGTGTTCGGCGCGTTTTCGACACTCGCCGAGAAGATTTCGTGTTACAGACAGCTTTCTGGAGATTTGCGAATCGAATTTCATACTCAATTTTCTTTTGAACCGTCTCGTGAATCTATTATAATTATGTAGGTACCTTTATTTATTTTCCCCTTTATTATACGCCCGTTTGTTTGAAAGCGCTATTTTTATGGTAGCAGATCGTAGTAGTTTCCTCTCTACTGATGGAAAATGGAAGTCCAAGTCTCTGCGGCAAAGGACAACTTTTAGCTATACACCGTCTGATCCCGACATCCGGCCAGTTACATCAAGGGTATTTCGACGAGTGTAGGGTGGTTGCCAGCCAGGCGGATAAACCGTACCACTGACTAAGAAGCTGAAGTCCTTTAGAAACTAAATTAGTAAAAGAGTCGGAGATGAATGCTATGTTTGACATATTTTTGGATTATGGATGTATTTTCTAGCACTAATTTCAAGGGGAACCACAAAAATGTAAATCGAGGTATCCATAAACTCTATTAAGATAAGGATTTTTTATATTTGAAAAAGAGGTCAGCGGTAAGTAAGACGTTGTGAACCCTTTTTGCTCTCCGGGGACACGCTTCTAAGGCAGCATCAGCTGAGTTTTCTCCTTTTGTCTATCTGTACAACTGTGTAATATCTACTCTATATCATGGGATGTAAGGGAGCGGCCTATCATCTTTTCGCTCCAAGCCAACCTCACCTGCCCGTGGTGCATCCTGCCGAATAACAAACGAGGCGCTGGCAACCGACTGGTGGCGGTATAACCATCACAATTGAAGGCGTAGCTAAATACTAAAGACCGGTGACGGGCAGCAGCGTCACCGGAGCAAGAAGCTACGCCCTGCGATCGCCAACCCGCCTGCCCAGCGTGGCGATTATGGGTATATCCTCCAGATGTGTGCTCTAAGTGGCGAACAACTGGAGAGGCCTATGTCCAGCAGTGGACTGTACTAGGCTGATGATGATGATGATGATCATGCATACTGAGATGACAGTATATTTTTATTATTTGCACTTTCATACATTCCTACATCGACATAACCTACTTTCCGACAAACGATTTAGCGTCTCGATTCCCGGAACGTGCGTCGTTTAAACTTCAGACTATATTTTTTTTATTAAGAATTTCAACTATAACTAACCAGTATTATTTTTCTTAACACACTTATAAAGCTAGTTAATATTGTGCATGCCATATCATGATTGCTTAACTGAACCACGTCAAAGTTTTTCTAATAACCGGTGGTTGTGACCAGTTGGCGGGCAAGTTGCGGCGCCGTGTGGCTTGTCACAATGTCCCAACTCAATAAGTTTCGCAAAGACCGCCTTGTCGGGCTTCCGAACCACGTTGCACCATTTGCTTACTTCACATCTAGTTATGTTGGCATAAATATAGATTGTGGGATGTAAGGGAACGACTTAGCATCTTTTCGCTCCAAGCCAACGTTGAATGCCCATGGTGCATCCTGCAAAAAACAAACGAGGCTCAGGCAACCGACTGGTAGCGGTACAACCATCACGATTGGAGACGTAGCTAAGTATTCCGTCCAGCGGCGGACTAGGAAAGGCTGATGATGATACTAATATGCTTGGTGTGACACTTCGTGGTCGAAATCTACATGAGGCGATTCGACAGAGAACCAAAGCCCTCGACATTGCATAGATTTGCAAGTTGAAATGGGCTGGCCATACCGCCATCAGTCGGTTGCCAGAGCCTCGTCCGTTATTTAGCAGGATGCACCACGGGTAGGCGAGGGTGCTTGGAGCGAAAATATATATTTTTTAGAATAAAATTATATACGAATATACAAACAACAAAAGTAAATAAGCGATTAATGTTATCGATAAATCCCTACAAACAAAGCATCGCTCTCGTTCATCAATGCCCACTAAAACCCCTTTTACAATGTTACCCTGATCTCATTTGCGATTCGCCAGACCTCGTCGCTCGGTTCGTAAACTTTTATAGTTTCCTTAAACTTCACTTGGGCTTAAACTTTCATGAATTTAATCAATGCAGAACATTTTTGCAATAATTTTTATGAACTAACTTTTCAAGTTCGATATGAATATTTAACGTGGTGAAATGTATTCTTGCAAAGAATCCAGACGTATTTTGCATGTTACAAACTTAAGTGAAAAATGCTTGTTGTGTAGTGTTTTAAACAGTTTACAATAAGCTAAGTTACTTTGACATAATTTTATGTGGGATTACAAAATTAAGAAAACGATATTAACTGACTGCACACAAATTTGGAGCTTCATCATATGTTTTCTACTTCCTTTGATATGGAATCCTTTACACGGGGTGTAAAGAAGCATTTTACGGGCTGGCTTGACAGTGGTAGCTGACAAGTGACAGGGTCACAGCGACTTCGGTTATTCTTTCGTTTCCATCAAGCGGAGAAACAAAATATATATACATAAGACGTTATTAAATAAAACTATAGGGATTAATGGAGCGACCTATCACCTTTTCGCTCCAAGCCAACCTGTCCGTGGTGCATCCTGCCGAATAACAAACGGGGCACTGGCAACCGACTGGTGGCGGTATAACCATCACGATTGAAGGCGTAGCTAAATACCACAGGCTGATGACGGGCAGTAGCGTCACTGGAGCGAAAAGCTACGCCCTGCGATCGCGTGGCGGTTATGGGTAAGTCCTCCAGATGTTTGCCGTAAGTGGCGAACAACTGGAGAGGCTTATGTCCAGCAGTGGACTGCAATAGGCTGATGACGACGATGATATAAAATTATAAGGTACATTGCAGTATCATTACGTAACTACATATAATTATACAATGTTCTTTTAAAATGATTTCCATTCCGTTTTCCGGAGCCAAAGAGAAACAAACACTCACAAATAGGTGCACCTACCTTGTTAGCTAAATGATATTTAACTTTTTAACAAAAATTGCGGAACCAACCATTGCCGCAGTAAATACGTTGAAAAGAGCAAATACCGCACAAAAGGTTTTTACAAAGCAAATTGTAATTTTTACAACGGGCCCGGCCTTAAATACTTGTTACGTAAATTGAGTTTATTCTGCTTTCTTGGCGGGGCCGTCTGAACCAACGACCCGCAATTGTAGTAAAATATCTGCTGGGGAAAGTTTTTACCTGATAACTTTGATAACTTCCATTGAATCTTTTAAGTTTTCAAACTGATCCCTGATTGGATTATTTCTATCTTTTATGCCCCGTGAATTAATATTTATTTTTTTATTTGGGAAACATACTAACAATACCTACAGGTTTGTTAATTATATAAAAAACGTATTTATCAATTATTATTTAATCAAAAACCTATTTAAAAAAGCATTAGGATTATTTGTTATAATAAAGGAATAAAATATCTTCTTTACCAATTTTTCACTACTGAAACGATGGAAGGGTAAGCTTAAGTACCTACCTACATTAGAATAGATTGACGATTTCACAAAATTTCAAAGCATAGCAATTATGCCGTCGTTATTGTGGTTTCTTTATCGCACTTACTTAAGATGAAACAAGTAAAGGATAAGAGATCCTGTCAGTACGAACCTGAGTGACGTAAAATCCAATTTAATTAGAGTATTTAAGTGCCGCGTTTAAGTCCCCGCGTCACTAAATGGATTGAACAAACCACAAATGAACTGAAATCGAGGGCAACTCGGCGCTATTATGAAACTTTTTGCAACATCAGCCTCCGAAACTTGAAGACGACTATTAAACTTTACGAGGCGTGCTGTCGCCGTAAACTTTTTAATAAATTCATCCATCCAAACCGACATTACGTGCAGCTTCTAGCGACAAAAGAGGCGCCATTTGAAAGCCATTCCTTCATCTATCAGAGTGACACGCAATCAAACAATACAATAAAACTTCTCTACCGAAAAATACTTCAAAATAATTCTCCATTTAAATTCAGGAGGGAGGGCTGTGTCGAGTCTCGCTAACAAAGGTTCTTCGGAGGTAATAACTGTGAGGTGCTGTGGTGTATTGTGCTCCAGAAAAAGGTTGGAAGGGAATGAAACACCTACGGGGAGTTTAAAAGAAGCGTTTGTTTCGCGGCTCCTTGTTTTATGTTAAAAAGTTCCGTGAATACAACTTTGTTGACGGTACAATTGCTTAATTTATTTTTTCTTCCGTCATACGGATGAAATTTTATCTGCGAATGCGTTTTAGTCTGAATTTTGTTTGCATTTTATTTGTGAAATTGTTATTGGGGGAAATTTTGTTTATGAATTCAACATGAGTTGCGCGATGAACAGGTTGTATTTGTTTTAATTTTGATAACGACCTGCAACAAAGCCTTTGTATTTTTACTGGCAATTAATTATAAAGTATAATTATTTGTATACAGTCACCTGCATGTCATTTGTAACATTGAGTTTAGCGAGACCTAACAAACATCAATTGATTTAAAAAATCTCGTATGCCAAGAAAATAATCAAGGAGCGCATGCACACCGAATGGTCGAACGAGTTCAACACGTACACACAAGGGCAAGGAACAAAAAAGTGGTTTCGATCCATCGACGAAATCGCTCTCTTTAGGAGACAAGTTCCCATGACGTTCGAACTTACCCAATTTCTCACCGGGCACGGGTATCATAAAGCCTACCTTGAACGATTTAAAATCTGCGATAACAACTGCTGTCCGTGTGATGATTCTTCCGTTCAAGATATCGACCATCTGTTATATACGTGTCACATTTTCAATTACGAACGTGAGAAATACAAATCAATATGTACACATAGAAAAATAACTCCCTTTCAATTAATAGAGCAGTTAAAAAGCGAGGAGGCCACCAACGGTTTCGTCAATCTTGTGACCTCCATCGTGAAAAAATTAAAAAGCGTCAACCAAACTTAAATCAACAACATTTGATCTTTCGCCTGTATCCATTAGCAGGCAACAAACTTTAGCGCACACCAAATTAAGAAATCTCCGAAACCTATATTATAATATTAGAAAAATTCAGCATTTATAATCATTAAAAAAAAAAATAGGTAATATTGATTAGACAATGGTAGCGTAGTCTTCCTAATTATTTGTAAAATTATACAACATTTTAATAAGGATATTATACCTATATCTTTTTTTTTGAAAGTGAAAGGCTAGGCCAGATCGTGTCACTTTTTAGATAAATAGATATAAAGTTTTTATTGAACAAAAATAAAGGAGAACACATTACAGACAAAACAAAGTGAAATTTAGGCGGTCTTATCCCTTGATATCGATCACTTCTAGACAACCTTCTGGTAGAGGAATCTAATTTAATATGCAACAAACAAAAAAAAATAACCAAGAGATCTAATACATAATTAATTAATTATTCTCGTAAAATATTCGCGAAAATAAAATTGTATGATTTCTTTTACGGTAATAATTATTTGAGGTGTCAGAGGATTTATGGTTTTTATTAACGTTGTTTAAAAAAATAATAATTTTTATTTTCAGTAAATTCATTATCTTACTCTACTCTGAAAGCTCATGTAAAACGTAAAGCGAATGTTATTAATATAAAATTCCTTAAGCGTTACACACGCTATCCTGGCCGGGACGCAGATGTGGCCGTCGTTACACTTCGGAACTCATCGCGGTTATTGAACCCATCATCGTTGGCGTTACGCTGATCACCTTGAGCTATGCCTCTTGCTACCTTGTGGTTCATCCAAATATACTTTACATTTTAAAAACTTTTTAACAGGTTCCCTGTTCTGTGTATCATATATGATACATAACAATAGAATTATATTGTTATGTATCATATATGATACACAGAAATTCTGGACTGGGTAGTGTCATAGAGTCTGGACCATAGACAGGCAAAGGGTTAAGAATATGACATATTTGGTAACACGCACATACTATTTTTATAGTAGATCGACACAATGGTTTCCCTACGCCTGATAGAAAGCGAAAGAGAACCATTTCGCTGTGACAACGGGCAAGTAACTGATCAGTTACCTGTCAGTTGCCACTGCCATGCCGAAATAAATACAAAGAGAACATGTTTTTATACAGTGCGATGACGATAAATAGGCTATACGGACATTATATCCATAAATATTGACACATTATTGATGCCTGTCTATGCCTGCAGTAACTTGGACTCCTATTCCTTTTCCATGAAGTCTTCTTCTAAATTACATCAAGCGAAAAGAGGTTATAATGCTGTGTTAATATTTTTTTATACTACAGAGATAGCCAAGAAGCCTACGTTCCACCTGATGTGAAGCAACTACCACAGCCTATGGACACCAGGATCACCAGAGGCCATTATTACCCAGATACAAAATGTTGTTATAAAACCATTACATTTGCCTTTGCTATATTTGGATATACATCTCATAGGGGCATAAAGCCTGAGAGTGCACACTCCGGTTCAAAGTGGAACGTATCCCCCGTGATGCATATCTAAGCCGTTCCTGGATGGAGTGATAATCGGGGCTGTATGCAGAATGCGATTGCTAAGCGTAGAGAGCCTTGTTAATTTATACACACCCGACTCCTGGACTGGTTGGAATTGACCTGAACACCGTGTTACGAAAGATAGAAAATCAGTCTAGATTTTTGAAAAGTGCGTCATTTGTTTCATTGCGTGTCACAATAAAAACAAAACAAGAAGTTATTTAAAACTATTAAGATCCTACAGCAATAAAATGAATGATAGTTGTTAAATGCAAAACCAAACTTTTAAAGGGACATTCAATAATGCATAAGATATTATTATGATATGTGCAAAAATTTGCTTGGAATATTATCTACTCGATGCTATGTTTAAAAGCTGAATTTATGTAGGTACAGACATGTCTATTTCTCTATTAAATCTGCTATTACGACAATTTCATATCAAAGTGATAACGCGGGGTGAATACAAATACGAATCTATTAGCAAGTCAGTGAATTGCGTTTATACCAAGAAATGGTTATTTTATTCGTGGTTAAGCAGGTGGTCAAAGTAAAGGAACCCGAAGACATAATATTTATTAGATGAATAGGAAATATATAATCTTTGCGTTGCGATGGCAAATCAAAATCACACCTGCTCTATCCAGTGCCCCACCACCTCAATCGCATATTAACTCAGCAAGTAAGCACGTGGGGTAGCAGATAAATGTAAGCTATACTAGGTATTTTAAAGTAAATAAATTAAAAAAAAATTCAAACAAGCAGAATGAGTCCATTTGAAACTGATTTTTTAAAACACTCCGACTGAAACGACATAAAATTTAGAATAATAAATTAATACAAACTTAGAAGCCTGCAGCAAAATTTTAGTTAATTAAAGTAAAATTGCAAACATTAAATACCTAAGTAATCATGTAGGTTGTAAGGCTGCGCGCAACTTGCTAATATGTTTGCTTTTAATTTCGCAGCAAGTGTGCTGAATTGAAATTTACTTTTCATTTAGAATTTGCGGGATAAGACATATTGGATTGAATAACTTGATGCTGCTTCCATGTGAGCCTTATGTAGTATCTAGGTACTTGTAGCTAATGATATGAATATAGACATAATATAGATTTAATGTTTTTAGCTTTCATGATCATTTCAACGGGATTTCTTTTAGTTTTTGTGTGGTCATGGCGCTTGCAAAGGTGCCGAAATATAGGAAAGTCCAATATTATGTAATAAATCATAATTAAGGAATAATATCTTGTTACGCGTGTGTTTATGAAGTCAAAAGAATACGAAGTCATCTCCTCTTCCAACTCAAAAAATGAATATATGACAATAAATAATTATATTATCTTATCTTATGACCGGCCCTTTTACATACTCACATATAATTATCTACCTATCTATACACGTAGGTAAGATAATATCTACGTTTGTAAGACACTATTAGTTCTAAGGCAAAAAGGAAACAAAAGTACAATACCGCGTCCCTTTATGAAATATCACAGGATTTCTTCAGTCAAAACATATTGTTGATCTCTGTCCCGCGGGACCCGTCGGCAATTAGTCGAGACGTACGTTCAGAAAAGCCGATTACTATCTGCAGTTTAAGGGTAAGGACACACGAAGCGGTTTTAAGTCGCGTCCGCTGCGGTTAGGGGTTAAAAGTTTTTATGAATAAATTTATTTATAGGTACCTACTTTATAATGAAAATAAAATTGTTATTATATCGCTCAACAACGAAACGCTCTAAATCGAACAAACATAATTCCATACATTGGTACGCATTGCAAGTTAAGTGTACTACATTACAGCCAAAAACGTTGGCGAAACGGGCCATTGAAAGCATAAAAAAGGCAGAAACATAAGTACTGCTGTGTCCCGGAGTGTCGTGACGCATTAGAAGTGTTTCGGTTTTATACATATTGTATGGCAAGCAATATACACTAGATATTAACAGTGTATTTTCATCTATCTGATGAATCGTAATCGCCACGACTTTTTTTTTGATGGCCAAGGCGAGAGTGGCCTCTTACTTCTAAACAGCTACGGGTGCCCCCTAGTGGGACTCGAGCTTTGTCTTAGGGCGTTGCTGAGAGGTGTTGCGTAGCCAGTTGCGGTAAGTAACTATATAGAAATACCGCTACGTATGTAAGAAGCCTTAGCCCACCCTTGTTTCAAGCTACCTACAAAATTTGTTTTTACCTATGAAGCTACTTATCCTCTATTATTCAGAACCAATTGAGACAATATGAATTGTGAAATTAAATTGCAACTGCGGTGGCAGTCTGAGCTGGGCTGATCCGGCGTCTAGTTTCATTTCGTGCTATTAATAATACCAATGTGGTAGATATTTTATCCCCATGTAAGTATAGGTAAGATATTGTGAAAGAAATAATTGTTTGTTTATATTTTCGCTTTACTGTAAATAGTTAACTTAAAACATGGTACAATAGATATTATTGTTTATTTATTTATTTAAAACTTTATTGCACAAAATGGTACAAAAGGCGAACTTAATGCTAGGAGCATTCTCTACCAGTTAACCTTTGGATCATGCAGAGAGCAAATGTGTGTGCGGTGAGTGTAAAAAGAAACACTGTGAAAGATAATACCTAATTTATAATCAATAAACTAATATGCAAAATATACTACTTATTAAAATGTGCTATAAATATGTATACATACATGGATATAATACATATTAAGCAATTTATTGTTTATTGTTGTGCAATTTGTCTGACAACCTTTGGGAAGACGACAGTTAGGAAAGTGTAGGTAGGGATGAAAAGTGGACTTGTAAGCCAATTTAATCTAAATTGAATTCACGTACCTACCAAATTAACAACCGCTTTTTGGTACATGTGAATAAGTAATATAAATAATATAATATATGCAATAATATCAACAGGAAAAATATTCGAAGAAATGGGTATATTGAAATGATAGAATAAATAATTTTTTTTTTTTATAGTGGCTTCCCTACACCTGATGGAAAGCGAAAGAGAAGCCCAAGTCGCTGTGACAACGGGCAAGTAACTGGTCAGTTACCTGTCAGTTGCCACCGCCATGCCGGCCCAACCCTAACCACGAGCTCCGGAAACCCTACTCACCGGCAGAAACACGACCCAGAGGTCATTTGACTGCGGTATTCTATAGGGTGGAGGTCCTTCCCCGGACGGGCGGCTCAATTCGAGCGAAGATTCGCTATGCCCTACCTCTCTTAAATTAATAAGCGAATGCGCCAAACAGAATAAGAATAAGACCAATAACCTGGTTTCATAATAAGATTTGCCCGTGTTCTTTGAGTACCAGATGATTATGATGGTGATGGTGACGGGAGCCACTGAGACCACCGAAAGTATTATAGTTATTCTTCTTCTTTTCGTGTCAACGATTAACTCTAAACGAGTACATGAAAGGAGCCTCCACGCAGCGCTCCCTGGTAACAGCTAGACTCGGTAACGCAAGATCTGGCTGGCCAATTCTTTCGCCACAATGACAACTTCTAATTACAGTTATTGTTATAATACGAGATGATCTTCACAGAATGTTGAAATAAAATATCGCGTTACCCGATGTGCCCGGTTTGAACGGATGAAGCACTGTGTCTTATCAGGGATTTGAACAAACTAGGCTTTTATACTACACTAGCTGTGTTCGCGACTTCGTCCGCGTGGAATAGTTATTTTTTCGCCGTTTCTGTTTACATTTTCCATTATTTCTTTTCAAAAATTTTTTTTAATTCGGACCAGTAGTTCCTGAGATTAGCGCGTTCAAACAAACAAACAAACTCTTCAGCTGTATAATATAGTTAAGACTAGCAATCATGAGACCAAGAAACAAGTCATAAAAATGTAAGGTAGAACCTAAACTTCCAATGTAACTAAAACAATATCACAATGTTGAGTAGAACAATCCCAACGGTAGTAAACACAACAACATTTTACTGGAATCACTTCGGTCGTAGCAGAAAAAGCGAACGGTGTAGGAGACGTTAAAACACCGCCGGCCGGCAACTTTCCTTGAAAGCGTTTGCACATTTAAGCGGCCCACAAACATTTCATATTAATCATGAAAAACTCGCCAAGAATTCCAGATGTTGCATTTTAAAATTGACTTGCCCTACTTTCAGCAGGCCTTCCATTCCAACACTGGTACGCGGACTGCGTTTTAATTCCAGCAAAACGTTCCCAGAAATATGCACTTCGGTGCATGCTGACGGGCGTTTTTTATGTTTATTGCATAAATAGACCTCTTTGCAAAGTGTATTTATTCTATTTATGCCAATGTTTGGTGTAAAAATTACATTATCTATTTGAAGATTTTAATCAATTAATTTTAAAAAGAAAATTTTAAAAAGTTTAGACTTTTTAGTTTAGACTCACGGATTCCGCCTCACGTAGACAAGTTTGAAGTGCTCATCAATTACAAAGCAAGTTAGTGAAAGTAAGACTTCGAACAATCTTCTTCTATACTTATAATAAATCTGTAGAGAAGTCAATTCTGTACATGAAATATATTTTCAAAATAACTATCAGGGGGTGATTAGGGATCGATACTGATGCCAAAAATGCAATCAGTAAAATTTCTGTCTGTCTGTCCGTCTGTCTGTCTGTCTGTATGTATGTTCGTTATAGAAACAAAAACTACTGAACGGATTTTAACGAAACTTGGTACAATTATTTTTCATACTCCTGGGCAGGTTATAGCATACTTTTCATCTCGCTACGATCAATAGGAGCAGAGCAGTGAAGGGAAATGTTGGGAAAACGGGACAAATTTTTATCTGTATGTTTGAACGCGCATCACGCAAAAAAAACTGCATGGAATTGAATGCAGTTTTCACCAATGTATTGCTAGAGGTCTAACTTAGGTATAATAGTAATTTATGTAAGTCCGTTTTTTTTGAAGCCCGATATCCACGCGTGCGACGCCGCCGGCACAGCTAGTAATTAATAATTATAATAATAAATCTAACGACAATATGTAACATTTGCAATAACTTTTTAAATCTACCAACTTTGCAGTAAGCAAATTTGCCAGTATTGCAGCGATCTGCAGTAAGCAAGATTGCTTGTATCACAGTAATCTGCAGTAAGTAAGATTGCTTGTATCCCAGCAAACTGCAGTAAGCAAGATTGCTTTTATCGCAGCAATCTGCAGTAAGCAAGAATGCTTGTATCCCAGCACACTGCAGTAAACAAGATTGCTTGTATCGCAGCAATCTGCAGTAAACAAGATTGCTTGTATCGTGGCAATCTGCGGTAAGCAAGATCCCACCAAAAACATTCTGTAAAAAACCAGCCAAGTCTCGATGGAGCTGCTCTAAAAAGTAATGAAATCTAGAGAAAGTCGTGCCAAATCTAAGGTTCCTTCCTTACTGCGATTTCTTTATTATTATTATAGTTTACGTAGTGTGACTTGGCCGTTGAACATTATTTATACGCTAGTGGGTACAAGTCAAAGTCATGTTTACACGTAATGTTATATCTGTTATAACTTCCTACGTTTGTAAAGCTGCAATGGTGTCTTGGAGCACCTGGTTTTGTACCCTTGTGTACCCTTTAACGGCCAAGTCACACAAAATAAACTATAATAATAAAGAAATCGCAGTAAGGAACCTTAGACTTGGCACGACTTTATCTAGATTTCATTACTTTTTAGAGCAGTTCCATCGAGACATGGCTGGTTTTTTACAGAATGTTTTTGGTGGGGATTTCACTTCTTTCTGTAGAAACGTACCCCACTACGCTGGAGTTTTGCAGTGACAGTAGATTTTTTTATGTAGCAATAGTAAAGGGTTACCGTACCTCTAATACAGCTGAGACCAGCTGAAGGTTCTTCATCAGATACTTCAGACCTTCGATTTTTTTGAGCCCAAATGAAGCGGCCCACAAAGTCGAATACTTTTTATAATGGCGGTATATGTCGATCTCTAGTAGGGTGGTTGGGCTGTTGGGGTCACCAGGGCAGCAGCTTCACCGGAGCGAGAAGCTACGCCCTGCGATCGCCAACCCGCCTGCCCAGCGTGGCGATTATGGGTATAGCCTAAAGATATTTGCCCTAAGTGGCCAACAACTGGAGAGGCCTATGTCTAGCAGTGGGCTGCAATAGGCTGATGATGACATAAGATAGATTGGCTCGAATCGAGCCGCCCGTTTGGGGAAGGACCTTCACGTCGTAGGGAAGCCGAATCGAGCTACTATAAAAAAATGTCCAGCAGTGGATTTTTCTAGGCGATGATGAACTGAGCCTAAGAATACACACGAACCCACATTTAAATTCCGTTTTCTAAATTGAATCGATCAGCAATCGAACCCAAAACCTTTGAGCCTTGAAGCCCTGTGAAGACTTGACACTCTACTTACCATGGTTGTCGGTAGGTACCTACATTGTTGTTGTGTTCTAGATAATATCTTATTTATTTACAGTAAACACTTGTCATAATCTTGAGTTCACCGGAAAAGTACGAGTAGGCAAGAGTTGAATATAAGATCAAAGATATGACTTGTAATCTTTCATCGAGTATCAATACGTAAATGCCAAGATATAACAGTCTGTCACGGGTGTTGGAGTAGTATTATAATATTTTTTTATAAAAACTGGGGTTGACTAAATAAAGTTACTAAAATAATTGATTTCACGTAAGGATTTAAAGAATACACAGGTATTATTTAAAATTAACCACTGGTTTTTATTTTCAACTTAATGTAATGCAATTAACAATATTTTTTTCATAACTCATTCAATAAATTAAACAGAAAAATGAGTAAATCAGAAAGGACTGATCAAACTTTGGCAATTAATGTCATGAACAATGGTAATAACAAAACGGTAGTAATGCTCAGGGGATTCAAAGCAGTCGACGAGCTTGGGAAAGGAACACTGGTCCTCAAATAGTAAGCGTCGATGCTCAAAGTCTGTGGACTCAGGTTGCTTACCCTCCAATTTCCATTAGGGTACACACGACTGCTGAAAACGACTTCCCCATCACCGCAGAACAGCTCCAAGGAGCTCGCGTCCAAAAACATCCTCCAAGACTTCGATCCAATGGGAGTCCACTCCACCTGCCGCGTGTCATTGGATCCTCTATCCACAACCACCTTCCCAATAGCCGGATCCCAGTTGATCCAAGCCTTGCCACCGCCGTTTACTCCCTCAATTAGAATCGATATAGACTGATTCAGATCAGCGACCACATTTATTTCCGCCGTCCTCTCGAACTCAATAGATTGATTTGGCGCGAGGCTCTTCGTTGAATGAGATGACTGTCTCAACAAATTAATTGTATCTATTGGCTTCTGAATTAGACGGTCTCCTACCAATGTCAGCTCTCTCATAATCGTCAAAGCTCCGCACCAGCCGTCCTCCGCTTCAGGATAAGGTACGTTCCACATACCGAACCATGCAATCAAGATCCTCTTTCCATCTTTCTCTATCGTCTGAGTGGCGTAGAAATCGTGGCCGAAATCCAACTCTTGGAAGTCCACTTCTGGCTCAAATACATTAGTAGTATAATTAAAACTACCAATGTAGTATCCAGTTTGGTACGTGTTCTTATATCTGTCGCCTTGCGGCTCCATCCCTTGCGGAGACATCAGCAAAATGAACTTTCCATTTAATTCAAAGAAATCTGGACATTCCCACATGTAACCCATTGTACCATTCGACTCCCCTATTACTGACAGATATTCCCAATTTATAAGGTTAGTAGATTTGTAAAGAAGAACTCTTCCAAGCTTATCGTCAGTCTTGCTTCCGATGACAGTGTAAAATGAGTCTTCGTGCTTCCAAATCTTGGGGTCGCGGAAATCAGGTGAATTGTTCGGTGGAGCATCAATGACTGGGTTACCTGCGTACTTCGAGAAGTCCACTCCATCTGTGCTGTATGCCAAGTACTGTGACTCGTTGTAATAGGGGTCGGTACTAGTGAGCTGATGACCAGTGTACATAAGAACTAGAGTCTCGTTCACTTCAATACCGCTACCAGAATAGCACATCTCTTTCTCCGGGATTAGTGCAGTTGGTTGTTCTTTCCAGTCCACCAGATTCGTGCTGGTTGAGTGTCCCCAGTGCATTGGGCCCCATGTACTGTTGTATGGGTAGAATTGGTAGAAAATGTGGTACTCGCCGTTGAAGAAGGAGAAGCCGTTGGGATCGTTCATCCATCCTACGGGTGGGGCCACGTGGTATCGGAGTCTGTACCTTAGGTTCAGCGACGGCTTCTTATTGGCAATGTATTGGGCAAGTTCGGCTTTCGCCTCTTCCTGCTGCCTGACTTCGCATGCCACTGCTGCCATAATGCACAAAACCACAATGTAATGTATTGCCGCCATGATGAATTTCACAATGCCGATTCGTGACTCAATTACTCTTATATATGGGTGTTAATTACTATCTCCAAGCAGTAAGTTCGATATGATATCTCTGAGAGTTTTGTTTAGTACTTCACTTGAAGTATATAGGTGAAATAACGTTGATTCATAAATGCTTTGAAGAATATGTAAATGGGAGTTTTTTGTTTTATGGTGGCACAGCACAGTGGCATTAAATTAATGCCTCAAAACAGCTTGAACGACAAGAACATTCTAGAATGGATACCACTTCTCGGCAAACATAGTGTAGGACGTCCTCAGGCCAGGTGGAGCGAGAATTTGTGCAACACGGTTGGTAAGTGCTGGATGCGAGAAACTCAGGATTGAGCAAAGTGGCTGATGATGATGATGAAAGCTGATACAATAAAAAAATAACAGATCGATTCCAATAATATCAAGGGGCTTGAAGGACATTTTGATCAAAATTAGTTTTTCGACTAAAGAAAATTGTTTTATAAAAAAAAAGTATTTTTTTTTACTATCAGGGGGTGATTAGGGATCGATACTGATGCCAAAAATGCAATCAGTAAAATTTTTGTCTGTCTGTCTGTCTGTCTGTATGTTCGCTATAGAAAAAAAAACTACTGGACGGGTTTTAATGAAACTTGGTACGATTATTCTTTATACTCCTGGGCAGGTTATAGTATACTTTTCATCACGATACAATCAACAGGAGCAGAGCAGTAACGGGAAAACAGGAGAAAATTTTATCTGTATGTTTGATCGCGCATCACGCGAAAACTACTGCATGGAATTAAATGCGGTTTTCACCAATGTATTGCTAGAGGTCTAACTTAAAATTCAGGTACCATTTTATGGAAGTCCGTTATTTTTGAAACCCGATATCCACGCGTGCGACGCCGCCGGCACAGCTAGTTTTGAATATAGTGCTCAAAATAGATCAATTTATGTTAAGCTTTTGATTGCAAGGTACAATAAATAATCTTTTTAACGTATTAATGAGTACTTCTTCATAATTTTAACTCACTGTACATTATTACACCTAGTTTATTTTTAAGAAAAAGAATGAGATTCAACATCAAATAGATTGAATAAATGAAATAACCCAAGATATGCCACGTTAGGCCACACATCGCCACCTAGCCCCAAACTAAACCAAAGTTTGTACTATGGGTACTAGAAAACTGATAAACTTACTTAAATATACTTTTTTTTGTAAATAAATACATAATTATAATATATACGCGCTGTAAATACGAATTTTACTCGTTCATATAGTTAAACATTAAAACAGAAGGAATTCGTTGTCATCTGTTTTACTCAAGCAAAATTTTGAAAGATCGATTTTTTAATTTTCAGCGAAGAAAAAGCGAAAGTCGCCGATAAAACAATCAGATTATTATTCAAATCCATTTTGGAAATAGGTGCGTGTTGAATGTCAATGTTCCACGATATTTCATGGGTCTCCCTCTAGTCTCTGGAGCATATTGAATCTGAAATAAACCGGTCGGAGGGGAAATGGGCGGCACAATGGCGAATATGACAGGTTGGGCCGCATAGAAGCCTCCCAGGTGCGATGCCAGTGCCTTTTTTATTATTTACACCGCATTTTCAAGGAGTGTTTGCTTTGAGCTTTACTTTGATTTCGCGAAAGTGGCGAAATGCAAACATGTGATCTGAATACGGAGAGGTTGGGAGTAACATCCGCTTTTTATGGTAAGTGCTTGTGTTGCATTACAGTTAGTGTTGGAACAGAGGGCGGATAGGTTCTTTTAATGGTTGTATTTTAGCGGTGTAAGAGCGCTTTTGTCTTTATGGGCTCATACAAGGTCGGTGCTGGAACGGCCCCGGAGAAAGTATGTTTTTACTAGATAGTTATCTGGAGGCGAAAGTGTAATAGTTGCTTGTGTTTTGTAGTTGCGGTAGTTAATGTTGTATGGAAATGTTATTTTTGTGACGTATGTAGTTGAAACTAGTGCGTGTTTTAGTTTATATTGATGGAGATTTTTATTTCAATATCGCTGCGTACAGTTGTGCATTTTGGAATTGCCATTACCTACATTTTATGACCTTTTTGAATGTGTCATATTTTAAGAACATGTTTGCTATTATAGTAATGTGAAATAAGCATAAAATGTGTGACTCGGTAATTATTTTTCTATTCTCTTCTATAATTATCCTTTTAGTACTTTATAATCCAATGAATGTTATGTAAATAGTATTAGATAGCGCAGCATTGTCTAAGATGATTTTAGCATGTAAAAGGCTACCTGACATAGGTTTTAGTTCTTAAGATACCTATGTGGGTATAACTACTATAAGTATCAGTGGTGACTCTAACTAGCATCTCATACAACAAATCATTTTCTATTTAAAGATAAACAAGGTCCTTGTAATCAATTCTAATTCATTAGTAAGTGTTGTCTGTCGAATTGATTTATACCTATATATGTAGCTGTCAGTTATGTATTGAAAATTAGCCTACACAAACTCTTCCACAAACGAGCCAAATTAAGCCAAAGCGAATGTTTTCTTTATTAAACAGTTCATGAATACCTAATCAATTGTAAAGGCTGCCTCGCATCGCGACGGGTGATCCTTCACGCCACAATCGGGCGTCGACTCACTGAGCGCAAACGCGTCCCGAATTACCGTTAACGGGAAATCGCACAGCTATTTACTACGTGCAAGGGAGTCACAACTTTCCGCTGAAACATGATGTTAAATTCCAAATGAATAGGCCGCTGTAAGAGAGCATTAACTCAACTCCGTTAAGTACGGAAACGCGCTCTAACGCTTCGCAATTATTGCCATAGATTGAACATACAGAAGGGATTGCTGGCTGCGTGGCTCAATTGGAAGTGACCCCTGCGTTTGAACCAAGGGTTTTGGGCTTGGGTCTCACTCGGGACAAACATTTCGTGTGATCAATATTCGTGTTTGTTCCGTGTCTGGTTATATAATTCCTTGTTTATATACTTATTTGTAATTAATTAACCCATTGCTTGTCCACCGTCCATACATAATAGAATTTTAATTGTTATGTATCAAATGTGATACACGGGACAGGGAACCTCTTAAGTTTCTTTTTTATTATACTAGTATTTTTTTTATAGTGGCTTGACATAATGGCTTCCCTACGCCTGATGGAAAGCGAAAGAGAAGCCCAAGTCGCTGTGACAACGGGCAAGTAACTGGTCAGTTACCTGTCAGTTGCCACCGCCATGCCGGCCCAACCCGAACTCCCCCACGAGCTTCGGAAACCCTACTCACCGGCAGAAACACGACTCAGAGGTCTCTCTTAAAACTACCTCTCTTATTTGTGGCACCTTCGTTGTTCTGACTTAAGATACTTTGGCATCCGAGCAATGTAGGTATATAATGTTTTCTGTTATTTATTACGGATTACAGTTTTGGCGTACGCTGACGTACGGTTAGCTGTGTAGTGGCGCGGTTAGGGGGCTTTTCCACTAGAGATATACTATGCTGCATTTCTATGGATACGTTGGATTTCAACCAATGATATAAATTGGCCCTTTTTGAGCGGCGCACCTTAGGTACTTGGGTTCATAGGTTGGCAGCAGTGGAAACGGTCACATAATTTTCGGTCACAAAAGAAAATGAACCTGTAACATGAACTTGCTTTTGAATTAAACATCTACATACATCAGAGGCTAATATAGTTTTTTGTTAAGGTAAAAACTTTGAAAATCATTTGCATATGTTAGCGAATTGTAGACTTTTTAAAAATTCTATAAACTTACGTTGACAATAAAATTAATTAGGACATTATTTTATATGTACCGTTTGACATTTCTGTACGTTAAGTATTCCAAGTTTGAAACTCAACCGCGGAACTCAAATGATCGCGCCGTTCATTTGTCACGGCCATTACAAAAAGGCTGAGCGCGTTTTAGCAAATAAAACTCATTAAAGCGACGATATTTAATGAGTATTTTGAGTAAATTAAATTAACATGAATCTGTGGTATGTGTTTGGTACGTAAGGCTTTAATTAAGCAACTTAACACATTAGAAAACAATGGATTTCAACATTTGAAAGGTATTATTTTAATAAATGCTTATTAATCCTGCGTTTATACATAGCATTGTAACAGTGAATTAAATAGTTGCCATAGTGATTTAGCCTTTTTAGGGTTCCGTAGCCAAAATGGCAAAAACGGGACCCTTATAGATTCGTCATGTCTGTCTGTCTGTCTGTCTGTCTGTCTGTCTGTCTGTCTGTCTGTCTGTCTGTCTGTCTGTCTGTCTGTCTGTCCGTCCGTATGTCACAGCCATTTTATTCCGAAACTATAAGAGCTACATTATTGAAATTTGGTACGTAGATGTATTCTGTAAACCGCATTAAGATGTGATAATAAAATCAGAAAAAAATCCAAAATTTTTGGGGTTCCCCATACATAGAACTGAAACTCAAAATTTTTTTTTTCATCATACCTATACGTGTGGGGTATCTATGGATAGGTATTTGAAAATGATGTTGAGGTTTCTAACAACATTTTTTTCTAAACTGAATAGTTTGCGCGAGAGACTCTTCCAAAGTGGTAAAATGAGTGTCCCCCCCCCCGTAACTTCTAAAATATGGGCATGATAAAACTGAAAAAAATATATGATGTGTATTACTATAAAAACTACTAACGAAATTTAGTTTGAAGGAAATCTAGACAGTAGTTTTTTTTTAAACGTCATAAATCAAATTACCTAATTTTTTCATTCAATCAGTGGTACGGAACCCTACGTGCGCGAGTCCGACTCGCACTTGGCCGGTTTTTTTAACTAACCACCGGGTGAAGAATTATGAAAAAGGTACTAAGGTACTCGTATATATTGTCTACTATATAAAAAAGGTCGGGTTTTCCTTCCTGACGCTATAGCTCCAGAATGCACGAATCGATTTCCACGGTTTTGCATTCGTTGGAAAGGTCTCGGGCTCCTTGAGGCTTATAGCAAAGAAAATTCGGGAAAAACAACTTTCAACAGCCATCTGGTGGAGAAACGGAGTACGCCGGGTTTGCTAGTTACTTATATAAAATATTGAGGATATCCAAATAGAGAGACACACATTAGACAAAAACAAAATAAGTACAATATTGCAAAGCCTATAAAAGGGTTTGTCCGCTTGACTGGTGACCACTGTACTCACCGCGAAATACCCTGGAAGTCACGTTCCAGGATCAGTAAGTACTCGTATATAGTCCGTGTGGTTACCGGATTTAGAATAATAAATAAATAACCCAAGACATGCCACACTGGGCCACACAGCGCCACCTAGCCCAAACTTAGCCGAAGCTTGTACTATGGGTACTAGACAACTGATAAACTTACTTAGATACATTTTTTTTTTTGTAAATAAATACATATTATACATAGAAAACACCCAGACCAATACAAACAGACATTTTCATGAACACAAATATTTGTACTGTGCGGGAATCGAGCCACGACCCTTGGCTCAGGGGGCAGAGGTCACTACCAAATGAGCCACCGAGCCAGTCAAACCATAATAGAACCATCCCATCTCATTCCGCAGGTGTCGCAGAAGACGACTAAGGGAATATCAGGAAACAGGTAGCTGCGTTTATATGGGTACCAATTCCGGCACCATCTATCTGTCAAGTGTGGTAAATAAGGCAAATTCTCCAAATGATAAATTCTTCAGGCTAACAATGATGCCGCTACAGATCAAAGTTTTCTTACAGTGCATTGTTTTGGCATTCGAAGTCAAACAACTGGCGGAAGACCACTACGCTGTGCTATTATCATCATCATCATCATCATCATTAGCCCACATCAGTCCACTGTGCTATTATATTGTAACAAACAAGAAAAAAACTGACATATCTGTATGTCCCTTGTTCTTTGTTTGAAAATCAGGTCCGCTGGCGATTCTGCGGCTCGCAGTGTTCATTTGTCACAGGCATTACAAAAAGCTTGCGGTCCGCGCTATCGTCGCGTTCATGGAAACCATTTTCAGTGGAACACTGCTTTGGCACGAAAATAAGGGACAGTTCGTTAGTACGCGCAGTTAACGGGTTAAATAATATTTTAAAGCTATGAGCCAGAATGTCCCTTTTAAAATCCCAATCTATTGTTAAAACTATAGTGTCTGGAAATATTGTTCTTACGAGGTTAAAAAAGTTTCTTTTGACTACTAAAATAACCGAATTTATCTGATTTGAATTTGGCCTCTCCACTATACTTAATTTAGCATACCAAATAGAATATAGCGCTACCCAGTAATAAGATTATAGGTATTACCCCAAAACTTGATTAAGAACTAGTTAAAGTGTATAATTGTTATACAATTAGCGGTCTTATCGCTACAACCAATCTCTTCAGACAGCTTAAAAGAAATACAAGAAATTAAACAATGGAAGTAAAACCGTTCTAGGCAACCTTAGTATAACACGCCCCCAGACCAGGTGGAGTGACGATTTGCGCAAAATGGCTGACAAGAGTTGGATGCGAGAGGCCCAAGATTGAGCAAAGTGGTCAACAATTGGAGAAGCCTAAGTCCAGCAGTAGACCGCAAGAGGCTAATGATGATGACGGAAGTAAAGGATATTGAAAACATATCAATAAAACTTAGGTAAGTATAATTTACTATGTAATTACCTTTATCTACATTTTATTCATACCTTACGTTTAATAATATACTCATTATTCACAAAATTTCGCTTCAAAAGCGCGACATAATTTTAAAGTCGCCAAAGTAAGTCTAAGCGTTCATTCAAATCAAACTTCGCAAAGAGATAAATAACGATTCTCCATAATTACCTGCCCATTACGCTAAAATGTTCAGTAACCGAGTTGGAAATGACACCCAAAGGGCTTCCCATGCCCTTTCGACTTATCTATTTCCGATTAGAGGGCGAAATAAATTTTGTTGCTGATACATCTGGAGAAACAAAGGCGGGGAAACTTTCATAGATTAATTCTGCAGATAAAATTTCACGCTCGGAGTGGCGCGAGCACTTTAGAAGACACTTTCAGAATTTACTCAGGTTTGGTTTTGTAGAGCTAGAAATTGCAAGAATTTGCAATAATGTTTTTGGAATATTTCGATACTTTTCGAAGTAATATCATCATCATAAGGGGGCATGTAAGGCCGCTGCCTATTATCATTTCGATCCAAGCCAACCTCACCTGCCCGTGGTACATCCTGCCGTATAACAAACGAGGCGCTGGCAACCGACTGGTGGCGGTATAACGATCACAATTAAAGGCGTAGCTAAATACCACAGACCGATGACGGGCAGCAGCGTCACCGTCTGTAGATATTGTAAGAGTAGATTAAAGGATTTCAGCTTCTCTGCCGGTGGTAGGGTCACGTTTCAATCAGTCTATATAAAGTCAGAGATATCCTACCAGTATGGCGGAGGAAACTAAATAAATGGGTATTTTTTATATATTGGTTACTCGCCTGTTGCCGCATCGTTTCTATTTCGGTTATCATCAGGCAAGCAAATGAAAGCCACCATTCCGTGATACTATAAATAAAAAGATAAAAAGAGCCTAAAAAGGATGTAAGGGAGCGACCTATCATCTTTTCGCTCCAAGCCAACTTCACCTGCTCGTGTGCATCCTGCCGAATAACAAACGAGGCGCTAGCAACCGACTGGTGACGGTATAACCATCACAACTGAAGGCATAGCTAAATACCATAGGCCGATGACAGCAGCGTCAGCAGAGCGAAAAATAATGCCCTGCGATCGCCAACCCAGCCCACCATAATCGCCCATTCATAATCGCCCAGCATGGCGATTATGAATATATCCTCCAGAAGTTTGCTCTAAGTGGCGAACAACTGGAGAGGCCTATGTCCAGCAGTGGACTGCAATAGGTTCTTGGTGATGATGATGATGAAGAATACGTCTTATTCGTATAAATCTTGAGTCAGTCCACGAGCCGCTATCCTGTACACAAATCAATATCCGCCCACCGATAAAGAAGCAACAATTTTATTCAATCAATAAATCCGACCATCGTATTAAAGTGGATTATAATGTCTACGTTCGTTTTAATTTGGCTCAGCGACCAGGAGAGAGCCCCGGGTCCCGAGGGAACCGTACCCATTGCCTTTTTATGGCTTTCTTTCAGCCAACAGAGCTTTAATGTCTGTTAAGGAACATTTTATCTTTTCCTAGTTTGTCTTTCCGAAGGGAAAGGGTTCATTTACTTCGTGACACACTTGTGATAAAAAACGCTGAACCCATTTCAGGCTTATCAAGTTTTTCCGCCGGTCTGCTTAAGATAGATGATTCGGATCGCGAGCTTCGTGAGATATGAGCACAGGAATGTATCAAGGATAGAACGGACATGTGTGTGAAGTGAAGCGTTCGAGTTCGACAAAGAAGCACGCATAATTTCAGGTCAATGAGGGTTTTCTGAAAAAAGAAATCCACCAGATGGCACCACATAAAAGGCAGGTCCAACTGTTACGTGATTGGTCCATTTTGACATGGTACTGACATTTACATAGCAACTGACCAATCATATGATAGCTGGACCTGCCTTTTATGTGGACTGTTTACTCTGACCGCAGCATCTTTTGAGAGCACTTGCCTATCATTAACCTATCCCATTAAATTTTTCAATTAACAGTTCATTTCAGTAAACATTAAATTTGAAAAAAAAAATACCTCCGCGGCTGTTTACAAATCCTGCACAACTGTGCGTTTGAGTCACGCATTTAGCGGACAGAAGGCAGTTCTAACCTTGATACATATAAGTGGATGAGAGGTAGAAAACATAATGTGAGTGAAGGGACAATTGGAATATCATAGCGTTTTATTATTAGAGGGATGGATGGACGAAATTAGTTAGGGGGTTGGCGCCGGCTAGACGGAACTGAGTAATATCAACATTTCATAGTTCATTTTGTGAATAAGATGCCATGAAGCGGATAACGATCTCATGCTGTGATTTGGCGATGGTAATGGTTCTTATTTAACTTTATATGGCATGTGTAATGAATAAAATACGATATTTAGGTTTTTTTAGGGCAGGCTTATAAGTAAGTATCATCAAACGTAGTATATATTATGTCGCAGTCATCTGGTTGAATCTGCTATTCAATTGAATGACTAGCGCGTTCATTGAATGACGACATTTAATTGAATGCCTAAAGGAGAGTTATTTAATGAAACGTTCAACGTCTTGACTGAACGTCATTTTAGCATAGTCGTTGAATGGGTAAAAGCCGACTGTTTAATGTTTATATTTTAATTTTTCTTTCAAAGTATCCGGAGGTGGTGTGTTAATAGGTAAATCCATGCTGTCACACTATTTTATTACGTATAAGTCAGTTTAAAGTAAATCTAATCAAAAAAGTATCAACACTCAGGTGATCATGTTCGACGCCATATTTGTTTTAGTGACTACTAACGCCGCGCGGGAAAAAAATGAACTAAATTACAATCACTTGACTGCTTTTACGTCCGCTCTGTTCAAAGAGCTTTGTTTCAATCCGCTACCTAGTTGGACGTTAAGTGACGCGTGCTTAGTCAACATTCGGTCTAGTCATTCAATTAAATGTCGTCATTCAATGAACGCACTAGTCATTCAATTATTAAATATATAGGACGTCCTCGGGCCAGATGGAGCGACGATTTGGGCAAGATGGCTGGTAAGTGCTGGATGCGAGAAGCCCAAGATCGATCAAAGTGGCAAATAATTATAGGTAATCATCATTATCAGCCATTCGCAGTCCACTGCTGGACATTGGCCTCCCCTGTTGTTCGCCACTTAGGGCAAACATTTTGAGGATATACCCATAATCGCCACGCTGGGCAGGCGGGTTGGCGATCGCATTTTGACGCGCTAATCTAAAAATAACCTACTTATTACAACAAATCTTTTTCAATTTTCTTTGAGTAGACATTATTAGTAAATTGGCAATCAATATCGTATTTACTTATTCGGTTTGCGGCGCAATTGAGCAAATTCAATGATTTTGTTAGCGTGATTCCGATATTTTGCTTTAGGGCGCAAGCGAATTGAAATTACAGATAATTAGCATACTGAATAAATTAACTTCTTGTGAAAGAGCACGTGAATATACAAAACGTAAATTTGTATGATTGGGAATACATTTTAATGTTGTTTATTCAAGCTCTTAATTAGCACGCTTAATTCATGTGGGTATACTTATAAATTAATATGTGTTACACATGTTTTTCATTTGATTTAATGAAACTTATTTGAAGTTTAAAAATAATATACACTAATTTATTCTATATCTGCAGATAAGCTGGAGGAGATAATTATTAGCAATAAGTCTCAATAAAAACTAGGTAGTTTTTAATATACAGAATAGTACATTTAAAAGACTGTAAATATTTATTGTGCGATAAAGAATATTAGGAGAGGCCTATGTCCAGCAGTGGACTGATACGGCTGATGATAATGATGATGAAAGAATTCAAAACTAGTAATACTCGAAATCATAACTATGGTAGTACGTATTATGTGCCTTTTATTAACTTTGTAACTAACATGTTATAACACAAGCGTAATTACATTTTTAATGGGTTCTGCTTTGTACTTACTTATCTATAAATAAATTCATTAATCACCCATAATACCTAGAACTAAGTGTGAAAACAGGCTCATTCATTCCTCCCTACACCACAAAACACGAGAATACCAATTTTATTCAAGTACCATTTTAAAAATTAATTTATACACTGTCAAAAGCAACGTCAAAATTAAACCTAACAAATTAGTGGTCCTACATCAAAATATAACGGGGGGATCCGTTGTCATCAGGTCTCTATTTTGCAGAATGGCCGATAATGGAAGCAATTAAAATGTATGGAGGCTTAACTGCACTGCCCTGCGCGAATTAATTTATAGTCATGCCGAAATATCCCCGCACTTGGCGGCCCCTCCCGTTGTAACCTGTTTAGGTTGTGTTTTAACGCTGGGAGCGGTAGGGAATTTCGGGAACGACACCAGTGTTGAATAGGTGTAGTTTGTACACATTTTTTCATACGTCAAGCAACGATAATGATAAGTGACCGCGATTGCCGCTTTCAAGACCGGCTAGTCTCGGGTTCTAATCCCGGATCTGACTAAAATTGGTTTCTGTCTTTAGGTCCAGAAATTGTGAATAAACGGACGCTTCTTGGAGGTTGGCTATATTATGTTGAGTGAAGAGATGCAAAAGCCATGCTTATGAACAATGTGACTTTGGAAAAAAAACAATATATTGTGTTTAAAGTGACAAAAAGATTAACAGATTTTTATTCCTCATTCATTTATAAGTCTTCATAATCATTCTATTGAAATAAAGCAATTACTCAAAGTTCTCATTCGTAAGTGTTTTAAGTATTCTTAATGCTATACTAATAAGTGGTTTTTCAATAACTACTACGCATTTTATGTAAAAAGTACCTAGGTACGCAATGCACAACTGTATTTTTCTTTATTAAATTAGGTACTATTCATTGCACGTATCTTTTTTATGGACGATCATTTCCGTAAATGTTTAGTCTGCCAGTATTTTACAGTACTACAATTCAAGCCTCGACTTGGCACTCGCACGAATAGTGATCCGCTAAACGGCCCACACAAACTTTAAAACCCCCGAACGACCTAACAATAGCCCCCCAATTACCCGTAAGACGTCTCCGGGAGCAGACAACGCGGGGTGAACGCGCCCATTCTGGGCACTTGCCACCAAAGGCCATCGGTAATTAAACCAATTGTGAAATACGTTCCCGGCCGTATGGTAATTTCGACGGCCCACATCAATTTATTATCGCCCTAAACAGCCAATTTGTCCTTCGCACCTCCTGCGCGATCCTAATTAGTGGTTTCGTCAATGCGCTTTAATGTCTCTCTTTAACCATTGGAAACGCTTAGATGGCTTCTCTTTTGTTTCGATATGATATTGAATGTTCTTTGAGCGATCGACTTCATGGTTACGTATGATGTGCGTGAATAAACCTTGTGTTGATTAGATACCTTTTCAACCATTGGAAACGAATTTAATTGAAGACGGAGTTTAATCGCATATCAGCTGCTTATGTGTGGTGCGTATGTATGGTGTGTGTTACAAAACTTGCTGTAACTAATTACCATACTTACCTTAGGTATTAGTAAGCGTAATATCTGCTCCAATTAGCTGAAATGTATCTAATTGGTTTAATTGTACTATTAGACTTTAGAGTGGCACTTCTTTTCAGCAGGCTACACGTCGAAGTGCTGATAGGACTTTGAAGACGTCTCCTCACCTTAAATTAACAAACCTAAAGCGCTATTCTGAATTAAATGCTTATCAAATTAATGGATGAAATGCAAAAATAACACTTGTCGAACAAAACGCAACACGGTTGCTACAAAAAAAATGGCGAATATCTCTTCAGTTAGCCAATTAGGGTGCCTTAGCTCAACAGATAGGGGCGCATTCGATGGTCGTAATTCTATTAAGTGAATGATTAAATAATTCAGCTAAGTTCAAAGAGATGCGCTTTTACAAGTAAAACGAAGCAAATAACCTCGCAAATAGAACGGGGGAGAAAAACGTACTCATTTCAGGCCGTCTGTGTTCGCTATCGGAAGGAGCTTTTGTCGATAACTTGTTTTTTTTGTGTGTTAGTACTAGTGTCATGGTTAAACGTTTGGTAAGAATTGAAAATATAAATATTTTTTTTGTAGGATCGTTACAAAACGTCCTTAAACGGGATCTGAAGAGAGTTCTTTCCTCAAGGTAAGCAGCTGAGCAGGCGGGTTAGATCGCAGGGCGTAGCTTCTCGCTCCGATGATGCTGCTGCCCATCATAGGTCTGTGATATTTAGCTACGCCTTCAATCGTGATGATTATACCGTCACCAGTCGGTTGCCAGCGCTTCGTCTGTTATTCGGCAGGATGCACCAAGGGCAGGTGAGGGAAGTTTGGAGCGAACGCGCAAAGTGGTGGGTATCTATATATTCACAAGGGCACTGTCAACTAGGTAATCCATACTAATATTATAAATAGGAAAGTGTGTCTGTCTGTATGTTCATTCTTTCACGGTAAAACGGAGCGACGAAATGACGTGATTTTTTTAAGAAATAAAACTGTTCGTTCGCGCCGCGGGCACAGCTAGTACTGTATAATTGTATCTATCTTTCAAAAGCCGAATTAATTACTATAGTATCTTTTAAACTAGCACATGTTAAATTCCTAACCTTCCAGCGCCCATAATTCATCGATGACAAACCATCCCATCACTAAACTAAATCGCTGTGCAATGGCTTTTGAACGAAGGGTGCAATAAGGTGCACAAATTAGAGCAATTTAACTTTCGAACCTGTCCGGGTGACGTGATATACGGCATTGGAAATGCAAAACAGCACTAATGTAACTGTGGTAAATCATTGGGCGCTTGAAGGGTTTAATCAGAAATGCTAGTTAGGAGCTGTGCAGCAAGGATCGAGTGATTTGCAACCACTAATAATGTACCTCTATGTGCCAAAATTTCGATTGAAACTGCGATATTAAAAATCAGTTTTTAAATATATAATGCACATGACATAATCTAAATAACTGACTGACTGACATAGTGATCTATCAACGCACAGCCCAAACCACTGGACGGATCGGACTGAAATTTGACATGCAGGTAGATGCTATGACGCAGGCATCCGCTAAGAAAGGATTTTGATCAATTCTACCGGAAAGGAGATAAAATAGGGGACGAAATTGCACGCGGACGAAGTCGCGGGCACAGCTAGTTCTATATACACTAGTTGCTTTTCTCTTTCTCAGCCAATGTACCAGTTCGACCATACAAAAAAGAAACCACGATCAGCGTTTTTGGATAAGGCCTTGAGGCGGTGATTTTATTATTTATAACCAAGCTTTTTTTATGTAGGTAAATGTACCTACACTATCTTAAGATCATTGAAACCAACTTTTAAACTTCTACTAAATTGCCGTAATAAAAATTACAAGAACGTTTTTTACGAGTTATTTAATTTAAACTAGAAATCAATGAATGTTATTTATTTAGTGAGTAATATAAATTAACGCTATGTATTAAATTAGCGAACTTACAAAAGTAACGAGTACCTTTATTATGTATTGAGTTTAAGGAATGATTAAGAAAGTTTTAAAATGTATACATGTATAGTAATACCCTAAAATAGTAGGTATAGGGTCGCATACATTACACTTTTTATATTTTATTATTATACAAATTTAGAGACTCACCAGGTTACAAATCCACTGCTTGTACTTCAATATTATATAAGAAACAGATAACCAAACCGTAATAAAACCATTTATGTACATTAGCTTTCGGTAAAATATTTAAATAACCCGCTGACTCTCGTTCTCAAGTTAATTAAAATTCTACTTAAAAATACTCCGTCTTTAAAAGATTTAGCCGAATAATATTTGGTTCACCCCCTTTGATTTTAGCTAACCCAACGCCCCGGGGAAGATTCCCAGGTAATTAGGTGCAATTTTTCTTTCAAATTATGGCACAAACATCCCATTGAACGGCAGATAAAAAAGATTTTTATTTCTTGACTGCCGATAACCGTTGTAAATAACGAACTCGGTTATAACGACTTTTGGGTGAAGGGGAAATTTTCGTCTTTAGGCCGAATTAGATCTGACCCAAGATCTAATAAAGTAATAAGATATTGTTGAACATTTCCATCTTGTGTGTTTATTAGTTGTTTAAGTAATAAATGTCAATTGTTGACCATTTGCGTAAAGACATATACATTCATCTTGAAACAAAGGGTTCATTAGGGGTCAAAGGCCGCTATAGTCAGTAACGCGACTTTGAGCAAACACCTGGAGGCTTTACCCATAATCGCCGAGGTGGTCAGGCGGGTAAGCGATCGCAGGTTGTAGCTCTGGTGACGCTGCTGCCCATCATCATCATCATCAGCCTATTGCAGTCCACTGCTGGACATAGGCCTCTCCAGTTCTTCACCACTTAAGGCAAACATCTGGAGGATATATATGGATATATTATGGAATCGCCACGCTGGGCAGGCGGGTTGACGATCGCAGGGCGTAGCTTCTCGCTCCGGTGACGCTGCTGCCCGTCATCGGTCTGTAGTATTTAGCTGCCCATCATTGACTGGTATTTAGCTACGCCTATTATCGTGATGTCCAAGTGTGGCCAAGGCAGGGTAAGCGAATTCGCGGACGTCTACCCTCAAGATGGTCGGTTGTTATAGGTAGAGTGGCGGGGAAAACTTGGGTAGCGCAGGACTGTGGAGAATGGATATCAAGAGAGAAGGCCTATGCCCTGCAGTGGGACCGATAACAAAGGCTGATGATGATGACTATCGTGATGGTTATGCCACCATCAGTCGGTTTACAGAGCCTCATTTGTTATTTTGTAGGATGCACCTCGGACATGTGAGGGTGGCCTGGAGTGAAAAGATAATAAAGGTCGCTCTCTTACGTGCCTTACATCCTATTGATGTATGCATCATAGGATTTTTAGAGCATAAATAGTTGATACATAGCTGGCGCCAGAACTTTCCCATTCCAAAGCCAAAGTTTAATTTGGGTACACAATGGCAATTTTAAACTCGCCTCGAGCCGATTCGAATTCAAAGTGGATTTTGGAATTAATTCGATTTTTACTAAACTTTGCAGACCAAGATGTTCTTTCGCATTTAACTTTTAACTTTATCGTTTGGTTTTATCTTTTAACGAAGAAGTAAACCAAAGGAGCGGTTGAATTGATTTCATTCGATAATGGTTTTCATTTTGGAAGAAATTATTGTTGTCATAAGAATGCCTAAATATTCTATAAATAAGGAAAAGAGTGTAATATGTGATTCATTAAAAATTTATATCATTTAGTACATTATAACTTCTTGATACTATACCATAATATTACATATTATGATACCCAAGGTAGACCTGCCATCGTCACCGGACAACGGGTGAACAGAAGGCTCTCTTGGGTAAGGTAAGCAACTGTGTTGCTAGATAGAAAATATCGTAATTTCAAGTTATAATATTTACTCCTTTCAAATATTCGTAATGTAAAATTTTTCTTTCTTTCTTTCTTTCTAATGTAAGTGACTATTACGGTATTTACTTCGGTACTATTTTTTTAAATAGATATATTGCATTATTAAAATGACATTACGATAGGTAAAATAAGAATATCACATAGTGTATAAGTATGTGGGCGCTTTTGTACTAGTAATATCATGTTCGTTATTATAATAACCCAAGACATGCCACGCTGGACCACACATCGCCATCTAGCCCCAAACTAAGCCGAAACTTGTATGAAGCTATGGGTACTAGACAACTGATAAACTTACTGAGATCCTTTTTTCTGTAATTA
The DNA here is from genome assembly GCA_031163375.1 of Conogethes punctiferalis. Lineage (NCBI taxonomy): Eukaryota > Metazoa > Arthropoda > Insecta > Lepidoptera > Crambidae > Conogethes > Conogethes punctiferalis. The sequence continues at coordinate 5,930,012 of CM062085.1, read as the reverse complement.
AATAGATACATAATTATTACACACACCCAAACCAATACAAATAGACATGTTGATACACACAAATGTTTGTACTGTGCGGGGATCGAAGTCACGACCCTTGGCTTTGAAGGCAGAGGCCACTACCAAATAAGCAATCGAGCCAGACAGTAGATACTATGGAAGGAAGTAGAAACACGCAAAATAAATAAATTAAAAATCTCACGCGCATAAGTAGTATAATTGTATTTCCGCGTCCTTTAACCTTTAACTGGTGACGTGGGGGCCGCTCAGGCCTAGCCGAAGTAAAAATATTGAATTACTCTTCTCTCTCGCATGCTACGCATATGCGACTTCTAGTACCTTCAAGTTTAGTCAGCAAGAGGCCACTAAAAGTGGTAAACGTGTTCTCACACGCAAATTTGGTGAGTAATTTCGTTTTAAAGTTTTTTGAGGGCCTCTCAGACCCCACGTCAGTATTTACGTAACTTTTTGAAAAGTTCTTTATGTTCATATTTTGTGTTTTTTCTTTCAGTATTTGATAAGCTTTTCTAAAATAGAACCTAGTACATCATCCGGAAGAAAACGGTCTTCCCATTACTATGATAGCCTACATATTAGTATATATTATGGAAGATTTTCTATGCCCAGTGATAGTAATTTTGGATCTGACTTGAACAATGAGGGTGTTTCAAAATGAAATATCCGATAGATGGTGTCATGTAAGCCTACGGCCAGCTATCATGTGATTGGTCAGTTGCTATGTAAATGTCAGTGCCATGTCAGAATTAACCAATTACTTACAGTTGGACCTGCTGCCTATGTAATGGCATCTGCTGGATTTCTTTTCTCAGAAAACCCTCATTATGAGGATTCTAGCGGGTCAGAGGCCCTGACGTAGATGTTTACACTAACTCAAAATCCGAAGAACATGATGAGCAGAAGACGATGTTCCACTGTCATCTGTTGGTAGTTTGACGCGAGTGCTAGGGTCAGCTATGCCTGAGAGTCCAGAAGTTCCAGCAGACGACGTAAAATAAAGGAGAAGGTACCATACGTGTCCACTGAAGCTTCAGAGGAAGTCTACATATACATGTTACATAATGTAAAAAGCATCTTTGCCTTCAATGCGCGAAGGAAGTTTGCCGAGATTGTGCGTAAATTGTGAGATTTCATGCCTTGCAGTTTTTTATTTTCTCTATAGTACCACGGTTGTTTATTATTTAGTTTATTAGAGTAATTATTGAACTTTTATAATAAAGATTAATTTGTTTGTTTTGTTGAAAAAAATAAAACATTTAAGGTGATTTCTGATCTCAAGCCATTTTTAACCGACTTCGAAAAAAAGGAGGAGGTTCTCAATTCGTCTGTATGTATAATATTTTTTTTTTTTTTTTTTTTTATGTATGTTCACCGATATTTCCGTCAATTATGGATGGATTTCAAAAATTTTTCGAATTAATTGTTAAAAAGAAGACTTATTTTAATTAAAAATGTTTAATAATTTTGTTTGTTTTATCAGAACTGTATTTATTTAATGTAATGATAAAATATCAGGACAAATTAAACCTCTAGCTTCAAATAAAAATCATTCTTAAGTACGGGCCTCTGAAGCCCCCACGTCAGTGCTTACGTAAAATAAAAATCACGTCACCAGCTAAAGGTTAAAATATTTTACTATTAACCCAACAGGATATAATACAAGCTAAACCACCCAATTCTAAGACACCGCACGTAAGTCCCCTGGCGCGATAAATCGTCGCGTATTTAATGAGTTTCCTCTGTCGTTAACCGTCCGTCCCCTGGCAATAATGTAGCGCTATCATCGCCTGGCGTTATACAAAATGTCCCTGAAACATGTGTGACGAGATCATGAGATATGGACGCTATATTCATTCTACTGCGTTATACATTACGCCTTACGCGTTTTAAGCGTCGCGAAATGTTTTGCGAGTGGAAATGTTTTTTTAGTTACTGTTGAAATGTGGACATTTTGTGTTATGAAAATAGTTAGATGGTGCAGTACAAACAGGTTGTCTTGATAGTTGGAGGTCTTCCACGGTGCGCTTTACGCGCAACTGGTCTTTGGAATCAGCTACCAGCTGCAATTGTTCTGGGTGGATATTAGAGACCTTCCAAAAGCGAGCCAACAGATTTCTCAAGGGCCGGCAACGTACATGTGACTCCCCTGGTGTTGCGGTGTCTATGGGCTGAAGTGATCACTTACCATCAGGTGACTTTCAGGCCCGTTTGCCAATTCTATTATAAAAAAGGTAAGTACTAGGTAGGTACATTATTCCTTAATTTCTGCACAGTGTGCTTTAGTGTCCAATATTAATTTTTATAAGACTTTGTTTTTCAGATTTTTAAGCTATAGAAAAAGAGTGCGTTCAAGTCCGTTTTGTAAGTAGTTTCGAATAAAAACAAATAAACATACTGTACTTTTTTCTTGGATTGAAAAAATGAAAAAAATGAAAAATGCTTTATTACTATCAGAAAAACCTAGACTATACAGTTGATGGTAGTTTAATCATAAAAGTATATAAATTGCACAAGTCTAAGGAGTAAAGAATGGAACAGGGGATCCCAAACTAGGCTTAGCCTGTATCTTGGGTAACCAAAAATAATTATAGTTATAGTAGTAACAGAGCATAATAAATACTACAAAATACAACTTATAAAGCTAACAGTGCCAGTTTGGTGGGTGAGTTGAAGGTGTATGTGTATAGTATGCAAGTATGATAATCACATTTGTTTCTAAAGTGGCAAGATAGATTCGGTTGCCTGATAGTCCAGAGTCTGTAACCATAAAGATAATGCTGCCTTAGCCTGTTTCAATGTGGAAGATTTGATGTCACAGAATTTGAGAATACGGTTGTATAAAGCTGGAAATGCGTAGGCTGGAAATCTTTTTGCAAAGCTAGTCCCCACCACAGGAGTTGGAATTCTGAACACACGCCTTTTGAGGAAGACTGAATAATCTGCACTTTTGAGGATGCTTTTGTGTGAAGCAAGACACGCCCGCACTATGTAAAGCTGCCGGACACGCAGAACCTGAGCCTCCAAGTATAAAGCGTTAGTGGAAAATCTGAAAGGTTTCTTAAGCATTATCTTCAGGACTGCCCGTTGAGCTCTTTCCAATACGATTATGTGAGTTTTAGCAGCACAGCCCCAGACCCCAATGCAATAATTTAAAAGAGACTGACAAAGAGCCTGATATATTGTCTTTAAAATGTCGAAATTGCATATGTTTCGGAGCCTTTTCATGACTCCAATAATCTTTCTGACGCGGCCTGCCAAAGCTGTGATATGAAACTTGAAGTTAAGTTTTTCGTCCAGTATTACGCCTAGATACTTTATATTACTTGTCCGTTGAATACTGTTACAGTTGCAACGGGTGTCAAGGTCTATTGGGTCGTTGAAAAGGTCGCAGATATGAATTTTTATATCCTCCATTGGAGGAGGACAGGATGAGGCAGTCTTGTGGAAACAGATGAACATAGTTTTGCTGGTGTTCAGGGTCAGGAGATTTTGATGGAGCCATTTATTGATGATGTACAAACCCCTCTCTGCAGACTGGCGAGTATCTTCCCAGTTCTTGCCCGAAAACAAGATGGCGGTGTCGTCTGCGTAGCAAACGATTTCTGCAGATGGAACAATGAGGGAGTGAATGTCATTCATGTATACAATAAAGAGTGTTGGGCCAAGGATACTGCCTTGAGGCACACCGTAGGTGATTTGGTGTACGTTACTAGTACTCGAGCCCACTTTAACAAGTTGACCTCTTGACGTTAAATAACTTCGGAACCAGGCTAGTGCCTCCCCACGTATTCCCAACGATTCCAGCTTACGGAGTAATATCGGGATGGAAACCGTGTCGAAGGCCTTAGCCAGGTCAAGAAAGACGCCAATGCAGTTTTTTCCTTGCTCGAGGGTAGACGAAATTTGTTCGACCAACAGGGAGACAGCGTCTTCGGTCGACTTTTTTCTCCTGAAACCGTATTGTCTCTCACTTAGTAAGCCAAGGCTCTCCAGAAAAGATACGAGACGATTGTTGACCAATTTCTCTAGTACTTTAGAAAAGACGCTAAGAAGTGAGATTGGGCGGTAGTTGGTAGGAGAATCTTTGGGGCCATCTTTGTGAATAGGCGTCACCGAAGCAATTTTCCAGACATCAGGAAAGCATCCCGAGCTAAGACTGAGATTAAATATTGAGGTAAGGGGCAGGATTATTTTGTCTCTGATTGACTTCACTAGGTGGTTATTAAACCCATCCAGGCCTGGAGCGCTGTTATTTTTGAGATTTCTTATGATTGAGTCCACCTCTCCCGGGTCCGTAGGTGTCAGGAAGAATGAGTTTTGGGGAGCAGTACTAACAGACACCGACGCTGCCAAGGATTGTTCAGACTGACCGTTATCGTCAAGAATTTTATTCGCAAGATTCTTTCCCACCGTTGCGAAGAACTCATTTGCGGCGCATAATGCATCAGAAGGACTGTCAGCCAAGGACAACAGTTCCCCTGCTTGATCTGCTTTTCTTTGTCTATTGCAGATTTTTAATATAGCCTTCCAGAGGCCCCTCGTCGAGTTTTTGTTAATTTCAATTTCAGACCTTTCGTGCTGGGTTTTAAGTTTTCGTAACAGATCCGTGTAGAAGTTTCTATACCTAGAATAGGAAAGCTTCAGAATATCGTCCGATGGATGCTGTCGAACAAGCTTATGAAGGTGATCACGATGACGGGCACACCGAAGTAGACCAGGAGTCATCCAAGGTTCGATTGTGAATTTACTTCTACTAATGCGCACACTATGTGAGTTGTTGAGGATGATGTTGTTTAACACTTTCAGGAACAAAGCAGAAGCCTCGTTGACGTCTGTAGAATTTAAAACACATGACCAGTCAACACCGCTTAACTCCTTACAGACTTCTTCAATGTTGGTTATGGTCCTAGTTCGCAGGTTCCTGGAACTATTATTTTTATTTTTAATTTCAAGTCCCACCATTGTTGGACAATGGTCGGTGATACTTGTATCGCAGACCAGTCCAAGAGCCGGAAGGTCGGTGTTCACAAGTATGTGATCCAGGCACGCTTGCAGTCTTGTGGGTAATGTTATAGCCGGACGAAGATTGTGGCCAGCAGTCATGCATAGGTATTCGGAAGGATCGTTATTGTGGCATGCAGGACCCAGGATATCGATATTTATGTCTCCGGCTACTACAATATTAGACTTACTTTTTAGATTGGAAAGTATTTGTTCAAGGGAATGCAAAAATCTTGAGGTGTTACAAAACGAGGGAGATCGATATATGCCGACTACAGAAATTATTCCTGGAATCACCAACAACAAGCCACATGCCTCATTAAGTTCGGGTTCCGAGACCAACACGTTCCATTGATCCCTGACATATGCCACAACACCGCCGTTTTTGTTAATATTGTGTTTTGAGGCGAACGCCAAGTAACCAGGGATATTATTAATTATTGATGTGTCATTCAGCCAGCATTCAGTGAGTAAAATTACGTCAAATTCCAAGCCAAGCCGTTGCAGTAGGACCAGCAAAGCGTCAAAGTTTTTCTGTAGGCTTCTAATATTCAAAGAGAGAATTTTAAATTGATAACGAGATAAAGTTTCGGTACAGCTCTCAGGTGAAATTAAACTGCAGGAAATATTCAAGGAATTGTCAATTTCATTTAGTAGTTCCAGACTACCCATGGTGCGTGGGACGGTGTACTGTATCAGTGTGTGTAATGGGGGTGAGTTTGTAACGACCAGGGTTGACCAGGCTTAAAATAACTACGTTTAAAACATATTGCACTTTAAAGGACGGCATAAAATTAAATAATAGGCACATAAAAAGACAATCGATGGGATAATTAAACATCAAGCAAGGTTTTTTACCAACACTCTTACAGACAAAATTATTCAAATGCACCATGCTAAAAAAATAACCAAAGATAAACACAAAATATTTTTGATGACAATATAAAATACAATTCAGGCACACAAGATATTTTTGATGACCATATAAAATACAATTCAGGCACCAGGATATTACAGTTGCACACATTTGTGCCATTATAAAATGAGTAGAGTACAATAGTCAGACACCAGCAGCGCCTACGGAATCACCAACAGAAGGGTTAGTGGAGGAGTTACGCAGTAATTTCTGTAACGTGAATTCTGAGGTAACCCGCAGAATGGAACTGGTGTCCGACCTACGCAAGAATATATTACCATTATTGGTCCAAACATATTTAAATTTGAGGTCATTACCGACGGACCGTGCCTTACTAAATAATATCCTATTCTCCTTAGTGAGGTGTTCATTAATAAAAATCTTTCTTGAGTTACCGGGAACCTCGATTTTATCTGTGGTAAGGCCACGTCTAGACTTGGCAGCGCGCAAGATCTGGTCACGTGCCTCACGCCTAGTAAAGGTTATAATAACTGGCCTAGGGCGGTCATCTTTACCACTTTTTCCTCCCTTCAGCCCAACCCGTCTGATATCATCTATGTCTCTTGGATCCAGTTTGACGCCCAGTGCCGAAGCCAGGGTGGCCGCTGTGTGAGGAAGGTTCTCGTTTTTATGTTCTGTAACTCCAGTTATCTCGACATCCTTTAGGAACCGCTGTTGTTCATTAATAGACAACACCGATTGAATCCCTGCAAGTTCGGACTTCAAATTCCTTAACTCCGACCTGCACTGATCCAGTTCAGCAACCTTGTCTTCCATCAAGCATACTCGTCCTGACAGGTCGTCGCATTTGTCATTTAGGGTGGTTTTCAGGTCATTTAAATCATTCTTAAGCTGGGCTATGTCTGATTTAATAGTGGTGATTGACGAAAGTTGTGCTTGCAACTCTGACAGCTTGGTGAAAATGGACTTGAGCACCTCGGAACCAATCACTTCCCCATCACCCGGTGCTGCTTCCAGTGGATTCCGTATATGTGGTCTATCTTCTAAAGCGGCAGCAGACAGGCTTGCCGGAGAGTGACTAGCCGGTCGGGCCGAAGAAATATCCAGAGGCGAGTTTACGTCGCGACATGGTATACATTTCCAAGAGCTTCTATTAGAGCCGAGCCTATTAAAGCGTCGCTCTGTAGTTCCGCTGCAGTGAAAGTGGAAAGTGTTTTCACACGACGCACAAACCGGCCCCTGGCCAACGGAGTCCTTACAGGTTGCACACTGCGTTGTAAACATTTTTTTTTTTAAATAAAAATATCTCCAGACTTGTAGTAAGTCTCCCCAAAAAATGGGAGTTTTTCTGAAGTGGCAACCCTAAAACTTATTTATGGTTTGTGAACTGACGTTGACGTATGCCTTTACACCTGTCAGTGTCAAAATTGATTATGACGTTTTAAAGTTGACGGTTGGTAGCTAGATTCCAACCTCAAAATTAGAATGATTTGCAATCACGATTTCTTCACTGTTTCTTGCTAAAAACTGAAGGTTATTATCACAATACTTTTGGAAAACACCACTTTCGATGATTCAAGGCACGAGTTTGGATTACGCGCACTTTATCCTGTGATTTAAAGTTAATTTGTGAGGAACTGTCGTTAGAGATGTTTACAGTACGAAACCGGAAGAGGAAAAAAAAAAAAAAGAGATTATTGCTCTATTAGTGTTTCGAGCGTTAAAACTCTTTAAATGTTTCATTCTTGATACATTTCTGTGGATAAGATTACAAAACAGACTAGAGACAACAAAAAAAAACACGAGTATTATGTTCAGTTTGTGTATTACTATTAATACGATAACGACTTATTCTTAAAAAATTATGTAATCAAGTTTGTAAACATAAAAATTAAAATAAAGAAAAATCGTCAGCAAGAAATAGAATATCTCGTATGTGATCATAATCATAATAACTACATATCAGGTTTATCAATGTAGAGTACAGGAACGGTTCGCTTTGTGAAATCTAAGGCGGAACTATTTTTAACAAGCACTTTTCAAAGCTTTTAATAACCGTTGATTGACATTGATTCCGAAGAACAAAAGGAGTGTATCATTAGCGAGACGATATGTTAGTGAAGCCTCTAACTTTGCTTTCGACACTTGCATTACGAGTGTGAATTAGTGATGAAGTTTTAACTTTTGCTTGGCCGTGTTGGTATAAAATGAAAACTTTAACTGTTAATAACAGTTCATTTTCTGTGTATCGTGTACGTTTTACTTTGTTTTGTTAGTTATTAAATGAATTTCATTCAATATTATTTACTTAGATCTGACAAAATGTATCTACCATCATTTCAATGCCATACAAAATTATATATGCAGATACATTATCTTTGCAGAACCTTACTTACTTTGAATATAATATCTCTATATAGAATCCTAATATGCCATTATGAGCCACACAGCGCGAGCTAGTCCCAAACTTAGCCAAAACTTGTACTATTTTAGTAATAAATAACTATTTTTCTGTTAAAAAGCTAAGTTATTCAGAAGTAAGCTAGGTTAGTTTAACTGTGAAATGTTAACGCATGCGAATTTAGGAGTAGACGTGTAACAAAATACTATGGTCACGCAGTATGTCGTAGTCTGTTCGTAGCACTGCTACGAGTATATTGTAGTTAGTAGCTGGCTGTAGCAAAGCATTTCGTATTCGTAGCGTATGGTGTAAATCGCAGTAATAAAACTCTTTAGTTACTACAAAAATGGAGTTGAAATTTTCATTAAAGGAATAGAATTAGGTATTTACATTTTTGGAAGACATGTGTTTTACGCTTATGTCAATCATACACGCTACGGTATACCGGAGATGTACACCTGTACAAGTATGCGCAGGTCGAATGCGCAAGGGAATTGCATGCATTGATTCCATCGACTTCTTTCCATCATCGGGATACAAGACGTAGTTTGGCCTACCATCCTTACGTAGTCGACATACCTTTCATCCGTACAAAAAGATTTGCTAATTCCTTCCTGCCGCGAACGACTAAAATATGAAATTCTCTGCCAGCTGACGTCTTTCCTGAGTGTTACAACTTAGGTTTTTAAGGCTAGAGTAAATAAAGCAGTAAATAAAGCTATATCTTAGTAAGCATGCTCCATCCTAGACCACAGCATTAATTAACATCAGGGTGATCAAATGCTTTCTTAGAATTAAATTAAAAAAAAAGACCGGGTTATATGTGTGAAACCTGTACAGTTTTTTGTACATACGAAGGTGAAGGTCGACCGGCGCATGCATACCTACATAGGTAGCTTCGCCGGTAGACCGTATAGCGTGTATCGCTGGCATAATTTTGCCAATAGCAAAGTCAATAAGTAACTAGGCCTATAGATAATAGTAACTCTATCGATAGGACACATCTAAATGACTGTAGTAGCGGAGACAAATATAAATGCACTGTCCATAGTATCGATAACAGCGATTTCTAATGAATATGTCAATAACAATCGAGACTGGTGGTAGTATCAAGGATTTAGGTAGCTTTGCTTTAACTTTTGTTAATAAAGTACTCAATATGAAAACAATTAAATTTTATATGTAATTAGAGCTTACTAAAATTTATTTAGAAAACTTATCAACTCTATGAATTCATAAATCATTCAATTAATAAAAAAAGTATGCAGTATTCAAAACTCACTGAATGTATATACAATATACAGAATGTGCCGTGATTATAATACCATATTATCTAAGCATACAGAGGTGCCTGATGTCTACAACTCATCTGTTAATAAATGGAAATCTGCTTTATATAACATCGCATAATAATATTTTTTTTTATATTGTCTACTGTCACATACAATGCATTGCATTGTATTTAATTTACATGTATAATAATATTTTTTCTGTTCATGTATTTATGTATATATCTTTATTTATTATATGTATTTATTTGTTCACATTGTTATTGTTATTCTTTCAACGGCTTATTGGAGTTACCTATTGACTCATTCATTTGATCTTGTTTTTTTGTTTTTTTTTGTAATCACTTCATAGCACTGTAACTAGATGTTAGCTTTTCATGCTGTGTACACATATTTGTGGACGTGCAGCCTAATAATGTTACCCTTTTCTTTCACCAATTATCATGTATTGTTGTACTCTGTTTTGTGTACCAATAAATAAATAAATAAAATGTATAAACAAATCTCACTAAATACATAAGAAAATTCATAGAGTACATTCAAAGATATAAACGTTATCATAATACGAAAGGGAAATTAGCATTCATGTTGGCGGTTAAATGCGAATGATAAGCGAATATTTGAATAAACCCCCCCTTAAATAGGAGTGACTCAAAGGACTCAGTGAAAAATATCATTAATGAAATCAAAGACAAAACACGCCTTCCCGGCAAAAAGCACTGATTAATGAAGTATGAGGGAATTCCTATTTGTAGGTAATAAAAGGGGCTATTCGTATGTCGTTCGAAAATAATGTTCGTTAAAATAGTATTAAATTAGTTTATTCTCAACTTTTCAAATTGTGTACCAGGTCAGACAGATAACAGAAACTGCCGATATCTTCGTGATAGATGTCAAAATAGTCTAACACTGATATAAAGTCACTGAGATAACCGGCCAGATAGCAGTGGCAAGTGACAAGCGTTTGATTAAGTTAAGTATGATGTCGCGGCAACTTGGGTGCTTTACCTCTTGGACTGGCTCGATGGCTCATTTGTCGTAAGAGTTGACTAAGGGATTTATTGAAATTTTAGTTTCTCATTCGGCGGCAAGGTTTACCTACCTGATTAGAGACCATCCTACACTCGACTCTTCAGTCGCGCGCGTCTCAGGAATACTCATCAAAGCCAGAATAATTAAGGCCAAAGCGGTGACTATAGACAAATAAATTGTTGGTTGTCCATTGCCACAGTGATTTAGGTCCCTCTTTCGATCCATCAGTTTTAATTATACCTACTATAAAAAAAAACTTCATCGTGAACAAAACTATATCGGGTATACATATTTTTCGAACGATTCAACGATATGCCCCTACCAAAGCAGGCAGAGAAAGTGACAAGATCCTTCAAAGCGCCTGCCCCGCCCGTTCCTTGATTAATTCGAGCCCTCTTTAGACAGATTAAAAGTTCCCGAACCAGCTCACCGAGGAATGTATGGGCTTATTATGAATTATTAATTTAGACTTGGAGAAAATTAAAGAATGTCTTTGTTTAATTAAATTTATGCCAAAGTGTTTGAGAGCGAAGTAAATATTATCAAAGTCATAATTAATAAAGAAGTACAAAGGCATTTGAGCGTAAAGGGTATACCTTTAATTTAATGAAGCAACGAAAGCATATTATTCCAAATATTGATAAACTCTTTAATGGGATTAATAACCAGTAGATCATAATATACAAGATGTACCTAAAATGACAGATCTTTTATTTGAAAGGTATTATTGTAAAAGTTTTGTAACAACATGTAAGTTAATTTGCATTTTTTCAAAGGTTCCTTAAGGCGTTATGTGTTATAGAGTTATTGATATTTGCATTGATAAAAGCTTTTCTAGCTTGATAGAAAAATATGCTATCTATTAGTATCTATACTTGATTTTTATATTTCATGGAAATAGAAAAATTTCCAGGTGCTGTGTGCATATTTCAAAATTGCATATTATATTAATGTATGTTTTGAAATATTAACATATTTTTTATTTTTTAAAAAGCTCATTATAAAATACATTAATTACGCCTGATGAAAGATGACTTCCAAAATGATTGAATTATTTGCATAATGCGACCATAATTCAATGCTAAATTAAATTCTGTATAAATAAATTTATGGTTTAAATAATAAACCTGTAAATTTATAAAATAAATGTAGCTTTAAAATTATAAAACTAACACAAAATAAAATTCGAATGATTGCGTGTAGTTTCACGAGCGCGTCGCTAACATGGGTATAGCTTCCAGGTATTTGCCTAAAGCAGCGAACAACTGGAGAGGCCTATGTCCGGGGACTACGATAGACTGATGATGGTGACAGCAACAAGTATTTCCCCTTTTCTTATGTAAGAGGCGGCAGAAGATTAAATTATGTGATGCCTGATGGCAAGCAGACACCGCCCATGGACTCAGATCAAACTGCAAACTCAGATCGAGTTCTGGGGTCGCTGGCGGCGTTTTAAATAGGAATACGCTCGTTTTGTGAAGGCTCGCAAGTCGTACCTGTTGGGAAAGACAGTCGCAGAAAGTTGGTTCCACAAAACCGATGCGCAAGGCAAGAAGCTCCTCGTAAAGCGTACATTGGAGGATCGCCAACCATCGAGACGATGAGGACGGACTCGCAATTGGTTACGTGTGGTAAAGAAACTCAGCTGCAGGCAGTCAACCAAACAATTTCTCAGAACATTCCCCGTGATAGAGGCGGTAGAGAGCGCACGTGAATGCATAGTCTCTTCGCAATGCCCGTGAGTCGAGTCGACTAGACAGGGTCAAGTCATCGACAATACGAGAAGCTAATACATACAATGGGGAATGCTAGAGTTATTCCAACTAATCCCAGCCTCTCCTTTCCTCTCCCTAACAACACGTGCTGGACAGCGTTGTGGCGGGCACCAAGAGGTTTAGTTCCTCGTTCTTGCCCTCGCCATTAAGTCATGGAATGCCCTTTCAGCATGAGCTGAAAGGGCAGTCCATGACTGATGACATGATGAAACATATGAGTGTTTCCTCCCTCTTACAAGCCTGGGTTCTTTAGGGACGTGAAACGGCATCACAGTGGGCCTTCAGGGTGAGAGCGACAGACGACTGCTTACCATCAGGTGAGGTGAAGTCATTCTGAACGCTCTTATTGTTCAGGATGAAATAAAAGGCCTTCCTTCTACTCCATGTTTGTGTATGTTGTTTGCGTGTAGTTTCGCGAGCGCGTTGCAGCGAGGCATGCCGTGACTGCACAATCACACGGCTCGTTGGGCCGCGCGTAATTAAATCCGACGGCTCCAGCGCAGCGCTTAGCTGTCCACTGCTGTTTGCCCGCGGGACACGTTTCATTCATAACCGTGACACGGCAATGGATGCTGCACCAAATTCGTGATGAATGACCGCTCTGAATCAACCTCTCGCTGGCTTGTTAGGAATTCAATTTAGAAAATGGATGTAAGTCATCATAGGTTCGGTTGAGTTATTGTTGCTGTGGCTAAAATTCACTGTATAATAGTTAGTGCAATTACTGGGTGCCTATAAATGGATATGTCTGTTTGTGTTGGTCAGGGTGTTTACTTTATACTATGCGATCGGCGATACGGAATCATAAGTTACTAATGCTTTGATGTGGTATTATTCACAGTTCTTTTTGTTTGTCTCTATACTTGAAATTCGATATTCATCAATATTTCGTTACTTATATACAAAGAACTATATAATTTTCATTATACAAGAGTTCATTAAATATGAAACACGTTCATTAACAAAAAAAAAAACATACGTACTATTCGGTTGACAACGTAATTGATCACATCAATTTTATGCAACACCGCGCTGTGTCGATAAAACTATTAAAACATATATTATGACGGCATAAAATCCGTTGTAAGCCTTTAATCGAGTAATAAAATAAATTGTTGCCCGCAGTCCCGCCGGGTAGCACCGAGGTTGGAAGCAAAATGTCATTTTTAATTTCATACGATAACGGCTTTCAATATGTTTACCGGGTATAACAACTGTGGAATAATTGACATGTGATGAAATATGCTCTGATAATATTAAGTTGGCTTATAATATCGTTATTGCAGCAGGTTCACGAAGAGAACAGACACTTGTAATGGTTATGCATTTATCAACAGTTCATACATGTCTCCAGCGAGCCATTGTAGATTATGTTCATCATAAACTGCTTGGTGAATCAATTTAAAAAGTGAATAAAATCTCGGACCTTTATTAATAAAAAATTGTGTTTGTTTTGTATATCAAAAAAATATTTACATTCTATCTATCATCTATCTATCATCATCTATCTATCATCTTTTCGCTCCAAGTCAACCTCACCTGCCCGTGGTGAATCCTGCTCAATCAAAAAGAGGTTTTAGCAACCGACTGGTGGCAGTATATTATCACGATTGAAGGCGTGATTTTGGGTAAAGGCTACCTACCTACCTTTGGGTAAGGTGGTTTCCCAAAGTGGCGAACTACTGGAGAGGCCTATGTGTAAACTGCGATAGGCTGATGATGTTGTGATGAAGTCAAAGTATTACTCAGCACCAATTCTGGAGTCCAAATATTGGCGATGTTGATCTGTGATTCATCATCAGCCTATTGCAGTCCACAGCTGGACATAATAGGTCTCTCCAGTTTTTTCGCCACTTAGGACAAGTATCTAGATACCTCCAGAGGATATATTCGTCACGCTGGGCAGGCGGGTTGGCGGTCGCAGGGCATAGCGTCTCGCTTCAGTGACGCTGCTGTCCGTCATCGGCCTGTGGTATTTACCAACGCCTTTAACTGTGATAGTTATACCGCCACCAGTCGGTTGTCAGCGCTTCGTATGTTATTGGCTTGGAGGAGAGTTGGCTTGGAGGGAAAGGATGATAGGCCGCTCCCTTACACCCCCGATCTCTGATTCGGTCGTGTCGATCTTTCGTCGCATTGGATCACGAGAGAGAGAGTACATCTCGTGTGTATTTGGAACTCCCGTGGCAGATGCCGAAATTCAGCTAGGAGAGTTTTATTATGTTTCTATTATTGATCAGCTATATTAACAGTTGTTGTACTGCAACCTGGTTATCGCGACCACTAATCGAAAGCTCAGTTTCAAACGCGCTCATTTTGGGCCGGAGTTAATTGTCCTGTCACGTGTACACCCGGACGCGTAATTACAAAACCACCTAGACTCAACTATGCAATAAATTGTTCGGTGCAATTGCGTTGGGAATATGCGGTCGAGAAATAGCTGAATGCCTGAATGCGCTTAAAAAATGGACAGAGAATTTTATTTTTAAAGTCTGTTTATGTTGACTTCGTTGGTGCACTGTGTAAGAATTTCGAAATGATTTTGGGTTTTGGTTTGAATATTAAAAAGGATGATTTTGTAAGCGATCTTTTCTTAATTTGTTAACCGACATCAAAGAAAAGGAGGAGGTTTTCAATTCGATGGGTAGAACATTTATAAGTACTTATCTCAAGTGTATACTCGTATGAGTAAGGAAATTATTGATATATATTTGTGCTAAGGAAACTCCAAAAATAAAATATTAATTTCATTACTTCAATATTTTTCTAGTGATTGTAATATTAATGAGCGTTGTGGAAGAAAAAAAATAGAGATACCTATATCAGCCATTATCCATTATCAAATCAATTATATTCGTATTGTGAAAACCCAAGACAGCAAAAAAGTGCTACGGAAATGCACGTATATTATGAAAGCTATGAATTGACAATTAAGCCTCGCTTCCATATAATATTCAAGCTGCATGCTTAATAGCTAGTCTAGAGTATGTAATCGGACTTGCTAATCAAAGGGCAAACAGCTACTTGAACTAATCGAATGAAGTCGAGTTATGACATTGAAATAGTATTCAATGTGATATGTAGGTAATCAAAACGTATTGTTTTATATAAGCACAGCATGGTGATCGAAGGTAGACTACTTAGGTCGTACCATAAGACGTCTGTAATACTTTTTCTGTAATTAAAAAAAAAGTCTGCAATAAAGTCCTGCCCCGTGCCACTAAGTCATGGAATGCCCTTCCAGCCCACGTGTTTCCTTCCTCTTACTATTCTGGGTTCTTTAGGCGGGGCGTGAAACGGCATCTCAGTGGGTCTTCAGGGTGAGGGCGATAGGCGCAATGGGTTTGTTCTATTATGCCTGTCGACCTAACTTTTGGTTCTCACGACCGCTTACCCTTACCGATGGAGTGAGGTCATCCTGAAAGCTCTTCTTATAAAAAATGTATCTAAAAACTTGTAATATTTTCAGCCCGATATGGGATTCATACCTGGTCAACACGTGCCGCCTAATGAGGCGTCGTGTTTTCACTAGACCAACGAGGTAGTCTATGTAAGAAACATCGTACAGTCATGTATATCTACTAGTAAAAAACGACAAGTTCTTTCTTGACTACTACACTTTGTATACTATCGGTTTTAGGTGACGTAGTAAACAAGAAAGAGGTCGCAATTTAGAGAATTTGCAGTAAAAAAACTTTCTCTGAAATGGCCGCTCTTTACAGGTGCATTTGGTACAAATAAAGAGAACAGTAGTATCGCCACTGCACTCTGCCCGTTCTATTTGTTGCATCCCCATGAACGTAGCGTTTCGTTTACTTTGTTGAAATACGTTGATTTTGCAAACGTTTCACTCCGAAGTTGCAGAGAAGTGGAATTTAATTTAGACACAACCACTCCACTTGGCCTGGAAACTAGAATGTGCTATGTGAAATTTGCTGCAAGTTTCAAGCTGCGATGGGATTTAAAGCAGAGCTAATTTGGTATTAAGTGTTATTGTTTTATGGGGAATATCCTATCTTATTCCACATTAATGTACTCGTATTATGATAGCAAAAGTAGCTATAAAGCAGAGTTTTTCTTATTTAATAACTAGCTGTGCCCACGACTTCGTCCGCGTGGAATAGAGTTTTAAGCAGTTGCCGAACTTTTTAGTACGTAAGTTATTGAATGTAAGGAGTCTATCTTCGTTAATTGGTTTACTTTAAACCAGATCGCCAACGATTGGTTTAGGACGGCAAAATTTTGCAACAATTTTGAATTCGTCCTAGGATTTCGACCTAGGTCGTCTTAATCTTTAATACCAGCGACAGTTAAACAGCTTACAACGATTATAATTATCAGCCTTTGCTACTGGTACCCAAATATTGATTCACATCCACTTCCTATTCAGGTACAAAGATAGACGCAAACAGAATACGCGTACCGCGAAAAAAAAGGTAAGTAAGCCGGAAACAAAGCACACTTTGTTACCATCATCGTATCGCCTCATTTATTTTCCGTTGTCATAAAAAATAGCATCAAAAATGTCACAATTCCAAGATAACAGTTCGGAAGCGAGCAAGGTGTTACCCATTTTTCAGTCACGAGAGCTCAGTCCGTCTGTTTCGTATACAGTACTTTTTGGGAATATATGAGAGCGATATTTTTCCATGCGGGAGACTGATTTAGAATGAATGGCTGAGCAGACAATTTACTGATATGATGAAAACGTCCCTTTATTTACTCTGTTAAGGGTACGAAGGGAGGTTTTATGATTCTTGAGTGGCGTGCGTGATTGTCTTTCGGAAACTTTAAGAGGGAAATGCTATTCAATTTTGTTTTTCATGGAAAGTTACTTTTTGCTGTGCAGTCAAATAGAAAGCGCTGAACGCTTAACATTTCTTATATGCGGTAGTAATCAATTAATACTGTAATTTCTCAATAAATACCTAGTATATTTACAAATGTTATGTAATTAAGCTAAGTAGTTTTTTTTGTCAGCCAACATTTAAACAGCCACCAGTAATTGTATATTGACTTCGCATAGTTTTATATGTTTTTTTCTAATTTATTTAATAGATCTTTTGTCCAATACGCCGGTAAGAAATCATTCCTAACATTTTTTTAGTATTATAAAATGTTTTTGCCTTTTAATAATAATTTGAAAAGATCTACATTATGATAAGTCTTAAAATCTTCATCTGTAAATAGTACCTGATACAGCTTTAAGCACGCTTACGTAATTACATTTTCTTAAAACCCGTGTTTTCTGGCGAAAGCATAAAGAGTTTTCCTACTTTAAAAACTTTTACAACATTCCTCGCAATTTCTACGAAAGAATGTATAAAATGTCGGCAACACCATTTCGCGGAAAACCATTTGACCCCGTTTGAGAAAGTTTTTCTTCCAAGTAAGATTGATGTTTGCAAAAAAAATTCACTTAAAAAAAAGTAATAACTTTTTTCTTGTTAGAATACTTTGGCTTACAGAAATACTCTAAGTTTTAAAAATACAAATGTGCCATGTAATGCGCAAATACATTACTCACCACATTTCTTGATAAATTATTATTTAGAAAAGAATCAGTTCCTATTGGAGGTTGTTTAGCTTAGAAAAACTTTATACTTCAAGAGGTAAATGCATCAAAAGGTAGTAGAATATTTTTAATTATTACAAGTATTTGATTCCCATATTAGGCCATCAAGTCATCAATAAGATGCCGGATTCATATTATTTAATAAATTTATGAGTTCCATTTTCGTGTAACATTGCATAAAATAGTAGAGAAACACTGATAATTTTAGAGGCTTCTAATACCCAAGCCTAATACCCATTTTTCTTTCGATTTATCCCTTTTATTTCTTTTGTCTAGAATCCGTTAGAAGCTCTAACCCTAAATTGCTGCTAAGAGCGGGAAGGATTTTCCTGCCGCTCCTACCTTGTAAAAAATCATTTACCTGTTGATAAAAGGATTAATCCCTACAACTTTCTATTGCCTAGAATATACTTTATTTCTAAATAGAGGGCATTTTTATAGAGAGCAATTTACCTATTGATAAAGGTGATTCGCTAAACTTTCTCCCGACTTATCCGGTTATTTTCTATTGCCTAGAATCCGATAGACCGAAGCCCTAACCCTAAATTGCTGCTATTAGCGGGGACGTTTTTCCTGCCGGTTCGCCTGACAAAGATCACGTAGCGCGGCGTCAGCGCAGGGGGTAATCGGGGATATTACGCGACACATGTCGCGTGTGTTTAGGGTTCCGTAACGTGAAGCAATAAAACCGAACACTTTTTAAATCATCTTTTTTTTTAAGAAGAGCTTTCAGGATGACCTCACTCCACCTGACAGTAAGCAGTTGTGAGGTCCAAAAGTTAGGTCGGCAGTCATAATAGGACAAACACATCGCGCTTGGCGCCCTCACCGTGAAGGCCCACTGAGATTCAGTTTCACGCCCCACGTATAAAACCCAGGATTGTAAGAGGTAGGAAACACATGAGCTGGAAGGGCATTCCATGACTTAATAACACGGGGTAGGAACGAGGAACTAAACCTCTTAGTGCGCGCCACTATCGTCTGGATGGTACCTATGTAAAATGCAGCGCTGTCCAGCACATGTTTTTCGGGAGTGGAAAGGAGAGATGTATCAATAAGATTGCCTAAATTCTATATGAATATATTTTCATACCTATTTTTCAGCCAACTATTCGAAAGATAGTTTTTATTGCACGCCAAGGAACTATTTACAGCAAATTGTAGTCGTTGGGTCTTTATGTACAATAGTGCCATTAGCGGTGTGTAGTATATTAGCCCACTTAGGTACATAGGTACGTATTATTACAGACCTGCTTGACCAATAACAGTGAAATTTGATGAACCGATTATATCTATATCGTATTATAATAGTTTACGTGACCAAATGTATAGTGTTCTTCGATGCATGTATTTTATTATGTAAGTATTTCTGATGGTATTGTACAGAACCCTTTCCATGTAAGTTGTGGTTGCGTTTGTTCGTTATTTTTCAATATAGCACGATCTACCGATTTACTATCTAAATCATATTATACGCAATGAAAGGAATAATGAGTCTCATATAAAAGAAATATGTGTCGTAAAATAGTGCTATAGTAAAAATTGCCTTTTTTTCTGCTTCTCAATTTTTTTTGTTGTTTTGTCGGGTTCAATAGGATTGAATTCCACCCAGGACCAAAATTAATGTCATGAATATAATGTATTTGCTTTTATTTTAGTAGCAGCACGTCATAATCGCCTAGATGCCAAGCGAAAGGGAAACCCAAGTCACGGTGGCAACGGACCAAACGGTAACCAAATCAATCATTTGTGAGTTATCACCGCCATGCTTTGTATAATTATATTTATGTTAATATACTTGTGTACATATGTATATATTTATTTTATTTATTTAATATTTATGGTGCATTATAATATTTATGTAGTATAATTATTATTTATTTTTATATATTAGGTAATATCATCTTCCATAGTGTTTCTCTTTGAACACTCTCCGCACATAAATCTGCTCTCTGCATGACCTAAAGGTTAACTGGTAGAGAATGCTCCTAGCATTAAGTTCGCCTTTTGTACCATTTTGTGCAATAAAGTTTAAATAAATAAATGCTGGCTGTACACGACGGTTGATCTAAGGGCGAAGTAACTTTACGGGTGTTTCACCGAGTGTACGGTGGTTGCCAGACAGGTACGTAAGCCTTACCACGGGATGTAAGGGAGGGACCTATCATCTTTCCGCTCCAAGCCACCTTCACCTGCTCGTGGTGCATTTTGCCGAATAACAAACCAGGCTCTGGCAACCGACTGGTGGCAGTATAACTATCACGATGGAAAACGTAGCTAAATACCACAGGCTGATGACGGGCAGAAGCGTCACCGGAGCGAGCAGCTACGCCCTGCGGTCGCCAACCCGCCTGTTAGCCCAAAGCATGGTGAACTCGCCAGATGTTCCCCATACCTGGCTAGGCCATGTATGTATGTCCAGCTGTGGACTGCGATAGGCTGATAATAATGATGATGACTACGTGATGATTTCAAAAATCAAAGGAAGCGAAAACTTTGTTTAATTTATGGACATTTTTAAATTAAATATAGGTAAGTAAGCAGCCATGTTCTTATAGCCGAGTCGAGCACGCATGTTTGTTCGCCTGAGTTGTAGGCTCGGTTTTATCTGTACGAAAGTTATGCGGATAATTAACGAAAATGGCGGAATTCCGAAGCACGTAACGCCGCAGGCCTATTTGTGACATCGTCTGCGTCTTTTGTGATTAAAACGGTAATGATGCTGTTTTAATTTCTTATTTTACCTTTTGTTTTATTTTTGGGACAGCATTGGTGGCCTTTGTGTAGGAATCCAAGCGTGGATTCTGGATAACTTCTTATAAAGGTGTAGAAATGGACTCAGTCCCTTTTCAGATTCAGATTCATAGATTCCAGTATTCCTTAATTTTTTTAGAAAATTTGACAAATAGTGTAGTGCGTCGGGGATGTTTGCCGAAGCAGACGTAGACTGCTTCTACGCAACAATGCGTAAACGGTGTGCATCCCTGGTGCGCAGGGTGCGGGCTAGCAGTAACAGCGTCCTGAACATGATCGCCGGCAGACTAGATTGCCCATGGAGTGGTGCAGAAATGGCCACTGTAATTCTTTAATGTTCTATGTGATTATATGTCACGAAACACGGGTCCTTACTAACATAGTCATTAAGTATGTACTACTAACCAAAATGAGTCTGTGTTACTTTGTATGAATAAATGAATTGAATTGAATTGAAATAAGGGTACCTACTTAGGTAGGGAACCTTATAACCATTTATTCAAATCAGTAACAGAATATCACCTACCTGTGGTGCATCCTGCCGAATAACAAATGAGGCGCTGGAAACCGACTGGTGGCGGAATAACCATCACAATTGAAGGCGTAGCTATATACCACCGGAGGCCGATGACAGGCAGCAGCGTCACCGGAGCGAGAATGTACGCACTGCGATCTCCAACTCGCCTGGCCAGCGTAGCGATTATGGGTATATCCTCCAAATATTTAACTGGAGAGGCCTATGTCCAGCAGTGGACGGCAATAGGCTGACGATGATAATGAGTAACAGAATCGACTAGTACTATTATGCACTAGTTTTTATACCATGTTAAATTCGACCACCGTGTGTCGTGCGTGGCATTTTAATACTCACGGGTTAGAATGCTTTCTTACTGATTTTTTTTTTGGCATGGACATAATATTTAGACCCATGTTTCTGTTTTCGTATAAACGCAAAACGAAGTTGTGTAGAATGTTCTAGTAAAACTGGATTTCTTGATGTCCAATAGAATTGAAAATGAGGAAATAGATTCTCGTGTATTATGTCGTAAAAGAAAGAATATGAAAGTGGTACAAAAGAAGCACCTCGTCTGATTTTTCGCCCGTAAGTAAGTAGAATTTCCAAGAACTTCATAGGATTTCATAAAATTTTCAGAAAACATTAAACAATCAACATAATGTGAAAAGATTGAATGACCGATTCAATCTCGGAAGGTCCAGTGATTCTTTGTGTTGTGTAGTCCAAGATCTGGCCCTAGATTTGAGTTATACAGAAGGTTAACAAGTAAAATAAGCATTTATGTCTAACCTATGGAAATCTTTGCCAGAATCCGTGTTCCTCAATAGATATAATTTTCAGATTTTCAAGGCGAAAGTCAATCGGATTTTGTTGAGTGAGCGTGCTCTATCGTAGGCTCTGACATCGCTTAACATCAGGCGAGTTGAGGTCAAGGGCTATAGGTATAGATATACAAAAAGCAAAACCTTCGGCTATAAGATAATAAGATTTAATTTCGACACTAGGAAATAGTTTTGATCAAAAATAAATATATGGTTACCTACTTCGACGCTGGCTCTTAGGTTCTTTTGCTCCATTACAAAGGTAGTTATTGTCATTATCGTAAAAATAATACAAGAAAACTACAGACTATACTATAAAAACCATTACTATGGCTTATTTATTAAAGATGGACATTATAGAGTCACGAAATTTTTTGCTATTTAATACGTAAGTTTTTGTAGTAAATACATAGTAAGTAATTAAGTATGGCAGAATATTTAGTCAGCGTTCCAAGTTTCACCAAATCATTTTTACAAAGAGAACTTTTAGAAACCGAAATCATATGAAAACCGAAACAATATAACCTACAAGTTATTACCTATGGGTTAATTTTGAAGAATACAGCTTCAAATGTCGCAAGAACTATGAAAACCGGTATTCTTCCTGCTATTACCTTCTGTATGTTTTTATCATGTGATGTGGCGATCACAAAGCGATGCCAAGAACGGCCCGATATCGAGCACTGAGATCTATCAATTTGTTTAATTGGAATCTTTGCTTTGTATTTTTTTTCCATTTGCAAACACAGTCGACCCATTTAGATTTAATGCTGTTTCTTTTTGTTGCTTCCCTTCGTTTTGTGTACTCACATTGTACAGTAAAGTACAATTATTATTGTTCGTTTTAGCTGTTTGTCTTGCTATCTTTTCTTCGGCGTTTTGTATGGATGTTGGAGTTTACAAACTCTAATGCTTTTAACTAGGTTTTTTTTTCATAGTAGCTCGACATAATGGCTTCCCTACGCCTGATGGAAAGCGAAAGAGAAGCCCAAGTCGCTGTGACAACTGGTAAGTAGCTGGTTAGTTACCTGTCAGTTGCCACCGCCATGCCGGCCCAACCCTAACCCCCCACGAGCTCCGAAGACCCTACTTACCAGCAGAAACACGACCCGGAGGTCATTTGGCTGCGGTATCCTATAGGGTGGAGGTCCTTCCCCGGACGGGCAGCTCAATTCGGGCGAAGATTCGCTATGCCCTACCTTACTTAGATCCATTGTTCTAGATGTTTAATTAAATACAATTTGTACATCGGAATAACCTTTTGATCACCGGTTAGGAAGCAGTGTAATGACATATTTTATAAAATCATTTAAAAACAAAAAGTCTCGACCGTTAAAATCTCGCTATTCAGTAGTAAGTATACTATACAACTGTCTGTCTGTTTGCTAAAACGTTTTTAGTTTACAGAGTATTTCGCTAACACTATGTAGTTAATTCGTTTAACCTTGTGAAAACGTTGCTGCAAAGTGGGTAATAGGTGTTAAAATCATTTGGGATTTCGAGTGAAAGTGCTCAGACCGACTTAATTCTGTTAGGACGTGTTGTACGGTGAATGAAGTTATGAAGATTCTAAGTATTTCATGTTTGTATAAAATTTTACATTTACAGCAAAGAATAATGTACCTAAGTGTATCTTGGGAGTGAACAAGAATATTTTGAGATAGTTTTTGTGTTTGTACATTTAAAGTACATAATTATGAAGCAACCGGTTTTTTACGTGGAAAAAACAAGGTCCTGGTTAGGTACTCTTTAGAATAAAAATTAATAAGGTTATGAGTGCATGTTTAGAAGGAAATAGGTAGGTATAAATACCATATATCGGGAAATATGCAATAGAAAAGAATACGAGAATAAGACAGTACAAACACTTATACGACAAGGAATCTCCCAAGATTCACGATTTTTAAGAATTCTTTATTTGAGGCAGTAGATAATAAAACAAAATTATACTTACCTAATGTTTGATTGGAAGGAAATTCGACTAATATTATAAAATGCGAAAGTATATTTAGATGGATATTTGTTAAATGTACTGAATAGATTTGAATAAAACTTCACAGATATATAGTTCACACATCAGGTGAACACATAGGCTATAATTTGTAAGGATATTATCATTTTATATGTCACCCATATTCTGCCGCAAAGCCGCGTAGTGCAGTCAATGAAGCGAAAAATACGGGCTAACCTCCGAATTTTTTTACTGTGATCCGATTTGCATGAAATTTTGGAATTAGGCTCATCTTACCATTAACTTCAAAAGTGAAAATGATTTGAACTCCGCCACCACCATGGGGGTGGTTGCCACCCCTTCTCGGGGGTCAATGGTTGTTTTTTCAAAATAACCTCGGATATCGATTGAAGATCTAATTTTAAGCAAAAAAGTTTCTATAAAGTTTCTCGAAAAATCTAATACTTTTCAAGTTATTGGCAATTGAAAATTCGCAAATTGTTCACGATTTTCATCAGTTTTTTTCAAATATCTCCAAAAATATACGTTTTATCGAAAATTTTATAAGAAACGAAACTGTAGCAGGTAAAAAAATGAACAATTTGTTTTTTTACAAAGTATTCTAAGTGCAATATTAAGCTAGATATTAAAGATCAAAGCCGTTTTTTATTTTATCTGAAATTTCATCGATGTAGTCAATGCCATCTAGCAGCGAGCAAATGCATTTTATGCTTTCTAATCGAAAAGGGTTTTGTAGTGCTTGAAATAAGCTTTAAAATGAGCTTTATCAAAAGTCTTTTGCACGTAAAATAAGTGAGCTATATTGCAAATAAGCGGAGCATCGAATGTTTTTTCTTTTCAATCAATGGGTTTAAATAAGTGCCATTTACACCAAAACTAAAATTAATCATATTCCGCCTAGAATTAACTTTATTATGAAGAGTTTTATAGATTGTATTAGTTTGGCTGCTTTAGGACACATAGTTTTCAAAAAAGTCACGATTAAGGGAGGCTGTGATTGCGCTGCCACGCGCTCTTTAAACAATCATATCTCCGTCAATTTTTATTTGATAGAAAAAACAAAAAAACCAAATTGTTTGTCAGAAAAATACCTAAATTTTTTATCCCTACACTTTTATACGTATCTGTCGTCATTTTTGAGATATTACGAAAAAGGGGTGGGATTTTTAAAAATTTGAAATTCTCGATTTTTTTTTCAATCGTGACTTTTTTGAAAACTATGTGTCCTAAAGCAGCCAAACTAATACAATCTATAAAACTCTTCATAATAAAGTTAATTCTAGGCGGAATATGATTAATTTTAGTTTTGGTGGAAATGGCACTTATTTAAACCCATTGATTGAAAAGAAAAAACATTCGATGCTCCGCTTATTTGCAATATAGCTCACTTATTTTACGTGCAAAAGACTTTTGATAAAGCTCATTTTAAAGCTTATTTCAAGCACTACAAAACCCTTTTCGATTAGAAAGCATAAAATGCATTAGCTCGCTGCTAGATGGCATTGACTACATCGATGAAATTTCAGATAAAATAAAAAACGGCTTTGATCTTTAATATCTAGCTTAATATTGCACTTAGAATACTTTGTAAAAAACCAAATTGTTCATTTTTTTACCTGCTACAGTTTCGTTTCTTATAAAATTTTCGATAAAACGTATATTTTTGGAGATATTTGAAAAAAACTGATGAAAATCGTGAACAATTTGCGAATTTTCAATTGCCAATAACTTGAAAAGTATTAGATTTTTCGAGAAACTTTATAGAAACTTTTTTGCTTAAAATTAGATCTTCAATCGATATCCGAGGTTATTTTGAAAAAACAACCATGGACCCCCGAGAAGGGGTGGCAACCACCCCCATGGTGGTGGCGGAGTTCAAATCATTTTCACTTTTGAAGTTAATGGTAAGATGAACCTAATCCCAAAATTGTATGCAATTCGGTTCACAGTAAAAAAATTCGGACCTATAATGCTTCATTGACTGCACTAGCGGGCAAAAGCTAGTATGTGCAATAAACAGACAATCACTATACCAACAAATGCTAAAGTTTCCTTCCATAGCATTACTTTCTTTCGAAATTTCATTACCGTTTAAACAACTTCGGGAAATGTATTTGCGAGAACAATGTTTCAGATAAAAGGTAAGATCACGGCGTTATTACTCGCCATATTTATTACATGGAATTTTCCTTTGTTGGGTGAATAAAGAAAACAGCTGGAAGGAGAAAGGTGCGAAAGTTATTGTTTGCCAAAATTAGCTGTCCGCGGGATTGATGTATCGTTTCTGGTGTAAAAAACCCGAATAAATGCGAGTCGGACACGCAGGAAGGGTTCTGTACCATATTTCAAGTGTCTCATCATCATCCGCCTATAGCAGTCCACTGCTGGATATAGGCCTCTCTAGTTATTGGCCACTCAGGGCAAACATCTGGAGGATATACCCATAATTGCCACCCTGGGCAGGCGGGTTAGCGATCGCAGGGCGTAGCTTCTCGTTCCGGTGATGCTGCTGATCGGTCTGTGGTAGGTATGTAGCTCCGCCTTCAATTGTAAAGGTTATACCGCCATCCAGTCGGTTGCCAGCGGTTCGATTGTTATTCGGTAGGATGCACCACAGACAGGTGAGGTTGGCTCGGAAAAGATGATAGGCCGCTCCGTTACATCCCCCTAAGTCACTTAAGTGTCTGCCTGTTGCCATTATCAAAATAACGAGGATACTACCCGCGACCGTCAACAAGTACGCAACGCTAAAATCCCGCTCCGTGTTTTAATTCGAATAATCGGTGAAAAAGTGAATTTTATGCCAATCTCAGACGGTAATAAGTTATAACGACCCTTTTGGCACATTATTACTCAAAAACTAAACAGTGAAGTGCTAATTAAGTGATAATACAAGCGAAAACTATTTGAGAAATTAAAGTGACCCTGACCTACGACAACTCGCCGAGCCACCGCTGCTGTGAGTCACCGCGTCATCGCTGCTTGCAAAAGTCGGCATCAAATTCACCTATGTGCACGAGTTTACCTTTTAACGGGCGTCAAAACCTCGAATCGCTTTTGTACCTGCTTACCTACTGCGAATAAATATTACCTGTGCGCTCGGAGCAAGTGTGTTTAGGATGAAACCTGTACAGGTTTTAGTCTGTGCTGGTTGTAAGAACAACATTAAAGACAAAAAATATGTTTCATGCACAAGCATAAAATGTAAAAATCTATTTCACCACCTATGCGTGAACTTCAGCAGTTCCAGTTCAGAGCCTAATGAGACATGGATTTGTCCTGATTGTAGGAGCTCCATAAAGCGAGTTGGTGACAACTCATCGACTCAAATACGATCGGGAGAAAATATAAATATTACTATCAGGAAGCCGCGAATAACGTCCCCGCCAGCTAGTACACCGGCTGGATCGATATCTGAGCTCACACTTGAAATACGAATGTTAAGGGAAGAAGTTTCCACGCTCAAAGCTGAGTTCAAAGTAGTGGTAACAGCACTACGCAAATGCGAGGAACAACTCGGTGACATGAAATCCAAGATGGCGGAGCAAGAAGCTCGGCTGAGAACGGCCGAAGAAAGGTCAACGCAGGCGGAGAATCTCAAACAGGAAGTGCTACTTCTCCAAGATAAATTAAACAGTCAATCGCAAACCATGCTAAAGAATGATGTCGAAATCCTAGGACTCACAGAGACCCCCCGCGAGGACACCCTGCATATAATTAAATCGGCAGCTTCAGTCGTCGGCATAACACTTAAAGAATCTGACGTGGACTTCGTGAACCGCGTGGGAGCAACGAACAAAAACCTAACCCGACCTCTTGTGGTGCGTTTTACCAGGCTAGCTGTAAGGGATGAATTCCTCAAGAATGTTAAGGGCCGTAAATTAACAACCGCAGATATAAATATTGAAGGGCCACCAAAAAGCATATATGTGAACGAACGGCTTACACAAACTAACAGGATGTTGTTTCGAACATGTAGAACAGAGTTTAGACAAGCTGGTTATAAATTTTGTTGGACCAAAGGAGGAAGGATCTTCGTCAGAAAACGTGAAGGCAAAGGACAAGGATCAGAAACACACGCAATTGGCCGACACGAAGATATACAGCGCATTCTTCAAAAGGCCAAAAATGAGCAAAACTGTGAAGTTGTCCTGGAAGCGTAGGCTGCGTGGGGTGGGGGTAACAGTAATGATTTTTTTCGCTTTTTCTTGTTTTTATCATATTTTTTACTTATTTCATCATAATATTTGTAAAATTGTTAGTAATCTCTACACATCACACAACAACACACAAATGAACCAATTTCATGTTAACACCAATGCCTATATTATGATTTTACATCGAAAGTCCAGCTCCTTTTTCATAGCTACTGTTACAGCTTTTGTTTATGAAAATGGCTAACTTAGACATCATGCAGGAGCTGGATAAAAATGATATAGCATGTCATGTAGTGGATCAACCAGAGATATGTAAAAGGTATATTACGGATAGTTTTCACATTAAAATTCTCACGCAGAATATTAGGAGTATTCAACAAAACTTCGATCAGTTTCTTGTGGCATTTGCCAGGCTAAATATTTTCGTGGATGTAGTAGTTTTGACAGAATGTTGGATTCACGACCATTCTATAATTCCTCATTTGGACGGATACAAGTCTTACAGGACTTATAAATATATTAATAGAGCCGGTGGAGTGGTGGTGTTCATAAAGAACAACTTAATGGCAGACGTTACCGAGCCTATCTTCGAAGACGCGAATTGCTTGCAAGTTGTTATAAGTAATGCGTTTACCCTGCTTGCGTTATACCGATCCCCATCTTTTGAAAATATTTCACCCTTCACAGACTCTCTTATAAACACAGTAAGATCCATCAGATCATCGCCGTGTCTAGTGGTGGCTGGTGATATAAATATTAATATCTGTCCTGACAGCGAATCGGAAGTCAGCTCCAGCTTCCTATGCGTCCTAGCGGAGCTTGACCTGATACCTTCAGTGTACAAACCAACCCGCTTAAGAACATGTTTGGACCATATCCATGTAACTTCGAAGTTTGATACTGAATCAGTAGTATGTTCAACCGATATTACTGACCATAACTTAGTTATAGCAGGGGTGAGAACTAAAAACCCTTCCAGAGCAGGGAGTCGTAGGATGGTCACTAAAATAGATTATGAATCTATAAATAAAGCCTTGAGTGAAGTAAACTGGGACTGCGTTGTTAATAAAAACACCGTAGACGCGGCTGTATCCACATTTACTAAAAAAATATCTTCTGTGATACAAAAGCATACTGCCTACGTTCCTGTCAGTAGGACGAAGACAGTGTTCAAGCCATGGTTAACACCTGGATTAATAAGATGTTCTAAACACAAGGACAGATTACATGCCAAAGTTAAAAAGAATCCAGACGACATCATCATAAAGAAGGTATTTAGCCGTTACAGAAACTTCTACGTGAGCCTCATAAGAAAGCTAAAAACGGAATATGAAATGTTAGAATTAGAACAAAATAAAGGCAACGCTAAGAGGCTCTGGAAATCCATTAGGACAATTACCCACACTAATAAGATCAAGGAAAAATCGAATACTCTATTACAAATGAAAGACACACAAAATAATCCTCTTAACCACTGCAATACCTATTTTTCTAATGTTGGTAAGAACCTTGCAGAGAGGATTCTCGAACAGACACATGAAACTCAGGAGACACTAGCAAGTAGGGTTTTCGTACGAAACCCACCGATTCACTCGTTTTATTTAGTGCCAACTGACTTAGCCGAAATAGAATCAACTATAATGAACCTGAAAATTGATAGCGCGCCAGGAATAGATGGTATAACTAATAAACTTTTGAGGAAGATAAAGAACCATATAATTGTCCCCTTAACAGCCATCTGTAATTTAAGTCTTGCAGAGGGACTTTTTCCATCAGAATGGAAGAGAGCGTCAGTGACTCCCGTGTATAAAGCTGGGGATAGGTCTAACCCCAGTAATTATAGGCCAATTTCCCTGCTGTGTGCTTTCTCAAAGATCTTGGAAAGGATAGTTAACGGGAGGTTGGTTAAATTTGTAGAAATGAATCATCTATTATCGGAGAGACAGTACGGGTTTCGACAAAATAAATGCACGGAAGATGCGGTTTCACTGCTGACGGGTCTGGTGTCGACTCACCTTGATGAAGGGAAAGCTTGCATTGGAGTTTTCCTTGATCTGGCCAAGGCATTTGATTCCGTCTCTCCTGTTATCTTGGTCAGAAAACTTGAAAAGCTCGGAATCCGTGGAATTGCTCTGAACTGGTTTCAGAGTTATTTGACGGGTCGCTCTCAATGTGTCAAAATTGATGATCAGAGAAGTTCATATAATTCAATAGAATTTGGCGTGCCGCAGGGCAGCATATTAGGCCCGACCCTTTTCATCTTATATATAAACGACATTATGGCCACCAACCTCGTGAACGCCGATATCATATGTTACGCTGACGATACGGCTATAATCTTCTATGACTTAAACTGGGCTAGGATTGTTGAACGCGTGGAGCGGGGCATGATGGTGATCAGCTCATGGCTTCGTGATAATCTACTGACCCTTAACATGGATAAATCTAAATTTCTCTGTTTCCACAAAACCCAAGCATCGGCTCCATCTCTCACATATGTTAGGATACATGCGTGTCTGGCGGCTGAGGGTCCATGTGGCTGTGACTGTATATCTAGGTCACCCACAATTAAATATCTTGGCCTGATCCTTGACGAGAAGCTCTCATTTAAACCTCACATAGTAGCAACAGCCGGTAGGGTTCGTAAATTTATCTATATCTTTAAAAACCTAAGAGCAGCAGCCAATACAAACTTATTAAAGATGGTCTACGTTTCGTTGTGTCAATCCATTATCACATACTGTATCCTAGCGTGGGGTGGTGCAACCACCAGCAATCTGATAATTTTAGAGAGGGCACAGAGATCAGTTCTTAAGGTCATGTTTGGGAAACCTATCAGGTTTCCTACTAATGTTTTATATAGTGATTATAAACTTGTTAGCGTGCGTGGACTTTTCATCCTCAAAGCAGTGTCTTATGTACATCGCGAAATAGTCCGATCAGTTGAGTATGATAAAATGATCGAAAAACGAGTATTTAGGGTTCCCCAGCCAATTGTTAAAACGAGTCATGCTAGGAGGTTTGGAAGATTCTTACACCCTTTTATATACAACAAAGTGCAATCTCTCTATTGTATCAAACACTGTACAATGCCCCAAATAAAACAGAATCTCTCTGATTGGATTACCTCACTCTCATATGCCGATATAGAAAACTTGCTAAGATCTTCTCTGTAAGTTAACCTGTTAAGTGGAATTTAAATACCGATCCCAAGATATATATCGTAGGGCTTAGCCGGCAACACTGCACTGACTCGAATATCATTTACAATTTAATAGTGTATAATCTTACAAAATCATAAAAAGGCACTTTGACACCAATTTAAACTCATGCACACACACTCACATATACTACACAATCGTACACTATACACTCACACATTTGCACCTATTTTAATTGCTACAACTCACTGTTGATTTTGGTCGCGCAACGCAAAAGTTTAACCTCGTGACAAATGATTATCTACGTGACAGGCTTAGCCTAGTGTAGAAATCACAGCAACTTGTGTATTAGACTCTTCTCGATGCAATCTTAACTTTTAGAGCACATCAAAGAAAGTTTTGTAATGTTAGGGTTGTTAAATAAACTTTATTTTATTTTTTTTTTTTTATTATAAAATCGAGCAAAAAGAGCAAAAAATCGCATTAGTTGTATGGGAGCCTCCCTTAAATATTTTTTTAGTACGAGCTAATTTGTTGTTATACTGGCAACAAAAAATAAAAATATAATTGAGATACAGCCTAGTGACATACGGACGGGCGCACGGATAGCGACGTCTTAGTAACAGGGTTCCGTTTTTCCCCTTTGGGTACAGAACCCTAAAAACGAGGAAAATCCCGAAGGATCCGTGACTCCTCTGATTGGAGTCTGTGATCATTGGGAATAAGCGTTTACGTCGCCTCTGATACTTTGCGTGATTTATCTTATCTTTTTAACGAAAAAGAAAATTATATTTTGCTATCAAGGCAATGGGCAGGAGAGATGTCTGTACGCGCTCTGATGGA
This sequence comes from Conogethes punctiferalis, assembly GCA_031163375.1. Lineage (NCBI taxonomy): Eukaryota > Metazoa > Arthropoda > Insecta > Lepidoptera > Crambidae > Conogethes > Conogethes punctiferalis. Next base: position 5,897,819 of record CM062085.1, on the reverse strand, counting down.
CGATGGAGTAAAGGAAGGTGTTGGAGTAACCTGGTTTTGGTGAACGGAGTGTAGGATGTCATCTGCCACGATGTTTTGAAAATGCCTTTTCTGGCCCAGCAGTTTACGTAAACGAATGTCGAAAATATTTTGTATGCATCATATAGATGGTTAGTTATATTAAGTTATAAATTTATGAAATAAGGTAGCTAGGTACATAATATTAAACAGCTTAATAATCAAGTTAAGTGAATGTTGACATGATGAGTGTGATGAACAAAGTTGAATCTTCGTTCAAAACTTAATTTTTGACGTGCTTTATCAAATATCAGACAACTTTTAAGAAATTATAATATTTTTTTAATTTATTGAATGCAAAGGTACATACAAATAGGTTACAATAAATATATCTGCCAAACTGCTGAGCAGTTTGTCGGCAGCCAAAATGCGCCAGGTGATTGACATTAAACATCTGGTCTTAACTATTTTTAATTTTACTATAAGAAAAATATGATGACTCCCAGAAAACTCATTTTTTTTAAAAGAAAATTTAGAAAAGGTCATTTCCAAAAGATGCCGCTTTAGTTGTAGCATTCGAACCACGATCCAAGACTGCCAAATATAGCCACGGGTGTAAGTAGGGAGTAATAAAACAATTTTTATCACAAAGTAAAACCCATACAATATTCTTTCGCGTACTTCTCAAACCATTCCGTCAACTTCCACACCACCCTCATTATTCAGCAACGACCCGTTTTATTTTTAAACCGTGATAACTTGAAACTGCGCCCGCGAGTCGGGAGAGAAACTTAGAACATTACAGTGATGACCCAAAAAAGTCCAACTTTTTAATGTACGGTGAACCGACTTCTGTCCGAGCTATGTGTTGTGGCCTTATTGTCTGCGCACATTATACGACTAGAATAATCTAAAATTTTTGAAAAAAATAAAAATTAAAACCGACTTCAAGACTACGGCCACAATACATACCATATTTTTTGGTTTTTGTTGTTTTTTCAAAAACCACTAAGTAAGTTTTATTAAAATTTATATGGGACCACCTCTGAATGATGGCCTACCAAACAAAAAAAGAATCACTAAAATCCATTCATAATAAGCGGAGAAATAGAGTAACATACATAAAAAAAACATACGGGTCGAATTGAGAACCTCCTCCTTTTTGAAGTCGGTTAAAAACTTCAGAAAGTATTTCTATAATATTTCTAGTCCTACATCATTTTAGACTAGAAAATAGAAATAGTCGAGTGACTTTCTTTAAACATAATGGTAAACATATTTTTTAAGGTACTTTTATAACAGTAAGAACGAATTTTCACATGTAAGTTTCTTACGGCAGTATTTACAAACGTTACTATGCGTCGCGGGAACGCACAGGTACCCAAAAACGTGTAGGATTTTGGGCACTGTGCGTCCGCGCATCGCATAATAACGTTTGTGAATACGGCCGTTAAGGTAGTATGACCGAATGTCCTTTTAAAATCCCAATTCAATTGTTATAATTTACTGTGTCTGGAAATCTCGGCCATACACCTGATAATTGCATTAGTTAATGAGTCATTTCCTTTTTCAAAGAATTAGCATGTACTCGTACCACTTGCATAAAATTAAGCTATATTAGATAATCTCTAATAGCATAGCTAGCTAATATTAAAATACATTCTATCGTAATCAGAGGGAAGGAAATGCACAGGGAAGCAGTTATTGCCATCATGTATGATCTACAGTCGACAGACTTGCAACAACGAGGACCAGATACAATTGTTTACAATGCGACTTTTCGCTGCGACTAAACGCAACTAAAAGTCGCGCAATTTGCACACCGCCTTCACGTACGGAACCGACTTCTGTTCTCGCTATGTGGCGCAGCTTTATTGTTGTTTTACTACTACCGTCATCGCTTTAATCTGTTTTTCAAACTGTTTGCAGCACGACATAATGTTTTTCATTACCATATTTACGTACCCGCTTCGTTTCCGTCACGTTGCGATGCGAGTTTGCAAATTATTTTAGGCGGTGAAGCGACGCTGTATGTTTTAAAAGTTGAAAGAATTTGTATCTTTATCTGGTGTGCAAACGGTACTGGAAAAGTTACGGAATACTAACCTATTAATTTCAAGAAAAATGTGAGGAAGCTTTGTCTATCGCCGTAAGATATTCTTTTCAGAAAGAGTGTACATTATAACAGTAGGTACATGTCGCTGCCTAGTAGTTGTGGTTTAGTATTACCTACCGCCTAAGGTCCTGAAGAATAAAGATCTGGTTCGAATCCTAAATGGTCGGGCCAAAAATTGTTAATGGATTTTTCTGTCAAGAAAATACTCAGTAGCTGCCTCGGAGTCAGAAAGTTGGCGACGATAAACCCTGATCTCTCGGCGATCAAGTCAAACTATGTTCTCATAGAATCATGTGAATGGAGGAACGGAGAGTGCATCTATGTTTGCGCATACACTATTGCACTCTAAATATCTTGCGTATTTGGTTCGTTTCCTTGGAGATTGGTCACAATAGCTTAAATTTGGTCAGGAGAGTGCATTTTGCGTTCATCATCAGCCTGCAAACTTCGACTGCTATATATAGCTATGTCAATTTTCATTACAGGGGTTTTCCAGTCACCACGCTTGGCAGGCGAGTTGGCGCTTAGGTTTTAATTGTACTCATGTAACCGCTGTTGCCGCTGCTGTTGAGATATCTTAACTCAAACCCTTATTTATTGTACTAGGTAGTTGGAACATAAAAAAGCCAAAACCGCTAAAAAGAAATCGTCAAGAGCGAGCCATTTAAGTTATACTGCAAAGAATAACGTTTACGTCTCTAGTCCGAGGGCCGCTGTTCTAATGACCAAACTTACCTCTCTAATGCTTGTTTAAACGTTCGCGCCACGCCATTACGTTAACGCCCGAAACGTATATTGTGTTCCCTAATCTCCTGTTACACCTGAACCCGGCGGGAATTCTTTTATCTATATAATTAGTTAGGTGAAAGAAAAACATATTTAGAAGGAACAAACACTTTTCTTCTTTGTTTCCAGAATTAATGTAAGTATGTATTCCATTTAAACTAAATTTTTTAAATTTTGAATAGGCACCGTTACATGGTGCAAGTTCCTAGGACGCGCACAGCGCGTTTCGCTTCTACCTTCATAGTGTGAACAGCTAAACTATGGAACTCTTTACCGGGCTCCTTGTTCCCCGAGATATATAATCTTCCTTGGACATCCAAGGCGAGAGTGAACCGGTTTTTTTCTGGGTGAGCGCGTTCCATCGTAGACTACGATATCGCTTACCATCAGGCGAATCGCAGTCAAGCACAAACTCAAACTGAATTTAAAAAAAAACTTTTTCAATTGAACCGTAGTGTAGGATGCCCTCAGGCCAGGCGGAGTGACCAAATAAAGCTGACAAGAGCTGGTTACAAGAGGCCCAGGATCGAGCAACGTGGCGTACAAATGGCTTTTATCCAATAGTGGATTGCAAGACTTTATATTTATGATGAAGAATTTAACTTCAGAGACCAAATTACTAGGAGACATTGTTATACGCATTATTTTATCCTGGACCACACATCGCTTTAGTCTCAAACTAAGTCGACTCTTGTACTATGGGTGCTAGTCAACTGATAAGCTTACTTAGAATTTTTTTTTGTAAGTAAATACACCAGACCAATACAAAAAGACATGTTAACGCACACAAATTTTGTACTGTGTGGAGATGGATCCACGAATCTTGACTCAGAAGGCAGAGGTCACTACCAAATGAGCCATCGGGCCGGTGAACCACTACTAATGTACCAGAAGTCTATCTTAAACAAATTTTACAGTTCATTACCGTTTCCCGTGGCATCTTAGTGACGTAGATCCCGTAGAAACCGTGTTGTTTCTCATGTCTATGAGAACAAGAATAGCAACAGATTAAGGAACTTCCGCCGCAAATTCAGCTCTACGTAATGAGGTTTCGTTTGTTTAAATTGACGGTCTGGATCGAGTTTCGTCGCGACTGGATCCAGCCGTTGGAAGGTTAAGTCTTGGGTAAAGGCAAAGAGATTACGCGATAAAAACGTTTTTAGTACTTATTTAGTTGAGCTTGGTGGAAAAAGATTTTTTTCAGCGAAATTCAGTTTCTGTCACATAATGGAATTGTGTGTGCTAAACGAGTGGCTCAATCTTGTACAATGGTTCATGATTATAAATCAGCATGTATGTTAAATAATATTTTCATAGTGCGAACGGCTAAACTATGGAACTCGTTTCCGAGTTTCCTAACAGATATAATCTTTCTATGTTCAAGGCCAGAGTGAAGCGGTTTTTGTTGGGTAAGCTTGTTCCATCGTAGACTATTATATCTTTTATATTCAGGCGAATCGCAGTCATGCGCAATCTTAATACGAATAAAAAATATGAGTAAAAATAGGTTTATTCCGATAACCAATAATTTGCTAATTTGAATCATAAATTCAATTCCCGGCTTTGGAAAATAGGCTCGCTACCAACGAAGCCAATGAGTTAGTCATTTGAGCACTGACTGATTTACGATGCTATGAAATCTGCCGCTCCATGCCGACAGTAAATCGCATTTGTCAACGTTTAAAAATGTAATCCCGTACGTATTTACCGAAACACTGGTCACTCGCTATATTCACCCGCGTACATACAACACTCGTAAATAAGCATCGTAAACTTCGCCAATTCAATTAATGTCTGTGAAAAGGACAAAACACAAACCTTTTGATGCCGGCCCCATAAAGGCCGTATTGACGTGTGCTGTGCATGCGACGCTCCGAGCGGTTTCAAATTGACGCCAATACGAGATTGTGCACTTTTGGGATTGTTTTTTCCACTACAGCTGCATAAATGTTTTTGATCAGACGGAATAAAATTGACTGCGGTCACCAACCCGTCTTCGTGTGTACAAGCGTGGTGATTGAGGCAAATCCCCCAAACCTTTGCCTAGCAGTGAACATTTGCAGGCTGTTGATGATGATTAAATAGAGTTAGACTTAGAAAGAAACTATTGGTGAAAGGAGGATGCAAGTTCTGGTTCCAACCTTCAAAAGATAATATCACTGGGTGGGTATTTCCGAACTGATTGAATGTTACTATTTCAGAGTTATTTTTTGGGTAATCATGCTCTACATACATTTTGGAAGTATCCGCGCTGTGCCATTATAAAACATCGGTGTGTGTAGCGGACAACAAAGTGATCCTATGATTGTTCCGTTTTTTTTAGAGATATTGAATTTTAAAAAGATAAATATGTGTATTGTTAAAAATATCGACAAACAATTGATTTTATCAGGCTAAGAATTGCGAATATTACCTTCATTATGTGGGCAATTCTGCTATAAGGCTACATGTATACCATTGTAGCTATTTACATGTTTGCTGCACATTGTAAATATCTTTTTGCAAACTAACACCCAACTAAATATCCTAAAAACGTTCCTAGACGACAAACGGAAAGTTCGCAATATAAATACGGTCTAAACTACGAGACCCAGTTCAGAACCGGCGTTGTACCGGCCCGGAACATTAACATTCGGCCATTTTGTTAATTTCACACAAAGCAGAACATTAGAGTGTTCCGAAACTGAATTTGTCCGCGGGCAAATGGACTGAACGGCAGAAACCACAATAGAGCGGCGTGTTTAGTCTAAAACTGCAAATGGATATTGTGACGTAGGTACGGTAATGCAATTATCAGTAACGTTGGAGATAATTGTGGGTTATATTGCGAATGAGTTGTCTTGATTATCTGCGTTATTGTTGTATGATAAAACATGTGAGCATTATGAGTATATTGAAATTGATAGAAACATTTTTGTGTATGTTTGTATGAGGACGATAGAGTCGAAAGGTGTTGGATTGGATCTTATAACTAAACGGAGTGTTGAACGCTCGATGGACCGATGACTTAAGGCTACATCGAATAAATGCAGATCCCAGCCTGGGATTTCCAGGACCGGGATGATTGGCATTCAGCAGGAGACGGCAATAGGCTGATTAGCTACTTACTTTGGGATTAGAGCAATGTATGTGATGTTGTCTGATATTGTTGTCTGATTTAATTTGATAACAAAACACTTTTATCTTGTCTTTCATATGAAGAGTGAGATGTTTCGTGAGAGTATAGTTTCATAGAACTGCTAGAAATAATATTAGATTAGACATATAGCTACCGAATTTGTAACAATCTGTAAATAGTGAAACTGAAAACCACGCTGTGCTGATTGTTAATAAAATAACTAAATTAATTAAGTAGATGAATAAATTACAATCCTCTGTTTCAGACATTTCAATACGAATCCCCGTTTTGGAAGACAAGAAAGGTCCTTCACGTCGAACTACAGTTCAGCTAGAATGGGCCTATAGTTATTGCCTTTTAATTTAATTATAGGTAAGGGAGCGACCTACCACCTTTTCGCTCCAAGCCATCCTCACCTGCCCGTAGTGCATCCTGTCGAACAACAAACGAGGCTCTGGCAAACGACTGGTGGCGGTATAACCATTACGATAGAAGGCGTACCTAGGCAAAGTTTTTAATTGAAAATTAAAAGAATTGTGCTAAAGAGAGAAATTTTCTGCAGATTTTAGGCGAGAGTGAATAATTAAATTCATCAGCCTATTGCAGTCCACTTCTGGACACAGGCCTCCTGGAGGATATACGCTGGGCAGGCGGGTTGGCGATCGCAGAGCGTAGCTTCTTGCTCCGGTGACGCTGCTGCCCGTCATCGGCCTGTGGTATTTCGCTTCGCCTTCTATCGTGATGGTTTTGCTGCCACCAGTCGGTTTGCCAGAGCCTCGTTTGTTGTTCGGCAGGATGCACCACGGGCAGGTGAGGAAGGCTTGGAGCGAAAAGGTAATAGGTCGCTCTTTTACATCCCCGCTAAATAGAAAAGATAATAGTTATAACTCGCTTAATAGAAAAGATAGTTTAAAAATTCTTTGATATTTATGTATCTGGAAGATAAAAATCTATAAAAAAGATCCGATCCATAAAAAAAGTCATGCATATTCCCTATTACAGGCATACACAGCACTTACTATGAGTAGCTGAATATGCAAAACAAGGTAAGGTAAAATATGACAATAATATCACAACAATCCTTTCTAACATCTGTGTGATTGCGTCAGAGTTATCACTTCTAGACAGTTATATAGGATTTTGTGGCTTAGAAGGGTCAAGTCTGCATGTGATATATGAATAGACGTGCCCTTTCTTTGTCCGTAGATAACCGCTCGGTACTAGCATTGTCACTCGACACATTAATCATTAAAATTGCCCAAACTGAACCCGGAACTTCGTGATGAAATATCCACCCTGTGTTGATATAAATCTGTATGCCACTTTAGTTTGAGTAACGTTGTGTTATATGTACGGTTGACGGGACAACATACATTATGTTGACGTTTTAAAAGGGGCTTTATTTAGGCTAGCGGAAAGGTCGCGCTTTTTATGGATGCTTTTAAATTTGACTGGAAATTTGTGAACACATTCTGATATAGTTTTGATGGGCTCAGTGATAATTTGGCTAATAGCTTTGGTAAAGTTCCCTCAATGTGATAGGATTAGCCACATTGAACAAATATCAATGTTGAATATCTGGATATAGTTATCGTAATTGCACAGTTACTAAACAACAAAGGGCGGATTTACTGAAAAAGAATGTCTATGCAATATTGCATTCGATATGCATCCTTTATCAGTCAACCGTTGATTGCTATTGTAATAATTAGTTTTTGGCGGTGAAGGGCTGTTTTAATAAATAGTCTGAATGTATGACGTCTAGTCAAACCATTGCCTGGTTTTAGACGTCTTAAAGACAAGCCTGTTGTATTTTTTCTCTGTCATCATCATCAGTCTATTGCAGTCTACTGCTGGACATAGGCCTCTCCAGTTGTTCGCCACTTAGTGCAAACATCTGGAGGATTTACCCATAATCGCCGCTGGGCACGAGGGTTGGCGATCGCAGGGCGTAGCTTTCTTTAAGGTGACGGTTTTTCTGCGTACCTAATAAATAAATACATATCTTAACTAATATTATAAAACTGAAGAGTTTGTTTGTTTGAACGCGCTAATCTCAGGAACTACTGGTCCGAATTGAAAAATTCTTTTTGTGTTGAATATACTATTTATCGAGGAAGGCATTAGGCTATATAACATTACGCTGCAACTATTAGGTGCGAAGAAGTAATGGAAAATGTAAAAAAAAAATGGGGAAAAAATAACTTTTCCACGCGGACGAAGTCGCGAGCACAGCTAGTATGGAATATGACGACATTATGATATGACATAAATTTCACCGCATTATATCTCTTGTTCAGTTGAGTTAACCACTTTTGGGCCCTTCTATTCACGCGCCATAGAGCAAGTCAATTGCTTTCGGAGATACATGTTACATGATAACTACGTAACTACCCACTTAAGGAAAATGTTATCTATACTAATATTTTATTATAAAGAAGTAAAGTTTGTCTTTGTATATTTGTTAAGTTGTAAGGGGTAACCTCGTGATCTACTGAACCGATTTTAAAAATTCTTTTACCAATAGAAAGCCACATTATTGCTGAGTGTCATAGGCTATACATATAAAAAGCCGAAAAATGAAAAGGATACTAATATTATGCCCAACGAAATGGGCACCGGTCAGTTAGTTTTTAATATTTATCTTCTTAGTACCTACCATGTGTATGCTGTTAGGTATACCTAAGAGTAAAGCATTCGCAGAAAGGATTATTACGTGTACCACCACTTCGTTAACAGTTACGTCATACCAACATACCAAAAGTAGGTTAATAGATTCCCAAAAAAAACGAAGCATCCCAATTCGCGGACTAATGGTGCTCGCAAACAGGCACCTATCGGTGCGTCGAATAACCCGGAAATCACGTGTAAAATCTCCATTAAGAACACCTCCGCCCGCCGATTGATCCGGGATGAGCAGCCATCTATCGGACACGGCCCATAGCCGGAACTCGTGACCCGAATCCAGAGTTGGCGTAAGGTTGAAGGCGCGAGTTACGAAAATGCGCGTATCGGTCATTTGTGAAATATTACAGTTATTCTCCTTTCTAACTTGGTTTTCTTCGCTGGCTCAGCGATCCGAAGTGGATCTTGGCCTCTGACAGGAGATTTTTGCCAATCTGCTCGGTCCTCAGCCTAGACTAGTCTGGCAGTTGAAGGTGACAAAGATCCATTTTCACCCTTTTTAGGGTTTCGTACCCAAAGGATAAAAACGGAACCCTATAATTAAGACTTCACTGTCTGTCTGTCACCAGGCTGTATCTCAAGTACCGTGACAGCTAGGGAGTTAAAATTTTCACAGATTATGTATTCTGTTGCCGCAATAATACAATACCAATACTAAAAACAAAATAAAATAATTATTTAGGGGGGATTCCTATACAACAAACATGAGTTATTGCCATTCGTCCGCGAATCCGACTCGCACTTGGCCGGTTTTTTTTCGAGAGGGGAATGCATTAGGCACCTTTATAAGGCCATAACGGACAACACTAAGAGAGGTAGGGCATAGCAAATATTCGCTCGAATTGAGCCGCCCGTCCGGGGAAGGACCTCCACCCTATAGAATACCGCAGTCAAATGACCTCTGGGTCGTGTTTCTGCCGGTGAGTAGGGTTTCCGGAGCTCGTGGGGGGTTAGGGTTGGGCCGGCATGGCGGTGGCAACTGACAGGTAACTGACCAGTTACTTGCCCGTTGTCACAGCGACTTGGGCTTCTCTTTCGCTTTCCATCAGGCTTAGGGAAGCCATTATGTAGAGCCACTATAAAAAAAAACACTATAGTTTCGAAACCGACACAGAGAATAAGACTTATAATTTTTAATTGAACTACTCTTATAATTTATTATGGTGATAAATAATTATTTATCGCTTACGCTTACATTCTATTCCTATCATGGAATTCGTCTCTTCCCGTAGCGTGATCCTTTACAACGTTGACAAGAAGTGATCTCGTCTATGGCAATCCAATTTCCTAAAGCGGTTATATTTTTACTATCTTATTGTACGTTGAACGAGTAGATGGATATATTTTAAACGGAATGATTTATGAATTTATAGGTCACTCCTAGTTTTTACTACGTGTATCAAGCTGGTGTATTAATTATAACACTTCTTTTATTTTTAATTTTCTATTCTTCTTATCATGGGATATAAGGGAGCGACCTATCACCTTTTCGCTGCAAGCCATCCTCACCTGCCCGTGGTGCATCCTGCCGAACAACAAACGAGGCTCTGGCAAACCGAATGGTGGCGGTAAAACCATCACGATAGAAGGCGTAGCTAAATACCACAGGCCGATGACGGGCAGCAGCGTCATCGGAGCAAGAAGCTACGCCCTGCGATCGCCAACCCGCCTGCCCAGCGTGGCAATTATGGGTATATCTTCCAGAAGTTTGCCCTAGGCGGCGAACAACTGGAGAGGCCTATGTCCAGCAGTGGACTGCAATGGGCTGATGATGATGATGATTCTTCTTATATAAATAAAACTCTAATACTCTCTCTAATACAATTGTCTTCAGGAGAGGCCTATCTCCAGCAGTGAACGTTTACAGACTAGTGATATTCAATCTTTTTAAATCGCTTCACTAAGCTGCTACAATACGAACTCTTAAAGGTTGCTCTCAAGCAGTACCCATATTCCACCTATCTCCTCAACATTATAAGGCGAATCCTGCCTCGTCACGCCAGCACCATGAATGACGTTTTGTATAAGCCGTGCACGGAGATTTCTGAGCTTTATTTTTTCACGGGCAGGTGATGGATTGCCCGCTGTTTTCTTGTGTAATTTCCTGACACTAATTGCGGCGGGCATCCGTCACGGCGGGGGAATGAAAAAAAAACCAACGCTAATGCTTCGTCCGAACTTAAGACAGATATAAATTCCTTTGCGTTTCGAGGTATCTGTTTGTTGGAGGTGGTAAGAATGAGGAAATGTTTGTCTTTGTTTTGTACTTATGTAAATGTATGGTGTTATGGTTACTTTTGCTTGTAATTATTAGGTAGACACATAAAATAGAGTCTTTTTCTTTTCGTTGAAAGCTGTAAAATCCTAAGTTTTATGGCCTATCGGGTCTACTTAGAAAACACTTGAGTTTTGCTTATTTCTAAACTAAGGGCCTAAGTTTATTACTGAAGTTTCGGAGTAATTTCAATACGTCATAATTAAAGCTATACTTCGTTAATAGACTTATTTTTTGCGCAGATCTTTGTCTGTGTATGATTTGGAACAAGCTTGATGGATATTAATCCTGTATAGTATTAGTTCTTAGTTATGTAATTAGTTTCATGGAGGTTCGAACCTTTAGTAGATCACTTTAGAGTAGGCTTACTGGTTTATAGCCGTGTGGCCGGGGGACACCCCAAAAGCATTATATTTTTGTCGCATACTCATAATCAGTCAGCTTTTCTGTCTGTTGTCTGTCTGTGTCAATGATGATTAATTATTATTAACATTATGTAGCTGAAAGTGGATGGAAATCGTTACAGAGTAATAATCAAGATTTTCACATTCTGAAATTCGGGCAATAACTACTACCGCAAAATTGTTCATGAATATTTTAAGCATTCAGAAACATACTACATCCGTAAGGAAACTTAGTTATTAAAGATATCGTATAATACAGAAATATTATAATTTCCCAGTAACGGTTCCTCATCCATTTAAAGAATGCTTAATCTCTTTCATAAGACGAGCAAAGACTTGGAAAAATGCGAGGAAAGATAAAAGAAAAGTATTTTCATTTAGATTGGCAGTAAAGTTTGAATTGAGTTTTGTTGATGTAGCTAATCGTATTCTTGGACTTGGCTGAATTTGTTTCGGGGACTTCATCTTGTGCATAACATATACGAGTAAATGTGATAGTATGTTTGGTAAATATATATTTAATACCTAATACTTTGACCCCTTCTCAAAAGGTTGGTGATTCAAACCATAAAATTTTACAAAAAACGTCAATAGTTAATCTCCATAAGTCTGGTTTTAGTGTCGGAATATAAAATAGAAATTGCTTTGTGTCATACTGAGTCTTAAGGATCTCGGGCTTGTATATGAAAATCTGTATTGTTACTTCTACTCAAATGTAACAAAACCTTTTCTATTTCATAGCATGTGTATTTTAATATTTATTAATATCATTAAGATGCTGTACGAATTATGTAGTGAGTAGTATCAAATGTCTGTCATACGAGTATTAATATTTGACTAGCTGTGCTCGTGACTTCGTCCGCGTGGAATAGTTATTTTTCCCCCGTTTTTTTTTAATTTTCCATTATTTCTTCGCTCCTAATAGTTGCAGCGTGATGTTATATAGCCTAAAGCCTTTCTCGATAAACGGTCTATTCAACACAAAAATATTTTTTCAATTCGGACCAGTAGTTCCTGAGATTAGCGGGTTCAAACAAACAAACAACTTCAGCTTTATAATATTAGTTAAGATATGAATGCTATAAACTTTATTGCATGCAAACATAAAGGGGTACATATTACTTAGTACCTATGTATGTACCAAGGCTCAGACTCCTAGACACGATAGTTAAAACAATGGGAATTTAATCAATGATCCTGGAGGTCAAGATATCAATGATAGTTGAAATTGATATAGTACATCTATAGGCAATGATAAAGCTAAATTGTATTTTCTGTAGCTGTTAAAACAATAATATCGTGGGGGAACGATTCAGGAAATTGCCCCAATATCCTGAATGTACACCGAAAACATGCAGCAAATATTTTATTTACATTCATTTCATTATAAGTATCTTACTTAGTTATTTTCTATATGAAAAAGCTCAGTAACAAGCAAACACAAGTATTTACATGCTCGTTCTTAGTCCAAATCCGCCTTTACTCTGTAAAATGCAAATAAAAGATTTCTCAGTCAATTTTGAATCTGACCTGCTTTGTATTCACCTTGGAGATATCTGTGTATTCACCACAGTCGATGTTACAAAGAGATCATTACGATGTGAAATTATTTTCATACAAAAATACGTTAAGTGATTCTCGTGAATGTATAAAATATCTTTTATGTCCCTGAATTTCAATAATATCGTTATTGATTTCATGGTTCATCCTATGGTGTTCATCATAGGTATTATTCTTGACGTGTTTATTAAAAGTACTTGAAATAATGGATTTTCGTATCAGGAATTAAATGTATATCTTAGCATCCTTTATTGTTCTAATTGCATGGGTGTGTTAAAGAAACTAATTACTTGGAAGGTAGAGTACACGTAAAGTATAAGTATAATTATATACATTTAATTCTCATTTATTGTCTTTTAATTTTTATAATAATATCTGTAACAAATCTAGAAGGGACAAACAAAACAAGACGCAACTTCTTTTTTAACATAAAGATATCATTGTTGTGTCATAAACGAATTATTCTATTTGTCTGGTTATGGTTGATTAGTGTACGACAGGTTATATTACACATGAAATAACAAACGATGTCAATACGAAAAGGCCTTAAAATTTTATGCATATCAGGAATTTCTCGGTCGAAAGTTTGATGTAAACATGGTCTGGAGTTTCAACGGTCAGGTTTAAAATATGAATATAAATTGAGAAACTTTAGGGTTGCTCAAATCCAGCGGGAACTTTAAAATTATTAACACGACACGGTTACAGATTTACGACCCATAAATTCTATTTCGCTATCTGGTTGATGAATGTAACCACGTGCTGTGTGCGGGCGAAATTGTTAGAACTGAGTTTGCGGTTTGAATTAATATAGTGATTTTACTAATGAAAAAGTGTATTGGGAATTTATTTCTGCTGTCACTAGATAGTAAAAAACAAAGCGGCTTCTTTTCGTGTCTATGTATGTGTCGCAGTAAGATATAGTTATATCCCTAGGGATATAATTATATGCCGTAACATAGTTGTACGAAAGCGATTCATTACTATCTCACTAGGAATCTTAACTAATATTATAAAGCTGAACAGTTTGTTTGTTTGAACGCGCTAATCTCAGGAACTACTGGTCCGAATTGAAAAATTATTTTTGTGTTGAATAGACCATTTATCGAGGAAGGCTTTAGGCTATATAACATCACGCTGCAGCTATTAGGAGCGAAGAAATAATGGAAAATGTAAAAAAAAACGGGGGAAAAACTAACTATCCCACGCGGACGAAGTCGCGAGCACAGCTAGTATAGTTATAAAACTTGATGCGGAATCTTAAATAGATGGTGATTAAAGAGGAAAGTTTATACGTATTATACGTACTGATGACTGACTCGATGGCTCATTTGGTAGTGACCTCTGTCTTCTGAGCTAAGGGTCATTTGTGTTCATGAACATGTCCGTTTGTATTGGTCTTGGTGTTTACTACGTAAAATATGTATTTATTTACAAATAAAAGTAAGTAAGTTTATCAGTTGTCTAGCGCTCATTGTACAAGCTACGGCTAAATTTGGGGATAGATGGCACTGTGTGGCCCAGCATGGCATGTCTTTGTAAAAAAAATACATGCATAACGTACATTTATAGAAGACTAGCAGTGCTCGCGACTTCGTCCGCGTGGAATAATTATTTTTTCCCCGTTTTTTTTTACATTTTCCATTATTTCTTCGCTCCTAATAGTTGCAGCGTGATGTTATATAGCCTATAGCCTTCCTCGATAAATGCTCTATTCAACACAAAAAGAATTTTTCAATTCGGACCAGTAGTTCCTGAGATTAGCGCGTTCAAACAAACAAACAAACAAACAAACAAACAAACAAACAAACAAACAAACAAACAAACAAACAAACAAACAAACTCTTCAGCTTTATAATATTAGTTAAGATATAATCTTAAATCCCATAAGCGAAGCGAGGGCGGGTCGCTAGTAAATATATGAAGTGTATCTATTTGAAAATGGCGGTCTTTCGTAGTCGACGCTCGTAGCACTGTCGGCAATACCGTCGTAGCACTACCAAAGTATCCAATTGACGTAACGACTACAGAGTTCAGTACTTCGTAGCACTGAATAAAATGGAGAGAGAGAAATAACGGAACAGCGGTATACAGGGTGTTTCTTCTAAGGTGTCAAGCCGGTCTGAGCTGATAGCAGGGTGCTATGTTTAGTATGTCAATATGAAAACATTTCCGATGTTGAAAATTTATAAATGTATGTTTCACTTACTAGTCTAGCTGCTACATAATAGTTTTTGTTGAAGATAAATCCCTCTCACAAAACAGATTTCTCTATGAAGTAGTGTGGCGCGAATGTAACATGACGTTATCCGTTCTCTGTCCAAAAGCTTTAGAACTCGTACAATAGAAAATATACATGTGGCTCGGTGGCTCAATTGGTAGTGACCCCTGCCTTCTGAACCAAGGGTCGTGGGTTCGATTCCCACCCGGGAGAAACACTCGTGTGATGAACATTTGTGTTTGTTCCGTGTCATGTGTTTTTAATTTGTATTTAATTAGGTATATATTTGTGGCATCTTCGTTGTTCTGATACCCATGACAAAAGTGCTTAAGCTACTTACTTTGAGATCGGAGCAATATGAAAGTGATGTCTGATATTTATTATTATTCATTTGTTATTTATGTTCGTGGACACAAAAGCTTTCAATGAAATAAATAAACACGGGTATTTTCCCTAGTCTACAAGCTTGTTCTCCGCTGCAAATCGACCGCCGCCTTAGCGCTATCTTCGCAAGAGACAAATGAAGAGCAACTATCGTGCCGGTCCTACCTTCAGTATCAAGCCGGAATCAAGACGGCTCGATAGTCAGATCACGTACCACATAGACGGGTGCTGCGACTCGACGAAGGCATTTATTTGACGTCCCAATCAGACTCAGACAGTAGACGAGGCGCTTTCCAGCAACCCCTCAGATTCTTCCGCGCTGTAAAACAACTACGTACCACTTTTCGTTTTGTGAAAACTAAATTTAACCGGCGATGGGGCGTTTGGCACGTATCTTTAGTGTTCTTTTCGGTTAGAATTCGGCGTCGAAATTCTTGAAAATCGAGAATATTTATTTATAGACGGCTAACAGAGCAGACACCACATATGAACAGATTTATTAAGAGAGTATTAAAAGTATGTCTGTACATTGAATATTTTACAAGAAAAATATTTATGGGGTAACGAAACAATAATAGAGCAAGAATCCAAACAACAAACACCGAAAACAATGTTTGACATATAGATAAATAAAATAAAGGGCGTGTCGCAAGGAATAATTATAACCACTTTTGAATTTGAAGCCACCATCGATCCTAAGGATTTCTGGAAGAAATCGTTTATAAAGATAAGGCCGCCTAAATTTTTGCAATAAATGTTTGTTATATCTAGTAAAACTCAATTGTATGGCGTGCAATAATAATAAATAAATAAATAATATTGAATAATTTAGGCCAACCTTAGCGTATACCTATATGAAATCTATTTGATAAACACATTATCGACTAGAGAAAAAATATATCTCAAAGGAAAAATGAGGGAGCATTTCCACTATCCTTTATTATATTAAAGAAACAATAACCATCTATCATGAGTATTTTATAACTGGGTCAGCATGTACCCAAAGATATATTTTGGGCTTCGCTTCATTTATCATTTTTGACATCTCATATTTTCAGATAATTTTGGCACAGTTGAGCTTTGTTTATTGTTTTATTTCAGAGAGAGAAAAAAAAACGGCAAATGAAATAATAAATTTATGTATGTCCTACGTTGCATTGGACAAAAAGACCACACATTCATATTAAGAAAAATGAAACAATTTATTTGGACCACATAGACACTATGTTAATTTTGTAATGGGTATTTTCTGTAATGTCTGTGTTTTGTGCAATAAAGAATATCTATTTACCTCACATCATATCTGTCATTCCAAATAATTTATCCTATGAGAATCATAATAACGAAGGTACAAATGCAAGCATCCAAATACGGAACAAATACAAATGTTCATCGCACGAATGATGCCTCGAATGGGGATAGTCCGCACGAATCTTGGTTCTGCAGGCAAGGGGTCAAATGAGCCACGGGGATAGTCACTTGGGGATTTGGATTAGTCTTGACGAGACCTATGTCCAACAGTGGACGTTCACAGGCTGATGATGAATAACGTCATTATTATCGCATTACTGCCCACTAAAATAAATCTCTGGGGTGTATCCAACGGGAATTTATGTGGCAGATTTCTTATTTCAAGTAAAATAAGCGATCAGATTTAATGAGAATTATATCCCACCAAACGTTAATTTGACGTGGAACAAGACGAAAGAAAAAGAACTCCAAAAATTACCTGCAACCATTTAGTTAATAACCCGAAACAAAACATGGCGGAAGTTACCTAATCACTTGCGTATTCATGAAGAAACAGTCTTCGATAAACAGGGCACGGCTCAAACAACGCCCGGGAAAAAAGTTGCCCGGACAAAGTTCACTCTCCCGGGAGTAACACAAATTACATCCCACGTCTAAACACGACTAAGCTTAATTAATCTGAAAAATCCGCCTTATTTTTTCCACACCTTCGTGCCTGCCGGCCATTTGTTACATAAACTGAAATATTTGTTTTGTGCGTCCGTTCAAATTAAGACCCATTAATTCCCTTTGATTCATATTCAAGTGGCCACTCATCTTTTCATCTTCTTTTAAATTATTATCCTAACTTATTAAATAATTAAGAGGACCGACTCTTAGGAAGTATATAATTTACGGCTTAATTCTTCTTCTTTTTAATTAAGGTGGGTGTAGTATTTTTATATTTGAATACGATACTTTTTTAATGTTATAAGAAAAAGAATTATATTTTGAATATTTTTAGAAAAGAAAATTGTTGTTTTATTTTTGGTTTATCCATTTTGTTAAATAAAATACGGATGAAGAAAATTTACGTATGAAAGTTACATGTATTTAATATTCTGCTAAAGTATAGCATGTAAAAAAAGATTTTTCTATGAAGGATGTATTGACGCGTGTATCATATTATTATGTATATTACAATTCACTGATGGTGGCAGTGGGCTGGCCAAATCAGCCCCAGAACCGATAACCGTTGGAACAAACGTGTTCTGGAGTGGAAACCGCGTATCAGCAAACATAGTGTAGGACGCCCCCAGGCCAGGTGGAGTGACGATGGACAAAAGCTGGATGCGAGAAGCCCAGGATCGAACAAATGGCCTATGTCCAGCAGTGGATTGATACGGGCTGATGATGATGATGATGATATAAATGTTAATGATTCAATGATTCATTGGGTGGTATATTTGAAAATTTCAATCAAACTATAACAACTACTCTGTTTAAAAGTAAACCACAGGTTTTATAGTATTGAGCAACATGAATCACCATTAGGTAACATTTGCGTTTAATTTGGGAAACTTGTATCTTGACCTTTCTTTACAAACTGGAACTTATTACCAGTAAACAGACCTACCTCTAATTAAGGAACCTTGAAGATTTAAGTTACATGGTAAGTCAGGCTTACGTTTTTGTCTGACCTCAATTACTTGGTACGAAACAAAATCTTGTTCAGTGCAAACATTTTTGGTATCACTGTAGGATTCCGTACTTCAAAAGGGAAAAACGGAACCCTATTTTGGTCGCTCTATTGTCCATCTCTCTATCTGTCATGCATCATCATCAGCCTATTCCAGTCCACTGCTGGACATAGGCCTCTCCAGACCCTTTTAAATAGAAAAACATGGATTTGGTAGGTACATCCATGTTGAATTCTGTATCTGTCGCCATTGCCACACGGTGAAACCTACTTAGTCGTATCTTATATATTTATATCCCGTATACATGAGACTACCACAGTCCAAGTGTATTGTACTTTCTAATAAAAAATGTATAAGTATGAATAAGACTCTTGGTGTGTACGCGTGCACCATATTTGTCCTCATTGTCCCTAAAAAAACAGAATTAAGAACCTCCTTTTTTTGAAGTCTGTTAAAAAGTAATAATCTATCTTAATTGCTAATTATCTCTATTACATACACTTAAACGTATAGTAGCCGCATACTTATAACAACCTTAACAAGATCACCGAAAAAACTAACGCACCGCGAAGTTACAAAGGCAACATCATCCCGCTCCCTTTTATCCGGTAATGACTGCGAGGTCACTCATTCCTAGCGGCTAACACGTATGTAGTTACAGTGGAAACATCTCATTACCAGCGTTTCGTTCCCCGGGCGAATGGGGGTTAATTTCATTAGCGCGGGCCCAACGAATCGTGTGATAAGTTTAGCTAGGTTATGTGGAAGGGCGCCCTTGGGATACCGCCGAATGTTTGCTACCATTGTGCGTCAACGTTTAATCGGAGTTAATTATATTGTTTTAAGTGTTTAACTGCCACAAATATTAGTGGAAATTTAATAAGATGCTTCATCTGTGAAAACAAACAAAACGGATGTGAAACTACAAAATGAAATGCACATAAAATATAGTCTACATATCATCATCATCATCAGCCTATCACTGGAGAGGCCTATGTCCAGCAGTGGACGCTGGACATAGGCCTCTCCAGTTGTTCGCCACAGGGCAAACATCTGGAGGATATACCCATAATCACCACGCTGGGCAGGCGGGTTGGCGATCTCAGGGCGTAGCTTCTTGCTCCGGTGACGCTGCTGCCCGTCATCGGTCTGTGGTATTTACCTCTACGCCGTCAGTTGCGATGGTTATACCGCCACCAGTCGGTTGCCAGCGCCTCGTTTGTTGTTCTACAGTCTACATATAAGTTAATATTATAATGCGGAAAGTTTATATTTTCTGTATATTTGTAACAAATAAAGTAAATAAACTACTGTGTAGGTAGTAGTACTACAAAAAATAGTGAAAAAATATGTTTTTTTTTAGAGATAAAGGCGCTTTGCTCTAAAACCCCGTTTTAAACTTATTGACAGATTAATTTCAAGCTAGTCTAGTTCAGTTGCTATCAAAAGCAATCAAACATGTTCCGGTAGAATGGAAAAGAGAATTGTGGTATGCAATTCAGTGATACATTGCGTTCTGATATGAAATATTTTGCAGCAATGATTCATTTTAATCTCAAAAAGTTGATAATGTTTGCAATCGGTAATCTTGTATGACCTCTTTTTATATATCTTTGTGCATTTTGAGGTACTGTTTTATACCTCTACAATGTCAATTTTCCTGCCAGTTTTGCATGGTATATTATTGACTTTTGCATACTTCAAGATTTTTTAATATCACAGTAAAAGCCTAAAAATTAATTATAGGACTTTAAGCCAAAATAGTATCTTGACATTATGAAGACTTTATTACAATAGGTTTCTGTGATGGGGATCATAGTAAAAGGAATTGGATGCGTGCTGTACCTGTATGATATACCTAAGTAGGTATGTGTAAGTATAAATTGAGTCGACTATACACAGCGAGAAGCTACGCCCTGCGATCGCCAACCCGCGCACCCAACGAGGCGATTATAGGTATATCCTCCAGATGTTTGCCCTAAGTGGCGAACAACTGGGAGGCCTATGTCCAGCGGTGGACTGCAATAGGCTGATGATGATGATACATCGTTAAACAGTAAACAAGTGTCTCTTGAGTTAGTTGTGACCAGTGAAAATCCGTCCGTGTGGGTTTCGGATTTAGAACAGGACCATCCCATCTCATCCCGAGGGTGTCCTAGAAGACGACTAAGGGAATATCAGGAAATGGACAGCAGCGTTTACCTGGATACAATAAAACCTACTGCGGTCACCAAACCGCCTGCCAAGCGAGATGACTAAGGCCAATCCCTCCCAAATGACAACTGTCATTGGGGGAATCCTATGTCCAGCAGTGGACGTTGCAGGCTAATGATGATGAGTGAAAATTATAATCACTGTAGGCTGTTTCTTGTAACTTGCAAAAGAAGTTCAGTTTTATCGTAGATCCATTTGAAATTAGGAATACACCACATGTTCTATCAAAGACCTTTACAAACAGTTATAACATTCGCTGCAACCCGCTCGGGTATCGATACGTTCCACTCATTACCATAACTGATTGAAGAGAGGGATTGTCCCAAAATTCGCTCAGCAATTACCGGAACACGACGTCCAGTTCGTGTAATCATTGCATTGGGACTGAAAGTTTACGGTAAAACACAACTACATTGAAACTATGTTGCGAATTAATAAAGTACAGAGGGTTCAAATTTGCATAATAAATTCTATTAACGTCTTATTAGTTTCGATCATGGAAGTATTAAGTACTAATTATTACTTCCATGGTTTCGATTTAGTCGCATATTTGCTACTACTATGGTTGTAGCGACTGAGTAACACTTACTAGCCCTGAAAAGAAGGATTTTTTAATGAGCCCCAGTTCAACAACAGTTAACAGTTGTTTCACCGAATGTCATACGACAACATTCCTTGGATTGCAGATCTCTAGTTGCGTTGTTTAAGTTTAAAATTATTATTTATAAACGTTTTAATACAAATTTGTAGGAATTTTGGCGATGAAAAAGATTCTTCTCGATAGAAAACAAGTTTCCGAACACGGTGGTAGATTCTATTTTTTGTACCTACAAAAATTTGACGATTCATAAGTGCTTGTCATAAGTTTACTTGAATAAAGATATTTTTCATTTTTATAAGCGATTTCAGAGTCGCCCTTATAGCCTACGCTTGCGCTAAGTGTGCTGGTCTATTATGTATACGCTGATGGTAAGCGTAGGTATCAAATGGTACTAGGATTGCATACGTAACCAAACGTAGCCAACTATTAGTCCTAGTAGGTACTAGGACTACTAGGCAAGGTACCTACAGTAGCTATAAAAGAAAACAATTACTTTTAAAATATCTGAACACTTAGGTACCTGAACAGGTACCTTTGCTCAAAGGAATAAACGGTATCAATTTATAAAGAAAGAAGATTTACAAACTACCTACTTACCTTTCTTCGTCTTTCGGTAATGAAAAAAAAAACAATTTTTCATTTGTTTTTTGAGACCGACACCCATTCACTGCACAAAAAAAGCGAAAAAGTGCGAGAAACGTGCAGAGCGTACGATAAGAGAGGTAGGGCATAGCGAATCTTCGCTCGAATTGAGCTGCCCGTCCTGGGAAGGACCTCCACCCTATAAAATACCGCAGTCAATGACCTTCGGGTCGTGTTTCTGCTGGTGAGTAGGGTGTCCGGAGCTCGTGGGGGGTTAGGGTTGGGCCGGTATGGCAGTGGCAACTGACAGGTAACTGACCAGTTACTTGCCAGTTGTCACAGCGACTTGGGCCTCTCTTTCGCTTTCCATCTGGCGTAGGGAAGCCATTATGTCGAGCCACTATAAAAAAAAAGGCACGGCAAAAGTGACATTTTGTATGAAGGCAACGCTAGTACTGATTTCGGCCATGACCCGAACATCTTTCGGTCAGCTCTAAAAAAACTACACTTCGACTCTTATACATTTTGACACTTTTTTTTATGTTACCAACCGAGAATGAAAAGATAAATTTTATTAAACTAAGAAAACATAGTACGTACGTAGTAACTTACAAAACATAATACCTACACAAAAGTAGGTAAAATTGGAATTAGCTTTATTCTAATTTTACCTACTTTTTTACAAGTCAATAAATGGATGCGACTCCATTGTCTTGGCAATGGGGTTCATACACCAAAATTAGGGAACGTTATTAAAAGGGATTAAAATAGGTTGACTACCTTCTCTATTATGGGAAGCCATGAAAGTTTATTCCGATACTCTGTGACTCTTCCGACGATTAAAATGCCGGAATGGAATCCCCGGCCGATTTGGACACACCTCGTTAATTGGCGGCCGGTCCACAGGGCCCTCTTCTAAATTAACTTAATGAGTCGGGAATATTGTCAATGTTATCAAAAATATAGTACAATACAACAACTTTTTTGTTTATATTTGCATCAAAAATATGTTTGACAAGCGCTACTCCTGCATAAGTAGTGGATTTACCTTTTGTAAATCCATATTGATTGCTATGTAATAAAATATTTGTTTCAAAATGTTCTAGTAATTGTGTAAATACATATAACTTTTTCAAATGTCTTACTAAGCACTGGTAGTATAGAAATCGGCCTGAAATCGGATGGGTCTATACAACTATGAAACAGGACAGTAAGTATAAAAGGTTGTTTAGAAGAGATGGCGTAGAAGAAAGGTTGGCTAGAAGAGATATGTGACCGCCAAAATAGTAAATGTACAAATGAGTGAGGCGAACTAGTTAAAACGTTTGCTTAAAAATTCGCCCTTCGGTTTTGTGGGACCAACTTCCTGCAACAGTCTTTCGAACAGCTACGATTTGGGAACCTTCAAAAAACTAGCGTATTCCTATTTGAAAGGCCGGCAGCGACCCCAGAACTTGATTGGGCATCATTTGTTCGTCTGCGTCCTCTCTCGTAAAAAATAACGTGGATATGAGCATAGTTTTGCATGTGTAAAATACATTCTTGTGGCTTTTCATATGATTGCTCATATATTATCTTAAGCAAGCAAAATATCTACAAGTAGGTAAGTACGCAGTCCAAAATGGAACTCACAATGAAACTGCCGGAAACTCTTAATTATTTTGTAATCTTTTCTAACATCTCCTGAATATTTAAGTGCTGGCAACAGCACCTTTTCACGGGAGATAATCAAAAGTAATTACAAAGTTCTCTCCAAGAGATTTATTTGGCGACCTCAGATTAAAAATAATATGGCTTTTTATAATGTAACAAGTAATTTTGTAACATATACTCAATTTATGATTAAGGAATAGGTACCTATTTCATTTATTTACTAGCTACCAAACCTCGCTTCGGGTATTTTAAAACACACATTACGAGACTCTAAAAGTATGTGTTTCAATACTAAATAGTACATGCATAATAATGCATGTACATGCATGAACCTTCCTCTTGAATCACTATTCATTAAAAAAATCAATTTCTGATTTTAAAGACTTAAACATAACCTACATACGGACAAACAGACTAAAACGACTGTGTTTTATACTATTCACTGATATGGTTAGTTAAGATATTTCCTTAAAATTAACATAGGACATTGGCTCTGTATCTGACTAAAATCTAAATGTGCAACGGCTAATCTTCTAGAGTAAGTAGATTTCACGAGCTTTTTATACAGCAAATACGAGTTCGCAAAGACATCAGATGCTCTAATTACTAAATAAATGCTAAAACCATCCAGGAAACAGGTCGTGTATTAAAAATAATTATCGATATTATCCGCTTAGTCGTTAGACCCAAAAATTGGTAAGCTGATCACGTCTCCAGGCCTTAATTAAGAAGTTAATGAGATCAGAATTTGCCCCCGTTTCGTGATCAATGGTGTTATCCAATTTGCGATATAAAATAACTTGATAAGTTTTACCAGATAAGTGAGGTTACCTCGTTAGGCCAAGGTTCAAATTCAATTAAAACACTTTCACTCGACGCAGTAACTAAGTGAAGGATGTCCAACGGCAACGGGTAATTTTGTATAGGATTTTTTAAATTAAATTTTAGTATACGAGGTTAGAGTGTGCTATAAGAAGCGTAAGCGTGGGATATAAAGTACCGACCCATCATCTTTTCGCTCCAAACCATCCTCATCTGCCCGTGGTGCATCCTGCCGAACAACAAACGAGGCTCTGGCAAACCGAATGGTGGCGGTAAAACCATCACGATAGAAGGCGTAGCTAAATACCACAGGGCGATGACGGGCAGCAGCGTCATAGGAGCAAGAAGCTACGCCCTGCGATCGCCAACCCGCCTGCCCAGCGTGGCGATTATGCGTATATCCTCCAGAAGTTTGCCCTAGGGGGCGAATAACTGGAAAGGCCTATGTACAGCAGTGGACTGCAATAGGCTGATGATGATGATGATTAGAAGCGTAGCAAGAAGATGTAAGTTTGCAAAACGACTATGACTATGATGTAGGGACTATTATTGAGAAAGGTATGCTTAGATGAGAGGATAGATGAAAGTAAAATAACTAAGAAAATGTATGGCGAGAGCGTGAACGAATCTGTTGGGGATGGGAAGACCTAGAAGGGGGAGACCTAGAGGAACATTCCATGACCAAATAGGGAATACTATGCATCTTAGCTTTTAAGGCTATCGTTGTGCGATGTGAATCGCTTTACATTTTTGGATTTTGTCGTCTGCTTTACATTAAGCGCAGCCTACTACTACAGCCACTGTCTTTTTTTGACGTGCTTCTAGAACATACACCTTTGCTGAGAAGGCTTTTAAAAACAAACTAATAAAAATGTAAATGGCCACATAGATATCGATTGAAACAAGAGTATCTTCTTATATATTATGCACAATGTACATTTACCTTGTACAGTTTCCACAACAAACCAGTTATTAAACTGAACTGTTGTTCCCAAATCCACATTATCCTTAATTTTACCGCTTAACCGTCGGCAAGGCCAGAAATATGCTCAAGTTTAGATCGTTATAGCGACATGAATATCGAGGAGGCATTACCACACGCGCTAATAGCCAATATCTGACGCCAAAATTGCCTTCCTAACGATATTTCTGCAGCAAGTAATAAAATCCCGTAATCCTATTACGGACCAACTGAAATCGTTTTTGCCCACGTGGACGTAATATCTGTCATATTAGGGGCAATTTTTAAAAAGTGCTCGGCAGCGATTTGACGGTTGGCGCATAAAATTAATACGCCTTTTTGGGATACGGGCGCTTTCGATTTTATATCTTTCGCACGCAGGCCGGCAAGGTTTTGTTTTGGTAGCATTGTCTTTTTGAACTGTGTTCGCGTTGATGCTCATTTTGTTGTTATAATTTACCGTGGGTTGGTTAAAGATGGATCTACATGAGGTGCGCCCTACGGTATGGGGCGTAGAAATACTATCGAGGTGCCCCTGCCTGGTTTAATGGGTATTCTCCGTTAAATAGGAGTGAACCCCACATAACCCAGGGCCCTGGTGTAGGTATGCGTAAAGGTATTTCCGACGAAAAAAAAAGATCGGTATGTAATGTAGGTTCTTAAACCGGTGGTTAAAGTAGATGCGACGTGGAAAGCCGATATAAGCATCAAATCTGCCTTCTCTTTCGCTTTTGCATCAGGCGTGCTTCCCTATGTCAGTGCCTATGTCGAGCTACTAAAAAAATCAATGTAATCTGGATTATATGAGTAGTACATTTGATCTTACGGAGTTAAATTATTGTTTTCACTCATTTAGCCAATATTTCCACTTAGTCATCGGTAACCCAATAAATTCGCAGCCATTAAAGGCGTGTATACACGTACCGATATTAGTTCCTTAACGATGTTTCCATCGCAAACAATAGACTTAATTTTATTAGGCGTGACCCGGCCTTGGTGTTGGTATGGGGTGGTCAACATTTTTGCTATGTAATTAAAGTGACTGTTTACAATTTATTTAACCTAGATCTAGATTTTTAAACTATGTACTTACAATCGTACGGCTTAATTTCCAGACATAGTAGATTGAACAATAGAAATGCGATTTTTAAAGTAGGTAGTTACATTCGGTGTTATGACGTTAAAGAAAATTTTAAATTTAAGCACCATTGTCACAGAGAAATCACGGTCATTATCCGATAGTTACCTGAATCCTAATTAAAACCTATCTAAATATATAAAACTTGAAGGTGACTGACTGACTGACATAGTGTTCTATCAACGCACAGCCCCAACTACTGGACGGATCGGCCTGAAATTTGGAATGCAGGTAGATGTTATAACGTAGGCATCCGCTAAGAAAGGAGTTTGATGAAACTCTATTCCACGCGGACGAAGTCGCGGGCACAGCTAGTTGCATACAAACTGGGGAAGTTTAAGCAGACTTTAGCGTTTATACACGCATAATTGAAATAAGACACATTTGCTGTTGTTGTGTCATCATCAGCCTATTGCAGTCCACTGCTGGACATAGGCCTCTTCAGTCGTTCGCCACTTAGGGCAAACATCTGGAGGATATACCCATAATCGCCACGCTGGGCAGGCGGGTTGGCGATCGCAGGGCGTAGCTTAATAAATAAATATCAGACAACATCACATACATTGCTCCGATCCCAAAGTAAGTAGCTTAAGCACTTGTGTTATGGGTATCAGAACAACGAAGGTACCACAAATAAATACTTAAATACAAATATAAACACCCAGACA
Source organism: Conogethes punctiferalis (assembly GCA_031163375.1). Lineage (NCBI taxonomy): Eukaryota > Metazoa > Arthropoda > Insecta > Lepidoptera > Crambidae > Conogethes > Conogethes punctiferalis. The sequence goes on along the minus strand of CM062085.1, from coordinate 5,870,704 downwards.
CGGAACAAACACAAGTGTTCATCACACGAATGTTTGTCCCGGGTGGGAATCGAACCCACGACCCTTGGTTCAGAAGGCAGGGATCACAACCAATTGAGCCACCGAGCCGTCAAAACCGAGCCTCTCGCTCCGGTCCCGCTGCTGCCCGTCATCGGTCTGTGGTATTTACGCCTACGCCTTCAATTGTGATGGTTATACCGCCACCAGTCGGTTGCCAGCGCCTCGCAACTACAACCATACTATATCCACGATTCTCAAACTAATTGTTCTATAGATATACATAAATTCAATTGAATTCTAAGTTACATTACTAAATGGATTATAATATGAAAGTGCCACTTTAATCTTCCAGAAACGTCTATAGTACGGTGGTCCGTCAAACAATTTCTTTGTCGTGACACACGTTTGCAGCGTGCACCAAATTGAAAAGCGTCTAATGGATTCGCATTGTGGGCGGAAAGATCAAAAATCTTGTCTAACTGTCAGACTTGCTGGAGGGTTCCGTAGGAAAATGGTGTAAAATATTTGTAAAAAAATTAGAATTCTTAATATCGTTAGATATTAAGAATTCTAATTTTCTTTTTTACTTGACTAAGACAATTTCTTGTCGGTTCTTCTATAAAAACTATTTTTATTCCGCAAATACTTTGGTAATTGTTTTAGTGATTTGTTAGTTATCTCTATTTATAATGAAAAAACAAACTGAATTTGAATTTCTTAGAAATCTATACAAATTAAAATTTGATTGTTTATCTGAATGTGGAAAAGAAGTTCTACATATTGATTCCCATCAACGTCATCGTTGAACCCTAAACTTGTAAGACCCAGGACGGGGCAGCAATCCATAATTAATTTCGTGCCCCAATCTCTGTCAGACCAGAAAATGTGTTTACAATAGACTTGAAAGGATGACCATTCCCTACGATTTCTTTGAAGAAGGGGAACTATTCCAAATTACTTTCGTATAATATATGATTACCTGTTTTTTTTGCTATTGCACATTGTTGGAAGATATTAATACATTAACGACTTCGGTTGTCATTATTATTAAAATAAGTAATTGGTATTTGAAACAAAAAAGGAGTATCAACAAGAGCTGCCCAAAAAATGCATAAATTTATAGTTAGGAAATGAAAAAGTTTTGTCGTAAATCAGCTTTATCCCATTCCCAGGTCATAATTATCGTAATTAAAAAGAAAAACTATCACATGAATTCGAAATTCAAATTTAAACAATGACAAACTTAAACATTTGAAAAAAGAACTGAGAGACATAGTTCCATTTTCAAAATTTAAACAAAACGCCTCTCACTTCTTTTTTCAAATGTAAATGGTCCGTATAGAATCAATATTCGAATTCCAAAGACGCTATCAAACAAAAGAAAAAACAAACGAAGCCATTAAATCTCATCTGTACAACAAAACAGCGTTAACTAGAACTGACATAAAATATTAGCAAGTTGCAGTCGGGAAGTGGTCCCCCGGCAGCCGCGGACAAGTTACCGACGTGACTCTGCCCCACCGGCTCGAGACAAAGAGCTGCCCAACTTTGCTAAGTACTCGCTGAGAGCATTAAAGTGAAACCACAAAGTGTAGAAGCTGAAATACTAATAGTCACTCATAATAAGGCGACGGTATGAACTGTGATTTTTGTATAGTTATAGTGATGTGCTTGCTCGAATGTAAAGGTTCTAAAATGATTTAACATTCTTTATGAGCATCTTTATGGATGAAATTCACGTTTTTGGAGAAAAACCATCAGTTTGGAGTTCATAAATACTTGCGTAAGTAAACAGGATCTGGAAAAAATAAGCAAAATCAACGATTGTAAATTGCACTTTGAAAATCGAAGATTTAAAAATTGTTTTTTGTTTCTTCAAAAGTAAATTATGATCTTGATTCAAATGATTCAAACTTACCTTAAGAATTTTAAAATTGGTTTTTCTGACGTTTGGATTCCTTTTTTAAAAACATCCATCATCGGATTTTTTTTAAATATGTTATGCAGTCAGACTGCAGTAAAACAGGCGAAGAGCAGAGTTTTAATTTTTTACTGGCTCTGTGAAATGCTGCACGTATACATTACATTGTTGCTAATATTCGCTATTACCACGAATAAAAAGTTTCATTTACATACGTGCCTACTACAGTTTTTACGTTAGTATTAATAAAAATAAAATAGGTTCCCACGTCCTACTTACGTCCGAAATATATTTGAAATACTGCTTAATCAGAATGTAGACAAAACAAAAACCACAAAATAAATTTAGTAAAATTCAACCAAACCCAGCACGTCAAATCCTATCATCCAGTTTTAGCTAATTTTGATCACTGTTCATAAGATAATTTGATCTTATCATCATCATCAGCCTATTGCAGTCCACTGCTGGACCTAGGCTTCTTCGGTTGTTCGCCACTTAGAGCAAACATCTGGAGGATATACCCATAATCGCCACGCTGGGCAGGCGGCGTGGCGATCGCAGGGCGTAGTTTCTTTCTCCGGTGACGCTGTTGCCCGCCATCAGTCTGTGGTATTTAACTACGCCTTTATTTGTGATGGTCATAACCGCTACCAGTCGGTTGCCGGCGCCTCGTTTGTTATTCGTATGATGCGCTCCCTTACATCGCTTCAGTTGCTTTTGTTAACCCTTTTAAATAGACTATCATATACAGACTGATATAGACTTACTACTAAAGTAGTTTAGTATTTCCATAGACTTCTTTTATTTTTTTTTCACCAGACCAGCGGAAAAGTGCATTAGGTACCTACATTGTAAGCGAACGTAAGTTTGTAAAATTCAATTTAAAACCGGGAAGTGGGCCAAACTTAACATGCAAGATTTGATTACACAGACTGCGGGGCAAGTGAAACTTGATAAAAGCTTGTAAAAAGTTTAGCGATTTTTCAGATCTTTCACCATAGCGAAGTTTGTAACATTAAGTATTTATCTGTAATAAATGTATCAACAAATATTTCATTGTTATTGTAAGAAGAGGTGTAAAGAAAGAGAATAAAACATATTTTTATTACTATAAATAATAATAGGTTTAATTCTGTGAAGTCCAATTCTACAAATATATGTAAAAATTTACAAAGTTTTATTTGACCAAGTTTTATGTAATACAACTCATGTGTTCAGAGTTCTTAGTCGCTCATTCCAAAGAAGAAATAAACATGCTCTCTCTCTCTCTCTCTCTCTATGTTACAAACAGGCAAACGGTCAACGGCAAACACTCATTTAAATTTGATACAGTTATTATACATTGTGGCATTTATTTGACAACTGACCACGCGGAAGCTCTTTTCGTGTCCGTGTTACAAAGATATTCTTGAACCGGACAGAGTGTGTGTAAAAAAACACTTGACAGGATTACCGAAAGGGAAAGCAAAGCCCTTTGAACGAGATAATAACGTTTCAAGCGCAGACGTCGCCAACGGGCCTCCGCCCAGGATTAGGCAGTGATTTTATTATGAAAATCACTCGATATTTTGTATTACCTGTGACTGTGAAGTACCTATTCGATATTCACCTTAAACTTTCAAGAGTTAATGAGAGATAAATCTTTGACTGTTCTACTTACATAATACTTTGACAGCAAAGTAAGCTGTATGTTTTGCTCCTGACTGAAAATTTGCCTACAGAAAAAGTAGTTTCAAAGAGGTATAATATGAAATATTTACAAATATGTAGGTATACAAACACGAGTTCTACTATTACATAATTAGTCACTTTTTAATATGTTTTTGTGTGCCTCTAATATTGTATGTTTTTTTTTATTACTCAAGACCGTGATCACCTCCTTTGCTTGCTAATAAGAGAGAATATTAAATCCAAATCTCTTTGAAAATGGACAAAGTTATAATTTATGGCAATAGCTTTTTTTAACAGAGATCGTCCTTTCACATTTAATCTTAAGTGATATTAAAGTTTTTATATGTATGTTCGTGAAATTCATGGAGGGCAGATCGCTATCTGCCCTCGCTTCGCTTCGAGTGTTTCAGATAAACATTTTTAAACTAAATATAGCCCATGGTACTCAGTGATAATGTAGCTTTCTAATAAAAAAAGAATGACTAAAATCGGTTTAGTACTTTTGGAGTTTATTCGTTACATACAAAAATTTAGAAGATTTTTAATATTTATACATATTAGTTTAGTTTAGGTTTTATTTATTTATTTTTTATATATAATTATGTAAGTTATCTGTAAATATCTATACTTATAATAAATCATATACAAAAATATAAAAATACAAATCTTTCCTCTTTATAATATTATATTAGTGTAGACAAAATACGAAACCATAATAATACCACTCACACCACACAAGTACATTGTTAGGTCCCACCGTTAATTCCGAAATATCAGTAGTGGTCGCAATAGACAAGTTTCGAGTGATTCGGCAATAGCCGTTGAAGGGCTATCCGTGTCCGCGTTTCAGGACATGGGCCGCCTTTGTTCTCGGATTAGCAGCCTTATCTTCCGGAACTTATCACCGTTGCACCTTTGACCGGTCGGTTCATAGCTTCCGAACACTCCAAACTTTAGTAATGATCTACGTGATTATTATATTAATGGTATTGTTACCCTAATCAAATGCTGGTATCTAGATAGCTCTCTTAGTATAAGAAAATGGAGATGCTGGTGCAATTATACGAGAATAGCAGAGTAGGTACTTTTGATATCTA